>OY292361.1:6210102-7499484 GCA_958496195.1 Timandra comae | reverse complement strand
AATAACAATAAAAGTAGGTAGAAATACAACACGCCTCTATGCGCGGGAGAGCGGCGCATTACTATTTCCAGAGTCGACCTCCCTTGCAAAGGGAAAGAAAGAGATGCAAGATAGGGCCATACTATGCATCTCGTTCTAATCTTCTCATTGTACTGAATTTGATACCTACATTGTACAGATTTCAAAACGTGTTAATGTTTATGATAGAGCTTGTTACATACTTTTTTAAATGTTACTAAAGTCAACAGTTTTACCATAGCTTAGATTTGGACACTGGCTGGGTGAACCGTGGCCGCCGTTCTAAACCAAGGCCAGACCAAAACTGTGACAAATTTATTATTTTACTGTCCATAATGGTGTTCTATACTATTATCATCAACAAATTATTAATGTGGCAATCGAATACGGAGTGTATACGGAGGGCTACAATATTACTGCCCCTACGCACACCACACAACGCGGCTAACGGTTACCATAATGAACTGACATTATGTATCAGTCAAATAAATTCTTAAAAAAAATACTTATCTCAAGATTACAATGTCTATTAAGTTGATAGTTACTGGAATGATTTGTCCAATCTACCCTAATTTATTAGCATTAGTATATCGAGCATAGATACTTTATGAAGAAGATGCGCATCATATGCAAACGAAAGTTGCACCTCTAAAGGTCGTAAATAGGACGTTAAAATAATAATAAAGTTATTTTGTGATAAAAGCGCTACGAAAATATGATAAGACTTTTAAAGAAAAGTTAAAGAATTTGATTTTTTTATACAAACCTCACCAACTCGTTTTAAAATTAAGTTCATAACTTGTATTTAATAAACAAAATATTAACTTAAGTACATTAAAAGAGCAAAAACTACAATTTCATACACAATAATTAAACCGAAGTAGAGCAACATCACGAGCGCTTCACCATCACACTCGTTCGCCACATTCCTGTGCGCGTTTAAAGCATACCCCGAACAGCTGATTTCCCAGGGATATTCCGATCTCCTTTATCGCGCAGTAAAACAGGTAATAAAACGAGAAAAGTATAGTTTATGCGCTCCCTCCGGTACCGCGCGGACGGCGTGCGTAACCTACATGCGGCCATTTCGAGATTTACGATCTGGGAATTGTGTGTTAGAAAGAGATAAAAATATTAGACTCCACCGGTGCTGAGTTTGAACGTTAGCCGTACCGTTAATACTCTGAGAATAAGATTTTACAGTACATGTGAAATTTTACGACTCTACATTTTCAATTTGTATGAATTTTAATTAAAAATTTATGATTATACAGCTATTGATACGTGTTCCATACATATAGCTTACATACAAAATTGCACCAAAATTGGAGGTCAAAAATTTCGGAATATCGTCTATAAATTTAGCTTGTACAGTGCAAACAAATCGCATACTAGCTCATTTCGGTGCATGTGTGTGCGTAAATTAAACTATTCGCACGGGACCGATGAATGTTATAGCTTTCCCTTTTGTTTGGCTAAGTTATGGGTACGTTAGAGCGAGAGGTCGTAAATTGCTTGTTCTTGCTGTGACATGTTTATGGGAGGAGTGCTCGTGCCTCGTGCTACAGAGTGGGAGCACGTCAGTCCAAAGAATGGCGTCGTACTGAACAGGTGACTACTGTCAACGAAATTATGTTATAGAAATGTTATATTTCCTTAAATTAGTACAATAATGATAAGGCACTGTCTATGAAGGGCTACTAGCTAGATGAAAATTTATGATGTTTTTTTTTTACAGATTTTTTTTTCTTTATTACTGAAAAAGCAAGAAAAAAAAGATAAATACGTATTCATATCTGATTATCAATAATTAAAATAAAATAAAAAAAACAAGAAATAATTACTACAACTGCATCAGTTCTTCAAGCTCTGCACTACTCTTTTTAGCAAAAGAATATGTAGAGTTTTGAGAGACTGAATTACTAACTGTCATAGATTCCATATATCATAACTAAGTTAGGTACGTTTAGGCCATACATCATCAAATGTATAAAACGTAACGAAACACCTACCTAAATTAACAAAAACAAAAGTTATAATGAACGATAAATCTATCCGAGCGGATCATTCTACAGGTGGCAATGTTACCCTGCCCTTAATGAGAATTACCCTACTGCTAATAAATTAACCCGCCATACTTCGCACCGAATTCGACTATCAAGCAATTATATTATGGAGCCAACAAATCTAAGTAATAAAACTTTAACAATAACAGCGAAATTGTACGCTATTACGTAGCAACTGAGTCTAATTTTGTTGTTCAAAGTTTTCGATTGAATCTGTAGTATCGATTGATTGTGATGTGTCTTGTTTTGGAAAAAATATAATTTTATTTAATTCATTTTGATTAAAAACAAAAACCTTATAAATAAAAAAAAAAATTCTGTTATCAAACAGAGGGATGCTTGCAATTTTATTTTAAGAAGGGTTTGTTTGAGATCACCAACGCGTATACAAATAATATAGTCAATTGTCGTCATGTCTAACTATTCCTCCTCACTGTACCTATATTATTTATCAGTAAGACACGAGAGTGAGATCTTTAGATACTGTTTTGACTTTCGATCAACTTCAATATAATGAATGATGAAAAAATTTAATGTCTTCAAAAACTAAGATCAATGGGCATCTTTTTCACCGAACAAAAGATTTGAACGAGATATATTTTTAGAAACTTTTTTATGAACATACTTACTTGGGTACTCACCTACTTACAGTAAATTCTAAATTTACAGTAGGTTTACATGTAAGTATTTTCCCTTTTTTCAGTTTTTTTTTTTATATAACTTGGTAAGAAAAACCAAAAAATATCCTTAACATTTGAATTACGTAATCAGGTGCTATATTTTAAAAGCAACACATTTAAAATTCAACAATTGAAAGTAGTCTCAATTAATTAGAAGGTGCATGAACTTCTACTACGCTATGCCTGCCGTAACCGATATCTAAAATGTTTGATGGGAAAACCTACCTTATTACTATAAGCATAAGAGCTGCAATTTTATTCTCAGTAAAAGGCAGGTGAGTTAATTTGAAGATTAGTATAAAAAGGACGTAGGGCTAATAGAGCAGGCTGAATAATCAGTGATTCCAGTGCATGTCACGGGCGGCGCAAGCGCAGGATCTCACCGGACGAATGCCAACATGATTATTTTTGTCGACAAACAGCTTGATATATTATTATTGCATATGTCAAAGACTGTCAATGTTTTAGTTATATTTCTATCAGATATATTTTTAACATAGCCGACATTTTTATTAAATATAAAAACTGGACCACCAAAGCCAAAGACCGAGCTGTCTAGAAAGAAGAAAGGGAGGCATTTGCCCAGCAGTGGGACTCCACAGACTTATACTAGTAGTATTAGTCAACTACTACGCCTTTAATGTTAATTAAAGGTGTGGTGGAAAATCGAGATATTGCCAGAGGGAAAAAAAGAAAAGATAGTAGGTAGCGCTGAAGTGATTCCTCTAAAGAAAGAGCATAGGTTTTCCTATTAGCTGGGATACCTCATGTTAAAGAAAAAGCCAGAATCGACTAGCGGTGACGGTTACTAAGTATTGTGTTTGTGTAGTTTCCAAGCCAAAATTAGTGTTTAATAATGTATTTGAAAAGCCATGTTTGTAACTAATAACGTAGCTGCCAATTAAACTCCGAGAATTCGGGTTGGTTCACTAGTCATTGGTACATATTTGTATCGTTTATCATCACGTTAAGTCATCATACCTATTTTATTAGTTTAAGAGCTTATTTCAATATCTTCAAGTAACGTTCCGAGTAGCTACTCACATGTTTTGTCTTTGTCACTTGATATAAAGTAAGAAAGAGACAAAACTAATTTTACTTGGTGAGTAACTTTGCTTGAAGGTCGTGAAATAGGCCCAAGTTATTATAAGTCAAAGTTAATTTAAACTTTACGCTAAATATGGCTAGATTGTAATTTTTTCAAGTACACATAGTGATGCATCAACGACAAAAATACGTGATCATCAGATCGTCTAAAGCTAAAATACCAAAAATAGGTATTTTAATACAAAACATAATTTAAAATTCAGTACATATAAACAAATCACGAACGTATTCAAACATAACATCCTCAATTGTCATTCTATTCACATATCTAATGTAGATTTACAAATGATATTGAAATTAGGCGGACATTATTTGAAATTTAAATATTTCTATGATATATTGATATTTTATGAAAACTGTTACAGTTATAACGGAATTGTTGAAAGCTTTTATGGAATAGGTTTGATTTATTTTAATTTAAGTACGACTGTTTATTACGTTTAGATAAATATTTAAATAGTGTGATTAATAGACGTAAATAAATGTTTAATTTTGAATATAAAAAGAATTTGGGGGTCATTAAAGCATAATACAGTAATTAATCAGGTTATGGGAGATCACTTTCATATTAATTTAGTACTTTGTGAGGTTTTGATCATAGTACTGACGTTTTGATTAGACGACAGACAGTTAGAAAAACTTTGTTCAATTAATCTGTATAATACTGATACTAGGGCAGAAATATTTTGAGTATGATATTACATACATTATATTTTCTTTTCATAGAAATATCATTGCACGTCATAATGGCAATCAAAACCATTCACATGTAAATATTATTATAGAAAACAAGCTAAGATTAAAACAAATGCATACCCAAAATTCGTACATCTGTAGCTAACATCAAAAGAAAATACAAAGAAATATTAAGCCCACTAAATCACAGTACTTGAGTACGAATTTTTGGAGACAATAAGAGAAAAATCTTTTCATGTTTAACAATAGGTTAAGTAATGTACAACAAACATAAATATTATTAATAACTGCGACCACAAAGTGCCGTACAACTTGTGTGTCTACAAAAGGAAAAGCTCGCTCAATGTAACCTATGCATTGCCATCTATCTTTTTCCACAAAAGCCGGACATTATTGTTCGGTCCAAACACTCCTAAATCTTCGGAAAAGTAATATATTTTCGTTTTGCCCAGTGCGGTGCAGGGTACATAGACGCCAGTCACTACGCTTCGCTACTTTTCTGTATCTACTAATGTTTTATACATTGCCTGTTACCGATACAGTTTTACACCCGTTTGTCACACACAGCCTGCAATGGAAATACGCACAAATTTTTCTTCACATAGATCGTATTTTCGTGAAACTACAAGTTACGCTTTACGACCGTTCTTTTCAGTTGTACCAATTGTGGGAACGGTATGTAGTTGTTCAATAAGAAACTATCATAAATTTGGTTTGGTGGATTTATTGCTTTATTGCTGGTGTTTATAAAGTTTATTTTTGCGTGTATAGTTTTGGTGGATATAAGTCTGTTGTCATGAACAGTTGAACAGTATTTGTGTGCAACAGACAAACTTGCAAATATGGATGAGTGTAAGCGATATTAAGATTGGTGATTCATAAAGTCGACCATACTTCATTGTTTAGACGTAAACCACTTAATTTATCTTACATTATTCGTTTCAGAACTTGGTAAACAATGTTTTTGTGTGGAACACGCCACGTATTTGAGTAAGGCTTTTTGGCAAATTAGAAATATATCTTAAGTAGTTGTTAATACGATTCAAATTAAATCATCAAACAAAATAAAGAATTTATCTCGCACGAATTCTTTCATAAATACATTACATACACAAACAGAAGTAAAATTCAATTAAAAAGTTATTCCATTCTATCAACTTACGTGCTAAAATTAGAACTATTTCACACTAACTGGGTATCACAAAAAAGGTTCGGTATCATAGCCATGTGACCTTTTTAATTATTTATAGACGTCCTATACGAGTGGTGTGTTTGTTAATTACAGTAATTAATTAAACATACTAATTATCGCAATTATTCTTCACGTTGAAGGCAGACATTTAAGATAAAATACCATAGACGTGACTCCATGTGGTTATATTTTAATGAACATAAAAACACGGTCACTGTTTCAAACTATTCAAAATACTCGAGTTTAAACTGGTCCATTCCAGGTATTATGTAATGGACACGCGTAATTTGAGAATAAGGTCCGTAAAGCAGCGTCAAAATATGTAAAGATTTTTATCTTTCCCGTAAAATGGCTTGGGAAAAAACATAAAGAAGGTGGTGTCACCTGATCTTGACAGCTGAGATTTATAGCACTCGGTGTGGCCACGGCCTAAGGTCGAGACCCAGAGTTATGACGCCGGCTTATAATTTACCTACACGTAGGGTTGCCAGAACAAATTCAAGTAGTTGGACAGAGGAGCTTCAACTCCATGAAATCTTATCTCGCAACTGGTTATTATATTTCCTAGAAAACTGTTTGTTGACACGCCGCGACGGTAAATAGGTGCATGCGAAAATATAAGAGACTTCGTAACAAGTTTCTGGAACTAGTGTGAGTCACAATAAGAATTATTTTTATATTCGCAGACGTTTCTCTAAAATTTTTAATAAATTGTCACCCTATTCGTAGTGTGACTGGAATTATTCATTAATTTTTCGTCTGCAAAATGTTTATGGTGTTGATTTACTTATTATTTTGGTATTAATTTATTTCACTGTTTTGTTTAATACTGATCAAATATTTGGTGTGTGGGAGGTGATGAATGGACTGTTGAGAGATATATTGTACATTTGATTCCCGTTGGAACAAATATTTGTTTGTAACACAATATCTTGTTTGTGAAATACTCTGATCCTTTTTAGTAAAGATATGTTTAATTCAACTAAAACCTAACCTCTTAAGATTTAGGACTCTTAAGATTGATCTACATTCATTGGTCATAAAACCCCCAAGCCAAAGATATGACTTCTAGAAGAATATCTTGAGATAAGGATTTTTTGAACAGCGATGTCTATTGTCAGTAACTAATAATAATCTACATTTTAAACAACAAATGTAAATTACACTATTAAAAAGAAAAACGTCTGATCCCTATATCAAATATCCAATTATGTCTAAAAACCACACCTAAATTCTTCTCATTACAACTAAAAGACATTAGTTAAAGGCGGCAAAAGAAATGCCTAGGCCTACAAATACACCCAGAAAATACTTTGGTCTTACTAAAAACGAAACGCAACAACTGGACTAGAACGCGCATGCTGAAATATACTTTAAGTTTATGGGCAATAAAAGTCGTTTTCTATTTCGTGAAAGTGAAAATACGTCGTTATTTTTAGTGAGTGTGGAAGCTCAAGTAAAGTGGAAAGAGTGCCCGAGAAAATTGGCACAAGTGGTTTTAGCCCGGACAGGCGGGCGGCTGGGCGGGACAAAGAGTATAATAATAACGTCTGTAAAACAGAGTCGATACGGTTTCCTCTGTGAGGAAAATTATGACTTATAAATGTTCAGAATTGTGACTTTAATTTCCATGCCCTTTATTTTATCACCTTCATAGGTTTTCTCCTAGGATCACTGGCTTACCTTCATGTTGAAATATTCCTTCTGTAATGTTGTTCTAAAAAATACTATTTTTAGCACAAAGTAACAATGGGTCATTAAAGTAAGGCTTTTGACTTTCATTCCAGTTCGACTCACCCACACCAATGTGTTTTCGAATTTTGAATTCATATTTTTCATTCGGTTTTCACAGTTTCTTCCGGTAAAGGAAAACTTAAATATGAAGAAACCTGACCGAAATTCTAAATGTGTGTGCGAAGAACACCCACTCGCATTTAGCCAGGCAGCGTGGTTGAATAAGGTCTGATCACTCTAATTCGAAGTGTGAGCTCAGCGAGCTCCTCGAGACGGACATATAAAGCTGAGGTAGCAGATGTAATTTGTTACTTTGAGACTAAAAACTGAACCTATAACATTATATCCTGCTCCATCCTTCAGTGAGGAGGATTCTACTATAAACGGAAATCAAACAAAAAAATCTTTTTCTACAATAAGTCATAGCCGTAGAAGTGGTTTAGATTTTTGAACTAATGTGAGTATATGTATAATGTAAAATTAGGGTTGTTTATTATTAAGCGTCGTATCTGTGCACATAGTTATTCTTTGCCACAAGTATAGGGGCGGTCGTCGAATGTTCGCTCAGAGATAGGACTCGCGACAAGATGAATTGCTGCTTACGAAAAATTTTCAAGTCTTCTCTATCGGATTGGCTTCGAACGGAAAATAAGAGGGGACACCGACAAATAAATGAACGCAATAAATATCAGTATGACAATAATACAGGTCAGCAATAGATATCTTTCTTTAGATAGTAACGCATTATTAATGATAGAAAAACACAGGAAAAAAACTGTATCCATCTCTCGCTGTTAATGTAATGGAATTGTATAAGTTTTGTCCGTTATTTGATGATGATTGGAATAGTTTTGTTGATGTTTGAGTGATGGTAGATAGGTGTCAATAACTTTATTGATACGGATGTTATTACTGTTTTTACTTACTAAATTATTTTTTGATAACTAATCCTTACTAATATTATAAATGCGAAAGTAACTCTGTCTGTCTGTTACCTTTTCACGGCTAAGTTACCACCGATTGACATAAAATTTGGTACAGGTGTAGTGTTATGGTCCGGGAAAGGACATAGGCAACATTTTATCCCGAAATTCCCACGGGATCGGGAACTACGCGGGTGAAACCGCGGGGCACAGCTAGTACATATTAATAGTTATAGAATTGGCTCCTCGTCGTCGAATTCAAACTTATGAGAAGCAGTAGTTGAGTGTGAAGTAGTTGAGTGTGTAATTTAATCGGATAAATGCTATAACAGAATCTAAAATAATTACATAATTGTATCTTGTCTATAATGAAAATGTAATTTTATATCAAATGGAAATGAATTGGCTTTGTTCAACGCATTCTTGTAAAATTTTGTCCTATAAAAGAAGCTAAATATATTTCATCAAAAAAAAATTACCTCTGCTATATTATTTAAGTTGCATATTGAACCATTTCGCTAACCCTACAGACGGTTAATGTATCCCCATATGATATTTTAACACAATAACAACCACAAGAAAAAGAAACCAATTAAATTAAAAACCAAATCACACATTCCAAGCAAGAACGTCGGGGATTTTTCTTTCAAAATTTATGTTCGCGTTGTGCCACCAGAGGGCGTATTGGGAGGGGGTGAAAATGGGGGGAGGGGGGCGCGACTTCATTTCGCTTGCGTCGTTTATCTTGAGAAACATAACTCACGAGTAAAGTCACTGTCAACTTATTTCTATTCTTTCGACTAAGCGTAAAATTGGTGTTTTATTTTTAAAGTGTTTTTATGTTATATTTATGTATTAATAGTTAAAATGTAATTTAAAATTTTGTTAAATAATATATTTATTAAAACTTCATATAATATTGAAATATTTTTTTTCGGTACATTAAAAAATTCGATGTCTCTAGGTTAGTTTGCATCTGAACCATCAAATTTTGAAGGAGTTTTAAAAATTATTTCGGATTCCCAATAATTTGATTTGTTTTGTTTCTAAATATTTGAAATATACTTACTCATATCATGAACCATTTATAAGTAATTATTTAAAAAAAAATCCTATTTATTATTATTCCGAAAAAATCCCTATCGCTCTTTATTATTTCGCCCATTATTTTTTTTAATTGATTTAGTAATATTTTTCTTCAATGGGAAATGGTATAAAAAAACAAAAACACAATTGTTTATGTTTAGACAACACGTTTCGTCACGCACCAACCATACTTTACGTATCCGTTATTACGTTCAACCAATACGTCATTTGACGCAATAACGGTCAAACAATAAATATCGTTTTGCGCAGACAACACGCGCAAAGTAATATATGAAGTTAAGAATAAATAGGCAATTTAGTGAGGGACGCACGTACTGCCGAATATTGCCGAATAGCCTACGACGAACACCGAATTTCCATATCGTATCGCGATTCGTGGGGAGCGTTTATGGGGTAAAAATTAAGTCGACGAATGTAGTTACGTGTTGATTTTGATCGAATAGTAGTTCGTTTTATTCGAGTTTTACCTATTTGAATTTTTATTCTAGAATATTATATGAATCGACATGTAAGAGTCTAGTACACGGCAAATCTCTTTCTAATGATGACGTTAGACGATATTGCCGTATCGTGATTGATTGTGGATGTGATGTGATGATTATGGATACACTATAAATAATACGCACTTTAATCATAAACAAAATATCAACATTTATTTAGCAACTTTAATATTATGTACATTTATTGAGTCACATTTAATTCTTAAATATCAATCCTAGATAACAACTAACATTGCATAAAAGTAACAGATTTTTTTTAAAATAATTTGATACTTAAATATTTTCCGATAAGTGATAACTAGGAAATTGCTAGGGAATATGGAAATTTATGTCAAAGTTTCACAAACATTGGTTTAGGAGTTGATTGGAAAAACCTGCCTTAGGGTCACCGATGCCGTTGCTGCTTCAACAGATAAACGAACTCCATCCAAATAATTTCTGTTCTTTACAATAACATTTGTAGAAATTCAGTGAATCGTACCCATTTGGTGCGAGTAATCTTAATATAAATCACATTTTCAAATAACAAGTTTCAACAATCGTAAATCCATAGAAGTACAATCGTATGGAAAAAAGAATCGTGGTTCGGTATAAATTTCATTGTAAAACCCGATAGATGAGAAAATTTCACATTAAATCTTTCTAACAGGCCGATAGGTGGCGCTTCAGCTAAGCAGCGGGAAGACGCTTGGAAAACACATTTTAATAAGGGATATACCTACTTTAGTATCTGAATACTAGTGTCACATTGTTTTGGTACTTGAACATCGACTTGCTAGAACAAATCGACATAGTGACTTGTACACTCGACTTGCTGCAGCTTTTTCAACCATAACTTTTCTTGTATGATTTTCCAATTCTACTAAATTCAATTAATGACATAAAAATACGGTTGTAATTTTACAATTAACTTAGAGGTTAAGATGATCGACATTGCCTCCTATGCAGTACTCAAATCACGATTTAGTGAAACTGGTTGTTATGTTATAATAATTTCGAAAGCTTTTACTGGTATTATCTCTCTCGATTCAAAAACCTTCCAACTAGTAACTCATACAGGACAAATATTAATTAAAACTACATATGCCAGTATGGCGTAATCAACGATAAATTTGAATCACATTAATAAGTATCAAAACTGCTCGCGCCCATAAGGTATTACCTCCATCGGGGGCGCCACGAGCGAAACGAAATGTGGCTTTAAAAATTTGGAACACAATCCTGCTATTTGTCTTTCGAACGTCTCTTATAAATCAAGGAATAAAGCAGCCAACAATGGTTTATGGGCGAAAAAAAGTACCTATATAAGACGGGGAAATAGCATACAGACCTTCGCGCATACATTCATAATGTATGGTAGTGTTACGTAAGAGAAAGGTTGAAGTTCGCTGATGTGCTTACTGAGATATCTCTTGTTACCTGTCTACTGTACCGTCAAACGATTCTTTAATAATTAAATTAGCATTTCTGTCCTCGAGCATACGGTATCCAATACGATATATGGTCATACATTTGAATATGTAAACAAAAGTTCATTGACCAAAATAGTCTGTTTTTTATCATTTCATAATTTATTTTTAAAAATGCTTATTCATCCACCGTTTTAATATACATGGTCGTTATTTAAAGCACGTCACATCCGTCCACACTAGGCGACGCATTCGCAAAATTATTACCTTGTAAACCCACTATATCACTTTAAATTTACGACAACCTGTATATGATAGATTTTCAATCCAGCCTCTATAATATACGACGAAAAACCTCTGTCAAAATAGAGAAATAAATAAACCAGTGACAACCAATTAATAACTCGTAAAACGTCACTGTTAAACAAAAAAAGTTTTGGGATAAAAGGGGCAGAAAAAACGATCACAATAGCCTTACGACGCGAGAAATGCTTGTAAAAAGAGTGTATATTGTCCATAAATTTGGTTGGATTCAAAACAAATCGTCGTTATTCATTACATATATGACTTATGGGCGAGAGACGCTGTTTATAATACACTTTGTTACAATATTATATAAAGAATACAAAGAATTTTATAAAAAACACTCGGATTTAGGGACGTTCGGTTCATTAGTCACGTTTTTGATACAATTTAATGCTTAAAAGCTAATTCGTTTGTAAAGTGTTTTTGAATTTCTCTAATAGAGCGTTAAAAAGTAGTTGAAAGTGTATTGGAAATAATTTATTAATTCTTCGTTTTTAGGGTTCCGTACCTCAAAAGGAAAAAACGGAACCCTTATAGGATCACTTTGTTGTCCGTCTGTCAAGACCCTTTTTCTCAGGAACGCGTGGAGGTATGAAGCTGAAATTTATATCAATTACTCAGGTCTACTGTCCCTTGAAGCTGTGAAAAAATCAAACTTCTAAGCCAACGCAATCAAAAGATACAGCCGTTTATGCCGCAAATTTTCGACACTTGCAAGGGAATCAAAACCTACAGGGTGCTTCCCGTGAACTCAGAATCTTGAAATTTGGTACGAAGCAACGTCTTATAGCATAGATAAAGGAAAAATTACGAAAACCATAAATTTTTTGTTACATCACATAATATATTTGTTTTTAATAATTTTATCCTTACTACCCATTTCCTCATAAACGCGTAGAGGTATTAAATTGAAATTCATACCAAATACTCAGGTCTATAATACCTTTAAGCTGTAACAAAATCAAACGTCTATGTCAACGCAATCAAAAGAAACAGCAATTTAAGCTGCATATTTTGAAACTCGCAAGTACTCGCAAGGGAATCAAAACCTAAAGGGTACTTCCAGTCGACCTAGAATCTTGAAATTTGGCATGAAGCAACGTTTTATAGCACACATAAAGGAAAAATTCCGAAAACCTTAAATTTTTAGTTACATTACAAAATAAAAATATATATAAAATACCATAGTTATGACTCGATTGTCGTAATGAACGAACTTTGTAAACCTTGCAGGTTTGTACGGAACCCTCGGTGCGCGAGTCCGACTCGCACTTGGCCGGTTTTTATTATTAATACCATACTAAAAGCTTTTTATACTGTTATACCTCAAAATTTTACTAAGACGATTTTTATTTTTAATTTCGGTGTTGAAAAGCTGCGTTTGTAATTACTAATTAAAGCAGAAAAGTGTGCGTTAAATATCGTTTAAGTATTGACAAATTACAAACGAAAAAATGTAATAAGATGCACGCAGAAATTCGAAGAATTTTTTCAAAAGACATCAACCCTAGTCATGCAAATCGAATCAACCAACTCGAGCATTTTATTATCAGATACCACACAACGATACCTTCATCAGGGTCCCGTAAAACGTTATGGAACGTCGAACCGAGAAATAAATGGCTTTTAAAAGTGTGATCCAAGATGTACAAAAAGTGGGGAGGAAAAAAAGGGGAAAAAAGTCGAACGAAATGATAAATTTCCCATTGGAAGTGAAAAAGTGAGCGTTTATTTATGACTGAGTTGTGTATTCGGGTGGAGGTTATCAGATCTTGTTTGGGCGAGCATTCAAATGCGTGTTTCATTCGACTTTGACGTGAGATCAATGTGTTCCTCTGATGCCGTAACATGTGTGGTTTCTCTGTCACCGAGTGTATTAGGTTACACGTGCACGATGATGCTTGTGTGACATCACACATTCAAATTGTGTATTTACCCATATTAAGTGGACAGTTTTGCGTAATCATTTCTCTTTTATTTGGTTCGTATTTAAAGGCTCTAATTACCCGTAACGACTGTAGATGATATAAGTACAACAAAAATGAGATCGATCAACTCTCCAAAGTACCAGAACGCACATGAAAAAGTAATTAATTACAATTTAACATACACTTTAATCAACTTCACAATCTAGATCCATTTTAGTGTTTACGCAATATTTCAATTAACAAAGCGGGAGCAGTTTTCCACTTAACTGAAATCGTTTGAAAACATCTTTTAAGTCACTTGTTTACAATACAGAACATTAATTCACTTCCTTCGACGCGACAACCTAGACAACTTTAAATTAGGCAATAAGAATAATGCTCCAATCTCTTGCAACCGACCACAAATCACGTAGCTCCTTTAAAAGTAATTGAAAATACATTACGCAACCAAATTAAAGTGGGAAAGTGGTACAAGTTGTGAGAGGATGGGCGTCAGGTGGGCCCGTGACACTCCCCCTCCCTTCCCGTGGAATGTTTTGGCATAAAATATTACTTCAATTATTTACGCGAAAGATTTATGGCACTTAGAAAAGTGCGCCGCGAAAAAACCCGAGCGACGTGTGCACGAAAAGTGTTTTTCTTTGGAAACTTATAATGGGTATGAGTGGGAGAAAGTTTTCAATCTCTTTCCTATGGTAATTTGTTTAGAGTTTGTTTATAAGTATATTAGTGTTTGGATTTATTGGACTGTGACGTAATGAGAGAGGGGAAACTAATTATTGTATTAATAATTTATCTGACTTCCCACTAGATACATAATTATATAAATCATAGTGTATGTAGTCACCCTATCTGTGTTACGAGGGAGGAACGTGCAGTCTTTAGTAAGCAACGTTATTTGAATAATAGTTTTTCCAGTAACTTATATTAAGCAAGACCACGTGTCAGCACCTATCTACCTGCATAGCCGTAGGTTTTAGGTACGATTTCTGGGTTGAGCGATGTATGTTTGCTATTTTCCAAACATGGCCCGGTTTTAGATCACTTACACATAATATGACTAATATAGGCAATCGAGGTTTTACTTAAAAACAATAAAATTAGTATGACTGTTAAGTACATCAAGTTTATCGAAGACCTTGTCCTTTTTAACATATCCGACTAAATGTATTTTCAATCAAAACTTAAAACTACATACAATGGATTCAAAAGACCAGTTAAAACCCACTAAAATTGTAACAGCAATAGTTAACACATAAAATAGTCTTAAAACACTAAAGAAAACAAAGCTCTACACACATACGAGTATACACATATACGAGTATTAACGACAAACATACACAATTGTATTAACTAACAGCTAAACAAACCAGACTATGAACTCACAAACATTGTTAAGTACATGTAGCGTCGCATAAAGCTACGCATGTTTATTTTTCATTTACGAGCGCCACGCCTCCAGCAAACAACCATAAGTTATTATATTATGAAAGATATCTATGATAATTACTTAGATATTTTTATTTAATTACTGTTAGGGAAATTGAGATTATTATCACCTTTATTCGAGTTAGGGTTAAATTAATTGGGTCTGTGTGTTGTGATTTTTTTATTTGTTTTTTTAGTTTAGTGTGTGTGATGTATGAAAATGTAATATGTATTAATCTACTACCTATTCCATTGGGAACTTTGAGATTAATTTAAAGTGTACATATTTAAAAAATATTGAAGGTTGACCTTGAACGGTTTTTATTACTTAACAAGTTTATGCCCGCGACTTCGTCCGCGTGATTATTGCACGTGGAATAATGACTTCCAGCAGAATTTGGGTATTTCCTCCTTTTCTCCCCATAGGGCGGGAATTTCCAAAAATCCTCTCTTAGTGGTAGCCTACTCCCCCCAACTAACACACGTCCCAAACAGCTCTCTACGACCAGTAGTTTCGGCTGTGCGTTGTCTGTCAGTCACTCAGTTACTGAAGAGTTTTATATTATGTATATATGGATAGTGAAAACGTTCCATTAATTTCCAAATGTTGTCCAGTAACTTAACCAATATACCTACCGAAACCAACAGCAATTTAGTTAAAAAAATGCTTTCTGAATTCTGCTCATTACATTCAAGTAATGGTCAGTGATGATTATGCCATAAACAACTTAAAATAACAATACAATTATGTACATTTTTGTAAACAAATTCTCAACAAAACACATACTTGTTATTTTTTCAAGTTTTCTTCCAAATGTCTGCGTGATAATCTTCAGTAAAAATTTAATTGAATCTGGGAAACTGTACCAGATGGGCCGACGCTTTGTTCCGGCCTTAACGGTGCCGTTCTATTGCCTCGGATATTCCCCTGAAGGGCCTTTTTTCACTTTTTTCCGGAAAATATTGTTCATATTGTTTCGAAGATTTTATGTTTCGTAAGGTTGATTAGATGTTGATGGAAAAACTAACTGTTTCCTTGAACGCTGTGTAAATACATCGTTCTGATGTAAAAAGCGTTTTTGGAGGTGTTTAATTTTGAAGATGAAAAGTAATTGCGTGATTCAGGGTTGTTTAGACGAGTGTCATTTGTTATGACGAGTCTTAAGATTTTTTCGGGAGAAAAAATATATTTGTTAATAATACATTCATTATTTAAAACAAAACTCTTATAATCTTTAAAGGAAGAAATTATGTGTTGCAATAGAAATTAATTTAAATTAGAAAACAGCCAAATAAATTATCGAATACCTAAATAAACCAAAAACCCTTACGCACACTTTTCACTATAAGTGCTTAAAGCGCTCACTGTAACAATTACGATAAGCATCAAAACCGCTGCTTTATAGCTATACATCGCTAAATTCGCTTAAAAGAGGCGAGTTACAAAAAACTGTGTTCCCGTGAGCTTTAATATAATTTGTTAATGATAAATAAACTCATAAATTGGGTTGGAGCGCGGGAGAATTTGTTTACAGCAGATTCGCATTTAAGATATCGTTGCCGCTTTGTCGCTAATCTCATAACAACTTTGAAACGAAAAATTTAAATCTACAAAACGTCCGTTTTGAGCTGGTAATGAAGAAAAACGCTTTATTGTCGCTTGTTCAGACTTTAGTTTATCTTTTATGATTTATGTTTTTGTTAGGGAAACTAGTGTTTGGTTTAACTTTTTAGAGGTTAAAGGATAATAATAGTTGAAGGATCAGTATGTTTTATATTTGAAATAAATTCAGTGACAGTTATTATTTTGACCCGAAAGTAAGTCATAGATATTTGTTCCTCGCCTTTGTTTCTCGATAATCATGATTCCTGAGTATTTTTAATTTTCTATATAGTCTCTTATAATTTTTATAACAACAAGCAGAATTCTGCAGTTTAGCCGAGATCATGGCGCTTCCAACAGAGCGTTGAAATAATACACACGGTAAACATCTCGTAAACTATGATTACTTTAGATATACATATTTGTCTTCTTTGAGGGTTGACGAATTTCACTTGTAACTCAAGGGAAACATTTTAATACATACCCTTGGAAATACTTAAGCATAAGAATTTCGAAACTCATCCACATTTCAAATTAGAGATTCCTGTAAGACGAATTGCGGAAGCTTAACATCGTCGGCTCCCTGTGAAGGCATTATGCTAAAGCACGTACACGAATGTTTTCACGTCTACCCCCTCATCTTGGGACCAACCCCAAATATAATATATCCAGCAAACTTTACATATATTTGTACCGTAAATCCTTTTAATATATAGCTCTATTTTTGTTGCCGCTCTAAATTTGTTGGGACATAGGTATTTAATGAATGTTAATGTCAGCCTGCATTCGTGGTTCACAATTGGTGTAATGTCGTCCCCGGCGGCGGTTTGTTTCGATGTACCAAGTTTTATGGATTGAAAACAAATGCAATGATACCTCGAATGGACGTTACTTTTTAACAAAAATGTATAAAACCAACCAGACTTGAATAATCAAATTTTCCTTTTAATAATTAATCTCAATAACAAAAATAGGACAAAACAAATAAATTGAGAGAAAAAAAGATATTTTTAAAAGATAATAGTTTTAGTAAATCGATTAAACTACTAATAAATTTATATCTTCACACTACCAATTACAAACCACTGAAAGATGTCTCCGAGAAAAACATTTCATGAAGTTTTAGACAGTCTATTAGAACGTGGTGAAATATAGGCTTAATTTATTGTCGTACAAGAATTAGTTCGCATCGCGCATGCGTCAATGTAGACTGATTTACACACAAAACACTATCCCGATCTTATCCCGAGGACAGAGTGGTCGCATAAATAAATTAACTAATTCTAAGGAGAGCACATTAAATAAATAACTACTGAATTTACTTTGTATCAGTATTTCTTGTTTGAATTACAAAGGGATATTGCATTTTAATCATTGATTACGTTATCTGTGTCTTATGTAGTACAATTAGAATATATCGATACATACACATAAAATAATATACTGAGGTATAAGTACTTCTTTTAAACCGAAAGGCCTAGAGGATACACAACGAAAAGCAAAGTAGTATATAAGTACTTGGTAAATAATTTAAAGCAGCATTAAAAACCATCACCACTTAAATTTATATTAAAATAATATATGGTCTGTAGAACGGACCGCGTGCTCTTCGATAATACATAATGCGAAAACTGCCAGGCTTACCGCATTTGACATCGCGGATAAATTGATATTTATAAGTGTAAGGGCCAAGGATACGTTTAAAGGGATTCCCTTTATTGCTATCTTTCTGGAGGGACCAAAGGCTGGTTCCTGTCTTAAGAATATTATGATATATACCAACTTGGAGTAAACGTCGAAGGTGTATTTATGACATTGTAGAATGGAATTATCGGCGCAAGCGGATGTTAGGGTGACGTTATTATCCTTTTTATTGGTATAATATTTAATTTTGGACCCTTACCTAGTTCGCTACTCACAAGTCACATATAAATCGAAGAATTATTTAGTAGGACAACGTAATGAAGGTTTTCTTAAGCATTACGTTTTAGATTAATGGCTGGCAAGATTTGTGGGAGGCGATTCAATTTTATATTAAATCTTTAGTTGGTATTCTTGTTGTAACAAAATATATTTCAAGCTAACTTTGTGTCTTGATTTGCTAAGTGTTACTCTCGTTCTTGCTGAAGTAATTTGGGATAAACATCTCAATATCATATTCTACTCTACCTACACCTTTGTAAAAACATAATTCAAGAATAATTTAAATAACGTACTTACATTTTTTAAATAAGAATAATGAATAAGTAATGTTTTTGCTATTGAATGTTAATTACAAAACATGTAAAGTATTTTGGAATAATGTCATATGTAAGAAATACCAAAACTTAATAGCCTTTCTATTTTTGGTTTGGTTTTAATCTCCACCTTTTTGTGAACAGAATTCAATAATTGTTATATGTAGATTTTCGAAATAAGTAATCTCTTTGCTATTGAATGTTAATAACAAAACATGTAATAATACATCACCTAAATTAAATCTAACCAGAACAGTAGAAAACTAATGAATATTTTGTTGAGAAAGCATATTTCCATTGGGTAAAAGCCAGTGATAATAAATTATTGTGATCGGGAGCAAGTTTCAGGATGGGTCAGAGGTGTTCAGGGCGCGGGCGGGCGGCAATTATCGGTCACGTACGTATAGAGACGCTGGATCTACTATTGTTTAATATATATTTTGGTTTATAATTGTGAAATTATACTAGGTTAGTGATTAACGCGCATTGCTAGATATCTTTACGGCTAATTATTATCTGATGTTATAAATTGTGATCGATCTTTTAAGAAATACCTCGCACGATCATAATAGTGATGTGCGTCCTAAGGGGGTGTCGGACTTCACAGACAAATATAGCTTGTCAAAAATTAGGACATAAACACAACTTAATCATCACTGTGATAATTAAATTAAAAATTTAAAAAACCCCCAACACAATTACTTTCAAACCCCCATAACTTTTAAACGGGTTTACCGATTTTCATCAAACATGTCTAAGAACACTCGCACGTAAGTCCAGTTTAATACAAAAAAAAACTAAATTGAAATCGGTTCATCCGTTCGGGAGCTATGATGCCACAGACAGACAGATACACACACACACACACACACAGACACGTCAAACTTATAACACCCCTCTTTTTGCGTCGGGGGTTAAAAATACAATGCACGTATAAAAAAGATTTGTAAATTCCCTTAAAAATTTGAAACTAAAATACATCAAAAACTAGAAAAGTATTCAGCATAATTTCTACTTCAATATCGTTGATTCCAAGTACTATATCTGAGGATACTGTAATCGTCAAGAAATGAAACCCTGAATAAACAAATCTAATTAATAAATACACTCAATTAAGGTTTAAATTCGGTTCCATGATCCATAATTCGTGAACACAGTAGCGTCACCCGCAGTTGATAAAGTAAGGCCCGAGGCTCCGTCACTCGGCCTGATTTATGCACCAACCCTTATCCAAGATTACGATGACCGCCAGCCACTTGCTCAGCTTTATGTATTTGTATACATGCCGAAATTAACCAACACATTCGTTGGGAATGGAGCGGGTGAGTGAGCAATGGATGTATGTATTGGGTACAGTTTTGATTTGTTTATGACTTTATTATAGACTCTACTCGCACTATATACACATAGAGTATGAGTTATATAGCTAGATGTTCTGCTATTGGAATTGTGAGTTAAAAAGGACAATATATAATATACAAGCCCTCCAACTATTTCCGTATAAATACATCAAACCGTCAGTGAATTAAAATCCTGTTTCAAAAAAGAGAGGAACAAATTTAATCTATGGTTTTGAGAAGTCAAAGCTCAAAGTTCTACATGATTTCAGTGCCCACAGCTAAGCTATCGATTATCGTAATAATATTAAAACAAATAAAACTATTTGTGTATGTACAATTTATAAAACTATGTTAATCAAACAACTACATAGTAACACCAAACCTTTTCTAAATAAAAAAACACAAGTGAATAAAGCTCAAATTTTCAAACCTTATTCGGATCGGTGTTTCATATTTCCACATGCAAAATAAGAGTAATGTGTTTGTATTTGATTACAAAGATCCGTGTGGATTTATGTACGGCGCGTTTCAAAGGGTGTGTATTTATTAAAATGCTAATTTTCTCTCCTCCGCGGTACGGCGTTAGATACTCGCTATCAGGAGGCCGCACGCTTTGTGTACACCATGTAGATTTATACCATACGGTGGAGTTCTACTAATGGAACTCGATTTTGGAACGATAAAAATACGTCTGTATACTGTAAATTCGATATAAAACATGTAGGCAATGATTTTTCTTGTGACGATTGAGGGATAAGAAAACTTTTGAAATGATGGAAAAGATCTTGGACATACTGCTAAGTATAGGATTACTAAGTATTAAGAGCTGTCATAGTATAAACTTATAATGAATACAAATTGAATTTGAAACTAATAGACTAAAAGATTAAAATACAGTTACAAATTAAAGTTACCCATATTATTATTATTTTTGTAAAGAGTCAAGCTATAATACAATATTGTCAATTTTTAAACGCGCTATATCGGTGGCCGAGTTTTGGTCCCCAAAAATACGAGTCGAGACGCAAACAAGAAGAATGTTTTAACGGAAATTCGTTGAATAGACACATTTTTGTTGTTCATCTTGTTACAAAAAATATTTTAATGTTATTCGATTATTTTATACTCTTAGAAGTAGAACTCACTATCGACAACCGTAAGTAAGCGTCGATGATACATCACACTCCGCTTAGGGCGCGTACAAAGGGCTAACGGAAACGCAAATTCAATCATGGTAGATTAGAGGGCCCTTAATATTTTAATGGGTGACCACTGGCCGCTAACGCGAATCGATCCAGCTCTGCCCCCTTACAAAATATATACTTTATAGCCATATATCTCATCTTGGCTAATTGGGGTCGCTTAATATGGCTTACCGAAGTAAGTACGTAATTTATTTCATTCTCGTCTAAGAGTTATGTAGGTAGATGTGTTATTAATGTAGAACGAGGAAATATCCACTTCAAAACTAGTTGTAGTGTTAAAATGTTAGATTACTCGATTATCAATTAACAAGACACTATAACTCAATGAATTTAATTTATGACATCGATGAAAAATTGGTTAAATTTTAATTTGAAATTAAGTTATACGCCATTTATCTTTGTGGCTTGTAAGTGATAAATATAATTTATTAGTATTTGTATTGAAAACTAGTAAGGCCTATTAGTTTTACTAGCATAATTCTCGTTTCGAATATAGTTAAATACTTAACTGTAAATCTATCTAACCTGCAAATATTGCAACGAACAGAGTTATACGAAATAAAATTCGTCGAACCATATTCGAGTTTTTGCGAAGCTTAGGTATTCACGGCAATTGATGTTGCAGTATATTTGTAGTCACGTATATTACTTACTTATTGATGACCTAAATCAATAAAAAATTAAACAACAATCAAATGAAAATTTCAAGTAAAAGTAAAACTAGTTACTCTAAGAGAGCAACACAATCTGAGTGCAAACCGAATCGACCGCACACAATCGGAGCAAGCGATCTCTACGCCTTAACACTGACATTAACAACACAATTAAAAAGTCCATCAATCCTCTACCAAATCCATTTACAACCAACTACTGTATTCTAAACTTTAACACCTTGTAATAGAGGCCAACACGACCGTTATTAAAGAGTTAAGTGTCCCCGAGGCAACGCACGCGAGCATCTCAATAAGGGATGTAAAACAAAAACCAAAGTTTAAACTTCGTTTAACATGCAAATTTGAGAGTGGAGACAGAATAAGCGTCGATACTTAATTACTTGTTTAATCGTTCAATCTTTAAACGGTGGGTGTAAGACCGCGAAATTTAAAGTTGCGTGTACGTCAATTTGGTAGCGGCTGAAGATTGTTTTGAATGAAAAAGTTAATAACATAATAACCCATGTATGGAATTTTATTTTTACACATTTTCTTTAGGATTGTTTTAAGATTTTAATCGAAATTGTTTGCCTAGCGATGTTGGCTTTCAATATCTTATAAATAAAACTCAATTGCAGTCTAATAGTCAGTGATTTGTAAGTAATTACTACACCAATAACACTGTCAGTTCAAAATAGGATCCTTATTGGTATTAAACTAAGAGCTATTATCACATATTTTTTAAAGAGCACAACACTATTTTCTTAATAAGTAAGTACTAAACAAATCTCTTGTAAGTATCATTAGATCAACGGGTGCACCATCCCACGAAGTGAGCTATAAAAAGCCTGTTTTCTTTAACTTCAAAGTGCTTCAAAGCCATTCGGAATCGTTGCAAATATCGAGATCGCGTGAGCGGTTTATCAGATTTGTTAGTACACGTTACTACCTACCGGTTGAGAGAACAAACAAACAAATATTACGTGAGCATCCCTTGATTTATGTATCGTATTGTTACATTTTTGAGATATAACTTAAGAATGTTATTTGTTACGTCTCAGTAATGTTATACTTAAATGGGAAAGTTTGGGATGATGAAATTTGTTATTAGATAAGAACACATTTATGGGATAAGAAAAATACAGGAATTACACGGATAAAATTGAATGGCACTGCGATATCTAATTATCAGCATTTTGCCTGAGGTTTCGATCGCGTTATAATTGAAATATATCGCTTAAGATATTTTAATTGATTATTAAAGAAAAATAAGTTCATGTTAAAAAGGTAATCTATTGAAAAATCTACACTACATTTGGTAAATAGATAAATATCAATAATATTTTTTCTAATAACAACCGTCGAACAAACTTGTTCATAGTTTCCGCGCTTCGTTCCGTCTGGCCTTTGCACATCATTTACTCGTACCTATTCGGTACCGAACTGAAAATAATCAAAACTTTGCTCATAAAAATCTAAAACAAAAATACATTATTCATACTTGCCTCTCCGCGTTACCTAACAACCAGCATAACTTGAGCTCTCCGTATGTACCAACAATAAAACCATAAAAAGAATATTAGAGGATAGTCGCGGTCCAAGATATGATGGATAAGTGTAGCTACTGAAGCGGACAGCCTTAGCTTGTATGAAACTGTCGGAAAATACATAAATATTGTATTTTGGGGACTTGTAAGACACGAAATATGGATTTGCTACTTATAGCAATTTAACTTTAACTAACTAATACTGAATCAACAGTGCTACTTCAGCGCGACTAATAAATGATTTTGGAATATAATGTGATATTTTATACACCATTTAGTAAATAAATAGTCATCTCAACACATCTTGTTTTCTTGTACGGTGATCGGACCGACGAAAATCTCATCACGAACATTCAACACCCGAGAAGCTATATTGCACAATTAATGCTTAATCGATAGGATTCTCCTAAAAAAAATAAACAAATAATGTATGTAATATGTGTGTTGCTGGAGTTTTAGATCGCGAACACGCATTGTTCAAGCGTGGTGATGTCACCTCTTCACTGTGTCAGTAAGATGCCCATGTGATGTCCTGCAATAGGATTTTACAGACCAATACTTTACTTGACTTTATTTATAAAATAGTATACAGAGTAAAATTTGCAAACAAACCAGACAGAATAGCCAAACAAAACAAATCCTTTCAGTCTATTCGGATTGTGCAACCAATTCTAAATTCTCAAGGCACGTCCGACGTCTGCATTGCCGTTCCCTGAACAGATTTATACGAACTCTATCAAAGAAAAAGTTGTAGCTCGTTGGCAACCTGCGGAACGTAACAGATACGGTTTTAAGGCGTATTCACATCCTATTAAAAAGTTTGGAAGACGATCCCGGTTCGCCTATCGACTTTTTAATATTCTGTTACAATGTTACCAGAAATTTCTTGGTTTTGGGTGTGTTGTAGCAAATTTTATGTGTACAAAGGCGTGTGTGGTTTCTTATACCCCAGTCCCAGGGCTAGAGTATCTAGTTCCACCAGTATCTAGATATTGTATTAAAACTAGCCAGGAGTCGATTGTTATTTGTAGACGGTTTAGATTTCAAACCAAAATTCAGCGATTTAATTATCTAAATGTGTTAAGAGACAAATGGAAGGTAAGTATAGTCATTCAAATATCTTAGAAAATGAAAGATATTCAATCGAATTGTTGTGGTTTTATTTTACTGTTGTAGTGGTCAAGTCAATCAAAGATTCCAAAGAACTAAGCAAATTATCTAAGTAAATTCTATTTTACGATAAACTTATTAAATAAAATGCAAATCCAATGTGTACCCACCATCACAAAACTCATCCTCCATATTTTGGCATCGAAGCAACTGTTTAATACACTGTCAATTGCAAAGTTGCCATTTATCGTATTAAGTGGGAACTCTTTCTAGTTGTAAATTATTGACTACTTTAGGGTGTTCTGTTTCTGATATGAAGTTATACGGTAGGGGTAGAAGTATTTATTAATCTGTATAAGAATTGTTTATGATTTAGAAGCATATAATTTTGCCGTTTTGTTTTAACAACTGGAACATTCTCCCATCCCAATTTTAAGACATCACGCAAAAGTGCTTATATTATATTTTTTGAAATATTACGAACTGTTAGAAAAATATTTAATGAAGGCAAGAATTGTGTTTCACTCTCATCAATAAAATTTTATCTAGAGTCTAAAGTTATCTGTAGATCATTCCTTCATTTACCTAAGATCTCATCCAATTAATGGGTTGCAATAATTAATCTTTGAGTCCAAAATCTTACCAAAGTTGTTTGTGGCTTAAGAAGCATTTGAACACAAATGTTAAGTATTGTTATTTCTTATTTACATAGAACTCACAACTTCAATAGGTATTTACTACATGTCAATTTTTAATCGGACTACAGACTGAGTAAACATGTTTACGTTCTAAATTCAGACTATATTTTTATTTTCTACTTGAGGTATTCTCGCTGCGATGTAGCTCAGCAACTTTGGATGTAAAGTTTCTGGATGTGACACCAACATTACCATGCAATACGCTATATTTGCAATAAAAAGTGTTTATTCCAACATTTTATTAACTTTCTCTGAAAAATATGAAACTGGGTTCGGGTTTAACGTGATAAAGTCTGTTAGAAAAAATATTAAATCTTTATTACTTATCGTACACAAGGTGAAAAGGGGCATGGATATACGTTCTTATGTAACTACTTATCAGATTATGTATGTATTTTATCTAAATCCGTCTAGTACTTAGTTTAGCTGAATAGAATATTTGAATGTGACAATCGTCTTAATTCTAACCATACTTTTTTTTGTACAAAACCTGATTCGAAATATTGTTCTAGAATTTTCGAAACGAAGCCTCTTCCATTGGTCCACGTATTAGCAAACACCCATACTACGTATTTCAGCCGTTTCTCTCTAGAAATATATTCGTTTTTGGTGGGTCTTTTCATGAGCGAACCTGAATGTGGGCATCTATTCATTCTGCAGCACACCCACCGGATCTTTATGTGGATTTAACGCGGATTATATTTGCTTCAACTGTATTTGAATAAATAACGGAGTATTGAATTAGTTTTGGGAAGGTTTTAAATTGGTATGAGACGTTTGTTGTAATGTTTATTTATTTACATATAATGCATTATAACATAACATAATCATTCACTCAAATCGTCTCATTATAATAACTGACCCCTAACTAACTCCGTAACTTGTATCTGGGGTATCAGAAACTACGCACACACTCATTCACCCAAACCGACTTATTTACTGAAGTTGAATGTTCGTAAAATGGTACCTTCTAGAAAGGAATATGCCTATACCTATCTTGGAGATTACAGTTATACTCTTTAGCCACGGAAAATTAATAATTAATTTAGGATTACCAACAATTTTGATGTTAGGATGTTAAATTTTTCCCTCTTCTTTTCTAAGTTAATTCACTATTCACTATGCTGGACTAAATTTAGCACTAAATTTAAATTGCTTTGCAGAGTTTTTCAAAATATTTTCCTGATAAAACGCCATCAAATGGTCAGAAAAACTAATATAACAGAAATGAAGCTCCATATAAAATCAAATGAGAACAACCAATTAAAATTGTAATAATTTAAGAGTATAATAAGTAAGTGGACCTATAAAATATAATAGATATCCGATGAAAATATCACCCTTTAGCTGACTTTCCCCAACCATGCACAAACCCAGAACATCCTAACACAAATCTAATCATATCACAAACAATTAAAGAGCCGTATGTTTGTTCGGTAAACGAGTAAACTTATTGCTTTACACAAGGAGGTGGTTTCCTTATTGCACTTTAATGTGTTACTGGATACTTAATGTACACTACAACCGTTGTTTGATTGGTTATTTTAAACAAATAGTAAGTATATTGTGTATATAACTTACATTTTTGTAAGACTATGTTTTGTATGATATAAATCAAACTGGCAAAATCTCTATAATATAAAAATAAATTCTTGTTTTCCTTGGTCACGGCATCATGGATCGATTAACTTGAAATTTGGTACAGGAGTGGCTTATGGTCCGGGAAAGGATATGTTTTATCCCGAAATTCGCTCGAAATCTGGAACTATGCGGGTAATACCGCGGGACACAGCTAGTTCTAGTTTAAATAGTGACCTATTGTTGCTTAGTAACATTATTGATAATTGTTTAGTATTATCGCATGTTACGCTATCAAGGTTAGGTAGGGTTTGGTAGTCCGCAGACATTTTTAAAGCTTCTGTTTCATAATAAATATCGTTTTAATACCCTACAGGGAGTACTTAATATTTGTTTGTACTATATTCGAATTAAACAGTCATTTAAGGTAACTTGTAAATCAGCTGGTTATAGAAACTTCTGGAATTTAAATGAGGCAACTGTTCGAGTACTGAGAATTTTTGTTTGTCTACACTAATATTATAAAGAGGAAAGATTTAATTGTTTGTTTGTAACGAATAGGCTCGGAAACTACCGAACCGATTTCAAAAATTCTTTCACTGATGGAAAGTTAATTTATCAGTGCGTAACATAGGCTATATTTTATCACCGTATTCCGACGGAAACGGGAAATACGCGGGTGAAACCACGGGGCTCTACTTGTAAACTATAAATAACAATTGAAAATTTGTTAATATGCACGGCTTGTTTGTTTGATGTGGAAATTTTGGGTGACCCAGACTTGAGTTACATGTTTTATTACTTTGTATGTAGAGGTAATTCAAGTAATAATACAACCACATTGGAAGGTGTGAGGTTCAATCTTTATGATGCGAAAATGTTTGAGAAATAATATGGGATCTAGTTAGCATCTTTTTAAGCATAATTTCTGTTATACAATAAAGCATACGATTACTTATACACAATAAAATTTCGGGATAAAAAGTATCCTATGTGTTATTCCTAGTTATAAGGAACATCTGTAGCAAATTTAATCAAAATCGATACAGAAGTTTTTGACAAACATCCAAACTCACAAACATACAAACTTTCGCATTTATAATATTAGTAGGATTATTATAACAACTTAACTACTTGAATTGAGCTCTAAAATTATATATAAAAGGGTTCAAAATTAAAATCCACAATAAATAGAAGCGATAAATAACATTCCCAATTGGGATCATTTAGTTTTTGCAATAAATAAGTCAGTTTCTTTTGATCATAGTTGACGTAAAATAATTTGAACACATTCAAAAACAAATGGACTGTGAAATATATATTTTACAATAAATTAGTATTTGTTCTATTTTCTAAAGTCTTTAATATAACTTTATAAATTGAGTAATAAATAATATCCTTTTAGTAACGCAATAGTTAGTTTCTTGTTGTAAATTAATTATGTATTATAAAAGCTATTTTCCGAAAGTAAAAATTAGAAACAACATAGGTTAGGTGTTGTACACAGTTTTTCTATGTATTTATATTTCTTTTATTCTGATTTTCGAATTCCAAAATTCAATATAATAACGTAATTCTACTGAGTTAAAATTATCACGGAAAAACCCACTGAAAATACGTTAACTTAAAAGCCTTAATAAATAAGAACCTTCTCAGATTTTTACTTCACTTACTTGGGTCTGTTACTATAATGAGATGATGTAGTGAATGATTATGTTATGTATGTATGTTATGTTAGGTCCCATGGGTGCGCCAAAGTTCACCTAAAATTTCAACTCCGATAATTGGAAATCCGAAAATTTTCTTCCTAACATTTTTTATCCTAACAATCGCAACTCCTAAAATCTTTGTCACCTAATGTTTTAATTCCGAAACATTCAACTGCATAAAGTCAGTAGCAATAAACATCTTTTACACTTTTATTTGTTTTCCTATATTTTCTCAACATAACCATCGTTCATACTATTATTCAAAGTCATATCTTTTTTGTTTAGATTTATTTTTATTTATTATAATCAATATTATATACATAAATTTTTCGTAACTTTGTTTTAACATAACATGTAGGTATAACATAATATAACGCACGAGCCGAGCAAGCAAAACCAGAGTCCTGCTCCAATCTTTCAGTCAAGTTCCAGTAACGAATCGGTCCTATTCCTAATTATTGGTTTAGGTTATGTCAGAACTGTCACCCCAACGCACGAGCCGAGCGAGCGTAGCGAGCGTGCCGCGGCAGCGGCCGGCGAAGTGCCAGAATCGAATTGGTCCTTTAGTTATGGTTATGGTAAACTCCCAGGCCATAAGCATAACCGTAAACGAGTCGTATAATAATCATTAAAACTATAAATATCATCTTCTACCTACATATATTTTTTATTACACTTGGTAAATGTTTCTTTCTGAGCATGAGTGAAAATATTATGGTAAGTATGTTTAGGGATAAAAAAGCGTTATGATAAAAAACAGTAGGAGTTTAAATATGTTTACATTAATGATGTTAGTAATTAAAATTTTCGGACACATCAGTGTTATGAGCATCGTCGGTAGCACTACAAATAGTATGAATTAAAACTTTAGGATGAAATTTTTTAGGAAGAATGATCATTCGGACTACAAATAGTTAGGAAAAACATTTTCGGGTAAAGAACTTTAGGTGAGCCAATATGGACCCAGGTCCCATATTGCACACAAATTAATTAACCTATTTCACCATCTTCAAGTAACGTTCCGAGTACCTACTCCCATGTTTTGTATTTGTTAATTGATATAAAGTAAGAAAGAAACAACTTTACTTGGTGAGTAATTTTACTTGATGGTCGTGAAATAGGCCCTTAATGTCATAGTATCATTATTTTATCTATAACACGGTTTTAGGGCCCTCCTACTAAAAGTTATAAAACAGAAAAAAACACAACGTTACTCGCAAAGTTAATCACCGAAATGGGCCACCGGTGATTCGCTAAAAATTAACATTACATTTGCTTCTAAATAAATTTTAAATTCGTCGTGTGATTTATGGGACGGGCCCCGCTTGTAATTGTATATCTTTTTGAACAATGAAAACAAAGAACATCGGTAAAATGTGATTAAAATATGTAAGCAGGACGCGCCCTGATTATTTTTGTGTGAATAAATTTCCTTTTTTTCTGAATAAACGGAGATTATACTTATGTTGAGAGAGATTTGTGATGATAATCCTGTAAATATACGTTTTTTTATAAATAATTTCAGTGAAATGAAATGTAGATAAATCGGTGAGGCATTAAAATAAGTGCAATTTTAGCTATAGAAACGAAACTTTTATTTAAATGATTTAAAACACAAAATAATCAGTTTTAATTTGAAATAAGTTTTAATTTTAAGCTCTTCATAATTTTTTATTAAAGTTGTTGTAAGTTCTTACTTTAGAAATATTTTAATACAAGTTCTATCTAATCTCCTTAAATAATACTGGAAAACATTATTGGTGTATGCACAAAACCTTCCTCTACTCAAAACAAAGCAGCAACTATCTTCTGTAGACTAAAACTAAGTACAAAACATTAAAAACCATCCACACAATTTGGAGTATATCAAGGGAATTCTCCATATTAATTCACTTAATGAACTGTTTTAATTAACTTACGCTCAGACATAATAAATAAGTTTTTAGAGCACAATTTTCATAGCACATCAACGAAACGGGACATGCAAATTGTGAGAGTGGAAAATAAAAGATGATAACGTTTTTATACACTTCCGACGGACGAGGGGATGTTACTCTTCAAATGAGGACTTTTATACGACACGATTTTTGTTGTTGATTTTTTAGTTTTGTCGTACGATTTTCTTTTTTGGAATATGAGTTGAAGTATTTACTTTCCTACTACTTAATATTATAAATGTGGAAGTAGCTCTGTTTGTCTATTACATTTTCAAGCCTTAACTACTCTATAAAGTTTGGAACATATAAAAGCTTGAGATTGGGAAAGGACATAGGCTACTTTTTGTCCTGAATTTTCCGCACAATATGTTTTAGCGCAAGTGAAACCTCTGGGTGTCATAAGCAATATGTAAGTAAGTAAATAAGATGTTCAATAAAAATATATAAGAACCACTTACAATTATGTAGTACTTATTTTAAATCGCATTAAAGTAATTAACACAGTATAATCAATTAGATACACCTAATTACTCATAATCCTCACTGTTCTAATTTAGTCAGTGAAAGTGTTTGTACCTTGCCTTGCAGCTCCGTGCCCAGTAATTATTTATTTCTTTAAAAGGCTTTATGATAATAATTTCATTCAGCTTGATTTAACAACTACGTTTTTGATATAAAATAAATAACAAAAATATAGATTCAAATAGTTAATTGTATGGTTAATTTAGTAAAAGTTGTAACCATTTTTATTTTAGTTTTTAGCTCTATCATTGACTTCTGAAGACTGGAATTATACCGGTAGAAGAAAAGCGTATACATCTAATAAAAACTTTAGACATATTTTATAAACTCAGCAAAAATCGGAGGGACTATCAAAAAATCGTAAGGTGTAAAAGCCCTAAAAATTAAACATTCTAAAGAGAATCTAGCGAAGAAGTGACGATGGAAGAGTAAAACACCAGATCGTGATGAATAATGAGTTAAAAATGTAGGAGCAGAGATGTGACTTGTGTTGACACGATGGAACAATGTCGGGTACATTATTTTATAATTTTACTGTGTTATTTTATATTTCGTTAAACCTTTGGTATTCAAATAATTTGTAATGATGTTACGTAGACGAGAAAAGTATATAATAAGAAGTTTTCTTTAGAATCTGATCTATGTTGGCTATGTCTAGTTTATGAGTTAAATCGTCTTAAATCACATTCGTTTTAATTAAAATTTATCTCCAATATCCATGTATGTATGCATATCAATTGTTTATAGACACATCCGACATTTTGTAGGACGCTATAGATTAAAAAATATGAATAGTTGAATAAATGTGTATTAAAACCATTATTTCAAATTGCCCTATCGCGTTCTAACAGAACCCTCATAACACCTGACATCAAAAATCCTTAAAACCATCAATAACCAATGAATTAAGGTATTCGTACGACTTTACGAGCTGTTAAAAAAGAAACGTTTCCAGTAAGCCTACAAGATGCATAGCCCTGAACGTAGCGAGGTAATTAGCGAAGATACTAATTTACATTTGTATTCAAAATTCGAGTCGCCTCGCCATTCTTCGTCGTCTGTTTATTCTCATCCCGGTTTTTTTTCTGAAAACGTACCGCACTGCTGTGTTTTTCGCGTAAAAAATTAGACAGCCAGTTATAAATGGGAGGGGGACATTGCCTAACAAACATAGGCCGGTAAACAACTTAAAATGTAATAAATAGAATTTGTTTAGACTCTTGGTGTATTGAGCTATAAATCTGATGCGGTTGGGTTTCTTTGAGTTTCGATTGGAGAGAGAGACTGTTTAATTGATTTTGTTTGACCTGTTTTGGATATTATTTATAATTGCGAAGTGTGCTCAGCTTGAGAGAGGATTAGATAGACATTCCTATTTTCAATGATCAAGTTTTCGGAAAATATATGAAAATAGTTTCCGTTTCCAGTACTCCAAATAAGTACTAATCATTAATACCAGTAACACATCAAAGGATACTATGAGTACTAAACTACTTTAATTAAAAAAAAGTAACTTTTTTCATTTGGAAATGAAATGTAAATGATTTTCTAATATATTCAAGAAAAATATAGGTCAAATATCCCATTTAGTAGGCATAAGATTAATATAAGCAACTTTGCATAATAGTGTTGTCTAAATATTCATAATGTAGAGAACTAAAGAGAAAATTCATGTAAAGCCGACCGGTTTAACCCGCAGTTACTGCAACTGGGTGAATATTTGAGTTGAATTTAAATACAGATGTGGACGTACTTAGTTGGGGCGTTTGGCCCTTGATTGTGCAATTACTAGAGCAAAATATATAGAAAATACCACAAGATATTGAGAGAATGTCACTGTTATATGTTGCAAAAACATAGAAATTACTGCAAAATATTGAGAAAATGTCGCTACAGATACCCAAACTCTGATAATGAGACGACATTAAGTACTTCCAAAATACATCTGTATTTCAATCAGTAATTTTATTGCAATGTATGCTAGGTGTCTATAATAAATTGTGTTCTGAAATCATTAACTAGATTACCCATATAAGATAACATAATAAAGTTATCTTATGAGTAAACGGTTCCTAAAAAACTGACAACCATTTTAACGTTTTTGAGACGTATTTGTTTTACACTACCTTTGTATACTTACTTTATGTCATGAAATGGAAAATTACGTAACAATTTACACACTTACAGCCTTACTAATAAAAAATACCCACTGTGTATATTCTTGATATAACGAGTGTGAAGCATATTAATAATTCGTTATATCAAGAATATACACAGTGGGTATTTTTTATTGGTAAGGCTGTTAGTTTGCAAAAAGAAGGTTTATTATAAATAATATCTGGTCTTGATAAAAATATGGTATAAACCACTTATTAAACGACCCTTAATACGTACCAAAACACACCTACTTAAAGATTCAACACATTTACCTTATTTTTAGACATTATTCTGCCCGTCACTAGGCATAGCGTTTTTCCACATCGTTTTATAATGTCATCCACGATTTCTGAATTAATAGGGACACTTAATTTCGCTGCCAGATTTATTATGTTTAACCAGTACTTTAATGTGAAGCGAATGTGCCAAGTTTACGGTATTAGGGCTATCTTGGCCTTCAGTGAGGGTTATTAGGCCAGAAAGAGAGTTATCGTTGTTTATTAATTACAAGCGATGCCCCACAGTTTCACCCGCGTAGTTCCCGTTCCCGTAGGAATATGGAGATCAAATTATGCTAAAAACCTTCCCACTGAATCACTCTATCTATTAAAACAAACCGCATCAAAATCCGTTGCGTAGTTTTAAAGATCTAAGCATACATAGGGACATAGCGACATAGGGACAGAGAAAGCGACTTTGTTTTATACTATGTAGTGAAGTGTTTTAAAAAGTTAGTGCTATGAGCACATGTCTACTACGACAAAGATACCAAAATTGATGATCGTTTTTGAGAGACGCATGTTTGCTATATGTAAAACATAGCATGAGCTCAATACCAAACAGTTTTAAATGTGTATTGACAAAACAAAACAAATTAAAAACTAAAATTCACTCGTTAAATTAACATTATTATGCGTACGCAACACATAAAAGGTATTTATTAGTGGTACCGCATAATGGATTTAAATCATAAACTAAAACATTGTACAATACAATATTAGTTCGGCCACTACATGACCAGTAATGAAAACATGTTGTTTTTAAAGCAGCTTATTAAACCATAAAATGAATAATGAGTGAACGCACTACACTGTAATAAATGTTCCAAAATAAAATCGAACGTACACATTAATGAAAGCACGTAAAATCCATTTCGCGTTTTCATTTTATTTAATTAAAGGATGCGGAATCGAATATCAAATTTTGATATTAATGTGGTTTTGTATTATCACAGTAGTTCACTGTTGGTTGGTTTTGATTTTATGTTGGGATTTTTTGCACAAAATTTTATTAAAGCTTTTGGAAAAGCATTTTAATAGGTATTCTACCTTTGAAAATTTGTTTTCTTAGGGCACATTTCATATCTGCAAGTAACGTTCCGACTAGCTACTGACAGGTTTTGTCTTTGTCACTTGATATAAAGTAAGAAAGAGACAAAAGTAACTTTACTTACTACTACTACTCAGTACATGAAATTACTGAATTGATGGCGTTTAAAGTTGGCAGAAATGTTTATTTATTTAGAAAGATATAGCAAAAGGAAACTATTGTTCAGTGAGGTGATAAGTAGGCGTAATGACCACGCTTGTCCAATGCGCGTTAAAGATGTATCAACGAAAGTAATCTTTACAAGGTATAAATATTTAACGTCAATATACCTTAATATTATTCTACAGATTTCTAGAGTATGATTAATCGCTACCGTAATACCTAATCCTATTTACTTTAAAACTCTAGAGATATTAGCACGCGTACCATACCGTCTGATCAACGATGAACACAATAGGGTGACGTAATACGAGGCGCCTGAGCAAAATTCGTTTAATTAGAAGTCGTCGTAAGCACCAGCGTGGACGTGACCGATCAAGTATCAATATCAATCGGAAGGACTATACTGAGCTATTGCACCTACCGCAGACAATTGTAAATCAACGAAAACGAAGAGTTATGGAGTATATTGACAGCGCTGAAGAGATGAATCGGAATGGGGTGGTTAGGTTTTACGTGAAAATATTGACTAGAGTTTAAAAGAAGCATGGAGACTATTATAACTTATTCCAATTAACTAATTCTGTCTCCTTAATTTGCAAATGAAGAAATTGTGCCGTCAGTCCATCTTACAAGACATCAAAGATAATATACCTGTAAAGCCAAGATTGTTGCATCACGTAGTTTGTAATCAACTACAATACAAGTAAAAAGTAATTATGTATTATATATTAGTATTCCAACTCCTTTCATTACACAAGATTTACTATTAAAATGAAAATTCAAACTTTAATATTCAGCTAAATTTTTATCATAATCTAAGCTTAGAGATTACTCATTACACGTGCCCTAACAAAAATACTAATTTACTCCAAAAATACTGTACCAAAACGGATACGATCGCTAATTCCAAAACACGTGACAGCTGCTCATACCAATTGATATTCTTTATTGAGAGTCCAAATAAAAAATAACTTAGTATTCTAACCACGGAACTGTGGAGTAAGAATGATTGACAACACATTAGGAAGGCTTAATATAAGTACTTGATGCGGATCTGAGGCATGTCGCGATGTTAGTGTTTGTGGAATACTGATTAGAAACTCTTTTTTAGTTTATAAAAAAGAACTTCTATTAAAAGATTTAGTTACTTACTGCTAAATATCAAGAACGCTTCATAACGTTGCTTCGGTTTATCTTTCAGCGTTGTCTTCAATTGTTTTGGGATTTAGCTATCCCTATGCTCAGATTAAGGAACTCAGCTTTAGGCATGTCCTAAGCCATTTTTTATAATAATACAAGGCACTTTTTGAAACTACTCTGACTTTAAACTTTAAAAATATCTAAGTAAACGCAACGTGCAATAACGGAACCCGCATTATCAATACGTTCAATACACCACCAAAGTAATAGTAAAAACATTAACAAAAGATTACAACGTATTTTTAGTCCACCTTTAAAATTTAAATATACATTTTTAATTTCTTTTTTTAATCCGATTTTATTTTTAAAAAGGTTGCGTCACCTCAAGTTAGCGGGTGGTGATACTCGACAATATCTGTGAATAATCAGAGCTTATATTTACCATGAACGTTTTGCTATTACCAAATTCTCTTATACTCCTTATGTGTCCAAAAATAAGGTTGAAATCCCCGTATTTAATACTTGTGCAGTGGTAAAATGTATTAATGAATTTGTAAAGTGAGTTGAACAGTAATTTATCGTCGTCTTTGGCTTGTAATTGTGTAAATCATGCATTTATGACAGCCGGGCTGAGGCACCATTGTCTACCCTCTATGTGTAGCCTTGCGGTGTTTTATTGCCATTATTACAAACATAAACAAGTGATTTTACCTCTGTTGTTGTAATTCAGGTAAAATATTTTATGCGTTTTCTGGAATAATTGTAACACCGGTGACTAAACCGTTACGTAATTTTTGTACAATTGATGAATAACTAAGAGTGTAAAGACGACCCCTGTGTAGACATACTTTATTTAGCAAGTCAGTCTCAGAGAAGAAACAATCTCGAATTTCACCATGTCAGTTTTTCGGACGATACCTAAGTATCTTCGTCATCATTGAGAATCAATTCACTCTCACCCATGATATTAGAACGTTGAGCAGGATTAGGTGGAGTCAATCCCCTTGCCAAAACCGGGTTCTCCAAATAGGCAGGTTGTATTTTATAGTTAAATTATTAGATCTAACCTAGCTGAACTGACATAAATATTTTCTCTTTGTAATTACTTTAATTCTCCTCCTTCATTCGTTTGCTCACTGCTGAGCGTCGTGATGTACCCGACCAATTTTCCCATTGACGACTTGCTTCCAGATGTTACGGTCTTTGGCTATGTGCAATGCGTCACTCAGTTTGGTGTCAAGTTGTTCTGACACCTGATCAGACCACCTTTTTGGACTACGACCTCTCGACCTCTTGCCCTCCACCTTGCCAGTGACTATAAGCTTCTCCAGGTTACCGGCGGGCCTACGAGCAATATGCCCAAAGTATTGGAGTACTCGTTGTAAGCAGATGGTGGAAAGTCTTCTAGTCACCCGCAGCTCATTTATGATAGAGACATTGGTTCTATGAGCCGTCCAAGAAATTTGCAGCATACGACGCCAGCACCACATCTCAAACGCATCAATGCGTCTCCTGTCAGCTGCTTTTATCGTCCACGTCTCAGTTCCATACATAAAAATTGGAAAGACCAGTGTTCGAACTACGTACATTTTAGTTTTCTTCAGGATGTTCCGGTCCTTCCAGACTTTGTCTAGCTGGGTCATAGCGGATTTGGCCATACCTATACGCCGTCGTATTTCACTTTCCGAACCCCCTCTGCTAGATATGTTTGAACCAAGGTATACAAAATCGCGGATGTTGTCGTATTGGCTCAGAAGTCCCTTTGTTTGTAAAAGCTCAGCTCTATCCACAATCATAACCTTCGTTTTGGCCTGATTCATTTTAAGGCCCATTTTCAGGCTTACAGCTTCCAGACGTCCGAGTACCTCTGCCATTTCAACCTCTGTTGCAGTAAGTAGCGTGGTATCATCAGCGTAGCGCAGGTTTGAAATCTTTCTTCCCCCAATGGTCACTCCGCCCTCCCATCCTTCTAGCGTTTTGCGCATGATATATTCGCCATAGATATTAAATAGGATGGGAGAGATGATGCAGCCCTGACGTACTCCCTTTTCAAACCTGAATTCCGATGACCTTTGGGTGTTGATCTTGACTGAGCCGTGGCCAGAGACATAGAGGTTTCTGATGATCTTGATAAGATGAGTTGGGACACCCATATCAGCTAGGACTATCCAAAGGTATTCCCAGCTTACGCAATCAAAGGCTTTTTGGTAATCTATGAAACATATCACGACGGGAGTGTTGTATTCGTGACATTTCTCAACTATGAGTCTTAAGTTGAGTATTTGTTCCAGCGTTCCTTTGCCCTTGACAAAGCCCGCTTGTTCTTCTGGGATTTGCCAATCTAGAAAATAGCGAAGCCGAGAATTGATAATCTGTAGCAGGACTTTACTGGTGTGCGATATGAGGGCGATAGTCCTGTAATTTTCACATTTCCTCGTTGCACCCTTTTTATGAATCGGCAGGATAGTCGAGTGGGCCCAATCTTTTGGCCAGTTGCAGGTTTTCCATACCGAGTTGCACAGTTTTAAGAGATTTGATCTTCCAATTTCAGCAATGGCTTGTAGGGCTTCTGCTGTGATATTATCTATACCAGTGGCTTTATTGAGCTTAAGTTTTTGAATCGCTGCGTCTAGTTCAGAAGGTAGAATGCATGGTTCTGGCTCTTCAATGACAAGATTTATCTTTTCGCTTATGGCCGTTGAATGATCCAGGCTGTATAAATCAGTGCAGTATTCTTTCCACCTTTCCGCAACTTTTGTGATCTCGTTGATTGGGTTTCCATTTTTATCGTCAATGACCCATGTCTGGGCTTTGAATTGCCTGGTGATCTGTCTCACTTTCTTAAAGAGGTCTGCCGTTTGGTATTTCTCTGCATGACACTCTACTTCAATACATATGTCAGTGAGATGACAATTTTTATCCCTTCTGCAAAGTTTTTGTATGTCTCTGCTTAAGTTAGCGTACTTTTTCTTGTTTGCAGATGTATTTAAGCCATTAGATTTTAGTTCTTTCCTGCTTTCAATCACGCTCCAAGTGTCGTCACGTATCCAACTCTTCTTTTTAATTTGTGGTTTCCTTTGTCTGACAATAAGATCCAGAGCTTTTGTGATTTCAGATTTAAAAGCAAGCCATTGTTGTTCTGTGGTTTGTTCAGCCATATCGGTAGTGGCTTCAAAAGCCGTCTCCGTTATTTGTTTGAAATAGGCAGTCTCAGATTTAGTTAGTCTAACTTCTTTAGCTTCGAGCCTCTTGGGAGATTTTAAACGTATTCGTATCTCGGCGATCAGCAATTGGTGGTCACTGCCGCAATCCGCCCCTGGTAGTGTCTTTGCGTTCACCAAACATGACTTCCACCTTTGGTCTACGGTTATGAAGTCGATTTGATTGCGATATCTATCTCCCGGCGATTTCCACGTGTACAAACGGCGTTTATGATGCTGGAAGCATGTGTTCGCGATTGTGAGGCGGTTTCCGATGCAGAATTGCAAAAAACGTTCACCTCTTTCATTCCGCGTACCAAGTCCATAATGTCCGACTGTATTTCGTATGTGGTCCTCTCCTCGAGTATCACCTACTTTGGCGTTCCAATCGCCCTGAACAACCAGCATCTCTCGTCGCGGTATACCTTTGATGGTTTCTTCCAGTACGCCGTAGAAATTATCAATATCGTCTTCTGTGGACTGTGACGTCGGCGCATAAACTTGTACTATGTTTATTGGCAATGGTTTGCAGTTCAATTTTAGGGTGATGATGCGATCGTTTACGGGGTTATACCCAAGCACACAATTATTAAGATACCTTGGTACTAGTATTGCTACTCCGTTTCTGCTTTCGGTATCATTGCCTGCGAAATATAGTGTGTTCCCATTTGAGGTCACTGTATGTCCAGAACCTTTAAGATGAGTTTCCGATAGTCCGAGTATGCTGACTTTGTTTGCGGTCATTTCCTTTTCGACAATGCTTAGTTTGCCAACCTGGAGTAATCCTCTTACATTCCATGCCCCTATGCGTTGTGGTGATCGGGTCTTTAATTTGTTGCGTAGGTCATCTTTGATAGTGTAGTTTGCTGACGTGTGGGCTTGATGACTGGCCCCCACGTAGCCTTCGGTAGCCGATTTCACACTCGCTGACCCGGGTATCAGCGAGCGCCGGTTGTCAAGCGGGTCGTCCGACCTCACATATTCATTTCCGTTACTTGCCATATTGTTAAGGTCGGGACATTCTCGAGGGAGAATCAGTCGTAGTGGTTTCCCCTTGCCTTCTACGCCAGGATGTTTAGAGGGTTTTTAGTTCCTCTAGGCCCCTGTAGCCTCTCCTAACTTTACGAAGTTAGGGGTCGGGTTATCAAAAACCGCCGCCCGATGCTCGGCGTTGTCAACTCGTTTAGCACCACCCAGAGGACACGTGTGGGGTGGTAGAAGGAATTTCCCACGGACGCGAGTGACTCCATCCTCCTACTTTAATTCTATAGATACTTAAGAAATAGGTAAGTACTCTACAATATACAACATTGAACTAATTTGTCAATAAACGTAATTGTAATCAAAATAACTTAAATTTAAATTAGAACCTTACCCTTAGATAACCTCAAATCAAGTTTTACTACATGTAACAATCTATTAACAAATAAACTAAATCATATTGAAGTTAAAGAGTTAATTAGCGGTCGCGACGGGGCATTGCGCACGCGCTGTCTTTTATCTTATCTCGCTGCGAAGGAGCACGATTCGCGAGCAACGAACTTCATAGTGACTACTTTATTATCAGTTAGGTTTTCTGTTATCAGTGGTTTATAGGTTTGTTAATGAAATTGTTGATCGTTTTTAATGAATTTTATTTCGAATGAAACTGTTGATCAATAAGTTTTGAATTTTGGAGTCTATCTTGAATGATGCATGTAAATGGCGAGACGTCACTGTCTTTTTTTGGCTTGGACTTTGTTTGTGGATTGGACTTCCACCCGATGATGATAGTTTATCTATAAAGATAACAATTAAATATCTTTTGTCAAATTCGCAAATAACTTTCAACTGCCTCCGCCTATTTTGATTATATTTTTAATGGGTCCCTAGATGGTTCCCCGATTGATTCACTATAGAAAATTGGCTGATTTTAAGAGACAGAAAAGGAGACTATTATTTCTAAAGGGTGACAAACTAAAACCCTAAAATACATTTACCAGCACTTTAGTATATTAATTTATTCAGAAATAATCAGAGTAATTTAATAAATAACCACCTCCAAAAGTTACTCGATCCTCGCAATAGACGCCGACTGCGCAGGAGTTGCCGTGTCGATACGGTCGACATGACGATTTATGCACGCAGTTCACGGAGCTGAATATTATAATCACAATATACTCTTGACTGCTCGATAAAGGGAATTGGGTACTTTAAGTTTTCTACGAGGGGAATATAAAGAAAAATCAATTGCTAATTGTTTGTAAGTGCATCACTAGAAAATACTGCATCTATTTGAATAGTTCTTTGTTTTGTTGTGTATGTCAATGTTAAGAGAAGGTTTGTGTAAGAAAAAATATTTATTTGGAGAATAGTATACAAGTATACCTAGTAAATTGCATCTGTGTTATGCTGCTGAAGCAGAAACAGACACAATGCATTTCAAGTATGACTAGAAAGATGAAATAAATATATTTTAAGGTAGCATGATCTGGTTTTCTAATGTTAGAAATATATTTGATATTTCAGAAATGTATAATAATATTTCATCTGAAATCTTTGATTTTAATTGGTTGTTAAAAGATCGATAATTTGTGCATATTTTCTATTGCTTAATTGCTAGTAGTTTCTTAAAAATTCAAGTACAAAAATCTAAAAATATAATTACTTCTGTAAAACAACAAACACCACCTTTGAATCTGTTTGTATCAGAACTGGATCTTCTGGGTGGTGGGTCTCCAACTAATTAAGATAACTCAATATGTCTAGACGCGAAGTATGGCTGCGCTCACGCAAGATAGCTTTGTATGCGTTCAGATCATGCGATACGGCAAATTGTTGCATGATGTATGAGAATTTTGTTTGCCAACGTTTAGTCAACGTTTACTCACTTGGAATATTTAGTAGGTGAGATTGGTCTGCCTTGTCAAGTGGAATGTATTTACCTAGATCTTTTGTTTTGTGTGGCTTGTTTCTTTGATTTTTTTCTTTCTTTTCTTTCATTGCATCATAATTAACATTGTGATTTTAATAAAGACTTTAATAGATATTTTCTTTGTTACAGATACATTCCAGAAAATACTTCAAGACATTTTCCCAAGAAAAAACATCGCTTTTCAACCCCGTCCATTCAAACACAACACCCCAATTTCCCATAGTCCCGTCAAACACCAGTTTTAATACCCAAAAACATAGTGGCAATAAATTGTATAATGCCATAAATATGAACAAAAATGTTTGTAACATGAAAATGCCTAATTAAAGTTACAAGTAGTACCAAAATCCGATATCGCGGCCATCTTGCCGTCACGAAGGCCCAAGCCACCTAATAAAGTGAAGTCTCACGTTCCTAATTAGATCGTTAATTATAAGCCTTTCATGGGAGCCTTAATTTCTACATAAAAGACTATCTAGTTACTTTATAATTTTTGACCGGATTGTGTTACTGTTACGGGCTGTTGTCACAATTTTGGCTTGGTTTCGATTTTGTTTGTTATTGTTGAAACAGTCAATTATTGGTACTTCCTAGTAAATTCCTTGTAATGTAAATTAAGTGTTAACTGTTTTTTATTAAATAAATTATTATTTCTGGTATTTTTAGCACAAATTACTGTCAAGTGCATAAATTTCTGATCAGACTTAGTTACATAAATAAACTCTTATGAAACAACAAAAAGCAATAATGACGTCATCTCCCTACATCATACACATCGAATATTAACTACCACTAACTCCAAAGTACTTCAAACTAGGATTTAAACACAAAATCCAGTGTAAGAGACAAGAAACGAGGATGGTGGAAGCTGTGAATGCTCCAACAACTAGTTAAATAATGGCAGTCCCTTACCAGGTGGACTCGAGTCATTATTCTTACTGTAATCCGACGAATACACCCTGATTTATGAGGGACCTACAGACGGACAGCCAAATTTAGGTGTTTTATAAAAAATGGAGCTTAGTTTCTTGAGTTATAAATAACGGTATAAATCCTACGGTCTCGGTACTAGGGTGGTTCGAAATAGCGGTTTTGAGTGAAGTATGAATTTTTGAGTGTTATTTGATTTGTGAAGGTTTCAAACAAATGTTTATTTCCATTATTTTTACATACAAATAAGTTATTTTTACCTATGAGTAACAGTTCAATCTTATTTAGTCACTTACACATAGGTAATATAGGGGTTGGTGCCCAATATTGTACGTACGATAGGATAATTCTAAGTGTTTCTGGGATAGAAAGAGTGAAATCCAGCTTCATATCCAAAAATCAGCCAAGCCAAATTTAACTTTGAATTTTTATGTATTGTATAGGTATATGTATATATTTTGGATATAAATAAGGTTCAAAATAGCGTAGCAAGTATCCAAGCCCACATCCTCCCGTCGGCCTCGTATGCACACTTCCTGTTTGGCACGACACCATGGCTCTCAATATCAAATGTTATTTTATTTCATTCTTACTATAAACCTAGGCTAGCCATAATACCTACCTTATTTTAAACAAAAAGCTGTATTTTTCTACATATTAGTATGTATTAAAAGGCAAGTTATCAAAAATCTCTGAATATTAAAAAGAAAAGCTACCGAATGGTACGCCTGAAAAGTTACTTCACAGATCGGTAGTTACTAGTATCTTCATGTGATGTATCCAGTCTCAAGTGCCTTATGATAATGTGATTTCTTTGATAAAAGGTCATGACAGTTACATTCTATCTATGTGGCTGGTGACGTCATTTTCATTCAAACTTTTTGTGACATTCATTCTATGGTGACGTCATTGGAGATGTTTCACTTATACTTTTTTTTAATTTTGTATATTAAAATCTGCACTAAAAGTCTAATCAAACCACATCCTAGAATAAACATTGAATTATGTAAGAATAACCAATTACCGACCAACCAGACATCACAAACCTAAGTACTTAATTATAAATTTATGATTGTGGCACACCTCATGCGTTTCATCAAGAGACATAAATAATTTTCATTGGTTAATAACGAGGCATGCGAAACTGTGTCCGACCGGACACAAACGTGGAATTTAAATTGTTATTTCATTTGATATTATGCTTTCAACTTTTTGGGTATATTTTTGTTAGTTTTATAACATAAATTGATGATTCAAGTATAAATGTACGTGGTTTACAAATACACATATCTTTGTATGCCTATGTATATTGGTTGGTAAAAGAAATGTGTTCTCAAATTATTATGATTAACGGGATATTTGGCGCTTGCAACAGCGTCGAAATATCGGAAACTCGAAACAAATAATATACATGGTAAATATCCCGTTAATCATAATAATTTCGATGCTAATAACTATGATAACTATAAAAGAAATGTGTTTAATGGTATTAGAATATTCGAGTTTAATCTTTCAAATTATCTTTTTTGCATTTTACTGTCTGTTTGTAGCATTTATGTATAATACTATTAGAATTAGATTCTTAATTAATGACCTTAACTAATTTCTCAAATAATATTTATACCATACTTGTATATTTTGAGTGTTAGTTTGCTTAAATAATCTAAGAATATATTTTTTTTGTGTATTTACCATAAACTTTACATATTAAGTATACCTATGATTGTGATGGATGTGTTGTGTACCTGCTTGATGTGTTAATTATGGGAAATGTAAAAAGGTTTGTTTTGGAGTAAATAAAAACATAAAATACAGTAACAGAATTTTATTTAATGCAGATCCATCTCGCACTATAGCCGATATTGTACAAAAAAATTATAATAATATCGATTCAATTCGTATAATGTTATATAAGACAATATAATATTACACAAGTATTTAAATTTTCCACACAGATACAATCAATAAACACAAACATACATTTTTTTATTCTCTACACTAGATTCCCTCAAAATTTTATTAAGTATTTCTCTTCTTTTATTTAATTACTAAATATATATTACATTACAATAAATTGGGCCTACCTATTTACGTATGACAAATGCTTTCGTTAACTTTACGTATATTCATGAGCACGATTCGAATTAAAATAAATTAACAATTAATTTTCAAAGTAAAATAATAATTTACGTAACATTTTCACGCAAAAAACAAAATTGCATTTCATTATTTTGATTTTAAATTAAATAACCAACAATATTGCTGTATTTAAGTGATTAAGCCGTATATAAATAGGACTATTTATTTACATTATATATAACAAAACGTTATTATTATGATCGCGATCTTTTCTGTTCGGGCAATTATATCCAAAATTGGTCATTAAAATAACTCAGTAAATAATTAAAATTAACATTAAAAAGGAACTTTAAAGAGGTACTAAGATGAGTGAATGATTTATTTAAAAATCAAAATGAATTTGGCACTTTGAAAGGCAAATACAGAAAAGATCAAGATCATTTGTACTATATTTAAATTACAGAAGAAAAATTACGTATAAGTTTATAGGAATCCAAAAATATTACCACTACTGTATCTTAAAATAAATTATATTAATTCTTAAGTTTTAATAAGCTATTCGTATACTGGGCACAACTAGTATTGATTCTTGTCATTTTTAAGTGACTATAGGTAAACTATTTTTCTAATAATAAGTTAAGCTATCGACTAAAGAATGGAATATTTTCTTCAAAATACTAAAGCTTTTGAAATTACGTATTTAGGTATACTAACATGATACAATGGATACGAACAAGAGCCGACGTTTTCAAAAGAAAACTGCTCCCATAGATTATGTTTGCATCACGTTAGTGACGTGTATAAAGTATTAAAAAACTAATACTCGACTACGGAAATGAATTTAAACATTACTTTGATTATGTTATTTACGTTTAATATTAAAACATTTATAAGAAAGTTCCAAATAACCTATATTATACGGCCTAAACTAGGCACTTTTAGTATACTTTTTCTGGTCTCACCGTAGCCGAGTCAAAATATATATCTAATGAATATTAGCTGCAACTAAGGGTATATATTTATCACTTTCGTATTTTAAGACGTATACAGACGTTGTACATCAGATTTCAGTTTTAAATACATACAATCTAAATCTTATATAATTATGTACATTCATATTTTTGTTGGACACTTTTTCTGTGACGATTTAAAAACAATGCAATGAAAATAATAAAAATATTTTAACAATACGAATTAATCAACAAAAAACAATTGATATTGAAATATTCCAATTTTATATCGTCACATCGCAGTGTGCGTGTCTCTAACGGATCAAAATAAGTAAATCCTTCTATAATTATATTCTTAGACCAATCAAATTCCTAAACTAGTATTATTTCGAAAGCTAAGATTGGCCAATACATTTTTATAAAGATTAATAGCCAATATTATGACTTGTAAATAAACAATATTACTTTTCCTTTGTTCAGCAAATAAAACGTTTGATGTATTGGTTATTACAAATTACTGAGATGGAAATAAAGTAAACATGTAACTATATGTATAAAGTTGTTATCCGTTTGCGATTCGACGCCGCGTTTCGGCAGATAAAGTGCGATTTCGAGTGAGCGATAGTGGGCCACGATTCGCACGATAAATAAAAACACAATTCCATTTGAAGCTCAGCGTTGCGGCGCGGCTTGTCCGTGTACCTCAGCAGGCGTTCAAGATTTATATACGAAGATGCGGAACAATATATCACGGAGGAGAACAACACGGGAACCCGACCTATTCCTAGTGCGACCAGCCACCAGCCACCGGCCCTCTGCGATACCACATCTCGATACACCGAGCCTCCCAGCGATCTACGCTCACATCACAACTACCAACATTCCCCGCACATTACGTAATTAACAGATTCACTTAACGGCACTAATGTATTCGTACATAAGTCAAGTTAAACCGATAAATAAACGAAGACCGAACCGCGTATTTTTCATCCAAGCTTCATATAATTTATAGTCGACGATGATATCGCGACTGGTTCTTTTATTTGTGAAATAGTGATACGTGGAGTGTGCTCGGTAAGCGTTACTAACGGGAAATTTTGTCAATAAATCTCTGGGAGTCGATTGCCTAAGCGTTTGCGTGGGTCGGTATAAAAATTTATTCGACAATCGATTGTGATATCTTGATCTCGCGACATCAAACGTTCGAGCATGTGGAGCGCAATGAGCGAAGCTTCCCGAGCTAACTTCACTAGCTAGCTTACATAGAAGGAGCTTTTTTATATTAATTACCTCTAATACCTAAAGTATCGACACTTTAGACGCGACGACCACCTGAAACAAAAGGAAAGCGAAATTAATCAAAAGGCCAATAATAAAAACAAAATACAATTAGCGTTTTTAAAGTTCGGGTGACGAATTTGTAAAGCTGTGCATTTGAATCTCTGTCTTTCCGGAATATAGTATTATAAGTAATTATAATTACAAGTGAAATACTTATCAAAATTCACAGTAGATAGTTACATTCCAAAGGTTAATAATAATAAATCATAATCGAATTACGTTCCCAAACAGGGGAAGACTTAAAATGCAAATAATTCGCGTCTGCCCCATGGGCATGTTAAAACAAACTCAGCATTCTAACAGCTTTTCATTATTTATCGCTTACGCGCACGAAATGTTATTTTTTTTCTCCAAGTTAATTTCTAGCGTAATGCGTATTTGATAAAAGGCTGTATCTCTGGCAAGCAGGCTCCGTCGAGCCGGCTTCGAAATTAAGATGTAACATGATGCGAGAACGAGCAAGAGCTGCTAGATTTATTGCTATACCACTTTGCATATGCTGATTTACAAAGATGGTGGAATTGTATAGAGTTGTTAACAGTGTGACAATGTTATTATAGTGCGACAAATAATAAAAATATGTTTTTGTAAAGTAACATTAAATGCGTATATTTAATGGATTTTTGATTAATTTAGAGCAATGGTACAGTGTTTTATGTATTTAAGAAAAATGTTAAGATCCAAACTTCATATTGTAAATTCAGATATTGCCTTAAAAAGCACTTATTACTGTTATATAAATAACTGTTACTTATGAAATTAATGAAAAGAAAGACATTTTCAGCAGGAAAGTGCATTTCTTTCCGTAAACAATTTGAGTATTACCGCTTTAATGAAGTATTAATAACATCAAAGATGAAAAACTAAAAAAGCTGCATAACAGATCGATGTTTCTAGCCAGTCTTTAGGTGGTTCCTCATTGAATTAATTATTTAAATTGATAGAAGCAGAACATTTTAATTCAATAAAAAATCATATTTAGAGTAAGTCTTACCAATTCTACCTACTTTCCACCAATATTTAAATTTAATAAATATTTTAGTTATATTTGGATTTTCTTTACCTATTTTACTTTTTATTTATAACTTAATTTTAAATGCCGTCAACATTTAAAAACTTAATGAACTTCTCATTTGGCACTGCTTCATAATAAGTGCAGTTTTTTTTTTTGCAATTACACAAGAGTGAATTTCAACAAGTGCCCAAAAATCTTCATTTCCGTGGTTTTTTTTGTTTTTAAGGTTTTTTCATAAATAATTAGCGTTTATTATACTTCTTGATAATGTATGTATTCTTGCTTATTATCAAGCTGATTACTTAAAAAACTAACGAATAACACAAGTTTAAAAATTTCATGCCACGGCGATGAAACATGCGTGCACGGCAATGAAACAAGCGTCCACGGCAATGAAAGAACTGTCCCACGGTAATGAAAGAATCACCACGGAAATGAAAATCCATACATAAAACATTTTTTTTTATATACTGACATGAGTATTATATTATCCTAACATACAATATATACACGCCTGTCTCCGATCACCGCCACATCGAATGATAATAATTGATCGAATTTCTTTATAAGATTAAGATAAAACCCCTATGATATATGGCCTAAAGATTGGAAAGAATCGCTTTTGATACCCCTGCTCAAGAAGGGGTCCACAAAATTACGTGCCTTATAAGCATACTTTCATCATACGGTCTGCCTGTTAGTTTGTGTGGGTGGATATCGGACTTCTTGCGGGATCGATCGATACGGGTCGTTCTTGATGGATGCTCGTCCGATCAAATGGCGATTAATGCCGGTGTTCCCCAAGGGTTAGTACTCATTGCAACACTTTTCCTGTTGCATATCAATGATCTGCCAAAGCCCAGAACCTATGAGTATGCAAATGATTGCACAGTTGTAGAGGATTACATATCCATCCCGCGTGCTAGTGCGGCCGAGACACAGTATTTAAGAGAGGCTATGGTCGATCACACGAACTTTTCCCTTCGGGCAGTCTCCGATTGGAGCGATGCCAATCTAATCAAGTTCAATGCCTTGAAGACCCAGGCGGGTCTTTTCTCCGCAAGGAAGACGCTGTTTGAACTGGCTCCTATTTTCCAGAGTGTATCCTTACCTATAGTGGACCACCCTGACCTTCTTGGAATAACGCTGACCTCAACCCTCAATTTTGGTTCATACATTGAGTCAAAGGCTCAACTGGCTGCAAAAAAGCTAGGCGTCCTCTCAAGGGTGCGACGGTACTTCACTCCAGAACAGCTGCTCCAACTCTATTAAGCACAAGTTCGGTCGTCCATGGAGTACTGTTCGCACCCTTAGGATGGATCAGCTAAATATCAACTTGAGGGGTTGAAGGCCCAAGAGAAGCGTACCAAGAGACTCCAGAGTTTTGAGCACCGGCAAAAAGTTGCTAGCCTATGGGTTTTTTATCGGATACATTTTGGAGAGTGCGCATCGGAACTACACCGCTTAATTCCCCCATCTCCGTTCTGCCACGAATGAGTAGGGAAACCGATAAACGTCACCCACACATGGTAGATGTTCCATAAGCTCGCACGAAGCGTTTCGCGTCCACCTTTATAATGCGAATAGCGAGAGTGTGGAACTCCCTGCACAGCTTCTCTGTTCTGAAACTGGAACATACAAATTAAACATACAATCTGGGTCTTTTTAAGTCGCAAGTCAATAGGTACCTTCTAGGTGAGCACGTTCCATCTTAGGCTGTACCATCGCTTTCCATCAGGTGCGTTACAGTCAAGTGCTAGCCTATTCTGGGTAAAAAAAAATGTGCACCCTACCGGACTGTGGCACTTATATCCCATGCCAGTAAGATTATGTTGCATATCATCCTGGATTAGCAGGCTGAAAAAGAGTTCCTTTTTCTATTTAACATCTATGGCGAATACTATAGGATATACGAAATATAAGTAGGAGAGTTCATCCGTGATCATGGCGCTTGCAACAGCGTTGAAATATCGGAAACACGAAATATTTCAACGCTGTATAATCATAATAATTTGAGTGCTAACCATGATAACTATAGAAACTATATAAGTAGGAGAGCCTTAATAGGGTGGGAGGGAGTCATTACTGTTGGCAGGAACAAGATCAGCAACCTTCGATATGCAGATGACACTACTTTGGACGCATCCTCTGAGCACGAACTTGCTGAAATGTTCAGCAGAGTAGAACGTAAAACCGAGACAGTAGGACTTTAGGTCAACAAGTCGAAGACAAAGGTTATGGTCACTGACCTAGCTGAACAGATCACACGCACAGGAGAATTGTCAGACCTGGAATTTATGAGCAAGTTTGTATACCTAGGCTGAACAATCAGTAATCAGAGAGGCTGCGAGAGAGAGATTCGAATTTGTGTGGAGATGGGCAAGCAAGAAGCAAAATGTTGATAATCTGGAATAGTTGATAGTCCTGGTCTATCCACGCGCTGTAGATCGAAAAAAGATTAAGGCTTTCGAGATGTGGTGCTGGAGAAGGATGCCACACATACCGTTAACATCGAGACGTACGAATAAGTCTATTCTAGAACAACTTGACGTAAAAACAAGACTGTCTACGATATGTTACCTACGAGTCCTGACCTACTTTGGTCAGATTTGGAGCTACAACGGTCATACAGCCTGGACAAGCTGGTTGTGGCGGGAAAGGTAGACCTACCCGACCTACCCGTTGGTCAAACCTGATCAAGGCAATAACAGGGCTCTCAATTAGAGCTCTCTGAGAAGAGCCGAAGACAGAGCGGAGTGGAACGGCTGGTATCCATTACAGTGCATCAGAACGGACACGATCTTAAGGAATCAAGAAAACGAGCTAGAAGGAGTACAGTAAATACAAATGAGTTATTTACTGTACTTATAAGTCTTTACTTAAGTCTTTTGTCGTATTGCAGAGATATTACTTGACGAGTACTGAACTGTCTGTATTCGGCGTCTGCGGCGATGCAGCAAGGTGTTGTGGTACGCCTTGAAGGGCGCTTGCTAGGGTCTAATATAGCTCGCGGCCAATCCACTGCATCCCTCCTGCCACCGGTCGTACCAGGTCACTGGTCCACCGGGGCCTGGCAGTGCGGGACGAGAGAGTGGGTTTGCACCAGCGCAACCGCTTACCCACTATAAATTATTCTCGCGCAGATGAACCTCGGCATTATTTCGGTCTCGGATTTTGAAGTCCTATGGCGACGGGGCGACGGTGGTGGGAATTCGGTTCACGGTGAATCCGGTTCTTAGCTGTTTCCCTGCACATAGGCGGTCTGACGAGAGTGGTCGCTCCTGGCTTCGACTGAGGCGGGAAGTTGGGTTCGGCAGCACGTATGATGACTAAGCAGCCCTATTTAGGATCGCTCTGCTTACCTCTGCATAGAGGAGGGGCCTAGAAAAGGTGGCCTAAACATAGTCCGTCTCAACTCTTACCCGTATTGCAAACCGCGGTCATCGGGCACCGACATAATCGCGGTCGAAAGATACAGGCTTTGAAAGCCATATCAGAGCTCACGACCGAGCTCATTAAGCCGAGGCTCGCCGTTGACGGACACGTCAAGGAGGACGATATACAGGGTTATTGGTTAAGTCGACCTATTCCCGTCAAGGGCGTGTAGTTTACATCGTTTCCGACTGATTTCACCATGAAACACCCTACCCTAAACCTAACCGTTTAAGAGATATTTCAATTTATTTGTTTTTATAAAAATCACCGGATCTTCGGCTATAAGCTTGGATATTTTCAAATGCGTGTGTCTTATTATTAATATTACTTGATTTTTACGTTTATAATAAGGTGCTTTGTGACCCCAATAACAATTATTGTACCTAAAATGAATAAATAAGTAGTTGTAGACGATTAAAACTTATAAAAAATAATATGCATCAGAAAGTTTATTTTTCGTTCAAGGATATCTAGAAAAAAATATATGGCACATGTTTGGCACTAATGCTTAAAAATATCTACATTTCATCAGCTATCCAACGAGGTATAACAACCTAGGGTTTTATCGAAATTTTGTACAAAACATTTAGTTTTATAGGCTACTGGGGAGGATAAATAAAACAATAGGTCAGCATACAGAGCAAGATACTAAACTTATTAAACTTTTAAGTTCTACACACACCATTTTTGAGTCTAAATTTCTTGTTCGACATGTCCGACCCTCAGGGCCGAGCCGCCCATATGTGCGATGTGTGCGGCGCACACAGGCGCCAAGACAATAGGGGCGCCGCGGCCGCCATCCAAATTATTTTTGTTACACCACAACAACATATCCATGGGTGGGGGGATGAAAATATGGTAATATGGTCTCCCATATTACCATATTTTCATCCCCCCATCTCGTATTTTTTAATTTTCGATATCACTTGTCCTGAAATGGGCAGGGCAGCCATCATGCTGAAACCATATGTCTTGAATAAGATTGAGTTGCAAATCATCTAATAGGTCATTTAGGTCTTCTCGCAGGAAATTTTCATAGTTTTCCCCATTTTAATTGTCGGGGAGAAAGTAAGGCCCAATCAAATGATTGGAGATAATGCCATCCACACATTCAGGCAAATGGATTGGACGAAGTGGGCCTATACCCTGGCCAGTCGGAAGTCCGGACTTAACCCCCATGGATTTTGATGTGTGGGGGTACATGAAGAGTCTCGTGTATAGTGAGCCCAATCCAATTTCATCAATTGAAGTACTGAGAGACAGAATTATTAATGCGGTCAATTAAATAAGAACAAAATTAACTACTGGTGTAGTGAAAACTGGTCTTCGCAAAATAATGCGAAGATGTGTGCAATGCAGGGGCCGACATGTCGAACATGAAATTTAGACTCAAAAATGGTGTGTGTAGAACTTAAAAGTTTAATAAGTTTAGTATCTTGCTCTGTATGCTGACCTATTGTTTTATTTATCCTCCCCAGTAGCCTATAAAACTAAATGTTTTGTGCAAAATTTCGATAAAACCCTAGGTTGTTATACCTCGTTGGATAGCTGATGAAATGTAGATATTTTTAAGCATTAGTGCCAAACCTTTGGCCTATATTTTTTTCTAGATATCCTTGAACGAAAAATAAACTTTCTGATGCATATTATTTTTTATAAGTTTTAATCGTCTACAACTACTTATTTATTCATTTTAGGTACAATAATTGTTATTGGGGTCACAAAGCACCTTATTATAAACGTAAAAATCAAGTAATATTAATAATAAGACACACGCATTTGAAAATATCCAAGCTTATAGCTGAAGATCCGGTGATTTTTATAAAAACAAATAAATTGAAATATCTCTTAAACGGTTAGGTTTAGGGTAGGGTGTTTCATGGTGAAATCAGTCAGAAACGATGTAAACTACACGCCCTTAACGGGAATAGGTCGACTTAACCAATAACCCTGTATATGTCAGTATTCGGTACACTGTATCACAGGTAAATATGTTTTCCTTTCCATACCATGGCGATGAAAATATAAGTCACGGAAATGAAAGACCTGGCCACGGCGATGAAACTAATTTGTTTTAAAAGACACGGCAATGAAATTTTTTTCATTGCCGTGTCTTTATTTTCATTGCCATAGCAAATATTTGCTATGGAAACCACGGAAATGAAAGCATGGCAATGAGAAACGAGTCGAAAATTTTAAATTACATAAAATCTATTAGGTATCCTAAGAACTAAACAATTCACAAATAAACAGAAGAGTATGGGCATTCTATCGAATGCTCAATCAAGAGTATAAACTTGTTCAAATAGAAGTTATACCTATACACGGCGATGAAAGAAAAAATGTCCTGTAACAAAAATGGGATACACTTACATTTATAGCTTGAAAACGCAGGCACGTGGACACGTCCTTCCACGTCGAGCACTGAGGCGGTACTATTGGGCAACGTTTAGCACACAGAGAAGGAGACGCAAGTCTTTAGGTGGAACAATATGTTTAAAAATGTTTTTGACATGGCGATGAAAGGAAGTTCTGGGACAAATGTTTTTCTAGTAACCATTCGTTGTATTGTTTAAATATTTGATTAAGTGTATTCCGTAACAATACCTTAACTATCCAAGTATCATATAAAACTAGGTTTCAATGTATTCAACCAATAGGTTTTCATCAAGAAGGTATAATACACATCAAGGTGAGTTGTGGACAGACACGGCGATGAAAGATTTCGAGGTTTAACATTTTTTTCTGGAGTACCTATTCATCCCAGTAATGAAATATTTAGTGCCTCACATAGGTGACCATTTCATCTAACCAAAAAAAAAGTTTTAAACATTATAACTATTTTTTTTAGTACCGATTTCATAGTTGCCACGCAAATTTAGGCGCCGGGATATTCACTCACAAGTATCTTCCAAATAAAGGTAACATCATCTCTATAAATATATGCAGATGCTGATATAGACCATTCGCGAGGCGCGAGAGGGACGACCGTCTGCCGGTCCGTAGTCAGCAGAAAGGAACACATAACTGAAACACGCTCCGTCTTGGGTCAGCTCTTGTATGAACCTATCCACTGCTATGTTGTTGTGTTTAATTAGTTTGTATTGCATTATATTGAGGTAATGGTGTATAGAATCGGGATTATTGATAATAATGGTTGTAAGATTTTTTTTACTATAAAATAGTCGTTAAAGATCATCACTCACTTGCTGATATCAAAACAGAAACATTTTTGAACAATCTTCTATAGAAGATAAGTAAATAAGTCAGACGATTTCGCAAAATGATTCCTTACAAAAAATACTTTTAACACAAGAAATGTTGTAAAAACTTGAAAGTAAATTAAAGTAAGAACACAACCTAACTACGATCAGAACATATGACTTCCTAAATGAATGTAATCGATCGTAAAAGGAACAATTCTAGAGAGAAGTGTTGCAAAAAAGTCAGAGTGGTGGAAAATTCATCTACCTTCTGTCTGAGGGAAGCAATAAAGAAGAGAGACGCCAAGCGAATAAATGATACGATTATATGTACTGTGTCTACAAGCGGTATAGGGGGTTACACATACTGAAGGGAAAATACATGGGAGTATTTCGATGAAAAACTTAGGTATTTATATGTTGGTAAGTTTCAAATGTGACATTGTGAATTGGGTGCTATATTTGGAGTTTATTGGTAAAACTTTTAATGAATTTTCGTAGTCATAAACCTAATTAATTTGACATCTTATTATAGTAGTTTTCAAACATAATAAAGTTCAAGAACAACAAAAGTGTGTAAACACATGTTGTCCATACCCACTATGAACGCGCACCAAGAACAATGGAAGAAGGGCGCTCCGTCAACTACCAGTGGTCGTAAATCGTGTAGGACGCGCAATTTGTTGAATTACAGCATGCGCCAGCCAGCCACCGGGCCGCGCGAAATTAGCTCCCACAGAGATAAATTGACGACCGACCCGCTAAATAAATTATTTGGGAAAACCGAGAAAAAACGGGCATCTTCTTGATAAGGGTTGCGAGTGCTGGATATAATGAATATCGACCGTTTTACTTGTAAGTAGTACAATGGTTGTTGGATTTGTTTGGGAATGTAGTTTAGTATTATGAGTTTGTTCAACAATATGAACACTAGAATACTACTGAATAGTGTCAATTTTAATGATGACTTTAATTTAGATGTAACCAGCTGTGCCCCGCGGTTTTACCCGCATGGTTCCCGATCCCGTGGGAATTTCGGGATAAAACGTAGCCTATGTTATTTCCCGGACCATAAGCTACCCCTGTACCAAATTTCTAGTCAATCTGTTCAGTAGTTTAGCCGGGAAAAGGTAACAGACAGACAGACAGAATTACTTTCGCATTTATAATATTAGTTAGGATTAGACTGTACAGGGTGCAGTTATTTTAAACTTTCGCGATCTGAATTTCGTGGCCACTACGGTAAGTAAAACCTGATAAAAACGTCGAGGAAATTATTTTAAACGTTATTTTTGAAACATACAGAACCACGCACACACGCTATGGTTAAACCTGTCAACTAAAATTGTAAGAATGCTTAATTTACCCGCCTGTTTGGTAAACACAGACATCATTAATAAATAAGTTTTTGTCTCATAAAATATTCTATTTTTGTTTCAAAACAATTCCCCAAAAGGATTGCATCACCCTTTCTTTCAACGGGATTAATCTTAGTTGTATATTCGAGATTTAGGCGGCAATAAGAAAGACGCATAGGTGGGCTTACGGAGGGGCGGGAGTGGCAAATTGTCTCAGATTCCAACCCCTACACCAAGGATTTTATTATATTCGTTAACATACGAAAGATTAATGTGTCAACAGTTCATTTGTATGGTAATTTGAGTATAATTTTGATAGTGTTACACGATTTTAAAGACGCTATTCCTTTGGCAAAACTACATACTATAAAATTACACCTAATTTTTCCAATCAAAATTAAAATACCCCCAAATTTTATAACTTTTTTGTTCACCATTTTAAAATCCTACCATAACTATATTTTTTCAAATCGGGATTGGTTATTTTTTAAATCTATTGGGGAATGGGACCCTACCTGTACGGAGCGGCCATTAATATCGTCCCCACTCGTATGGGACCCTATGTGTCGTGGGTTCGATTGTAAAACATACAAGCGCCATTACAGTTTACTATTGCTGTTTGATGGCCGCGGCTATTAAATATGAATGTAGGATTGTAGGTCTAAGAATAGTTTTAGATTTATTCTTTACATTTTACAATGTTAAGACTGTTTTCTTGAAAGTTAAAAAAACAGTGAATATATTAATTACATTATTAATTGCACGATTAAAGTTTAAGTAGTTATGAAAGGATTTTTATACAATACATTATGTTAAAAACTAACAAGATGAAATAATTAACGAATGTAAAATATTAAATTAAGTACTGAGTGAATAATAAACGAAATGTTAGATTTTTGAAACACAAAACATATTCTGTTTTTGCAAACTCATTCACAAAATATTAGACTCGCAAATATGGTGTTAGCATTTCAACAAATATAATATAAACAATAATAATATTAAAAGGGTGTGTATGTATAGAAGCTATATTTTCGCGGCGTTTCACCCCCAAAACGAAGCATTTATCAGGATTTTGGATGGCACAAGCTAAAAATTTTGGACAGTTTAAGCTGAACGTAAATTTAACAAAACATAACAACGAAACCGAATGAAAAGAAAATTCTATTATTATTTTATATATAAATATTTAGAAATTTTTTATTCTAAAAGCCTTACTAGAAATATTATATAAAAAAAACATACAATGTGTTTTCTGGAACTGTTTTTTTTTGTGTAGTTGAATAGAAGTTTTTGGTTGTAGAAACAGCAATGGGCCAAACTTAAATTCAGCATTGGACAATGGACATTCCTACTCTGAGTTGATGATGATAATGTTATAGTTTTATGAAATAAATGTTTTTATTCTAGCAACAACGTACATTACGATATATTTAATCCTAATTTATCGAACTAGAAGAACAAAAATACACAAAACTGTAAACTAACCCTTGTTTAAAACAAACGTGTGAATTGTTTTGTTACCAACACGGAAATAACCCAAGTATACATGTTCACAATATGAATAAAACATAAATGAGTGAATTACAATAAATTATTTATTTAGAAAGGAAAAACTGTTTTTACATAATGTTGAAAAACCGGCGGCTGGTTTCCATTCAGCATGCATTATTCAAACTTTCTTCTAACCTATTCTGACTGCGGTCATAAATTCACATATCTTCTACGGACCAATTACATGGAAGTTTTTAAAAGGTAACCGTTAGTTAGCGCATGCGCTTATGACGCAATATTGAGCTCAGCAATATTCAAACTGGTAGTAAATATATCACATTTATTTTTAACTCAGGTTTTAAACTAGTAGTGAATAAGTATATCAAGTTTATTTTAAGCGCAAGTGTTTAAGCTAGGTTATTTGTAAGTAACAATGGTTTTAAATTATTATTTAGAAATGTTTTCTGCACGTTGTTTAGCTTTTATAGGAATATTATAAGCACTGAGAAGGGTTCTTATTGATTTCAGCTCATCGTAGTTAATTACACAATATACATATGGCATTGTTTAGTAGATCTTGATACAGCAATCGACATTGCAAATTCAAGGGCAGAAAGATTAACACCGTTCCTGACACGAAGAGAAAAATTAAAATTTGATAAGTTGTTCAATAAATCAATCATTTCAAATTACTAGCGGTTCTTCATAAATCGTATTAACAAAAACTTGTTATACCAAATTTAAAAACGGAAAACAAACTAAAATTAAAACTGTAAACCATTCATAACTATCAAATCTACACGCACTGCTACCTACACAGTGATAAATAAAAATCTGTGTACTGGCAACAAAAAAAAAATCTGGCAAATATTGCTCGGTAAAAAAAACTATTTAATCCAAGTTTTGTAGGTTGGTATTGTGCTATAAATCACTGAGTCGTCGGCTTCGATGCCAAGGAAATAAGATGAGATCGTGATGCCAACATCGTATATAGACTGAACTAGTCTACTGCGCTTTATGAATAATTAAAATTTTAAAATTCGAATTTTTACTTCAAATATTGCGTTTCGTGTGTGGTTTTGTTAATTAAAAGTACTGTTAGGGACAAAAATCATTCGTCAATATTAAAAGTATATTTCGAAGTTTTTAAAATTTGATACCGAACCCTCTAAATAAACAATACAAATATAATTTAACCGCAGTTCTGTTCCTTCCTATTGATATCTCATATTTCTACGGTTACAAGTCCTTAGTCTGTTGCAAACACCTCGTAAATCAGAATATGATTTGTAATAAAACTTCAAGAGTTGCTGCGGGCTTGACTTCGACAAGAGGTCTTCTTTATAGAAAATATTTTATTTATAGACCGGTTCCACACTTGATATGGTGTCGTGTTACTGATTTCTTGATATCGATAACGTTTGAGCTACATTGCAGATTTGAATGTGGTTTGATCGTATGAATTATATTTAGGGTTAAAATATTTTCCGACGCCACTTTTGTCTGCGACAGTACTTTTTTGATACCGTTCGTAGGTTTTTTTTTTCTTAACAGCTTAAAATGTAATCATCTTGAATAAGTAATAATTGTATGAGGTGAATTGAATAGGACTTTAAATTAAGTACTAAGTTCAAGAATTTATTAGGTTCAGTTTCATTAACAAGCGTTGCTAATTAGGTGTAAGGGGGTAATTTAATACACTTACCATAAATTAACGTTAACACTCAGAGTACGAAATCACTTCAATCTCATAACTAAGAGCAAGCGAGAAAACACTTTCCCGTAGAAATATTATATTACACAGCCTTCTATTACGTCTAATCACGTGATCTGACGATAAACTATTATTCACTTGTTATTTATTAAGGTCCTTTCACACTTTCCTTTTTTCCTATTACTCAGAAAAATAACAGGTCGTGACTATAGATCAACGACGAACCTCGTTACCAAAATCACGTTTATCATAGATCACATTTGTCTAAGGTTTTACTTCAAATGTTATTTAGAAATGGTGTAAGTGAAGTGCGAATTGGATAGGAATTGCGACCTTTTTATTGTGCAGTGAAAGGGTTATTTTCGTGTGTGTTAGAGAGTGTATTAAGGCGGTGTTATGTAAGAGGTGTTATAGAGAAGAGTCGCGAGCCACACACGACGAATTACGAGCGAACCCGGGACGCTTGTTGAATTATGTGACCGCGATATATAATATTTATGATATATGTATTGTATTTGGTAAAATCTAGTTAAGTTTCTTTGAGTTTTTGTTCTGTATCTTACAAAAGCTATTTATGTTAGCCTATTATTTTCATCGCACCATTAAAGCATATTTGTTTAAAACTTTTATTAACACTCAAAGGAAACGTATAAATAATTTAATTCTATACTAATGATTATTTAAAGATAACAAGAATAAAATTTATTAGTCCAAATTAAAACTAAATAAATGACTGAGTAAATTTTTAATTAAAAAAAGAACAAATGATATTACAAAATTCTATTTTCATCGGAATGCCGCAAGATGGCGGTGGGTGCTAGACGCTATTTGTCAAAAGGGAAAACAAACAGAAATAGTTTGAGTTGACAAGTTTATAGCCCGACTCAGTTTCGTCCTCTTTGCTTGGTCTGTTACGAAATTATACACCAAAGGAATTTTATTCAGCGTTTCAGCCTTTACGGTCGCTTCCTCTCTGATTTACGTGAACGCTGTCTTCGCACATTGTACATTATACATAGTCTTAATGTTTCACTATAATAACGAGATGGGAAGTGTTTACTAATAGATAAATCGGATTTAGTGTGTAATAACTGAATACTTTTCTATTTAACAAACAGTTTAAGGTCTTTTTAATAAATATTGATTTAAAATGCCTATATGAAAATGCGTTCAAAGTGAACTGCGATGTTGAAATGCGACTCAAACATTTCATTTATTTAATTAAATCAAATATTTAATTTATATAAAACTTTGATAAATATAACGGTACCACAAAAGAACATTAAATTATTCAAAACATATCCATACCTTTAATGAATAATTAATCAGTATCGGAAAACATAAATAAACTTTTTAAACTTATGAAATAATTATTTTAAAAACCGGTAAGTTGGTAAGATTAAAAAAATCATTAGTTATTCAGAAAACGTAACATAGACAATAATTCATTTGAATTATTTATGTCGAATTTTATATTAATTTAAAATCAATATTAGTTGAAACAAAAGTAGGTAGCAATAAATATTAAAACCATTGAATTCCATGTCAAAACTAGGTACGTAGCTTATCTAGATATTTTTCTAAACAGATATTCTGGGAGAGAAATGTAAAATAAGGCTGGCTGTATCCATGCGATTTTTATGTCTAAGAAATGTAAGGATTTTCTGTATTTATTACTTTTGATAAGTAATCTTATGTGTGATCCAAATCTTACTTTGTTACTTTGACAAAACAAAAGACAGTCTAAAATGATTCTTAATTCAAAAAGTTTGAATTCGAAACTTTGAACTAAAATAAAGTAAGTTCGTATTTTCAAAAAAGGAACCAACGTTTTCACCATCTATTAATTTGTACTTACCAATTAAACACCTGGAAGTAAATAAAACAGACGCGACTTTGTTCGCTTTAGTCGCAAGTTTGCAGCCACCCTGCTAGGGTACAAGTTACGCGCAACAAGAATAATACAAAATGTTTTTCATTTTCTTTATGTCACCCCCGACAGTCGTAAAGGCATTAAGCGTGACCAAACTTTTGTTTGATACGAAAGATATACCTAAGTAAACACAGTACTAAACTGGAGACTCGAGTGTTTTACTGAACTAGGAAGATAGACGTCTAGACTCGCGCTGTGGGATTCATATGTCATTTTACATTCCAATTTTGAATATTGGTTCGGTTTAGGCTTTTAAAGTAATTATGAACGTCAAAATGAAGTGCTTATGAAAGAAGATTTCAAGTATAAATTACGAAAAAAAAATTTGATAAACTTAGGGATGTCACTCCGTCATGTACACAGAAGAATAAACATGAACTTTGGTTGCTTTTTGTTAAAATAAAGTTTGAACATATGACACTGATAATACGAGTAATATCTCTAAGAAAAGTTATGGCACAGTTTACATAAATATTTATTTTACTTGATCACGTTTCTTGTAACAAATAAATCTTGATAAAGAATCTAATTGATGAATAGATAGAAAACAAATTCACATCTTCGAAATCACGTAAACACTTTAGTAGTAAATGAACAGTTTCAATTACTTCTAGTGCACTATCGCAACGGCTATGAACTAACAACTGCCGAGTACCTGTGGCTCTCTCCTAATAGCCCGGTAATAATATTTTATGACCGTTTACCTTTGTAAACACGAATAAAAACCTCTTTACACGACTTTAACCGGTAAAAAAGCGGTCAACAATTGCTTTAACGACAATTCTTTTTTTAAATTAAACAAAAGCTTTCGACCAACCGCTTTGTGTTCGAATTTGGAACAGTTTTTAAAAATTTGTCACGCTATACGTATAATTGTGTAAGTTAAAAAGTGACGCTTTTGTGCTGTAATTTTTTGACGTAAAAGTTTGTTATTAAAAAATTGTATTGTTTTGTATTGTTATAATAAAGTGTACGTATGATGCAACGAAGTATCGTTCAAGGAAGTTGCCGACGGGACGGGGATGTGCCAAAAAGAGATAAAGTAGTTTTATTGATCTATACGGACGTTCGGGAGCGAGTGTGAGTTGAATGAAACGAAGATAACTTGCCGCCCCAAGTTTACGCGTCCTTTTTTCTCTGATGCATTTTTTGTATTTCTATCTCACTCTGACCACGTGACCTAAGCAGGGTGTAACTCACCCTACGTCGGCCATAATTTACTCATAGCGATAGGCGGTACTGTCGTGAAAAACATGTCTCGTTTTTTTTTTTAAACGAAATCTTAAAAAATATAATTACAATTTCTATTTTTAAATGTTTTAATTCTATTTTTTTTTAATAATGCCGAGTTTAAATTATGTATTTACGTTTAAATTAAATTTTATATTTTATGATTGAGTATTATTTTTTAAATCTTGTCTGACAGTAACAGGAATTTTCTGTTTTGTCCTGATTTATTTAGATAAAGGGCTCAAGCATAAAGTCTATTCGTCTCTCGTATTCTCAAATAAACAATTGATACACAAGTGTGATGATACAAAACCCTAAACACAACACAAAAAATCTAACACCAAAAAAATGAAATGAAATATAAAACAAAAGGAAAATTAATGTAATGACCATACCAGGAAATAACTTTTTATTTCGTGCCGTTCATCCCAAATGTGCATTCATAAATTACACCGCTCCTTCACTGTTTCTTTCTCTGTCTTGATTTATTTTTTGTCTTTTTCCTGCTTGGTTTATTAACTAGCCGGCAATACGCTCGGGGCCTATTTCTACCCACTACCAATTTATTACAAAAAAAATTATAGCGACCTTTAAGTGTACTAATTTTCAAATAAGGTAAGTGGTATCATAAATTGTGAAGAATGTGATAAGCATTATGATTTTTTAAAAACAATAGTGTTAGGTAAAAACGCAAGCGTTACATTCTGAATGATCTATCAACGACAGCTTAAAACACTGTACGATACGCTCAAATTTAGCATGTATGTAGATAGTAATTACAACCTAAGCATCTTAAGAAAGAAAAAAACGTGTGGCACTCGGGGACTGCCGCGGTAAAGCTATTGCATAGCAATTTTATCAACTAATTGTTTTTTTTATTTTTTGTATTGCAATCCTAACCTTAGAAATTTTGATGTCGTACTTGGGACTTCATACAATAAAAACTTTGTCTACATTACTATAAAAAGTTTTTGGAAAATTTACAAAAAAAGTTTTAAAAAATTTTTATTAGAACTTGAGGTTTTTTTTCGTTACGGAATTTCTGGATTCCGTCCCCGCGCTCAAAGCCCTCGATAGAAGCTATGCAATAGCTTAAAACTAAAAAACTGCGGAGTACCAGCTTGTCAATACTAAACAAAACAGTAAAGACAGTCGTATCTGCCTGTCCATTTAAAAAAAGTCCGATTACGCGTCGAGATATTGTCAGAAAACAAAATTAAAAAAACATTGTTATTAATAAAACAAATTGCCCAATAATCCTCAATGAAGCCGAGTGACGTTTTAAACTGAATTAAATCTCGGTTGTAAAACCACAATCACTGACCAAGTGTTAACTGATCGTAAAAGTCAAGTTTACGACTACGGTAATCGTAAAAGAGTCGTAAAACAAACAATTAACTGACAGATAAGTTACGACATTATCAACTGACAAGATTATAACGTTTTGTGAATGAAAATTAATATATTGATATTCGTGCACTGTATCGGGAGTAGTTTTTGCGTTTTTATTTGTTTTTTCGTGGGAAATATGATGATTTTATTTCTTTTTCAATAATTATTTTTAGGTACGGTATTTCATTCCTATAATTTTTATTATTTTCTTTAAGAACTTATTAAGTTGGAATGGAGTACTTAACAGTAGTGATTTACGAAACTATGTTACTTTTATGTACAGTAAGTAAGTAACTACCTACCTACTTCAATATTTTAAATGAAAATCTCGCAATTCTCATTAATTATTTTTTCTCAATACTATATTTAAATCTAAAGTTGTGGTTGTATTCATATAAACAGAAAATATTAAAAATAAATCTAAAAGTGAACCAGCGTGGAACACAATTTAAAATTATGAATTGATATTGTCAGTAATTGGTACGCAACGCCATCTATCACCGAGTAGCGAAACAAAATTGATCCATGATTCTCACTAAAAGATCGATACTAATATTAATATATTTAATAACGTGGGTGGTCTAATGAAACATAATGCTTACAGATCCAGGCCCCATCAATAGAAGCGTAATTTATTCATTACCATCATAGAATACTAAATCAAGACCGATAGAGTCGGTAGATAATCGTTACACATTGACATTCATCAATCCACAGAAAACGCCGCTATAAATCTATGAGAGCAATAAAAACCCGTCAGTTAGAAACATTAGCACATCGACCCGCTAGACATCACGACGCCTCATCGAATAAACTTTAGTAGTCAATAAACCACTCTATTTGTAGTAATAAAGTGATTTATCCCCATCAAAACAGCTGATACTCATGATTACGGCACAATACGAGAGATCTCATAATTTTACAGCCAATTTACAAACAATAAAAGTCGTTCTCTTGTCTTACACGACCATTCGCCCCCCGATATCTCCATATTCGACGGTTAAATCGTAACTCGTAACTTTTATAACCCAATAAAACCATAACCTCCCGAAATCCCGAGTTCGGAGGCGAACGAAGGATTGAAGTAACGTAACTTGTTTAATATAGATGGCGCCTGTGTTCGTACAAGTAACGCCATCTGTTAGTTACTGCGCGAAGCTTTTTATGAGCCATTTGAGGTCGGTCGTCAGGTCGTCACGTCGTAAAAATGATGTTTTATGGCTTCGATTGATGACGCTACTGTTGCTTTGCGGTTGTTTTGTGTAATGTTGAGTTTATCACATTCTTTGATTCAAGATAGCAACAACTTATTTAAAAATTTAAGTAGTATGAAAGACTAATAAATTATAATTATTATACGCGTAAAACTGTAAGTAAGCGTGCACAAAATGATTTAGTATAAAATATACAATACGACATTGAAGTAAAGAGCTCCAGAAAAGTATATGAAATAAAATTAAATTCAGAAAAGCAGGTTGAAAGAAAGTAAAACGAGCATAAAATGAAAATTCAGGGAGTGTATTGTCGTGTTATATGAAGTGCTTGGCAATATACGAACTGTAAATTGCATCATAAACATTCACTGAACGCCCCGCTCGACACCAAGCGTTCAGTTTTTACTTTTTGCCGCAGACAGAATGTAGCGCTGTCGTTCATCAAGTTAGCGCCATCTACCGAAATATGGTTGAACTATTTCGTAAACATGACAATGTTTTATGTTTTCATTTATTTATTCCTTTTTCTTTTGTTTTTTTATTTGAAAATATTAAAAATATTTTGTTATTTGTTTATTATTTTAATTAAAACAAATTACATAAAAAGTGACGTTTTCTAATATGAAAAACAAAAGTCTTTTCATAGATGGCGCTACTGACATTGTTATAGTGTAATGTAGAGCAATAGAAATGGTGATAAAAAGTGGAAAGCTTAAATAAAATTGTTTTAAGCAGATGAATGTTAATACAAACACATAATTAATCCAATCTTATGATATAAGTAATAAGATATTTTTTTATTACTACAATTCTACTTTTTCCATCGTAAAAATGAACTGATGCTCTAGGTATATTCAATCATTGAAATCCCAATGTGAATTCTACGTAACCCAATAATTAACTATCTATAATTAACTATAGTCTCCACCCAATTAGAAAAAAAGTACCATCACAAACAAATCGCTATCTAATATCAGTTCTTCTTTTACCCCTAATCGGAATCAACATAAACTTCGGTCACATAAATACCAACTAGAAAGTAACTCGATATCTCTAGTAATTATAAAAGGGGGGTGACAAATACTGGAATAAAACAACAGGGAAAATAATTCCGGATATAAATCGTTCACTCGGTGTGAATAGAATAGCAATTATTTGGTTCACTTGATGCTCCACCCTAAATAACTCTTAACAAGAGTTCTCGATTTATAGTCGATAAAAATCTGTTAGGGTTTGTTAATAGCGAATTTAAATATTGAAAGTACTATAGATTAGTTTTACGTTGTTACGAAATGTAGTAGAGTCTGGGTAGAGCTTTATTTGCATTTTAAGGATAGGTAGAGCAAGATATATGAAAGTTTTGGAGTTAATAAGATGTAATATATAATTTAAAAAGGGATCAATCGAGATATATGAAGCCTTTTGTATTATATGTTACCAACACTTATTATAATGACGCATCGACTGTGAAGTGTTCTTTTTTCAGTCCAAATGTTTTTGAGAGATAACTTATTTAATCAGGTTAAAATGATTTGATTTTTATTGATATTTATTTATATTTTATTATATTTCGCAATACTAAATTTAACTATTTTTACAGACCACCTCTATTACGATTTCTAGTTTGATTTCAAAAGTTGTAACCAATGTGGAATCGAAATAATAAAGTCATACTAGAATCGAGAATGTCGCAAGTGTCGCGACAAATAGTAGTATCCCTATATGAACTAACAACCACTCTTATTAGATCTGCCCTACGCTTCATTTCGAATATTCATTACAGGGACAAAAGTTTGTTCCAAACAAATCAAGGGCTCTTCTTAAAATGGTTCATATAATTGGATGGGAGACTGGATTACCGTTATTTTGTTTAATTAACGTTGTCACGTATTTTCAAAAGGTTCGAATACTATTAAATTTATATAACATACCTAGTTCTAATTATATATACAATTTGAATAATTATGTAAATATAATATATTTTATTATTTTCGTTAGTCTTATTTTAAATTTATATCTTAATAGGATTATCATAAACTGAATTTAAGAGATTAAGTAGTTTTGAATAATAAATTAAAAGTGTTCGACAGATAATGAATAAATATACTTGGTTATGTATTCAAATTTTATATTAATTATGTAATATTTTATCCTTTTGCCTTTTATTGTGATATTTTGAACAAAAGATAAATGCAATTTATTAAGACTTAACTTTAAATATCAGGAAATATTAAGTTGTACCTATTATCAGTTACGTTCATTTGTGAAATATATGCTAAAAGGTTGTAATATTAATCATCAAATATAAAATAAAACTATGAATAAGTATAGACAGACAGATAAACTACTATTCTTACACTAAGATTTTAAAACGAATTTCTACAAATGCGTCTCTAATAAGTTAAAAACCCGAGAAAAGTTTCTTATCTTATAATATAAGTAACTAGCTGTGCCCCGCGGTTTCACCCGCGTAGTTCCTGATCCCGTGGTAATTTCGGGATAAAACATAGCCAATGTTCTTTCCCGGATCATAAGCTACCCCTGTACAAAATTTCAAGTCCATCAGTTCAGTAGTTTAGCCGTGAAAAGGTAACAGACAGACAGAGTTACTTTCGCATTTATAATATTAGTAGGGATTTTTTTTTGTCTTTTCCATTCACGGGACTATTAAGGAGTCCCGGTCTTTTGGAAGGGTAGTATGGGGCCAACACCAACACACGGAAGCCCTTTGACATATTTAATCTTGTGTAAAGGATGCACAATCCGGCGACTATCCCTGTATAACACTATAAAATGCATTATAGGGATTTTATTATTACTTGATAAAAAACTTACTGTGTATATATTTAATTTGTTAATGCACTCAACTTAGAAAACTATCATAAGTACCAACAAAGTAAACAACGAAAAAAGATCTAACTGTAGCCAACATTGTCAGTATAAACACAAGCCCATAGAACTATAAGAATCTGATACGCTATAACTCGTATCGCGATCGTCGTTATTGATCGGAAACATTTGAACAATCTATATCTACAATTGCTATGTAAAAGATTTATCGTTCCACAAGACAGACTCGACCTATATACAAAAATCCCATTTCGGCCCCATTTTAATCAAACCCTTGAACAATACCGCGGAAAGGGAATTTCTGGAGCAATAAAGAACTTGAGATAAAGATAAATTAGCGTATCTCTAGAGACGGATGGAGGGTCGAAGGGAAGGAAAAACTTGAGGGTTTTAACCCTTCTCTCGATTCACTCCCGAACCGGTACTGTTTGATAGTGTTTTTATATAGGTATTAGGGTTAGTATCCAATGTTTTGGACGCTTATTATCTGTAATTTGGGGGTGTTTAGCTTTTATATTGCGCTTTTAATAGCAACTTAAACTTTTTCGTAAATTTTTAAGTTCAATCAAAGAAAACAATAAGATAAGTGACCGATATTAAGCTATATTAACTAAACAGCTTTCTAGATCATCTTGTATGATATTAAAACATAATAAGTACCTAATGTTATCCTTTCTGACAGTATCTCTTTACTTATAAGTTGGTAAGTATTTAACTCAAAAGTGTTGACCACCACTACAATTGCGACAACTATTTACTTTACGTGCTTGTATTGTTAGCAATTGGGCAGTCAATTCCGCAATTAGATTTACTTCACTAATGGATGCTAATTAGAATTAATTAAATTAAATTCACCATTTATTATTCAGGTGCTAGTTCCAAACCTTTACATAACTTTGGCTATATAAATAGTCCTAATTGACATAAATAACGAAAAACGCATGCGCTCTAAACCTGACTCCATTAAACAACGATTTCAATTAAAACGCTACGAAAGATTAATGGCATTTGTTTTTAGTATTTATTTATATTTGAAAGGATTGTTTCAAAAGTTTATTAGTCTAATATAAATAATTAGGGTAAAGGCTTTAAAGTAACAAGCTTTAGCCATGTTTACGGTTTATTTGGGAGTAATTTTGTTTGCATAAAATGTTGTAATTTATTATCAAAATATTAATTGGTGTAGGTTTATTTTTTATTATAATTAAATTCGTTAATATAACTTTATATCCTAAGTTATTTAAGCTTATCTATGTCAGCCTGTAAGACATCACTGCAGTGCTAAGACGTCTCTCTTTTTCTCTCATTGATCAGTGATCATCTTTGATATAATCAGGTAGGTTCGGTGGCCGAGTTCTGGTACTCAAAAATATGAGTCGACACGCAAAGAAAAAGAAGGTAGGATATAGTCATCATCATCATCAACAGCCTGTATTAGTCCACTGTTGGACATAGGCCTCTCCCAAGTCGCGCCAATGTGCCCTGTCGGCGGCACGTCGCATCCACTCTCTCCCGGCTACTCTGCGCAGATCATCGCTACACCTAGCCACAGGACGTCCTACACTACGTTTGCCGAGCCGCGGTCTCCACGGTAACGATAGGCGGCAGGATATAGTACGGTATCTTATTAGATCTTAATCAGAAGTATTGTGAAGATAAACTTCAAAACAAGTATAACATAAGATGAATCTTTCTTATAATATCGACAGCATATAATAAACTTTTCATATAAAATTACGAAACAAAATTACATACGTATAAGAGAGAAAATGATGTCAATTTCATGTACAACACAGCCGCCCAATCACAATCATTAATTCACGACGCAATTAGGTAAGTATCGGTCATGGCTACCGTGAGTGGGTAAACAGCAACAGTAAAAAACAGTTTGCATAAACGATACCACGCCTCAAAACTTTACAACACTACAATTACAAATTTACAAGAGTATCTTTAATAAATGGTAATTTTATAAATAACGCCCCCTATCGACGTTTTCTCAGAGTTCAGATATTAATATTTATTAGTTAAGATAGTGATGCTGGTGTCGTGAGAAAATGTAAGAAATTATATACTTAGTGTTCTGTTTGCGTCGATGGTATTAAGCAGGGACATAGGACTGATTATAATAATAAGCTGGCTTTGTAGCAGCTGTCTCTGGACTGAGCTATTCGACTTCAGGACTTGCATAAAATAATTTTGTTGTACATTTGTGTTAGGATTTTAAAGTGATGTGATCTAAATTACAGTTGACACAATTACTTAAATTCAAGAATTTATTTAATTTTATAAATATTCTTCCAATAGTTTTCTTTTGAGTTGTATTGTTTGACGATTAAAATATAAATAGGTACGTTAAGTAACAAAATAAATTAGCCAAAAATGTATTCAAAATTAACTTTCACAAACGCCTAAATTAGCCATCTTTATATATGTACCAATTATACTAACAGAATTTGCATTATTGAGTCGCTTCCGTACGTAAAATAGATACTTAAAGAAATAATTTTACTTAAATAACCCATTAAAATAAAACAAAAATTATAAAGATAATAATCAACCAAATTGGCGGGTGATTTAAGCTAATTTACCGATCACAAAACACATAAAAATATTCAACAATTCATTCTCCAACTATTTATAGCATAATTTTAAAGATTGATGTTTGAATTCAATTTAAAATCCAATAAAAATGTCGTATTCTATAATACCGAAATGGTATTTAATAGTTTTTATCAGATATCATAATTCGGCGGTCACAATGAGGGTACTACTGTATAGTTTTACAACATGTCTCGTAAACTAATCAAATAAAAGTTGGTAGCGCGAACAAGCATTTTATTGGTCAGTTTTACGACATCCCAGTGAGATTGTAAAACGTTCATGCTATGTTGTAAATGGTTGTACGTACCTACACGCTACCGCCCCTTGTATAGGCCCGATGTTCTATTGTCTGTTACAAACAAAACAATGATTGCCAACTACTTGAATTGAATGGGTTACTGAGACGTTTTTCAAAAGATTGTACTTATTTTTTGTAGACGTGAAATGTATCTTTTACTTAGCAAAAGTCTTTACTCTAGCTGACCTTAAGCAGTGAAGAAAAGCTCTGTTTTAAATTGATGGAACTGAAACTCAAAATCATGACATTTTTCATAGCATTTCTTTGAAAAAATGTAGAAATTTTCGTTTAATAAACTAGTCAATGAAAAAGTGTTATTGTTAAGAGATTTCAACATAGTAAGACATGATTTAATTTGGAATAAATAATTATGTTCAGGAAAATTGAGAAACTCAATTACTTGTAAATTATAACGCACATAGCGATTGTACTATAATTAAAACATAATTAGGTCCAAAAATAATTACAATATTATTTCAACATTATTATAGAGTAACAAACAATAATTTTAGCCGGAACATTATCGATAGCAATTATAAAGCGTCTATTACATAGCTCCGGGTAGCGATAGCCGTTAGTTTATAGCGACTAGTGTAGTCCCGGCTTTATTGCTATATCCGTGACAAACGGGAACGCATTCAGGAGTTTACCCCTGGGGTGTGATGGGAATAATGTGACCACGTCATTAGGATCAAAATAGTATTTAGATAATTTTGATAGATAGAACAAAAAAACAAATAAAAGGTATACAAATGTACACAGTAACAATAATAACAAATATGACACATTGAAAGAACAATGGGCGGCCTTATCGCTAAAAGCGATTTCTTCCAGGCAACCTTAGTAACCTTAATTTACTTATGAATATAATTGTAATTTGATGTATTGATTTAAATGTTCAATTTGTTTTGAATTAAATTGTTTTAACTATACGTATTTTTTAAAAAACTCAATAGTGATAAAAAATTTTGGGTAATTCCTAAATTATTATCTTGGTAACAATAACAATATCTACATTTTATGTGTCTGGTCTGATGTTAAAAAAAAAACACAATAATTATTTATTTATATTTTTTTACGTAAGTATCTGAGATTTCCACCAAATTATCATAATAAAACTAAATAAAAAATTTTTCATCGATAACCAATTACCCCAGCCCTTATTACGTCCACATCGATGACAATTAATAACTGTTGGTAAGCGAATAATTCGTTAAACTCGTAAATTGTGAATCGAGTGTGCAGTATAAGGGTTAACTCGATTAACTGTTAGTATTGGGTTAGTTTATTATGTGTATGCCACCGAGATTACAATCATGGAATACTAGATAACATGGGAATTAACGAAATATAAAATATAAATTACTGTAATATAAATTATATTTTCAATTTTGGTATATTGAAAACTGAGTTTTTAAAAAATGCGTTCTATTCATTCTAATTTTGGCCTCAGCTGGGACTTGAACCGTCTCTGTCAAAATCTTTTTCAAAATCCTAAATAAGAGTGTGAAATAGTTGAGTTGCGAAAAAGTTTTATTTATATATAAAAGTATATGTAATATTTATTATGAGAGTCATATTACATTTATATTTTTCTTTCTTCTTTAAGTGTTTTATTGTAAAAAATAACTAAAATAATTCATAAATCTTCAGATGTAATAAAAACGATATTTCTTATTTGACCGTCATGCACCAATAGATAGAAATTCTAGTCTACAGCTTATCTACGTCTAGAACATTTTCCTTTGTATTTAAGTAATAATTTATAGAAACAAATTTATAGATGAAAATGTTTTTCAACTTGACAAAATTACTTTATAATACATATTAAAAAACTAGCAGCGCCCCGCGGTTTCACCCGCGTAGTTCCCGTTCCCGTAGGAATATAGGGATAAAATTATGCTAAAAACCTTCCCACTGAATCACTCTATCTATTAAAAAACCGCATCAAAATCCGTTGCGTAGTTTTGAAAATCTAAGCATACATAGGGACATGGGGACATAGGGACAGAGAAAGCGACTGTGTTTTATACTATGTAGTGATGTTGTCAGTCCACACTTATAAATAGTTAATAAAAAGTCAAAACTGAGTCCCAAATAAAGTGATATGGTATTAAAATTAAATGCAATTTTACTCAACATGCAATAATGAAATAAATATACTTTTGTGACTGCGGAACAATTTTTATGAGTAAACATAAGCTTTCCGCAATGTCATATATTATGCTTAAAAATGCAATGTTTATTATTGTGACGGCCAAATGTTTATTTATGAGCAATTTTGAATCAAATATAATTTATAACATTGATTTTTGAAGTCAATCCATTTACCTTTTCAGACCAAAAATATTCGTTCTAAGCAAAACAAGATCTTAATTAGGTTTTTAGTAGACGAGTAACTTGAATTATATATAATTATAATTATACAATAACTAAGAACGTTTAATTTGGTTTTTCAAATGTAAGAATCTATAAATTATTTTCGCATATATAATTATGCTATGTATTAGTCCAGACAGTAAAATATAGTTTACTAAATTATTAGAACAATCAATTCAACAGTTTAATCACGAAGTACGTAAAAAAATTTTGATTTTATACTGTTAATGTTGTAAAAGTTTAATTTATTGAACTCCCTTATCAAATAAAGCCAAATAAAACTAAGAAAAACAATTCCCAGACTTCTCAATACAGTAGGTAAGTTAGGAACAGTTATTCTGTAGAAGGGGCAGGTCAGGTTAGGTGATACTATCGATTCACGACCCTACTCTGTCTTTGGGCGGTCTAAAGGGGAGAATGGGCAAAGACACTAACGTTTTGTATTGTTTCCGATATGGATTGGTTGGCTGTTTATTATATTATTTTTGATATTTTACTTCCATAATATTTTAATAATATGATTTTGTGTTATTGTTTTAATAAGTTAGTCTCAGGAACAGCAAATCCAATAAAAATGCATTTGCTTACGATTCAAATAAATATTTAATTAATATGCCGTGACAAACTCCAGACATAGTATTTAAAGTGTCTGTCTGTTTGTACTAAAATGGCTAAAAGGTTTCATCATCAAATGTTACACATACAACTAATTCTAACTAAGTAGCAACAATCTACATATTCAAGTTAACTTACAAACAATATATGAATCTAAATAGATAATATTCAAATTGAAAATCTCAAGCGCTTCAACATATTATTATGCACATACGCTTTTGGTAGCATCTAACTACACGAGATCCTTTCCATAACCATTAAAACTACATACCACTTATTGTAATACAAATAAGGTTGATTTTTGAATACCTGAAAGTATTCTTACAGTGAAATAAGGCACCTTTATATGTACATTGACTGGTGCCCTGTTTTACTTGTTTTATTACGAAACAGGTCCACAGAAGCCATATAAAACTGATATATATTAATAAGAAACCGAAGTTGAATATAATTAATTAAAATAAATACAAAACAGTGAGCCGTTTGTTGATTAATAGCGTATGAATTATTCAAATCTTTTTAAGGGTATATGTACGAAATATTTTAACTCTGAACGTGTTATGATTAGTCGGTATTGTTCAAAAAATGATGATGATATTATAATTATGATCCTTTATCATTTTATTAACATTTACAAGATTTTTGCGAAGTAACTTAATAATTTTAGGGTTAAGTAATTTAAGTCCGATTTAAGAAACAAAAGGTTTTATGAAGACGTATTTTTATTCAGCACTGATGGACAGATTAGATATAAATATTAATTATAAAATGTGTACAAAAATGATTTAAAGAACGAGTTTAAGGTATTAATAAAACTAAGGTATTAATCAGAAAAAATGAAGTACAGACAGGAAAAAAACTTATTTTTATTCAGGCACCGTGATCTTTGATGGTACGGTCAACATAAAAAAAGTTATATCGGCTTTACTTTTAAAATTAAAATACTTCTTTCAAAATATTTAAAAAGTATTCCGTTTTAGGAACATAGACTTTTGACAATGATCATACATTTCGCTCATCGATATTTGTCAATCTTACATAACCAACTAATCTAAACAAATTTAAGGTTAAAGATAAAAACTTCGTGCCAATACCAGAGCCAAGTTATATGCCAAATACCTCCATTCACACACTCGTCACTCGTGAATACTCGACACTCGACAAACATTTCACGTAGCGTCAAACTTTCAATACCCACATCAATTATGGACTAGCAAATTCATTGCTGGAGTTAAAATGGCGAAATTATCAGCATATATCGATTGAGTTTTTATACCAACATCTGCCTTGACTGTATCTGTACTTATGTAAAGAATTCTTTAATTAAGTGAGAAACGTTGGATAAAGGTGGACATTACTCTTAATTGGATGTGCACTTGGTTGTAAGTACTTGCCTATTTTTATATACAGACTTGGACATATAAGAAGTTGGTCGTTATAAAATTTTTATTTCATACTTAGTCAGCTATTCAATTAATTTTGTTATCTGTTATAGTTATTACTTCATAAGAGAAAACTGTTTTTATTACAATAATATGCGGGAATGGTTTAACAATTGTATATTATTTATTATTAAAAGATAGTGTCTTTATTATAAGTAAGTATGTATTATAAAAAAGATATAAAATTTATGAACGAAAGTACATCAAACTTGTATCTAAATAGTAAATAAGTAAATTGTTGTATATAAAAGTTAGAGCAATCTTTAAAAAAGGAAAAATCAGGAGTTACTTGTTTTGTACGTTTGTTAGATAAAAACCTACAGATAAATAGCAGAAGCTGGTTTTTCTTTCTTGATAAGTAAAAAAAAAGAATAATGAAACATCTATTAATATAAAGTGTGTCATAACATCGACTCATAATTAAAACATAACAATCAAATACCAAACCGATAAAGATGCATTAAATTATTGCTTAAACAAACCGGTTTTTATCTAACGACTGCATTAAACTCGACCAATTTAATCATTATATTCACTTAAGTGATTTTATTATCTGTGGTAAAGCGAAATTGAGATATTTAAAATTCGCCTCTCGATTCGTTGGTATAGCTGACATGCAACCAATAATTTTAGCTTCGACCAAAATTTGCTATTGGCGCGCCTTGGACTTGCACGTTTAAGAATTGAGGTTACCAAACATGGCTGATGTATTATAATTTAAGAGCTTTTATAATATTGATAATTTACTGGAAATAGTAATTTGTGCCATAGTCGACGTGCATTGTTATGATTATGAGTATGTAAAGGAAACAATTGCATATCATGAATTCATCACAGTTTTTATACGAAGAAACAGTGAAGAAAATACTCATTTATCGATATATTGCATATTGTTTACTCTTCTTATTGTTTTTATTCATCAAAATTTAATAATATTATCTATATATGTAAATATTTATTTGATATTTGCAAATAATGTCTTAAATGTAAAGAATAAGTAGTGTTGAATTAAATTCCTGATCTCGATAACGCTGTTTTTGCTATCTATACATCACGAGATATTCAATATAATGAATGATCTATTGAGTCGTCAATGTAGGTAATAATAATATTCCGTAATTGATAGTTCCTAAGTAATAAAGTTGTTAGACATTCTTGCTAAATAATAAGCACTTTATCTATTAGTTTCTAGAGCTCGTCAACAAATTGATCGCGGTTTATATGTAGTAGTAATTGATTTATGAGGTTTTGAAGTAACTAAAATAGGTACATATAGAATGAGTACGTTGTAATTTTATACAGTGAATGATTAATTGTGGAGACGGTCATGAAATTCGAAAGTACTTTAAAGGTTAGCGAATTAACTCATTGCGAAATATCTGCGTGCCACAAACTTGGGAGTTGCTATATCAAAAATGGACACCAGTGGACCGGTGAGAGCGAGTAAGTTTTTCGCGACCGTCTCCACACTATAAATAATGGCGGTGACTTTGACAAAAACTCACCTAGTCCTGTTTGTTGGCCGGCGGCTCGCTCCTCCCGCGTACCCTCCTCGCCCCATTCGCCCCGCTACTTTTTCTGTCCATTCCGCGGCGCCAGAGCATTCGAGAACCGCTCACTTCCATTATAACCCTAACTATTTACACAGCTACACGCTAAATAATACCTACTTATATTTATGGCAATTTGTTTAACTTCACCGACTATTAAAACTGCAGGAACACGATCACGTTTACACTATACTTATGCGAGAGTATTGAAAGATAAGATGGCGCGGAAGGTTATTCTGTTTCACACTGTCCGATATTACAATAGCGGATTAATTATTATAACTTACGACTTTTTATTTACTTAGATTTAAGGGTACGAGACCGGGTCTCTTTGGTAGGCATATTATATATTTGTACAATGTAATTATAGTTCATGTCGCCGATCACGACGCGGACGCTGCCCTCACTCGGCGGGCGGCGCTCTACGATCGCACATCATTTGTGAAACACTACGATACACCTACACTATGTTACACGGAAGAGATTTCTACAAATTGCACTGGTTTCCGAACGCGAAACATTTAATACGCGCATAAAAATATACATTTAAAAAATCAATAAATCAACAAAAACAAAAAAATCCGAAACACAAAATAATACGACCCGTTTCTATTCTAGCATTCAACAGTTTATTGTTCATTTCATTCGTTACAAAACTTCGTCTAATTAATTTAAAAATAATCACAACAACCGAACAACACTTAAATAACGAAAAAAAAATACAAACAATTTACAAAACACAAAGCTAGAGTGTTCGGCGGATGAGGTTGTATCACTGTTTAATGACAACTCGCGCGAACGACATATCTAATGTTCGGGGTGTCCTTGCGCAGCGGCCGCGGCCGCCGCAGCCGCCGCTGCCGCTTTCTGCGCTTGCGCTTGTTTCTCTTGCTCGTTTAACTCTTTTATAGCCTGAATCTCTTTCTTTAATTTCATCCTTCGATTCTGGAACCATATTTTTATTTGTCGTTCCGTTAGACAGAGCGCGTGCGCCATTTCTATGCGTCTCCTCCGTGTGAGGTAGTGATTCGTGTGGAACTCTTTCTCTAACTCTAGCGTTTGATATCTGGTGTACGTTTGTCTTCCCCGTCTTCTGAGACCGTTCGCTCCTGTAACAAATAAAAACTTATCTTAATCACCGGAAAATCAATTTGGATTCGAGTGGCTGTAACTCTTTGGATCGGGCCCGCATCTGCTTCTACTTGTGCGTTTGAGAGTTCAATGGGACGGTTGTCTGCACCGGCTTAGTTCAAATGACATTACAATTGGCGGTGACGACAGCTTCATTTTGTTCAAACGTCAATATTGATAAACGGGAAAGTCTGCCTTTGAACGCCCGCGACCGGCCCAGGAATTAATACAAACTAACTTGATTAAGAAACATGAATAAGCTTCGGACTGGATGTGAATTTGTTATAATGCATTCAGATTAAAATCTCCAGTAGATTTTCTCTGTGATAAAATGGTAAACGTAAATTTTGAAAAATGTTTAAAATTAACATTCAAACATTGAGTAAGTACAATACATAATGATTTCGGTTAATGTATTAATTAAGTGTAATAAATAATGTTAATGTTCGAAGTTTTTAAGAAAATCAGTTTTAATGTCTTTATTTCAAGTTTTTTCCTTAGCCTTTGATTAATTTGATATAACAGCCCTAATGAAATATTGCTATTAGTTGGGTTCACTTCGGTTGCATGTCTGGTATTGCGTGATCTTCTACTTATGAAGTTATACCTTTCGAACGCATGCTGTGAGCTTTTCTTTGCATTTATTGAATCAATGCGGTATTTCTGTAGGCAAATAAATCGTATTGTTTTATAGGGTAAAATATCGATATGAAATGAAAAAATATAATTTCAGTATAATACCGTCGTATTATTTACAATTGAAGAACTGCTGATTAGTCTGGCATACACGACTCTATTCCAAAATTCCCTCGAAATTCACAAAGAGAATCTTGCAAGTAAAACCGCAGATCACAGCCCTTAAGAACGTCAAAGTCATAATAATATGTCAAACAGTAATTGAAACAAAATGAATGATTCAGTTACAGTTGAATCTAAGATTTATGAAGTGCAAATGTGTCCATAATTTAATTTCACAATCAGATACCACTGTATGGAGTGTATGGCAGTACTATGCTGCAGGTCGCTACAATGTATCAGATCGTGCTTTGGGAAGGCGTTCCTTCCATACAATGTTGCAACTTGCAGCCATCTGCAAGCATTAAGAGGCACTTAACTCTTCATATACCTCCTACTTCACTACCTACAAAAAAAGCTTTATAAGAATCTGTGTTGGCTTTAATTGTATCTACAATAAGAATTATTGCATGATTTCTGATGAATTCTGACAACAAATTCAGATTATTATACAATTTCTAAAAGAGTTTCTTTGGTTGTACGAATTGCTTTTTGGAGTAATTTGGTAGCTTTATCAACTCAAGTGCAGAAATGGAGGAGTAATGGCTGCCGTGCGATACCGCTCTGAAATATTTGCTCTTTATTTTCAAAAATGCGGTCTGTACTACCTCATAATCTCTTCCATTTACTGTTTTAAAGTAAGAACTGCCAACGTGGAACTGCTAAATCCACAATGAAAATATGTTTATCGATTTAAATAATACTATTTAAATTAACAAAATGAATTCAAGAAACAAAACATCTGGGGACAGCTTAAATATTTCCTTCCATTCCACCGGTTTCCGTAAATCTTCTAGCGAAGTTAAGTGCAACCTTTTTAATAATTAACAAAAATTCTTCGCCACAGAGTAAGTAGGTAGTGCTTGGTTAATTGAGTGACGCTAATTACCTAAAGCGCAAAAGCCTCTTAGAGGGTGGGTGCTATAAATATTGAGGGACCTTTGGCTTTTATTTATGTATCGGGCTGTTAAGAAGATTACTTTTTGTAGTTATTTACAATGATCAAATGGTATCTTATAATTTTAATTATGTCGAGCTTTTCGGTGTTTATTGGAGATTTAGTTATCTAATTTTGTAAAATAGTGTTACTAAATAGAAAAGGATTAAAATGAGCAGATAACTAAGTTTTAAAGACATTGATATCTTTACAGATTTTTTGTTTAAACCTCTCGTCTTTCTAACCGTATTCAAATGAGCAGATAACTAAGTTTCAAAGACATTGATATCTTCACAGATTTTTTGTTTAAACCTCTCGTCTTTCTAACCGTAGCACAAATTTATTTATTTTTAAATTATTACCTCAGAAAACATTATAATCTAGTCCTATATAGACGTTCAAAGTTTCCGATGTCAGCATTGTCAGTACATAGTTTTAGTAAATTGTTTAAACAACAAAGTAACCATGGGAAAATGTAACTTCACATGAACCTAAATACTTTAAAGTACACCACGTGTTAAATGTATCTCATTTTACTTATCATTTGTAAGTACTTCATTAAAACATACATTGATTAATGTGACAATGTATAGATAAGCAAATGGCTTTTACAGATTACGACATATAAATTATCAAATCAGACGTTCAGTTTAATTGGGTGCTTTCCCAGTTGCTATGTAACGAATTATATACTTACAGTATTATTGCTTAATATAATGTACGAAAGATCTTTTAATTTATACTTATAAAGCCTCTATAAAATACTTTATTTTTCTAAATTTTTAAAGAAAATTACTAAGACTAATTGATAAATATTTATGGTCGAAGAAACTATGTATTATCTTAATTTAACTTAGCTAGGAATTTGGCTAGGATATGGATATTAATAGTCCTCATCGATTTCAATAACAGTGAGCCCATTATTCATTTACATGTGAGTTCAATATGAATATTAATACCAAGCACGGCAAGCACCAGAAAAGCCAAAGAATGCTTGAAGACACCAGTCTCGCCTTAATAAAACTCTAAAGAAAATTATTATATATTACATAATAACTTATATGTCACGTTAACATATAACTCGTTTCATCAAAAAAGTGGCTTGCAACAAAGTAACAACCATGCGAGTAAATAAAAACACCGCTTTGATCGAAGTTGAATTCTCACTAAACATTTTTATCAATACAAAAGTTTCATCGAACTCAAAGATATGTCAGTCACCACACACACGTTCTAACTAATTAGACCTTAACAAATACATTGTAAATTTTACACAAAATCCGGTGTACGTCGTAAAAGCAATAAACATGACGCAAATGGCTTCATTAAGACACTATGGGCGGGGTTTTGAGGTTTAGCAAAAAAAGTTGTGAAGTCAGACAGGCCTTAATATGTAAATAATGACGTTTGAATTTCCGTTATGCACGATTTTGACGTCTGTCATCTGTGACAGTGACATTGGGTTCCGGTGTCAAGGGGCGGTGCGAATAGATCGGGATACACACCCTTAATAAAAACAGTTTTCTGGTAAGATCATATGACAGGCGGTGACATGAAATGAAATGTTTTTGAAATAAATTTTGTTTTAATGAACATTCGTTTCGTTTCGGATACTAAGAAAAACAGAAAATAAATAGGATCAAAAAAAGGAAGGGTTTCAAATAAATTTAATTATGATTTTTAAATAAGCCCCTTAATGATATTTTAAAAGTACATAATTACTTGTTGAACAATTATAACAGTATTTCAGACCCATACATTTAAAGGCGACAATAAAAAAACTACAACTGTATGATTTCAGTCCGATCTTGATTGCGTTCGAGAGAAGCCCGGGGCGTTGTACTCGTAAACAGGTCCGACCAAATTCACGAACCCGTTGAGCATTGAACGCAAAAATTTTCGTTGAAAAGAACCAATGAAAATTACAATAATCTGGTTCGAAAGAAAAAAGTTGCACTTACTTCCAAGAAAATCGGATCTGAACCGTTTCCAAGATTCCCTTCGGAACAAGTGTCGAACAACCCGTTCTGCAACACGTGTCGCAAACAAAAGAAGTTGTCGAAGTTCCCCCCTTCGCCCCCAGCGGGCGACAAAAGGATTACGCAAGTTATATTAGTCGTAAAGAATTTTGGACAAAGATCTATAGCTGGTACAGTCGTAATTCACAATGGTCTCGCAATTGCGTAGGACATTCCAAACAACTGTTGTTTGCTCCGATGTTTTAATTGTTTCTAATTTGTAAAACTTTTTACGGTTGTTTACTGCTTTTGTTTCAGTTGAGTAAAAATAAGTTGTTGCTTTTTTATTATGATTTTTTAGATATTCATATGGTCGACTGTTATTTTTAGTTTGTGGTTATGTTCAAGGGTTTAATGACAAAAGTAATGATTTCCGATGGGTGATGTGAACCAGCTGGCTCTAGGATTTATAGCTATATGCGAGATGATGTAGCGCGTCTACAGTGTGTTAGCATATTTCAAGGGAAGGGTCACATTAAAACGGATCACGTCGACGTGTATGCCCACGCGCACAATTTTCTTCGATAAAATTATGTAAAGTAGATATAATTGCGTTCCGAGACTAATGAGCCAAATTAAGATAGCATGCCATGTTCATGCACCTAACATGTTTTACCAGTCAATAAATGCGTCTAGTGCTCTAGACCAGGCTGCAGTCTGCGTCCTATATACAGCACACGTTTAATTTTCATTCTATTATAGTAGACATTGAAGATAATTATAGCTCTGAACGTGTTTAGCCATTTAAAATGTATTACGAGCCTACATAGTTTAGAAACAAAGTTAATTATCCAATTAGAGTTTGACATGTGACACCCTTTGATGAAATCAGGGCATTATACGAACTTACTCCGTATATAATGATATAAAGGCGTGTGTGGCAGTGTGAAATGAATAAGAAAAAATATTCGTACGATGTTCGACCTCATTCGTCCTACAGAACCTGAACGCATTAAACATGTTCAATGTAAATTTTTGTTAAATTAACATCTCATTACATAGCGGGATCGGAACGATTTTGAGTAATCGCATCCAATTTTCGGGTACAGTAAAATTCCTTATTACGAAATTTTTGATATATAATAACAGAGACTGGTAACACGAATTGCAAATTACAAAATTTGTTTCAAAATCGAGGCGGTACTGTTGGTTCCCATACATTGTACATATTTATAATATAATGTAAGTTGGAACAGGTAGTAGGACGGGCTACCTGGGTGGTCCACGGAATGAGACTGACCGATTATATGGTAGGTATATAACCGCGGCTATATGTGTTCATTTAAACATTGACTCTCGAATGAAATACGATTTCAATTCCACTTGTAATTAAACCCGTAAAGATAATATATGAAGTATCCAACCGTTTTAGAATCACGCTCATTTTGTGCTGTTAATCGTTAAAAAATGTTTGTAAGTTTTTTGAATCATTAATTATAATACAACGTTTTATAAAGCACTAGCTGTGAGCCGTAGTTTTACTTGCTTTCCCGTAATGTTATTCATGTTATTATATGTTATTCATGTTATTATATGTTATTCAGTATTAATGTAGCTTTTCATAAGTGAAAGAATTTTGTAAATCAGTCCAGTAGTTTTTGAGATTTTCCACAAAAACAAAACTACAAATCATTTCACTTTATAATATGAGCAAATAAATAAAGTAAATATATCATTATATACAACAAAATACATAGTAAATCATTCGTTACAAACGCTTTTGTAATTTTAATGTTGTTTTCAAAGCGCCGCTCGGAGCGTTATTCTGCTATCGCCTCGAGTGCGTTCCAATCAGTCGCTAGATCAGTATCAAAGGAGCGTGCTTGTTATCTCAAAACTACAATATGAATAATACATCAGTGGTCGATGTACTCCTTAAATTGGCAAAGCTTAATTGACTCAAAGGCTCGAAATGAAACAGGGCACTGCCTTCACAACGTATACTTTTTGTGCGAACGGTACATACGAATTAAGAGTTACTTGTAAGGTGCGTAAGGTCAGAACAATAAATTTTATGAACAATTATAAGTTACTGTAATTTAAATTAAATTTTGTATTGAAAATGGTGTGGTAAATTGATCATTGTTTTGTATGGTCAGTAAAAAAAATGTCACATACACATAAATATTAATAATGAACTGTAGATAATCATTATTAATTATAAGCTTCGGAATATCTGTTAATATATTAGTATAATACTTCAATCTCATTTTGCTATGCCTTATACGCCGTGTAGAAATTAATGGACCACCCAGATCATTAATATCTATTTCCCTTTAACTAATATTCAATACTTAGAACGCATGATTTACTTGTTTAATTATAAGCAAGAACAATAAATAATGCATCTACACACATCAAAAGTGTCTAGGGATCAAGCATTTTTATGCGGATTTCTTGAGATTGAGATGTGGCTTTGTAATAAATTTATGATTTTATAAATTTATATGGATCCTTTTTGGTGCATTTCATAATTTGAATCAGGAACTGTGAATCAAATTCGAGTAAAAGATGAAAATCAGCTGTCAATATTTTCCCTATAAAAACATACAACGCATTGAAGACATTATTAGTGCTACTGTTTCCCTACTACTGATTAAAACCAACGTTATTATGGAGCGGCGACGTCATTTAAGCAGGGAAGAAATGCTCAGAGCCGTGGGAATGATAGAAGCTGGTTCCCGGCAACGTACTGTGGCTTTAGCTCTGAATACAAGTCAGAGTGTTATCAGTCGACTTTGGACACGTTACCGAAGCACTGGTACCGTGGCTGAGCGCCATGGAGGACGGTATCGCTGCACCACACGGAGACAAGACCGATACATTCAAATCTTAACTCGAAGAGCTCCAACAATAACCGCCATGATGTTAGCCGTGCGGCTTCATCACTCTTCAGGGAACTTAATTAGCGACCAAACAGTCAGAAACCGCTTGCATGAAGTGAACCTTCATTCCCGAAGACCGCTACGGGTACCACCTATAGCAATGCACAATCGTAGGATTCGATATCAATGGGCTCTTGAACACAGAAATTGGGCAGAAGAACAATGGCGTTTCGTGTGCTTTTCTGATGAGTCTCGTTTTGGTATGAGACCGGATACAAGACGTATACGACACTGGAGAACCCCTGGACGCCAACAGCGATTAAAATCCTGCCAGGAAGTCCATCCTTATAGTGGTGGAACCATCATGGTATGGGCGGGTATTTGGATCGGCGGAAGAACTGAGTTGATTTGGATCAGAGGCAACCTCAACGCTCAAATTTATGCTGAGACGATTGTATCAGACGTCATCGTTCCTCTACAAGTGCAAATCGGTCCCTTATTTCAGTTAATGCATGATAATGCACGACCGCACACCGCAAGAGTTGTAAGACAGACTCTCGCCGCAGCTAACATCAATGTCCTGCCCTGGCCTGCTCAGTCGCCAGACTTGAACCCGATTGAGCATGCATGGGATATGCTACAGAGAAGAGCTCTGCCGAATATGGAGGGTATCCAGTCGCAAGAAGACCTTTTTTTGTTGTTGCAACGAACATGGGCGGCCATTCCACAGCGTGATTTGGATGAACTCATTTTGAGTATGCCAAACCGATGTTCTTGTGTTGTTAGTGTTCGCGGTAGAAACACGGATTATTAATTGTTTAAGTTACCCAATAAAATTTTAAAGAAAACTGTTATTTCAGTCTTTTTTTCGAACTTTAATGTTAGTGGTTCAAATGTCAAAAATCCCTTTATTAGGAAAATGGCAAATTTCTTTATTAATGCAAAGGTGACTTGGTTTATCGTTACTGTGACAAACGAAAACACTTTATTTGATGAATCCTTAAAGAAAATTTTAATTAATATCAATCAGGAGAAAAGTTATTGCAAAAATATATGTTGATCCCTAGACACTTTTGATGTGTGTATATAATGAGTTAATTGATTACTATGCAATTTTCTGCGTACATAAGGTCGCATATAAATCATACAAAATCACTATACTTAACTATGTGACCTTCTTTATATAATGTACCGATTACATTATCCAAAAGACACTTATTAAAATAATTACCCGGTATTACCCACATGCTTTGGAAACCAATGAAATGATACCACCGCACTGTTTTACAGCGGAAAAATTAACATTTTCGAACAAAAATGGCGTCATTGCGTGCGTTTATACTTGTCTCCAGTTGAGTCTCGAAGTTGATAATTTCGGTTAAATGTGAAATTGCTAAATGATGACCAGAAGCGACATTGCGATATCTTATCGAAATCTCAATAGGTGCTGTCGGCTCAATGGATGCCCTTTCAATAATTTAGCACAGCATAAATTTAAATAAATATGAAATGCAACACTCCTTTTTAAAGAAGCTGTGAAGCTTTAGAAGATATCAAGCCAAAAATGTGTCCCACAATACATTTCCACAATAAAATCTAGTGGGTATCAAATGGAAAATACAATTTCACAAACAATTGAACCCTTTTTATAAAATCGCTTTTCCATCGCAACAATATTAGCCCATAGATCAGGACAGAACGCAATAAAAATTGGGCGTCCCGAGAGGATTAGACCAAACCCTGACGTATGTGACACACCGAAGCCTTACTCCATTCCTTTTAGAAGGGGAAAACCATTCTATGTTGTTTAAAAAACAATTTAATATAGCACTTAAAACACTGATGTTGTGAAGATATATTTTATGAGATAGCCGTAAAGCCGAATCGACATCTATATGATGAACACATCAGCTGTTACGCCATATAAATTGCGATATAAATCAACATGGACAGATATTAAACGCGAGGTCATGTAGCGCATAATTCGCACAATACACCAATATGAATAACGTTATTAAATTTTTGTTAAACTACAAGATATTATATTCACAATTTGAGTACAAAGCGCTTCTGAAACGAACGCTAACAAGATGCAGCTGTTCAGATCACTCAAGCGGAGACCATTTTGAAAAACTCGTTAGTTTTCTAAAATAGATTATAAAATGTGTCACTCCTTCCCTAATAAATCAGGCGTGATTAATGTATCTAAGTTAGGAGCGGAGAGGTACGTGATACGAGAGCCTCATTGGGTGGTTCAGCCGCCATATTGCACAGTGCTTGTCGATGTCAAACTTTGATTTATCGCTGGTTGCTTTCTCTCTAGTGAGCGGACTGCCTTACCCGGCTAAATTAAGAGTACGCCATCACGATATCGCAGTCGTACTACACCCACAAAAAACGAACAAGGACTTCGCGGAACGCTTTCAAATTCACTCTTTGTTCTCAAACGTGTAAAATTATAGCGAATGTTTTCTACAAAGATACTTTTTTGATTTATATTTTGACACTTCAAACCAAAACATTGCTCTTTTTATTGTGACTAATCTTTAATTTATTGACGTAATAAAAATTAATTTTAATTTTTTTTCAAGACAGTTTTTAATATTTATTTTATTTTAACTGTGTTTCGTTTAATCGTTTTGTAATATCAGCGTTTGATGTGAACAATATAAAATCGTTGTATAAATTAAATTTACGTATTTTATCTCTCACGGCGGCACAATGACTAAGAAAGACCAATTCATTTTAAGACCCTACAATCATTTTTAAACTTGTATGTTTAACAGAAATCATAGGTAGGCAGACGAAACAACACTTATTCAATCAGTACTGCAATTTCACAGTGATTCACCGATTTTGTACAGTTGAAAAAAAAAACAATAGTCTTTAAATACAAAATTATTTTTATAATGAAACCTGTTCTTTATTATTAAGTAATAAATCACTAGTTTTTAGCCTTGGAATAAAGCTATTTTTATTCTTATTTCAAATGTCAGTGCATTAAAAAGTTAACATCATGCATTTAAATAGTAGATTTCATATAAATTAAAGATGGAAATAGATATCGTCACAATAGATGTGGCTACTGTACAATTACAATGATTTTTATCAATAGCTTTATGGAATTAATAGCATTGTTTTTAAAGTAAAATTAAATTTTATTTTTAGTAAATATAGGTCAGTTTAGGCTTTTTATCATGATGTTATTTTTTATTGATGAAAATAAAAAATAAGCTTATTTCAAATTCTATTAGGTACATTCTGTAAATGTAGGACTGGTATACTAAAATATTTACTGACGTAAAATAGAGGTTTCTTGATTGTACGTTGTTTTTTTGCTATCTGTACATTTTCACTGACAAGTATTGAAATATCATTTGTAATGGAATCTTGTTAAAATGAGTCTTGGGTATAATCAATGATTTTATGATTTCGATAACAATTTTATTCTTATAATTGTTTCGATTATTTCATAATTAGTGATGTTTTTCTCTAGAAGTATGTTATAAAAGAGGATTTTAAATTTATTTACTTTGCTCTAAATAACTGCATATCGTAATTGGTATAAACTATATTTAAAATATATTTAAAATTCGTTTATGAAAATAAATTTAAATACACACTCGTTTACCCTAACAATACTTCAAGTTGTTCGCACACGTAAAAACTTAAAATACAAAACAAATATAACTTATGTTAAACGCCTATCTGAATTTGAAATTTCCAAACTTTAAATCCGTGTGCTTCCAAAATCCGAGGAAAATTTTAAACAACACAAAGTCACCTGCAAAGGAGTTGGTATTCAGGAGCTTCGGTAAACCAACTTGGGCGGGGAACTGTAACTTAAGTTAGACTAAGTAAAGAAACCGCCCGTCTGACGACTGACTTAAATCTCAACAGTATAAAGCTGGTTTCATATTGTTAGATGAAATTCGAGTGGAATCAATTAAAAATGTTACTTCAAATGTGATATTAATTGTATTCAGAAATACTTCTCGTAAGTTCTTTGTGTGCAGTATTTTAAGTCAACTGTTTTTGAGGGCTCTCAGTATACTCTAACTAACGACTAGCTATCAATTGTCGTTGATATTAGAACGACGAACCACGGAATATAGAGTCATTTCGTAACCGTGTTGTAAAATGGAAAATATTCTATTTTCATCTCCATTTGGTTTGATATAAGTATAAACTCTAGAAACTCTCTCACATTATTTACATTCTTTTAGTTAAATTATAACGCTTTTATTGTAGGTTAAATAAAGATAAATTTGACTTCGACTTTTTTCTAATTTCAGCCCTACAGTATGAACAAACCTTTAATGCAAATATCTTCGTTGAGCCGTGGATGCGGCGAGATTTTAACAGCATTTGAAATAAATATTCCAGATTTGCTACTAGACTTGTATTGTATACGGTACGGTAATGTTGCGGTTTTGGTTCAAGGAACTATCATTTTGGGGTTCTCGGAATTAACTTGGGTTTTTCAATAATGGACCTTATTGATTGTGTTAATGGAACATACGAAGGGTAGATACTTATTTCTTAGGTGACTGTTACTTTTAGTTGGTAATTCTGATGGATTTTTCGATATTAGAATATTTTTTCGAATATATTTTTTTATATATTTACGTTTATATAACATAAATAATTTTATCATGTCCATTAATCATATTTAATCGGATACAAAATAATTAATTACCATTGTGTAGTAGGTGCACTAAGTTTCGAACAAGAATAACACAACAACATAAATGTTAAGTGTTTTCGTTTGAAGAGACGCCAGACATTATATTTGCATCAAAGATTCGGTCTATATGAATCACAAGTACATATCTTAGCCTCTAAGTGGTCTGAACTGTATCTCAATTTATATCTCAATACACTGCAATTGATCAAAGTACTTCTTTATTCTTCTACTTCTTCGTATCCATTGAAAAGACTTCTTTGACAATTAATTGTAGATATTACAGCACCAATGAATGACCACCTCGATGGCGTTAGGTTAGCATGAGGTCGTCTAGGGTACAGCTATTGGGACATGATGGGCACTCGAAAAGATACATATATCATTCATCACTTGTTTATAAATAACATTTAAATCAGGAGATTTCATCCATAAAAATCGTCGCGTCAACATCCAACCAATAAAAATGTACCCTAAACCTGAGTCAATAAAGATAAAGGGAAACTAATATCAAAACAGGAATAGGCACGTGATAAGAAAACATTTATTCCCTATGTTTAATGCATGATTTGTCATAATTCCCCGGCCTCCCCCGCCTGTCCGTTGTTTTGTTACGCCGGGGAATGGGCGTTCATGATATATTGTTTATCTTATTTATCTTATGGAAAAATTAAGGGGAGAACAGTAGGATATATTAGAAAGTTTATTAACAAACATGTTACCGAGATTGTGTTGAGTAATTGCTATTTATTCGAGCAGACATCTAACTTATAAGGGCTTTACTCATAGCACTGTGCTTGCATCTTCAAAAGTAATTATTTTTTTCGTTATCATTAAATAACAAACAAAGAACTAACCAATAAACATAACTCTTATTTCAAATAAAATACAAAATGCAATAATATTTTCACATAGAACGTTTTAAAAGCGTCTCTGTGATGTAGCATTGCATTGGTGCAATAAAGCCGCGAATCAAAAGTTAGTCGTAAATCACAATATGGCGTGCGCTGCCCTGTGTTTGCTCTCGCCCACATAATCCGTTCATACGGCGGTAAATCCATCCTGCAGTGTCGCGTACAACACTAAATCATCATAAGGGAATCTACCTCTACACATACTATACCACAATACTCATACCTACACGACACGCATTGCTCTACTCGATTTGGCAACATCGCTCGTAATCAAATTTATTACCACAATTCACTTCACAGCGACTTCATAAGATCACATTTCATACGAAACTCTCTATAGCTCTCTATACGCGAACAATTCACCATAAAACAATTTATATTCAGAAAACTTTTTGAAACTAGTAATACCTGAATTCGGATTCATTATCGAATACAGAATGGGGCGCTGAAAAAGCGAGTCGATTTATACGATTCTTTTTTATTCGATTTAAGCGAAACGCGGCAGTTACTGAAAAAGTTTGCATCGTAATGCAATCCTGTGGCATTAGTTTTGCCGTTTATCAGCACGCCCGGAGCCGCAAAGCTTTGAGGGATTAATCCAACTGGTGCGAAGTGGAATGGACTCCTAAGTTTAAAACTCGGGAGAAATTGCACAATAGTTTATTGTCAAAGTAGAGCGATACACTTGTTTTTGTACTGAATTTAGATAAGCAACTAATCCATAATGCATTATAGGACTACTATTTTGTTTGGCATATGCCCAAGTTAAGTCGTAGGTACAGTCGGCAGTGTAAGTCGCTTGATACCTTATTGCTATGAAAGAATTAGTTACGTACTACTTAGGTGCTGTTTAGTGCTTAATACATAGAAAAGGCACTATTCGTTGTTGAATTTAAGCTAAGTGAGCTACAATTGTATAGATTTTAAAAACTAAAACAAACATTAACCAAAACAATTGAACTAGTTGAGTCATAAAACGTGAAACTAACAAATGCAATATTTGTTTGTAAAACACAGCAATTTTTGTTGAGTGTTGTGCGTGGCCCGCAATTTCGCTTTTTCGCTCGATTTATGCGAACATCACAGACCCGCGGAAAGAGGACAAACAAGCGGAATTTGTTGTTGGTACAGAGCTATTTTTTAGTCCCCCATGGCGTTTATATCAGTCAAATGTCTAACTGAAGGACTGTTGTTTGTTCGCTTTTTATTGGTCGATTTATTAAAGGTTTGATCGATTAGTTTTACTATGCACATTTTTGGGTACTAGAACTTAACCTGAACCAGCGAAACTTAGTGTAAAGCTATTTAGAATAAGTGCAAAGATACCATACCCTTAGAACATTGCTTTAGTAGAAAAAAATGTTTTTATTTCTAGAACATTCTATTAATACATGAAGTAACAATCAAATTAACAATACAGCCTACATACACGGTTTAAAATTCATCCCATCAGTCCGTCAGTTTCGTCACTAACTACGCGAACTCGCCGGACAATGGCAATACTCGTTTACGTTTGTTAAACCTGTCTGTCTTTACGTCAGGACTTTATTGGACACACTGAGATTGGAGATAGGTTGTACACGACCGCCAACGTTGAGTTAAGAATGAGAGTACTTATAGTGTAAACCTTACTTATTGTAGCTATTGTTATGTGGGTAGGTGAAGTCTTATGTACTTATTGTAAGAATCTATTAAAAAAAGAAGAAAGGTGGCTTTAGTAGTCTTAAACATATGTTGTAAGACCCTAATAACGTTAAAAAAGAAGAATAGTTTTCTGATCTGAGAGCAAAATTGTAATTTAATTTTCCATGCGAAAATCATGCATTTTTAATTGCTTATCTTTATTTTCATTTTTTTTATTTATACAGCTATGTATGTACTTCTTCTTCTATCGTGTCAATGGCCACAAAACAGGTAAAAAAAATAAATAAATAATACTATGTACTATAATAAATTCATATAGGAATCATAATTGTATATTACAGAAAATATAAAAAAAAATGTTACAATTAAAACCATAATTTCAACAGACCGGATATCCTAAAATAACTCGAAACCTAATTAATTAAAATGCGCGAAATAAACTACAAATCTAATTTAACGTTAGGTAATAAAATTGTAACTCATACAAGGCAATATGGAAACGCGATTCAGCGGGAGGTATGTAAACAATAAGTGTATGAAATATTGACTTCAACCGCGCAGTAAATATGAAACGGCCATGTTGAACCATACTACCCTACATTATTAATTTATTTACATTACACATACTTTCTGCTTATATAAAACGTGTAAATGTATGTGGAAGGTAGCTGTTAGTCAATTTTATTTACAGGTAGTGCCTTTTGCTCTTTATATAAGTACATACAATGCGGTATCTTTGCTATTTACTTTTTATACTTACTAACCTATAGAAATTGATAGAATGAATAAAGAGGAGAGATTTTAATTAATAAAATTGGGACTATGTGAATAAAAACACTTACAAAAAGCTTCACGATAATGAAAAACATAATCTACTACTTAAATATTATGGACGGTGTATTATACAATGTATTACTAGTTACATAAAGAAACTTCGACAAAGACACAACAGAAAACGAAACCTATTCAACTGAACTACATCAGTAACGTCATCAACAATAAATTACACACAGATATTCAGTAATTAATCTACAACCTAGAGACGTTAATTAAACATAGTAAACGTGAAAATAGCATTAATTACGTGATGTAGGTATGTATAACAGGGCATTCTGAATTTGGTCGCTGTTAATTTGTCACAGTGAATTAGCCATGGGAGGGGGTAACTGATAGTACTAGCATGTTGCACCCTGTGCGACGCCAATATGCTCGTAAATGTCGCCTCACTACAATTTAATGCCTAACTATAAGTCTGGATGCGTATGTTTTAGATACGTTTAATTGTTCTGTAATAGGTGTGTTTCTGTCTGTGTTGGGTTGGGCTAGGCATTGATAACTATTCCACCCAGAGATGAAACCCTGATTTGAGGGTTAAGTGCTGGCCGGGTCGCGGTAGACTGCAACCGTGTTCTCGTGGCCCGGCTGCTAAGGTGCCGAGAAGGCGAGAGGAGTTTTAGTCGGTAGGGCCTCACCATTCCATCTTGGTGACAGCGAGTCCGACATACCCCGTCGCTCCCTTTACAAGCGGCGGGGATCCGTCAAAAGGATTTCTCCTCGTTAAAAAAAAAAAAAAAAAAAAAAGGCATTGATAACTATGACGAATAATGTAGTTTTTGTTAGTTAATTTTTTTGAATTGTTTCAGTAATTTTGGTTGGATTTAAATTGGTGATTTCAATTTAAAATTGCAAGAAATACCAAAATGAAACTGTCTTATAATTTGCCTTTTGGAATAACATACTTTTTATCCTAAATTCCTCCGGGTTCAGACAGATTCCGTTAAAAATGGCAACGTCAAAGAAACTATAAAACTATTTCGCAATATCAACACCAAACTAAAAACAACAAAGGAGTAGAAAGTTAGGGAATAATAGTTACTGTTAAACTTTAATAACTTATAAAAAATGGTCAACTGTACTTTTTAACGCTACTTTTGTCAAAAAGATAAAGGGAGAAAGTTACGCAACTCAACTTTCTAAATTGTCATTGTACAAAAATTGTTCTTCGAACTTAACTGTATTGAATAACAGTTTTGCAATGTTAAAAAATATTGAATTGGTTCTGTGGTCGGTGCATGGTCAAAGAACTCGTAAAACAATACAGGCATGGTATAAAAAATAAATAAACGAACTTCACAAGTCCGTTGTCTTGTTCAAACTAAATATCCCATGGCGAGTACAAGCACGCGTTCGAACCGAATCGAATCAATAGTAAAATAATGACTTATTTCAAGAGAATTAAATATTATTGCGTGCACGTCAACAGCTCCTATAAATCATAATTATACTCGTATTTAAATTGTTGGTTTTATCGTAGGAAAATTAAGCTTTTTTCCTGTTTCTAGTTCTTTCGATAACATTCAAATTTTGTTAATGGAATTCTTGATAAAAGTTGGCGTGTGTTTGATGGTATTTGTGATGGTGGAATTTAATTCCATTTTTGAATTAAAAGAAACTAAAACTTTTTTAAAAATTACACGTTTTTGTTGTAATTCTACGAGTATTATGAAGACTCGTAATGCAACATACAAATCTTTGACAATCATATAAGTTATCTAATTAAATCTTCTCTTTGTTTAACTTTCCCAGTAACCTATCCTTTACAGCAACTACACAAACATTCCTAACAATAAAGATAGCGACATCAAAACATATCCCATTCCTAAATTTCCTATCCTACTGCATTTCGACCAATTACATAAAACATTCGTCCCATTACTTCTTAACTAAAATAATACATTCTATAGAAAGAATATGTACTATTATAATACTTGTAGGATACTTTCTGGCGTGCCTGGGCGCGGTTAAACTGGCTTGTTAGTGAACAATGCTGGGACAACTACGTAGGTACCTCTATCTAGATGTTTCTTGGTTTCCTTCCTACGTATGGGCCCAGGCAATGCTGGTTTCTAAGGCAAATCAAGCCGCATTGATTGCAAACTTGTTTAGTGATATAGAGGTACGGAAACTCTACATGCTTTGGGTAAATTAGGTGCTAAGGTCTGTTTTTGGTAATAAATTAATTATTTACTTATTATAAACTTTAGGTTGTACCTTAATGGTATTTTTCATTTTTAAAAAGTCTGACAACTTGTGCAAAATAGAGCAAAACATTTCAATTTGATTTTCAATTATAAAATATGGTTAAGTAAGAATCTAATTTTTATTTAGTTGATTATAATGAAAGTTATAAACAATCATAGTAAATACATCCATTCTAAGAAGATTTCAAAACAAGGAAACAATTTAATAAAACGCACAAATCAAAACGCTTCATTTGCTGACAACACGAATCACCGCGCCTATTCAATTGAAACAAGAGAAAGCATAATAAAACCATAACTTTGACTAATGTATAAGTAAATATGTAATAATAGTCCATAAACAATAATATTCAACTAACATAGACATTTACGATTGTCATTTAACGCGACAATAACACATCAGCATCAAGCATCATTGACTCGAACACGGATTGTGAATTTCGTGTTGAATCAAGGGTTTGTAATTTAGTATAGGTATATCCTGTATAAGTATATAACGTTTAAAAATAGTTTTTATATACTAGTAAGTTTCAAAGTAGTTTTATATTATACCTAGATTTGATCCATAATGGATTTCATGAGAGCAAGACTATTATGCAAATAGATGAAATAATACATTATTTATTTAGACTCATTTAAAGATAAAGATATGTAATATTTCTCATTTGAGAAAAAAACATCGGAAGAAACCAAATATTTTCCAACAATTTGTAAAGTACGCGTAGGTTAAGTATCTAACCATATTAAGTATATGATAACATTAAGTATATGATAATCAAACGTTTAAGTAACTAAACACATAGATCTTTGATTGCAGTGTAAATTACAATAATTCCTATCCGCATGATCAGAAATAAATCCTAACACCTAATAACACGGATCATAAAATACAAAACCAATACATCATCTCAAAAAACTATTATTAAGTCACTAGAGTCCAGTTCATAAGTTTCAACTGCAAACGGAGTAGCGTACAGAATTTCCACCTAATAAAAGACCATGTTACGTGGAGGGAACGTTAGACACGCAATTACCAGGTGTCCAGTATTATTGGACCCTCCTCATAGGCTGCTGATAGGGAAACGCAGGAAGATGGATTCGGTCCCGTGGACCAAGTTTCGTTGGTAGTATCTGAAGGTAAGTTTCACGTTGAACGTTAATTAGTGCGTTCCTGACGTGTTCAAGTATGTATTGTAGATTTAGTTTGCGAGATTGTGTTTCAGTTACTACTGATAGTTATTTTTTGGGAAGTTATTGGTTATTTTTACATGTATAAGACTTGATATTATGTCCCCAAAATTTATAGACAAAATCAACAATAAATATTTGCCACTTCACGCAAGCAAAATTCATTTGAAGTTTTTTTTGATTTGTCATTTTAGTGTTCTTCTGCTAATAATTCTTGTCTGTACTAAAAAGGGACTATTTAATGCAACTAAAAATAGAACAATAATACGACAAAACCTTTCAGAATTTAATAAGTAAGTATAAGAAATCCATTTGACACCGCCATTGTGCAACATTAGTCCAAATCCCGTTAATACCAGAAGCAATTTGATGTAGAGATTAATGCCCGGAACAATTTATTGACAATTATCGTAACGAACAACGTCCTGGGATCAATTAACACAAAGGCTCTATTGCAAATTAGACTAACTGAACGCGTATCTAGACACCTATTAGATATTCTAGATTGTAGCCACTGCTAGTATCTACAATACGATTTATCGATATTGCTTATCTACAATTAAATGTTATATGTTTGGTTATTACAATTAAATAGTTATAATTGTTAATTAACAGATGATATATCCCGAAATAGAATACCAATTACAAAAGAATAATTGGATTTCATTCAAATGTAAATTCAATGCCAGTATTGTTTTTCTTTCCTAGTTTAAATATTGTAGGTAAATCCCAAGCGGTCCTGATAGGCTGATACCAATAAAAATAATAGTGTACTCCATTTGATTGGAATACATTTGTATAACGAGCTTAAACGTGGACAGTCTGCGATCTATTCACGTCCATCCCTTGAGGCGTGCCTGTCGTAAACACAACTGTCACTTAAACCAACTTGATGTATCAACATGAATATTGCTTAGTAGGCGTCAACGGAAATTGGTTCCGGAAAGAATGGCAACAAAATATAATAATAAACCATTTATCAAAAGGCATAAACTCAAATATACATAATTAACTCAAAGAACTCCGTAGTACGTTCCAATAATGGTGTTAAATAATCATAAAAATAATTGAGATCCACCAAATGATCTTAATTATGTCGAAGAAGCGATTAAGTACAAATACAAATCCACACAAACATTAAAATTCAAGTAGAGTATTAATAAAGAGATAAATAAATTTAAGAGCAGCGGGAATGTGGGTCTGCCGTTACGGAGCCGGTTCGCTTTATGTGCATATCGAAGATGGATGGTAGCAAGGCGGCGCGGGCGGCGGGCTCGCGGGCCGCCTGTGCGGGGGGCGCGCATACCGCCCCCACCACCGCGCCGTAATGGCCGCGACCATTCCAGCCCCGTCAGACGACAAAAATGCCATAATAATGGCTCCTAAATAGTTTTTGCTGCACCCGCTCCAAATAATCCAGTGAACCTCCTGTACGTGAAACCACGCCGGTCATCTCTCTCTTATTGAGAAATTCGTCAGTTTTATTCCCAGTTGAAAAACGAACACCAAAGTCTCGGAATCCGGTTGTGTCATTTCAAACACTTGATAAGTATCATTCGGCTGGTTTTTCGATGAAGAGTTTCAGCGGAACCCGCTTTTGTTTAGTATTCGATGAATGTTCCCTTTTTGTTTTCGTATAAAGGTGGCACGGTCACCTTTGGGATGCTTTAATTGTGCACCAATAAGAAGGTCTCTTTACAAAACTTTGTCTCCTGTCTTCTGACAATGCCTTATTAAATGGAGATCCAGTTTAATAATAAAAAACTTTACTAGACCTTAAGGCCTTTTCTGAAGAATGCTCACAAAACATCTGGGAGTATTTCAGTGGTCTTAATTAGTTTGATCAGAATTCAATTGTTATATTGACATTATTATGGATGAATACTTTGATGAACATGAATTGTAAAAGAGTCATTTATAATCAATATTTGTGACACTATATTTCATATCGTGGGATATATTTTATAGTGAAATTAATTGACGGTTTTTCTACCAAATTATACCTATAAAAGTAATCAAAGTAAATAATGTACGTATATCTATAATTATTGTTCAGGGTAAATGACGAAGCGGCGTAATTGTATGTCACAAAGCAGACCAATTAAAAATTTCCCGAAATGTCTGAACGAAAGCTTCAGAATGATAGCCCTGTCAATTATGGCTACCTGCATCGCTGTCTGTTTGGCCAATTATTAACCAGTCACCGATTGATAAAAACAGTTCCGAAAAATTCGCCCCAACAAATTCAGCTTATCTGAGCCGAGTTGGGCCACTTTCCCAAAGACCAATTTCACCCACAGCACTTAATTGTCGATAAAGTTAATTAATATAAGTAGCAAAAAATAACAAGTTGAACAACCACTCAAGGTATTCAATGAAATATAAAAATCACAACGCGGCAGAAATTGACCATTTCACGAACGATTTTATTTACGAGCAGAGGACATGAGGGCCCTCAAAAAAACTAGTTCGCGCTTCATGTATGAACCATGACGTGGTTACAAGAACAATCACCGAGAATAATTCATATTCCGAGCGCGCTGCAAATATCGAACGATTTATAGTGCGCTTCTGCTCTCTACTTGAGAGTTATACGACCAACCAAATTATAATAGTATTTTAATTGTACATACAAAATATCGTTATAGTATTCTCGTAATGTCGTTATCCTTATTGAGAAAGTATAAATAGTAATTGGGGTCGTGTTTCCAAACCTATCACCATATCGGTCGTGTCTAACGCTTCAATGGTACGGCTTAAAGTACCCCACGTCTATTTAAGTTGCCATTCGGCGGCCATTGGAAGGGGCGCGGAACCGCGCGACACCTGTATGCGTTATTTTGTCGCATAAATTCTCAGTGGTTCAGCCGCGAGACGGTTGGGGCCCATGGTTTATTGAACTTTACTTCCAGATAAGGAGCTGCATCGAATTGAGAGTACAAAAAAACTACAATCACTCGTGATTTTTCACCAGCTCATTTGCATTTCCTGTTTATAAGCCTTTGATTTACTTGACCGAAAATAAATCAGACATGTTTCAAGCAATTAAGTAGTGGATCCTTTTATGGTGCTCTAGTAAATAAGTTGAGAATTCTTCTCACAAGAAAACGCTGTGTATTGAAAAAATAGCAAACATGGTACATCTTGTAGTTGTTACTAGATGGTAAATTAACACACAGTATAAGAATCTTGTGAATTCGCAGCTGCACTCCTTTAATGTTTATTTCCGTGCGAGCAATGGAAATGTCGTCGGGTTTGGATAAACGAGTGCGTTGGCGCATGTGGAAAGTACTAGAGGGGATGGAAGGCTTCTTGTATTAAGGATTGCACGCGAAGCTCGAGCGGACACTGCACTCACGCACGCTCACCAACACCTTATAAGTAATGAACTCACTATCATATATTTTCATCCGCCCATTTCAATTACAACGAAGACTATTCTCAAATTAGATTCACTTTTTAAAATATACGATGACAGAGAGAATCGTATTTAAATAAACACCGCGACAGATATAAATTGAGATTACTTAACGTTTCCAAACAACTTGATTAACGGCGGATAAGAATAGATTTCTAATGACATTTCATAAGATGACTTAAATTAAACCATTAAAAGCTTTTGGTTAAATGTCTTTGGGGTTATGTGAGTGAATTATTTAGCCACTTATGCCATAAACATTGAATTACTTTTTCCCTTAAAGAAACCCTCAAATGTACTTCGGCTTAATAAATATTAGCAAACAGGCACTTCGTATGTACTGCCGTAACGCACTAGCTTTTAAACGAATTGCTTCGCATAACAATAAAACGCGTATAGACCCTTTCACACATTCTAATGTGCCCAATGCTCCTTCATTTGTCGGGGGCAAGCACGCAGAGGAAATATTTTTCCAAATCCATACAGCCTTAAGGATCTCATAAAGCAGTCGTTTTCCCCGCGCGAAAGTATGGAAGTGAGATTTATGTCGGGGACTTCGGTCTAGAGCTCGGGGCTTTGCTATGATGAATTGACACTTTTTCAGCGGTACGCCTACAAATTTCAACTCCAATATACGCACTCGGAATGAACAATGAGAGGAGCGCTGCCGCAGTTATGGCTTGGAAACTTTTTAATGCCTCCAATGAGGTAAAGCGATCGTAAATATAACCATTTGCGAGATTAGTGGCTCTTTTGGAAGTTACGTAATACGGTGTAGCATAACTGCTGAGCATTACGCAGAAAACCTAATTACTTTAGCCGAAAAAATAATTTTGTTTTAGCATATGTAGTACATATTTATACCAATTTTTATATTCTTTTTGTATGTAAACTTAGCATTTTATGATTAATAATGTGTATGTTAATATCACCTCACTATACATTTAAAGAGCCATGCTTAAAGCAACAAAAGTATAAACATTATTATAAACACGAGGGCGCCCCCACGGCTTTGCGTCACGAAATCTTGGCCTGCATTTTTGCATAACAAACGCTACATGATTTGTTAGTTTTACTTTATCGCATTGGAAATGCAAAACATATTTTATTTAACGCATTTTTTTATTTTCATTCTACGAAAATAAAGACAAATTAATTAACTAATCAGAGTCTATAAAATGAAGGAAACGTTTATATCAAAATGTATACCTAAATATTACATCGATGACTTCATTCGGAGAGGCTTTAGGCAAACGTCTAAATTATAATAATAACCGGGCGTGAGCTCGACGGATATCTTGTCTTAATAAAGCCATTATAAATATCTGATAGCTCGGCGTAAGTCTACCCGTTCGATTTCCAAATGCCAAAGGGTTACTGATCATAATTTATATCTTGAGACAAGAACAATTTAAACACGACATTCATATCTTTTCACTTATCAACAACTTATATTTGATGTGTAATTAAGTACTTGACCGTGTATGTATTTATAATTCCTCTTTTGCTGGCATTCAAAAGATTTTATAAATCTTCATCGCTTATAATATAAGAGACATATACATCATATATCATGACTTGATCAAAGATTGACCTTGCATTGTTTTCATTTGGAAACCGATTAATTCAAAATTAAGAAACATTTTCTTTATGGCATTCTTTAGGTTTTTAATTTATTAAAGAATACGGTAAAGCTTTTAGAATCCATTGATAATTTAATATATTGCTTTTCTATTAATATTAAAATGTTTAGGTAATATTTTAGTGGTCTGCCTACAACAATAGTGGTCTCGATCGTATGAATACAACACAAATTTAATCAAAGAGAAATCTATTAGTAAAATGAGAAGTACGGAAGGGAGCGCACCTATACATATTCAACGAGGTACTGCATCACGAACGGGCCAATTTATGCGGCAACTCCTGAGAGTATCGTACTTTTACCGGCCATATGTAAAACTGGAGTATTTCTTTGGTTCGAACTTCGAATACCGTCACTTTGATTAAATGGAAAATCTTTTGTTTCTTTTTCAATACTATACTGTATTTTATGGAGGCGAAAGGAATACACTTGCATACCTATCATTGTGTACCGGGTATATAAACTTATTTCCTTTCATGAGGCGTAGCTTGTTATTTTTGGGTGCAACCAAAACAATTCCAGTGATCAAAAGTATTTTAATTTTGTTACTTATCTTGAATCAAATCGTTAAAATCTTATGCGTAATTAAAAAAAGCATAAAAGAAACAAGTTAAATAAATTCATACACAATATACGCCACACAAAATGAACGAGTTGAATGGTTTGTTTTGTTCTACCATAGGTACCTATATGTGCACGTTTTGTATTATGTGCCAGTTAGTACGCCTGCCTAGTTCAACCGCGGCGCAAGTTTCCTTTAAAGTATTAATCAAGAGCCATGTCGCGTTCAACTATTCTTTTTTTTATGTAGCAAGTGCATCTGCCCTTCTCCACCTATGCAATGAGATTTATATAATACAAAATAATTGTGCCTCTGTTAGATTTATACTAGTTTATTAATATAAGTTTAATATTTTTAATTAAACATCATCGGTTTCACTTTGATGACCTCGAATAAAATATTGTTACAAATAATTGTAGTTTATTACAAGGCAAGGTGTGTCACAGGTCCTGTGTTGTACATTGGATAAGTTATAACGTTCAAGGGTGCTTAAAATAAAAACGTATATTGTATAGGTATAGTTAGTTGAACCATAAAAGGTACTTCGACAGATGGTATCGGTTCAAACGACTTTATCTAGTCACGTTGCGATGTACAGTTAGTTTGGGAAAACCGAGCGCTCTGAAAGGGTTTCAATTTTGTTATTTTGTGCTTTCTATTCAGCCCAGATTTAGCGAGGTTAACCTATGAGTCTGTTAAATGTTAATGTTCTTTTGTAAGTACACTTATGTTGTTACTTTCATGTGTAAGTTGAATGGATTATGGGAGCCTAAACTGAGCAAAATTTGTTATTTGTAGGATCTATATACAGCCTATAAAAGTTAATAATTTTTTATCAAAATACACCAAATTTCCATCCCAGAATGAGTTATTTTTTGTACCTACTTATTTCACTGAATTATAAGGCTCCAAAAAGCCGTAAATCTAAGCAAGTTTGCAGAATATTATTACACAAATATTTTAAATACACTAATTAATAAAGCCAATAAACGACGCAATATTAATTCATCATACGCTTATTAACATCATATTTGTATTTCATTACTTAAATGCTATAAAAACAGTGTTTTAAAGTCAATAAAAAACAAAGTTATGACAGAAATAGATACTGTATTAAAGACAGTAATAAATTGGTTAGTTTAAAAGGTTACTTTCTAGTGTGGAAGTAACTGGACGGGAACGTCCCGTTTGGGAAACAACTTTGTGGTTCCGACGACAGAATAATCGGGGGACATATTGAAATATTTATAGTAATAATGGTAGAATTATAGTTTAACGTTTTATATTATTAACTGTGGTTGGGTTTGGTCTTTTTTATACATCCGTTTTAAATGTATGTGGTGATTTCTAGATTAAGTTCTTTTGGCTATCTATTAGGAAAACAATATTATTTACTCAAAAATAAAGTAACCTAGGTATGGCTAAATACAGATTTTGAATCAATCACGATATGGAGACCAATGTATAAGGCCTTTTTTCTGCAACAAAGATAGCTGTGACAAACAAAGATAACATCTATATCACTCTAGAACACTTCTTAATACTCGAAAAAATCTCTCGTGACTCTCCTTAATTTTAAGAGAAAGAAATTTCATGTTTTCCAGAATCCTTCATTTTTCTCTAGCCTTTATTTCTACATAGAGTCTCATATCATATTTTTATCTAACAACATTTCTCATTATCGAACAAAACTTTAATCAAACTAAAACAAAACAACAAACAATTAATGTATTCCCAGCGGAATATTCAGTCAATATTGGAATAAGACTGGATAAATTGTATTCACGATAAATGCTACCAATATAATACTGGTTTTAGACATATTTGAATATCTTGGTGCGCATCGGGCAGCCACCATTGTTGCTACCCAGTATGGAGTTAATTAAAGTGGCTAAGGAAAGATCTACAGGTATTTAGAGTATCTCTGTTCATTCCCAAATAGGTATTATTATTGAACCCTCAGAGGTGTTGAATTGTGAATTGGAATTACATTTCTAAGGGCATTTTATTGGCGTTATTATTGTAAATGTCGCTTTGGTTTTTATTTACTCTAGATATGGTGTTTTCGTAGATACTGTTTTTATTTGATTGGAATTAAGTATATTTTATAAGCCTTTTTATAATTGAGAGTATTGGAATAAATACAAAGAAATTATTTAATTTAATCATTATACACTTTTGAATTCACCCTAATTAAGGGTAGGCTCGAGCCCCTCGGTGGGGACATATATGAGCTGATGATGATGACACTTTTCAATATATTGGTAAAAAATAAACATTATTAAGAGTACCTCAATATAAAAACATGAAAAATAAAAGTACTGAAGGATTTGGTTTTCCATTATAGCTTAAAATCTTCCTTGTTTCAGAAACTTAATTAAATCTAATTAAATACCTTGTAATTAAATCAAATTTTCAATTAACACAAAGGATTGTATAGTTTATTTTAATTATTAAGTATTCTATTCCACGCTTGACCATGTATGTAATTTAAATGATATTTTCATTTCTTTGTTTCCTTATTCAAAACAAACAAATTGATCCAATGTATGAATAACAATGATTAGAATATATTATTAATTTGAAGCAATAAATTATTTTCTATTTCATTATTATGCTGTACACATTCTGTACCGTTAACGGTATGCGTTTCAAATATAAAGTTTAAATTATGTTTTGAAACGCATAGTACTAATACATACAATTGTAGGGAAAATCACAATTTTGAATTTACTTGCATCTGTCGCCTCTAACAATTTCTTTGGAATTTGGGATAAAAAGTATCCTTTAAATTAAGTTAAAACTCTGCTTTGTGCCGAATTTCATACAAATATGCAAAGCTATCTTCACTACATAGTATTAAACAAAGTCGCTTTCTCTGTCCCTATGTATGCTTAGATCATTAAAATTACGCAACGTATTTTGATACGGTTTGTTTTAATAGATAGAGTAATTCAGTGGAAAGGTTTTTGCATAATTATATCCCCATATTCTTACGGGAATGGGAACTATGCGGGTGAAACCGCGGGGCGCCGCTAGTTTACTAATATTATAAAGAGACGAGATATGAGTTTTGATATTTTTCTTTGAAATAAATATATTAAAAACTACTGGATCGATTCAAAACTCTTCCACTAATGAAAAACTACGTTATAACTGAATAACATAGCCTGCAACTCACCTTGATTTTCTTCGAGTCGAAACCTTCGGCATATACTCAGATACTTATAACTAGTGAATAGAATGAGTAAGATTGTGGTAGACGAAATTTATTAAGAAAGAAGGGTCAGTCTGCTGATTTTATGCCAAGTTTCATGTCTAGAAATATATGATTTAATTTCTTTGTTCAAACCTATTATTTACTCAGTCATACACTATAAAACCGAGCTATATTTACTGTCCAGTATGTTACAATAGCAGCAATATATTAAGTACTGTCTGTCTGTTTGGGTTTATTCTGTTAAAATTGGTATAAAAAGAAAACTCTTATATTTCTTTACGCCATAATTCGCACATAAAATGGTAACTTATGAAAATGTAAGATTTTCAGAAATGTATAAATATTCAACATCTGATAAATGTCTCTCACAGCTCAAAAAACGACAAAACAAATACTTAAATTCAAAATTTGATCAAAATCTTTATAATCGTATCTATGGTGAACGAAATAAATACTTAAGTATGCAAATTGTGTATGAAATTCTAAGTTAAAAATTATTAAATCTAAACCTACTTAATTCAATATGGTGAACCTATTCAGAGATATTTTCTATAAAAAATAATTCAAACTAATCAAAAATGTAATATCAACATTCAATAAATGAACAATTAGCCTTAGCTGTAATTAAAACGATTTGCTTAAATCCCATGTTCTTATGTTAGTTTTTCCACGAATATTCCAAACAGGAGAGGATTTAGTAATAAGTTTGTAGCGATTTTAAATTTTTAAGTCGTTTCGTATGAGCTTAAAGTTGAGAGAGCGGCTTAAAGAATAAAGTATGTACTTATATTGCTTTGTTTAAGGATAAACATAATTATATTATAACAAATTAAAACTGTTTTTTTGCAACAATAATTATTACGGAAAATACACAATTCTTCTAAAAACGCGATATCCATTGAATTATTTTTTATATTCTGCTTTTTCTTCTAATTGCTACTTTGACTTTCTGTAGGATAATTTCATTATGCCGTTTAAAAACATTACTAAATATGTAAAAAATACGATATGTTACAATATTTATATTATATACTTACTTATAAAATATCAAAATAAAAAACATCTAACTTTATTCGCAAATTACACTAGACTTAGCAGTCTATTCTACAAAGATCACTAGTATATCTAAACAGTGCTACGAAACGCTACGCCGACGCAACCTACGAACCGCTCGCTTCGCTTATAATCTTGGGCGACTTTAGAGGAGGCCGCGGAGTTTACTGCAGGGATATAAATTAAATGCTTACGTTTCGCTCGCCCCGCTCGGCTGGTTTAATTAAGCGTCTACTCCTTTGTCTGTATGTGCGTAGAGACATTCAACATGTTCTCTGTTGTTCTTGCTGGCCGCTGGAGACGCATTGTCTTAACAGATTATGAGACCGCAACTTCGTACAACCAGATACACAGATAGTTGTATTTATTGTACGTACATGTTTTAATCAAGCAATAAAAATGTTGTGTCAGTTTTTAAGTGTGATTTATGTGATAAAACTTTGGTAGTCGCGCTTTAATCTATGATGTTTTATTTAATACGTGCGTATAACTGGGGCTTTTAAAAATGTATTTAGTCACTAGAGTTTAAATTACGAACTTAATATTAATAACTCAACACTTATTAGGTGGAACAAAAAATTGGATATGAATAATGAATTGTTATGTACCTACCTAAACAAGCGGTCTCATAAATTGCCTAAAAAAGCAGCTTCGTTAATTTCCACCGGCACTGTAGCAGTAGGTACATGACCGTGAGATTAAATTTTCAAACATGTCACCCACAATTACTTTTTTTGGAGAAAACTCCATTTCATCATGCGGCCGTGTACTTTAATCTGGCAACATTAGATACATGAAGCAAATATTTATGATTACCTGTCTGTTCTTCACCGGTTACGTCACTTTTGTAACACACAGTACACTAACAGCGCTCAGGAAATACTAAAAAATTCATAGTCGTACAAACTATCCGTTCTTTGCAGGTATAAAAAAGCTTTGTGCAGCAACAATGGAGACTTTCGCCGTGACAATAACTCAAAAAACTTAGCTATTTGTTCTTCCAATGCACAACAAACTTTCTCTGCGCTAGCGTAATAAACCGTAACTTTAGATAACAATGGTCATTTAAAAAACAGTTATTTGATATTTTAGTTGTATTCGCGCAACCGGTCGAGCTATCCGAACGTCGTCACAATCGTGATGATACTGAAAAACGGTATTCTTTTATCCAGAAATCTCTTAACGAGGTTAGTTTAGGCAAACTTTTGTGATGTGATTTTTGGTTGGTCTTATTGTGGGTCCATATGTGATGCTATATGACCCTTTTGGGGCTCTCGGCCGCAAAAGGGTTGCGTTGCGCCGTTCTTTCAAATATAAAATGCGCAAGAGTGAGTGTGATGAAGCGATTCTCTTAATGGCCCCTCCGTTAGAACGGAGAACACGTTTGGAGAATAATTTGAATACCGAAATGCAGATGGCTTCTTTTAACCGAGGGGCTTTGGGACCGCCGCCGATCTACAAGTTAATTAAGGTATGCCCATCAATTAAATATTGGTTTTGATTGTTTTCATTTTGCATATTAAGTTGCCTTCTTGATTTATAAATTGATTGTGTTCTGTTAATTAAGATGTTCATTGCGCCTTCGCAAATCGAGTTAATGAAAAGAGCGTAATAAATTGTGCGCTGTCGCCAACTCTCAATCTGATCGTACGTTTAGAAAACAAAAGATCGGAACGTTCTAGCGTTAATGATGTACATTTCGGTGGAGTATTTCATCGATTACAGTTGACAATAACTTTGGTGAGCAGATTATAAATCTGTGGTACAGTCAAATCCCGCACATTCGTATCTGGGACGATGCATTCGTTCAGCGAGCGGATTCACTGAGCGAAACACCAAAATTTATTGGGTTAGTAGTCACCGTAGGTCGATAAAATACGCTGCGAAAGCGAAAAGTCGTAACTACATAAATTGGAATAGTAAAAATAACGACCATGCGTCACAATGTACAGAGTAAACTTTTCCTCAATATCTCTCGAAGGCTGTATGACAGAAAAGAGCAATGCGCAGTGCAATTTCGTGATATCTTTTTCACTCTTTCAATGGCGTTACTCTAGGCGACATAAGGACGTTATAGTGTCGAATTACCATATTTATTGCTAGTTATACGACAAAATAAAATTAAGTGTCGTGGGTTGGGACTGGGCCATATTTACTTTTGCAAACACAAGGTTTTCTTAGTCAGATTTAATCTAGAGATAATGTACTGGGCGTGGTTAGGTGTGTACTATTTAATCTAGTTAATAATATCTTTATTTCATAACTCACTTCATTCACTACTATTTACTTACGCCTTGTTTTTACTTGAGTTTTTTTGTCGATTTTGGTGATTCTATAAAAAGTTCTCATGTTGTTTTCTAAATCCAGTTCCAAAAAAATCTTATAACATTTTTAATCAAATTGATCTCGTAGTTTTTGCATGAAAGAATAACGGACAAACGCATCACAACTATTTATGTAATAGAATTGTTAATATTGATTGACAAAAGTAGATCTTTGAAAAAATAAGCATGAGTTAGTTGTGAAAAAAATTATCCATAATATAATGACCTAATTTTATATTCAAGAATGACATTATATTTGGCTAAACAAGCAATGTTGCCTGAATAAACTCTATTAGATACCTTACTAATTACCTAATTAACTAAAAAATATCATGTTATAATGAGTCATGTTATGCAATAAAATAATTTAAACGGTACTCTGTAGTATTTGTTTTCTATTCCCATATATTTTTTTAATTACATATACATCAATTAAACGTATTTCAACACGCTTGTATAGTTTTATCATTTAATTAAAGTTCCCATTATAGTTGGATCATCCATTCGATTGTCAGCTCGAAGTGGTTTCCTTGCCTTGTCATGGACTCAGGGTCACGCAACGAAAAATTGTCTTGCTTATCGATATTGTGTCCTATCGGCACTCTATAAGGTTCTTTTTAGATAGTCTTATCGAGCTTACTCATGTTTCTGGTATACTTACTAATGGTAGAATTAATTGTATCTAACGAAGGTTTTTTCTTTTTGGAGTCTTACCTGAAATTAAATAAAAAATGTTATTAGTATCGTTAGAAAACAAAAAAAAACAGTATCAGAACATATTAAAATTTAAAGTAAAAATGAAAAGTAGCAAAACGAATCTAAAATTTGAAAGGTAAAATTACGTCCAGAGTTCATCATTTAAAAGTCCGAAATCCCGAATCGTTAGCGCAAGTTGCAATCCCTACCTGCCCTCGGCACATAGCCGAACGCACATACGCACGCCTCTGACGAAACCGGTCCGAAACGCTAAAGGCATACAAACAACTCCCGTTCCAACACATCCTCTGTCTTTCATCGACGCCAAAACATCACATAAATCTAACTCGCTCGCACACTCGATGCAACTTCACAGCGATCATGCAAGCGACCAATCAGAGCGCGGCAAACCATCGCCATATTGAATGACGCGATCCCGCTGCCCTCTTACAGAACTAATGTGCAACGCACTTTCGTGTTTTCCTATTGTTTTTGATGATTTTTCATTGTTTTTGACAGTAAATAGAGCTTAAAATGAGTAAAATCAGTGATTTATAGTGTGGTTTTTAAGTTAATGATGTGTTTTGTTATATTTTTGAAGTATTTTCGTGGAAAAGTTCAATGTTGTTGAAAGGACGCTACCGCAAGCAAGGCTATGTTCATGTTGTGTTTGGGTTTTTAATACCTATTTTCTTTAATAAAAAGTGAAGTTGATATAATCATATGAAATAGAACACATATTTTTCTCTATGTAGAGACTCTTGTGAAAATAAAAGAGTAAATTTCATCAAATTAAGGTCAAGTAGCTGAATGAATTTTCCTAATAAGATTTTTTATTTATTTAGTGCTCTAGTAGCCAAAAATTCAAAGAATAAATACTTTTAACAAATAGACGTAATTAAAGACATATTTTTGTACGATAAAAAATAAAAGAAGAAACAAGTACCTACTCTATCTGAACAAAGTTTACCTACTTTCTGAGGTAGAGCAAAGTAGAGCTTTAAAAAACTAGGTAAACTAAAAAAATATGAATAAAAGTAAATGAACAATTTAGTTAATATTACATTAAAAATTAAAATATACGATTTTAGTCCCAATTTTTAATCATAAATGAGAAAACAATTTTCCGTCGGCGCGTAGCCCGACGGGCGCATGCGTTAACATGGCTACAAAATAATGTTTGGTAATTGTAAGGTAAAGTTTATAGTAAAAAAATATTTTGAAATAATGTAAAAGAGAATACTAAATATTTATGTTATACTTATATGTATAGTTGGAAATAGTTTTATTATTATATAACTACAAATAGAGATGTTAATAATAATTTAAATTATAATTTAAATTACTATTGTTTTTATGTCATAGGTATGACGATAAATTTATTTAAGTTTTTTTTCTAATTAATTTATACATAAACTATTGAAAGGAAAAGTTCTGGATGTCTCATCTGAGTTACTAAAACAAATTAGTTGTGAGTCATATAACTCACACCTTACTTCTCAACATTTTGGATCAATACTGCTGTACTTACTTATGGGCCGATGTTTCCATCGCCAGATAACTTTATTCGAGGAATAACTTTGAAATTTTGACAGTTATTTCATACAAAATCTGTCAAACGTCAATTTTATTCGTCGATTAAAAGTTATCTGGCGATGGAAAAAACAGCCCTAAAACTAGCCAATAAATAGAATAGAATGAAGAATAAGTTAGCAAAATAAAGTAACATTTTTCTTGAGTCATTTGACACTATCCAATGTCTTTATTCTACATCTACCAAGTCAAAGATTTCAGATAAAACTTGTCGGGAAGTCGTTCGGTGCGATATTGTGAAAGTTGTGTAAGCAACTGTATTCTGAATTTTGAATAGGACACTGATGAATAGACACATCTGCATTTAAACTACAAAACAACTAACTCTTAACAGAAATGTGTCTTTGTTTTTCATTTACGACTATCATTATTTACAAAATGTTTACATTTCATCGGCACAATGATTCATACTCTTTATTCTCTTAACGATTTCTTGGCAAATACCTACATTTAATTATAAACGAGGTCAAAATACGAACCATTCTTAAAAATACACATTAAAAATAATATTTTCAATCTCTATTCAATTGATTCGATTGAACTAATATGCTGATCGAACGAAAAACCAAAATGGCATCGAAATTTTATAAATGTTTTCTTAAGATCTAAACCTGAACATAACTTTGGCGAGACTTCCTAGACTTTTAAAGAAATTATTGTGTAGTTGGTATTTACCAAGCTACAGTGCAACGTTTGCATTGCAGAGATAAAATACGGTGCCAAGTCTTCCCCGGGCAAAAGAAGCGAACCAAATGGAGAGATTTACTGTGAAAATTTTGGAAGTCAGCCGGGACTACTATGTGGTGGCTTCCATTAATCACACGATGGAAAAATACCATCCACTTCCGACGAAGTTCCGCACTGGACATTTATTTAGGTAACATCCACAAAACATAATTTTATTTAATGTTTGTTTTATACATAAATTAATCAAATTACCTTAATGTATGTTTCATTCTAATTTAAACAAACGGGCCGGACCTAAGCCTACTTAAACAAATTTACAGCGATCGTTTCTTCTAAAGGTGACCCAAATTACCATGAAAAAAGTTTAACAGCCCTTTATTTCAGAACAAACAGAGGCTGTTGGTGGGAATCCCGTGTAATCCGGCCCACTTATCACGCGTGCAAAATGCAAATTCGACCGGGCTGGGTGTACGCAGAATTAACGAAAACGCAACCCGGTCCGGTATAGCTACATCACTAAAATTGTCAAAGTTTGCTACCAGCATTATCAAGGGATAAACAAGGTAATCTACGTCACGGAGTTTCGAGCAGTTTTCGAGGAGAGACTATAAATTCAAAAACGTAATTCGGCTATTTTAAGTCAAGACACGTTCCGCAATTTATTTTTAGATTATTTATCATCGTTTTGTCGTGATATGTACTTACATATATATCTATCTAACTTTACAAATCAACAGTGAAACAACACATACTAACATTTTTGTAAAAAAAAACTACTACATTACGCGTACCGTTTTCCTAACCAAAGTAATGGGCGTAAACAGAACAATTTAGCTCAATTTAAAAGAAATATACTTATAACTAAAAAATTCTAAAAATATGCAATAACTTTAATAACAGTTCGCGTGCAGAAATTTCCGTCATAAGCAGTTTTTTACACACTTTATACTAGAAAATTGATTAATATTCTAAGAAGACGTGGCATGCCTTTAACACACGTGGGAAGGCAGACCAATTTACTTGTTAAAAAGTCAAAGAACTTATACAAACAATGAGCCTAAAACAAAACTTTATACAGATTTAAATTTCAAATATATTTCGTCCTATTTCCGCATTTACAATTCCAAAATACATATGCAAATTTCAGTGTAGCAATTACAGTGTAATGATGACGTAGGTTAGCAACATTTGATATTTAGCTCGTACCATTAATATCGCAAGTCCGCCGGCTAATCTTCAGCCATTTTACCGAGCTATGGTCTGCCGAAATACCGAAGCTTAGAGCGTGTTTGTTGCCTCTAATATGGTGTTAACACCTGTGCTGCAGAATTAGGTAACGGGTCAATGTATGAACCTTTTGTACACACTGATGATTGAACCACTCGATATATTTATGATACACTAACATAAGAAAGTATTTGTATGTAATAAAATATGTATATTATGTGATTATATAAATAGAGGGACGTGAATACAAACTTATAGCCGCTTCAGTATGCGGCCATGATACCGGCGCGGTATGTATGTTATCTTAGAATATTGAAGTGTTATTTTTGTAATGAAGGTTATTAATTGAAAAATTCTACTTATAGTATAAGAAAGTAATATTATTGACTTATTGTTTGAAATTAATTTACATTTTATTCTATCAACATATACACTAACAAAATACTTATATCTTCGAAAATGTAAAACTATAAACATTTTACCAACATATTCCACTAATTCGACTCCAAAATTAGCTTTAAATGTTGAAAATGCATTTCAAAGAATAAAATCCATTCAATTATGGATTAAAGGTGGCGCACACGAGCGAGATAAGTGCTCGTGCTATTTATGCATAAGCACGCGACGAAAATGTATACAAACAAGACGCATATGTATTTAGAATATTTTCTATTGCCTCAGATAAATTGGTTGTTGTAAATTTCGTGGATTTACCCAGGTGAGGGCATATCTGCATATTTATGAAAGCCTCCTTAAGGGGAGCGTCTTAAAATGGCGGAAAATGTAAGTTTTTTTTACCCCGCAAGTTTTTAACGAGATCCAGCTTATTTATGCTTCACTAGGGCGGGTATCTGATAAAATTTATTGTAGGGAAGCGTGACTGATCTGAGAGAGGCAGATTATGGTTGAATGTATACTAATAGACAGGCAATCTTGTTGCTGCGGAATTGCTTTTTGGGAGCTGAAATACATATTACAATACATAGGGTAGAGACAGCGGGAAGCGATTTTGTTTTTACTAAGTTTGAAGAGACTTTGTGGAGCCCATGGGAATTTAGAACAACATAAATCGTATCCTATAATTCCCATATGTTCTTGTGATTTTTGAAAGAAATATACAAACAGTACATTATTACAAACGTTCAAGTATGATGTTATAAATAGAAGTTTTATACAATGGATGTAGGTGAATCACAACTGTTATTTCTTTTTTTTGTATCAGATTAACTATCAAAAATGTACTATTGCAACAAAAATATGAAATCAAAACATTTGTTATTGAAATAGTTTCCATTTTCGAATAAAATAATTAGCCACTAAAATGTTAATTGAAATTTTAACAAATGAATAATGCATCGTAAAAATATCATTAGAGCGTGCCTACCAAACAATTTCTAAAGGTATTCCGTGGTTACACAAAACCTTCAAATAATTGCCCAATACGTTTATTAAAATGTTTTACATTCTATGTATACTGAAAATATATGTAATTATTTATTTTAAAAGTATGTCAAGTTTAAACCGACCTTAATGATTGTACAATACTAGCGGCTTCCCATTGTTTTCCTGCGTGATATTCGTTAATTTTTGAATAAAAGTATCCTATATGTTGTTCCTACTTGTAAGGCACCTAATATTATCCTAATCGACTCAATTCAGTCCACAAATGTTTGTCTCGGTCTGGGTGTGTGTGTGAATGAGTGTGTGCGTAGTTTCTGATACCCTAGATACAAGTTACGAACTTAGTTAGGGGTCAGTTTCTATAATGAGATGTAGTGAATGATTATGTTATGTTATAATAGCTATTTTGAAGGTAATAAACATTGATCTATTATAACATAATTACATTTTTAATAGACACATTATATTGCACATTTTGTTTCAAAAATATGTTTAAAATAAAAGCAATTTTATATGAAGTCAACGGAACCATTTCCATGGTAAGACCTACCTAATAACTGCCAAAATTCAAAAAATCTTGTAAAATTTGAAAAATTGTTTTATGGGTGGGCAAACCATAACTTAATAATAATGCAATAATAATAGTGTTATACAGGGATAGTCGCCGGATTGTGCATCCTTTACACAAGATTAAATATGTCAAAGGGCTTCCATGTGTTGGCTTTGGCCCCATACTAGCCTTCCGAAAGACCATGAATGGAAAAGAAATGCATACTCTTTTAAGTAAACAGAACTACATTGCTATCATCAAGCCCATAAAATTAGTTTTTATCTCATATTAATTAATGTGAAATCAATAATGCTTACACTATTAATTAGTTGAATTAGCAATGTTGTAGATCTAATACGGACTTGACATACAGTGTTTCTTATATCACTTTTTACTGATTAACTTATCAAGACTAAATAACTACGCTTTTAACAGAAGCAGAAAAAAGAAATGAAAATCTATGCACGATTATTGGGAACCTCTGTAACATCATTTTCATTCAAGTAAATAAATAAAACCAAAATATCGGTTAATTATTTAAACCCAGGTTTTAAAAGAGCAATGCTTATTGTCATACGGACAAACTATTAATATTTTTTTTTATTTAAAATTAATACGTTTACATGAAACAAGACAACTAGTGCAAGAACCTTTTCATAAAGCGGATAGAGTCCATCTAATAAAACATTTTAATCAAAATTATGTACAAAATCAATTTCGCTACAATAACCGTTTATCACAAATTATATAACAAGCAATAAATATTCTAATTTTAATACGTAAACATATCATAAATCAAGGCAATTAACTAAACAATAAAACGTCATATGATACGTCAGTCACTGCAATTGAACTGTCACGATTTTAACTGTCAACCATTATAATAAGACCCGTTATAAATGAACATCTTCTTTTACATTTTGATGAATGAAGAGGCCTGTTTATAATGGTTTTGTTATCTAAGAGCTGATCAGTCAGAGGTGAATGTGTCAAAGATAAGAAAATGCATTGACAGAGAAGTGTTTGTATAGAACTTGCGGTAGTTATCTTGTATCGACGTGGACATTGCTAATTTTATATTAATGAGGACAGAAATTAATCAGAACGTACTTACAAGAAGTAAATTTTGAGCCAGATTTTAAATTTTACCTCAATCAATATTCTTCATTTTTAATTATTCTCAATCACTGCATCTATGTATAATTAAATATTTGGAAACTTTTTAAATAACGAATTTTGTGAAAATGATCTTAATTTTATCATCTCTAAAAACCTAATTTACGCTATCTTAAATTTAAATTATTTTAGGATAAAAATAATGACATAGGCACATTGTTTTAATCGAATTCTTTATCAATTACTTAATTAAAGTTTGCACAGTGAAAATTGTCTAACGAAAAAAACTATTAAAATCATTTGACTTAGTATATTGAACCATATTCTTTGGAAAAACCTTTAAAACAAAACATAGGAAACTTCAACCATGTTAATGAGGTTCCCATAAATAAACTCATGTATAATTTATTACAAACAGTTGCATTTTTTGGCTAAGCTCGGCAAAACTTTTGGCTTTACGAGGTTTAAGTTAGGATTAAGCCTTTCATAAAACGTAGTATGAGGAATTTTTTATAAAACTTAAAACACATTGTTCTAGATTTGTTCTTAAATTATTTTACATTTTGATGTAGATTCTGTATTATCAAAAACTAGTAAGTTAACACCTCGCGGATTCACACGCTTAAATCTCAACCCCGTCAAAGTTTAAAAAATATCATACTCCTATACCAGAGAGTACCAAATTTCATCTAAATATGTTTAGTAAATTTTGTGTGAAATAAGAAAAAAATATCATTCATAGCTTTTATAGTTATCATGGTTATTAGCACTTAAATTATTATAATTAACGGGATATTTACCATGTATATTATCCGATCAACAGCGTCGAAATATCGGAAACTCGAAACAAATAATATACATGGTAAATATCCTGTTAATTATAATAATTTGAGATCATTCATAGCGCTTATGATAAGTGATAAGTACTTAAAGATAAACCCGTTATCCTACCGACACCTTACCTATCCTACGTTTAAATTACATTATTATTACACAGTTTAAAAATACCAATGAAAACTATGACAAAAAATCAATGAAACCAGTACAAACTAATCCATTTCCACAAAACACGCCTGATTACGTGAACCGAATTCATAGATAATACACAACCATTTACAAAATGCGACACGTGTCAGTGTCGATATTGAAAACACATTTACATTTGAATACATTTAAAGATTCATAAGTATTTGTAGTGTTAACATAATTGTACATTTCAACAACATTTGTGCGTTTAGTAGATGCGTTTCGATTTTGTACTGGTTTTAAGTTATTGATGTTCGTTTTGCTGTATAAATTGTAATTGAAAATTAAATAAAATCTAATTTAAATATAGTTTTTATTTATGGTTAAAGTTCATTGTTACTCGGTACCAAATTATTGAGCTCTACTTATCATTTCCGAACTAATAAACTAAATGTTAAATTCTTAAAAAAGAATTGCACGTTAAATTTTCGAATGAAACACGTTTATCACCCGATTATTCATTCTATAGTTACAAATTAGAATAAGTACTCTTTTTTGCTATTTTAGTTAATTTATACATAACAAGCTACATTTTATACAAGAAATACGTCAAATTAACTGTGTTCACTTTGTGTTGCCAGATTATTATCTAATCTGTCCCCGAAAATTTAAAAATTTAATATAGCACAGCGTGTTCGTTTATTCATACGTCACTTGAATGCTTGTTCCATGGTTGTGTTCGCAATTTACGTCTCTCGCGGGAGACGAAGAGTAATGTCAGTGTGGGGAGAAAAAAATATAAAAAATTACAACAAAAAAATTCGCAACGAGTCAGTCGACAAGTTCAGCCAATTATAACTGACAAGCAGCGCAGGCGCGGCCGCCCTTTCGTTTAAAAGCCTTTAAGCTACGTTTAGTATTTACGATACAAATATTCTGTAGGTCACATTCTCATATTATTTTAAAACTTAAACCGAAACTGAGCTCCAAAAGAACTTTTCGCAAACGCGTCATTTTTATATCTTAAATTAAATGTTTAAAATGTTATCAACTGCCTTCCACGTTTATTACACGCAGGTACGTTTGAAAACTTAAAAAGTGGTTCGGAATGATTCACGGCGTGCGATCCACTTGAAATATTACACTGAAGCTGGCACCATAAAGCAAACGCTGTGGCATAGCCGATACAACGATAGCGACACTGCGGCTACAGACAGACACCAGAGAACTCGACTCTCTACACTTACAGAGTGTTTCATAAACACCACAACCTTCATTATATATTTTTTATAAACATCCCACAATAAACAGCAACTCAAACAGTTTCTATTAATGTCATAACTCGAAAAATCCTTCATAATTCATAAAATACAATAAGTTCAAAATAAACCCATTAATAACTCATAATTTATGAGCTGACAACACCCAAAACAACCAACGTTATATGATATCGTATATAAATTAATGGGACTTAGTGGAACATATGAATAATTATCTATAATTTATAGTCAAATCACGCTCAGTTTGAGGTCAGGTTTGATCTAGAAATTGCGTGTACAAGACAGCTGTATATCTATAACATAAGAACTTCGACATTGGGAAGCAATATCAAGGCGTAATAATTATAATTAAATATAAATAAAATTCATATTTTATACAAGTTTTTTTCATAATAAATAAAACAAACTATAAACCATTTTATAATGCCATTTAAACAAATATTTCTGTAGTATTTTATAGAGAAGTATAGTTAATTAAATTTAGTGGGAGTAGTGCCAAGTGAATGATAAATTTGGCCACAGCGGAGCCGTCGAGATGGAGTTATAATTAGGCAATTGACTAATAAATAATTATATTTGACTTTAATCTTGAGGTTAAGATTCTCAAATCATTTAAACAAGATATTAAAAATAAAGCAATAATTGAACCTCCTGTATACGAGTCTCACATATTTTACTCACCAACTTAGGGACGTAATGAAGCAATTATATATCGATATTTTTATGCATAAAATCCTTGGTGGATATCTGGCCGGTCTCTGGAACGTTAAATAAAACAAAGCAAGAGGTTATTGTTGGCTCGGGTAGGTGTGTGTCTCGGTTATCGAGCTTTTAACCCGACGCGCGACACGTCTCGACATCGACACAATTTATCGCCTCACTAGCCCACTACTCATTCGAATATCCCCAGTGGAATAAATTTTGAATAAACAACAAAAATGATCGAATACGAGATTCGGTGATACCGATCATTTTTTACATCGATTCCATCAGATTCGAAACTACAGTACTGCACTAGTAACGTTCTTTTTATCGATATGTTTGATGATGCTGTAAATAAGGACGGATCTGCCGATTTTTCGGTTCGATATCGATTCACTACACTAGTAATGTTGTGTTGTCGAATATTTAGTGTCGGTTTAAAATGCGAACGTTCCATTGTCGCATCGAATTTTAAACTGCTTTAGCGTGGCACGTGAAGTCCGCTGCATACAATTACCGTTCCTTGTCTTTTTCCACGGTAAGTGTTGATAACAAGTAAGATAAGGATGGCTTGTGTTGGATGAAGACGTTTGTTCGAGTGTTTTATGCTCGTCGCTTCTACACTGGCTGACGTATGCACTGGACTGTTTTCGTCATTCAATTTGTATTTGGTGCATTACTTTTTTAGTGTTTTTTTGGTTATTTCAATGTAGATTTTAGACTAGATTAAATGAAATTAACTGTTTTCCGTTTTGCAATTTAAATGTTTTGTTTTTACTAGCTTTGAATAGAGAATGATCAGATATTAAATGGTTCAGATGAATAAAAGTAAAATAAATGGCCAGATTTTAAAGTATACGTCAGAAAACATAAAAACTTTTTCTTTATAAAAGCGTAGCATGTGTGCGTGAGACTCCTTTGGCCGAGTTTGTTCAACTCTAAGTCTTTCTTGAGTTAACTCGTTCGCTTGGATTTATGTCAGGAACTCGGAGCTCACAGTTCCTTGCGACACTCACTTCCTTTCGCGAACGTGCGATTGTTTCTAGAAAAAGGACTATTCCCATTTTAATTACCTACGTCCACCAACTTGATGTTTACGACTACTTTTTGTTAAAAAATAAAGTTTTAAACCCGTAAACTTAAATCTAGACTAACTTTTTAAAAAACTTTCGTTAGGTGCGATAAAAAACAGATCTTTCCGTAAACATTGTGTTTTTTGTTGGAGTTTTAAAACAAAATATTACCCACAATATTTTGGTATTTCAGGTTCAAATGAAAGACAATATATCAATGTAAATTATAATGCCACCCAGCTGATTTATATGTTGAAATGTTATCAAAGCAAGACATAAATAATGTATGTTTAATGTATGTGCGAGCCGACAGTTTTTGCAACTTCTAAATATTCTATACATACCAAGTAAACTAAAGTTAAACAAGTTTTAGCAAGGCTTTTTTGTTACTGCTGTACCTAATTTTGAAATAGAATTGGTACTAAAACGTTCATCTATACTAATATTATAAAGAGGAAAGATTTGTTTTTTTGTTTGTTTGTTTGTATGTAATGAATAGGCTCCGAAACTACTGGACCGATTTAAAAAATTCTTTCACCATTAGAAAGCTACATTCACCCTGAGTAACATGGGCTATATTTTATTCCCGTATTCCTACGGGAACGGGAACCACACGGGTGAAACCGTGGGGCGTTGCTAGTATAATAATAAACCGGTCAGAAATCGATAGAGTTCAGTAATACATGTGATAAAATGCCTTCGGTAGGTACCAATATCCACACTTCCATTCATTCTGCGCTCTGATAAGATGGGCCGAATAGTGGCTGGACATTTATCTTTAAGATTAATGAGCCAATTTTCTTAGTTGGCTATAAAAAGAATCGCTAGGCCGACCTCGAAAGCCATCGCGGCCACTTACGGGTTAACTTTTGGTTCGGATTCCTTAGCGAATATCGAAAATGTATAATATATTGCCGAATAGATGGAGAAGTTATCGATAGTTTTGTTACTCGACCAATTCGTAATCCGAATCGTTTCCTTGGAAATGACGAACGATTTGTTTTTATACCGCCATGGCCCTTAATTTGATCATTGTTTTGAAAAATTAAAGATTTTTTTACTAGCCACCCCTCTTGAGAAGGAAAATGGACCGGTATCGTTCTTCCAATAAATAAGGAAATTTTAAATTCAAAATAACAATTATATGGACAAAAATTTTCTTCCCCCATCCCAAGGGCGGAATACAAGAAAACAAATTGGATTAAAGTGTCAAAGGTGAAATAAAAAACGCGTATATACATAATATCTTTCGCGTTGTCTGCGTAACATCAGCTCTAAAGTTGCAAAGATCTCGTCGAAACCAGTTTTAGTATTCTACATTCCTATTTATTGAGTAATAAGGTTCAAAGTGCGGTGTAATTGTTGTTTCACAAGAGAAAATGTCACACCATTCGTTGTATAATCGTATTTGCATTTAAAACGGTAAGTAAACATAGAGTTGAGTATTTTGTGAATGGACAATCCGGTGTTTATGACTCGTTTTATGACCTGTTAAGCGTAAGGATCGCTCGTAAAATAAATTGTTTGATGGTTAGTGGCGGTCTAGTCTTTTTGTTCCAACAAAACAGGATTTTCATTGAGTATTCTCGAGATTACTACAATGTTTATTGATTTTACGCAATCACTATTATGTGGGTTTTCATTGAGTAGCGTAACAACCGCAATTGGTGTTGTTCTCTGTTTCAAATGTTTGTTTTGTTAGATTATATACAATACTGAAGAGTACATTTTCAATGCGATGTTTTCTTTGTTTTCGCTCACATAAATCGTGCAGTACGCAGGCCGCGTTAACTTATTTTTGTTCAGAGGTACCGGGGATAGATGGATCCAATTCCAAATTATGTCTATCTTGGGAATTAACGGTGGGACGGGGAATCCAGTATACATCCAAAAAAAAATGCGGGACCGGAGGAGGAAGGTGCGAAGTGAAGAGCGGAGGGTACACGGATAGAAGTTATTTTGGAATTATGATTCCGGATGCGTCGCGTAGCACCGCGTGTTTCACGCCTCGTTTCGTTTCGCTCTAATATATCCCGTTTGCAGTGATTCTGTTGCATTAATATCAAAGTATTATAATATTTTGCAATTCTATTTTCTGTTCTTTTTGATATTTTAAGCAGTTTCAGTTTAGAAATTTTAGGGACTGAATTCTCTACTTTAGCTCTTAGATATAGTATGTTTAGTAAGCATTCTTGGGGATATTATTTTTAAAACAGAGTAAATAAAAGAAACATTTAAAAATCAAGCATAAGTTAAGGTATATTAACGTTCTATGGCAGAGCATCTCTCTAGAGACTTATCAAAACGAAAACAGCCAACAAATTTAAATTATCTCAACCCCCAAAGACAAGGCCAATTTAAAAAAATGCCAACTTTCCAACGCCAAATCTAATTCACGTTTTGTGAAATTAAAACGTCTCGCCAAAAATGCGGGATATGTGTTTTAATGGGGTGTCACCGGGGTTCTTAAGTATTCCACCGTCCCACCCTATAATACCCAGTCTTCTTAGTCTGGCACGTCCTCCCCTTGATATATTAGTCCCAGTTCGTCGTACATAATTTTGCAAGGGGGTACCGCCACCCTCACTCCCTCTAGTGAAGCGATCTTTACAATACCAGGTTTTGTTTATTGGGTTATAATAGGTTTATAACATTAGGCGTGAGTGTGAGTTAATGAACTTCTGCTGCACGGATTTATGTAGTTCGTTTTTTGTGATTCTTGTTAAGAAGAAGAGAAGAAGAAGTTTATCTTGAAACGTTGTTGCGTTATGTTGCATAAGTGTTATCGAATATATCTATATAAATTATTTTATGTACTTGATTATGTAATGTTTTTATAAAAATACATAATTTAAAAACACTTTAAACTAAAACTTATTTTGTACTTACTAAAAGCCCTGTATAAGTTCATGTAAGTTTTCACACATTTTTATATTTTTTTAGCTACGCAAAAAGTTATGTGCTTTCGTTTATATACCTACAAACATTGTTTATTTAATACGTAGAGCCTATATATCAAATCCCCGTGTAATCAAATAAACTCACACGTGAAGTTAATCCATCTCCAATGGTCACGTGTCCTTTATTGAAATACACAACGGATCCACGAAATTGGTACAAAATTGTAATTTATTACCAAATAATGTCTCTTCCAGTATTTATTGGTACATTACCGAAACAATACTAAAGAAAAAATGTTTTAAAATAACAAATTTTAAATGAAAAATCTGATGAAAGTAAGCAAAGGCATCAAACCACGGTTTCAAACTTTTGAAATTGGTTAGCCAATTTTATTGCTCAAGAAATTAGTGTAAATAAACTTTATATTTAAGACGAAATGTAATATTAGTCCATTAGTTAAATTAAACAATATTCCTCTCCCTATCCTGGAGAGATATTCGTCTTGTATGTTCTGGCTTTGGGGAGTAATACTGCAATACATTGCGGTTAAGGCATTTAATTTTGCGTATAGTATAAATTTCAATTTTGGTAACGTGAGTGAGTTACATACATACTAATAGGTACTAATATGAATTATTTATACCTACGTTGATTCTAATCTTGTTGAATTGTATATGAATAGTAAATAAATACATTATATCATACCCGCGGTTTCACCCGCGTAGTTCCCGTTCCCGTGGGAATTTCGGGATAAAAAGTATCCTATGTTCTTTCCCGGATCGTAAGCTACCCCTGTACCAAATTTCATGTCAATCGGTTCAGTAGTTTAGCCGTGAAAAGGTAACAGACAGACAGATTTACTTTCGCATTTATAATATTAGTTAGGATGACTAGCTTTACCAGTCAGTGTGAACTGGGTAATTTTGGTTGTCTTTGGACTTTTTGTAAATTAGAAATGACACAAAGAAAATAATTAGTTTAAGTTTTGAGGAAGGTTATATATCAACGCGAGTAAAACTGTGGAAACCTCAAGTTTAGATATAAAAACTAGTACTACAATATTTTTTTTTATTTTTAATAAGTAATTATTAATTTTATTTTGCAAAAATTCACCACAAAACCACTGAGTCATTAGAAAACAATATGGCGGTTGCATTGTAGATCACTGCCCACGCGCAGTCACCGCGAACCTTGTTTGTTACGTCACAATACAACCCTTCATAGATCATATTACATTATATTTATAGTTTTAAGTTGTTATTAAAATTTGCTTGGGAATTATTTTCTGTGTTTCATCGAGGGTAAGGAAACCCAATTCAAAATTGAGATACATAATCGTATCGTATCTGGAAGTTTCCAAAAATAATAGTAATAGATTCTATGTAGCCGTATTCATTTATCTTGTTTAATACGTATTGGTGATCTCAAAATCAAGCCGTTTGGCTCACGAATGGAATATGGCACTTGCCGCAAAACTACCCTGATTTAAAATATTGTATGTAATATATTTTAAGTATTCAAATAATATTAAGAACCTTTAGTATTCCTATAATACAGGCAGTTGACTATATTCAAGGTCTGCTGCCATTTTGTAATGATTTAAGTTTTTATTCAAAGGAGTAAGTTACTCCTCCGGCAAAGTTTAAGCACCAATTTGCAGCCGTAATTGCATTGTTACTGTGACAAGGCAAACTTTAGTTTTATGAGTATTATTATGTGCCGACATTTGTATACTTAAAGTACTTACTTATTTAGTGATGAAAATGTGAGTTATTTACTTGGTGTGTTAATAAACCGTTTATATGAAGACATTTTGATTTTTTAAGTAAATTATGTTGAATACTTGTCTTTATGATTAAGATAAGTGGAATGATTAAGTCTTAAAAAAATAAAAACAAATATTTAAATAAAATGTCAACTTATTATTTTTAACAAGATACATATATCTAGATACTGTAATTTATTAGAAATGAAGAAAATTAAAAAAAAAAATTGATAAAATGTTACAAAACTAAAAACTATTCCAGTTTCGAAAGTAAAACCATTTTCAAAATTACTCAAATAATTTCTAAATAGCAACAAAATATCTTACAACTACGCAAAAAAACTCCATTAGCTTTTAATTAACGCATTAACATTGCAACAACATAATTTTCTTTACAAAAACAATTTCTGATTCCAAAAAATCTTACTCATCAAGCATTCTTTACCGAAACGTTTAAGTCAACCAGAAGCGCAAAAAATAGCAAAAAGATTCTTTAAAATGGAAACGCACTTTTTCGCTCATATTATTATATTCTTTACATATTATAAAGGTCTTATTCGCGTATCAATAAAAAATATACGTCTAAAGTTGGCCATTGAAGAGTCAGTTTAACTGATCAGTTGAACTGGCGTCCATCAAAAAATGGTCGTCATCACCGGAGCGATTACAGAAATCGATGGCGAAATCTAGTTGGCCTAAAAATTTTGAAGTGACGCACAGTTGTATGTCTGGATTAGTTCAACTGACTCGTCAATGCCCACCTTAAAATTGCCTCGATATTTCGACCAAGATCCACTGTACATTAAGTTACTGATCACGAAAAGGTTCCCGATCGCAAAAGTTTAAAGCATATTCTTTTAGGTAGTGACGTGTTACAAAAACCAGTTGCACAGCAAGTACATAAACCATCCCGGTATCCGATTAAATTATTTAACGTCTTCATTCCCCATGGTGTGCACAGGTTGCATGCTGGCATGCGGATGTGAACTACAAGGCCTTAACTTGTACGTCTATGTATGCTGTTTTAATACGTATTATCGATACATGCTCCTGATTAATCGGTACATCTATTTTTAGTCTCGCATGGTGCAAAGAAACAACCTTTGGAGGTGTCAAGTGTAACATTTTGATACTGATTTTCAATAATGGACACAGTTTTCTGTACTGTCGTGATATTTTTCTTATAACAGAACTATGTTTATGAAGTTATTATATTTGCAAAATGATATCTTTGGTTTCCACTTCCCGATAGGTATAGGTATATTTATTTATATCAAGATTGTGTTTCCATGATGGAAGCCAAGAGGAATTTCGAGATATTTCTTTCAATATTAATCACTGACAAAACTCTTGTCGAATAAAAGTTTGAGTCAATAAAATATTTTCTGCTTTAAGTAAAAGAAAACTGAGCTTACTTCTTCGTTCTTTATTTTACTTAAAGAAAAATAACTGACATATTTTATGTATGTTAAAACTGTTTTTGCGGTAATAACTGCACCCCTTATTAAGTAAGCTGTGGAGATGGTTATTAATTAGTATAACAGCTGTTGGTGCTGATCAAATTTGCTATTAGTTAAACACCTAATACATTTACACTGCAAATTTTACCTAATTGTATTCAATGTTGAGTCTACTATACTTTAATTTATGATAAACCGAGCAAACGTTATTTTGCTATTGATTTTTGAGGTGGATCCCCATTATCTCTTTTGTAGATATATAATAATTAAATTGACATCTAATTTCAGACCTACCAATACATAAAGAACAACATAAAACCACGTCGTTTTGGAGGAAATATGGTTACAAATGTGTCAATTTTATAAATTAGATACTTGATCCTTAATTATTTTAAGAGATGATTCCTCACTTGATATAGCAATAAAACAATCCAAGATAGTATATTAGGTTTTACAGTAGTATATTATTTAATATTAAAGATCTTAAGGTAAACGGGCGGCGTGCCTGCAGTTCCGCGATAAGACGCCCCACCCCACCCCTTTGGGGGGTAGAAGACTTAAGAGGCCGCCATACTTCAAATTGCGTTTAAGTTAGATAGCTAGTTTGATAAATTGTCCCCATTATTGCATATCAAATGGGGTCCCGATAAAATTGTCTTGGTGATAAACTTTGGGAGTTTTTTATTGGGGTCCTAAGTTTTACTTACTTTAAATTCATGAAGTGAACTTATGTAGATAATGCGTACCTGTAACAAAGTTGATGATTGGTTAGTTTTTAATCAGTTTTAAGATTTTAGAGAAATCTGCTTTTAATTTTTTTTTTTAATAATAATTATGGAGAATGAATGGGACTTAGTTTTAGTTTGTGTTATCATTTATAGTAAATTAAGCTATAAAAGCTATACATTTCAAAGAATTTGAAAAAATATTCAACAATGTTCATGTTTGATTCCAATCCTATCAGTAAAAAGATCAAAAATTAAAAACTTCATCATATCTCACTTGAACACAAAAACGAAACAAATAAACAAAATGGAATAGCACGTAACGTACGTTATACCCAGTAGTACTGAATCAGGGAAACGCATGGACGCAAATATAGTGACGTGATCGATATATCGATACTTATAGATAGATACGATGACTGTCGATATCTGCTAGTCGGTATTATTCTATCAATTCATACTCTTGATGCTTCTGTATAAACTTACTTCTGTATCTATAGTCATACGAACAGAAACTCTATTTGACAATATCCACCAAAGTTTTTACCGGATACGTAAAACTTCGGTATATTTTTGTTGTTTTCCTTTCAATTCAAAAGTTTCTATGTTCACTGTAACACAGTAATTTATCCTTCCCAAGAGAGTTAAAAAAATACGTAACTCATACAGACGATTCGACACTCATAAGTTGCCTAAAGCTGAACTGTGTATCGCCACGTATAGATTAAACATTGGAGGCCAAATGAACGCGCGATAATTTATCGTACATACCCCCATGTGTATTAGCTGTATCCGACTAATGCCGGCTTTCGATATTCGGTGTTCGGTCGCGATTCGATATTTACGACCAAACGAGTCGCATTAGACTGTCCGCCCGTAGGTAAATTAGCACAGATGCTCGCCACTGTTACAGTGATTCATTTCAAATTGGCTTTTCAGCAGGAAAAAACGGGAGGACCGCGGTAACGCTGTCTAGGGACGGACTGAATTGCTTTTAAAGCTGTTTTGTTGTCTTCTAAACAAGAACGTTAAGGGGAATTGTGCAACGGATTTGCTAACAATTATCTTGTGTATAAACTTTCGGATGATATCGTAAAGTAATAATTTATGACGCCAAAATCATAATTGAAAACAAAAGCTAAAGAATTTTACTTAATAAATCAGAAAAGGTAATTAAACATCACATAGTGTAAAGGGCGTTTCCAAGATCGTTGGTAGCGGCAACGCCTAGTGATTGCTATCGCAAAAGGCCGGCTTAACGCGTGCTAGAATACCACATAAAGTAGACAGTGAAATTGTATGATTTACACAGTGCTAAGTGGTCGTTTTGAACTTGTTAGTGTAATGAACGGTGGTAACAAGGACTTTGTTTCAGATTGCATCGACGATAACACAACAGTAACTAGTGTTGGGAAGAAAAATACACACAACGTAAATGGTAAACAGGAAGAATATTGGAAAATATTGTGTATCCGATCGTTTATCACCGAAATATAAAGGGATAAAAAAGATAGGCGCTCTTTGTGTAAGTATAAGAACATATCAATACATCACATTTTTAGTTCTACAATATTTGCAAAAATACGTTCTGCTGATTTGGGTTTTGCAAAACATCATGTATTACAGCAATTGCCAAAAGCAACACATTATAAATTAACGTGACAAATAATCAAATACAATAAATTTCATATCGGTAACCAATAAACTGTGGTTATAGTTCATTTTTAATGGACTGCAAACGGTATTCCCTGATATACTAAATGCAACATTTCCCAATAATGAACCGGTGAAATTACCTTTAATATAAATAATCGGTGCCAAAGGGTGGTATCGATGCATTGCTACTGCAAATCAACTCGCTCCCACTACAACCCCCACCGCGGGATGTCGACGATAAATAAAATTCACGTTTTAACAATAAAATGCATTTTCCGCAAATGCTCCCAGTGAATTATTGTTCGGGCTTTACGAGCTTAAAATTATATGGCCACGTGAAATTTTCGATCTCGATAATGCAACGGCCAACACTATTTTCGAATAAATACTTCCATTTTTAAATTATAACAGTTTTAATTTTGATAGCTTCCTTTTTCGAATTTTATGCGTTATTATTATACTGGGTATTTTATAACAGTCGTAGATTCTGGCCAATGATATAAAACACTGGTAGTCGCTTCCCTATATGTACTTATTATTTGTTATCGCGATAGGGAGTTGCATTTTTTATGCATCTTTCCATTTACCAGTAAACCTGTGCACCCTTGAAATACGCACACCACATCACGTAGAAGCCATAAAAATACTTATAAAACAAATCCCAGTGGGAGGAAAAAAAATGTTTTATTCGTAACAAAAATACATCACATGACCACTTGATCGAAAACCAATGGCGTCCCAGCGGCACAGATGGCGACACAAGCGCGGAGATAGCAGAAAAATATGAATTGTAGCATTCGATATTTGTCACTTGAATTACAACTCCCGGTGGACGCCCCGAATGGCGAATTGCTACTCGCACCTCGTTTCGCCGGATGATCTATTTTTTTACAGGATTTTGGCGAGCCAGTGTACACTGAAGCCGTAAATAGAAAGAGCGTCATTGCCGAACAATTGAGGAAGCCGGTAAACAAAACTTATGAGTCAAAATGAATGTTTTAACAGACAATTTTCATTTTATCTAACAGCCTTGAAAAACGATATGGATTCTTTAGTAAAATTATATATTATATACGAAAAAAGTGATTAGTACATGGAAGGGAATTTTCGGTTGCAATAAACAGTATCCTTATGCTCAGTAGCTTGCAATAAGTAAACAAAACTGGTGTAATAACGGCCAGTCACGCCAAGGAAACCAATTTGGGAGGTATTTGTAAACGTCAAATATGTTTGTGCGCACCTATTTATTGCGAGCATCCCTCACGTACGAGTAAATAACGGAGACACTGCGATAAAGTGAAAAGAGATACCAGAAATGTACGACCAACTTTGCCTTAAATCCCACCAGAAAACAGACCAAATTGCTCTTTAATAGTGCGCAATAAAGTTCGTTTTTGTTCAGTGTATTTACGATCTAAGCCTCTCGGTGTTAAGGGTGATGCGTATACAAGTGGAAAACTCAGTGCGCCACGTGCGAATGATTCACGATCGTCCCTTAATTAAAGAAGATTTTAATTGTATCGGATGTCTGTGAAAGCGAAAATAATGCACTCCTAAATTGGGGTTGGAGTTCGGAAATTTATTTTTGTTGGACGTTGGAAATATTGCTTTGCGTGTTTCGCCCGTGGAACCTTTGGAATACGCCTCGAACCGATTACAAAAATATTTTAACGAAGAAAAGGGGGACTTTACCAAACAAAAATTTAAATTGGTAATTAATAACGTACATATTTAGCTTCAAGGTTAAAATTGTTTCAAATACAGAACAATTTTTTAAAATTTGAGGATAAAATTAGTTTAAAAAAATGGCCGAATTTACGTCATAACTCAATAAAATGGCAACATAAACAAAATAGAAACTCGAAACGCTATTAAATTAAGTAAATTCGTTTTGCGTATATAAAGTCAAGCTGCCGCCGACTTAAAATATCTTTCTTAATTACAAAAGCCTTTGTTGAACGTATCTGATCTATGTAAGCCGGGGCGAATGTTTTAAATAGCAACCCAACAAATAAGTTCCGGTTCAGCGGGAGAGCAAACTTAAGAGTACCTCGAGGGCTGTCTCTGAATGTACCGGTAATAGACGTTTAAGTATTTTCATGGCTTCAATATTGGTTTCAAACTAACTCAACTGAGCCTAACTGGTTTTGATACTAGCATTGTTAAAAATATTTTAATTTTGTATGGATAAACTATATCTACTGTAAGAAGGAAAGTTTGTGAGTTTCCACTGTAGAGCTCTTTCTACTCACTGATTTTATTAGCAAAAATATTGCAGTTTATGATAACAAAAATCTTCTTAAATAATGTTTAAAAGAATCAGAGGTGTTCATAATAATTGTTCAGACATCTTGAAGAATTGAAAATCGAATCTTCGAAGCGTAAAAGTATGACGGAAGCGGTGTAACGATCGTGTAAGCTTGGAACGTACTTCATTTGGCGAACAATGGAGAGTCCCGGTCCCACCGCCCCAAGCCGGGACAGGATAAATTGACTTGGGCTTTAACTCGCGCCCGCCCGCGGAAAATTGGGGAAAATCGATTTAAATATCTTAAATGTGACGGCTTATCTTGATCGTACCTACTGCTCTAACCAGATTATAAAATACAACTAAATTTCTTTAAACTTACATTACATATTTTTTCGTTAAAATCCACTTAAAATTAAATCAGGTTAAGCATCGGCCATCTTTGTTACACGCCCTCAAATTGAAAAATAAATGTCGGACAATATAAAAGAATTAAAAGAAACCAACATTTCTCTTTCTTCAACGAATTCTACAGTAATTAAAGTTTTAGTAAGAAAACATAATTAATGAAAAGTGTTCTCAAAGTTGAAAGCATGCATGTCGGATAATCAAGAGATGCCAATTAAGTGTAGGGCTTTGTAAGGCGAGATCTAGATAGTTGGCGTGTCCCGAGAGCTACTCTGATGTATCTTGTTTCTCGCACGCGAGCTTGATTGCCCACTCTTTGTACCTTCTAAAGTAAAAATAAAAATATATATTAGAAAAGAAATGCTTTGTCATTTCAACGTGTATTTTATGTACTTTCTTTTAAATTTTACTTTAAAGCTTTTACGAAATATGTTTGATAAAGACTGTGTAACTAAACTCATCTTAAAAGAGACACCTTTTCAAGAGCAATATACTTCAAAAATGCTCATTATAAAGCAAAAAATACTATTTAAAAAGTAATATGGCTCAATAGAAGTGTTTATAAATAAACAGTTAAGTCTATCGTAGCCCGGGAGTAGGGACCTCAAGCAAAGTGAGCCTTCCGTTTAACTCAATCTAATAGAATCACCTCGGATTGCTTTCCGATATTTACTGTTTGATTTTTCCCCTCTTGTCGTGATTCGGGACGTTTACCTAAAAGAGGCGTGTTACAGTTCGAAGTAGGGCCGCTTTGTACATAACCTTCGTAATTAATCTGGACAAAATGACTTGCTTTATTATTTTCTAAGTTACTTTCTGGACTTCCTTATTTAGTTACTTACTTCTTTATTGGTTTAAGATATAAGATTATACTATTATAAAGCTTGGCTTAATGTTAAATCCTTTATTTCAAGTTTAAAATAGTTTATCAAAGCACATTCTGCATTTGAAAAGCAGTTTTCGTTATCCTCATTTTGTATTAGAAGCATCTGTTGTTTACTTCTTCAAATATTTAGTAACTCTAGCTTTCAAATAGAAGTATGTTCAGTGGAACAAACTTGAAAATAATTAAAAACAAAATTGACCCACGATAAATAATACTCGTAGTACTTACTCGTAGGTTCAACAAAGCAAGTCCAACTAAACAACTATAAAAGCAAACTACCTACTATTAGGTATTTATATAGATAGCCATAACACAACCAATTCCGACATTCGACAACGCCGTTAGTTTATTGAATTTATCATGCGCAAATATTTATAGATAGGGACGTAACGAGATAGGGTCAAAATTTATTATAAACCTCTGAATAGGTAAGTCACATAAATTGACATTGGTAGCAATCAGACAAATTGGCTCCAACCAAACCCCTCAGAATTAATCTGATACGTAGGTCTTCTTAGAGACTACCACTTGGCTGTAGAAATTACAGACAGACGAGGGAGCATTAGACAATCTAAATTGTATTATTTATTGATGCAATCGCTAATGAATATGAATGACTTTTGAATCGATTTCAGTCGGAGCAAAGAGAAATGCGCAAAACAGAAACGCAAATGGTAGGGTATAATAGTGTTTATAACTTTTTTGGATGACGAAATTGCTAAAAATTTCAAATGATTCACATAATATTATTATATCTAATGTAACTGTTACACATTTTCTCACAGAACACAAACAAATCATATCTAAAAGAACAGCTGCAATCTTCATTCATTTTTCTAAGGACAAGAATAAAGACGTGTGTTTACATGTGTGTAGTGGGTGCGTGAATAAATATCGTACAAATCCACCTTTAAATAAACAGTATGGGGGATAACGTTTTTGCCTCATTCCGAGTAAACGATGCTTGAGATATTTATTGGGGGATGAATTGAGTTTTTAGATATTGCACCGTTACTGTCTCTTACTTACAATGGAAAATGTTTGTAAGCATATTTTGAAACTGATTTATTTGCCTGTACAATGTTCATGTTTTAATAAGTGTCTTGCAAGCTATAAATTGGAGAAACATGACATCAAACAGATCGGAAATAAAGTCGAAAATGCATAAACAAAATGTTCAAAGACTCGAGACTGTTCCCTTTAATTTAACAGCACACAAAACATTAATTACATCTGCTCAAGAAATTTAAATCCTTCTCGGAAAAACTGATTATCTAATTAGAAGAAAGCCTCTGTAAGTATTCTGAAGGGCTAATCACAAATTAATGAGGGCTCCGCACCGTGGTGTCGCGGCGTGATGATAATTCCACACCACCCTGCTGTGTTAAGAACCTCATCAATTATGACGCAGCCACCCTCCACTGGCTGCCTCTTTTGTCAGCTATTCCTACGATTTGGCAACAAGACGGCTTCCAAGCGAAACTATATGATGCCTTTAATATACTCGCAACATTTTTGCTTTAAATATGTTTGTATTTAAAATTGCTTCAATGTAAATAAACACAATGATGATAAGTATATTTTACTACAATGGAGCTCATAAACCCATTAATCCAAAACTAAAACAATTAATTTCAAACTTTATAAACAAACACGCGATACAAGTTAAATTTGCATAATTAAACATTCGATTTATTTAAATTAATTTATATAATTTTAGTAAAGGCAACCCTCGTGATAAGTAATGGTGCAGAGGCAGTTGTAACGCTTCCGTTCTGAAACCGCACTTGATTTGTTGTTCCGTCCTCCGGAGAGTTACTGCTACCAATGTTTGAAACATTTGGACCGCTATCGCCATATGGCCCGGCCTCACACCACCCATTAGTAAATTTAGAATAACTTATTCTATTACGAACCGACGACGACATCACAAAAATCAGTAGGCGTACAAAAAACAACAGATTTTGTTTAGCAGTCTACAATTTGAATGGTATCACCCTAAACGCGGCTCTTGTTGTTATGCCATGAATATAAATCGTGATGAATTTTGGGAGGAGGGGCGCTCTGGGAGAAGCCTCAAGGGCTTTTTTCTTAAAAATAACTTTTGCCAGAGTAATTCGGTGGAGCCGCGAGATTTACGGAAAGGTGGTGTCACTCCTGTAATTAGTTTTTAACTAGTTGTGATAAGGGTCTACCCTGTTTTATGCCAACTTTGTAATAAGTTAAGACAAATGGCTTTTACAGTATAATTTTAATGCACCATTTGAAAACTAACAGATAACATCTAAACTTAAGAGCAACCGTTACTAATTGTTTGAACATGTCAAAATATTTATATTGTATTCCTTATTTTGCGCATATCATGCAGAACGAGCAAAGTTTGATTTATGCTTTTAAAACAAGAAAAAAAGAAAGTTCTTCTGCGAAACTTCTTTTATTCTGAGAGAAAGTTGCGTAAAAAACAGGAGGCGCTTAGAAAAAAGCAATTTTCTAGCTCAGGTGTGTGAGATGTTCTTTATCTAACTTTGCATCCGAACCACTTTGTTTATGACGGCATATTTTTTCGAAGTTTTGAACATTTTATTACATTGTACCGTGAACTCGTACCTTTTTACCTTTCAAACACCGACAATGGTCAAACAATTGCTATTTTGTAAACTGTCAGATAAAAAACTAAGTCACTGCTACCTGTTTTATTTTAACAAACAAAAAATGTTTTATGATATTTTTAACAACATTTGAAGCTGTTACAATTGTTAGAAATAATGAGGGAAAGAGAGCTACATCGCCTTTTAATGGACACGGAAAATATAATTTGAAATACTCTTTACGGTTACCATAATGTAGCCAAGTGGGCCAAAAAATGGTTGTCACCGTCTGCCGTAGTACATTAGCATGAAGGGTGTGAGGCAAGGAGGTTTTATCAGGAGGGCCTTTCCTGAGGGAGGGCCAAATAATGCGATATTGCTCGTTTGTGCGAGGTCCTATTTATCTATTAAAAAACGTGAGATTTATGAGCGCGTATAGGAAACTTTAGGAAGTTTTTATGTTGTTCCTCCAAGCTCGGAGCTAATATAAGAGATTGATGCGTGTTATTTTGCCTCTGTATGGCTCTATTATTTTTGTTTGGTGAATGCTGTTTGTGTGAATTTTTCTTATCGCTACGTTTTTATAGCACTTTGAGAATATTAATGGAGAATCTTTTATTTATTGTAATTACTTGTAAATGTGATACTTTGGTGTAATGTCTTATTTTTCACATTGGTTGGTTGAAAGTAAACTTTGTGAGTACGTTTCGTAATAAATAAAAGTTTATTCCTTTTCTTATAGCTAGTTTTAACGAACAATCTGCATAAACATGGTTGGTTGCAGGAAGCACTAAGTACTAAAATCAATTAAAACTAGAAATTCAATTTCTCCATCAAATCCTCGGTAAAGTGATCACCAATAGGCGAGTTCCTAACGTTTTTAGTCCCGGTACTCACGGAAAATCGTGACTCGTGATTCAAATAGCCCTCTCTATCTGACATGTCCGCTTAAATGGTACAGATTTTATTAAAACAAAGTTTAATTGGTGTTTGTACAACTATAAATAACTATACTAACTAATGCAATATAATATCCTTTTTTTTCTACTGTCACTATAAAACATTTTAACTAGATCATAAGTTTTTAAAATTAACTTCAACTTAAAATTACAGATGACAACAGTAAAAATAGTAATCTAAAAACAACACTCTATCGATAATAATCACAGTTATTATCACCGCACTAAAATAGTGTTGTAAACAATCTCATTCACACATCGATATCGATATTTTACATTACATAAAATACATAATATATATGATGATATATGTTTATTATCAACTCCGAATATTGGCTCGAAACATAGTGCTAAATTCGCATCCGACACCCGATAGTGTGGTATTATCTGCCATTATTTGTCATTGGTTGAACAATGCGTGCGCTCTCATAACTACTATCTTACTCAATTTGGCAATTATAATGTATGCACAGTACTGAAAAATTGCTGTTTACTTAAACGTAGAGTTTTGCTTTTATTCACTTTAATTAAGAATTGTAATGGTATGTATTGGGATCGATATAAACGAAGCTGAAACGGCTTTTCCCAAAAAATATTAGCCCTACTGTTAAAATCATTCAATCACCTTTCAGTTACGTACTTTAAATCTGTACAAAAAATCTTATCAAACATTCATACAGATAGAATCCATTGTTATTGTACGTAGAACATCAGAAACGCACCGTTTACGTACCAAGAGTAAACCTTGACAGATGTTACACTGAGCTACTGTTCTCCCGGGATACCTAATAAATAATAGCTGGGTGAGTTAAGACCGCCCAGCGAGGAAGCAAGATCTTGTTTACTACGAACCCCGGCAGTATTGTGGCCACCTACGCGATATATTTTGCTTAGCAAATTGCTCGGTGTCTAATAACCCTTTAATGAAGGTATTGCGATGTTAATATTATTATGTTGAGGGGATTTTTATGTTAAGGTAAAGTAAGATTTATTGCTGTACGCATAAGTTTGAAATTTGTACTTTTAATTTAGGGTAATTTGTTTACATTTTTACATACTTACGTATTTTAAATGAGTTTTTACTGCGTTATGGTGTTTATGTTTAGCTTACCTGAAACAAAAAAACATAATTTATTAGCAACGTTGACAAAAAATATAATGTATAAAAATAGTGATGCGCTTTGTTAATTTATATTATCGATAAAATCTTAATTGTGCGAAGTTTAAAAATTATAAATAGAATAAAAATTGCGTGATTTGACTAAATGAAATGCAACCCAAATAGTACCTTTCAACAAAACGTATGATACATTGCTCACCTACTTAGATAAGCTAATAAGTAACGCCCCTTAAATTACTGTGGTTAATTATGACATTAGAGTACTTATTGTGACGCAAATTAATTCAAATGTACACGCGACCACGATAAACACAAAAGTAGTGTCAATGATACACATTTGAATACAATTATAGTCATAAGGTTGTGTTCTGTTGAGACAACGTGTACCTATCCGTCTATTGCTAGAGCATGACGATTAACTAAGTGCCCAATTTGAAATTTCAACGATTGTTCAACTCTAATTGCATTAGTCTCTAGTACCAGCTAGACGTTTTAATGGTTATGACACATTGAATAAATGTGTCACACATTGCTTCATTCACACCGTGTGGTATTTGTAATACTTCAACTGAACATACGGACATTTTTGTATTTTATAAAATTTAATTCATATTATAGTAGATGTTACACACAACGTACACATAAAGTTGGGAGTTTGGCACAGTGCTATAAATCAAGGGGCGTTATACGCCATGTTTCACAAGTTCGATATCTCTCAGTCACTCTAACGTTGTTCGCTATTATCTATCTCTTTTTAACGCTGAGCTGGAGCTCCAGATACTCAGGGGAGGGGGGAACCTGTCTCGTGGTGACGTATTACTGTGTCGGCAGTTGTTGGGGTCAGACGTTTTCCAACAAAATTTTTGTTATGCTTTTAATGTACTATCGAGGTTTTAGTATCACAGTAATTAAACCATATACGTATAAAACATAATACAGAGCGGAAGCGGCAACTAATGAAGTACCCGATGCGAATATCGATATCGACATGAGTGCTAATTACTTAGCTGCCGCGACACCGCACTAATGTATGCCGAGTAGGTTCTCAATGCAAATCGCAAGTTCGATTCTAGAATAGACAATGCGAGTTCAACTTTATTGGACCACCCGCATCTTACTATACAATTCGGTGTAGTAGTTCCATACTAAATTAACCAAATGATAGTGAAATCACCAGCTTCTGAATATATAGAGATGTTAATATCTATAATAATCTTCACAGTCAGGAGTTAAGCGTTCCGACCATTTTTTCTTGATATTTTATTGTGTGATCCATAAAAAAGATGTATGAAGTTATAAATAATGTAATATCTAAGTCTAGATGTTTTATTTGCACATAAATTAACAGTGGCGTGGCAAGGCAAGCATTCAATTGTAAAAGTGAATCACGTTTAACGCGTGATAGAATTATAAATGAATATCTTAGCAACTCGTCATTATAAATAGATAAATCATTCACTTCACTTTCATTTAATACGAGCCATGTGCGAATAAACATCATTAAAGTTGAAGTTGGTAGACAACTCTTTTTTACCGAATTAAGATTTTAATTGGCTTTAAAAAATGTTAACACGTTTCAAAGGATTGCAATGGCTTTATTTTATTTGCATTCGTGTTCTTATTTGTATCAGCTAATTCTGTGACCATTAAAAGTATCGCACCTTTGTAGGACATTTCATTGGTCGGCAATAAATACGGTGTTATCTCTCGATATCGGACGCAGTCCGCACTGCGACCTACCCCCTGCTCTAATGAATTACACAATGAACACTCATCTAAATACAGAAAAAAGCTTTTAAAGGCACATATCAAAAATGCCCACAAAAGCCTACTAAGACAGGACTCACAGATTTATAGCACTCCCTTTGTTAAATCACGTAATCTCCACGTGGAGCCGCGATATAAATGGAGGTAAATGAAAATAAATGTAGTTCCTCATTCTGTTGGTTACCTATTTACATTGTGCCCCAACATAAATCAGGCTCTGTTTAATGGTAATCTATTTTAAAAATTACCTGTTAAATCACATTAGGACAGATAACACATTGTTTGGGGTATGTTTTGTATGAAAAAATGTTTGTCGGTCGAAAAGGATAAGATTTGTGGCGATCAGGGTGGCATTAACAGCAGTAGTTTCCGCTTATATGCTTAAAACTATGTTCAAATAACCATTAAATTGTTTATCACATTCGATAATTTGTTAATATTTGTTTTTCCTTTGTTTCAAATGACAAAAATAAATTGAGCGTCTTAAATCATATTGCGCGTGGGCGTTCTAAAGTCAAATTAATAGTAAATTTATGTTTCATAGGTACTACATGATAATGCCACCCAGACCTTACGGCAATTTTCTATTGCTTCCAGGCATATAATATGATTCATTTAATTTATTACACTTGAGATAAATTGGGGGGTTTTCTAATGAATCTCTAATAAGGATGAAAATTCAAATAAGATTTAAATGTACTTACGTTAGAAACCCGATATTATATTAATACTTATTTTAATGTTGATATAAAAGAGTAATACGAGATTAGTAATGAGATCCCGCAGAGACGACAGACGGGACACATCGTAAGTTTCGCCTACATACACGAGAGGCGTCATGCAAACGCAATAAGAAATAAGAGGTGAATAAAAGGAACTGGCCCGAAGCGATAAATCACATGCAGATTTACCCGAAAGATGCTGATGTTGAATTGCGACAGCAAATATTTGAGATTTCTTTCTCTCTTGCTCATATTGTTTTGGAAAAAAATCTAAGATATTATGAAACCAAAAAATATCACCTTTTTGTGTTTACTCAAAACCACTCACATCTACGGAGATGTAATCGATATGTTGCATACCCTAACTAAAGTATCACAGTGCATTATTTATTCTGTTTATCGATACGTGACGTGGCAATTAGCACATCACTAGACAAAGCGCTCTGGGTTGCGAGCTCATAAATCATACAGATAGCATCTTCTACAAATTTGAATCGGATCTTATTTATGATTTGCCTTTTTCACGGCTACGTTTTGGGGAAAACTCAAATATAAATCACTGATAAATGGTTATTGGGTTTCGTACCTAATTTCAACTTTGCCGCCGCCCACCGCGTTTGATAATGTTTTACAAACATTTTCATATACATAATAAAATTACTTTCCCATCTGTTGTTTATTGGAATTGTTCTAGCTCGATTACCAATTCGCCATCCAATTTTCATCCAGTTGGAAAATAAAACTAGCCATAATAGACCCAAATTAGATTATTCCCACGGTCCTTCTCATTAAACTACCCAACAACATAATAATCATAACAAAAGCATGTACGAACAGCGTACTTGGTTAAACAGCAATCGCATAAACAAACCCCAACAATAAAGCCAAATAAACGCCCGAGCACGCCATCCAATCGCACCTTGAATCGCGCATAAAAGCCGATAAACACCGGTTGAATTGAATACAACGCTACTCGACAGGAGCATCCAAATATTGCATTCCCAACCGTACTCGGTCGGGTAATATCAGGCACGAGAGTAGACTTTGTTAGTGCCTATAAAATCGTTTACGAGCAGCCGAAGAACCCTCTTCAATAAACGTGCCGTAAAAGTTCAGTTATTCGATGCTAGATGGCAGTACTAGTGGTCGCTTGAACGTCGCAACAATTTTACTGCCATCTATGGAGCTTTTTAAGCGTTTAAGGATGGAGAAAGAGACAGACGGATGGTGTAAGGAGTTCTCTCTCTCTCTCTTTTACGCTGACTTCTGATTTCGGCCCGTTTGAGGAACGAAGTGTTTCATTATTGGTGTGATTTTTATATGCAATCACATGTAATAGAAATTATACGATAATTAATATGTTTCGTGTTGTTTTTTTTTTTAAATTATGTTTTACTTACCATTTTTATTTACTGGATAGTGTTTTGCATTTTCTAATAAAAACGTTTCATAAGTATTATAATTTGAAAGCTTTATGTAAAATGAGTTAAAACATATTTTTAGATAAGTAAGTACCTTTTTTATATAAAAAATATTATTTCAGAATTTAAAAGTGAAATTTCTGAACCGATTTGATGAACGGTTTCACGCACATTATGCCGCTGGGTCAAAGTAGGGTTGGCAACGATACGGAAAATTCTTTTTTATTGGTTTTTCGTCATTAGAAAAATATTATTTTCAGTATTTTCAATTTTTTTCATTAATTGAAAGTAAGAAAATTTAAAATAAATATGATTTTTCAGATTTTTCTTTTTTTTTAATACAATATAATATCTTAATCTCAAAGAAAATGTCACCAAGAAAACCAGCTCGCAATTTTTTTAATCATTTAAAATCGAATGAGCATAATTTTAAATTGTGAGTGACACCCCTAAAAAGCTCAAAGGTGGTCTCATTAGATCACGCCCCTATATTTTTCTTTTTTATTTAAGTTCAATCAGTCTCAAAAGTATGTACTTATCTGAGGTTAATATACTTTTTTTAAACTACTTTTTGTCTCTGTTTAGAATAAATCGTTTTAATTATCTGACTCAAATAATAAATATCTACTTGTACTTGTAAGCGGGCCTTTTTTCGCACCTAGACCTCTCAAGTCTAAATAATATCTAATAAAAAAATACAAAGAAAACATAAAAAAGTTCATTCATTATTAAACTTATATTATTCGCTAATACAAAAACAATATACAATCTATTTATAACGACTAATCCCCATTGAATTACCCTATAATTAATCAAAAGACCGAATCGATAATTTATTAGGACAAAAATAAAATCGAATAAAATTATGTTCACAGAATAAATCTTAATAAAATTGATCTCATCTTGAATAACATCATCTTGCAACAGTTTGTAGATTTGTAACGTTAGCAACAAAATTAGAATATATTCATTATTGTATGTACTTCTTATAAGTGTAACTACATTTTTTTATTTGTATGAAATATTTATATGATTTATATTCAGAGGAGAAAATAAAAATAAAACAACGTAACTTTTTGAAAATAAAATGCATTTATTAAAAATAAAATAAGAATTAATAATATTACATAAGTATCTTTGGTACATTGGATAAGAATATACAAAAATTAATTAGTAATATTCATATTTGATAGTGTTATGATTTTATAAAGCATTTTATTAATGAACAACAAAATTATATTATTTGAAATCCCTTTATAGATTAGGTACTTACAGATTTTTTTAATAAAATTAAAAATTATAATAATAAGTTTTTCTTCTAACCATACAACTTAAAACCAGTTTTCATAAGGCATTTTATTTTACCTACCAAACAGCATCTAAACGATATAAACGGTGAGTTATCTATCTTTTCATCGAAATATTTAGAATTGTTTTAGCATTAAGAGTTGTTATTTTGTACAAACTAACAAATGAAGTATTTATTATAACAAGATGTGTTACCTTGGGGGTGCATTCGACAAATTAACATATTTTTTAATTTTATACGTGAATTATTTACTAAACTTAACTTTATTTTTTATTTGAGAACTTTTTATGTTTTTTTTATTGTGCCCCGCAGTTTTTACTGAGTTTTCTTATTTAATAATGTCGAATCCGTGGGAATTCCTGGATAAATCATGCGTGCTAATTCTTATAATGTTACTACTATGCTTAAGCTTTCATTTGAATGATTCTGTGGTATTTTTTGGATAAATAGTATCCTTATTCTATTCCTGGTTTGTGTCTTATTTTATTTTAAAAGGTCTGGAGGTTTTACGCGAAAATAATACACTTGAGAGCAAAGAAATCGCACACCTGCTCAATTTTCGTTTCAAGGTTGTTTTTTTTTTAAAATGGTTGTTTTTTAATTTCCGTTTATATACTGAATTAAAGTGCACACTGTCAGCTTTTAGATAACACCTAAAGCTAATCCATAACCCTTAAATTCATTACAGTAAAGCCAAAAGAAAAATTGGATCGGAAATCACTCGTTTCAGGTATTGCTAGTTGAGCGACTTAGAGCGGGTATAAAAGGTGAAGGGTTGGGTGAAACTGCATCATCCGCATATCAAATCGTAGCTTGGAAAGTCAGCTATAGAACACGATCACATCCGAAACAAAAAAATGGATACCTCACCAGAAATATCAGGTCAAGTGGTTGCGCTAATTGAACCTGGCCATAACCAGATTCAAATAGCCAGGCAGTTGAATTTAAGCCAATACACTGTTCTGCGAGTATATCAGCGTTATTGAGAGAGTGGTAGCTTTAGTCGCCGATGGGGTTCTGGCCAAAAACGTACAGCATCGGAGCGTGATGACCATTTTTTTGTGACCTCGTCATTAAAAAATCGCCGGTTGAATGCTGTTTAGCTCTGTCAGCAACTCCAGGAAGTGAGAGGAGTTGAAATTATCCAGTGGACAGTTAGAAGAAGACTAGCCGAAGCAGGACTGATAGCGCACAGATCATCTATCGCTCCAGAATTGACCACAGGTCACCGACAAGCACGACCACAATTCGCTACAGAACATTTGGATAGGACGATGGACCAATGGACAGCGGTACTGTACTCAGACGAGTGTAGGATGTCTCCATGGCAACGACGGACATGAAAGAGGCTACCAAAGACCAAATAAGCGATTCGCCCTGTGTTGCTTCTCAGAAAGCGTCTCGTACGGCGTATCGCTCTAATCAAATGTTCTCGGGCAAACTGTAGTTGTGCTTGTCGGTGACCTATGGTCAATTCTGGAGCGATAGCTGATCTGTGCGCTATCAGACCTGCTTCGGCTAGTCTTCTTCTAACTGTCCACTGGATAATTTCAACTCCTCTCACTTCCTGGAGTTGCTGACAGAGCTTAACAGCATTCAACCGGCGATTTTTTAATGACGAGGTCACAAAAAAATGGTCATCACGCTCCGATGCTGTACGTTTTTGGCCAGAACCTCATCGGCGACTAAAGCTACCACTCTCTCAATAACGCTGATATACTCGCAGAACAGTGTATTGGCTTAAATTCAACTGCCTGGCTATTTGAATCTGGTTATGGCCAGGTTCAATTAGCGCAACCACTTGACCTGATATTTCTGGTGAGGTATCCATTTTTTTGTTTTGGATGTGATCGTGTTCTATATCTGACTTTCCAAGCTACGATTTGATATGCGGATGATGCAGTTTCACCCAACCCTTCACCTTTTATACCCGCTCTAAGTCGCTCAACTAGCAATACCTGAAACGAGTGATTTCCGATCCAATTTTTCTTTTGGCTTTACTGTAATGAATTTAAGGGTTATGGATTAGCTTTAGGTGTTATCTGAAAGCTGACAGTGTGCACTTTAATTCAGTATATAAACAGAAATTAAAGAACAAGCATTTTTTTTTTAAATCAACTATGAAACGAAAATTGAGCAGGTGTGCGATTTCTTTGCTCTCAAGTATATACACATACAAATCGGTAAATTTGTATATTGTTAAACAATTTTACACATTAAAATTTATTTCTCCTTCCGCTAGCGATAACACGTTAATATAATTTAAATGTATCGCTCATCCTACGTGAAATCTCGAGTAATTTATAGTGAATCGATCATTCACCGTATCGTCTATGGTGAGTAAAAATAGCCCGTAATAAGTTCAATTATACGCCATCTTTGAATCGATGTTTTTAGCCTTTGATCTCGATCATTTTGAGCTTACTTTTCTTGTAAATGGTTCATTTTCAATTATCAACATTGTTGTAATTGTTGATTCTTTGTAAGTTATTTCGTTTATATTGAAATATCTTTTAAATAGGAACTTATAAGAACTTTATAGATATAGAGATTGAATACTGACTTTGGCTCTTTGGCTATTATTAGAAAATAATTTCAAGTTTCGTCTGACTAAGTCCCGAAGAACCTTGTTAATAGGAACTGTAACCCTAAAGAACCTCATTTGTATCAAGTAATACTATTTTTTACTACAGTAGTTGTATTACTGCCCTTAAAAACCAATATTATTATTAAGAACATTATGCCTGGCAAGTTTGATGATTATGATAACACTTATGATAAAATCAGTTACATATTAATCGTTATTCCAAACACAGCCCAATTTGACGGCCAGCATTAGCATTAAAACACCAAAATGAAATTGTATTATGCTAATTCAATTTAATTGATCAAAATCCCCAATTAATGTAAAATAATGTTGTTTTAGTTCAAAATCACGGGAGCTTAACAACAATGGTTTATTATCTTCACTATCTACAGCAGACATATGAACAGACAGTGGTGTTTTGCGCAATTATTACGATACCGATCTCAAAGTTACAGATATGAGGCATACATTTTGTTGCCCCGTAGCCTGGAGTCTCATGATTTATTATTTTTACAACTAGGTATTAATATTTTGCCAGTATAATTTGCTTGTCTTGCGACTGACAATGCGAATAAGAAACAAAAATACTGTGGCATGTCTGTAAGTTTTACCCTGTACATACTCGCATTTAAGCTTGTATACAGATTTAATTTGAATGTAAAATATCAGCCTGTAATATGCTGTAGCATGTTGGTGATCTTAAAGCAGAGCCATGTTTAGAAAATAGCAACCATGCTTCGCTCGACCTATAAACTCGGGACCGCTGACCCAATTTGAAGGTATGGAGTTAAATCCAGCTAAACTAATAGCCACATAGATAATTCAGTGCTCCAAAGCGTTTTTGTGAGCAAACTATAATTTAATACAGTCCCACAACACTGAACTCCTCATAACTCACTCGGCTATGCTGCTAATTGAAAATTAATTGTGTGAAAAATGTTCGCATCGCGCTATCAATAAAATCAGACATTCCATGTACGGTATCACTACTGCTGTTACAATGTTTTAATAGCCGTCTTGTAGAGTTATTGGATTAAGTTTATTGGCCTTTATCGATTATGTAAGTCATGTATGATTAATGTATTCTTTATTTCAAATATCATCATCATTTTTAACAAGACTGCGAAAACAAGAATCCATAATCATGACGAATTCAAAACACAAAATCCAAAACCTAACATGCTGTTTTACTCTATCTAATATACAAATTAAAGAACATCCTATATAAACAAATCCTGTAATCCAAATTAAACCAATTGGCAACACCTTAAAGTCCATACTCCAATAAATAACATCTGATTTATGAAAATTTATCATACTCTTGAGGCTTAATTTTGAAATGATACATTATTGTTTCCATTTCGTAGCATCTCCGTTACTTATTGCACTGGAAAATATGCCTTCTGAGGAAGAAAATAGATCACAAGTTTACTTTTACGGTAGGTGTGAAATGTCGTTTTTGTACGGAACACTGGAAGTGTGTCTGCGTATTGTTTTGATAAGCTGCAGAACGGGTTTGCGAGATTTATTCTTGGTATGATTTAATGGGAAGAATCTACTCGCTATTGTATTGATGAATGCATTATTTTAGCATTCGCACCTATTTACGTTCGTGTTTATTGACAATTATATTTTTTGAATAAATTATCATTACTATTTCCACCACAAAGTCGGACATTAAAGGGCCTGATTTAATAAGATTACGTATTCTGTAGAAATATACAAATTAAACCAATTTTTCCTGCTCGTGCAGGTGACCAAAAACAAATAAAAATTGTATTATTCGCATACAATTTGTAATGGGTACATCCGCCGGTCAGTTAGTGAACTTGTAATTATGGTTGTGCTCAATTAAATTATAATGGTGGGTCTGTCGGTACATTCGTTATTCTTAGATTGGCAGCCCTGTCGCTCGAGGGCCAATGGGACGGTGTAATGCCAGTAATGCGGCGCCTGAGTATGATCACCCGCTGAGCAATGCAGTGTTACCAACTTACAGATATGCATAATGTATGTAATTTGATTCGGTTCGAATTTAGAAAATTATGTTCTTTACATTGCATTTCGGCAAATGCGGTTGATTAATAAGCTTTGTACAGTACACTGAGTAGCAAAGATAGGATTTGCATAAAACGCCATTTTCATAAATTGGTTTTAGTCATATTATGTAGGTTAGGTTAGAAATGAAATCATGTTTGACATAAAACCTTGATTTCAATTTACAAGATATAACCTTATTTCATTGACTGTTAACCATAGCGAAGTCATTTTCAAATGGTAATACCATTAGGAAAAACAACTACTGCAATTTCCCAGCTGAAAACTATTACTTTAACTACCTATTGACGCGTTTAGACGTCTACTGGCAAACTGGAATGTGAATGGATTTACCTCAAGGTAGAGTGGGCGTTATTGGGTAGTGTTAAGGAAATTGTCAAAATAATGTTTAATGGGGTCATTCCATCATAATTAATATGTTATTTATTTACTTTCATGCCTTAATTAAAGGTTTGTAATCAAAAGATAACGAACTGCAATGAATAGTTAATCTAGGTTTAAATAGAGATAACTTATCTGCATTAAAATCTTTTATGGAATATTTTCTATAATTAGAACTAGACAAACGCTTTATTTGTCACTAACTGAGCTCTGTAGTTTCACCCCATGGAAGCTAGCTTTGAGATAAAAAGTAACATATCCCATAAAATTGTTTAGTAAACTTGTAAGTAAGTACTAATTTTCATCTAAACATGTCCAATGTCCATATACCTTATTGCTTCTAATACTCCATTTACTTAGTAAACGTTTTAATAGATTTAAATACAAAGGCTGCCACGATTTCCTACCGCCTTATACTCAGAACATTACCATTCTATCGTGATACGATTCTGAAACTATCAAATCAAAATTGATTGCCCCCATATTTGTTTGGCATCAATATAAATCATGTGCAGTTTGTACGTAACTTGCGTGTCAAAACTGTTCAATTTATTGCTTTTATTGCTAAAGTAGGAACCGTCCGTCTTAGGGCGAAAACACGTTGAATATTAAGCGCTAATAAGACACGTGAATACGAACTTATGGTCTCTACGCTTAGGTTTTTAGGTGCAAGAAAATTCTTTGCTGTCAACGATGTATTATAGATAGTGTAGCTGGGATATTAAATCATCATCATCAGCTCATATAATGTCCCCACCGAGGGGCACGAGCCTACCCTGAATTAGGGTGATTAGGCCTTAGTCAACCACGCTGGCAAAGTGCGGGTTGGTCGACTTCACACACAACCTTAGAATTTCTTCCCAGGTGTGTGCAGGTTTCCTCACGATGTTTTCCTTCACCAGGATATTAAATACCAGCGTACAAAAACATCGAAAAAAATAGTTCGCTCAGCTTCTTCTGTGCGTTAGGAAAGCGGAAGATGAGAGACTTTTGGTAGTAACCCCTTTTTTAGTTGTCACTTCAGAATGCTGGGAAATGCATCTACTTCTTATTTTGTATTATATATTATTCTATGCACCACAATATTGCACAATATTTCACGCAAAAAAACCCAGTGTGTCTGAACCTATATTAGTTTTACTGGTCTAGATATTATTAGACATTGATGCCCATATGTATGTCTCGTCTATTGTTATACTATAATTACCTATAAATGTTTCAATAGAAGTTTTCTCACGAAAACAATAGCTAGTTGTTAGCACATCTTAAGTTAAACGCTTTCATAATGATAATGATTTTTTAATTAGTGTTTACTTTTCTTTCAATTTTATAGATTTTATTAGCTTTTTTTACCGACTTAAAAAAACGAAGAAAATCTTCTTGTTTAAAGACTTCTCATTTTCTTTTTGTTATTTTGGCAAATAAATAATACACTTTTTAATAACTAATGTTTCGATATCAAAAACCGATAAAAAAAGCGAACATATAGGAACTTTTTTTTTAGAACAAATTCACTCAATCCAAGTAGAATATACCTAATTACCAGTATTGTAATACGAAAGCACTTAATGTTCACAGTGTATGTGAGCTACAATTATATGAAGCCAGTGAATCAACATTGATGGAAATGCCGCACAATTACCCATCGACCTGTTATTTGTTTACTTATACCCTACAAAATATAAATCTACTACCCAAACTAACCCTTATTGCTATCACGTTAAAGTTCTTTTTGGAAATTATTTTCATTTCATTTTTTCATCTAGATTATTTACTTATGCCCTACTAAATATATACCCAATATCAACTACCGGAGTTAGCCCTTATTACTTTGATGATAAAGTTCGTTTTGGGAACTATTTTTATTTCGTTTCATCTAGATTGTAGATAGTGTATAGAATGTAGTATTTTACTTTGAAAATTATAATATTAGACTACGGTAAAGATGTACAAAAAGATATTTACTTTGGTTATCATTGGTCAGTATTTATGAATATGAAATTCCCTAGTTTTAGCTTCATCATCATGACATAACATAATCATTCACTGCATCATCTCATTGTAGAAACTGACCCCTAACTAAGTTCGAGACTTGTACTTATCTAGGGTATCGAAATCCCTACTTCCTACTAATATTATAAAGGCGAAAGTTTGTATGTATGGATGTTTGTTACTCTTTCACGCAAAAACTACAGAATGGATTTTAATGAAACTTTACAATAATCTTGCTTATACATCAGAATAACACATAGGATACTTTTTATCCCAAAATTCCCACGGGAACGGGAACTACGCGGGTGAAGCCGCGGGGCGCTGCTAGTAATATTATAAATGCGAAAGTAACTCTGTCTGTCTGTTACTTTTTCACGCCCAAACTACTAAACCGATAGACTTGAAATTTGGTACAGGGGTAAGTTATGGTCCGGGAAAGAACATAGGGTACTTTTTATCCCGAAATTCCCACGGGAACGGGAACTACGTGGGTGAAACCGCGGGGCGCTGCTAGTTACATATAAAAAATTAAAGAATAAAAAAGCTATAAACCAAGCAATATTGTCTCCACATGTCTTTTCTCACACTCCATAAAATCTAAAGATAATTTAACCCTCACAATTCGTTAAGGTACCAATGTTTCATACTAAATGTAGACCTTAATTGACCCATATACGTCATAAAAGGTCCATTCGGGCATAAAAATAGAAAGATAATTGATAAAAGCCCAACTCTAGGTATGACGCATGAGAAGCGATGATCCATATTGTGGCTACACACGCAAAGTCGATATAAAGACATAAATTTACCTAGCCCTAGTAACTTCAATACCTGCTTCGAAATTAGGGACTAGGTTAGAAATATGGGACGTTTTATGTTTTGTTTGTAACTTAGTTTGATAAATTTCCTTGTGTGGGTACTTGCAGAAATTTTAGGGCTAACAAAGATAGATAAATATTTCTCTGTTGGATATGCGAAGAAATAATAATAATTTCTTCGTTTAATTTTGACTATAGATGAATAAAGATGCATTTTTATAAATACTTTCTCCAAAAATAAAAGAAAATGCAAAGTAGAGTTGTTACTCTACATTTCCATTTAAATTATTTATGGTGTAGAATTTCTGCCTAATCCAAATTGTTAGGACATTTTTAAGAATTTGCATTGGTACTACAGTAACATTATTAGAAATTGAATATTTTCCCCGATTTACATTCAAAATCTATCAAAGCAAACATTTAACATTCCTAAGTGTGCCTTAAACTCGATTAGTCGTAAACGTTTCACATAAATGTTTTTTAACTATAAAGGAAATTGTTGTGGCTATTCCATCGGCGATCTCATTTTTCAAATTATATTGAACGCAATTGTGGTTTTTCATTAAATAATCCGTTACTTATTTATTTTTTAAATTAAAGGAACCGAGCCCACGTGTCGTGTTAATAATATACACAAAAAATTGAACATTTTATTTATCAGATTTTCCAACTATAAAAACAAAATACCATAGGTATTATAGACATAAAAAATAGGTCTTAGTAAACAGAAAACATGACTAAATAGGAATAGGAATCTAACCAGCATTCTGGGCATAATGCCAACTATATTGAGTAACGCAGCTAATTAGGTTTTTCAATCAAATGGCCAGGTACATAACTCAATGACATAGTAGTAATTTATTTGTTATTCTTATGGTTATTGATAGCGGACAGAATATATATTCACATTGTTTTTAGCTACGTAATTAATATAAAAGTAGTTTTGAAAAAAAAAAACTACATATTGGTTTTAGCTACGTAATTAATACGTAAAAGCAGTTTTGAAAAAAAAGCCTTAAATTGTAATAAATTGTATTACACTTTTACCAACATCAGGAGAACCTTTTCCTCCTGTACAGTGAAGTGAGAAAGTTCATGGCGAGTGGCGACTGACTCACAAATGCACTGCAAACATTGTTTGCGCGAATTTTAGAGCTAGTTACGAGGTTGATCTCAAGACCTCTAAGGAAATTAGGGGCCGTGTTACCGCTTGGACATTTAGACTCGAATAAGTAGTATTTGAATAATATTATATTTTACAATATATTTTTTATTATTGCGTCAAATATAATCTATTGTAACAAATATATGATAAATTGAATTGAATAGAACAATAATACTTTACAATCCCATAATTATGTACATATACATACAAAATTATCAAGTTTTGATAAACCCTTACATACTTAAAAGCAAAACAAGTTATTTCAAATGTTTCATTTCATTACAACTAATAGTTGTAAAGATAAAATTGTACAATAGAAAATGTCTCGTCTCGGCCTTTGGGAAGTAACAGCTGTTCAGTTACGTTCCTTTGAGAAAATAGGTATTGTATCGCTGTACAATATTTCATGAGGTCTAGACGGCTAGCCTAGCAACACGAAAAATATTATGTTTGAAGTAAAAATGTATTGTTATTACATATTCATACATGTCATGTATCCAAGGTTATATCCAGCAGTGGATGGTAACGGGCTGACGATGATGATGTATCCAAACCAAAGTCTTGTTGATTTTTCTTTAAATAATTAATTATGATAATAATATCAAAATATTGAATTTATTTTCATATATTTTTCTTCCTGGCAATATTATGACCAAACGGTATGCCCAAAATGCTGGCTCTAAAGAACAAATCATTCAAAATTCAAATACTGATTCTACATAAAAATACTCAAATTTAGAATCTCTTTTTTGAGAGCTTTAAAATATAAACCATTTTAGTTAACGGTTCAAATATATTTTCTAACAAAAATTGTTTTAACAATAGAACATTTATTATCACAGTTATTAATAATAGGTGTGAAACTGTCTACATAATACCATTATGATGAAATTTTATTGTTTTTACCACATGAGATTAAGTTATTAACAGTTTTATATGCAAAAAGCTCTTTTACTAAGTATACATGGTTAAAATATTTTAATTTGTACATTTTTGATCATAACTTGACTTAGAAATCAACAACATTTATTTCATTCAAGCTTGGTATTACATCTTTTCATATATCTTTGACCTTATTGTGCAAAATTAACATTAAGATTTTTACTTTTCAGTTAGATATTTAGGTTAAGACTTTACAGTTATTAATTTGTTACAATATGAAGTAAATAAGTACTATATTTAATACTAATTTTAAACATAATTTTAAGCTGCTCCGACTTGCCCAATATGCCAATTAGCAGTAGCATTCTGGGCAAGATTTCTATTGCTCTACCCATAATGCTATTCATACGGCAGCATTTTGGGTAGTATCATTTTTTATTTTACTTTTACATAATAATATTACACAAAAATGGACCTTAAAATAACAGTAAATAAAACACTATTTACAACAAAACTAAACATAAACTAACACCTGTTGTAAGACCAGTGTTATTTGGCTCAGGTCACTACAGTTAGGTAGCTTGGAGAGAAGTTTATACGAAGGGAAATTCACTTGGACTTCTACGATATTCTCTTTCGCTTGTCTTGGGAAATAATAACAATCCTTAGTATTATTTAGTTTACTATCTCTACAAAAACTGTTTTTTTATTTATTTATCAGATCAAACAATGACATAAAAACATAGGTCTACTAAACATCTAAAAACCACAGAGGTTTGAGTTGATGTTAAATAATAATAGTTAAGTCAGCACAAGAAAAAGTAATAAAGTTAAAAGTTGTTAAACATATTAATTATTGTTACTTATTGTTATGTATATGTTTTAAAGATGTTTAAGATTTATTTATTGATTTATATTTTGTTTGCTAACAAATTCAATTTTGTATAAGTATATTTTAAGTTAATTTAATTCTATTTTACTATGTTTGCTATGCCCTGACGGGGTTTATGTTGTACTAAACAATTTATTTGTCATCTTTTCTGTCACATGAAGCAATAAAGATTTATGATTTAATATGTGATGTTAATATTTAATAAAAAATCTTTATTTCCAAAAATGGCGATGACTATCACTAGTAATTTGTTATATTACTTAACAAAACATAATTTGTAAACCAAGATTATTTTAAAACACATTTCTTATAACATAATAATCTAAAATCAGATACTGTATAAACACCGAAATTACAAACAATACAGATATCAATACAATACTCGTAGTTCAATAAACTCGAAATATACTTGTAATAACTAACTGTTCTCAACAACCAATCGGTAGCAAACATTATAACAATTTTATGTATTCAAAGGTATCAAATTACGAAATCATTGACAAATCAACGGAGTTGTTTATAATGTTACGAGTGTAGTCGAACACAATAAACTTAGATGAAAGGTTGTAAGCAAAACGGAACCAGAAATCTGGTACCAAATCACGACGTGCCACAGATTACTAATAGTTACAGTAGTTTGTATGGCACTTTTGGAAGTATGAAAATCATTTGAAATATGCTCGATTTTTTTATTTTGTTTTTAAATTAATGTAATATTAGCTGTGCTTTATGGCTTTACCCGGAAATTTCTAGTTTTTTGCCGATGGAAACTTTGGGATAATAAATGGACACGTAGGATACGTGCTATTCTGGACTATAAGGAACATCTATACCAAATTTTAGAAGGAACCTTATTTCTTAAAATTGTGTAAATTACTAGCGTATACCTATTGCCTTATATTCTCTTTTACTTAGACCCAATGATAACTGATAAAATATACCATTTTGCTGGCATAAATACGTACATTTCGTACTTGCAAGCGTTAGGTAATTTTTATGGAGTCCTTGAACTTGTTCATTGTTATGTCGGTCGATAAATTCGCGGTAACAGTGTCTTAGATAACTCGTTTTTGCTTTTTTAATGTTTCGCTAAATTTGTCATATCACAGGCATTTATTTTGTTGTTTAACTTGAATTTCTTAGTATAATTTAGTCAGTACAAATATGTATTTGAGTTTAATACACAGATATATATAGGGTAGTTTAAGTCTTAAAGCATAATTTTTGGTCTCAAGTTTTGGCATCTATGTATGAGTCAAAATAAAAGTTAGAACACTGGATATATGTATCTTATCTACCTTTGAGGTTTTTTTCTTTACATAATACTACAAAACATATAAATACTTAAATAGATAGGTATACTTATAACAAATACTACTTATCACGTTTGCTACTGATTTTTTGTTACCGCTATAAGTTACCAGCTAATAATATACCTAGGTACTAGATATTAAGACATATTGAACAAAACCCACACATACAAAACAATAATTTAGATCATAAAAATTCAATTACCCGCCAAACTTCGGTATACAATACAGCCTTAAATCAATTATTGGATGTACTGGTATCACGTAATCAGTAACAATCGAAGGTTGCGCAAGCGCAAGTATTGTGTTAAAGGAAATGTAGTTGGCCCTTCGGGTGGATAACGGTCATCCATCTTCGTGCAGTCTCGCTGTAACCGATCTACCGTTAAAGTTTTGAATTTCGAATTAAGTGTTATTATTTATATTGCTGGCCAGTATTTACAGTGATAATTGTAGGTTGCATTGTATTGAGATTGGGATGTTTTCTGCAATTAGACATTTGTAGTTAAAACCTTACGTGCGTGCTGTAAAAATGTTGGTTCTACCGTTTGTTGTTCTCTTTAAGATCCTAACGACTGTCTGAGGTGTTCCTAATCAACACATTAAAATAATACACGAAAACCTCCTTAAATATAATTAATCAACAATAATTTAATTGAAATTACGACATGTACCTAATTAAAAAAACAATACGTTGACGTCATCACCATTGGGATACAAGGACATAGTTTTGTGAATTAAAAAACGTAAGACACATTAATCATATTTTTTATTATACATCGCGGTTTTAATATTGTACCAAATAGTAGCACTAAAGTAATGTATGAGACGGTAAGACCCTTGGCATTACAATAGCAAATTACTGATCTTTGACATTGCAACGAACAATGGGGACGAAGCAAACGATTTATGATGTGACGGCAACACCATAGATTATTTAATAGTTCAATTAACAACAGATATGCCAGTTCTTTGGTACTTTTAACTTAAATATTGATTTTTTTCGGGGAATGTTGATTACTAATATAAGTTTATTTTTATTACAAAATAAATTAAATGTTTTTTCGGATTGTTTCTAAGCTTCAATCTGTTCTTTTAACTTAAAACAAGAAAAGATAAGAAATAACGTCCTGGTTTTTTTATTTAATTATGACCTAAATTCAAATAATTTTAACCTTAAAGGTAGACACGACTCTAGTCTCCAATCTCCCAAAACGATCTTTGGCAACATCAAAAAGATTTATTCAATTTTTCTCAGCCCGTAATCCTGGTAGTATTTACGACGTGTCGGTAATGTCATAGCATTCAATAACGCTGCGCATACGCATACGAACCAACAATCGTGTGACGTATAAGTAATATACGGTATGCGGATGACTTGCGCTTGATTTATGTGCGAGTAAACGAATTAAACTTGTATAATTATAAAGTTCAAGGTGTTTTAGACTTTAACTTTGTTAGAATAAGATTATAATTTGATGTTTAGTTTATCTAGAAATCGGATAGAAACATGGAATATTACGAAATTCCTCTGAATGAAACCTCTGAATTAAGTCTTTATAATCACAAAAAGTTCCCATGTTAATCCTACTAGTTAATAGGTAGTTTTCTGTTACCAGACCTCTTCAGTTTGGTTTCTTTAGTCATGTTGCTACGATTAGTTACTTGAACCTACAAAATATAAACTTAATTTATTGAAAAACTTAATTGAATAAAACGTTACAATAGACACACATTAACTCTACAAAAATAAAGTTCATAAAAATATGTGCAACGACAGGATGTTCCATTTTGTTATGTGGGGTAACATTCTAAAAAAATTAACTAATGGCCGTTCCATACACCATCTTAATGTTTTCCGCTCTCGCCCCGCTCATGAGTCTTTATGACGCTCCGTCTAAGTTTCTTGTTTTATTACGTAAACATGAACTCGTAATATTGAAATAACCAGCAATTATAATAATTTATGTTTTCATTTAGAAAAAACAATATAAATATTAGTCTACATACGATAACGCTTTATTATTTTTTATCAAGTTGCGGGAGTAATTACGTACGTATAATTATAATTTGAGTGTGGACGTTATAAAAATTAATTCAGTATTTGAATTTTTATTGCTAAATATAGATAAGGAATGGAAAAGAACAGTGTTTGAAATTCGAAGGAAACGGTCCGAAATTGAATCATTATGAAATTAAAATAAAATTTGGACAACATGACTTATTTATGCAGATAAAATATGGATCATATGTAGGTAATATTGCATTTATCAATTAAGAAGGATAAGTTAATTGGATTTGTTTAAAAAAAATACATCATAGATTCATTCATTGAAACTAAAGGAGGATTACTTAGGAAGATGTTGCTAATATCTCTTAATATAAAAAATATGACCAAAAATGTAAGTTAACATACTAATTACTTAGCACAAACCAACTCATTTGTACAAAACGTCTTAACTATTTTTTAAGAAAAACCTTTTTTGAGAATTCTCCTGAACCGTTAAACCAATAAAAGTTAACAAAATAATACAATCATTTGAAAAGAATTCCATTTTTAAAATCACCTGTGGTTGTAAAAATTATGCAATTTTTTGGCACGCAAAAAAATTCAATAGCCTTAGTACCTGACCACAAAAAATAAGTAATTGTTTTGACTGTCGACGGACTACTAAAGAAGCATTTTTTCATCTTTTTACTTATATTGTTCAATTACAGGTTTTTCTTACAAAAGTTTAAAGATTTGCACAACCTTACAAAATTTACTAATGTGATTGTAACGTTTGTTGGTCTTCTGTTATCATTTCGCAAAACTGACTGAAACTGGGTGTGTGTGTGAATGAGTGTGTGCGTAGTTTCTGATACCCTAGATACAAGCTCCAAGCTTAGTTACGGGTCAGTAACTATTACTATAATGAGATGATGTAGTGAATGATTAGGTTAAAAAAAATTGTTTATAAGTCATCTCATGTTCTCATACGCTTATAAAAAATAAATCACAATATTCCAATCCTATACTTACATAATAAACAAATTCCATTTATGTTTTGTTTTCTACTTCTAAGTTAAACCACAAACTAAACATACTTTCTTATAATGATTATTTTATACCTATCCTATAAATTTAATTGACACTAATATCTTTTGATAATGAGTGTAATACATTAACCTGAGCAATAAACTGTACCATTTCACAGATCTTAATTAATTTAAATGCATTTAAAATATCTATTGGCACCATGGTGACGTCATAGAACAGCTGATACTTTAATGTATGGATAACTTAGGGTGAGTTCAGACGAAAGAAAATTAATGAAATGACGTCATTACTCCGTAGATAAGTTTATTGTGTAGATTTTTTTACACATTATTTTAGTATTTTTCTAGTTTTAAGAAAGTAGATTTTAAGATATCTAGGATATCATCTGTTGGAGATAATAATTAGATTGTGATTTTTATTTATGTACTTACTTATAATAGCATTTAAAATTCAGGTGAAATCCATTAAAAAACAGCATGGTGCAAGCGACTAATAATAAATTTAGTATTTATCGTTTTCCACTACATTTTAATTAAACAACCTACTGATCATTAGTTACACACATTATTAGATAATAAAGTTGAACAATGCAAAAAGTATGAATAACTTAGTCTTAGTTACTTCATTACAAATTCAAAATTGAATTAACATTTCATTAATAAACGAACATAATTAAAAATGCAGTAACAATTTGTAAAACATAAGTATTACTTACGTTTGTAAATAAAATGTCTTTATTATATTCCGATAAAGGGTGTCGTAAACTGGACGTTTTTACTGCGTCTGCCGTTCAATGTGACGCGCGTAAACCGGGACAGGTGTGAACATTATCTTAATTCAACCGCTACTGTACCGATCCGGTACGTGTGAGCAGGTCTTTATATTGCAAATTGAAAATGTTCTCAACAAGTTATATGAACGATTTTTGAAGTGAAAACTTCTTTAGCGGCGCTGAGCACTTTTTTTGTATGGGTAAAAACTTTCAAACTCGCGTCAGGGTCACGTGATGCTGATCGAAAAAGCGTAAGATCCATATATAAATAACGATATAATATTATAAATAACAACATATAAATTGTCATATTTGTGTACGATAGCGCTATAAATGAATATTGTATTCTACCTCATAAATGATAGTACTTTTATACTTATAATTAAACACAACGTTAATATTGAAGTTTTCACTTCTGCCGGCACTCCCGGAGTGCTACCTTTTTTAAATACATTTTTAAATGGACCTTATAAGACAGTTAAATTAAAAGAATGACAAGCGTTAATTTAGTAAAATTATAACACTACACATAAGTAAGTAATTGTCTTATTCTGAAAACAGAAATAATTATGTAAGTTAAGTACGAATGTTTTCCTAGTACATAATAATACAAATAAAATAAGTACTTTGGTAATATTGTCTTCACTGTAACGACTTCAGATTTGGACCGTGTGTAAACAGTGAAAACCACGAGATATAGCTAGTTTTTAGTGATAGTCATAATAATTATTTTACGGAAATAGAACGTAAACAAGCCGAAGAGTTGTTCCTAGAATGCTCAAGTTTGTCATATGTTAAATGCGTGATTTTTAAATGAATAACATTATAAAAAAATACGCAACGATTTCTCAAAAAATAATGTTTTAAATTAGATATAATGTAAACAGTTAGTATTTTTATCAAAACATTCATCGAATGTTTTATAGCTTTATTATAAAGCTTTTATGCCAACATCCATATTATGCGTATAATTGTTTCTACAAATGAATCATAGTTTTCGCATAATTAATTTTCATTCAATTTATTATATCACATAAATTCATATATTTTAAGCTTTTAGTTTAGGGAGGTTAATAAAACGGTTAATTTATTACTTTTAAAGTGATGCGGTGTAGTTTTTAGCGGAGGCAGGCGCTATCTGAAGATTTTATGTATAAACAGATTGCTAATTTATTTAAATTGAAAACAATCAATTTGAGTTCATACTACGGAGTGTTTGGTTGTCTTTTGTTTTAAACTGTTACTGTACATTTTGTTTTATTGGTATTTTTATAATTGTTGGACTTACTATGACATTAATATCAATTAAAAAAAAACAATATTAAATTATTTTAATAATTTTATGAATGAAAATTATTTGAATTAGCAATATTTTTACTTACATATACTTTATGACCTGCCACCGGATTTGAACCCGTCTCATCAGGTTTTACTTACTTACAAGGCGAGTGTCGTATAGTAACCACTATGCTTTATCACTACCACCACTCATTAATTTAATCAATTATTTATTTTTATTATAGGCAATGTACTGTCAGGGTAATAAAATGTGAATGATTGATTATAATTGAAAAAAATAAATATTTTCCAATATAAATAATAATCTCAACTGAACATTACTACAAAAATAAAAAGATCATTATCATAGATATAACCTATTTTTCTCCAATAAATTAAGAATAATCGAACGCCAATATATTATTAGGTATAACAATGAAAGAATCAGACTATCGTGGATTCGTGGCTATTGTCCGTATCGTTTGAAAGTCTGAACCGGGCTTTAGTTCAGTTTCAGTTAGGTCAGCAGGCCACAGCGGAAGGGCGGAGGTCGGCGCCCCGACCGCCCTGGATATACAGCTGGGATTTAACTGAATAAGCCTTCGAAAATGATATATTGGTTTAAAATCTTCTTTGAATTTGAAGTTATAATTTATGTTATTTAGAATGGTTTAATAATTTTAGCATATATGTTTGTAAGTATTGTAATTTATGTAGAGAATGGAAGTTAATGAATATGAAATTATTTTGTTTAGGCATTATGTATTTATTATCTAAGTATTTTTTTTATAAATGAATCACTAGAACAAGTTTCAAAATTATTTTTTCAATAGAGTGTTATATAATTGATTCTTTAATAGAGTGTGTTATATTAACTGAGTACTTATTAAAGTACAATGTTTTTTGTTATCGGGAATCTACAGGACGAATCCGGAAATACAAAAACATATAAGTACATTAGCGTTCCTTTATGATAGTAGTGCAACGTTTAAATTTAAGATTTAAAAGGATTGCATTAGTTAAGTGTGAGTTCAATTAAAATAAGTGGCTGATCTCAAATACGTTTTAATTCTAAGTATATTATAACACTTAAATAAAACTTCACCTCGTGTGTTATTATTTCTATTATCGCAATGTATGTCAACGTTCATTAAAAGCTATTTATAAGGTAAAACTGGTTCATATACATAACGAAATTTCAAATAAAATCAATCTCAAGTAAATAGCAGGTGTAAGAAATAATTAATTTAACAGTTATGGACTGACGGGGTATTTTATTCAAGTTTTATTTTATATATTAACGGTTTTAGCATATATTGTAATTATTATTGAATAATTAATTACACGTCAATCTTTTTAAGTGCCACTGAAAGATTTTAAATTAAAAAAAAAAATTTTATTTAAAAAAAAATGTTAGGGGAAGTACAATTTAACGGTACGATCATATTAAAACAAAAAGTAAAAAAAAAATACAATTTTTTCACTGTACACGTGTGATACGTCAAAGTGTTTATCAACATAATGCCGCGACAGTACCTAACCAAACGTTTTACTTTAATAGTTACCTATAAGTCCCTAGGAGTTACAACCATACATTTGAACCGTGCTAAAAAAGGAAATCAACCCCCAATTGAATTAATTACAAACCACTTTACTGTTATTAAATATTCATAGTATTTTCATTGGATATAATTGAATATACGAGGGTATTACTTAGATAAACACTTATAGTACTTTTAACATTTAGTACATACTCTTATTGAATTTTTTATGCAATTATTTTAATATTATGTTGCTTGGTTTGTACTAGGTTACTAATTTGTTGAACAACATTTTTTTTTTTCTTTTTTTAGATGCGTAGGACTGAGACAAAAAATGTTTATTGCAAAATATTATTTTTTAAGCCAATACATAAAAATATACGAGTAAATCAAAAACTTTTAATTTTAAACTACAATGACCTACTAAGTACGCTATTTGCCAATTTTTTTGCTGCAAGTTTTCCAAATATAAACCAAACAAATATTACATAAAATAACATCACATAATATTAATATAATTATGCAAGTGCAGGTTTTGTTTTAAGGCTGTTACTCACTACACCACACAGCCTGTTTGCCGAGACATATTTTCGTAGCCGGCGAACGCGGCGTGCTTTCGCATTCATAACACAGGCTTTTGACCTCTTAAAATTGCTTAGTGACATATTAAAATAACCTTAATATCGTATAGTTTGTTTGATACGTATTTGTGAGTTTAATTTTGTGTTTATGGGTTGTTTTTGCTTCCAGTTTTTAATATGTACATAAGTAATTGAAAAATGGCCATTTGTTTTTTTATATTTTCTCGATAAAAGCTACGTTATAGTGGCTTAGAAAACGCAATTAAGAAAGAATTAAATTAGGGAATATAAAACGGGAATTACACGAACAAAACCACAGGGCACAGCTAGTAATGCATATAATAAATCTAAGTGCATACAAACAACAATAAAATGATTTAAAAGGGATTTAAAAACGTTTAAAAGGCAGACACTGTATTTTCCGCTGTCAACATAACATGCGTATGATCCGCATGTTTGCGCATACAATACGAGTGCATGCGAAGGAAACTCTCATCAACATTCTGCGCTTGCGCCGATGATCCTAGCGTTCGTGATTTGAACGACGAACGCATCTCAGTCGTGTGAAAAATTAGAAAAAAAACCATTTAATGTAAATTACACTTATAATCTTATACTGTAAGTTAAGAACTAATTTAAAACACTGCGCATTAACACTTTTCGCGTTGATTTTTCTCACTTTTTTACGATGCAACGTGTTTGAGATGTGCATTCGTATGCGTATTGCACTGTTTGTAAACACGCAGACGAAATTGTAATACGTTGGTTACGCCTTCACAATTTCAATATTGTTTTATTCATAATATTCTTCTCACAACAACTGAATCACTCACTAAATGTCGATCAGACGTCTTCGACATTCGGAAACTTGAACTAAACTAAAACATAAAAGGACACCGCTTTAGATATGGTTAAGTTTAGTAGATATCTCAATTCCGAAGGGTTTCTAAATTATAATTTACGATTCTCTCCCAATGTTAGCTGTAAAAAACGGTCTATAATAGATACGTTTGTTTTTTTGCCCGCATGTAATTTTACCGGACTTGTGCTTTGTATCTATTATGGCGGCGTAGTGTGGTCAACATAACGAAACAACGAAAAATATAGCCATCTCTTTCTTTTATTACTAAAATTACCCAAAAATGCTTCATCTAGAGATTTTATAAATTAAATAAAAAGCTAAAACATTAAACAAATACACCGTTTACAAACGTGTGAAAACATTTAATTTATAATTTAAATTATTCCAATGGTTGCACATTTAAATTTGAATATTCGAATTATAACGGCATTTGGCATAATGTAGGTAAAGACAAAAATTACAAATCTGATAACGGATTATTTGGCTAATTCATTCAAATTACTCAGATCGTGTGGGATTTAGAGAGAGGTGTGTTTTTTTGTCCGAGATAAAGTTAATCGTATGTGTCCCCGCATCGGTAGGGTTTTATTAGTCAACTACGTGGTAGAGCCCATACATCATTGACATCGGCGCCGGCGCAACTCTTCCGCGGCCCCTACTGTGAATAACAATGTAAATTATTAACATTCTATTTTACAAATTCGCTATTACTTTCACTGTTAATCGATTTTAAAAGCAATCGATTATGAAGATTCCTACTGAATCGATTGTGATAATGTTTATTGGTCGTTAGAATGAGAGTTGGATGAAATCAGTGATTGGCGAGACTAATCGTGACTGATTTGATACGGTATCGAGTTAACTAACGATTGACCGGAGATAATTAACGAACGTTCTGTTTTACACTGGGTTTAACTGAACGTAAGTAGCAAATGCTATTAAAGCTACAATCAAAATCTGACTAAAAGAATCTATTATTATTCGTACAAGGCAATAATTACGAGTATATCAATTGTTTTATAAATTTATCTACTTACTACTCGAATTAAGAACTCATTTCTGAACTTGTTCTATGATAAGATACTATACCTATAAAATTAAAATTTTAATACAGAATTTTGTTACAGGATGTCATAATAATGTCATAATGTAGACAAATAATTATGGGAACATTTAAATATTTAACTAAGTTATGGGTTTAGATCGAAGATTAAATCTAATTCTACAGTAAAAGCTCTTTAAAAGCCATTTATCTTAGAATATAATTTCTGTTAATTTATATTCTTTGTCTACATTTTACTAGTAATTTAAGCAGTTTTAATTTTTAAGCAGGAAAACCAAATTTAATTTAATATAATAACGTGGGTAAGAGATGCAAAGGAAAATATATTTGTTCACAAAAAGACGGGCAGTTAACGTTAGTTTCGGCACGAATCATGCTATATCAAAAACCGGAATTCATAACATCCGAACAAGAGATAGTTCTGACATTTTCAACCTTAAAGCTTAGACAATAAGGTCCCAGAAATAAGTTCAAAATTTTAAAATTTGTATACCAAAATAAAACAGTGTTGTAATATTTTAGGTCAGACTTTGCACTTTGAACTTGCATAGACTTTTGTGTTAGTAAACGGTACCGTATTTTAAGTTAAAGATTTTCTCCATATAATTAAAATCAGACCGAACACGTAAAAGCAATGCATTATCTTTGAAACTAAACAGATCGCGATCAAAATCATGCATTTAATATTGGCATAAATACAATTAATTGCATTAAACGTCAATTCAGTTTAAGTTCAACATCCACACGAAGCTATACTCGTTACAAACATAGCATTATAAAATAACAAAGTGCTTGTTTTTCTTCTGACGCTACCGGAGCTGATCTAGATAACGTAATTAATTGTTCGCGTTATGCCATGTTTTCAAAGAGTTATGTAACTGACTAATAGTGCTAGCGATGCATGAAGATTGCTTTGGACCGTGAAAATGCAAAATATTTTGTTATTTATATTGATTTAAATTGTTATTTTGCGATGTGATGACTTATAAAAAATTGTTTTGAAAGAGTTCATAAGGCAGTTACATTCATGGACAATTAATTAAGAATTTGTAAAACGAAATAGAATCGGCTCTAGATTATATTTTTTTTTTACTTCTTTGAATAATATTATTAATAATCAAAGTTATTTGTAGCTTGTAGCAAAAATTATAATTTTCATGCATAGGGCATCTTTTTACTAAACTAGTACTAAAATAAATAATGTTCTTATAATTATAAATTAATTGACACTGTATTTATTAATTTTTGGTACAAATCAAGTAAAATACCGTAAAACGTCAATTCTTGTTTTATGCAGTATTGCAAAATATTGTACCAAAAATTATATTTCATGAATGGAATACATACTTTATTTCCGTTCTCAGTGTACCTGTTTGTCTGATCGATCGACCAACACTGCAACGTGCAGTTTACATACTAACAGTATACATTGATTTATGTAGTATCGCTTATGTTTTAACAATTACACCAAACTTTTTTGTCTTATTTCTTTCTTTTTAGTGTAGCTTTACCTTTAATATTTTTGTGGAATATTTTGATACAATTTAGTTACAAATTCTTACTCTACATTTATGCGGTAATTGATTTTTAACTAATACAAAGTAACTTTATTTATTACATAGTAAACTTGCATATATTAATAGTTGTCTGATATATTTTTTACAACAATATTTAACAACATTTCTTTAGAGTTTTTTTTCAACTTACAGAGGTTATTAAACGATTAACAAATTTTTGTTATTTTTTACATGAAAACAAAATAAATACTATCAATAACTTATTTCTAAACTTAATTACTAATTAGTTCTCTTCTCTTCCAGGTTTCCATATCTTCTCAAACACAAAATGTTCACATTATACATATCAGATCACATCACTCAAGAATAATCGATTTGAAACAAGATGGCCGTCGGCGCGTGAGCAGGCGGGATGTACGAATCCCACCTCCCGTCAATCATTAAAAGTTAAATATTTGAACGAAGTTCCTTTGCACAATACGAAGTTAGCCGACGGAAACTAGGCAAAAAATAGTGTAAGATTTGATAACAAAGAAATTCCAAATTCAAAATTTTCACAAAAGGTCAGAATTACAAATGAGGTCAACATCAAACTAAAGAGGTTCCACACACAAACGTCACGTCAACACTCGATGTGTCGTCGGGAATTTTTTGAAATTCGAACTTCGTTCCGAGTGTTCCACGCATTCTTTTTTTAAATAAAAATTCGACTAGCTTAACTTAGACAACGTGTACACTCGCGAACGGTTTGTGTTGCACTAAATTAACAAAAAACATCTTTTAAAAACGTATTCAAAAACTTGAAAGCCATAAAACATACTCTCCCCCATTATTAGTTTATGGCTGGCGACTGTTACAGGCTATTATGTCGTAAGTATTGTATTTGTGTGTGTGTTTGTTTTGATTGTGTGAAGCGGATGAACTAACCAATTTGGTTTACAAAGAGATTTTATTGTTACTTATCTTGTAATAAGCACGTAGTAATTTTTTTTAGTTGTGAGGTGAGGACGCTTACATTCTTTATCAAATAATTTTGGTAAATTAACTAAACTAATTCTATTAAATCAACTAAAATCATTTACAGCTTTGATTTGGCTTTGTTTGAAAATTTAGAAATAAGTCGAGTTGAAGAGGTAGAGTCAGTTTATTTTTATTCGATTGGTAGAGTCAGTCGGCGTTATAGTGTAATTTACGTTTACTAGTGTTACTATTTATTTCTTAATATTAAATAAGCAATTAACTACTAATTATGTATTTAATTTTAACATTTATCAAAAATAAAATCTCCACACAACATTTTTCATGCTCTATTTTTTTGCCTTTTTCAATAAAAGCTACTGGATTTACTTTAAAAAATACTATCAAAATGGTATATTAATATAAAACAACATAATACTATATTTTTGTATCATGTCTTTATGAAAACGCAAATAAATCCGCGGCACGCGGCTAGTAATAAATTTCAATATTATGAAGTAGAGCAACCTTCATGTCGCACGCGGTAATAGTACCACAGATTAGATAACAGTTACTACGTACGTAACTTGTATGGCGGGTGCCCGCATTCTATGGAATACGGATATTTTAGTTGTATGTTATGTAGGTCGGTTTCTTATAATTAATATAATTATCTAACAGGTACTTCGGTCACTGTTTTTTGTTTACATAGATATCTAATACGGAATATCTATTGAGGTTTTTATTTACATTAAGTATCAGGTTTTTAATAGATATGTGCTTAAAAATAGTTTAAAATTAACTACATTCATTAAAGCACAGTAAATTATAAAATGTATAATCTTAGTCAGATCCTACAAGAATCTTTTAAATGTATCGTATGAGATAGCTCAAACAGCAAACTATCAGTCACGGTGTTTTTATACAATTCCGTTTCAGTAGTTTTTGAAATTAGTTGTCAAAAATTATTACCAGACAGTCAAATTATAAGGAAGTTACTACTACAATAAAAACCTACTTTACATTAAATTAAAAAGCAATAAGGTTCAAATTAACTATCACCCCAATCATTACAAATACCAATTATTAAAAACAAAACAGTGCAACGCAAGCAAACCACGACCTAATTAGTATTAAATATAACCTAACAAAATTACTAATCTCATTTCTCTGGTAGGTACGGTACTACCTATCAATTTAATATGTTTTAGCCTTCGAGCAATTCAGTCGCCAATTTGGGAACCTGTTTAGAAATTATAGGGTCAGGTCCTGCATCGGCCTGTGAGGGTACAAGTGCATTGAAATTTGGACCTTGAGTGAAATTAAGGACTATTTTTAAAGTACGTAAATTCCTTGAGGTAATGCGGTGTTGAAATAAAATTATTGTAGTTAAAGTGTGGGAACAATATTATGGATAAACTTTTTGTTTGATGGATATTTTATAGGATAGATGAGACACGTTTTGTTGTAGGAATATTCATTTAAAATTGGCCCTAGAAATGTTTCATGGATGACCTGATTAGTAATTTGGTACATTATGCACCTTTATTTATCTTATAAAGTATGACATTAATTTAATTCTTACTTAGATCAAATTATTAAAATGGTCTATATAATAGTATTTCGTCATCCTAAAACAAATTTGATTGCATAAAAAAAATAAAAATTTAGGTTGAGTCCAACATTTTATTGCTGCCTCTGCTAGGGTAGATAGAGTAAGGTATAAAATCCATATTGTTTTTTGCAATAAAGGGAATTTTCCTGTAACTTTATTATTGTTTTGCTTGTGTTTATTAAATAATTAATACATTAAATCAATTAAACTGCTTAAATGAAGTTTTAAATAAAGTAAATTGACACATCTTATCAAAAGGGGGCGTTACATGTCTGGTTTTAATCGGATAAAATAAGTATATAAATATAACTTTTAAACAGAACATTATTTATCTATAATATAAAAATGAATCGCAAATTGTGTTGGTAAGCGCATAACTCAACAACGCCTGGATCAATTTGGCCAATTCTTTTTTTGTTGTGTTTGTTATTGTCAGGAGAAGGTTCTTATGTAAAAAAAAACTGGAAAATCAACGGGAAAATTGGACCCGTGCGAAGCCGGGGCGGACCGCTAGTTGTGTATAAAATGTTTTTGATCCCATTTTCATAAAATCCATATTAAATATTCAAAACTAGCTATGCTACGCGGTTTGGCCGCAATTATTTCGATCCTGTGGGTAAGTATATAAGTACTTATACAAAGAATCCTATATGACTCAGAATTACTATAACACAACCAAGTAAATCGTTGAATGAATCTAAACGAAGTTGTAAAGAGCTTTCTAGGGAAGAATAAAGAAGCTAGCTTTTATCCCAGAATTTTTTAACTATAGTTACTTAAGTATTTACTAACTAATTATTATAAATAACTAAGTGACAATTAACACAAATGTAGGTACTTATTAATATTATGATATTAGTAAACATTTTTCTTAAAACACGGGAATACATTCCAGGACGTCATACATCCCACGTCCGAACGTCCTTGTATTGTTTCGCGGGCCTCGTTGCGTGAACCCGAAGTGAAATATGGCCGACAGTGAAACTACCTTATTTTTATTTTTTTACGTTGTTACTTAATTTTATCAAGTCGCATGAATTATGAGAGGCGGGACCACACGCGTCGTTTTAATTACGTGTTACCGATATGTAAAAATATTTGTATGCAATTTGGATATTAGATCTGTTTCTTATTTGATTTGTAAGCTATTGTAATCTGTTGGAATTTTTTGGCGGTAATTTTTACGATTGATTTTCCAATTGCGGACGGCCTTATTAGAAATCATTTTCATAAGATCTAATTTGTGTTGAGTAGACAAAAGAAAATTAATCTAATTGGAATTGACTACTTTGTTAAATTTAAATAATGAGGTAGGTAGGTAAATAAATGTTTTTAAATTCAGACATAACAAAGATTATTTTATTTAGGTTCACAAAACATCAAACAAATGAGGTTAAGAAACCGATTCAGTGTTTATTTTTAATTGGTTTAAATATTATCGAATTTTAAATCCGTGTTTAAAATTTAATAATTAGGTAAACCAATAAATCGCACGTGCTCCGTCCGTACCGGTGCAATTTTCCAATGGCTTTTCCAAAGTTATCTTTTGCACAACCTTTGTGAAATAATTAGACAAATAAATAGGTGCAGTAATTCTTAAGTGGTTTGCAAATAAAAAATCGGAATATGCTTTATATATTTTGTAAATTAATATGTAAAGTCTGCTCTACCAAAAAAAAATCTTACTCTACATTTCATAGACTTATAGTATACACAATACAATGCAGTGTTTTGTCTCATAGATCTCGTATAGACCTTATCATCGCCACTATTATTCACTCAAGACTACTTTCATCTGCCGATGGTCATTTCTTTGGTCACTGACGGTGTTCAAGTTAATAATAATGCGCCCAAACTAGATCGGGCCGTTGACCCGGGCGGGCGGCGCGGGCGCATTCAATCTCCCGCCATTTCGAGGAGCGCTAAAATGGCGCTCACCGACAAATTGCTTATTTTTTGTGTTTAAGCTATTATTTATTGCTTAATTTATTGTTTGTAGTAGTTTTTTTATTAACAATTTGTCCATCTCTTTGTAAACAGTTTATTAGGTAGCGTTTTTTTCAGGGGGTTTATTAAAAATCGCTCAAATAAAGAGATGTCTCTTGACTCTACATGACAATTAAATTGTCTTCCAAAAAAAAACTAATCTAATCTCATGTTATATAGGTAGTAATTAGTAAAATAAGAATTAGATAAGTAATTAAAAACATATTTTATTTACTTTAATACATATCTAATTACTAAAATACACAATATGAACAATTATTTTATAATTTTCAGATGATGACTAAACTGCAGACACGAGGAGAAAACAGTTTCAGAGATACTTTATGAAGCGTGTAAAATAAACGGGAAGAAATTTAATTATGGACTATTTTACAAGTTTCTTAAATGGAAGAAGTTTTAGTTCACAAAATTGGACAGTTTTCATTATGACTTTTCCGTATCTTTTTATTATTTGATTAATTTTTAGGTACCATGTGTATTAATTATTAAATAATAATAACTTCATGGTCAATGTGGTAGAGTAAGAAATACGCATAATTATGATTCCTGACAGTAAGAATTTATTTTATCATTAAGTAATTTAATAAATTATGACTTCATTTCTTATTATTCCCAACATTTAAATCCTAAATTTTTGGTATAAAAATTACTTTACAAAATTAATATAATTGAATAAAATAAAACCACGCCTTTATTAGACAATTATCATAAAATGGCCTATTAAACTTGAACAAAGTATTAATTAAAAACATATTAAATAGAATTATTATTACATGTTTAATATTATTTTATTGGATCAAATTAGTTTTTTAAACAGATATCCGAGATTTGATAGCCGCAATAAAATCATGAATGGCACTTAAATCTGTCTTCGCTAATAAGGTGTTAACGAGGGTCGTTCGTTTTATGTGATTTTTATTGACACTTCAGATGTCGACTGTTTAGCTTCCACCGATCCTCTTATCAGTATCTTATAAGATATTAGAGGAACGTAATGGAAAGCGACATTTTAGAGCCTTTATTGTTTGAAGTAGCCAGAGAACATCACATCAAATTTTGGATTAATTATTAGATAGTCATGTGGATGTTTTATATCGGGTAATGGTTTAATAGTTTAATTGATTTTATATAAATTTTGTTGGTTAGTTCATTGGGCTTGTACCTTTTAAGTACTTATAAAAAATAGATTAAAGAGTTCTTTTGGGTAGAGTATTTGAGGTAGAGTTTTTTGTATGAGATTTAAAATAGACTAACCTGCAATTGCCATCCATGGGTAGAATGTGTGGTTGGTAGGTTGATGTTGTACTGGTTGGGCTGCTGTTGCCGCAGATCCTGGTAGTGCACACTGGTTCCCCCAAGGTAGAGCTCGACCGGGGCTCGATGACTCGCTGTACCGCGCTTCTGGAGTGCACGCAGCCGGCCGCACCAGCGCTCCTAGACCTGATCCCCAGCCTTCCTTCCCTCCGTAACCATTCTGCTGCTCACCACCAGGCTTTGAGCAATCCGTCTTAGCGTACTGCTGCTCTCCAGCGTATAGCTTGCAGGCAGCCGCCACCGACGCATCGTAAGGCGAATCCTGCGGCCGCGGCTGGTGCAGCGCGTGAGGCTGTGCATACGTCAGGCCCAGAGGAAACCCTCGGTATTGGTCGCCGCCACCACCGCCCTGGTGGACTCCATGTGCCCCGTAAAAACCACCCTGCTCGAAATAGGAGTTCATTATGTCCAATCACCAAACACAAATCGTCACTTCAGTTAGGAAACACTTATGTCATCGCGGCCCCACGCGACGTGATAACGCGACCTCCGCCAATGTCACTCCAAATACGGACAATGTAATTTAATTTTATTAATTTTATTGCCTCTTAAACGTCACTCGAGCGTCATAATGGGCTTCGTTGGCGATAAAGGCCAGTTGACGTGTGTTTACTTTTTACGATTATTTTACGACTTGGGAGCGCGTGCCGCGGGTTTTACGACTTTTTGAGCGGTTTCGTGTGCGGCGCCGGCTCGTCTCACTGGTTAGGTTTAGATTCGGCCGTATGTGTTAATAATGTTTGATATTTTCAGTGGGTGTATGGTGAATCGGGATCGAGAGTCGCGAGCGAAGTTTTGCGATAGTCACGTGAAGAGCGCGCGGCTTGTGGCGTGTGCGACCGGCGCGGCTCAGGTCACGCAATCTACTGTCTACGGCGCTCGGGCCGAGCCACGCGCGCCGCCCCGCGCGCTGCCTGCTCTCGCAACACACCCGATTGTTCCGTCCCCTTTTCGCTAATCACTATAAATATTATCAGTTACGCTCTCTTTTCCCTTTCTTATCACTCCTACTAGTACCTACTACACGTGCTTCTCATTTAACCTTATGCAAAATAGGGATTGTATAATTAATTGCCGATTGCTGATTCAGGGTGAAATAGGTAATTTATGGGATTGAGTATTTTTGTCTTTAATAATGTAATCACGTACCTAATAAAGTTTTTATTAGTTTAAGTACCTATTTACAATCTATTAAGTAGGTAGTGCACATAAAAAAGTCATAAAGACTTTACGATACAACTATTGTTAAGCTGTCAGCACTTGTCCAATGCCTTTAAAAAGCAACAAAACCTCAATAATGGACAGCTACTGAAAAGTTAAGCCGCAAAAGTCGTAAACTCATAAACGTACAATTAGTGAAACGGGCGAGTGAAGAAAAGATTTTATAACCACTTTTCGACCGTGGCACAATGAGCGCGCAGTATCGTAACAAGGTGCTGAATAGAGTGAGAAGTCGTAAAGATGATTATTATTTCTTCTACTACCTGTTTTTACGGGTGATGTTGCTGTTACGCTCGCTCGTTTACGTTTTACGTTAGGTGGAAAGTGATGGGCTGTGATTCGTGGCAGTGGCGGCGCGGGGACGGCGCGGAGGGAAGTAGCGCTGTCTCTGTCTGGCGCTGTGTGTCGCGTGCAGTGGACGGGCGCACTATCGAAGGGTAAACAATAGCGCATTATCGCAAGAGCACTCCACTCAGTTCGCGCGCCCAAATGAAGTCATCAAACGAATGAATGGCTCTGGTAGTGCGGCCTACCCACAGAAACAAGATCGCATTTTTATTGCACTAACCTCTTTAAACAAATATTTGCCGATAAAGGGAAGGGGACTCTCGGTAGCTATTTATATTTTTTTATATAATTGATCAATTTAAAACATAAACGCCGACACTTTATGGTATAGGCGAGATATTTTTAATAGCACTAAGATTGCCTAATAAAATTTCGCTAACAGATGCCTGATCAAGAAGGCGGTTGGCTATTAAATAATTAGATGCTGTTAAACATAGTTGTTGACTGTTTATGGTAGCAATAAAAATAATTTATTTACTAATTAACAATCGATCAGGCAGATAGAATTAAGATATAAATCAAAGAAATAAATAAGTGTTAATTGTTTTATTTCTTCACCTTTAAAAGTATTTGATTCCAGAACGTGCCAAAGTCATGAAAGTACCTGTAGTAAGTATCTACAAGTAGGTACTTAGTTGTTCTCTTTCACCTGAATCAATTGGGAAGCTTTCCCTACCTTTTAAGTACAAGATTTTTGGAATGCTATACGATGTAGAGACGATGTCTAATAGCTTGCATTTGCAAGCAAGAGGTTCCAGGTTCGATTCCTGGACATAGATAGATTCCTGGATACATGTTTGCTATTTTCCAAACACCTACGAGTACTAACTCGTAGGTGTAAGTACTTACCTACTAAGGTAAGTACTTACACCTACTTACATATAAACTTTAGTTCAGTATATCATTTCCATTTTCTAGATTTCCCTAAAGACTCAAATATCTCCTCCCAAAGATTATTATCAAAAAATAGAAAACTACTTATTGTGTTGATTTTCAACATTCTTACGTCTAACATAAACTTCTCATATTTTCCAATTGGATTCTTCATACGTACCTACATACAACCTTAGACTTTTTATCCTCAGCCAGTTAACCGCAGAGAACCTTGATTGTTAGACTGGCAAATGGGGTAGAGAAGGGAAACTGAAGACTTCCTTAGGTTTTATAGCTGATAGACTGTCTTACAGGCAGGGATACAACAGAGGAACAGACCTCGACATGGGTAGTCAGTAGTCACCAATTAGATTTTGCCAGAATCATACTCCAATAAGATTCGAGACTCACTTATTGGAATCTGTGTAAAATATGTATCTATAAGATTTCAACAGAGAAAAGAAAATCAAAGAGTTTATGCGTAAGTAGTATCCTAGAAACAGGTAATAAATATAAGGACGATGTTCCTATAATAAGAAACAAATGACTGAATATGCATTATCAATTTGCATACCTATGCATTAATGTATAAGTACGATTTAGAAGGCACAAGAAGAAACAAAATAAGTATGATAAAATCAGAAGCTCCTTCTTATAAACTAATGAAAAAACAGATCAATAACTTTAATACAGTAACAAACTACAAAACTGCCTTCTTGATTTTTTAATAATCAACATAAATTTAAAAATGTTCATAAAAACATCGAGAAACATCAACAATCTCGGCTCCGAGCATCATATGGTGACGATTCGCGTGTAGTGCGCTTGAGCATAGCACGCGTTGCCCGGGCGCATCATAAACACGATTTTTACAACCTCTTGAGTGCTCATAAACGTCACGTGAATTGCTCCGTTTGTAGAACTACAAGTAAACACCGCCAGATTATACTGTCTGGGTGACCAGATTGAGAGTTTTTGTTAGTGTTAGGGTGAATTCAATTGGGAGATTGTTGGGGAGTTTTGAATTTGGAATGGGATATGAATTATGCCTTGACTAATTCTCCTAAAATCTTTAAGGGGTCTCTAAATTGGAGATTTTTTTAGAATAGGTTTAGATAATAGTAGTAAAGTTTTTTTTACGACCCTGTTTCCAATTTTGGAAAAGCTACTTCAAGTATTTAACTACTTGTAGGTAAAGAATTTACTGTGGCACTTCACAAAGTAGGACAAGAACATACACTTACCTACCTAATAACATACAAATTATATTATGCAACTCCCTTCATTTTTCGCCCCCGTGCTCAAACAATCAATGAAACACCCATATTATAATTTTTACCCATGTAAATTTTCCTACATTTTAAGGATGTACGTACAAAATTGAGTCCTTTACTGGCAACATTGTTTCGTAATCGCCTCTGGGGCTAAACCTCTATATAAATTCGAAACTTTATTGACGTAGGCGTTCGATGCACGTGGTTTGTTATTATGCCGTTCTTTGGACATTTATTGAACAATTATTGACTTGTTTAAACTATCACCCATTTAATAGAGATAAAGGAGTCATTGATAGTTTATAGCTTCATCGTGCGAGGGTATAACGACTTTGGACGATTTGCCCGCTCTCCCCAGCGTCTTCATGTCTACCAGGACTCGAATGCTGAGGTTTTATGACTGTAATTTTCCATTTTATTGAGTCTTGAGTTAATGTTCAGTGGATTGATACAATCACTAGTTTGTAATAGTGTTAATTTATATAATTTATAGTGTTGTTTATTAGGTGACTCTATTAGCAAGCTGGTTTGCTGTAACATTGTAATAGTCGTTTTTTGCTACGTTTGCTATAAAGAGCGGTCTTGCGTGCCTCTATGTGTAGGCTAATTGATTATTGAAATTATTATGAGTGAATTTTATTTACTTACTTCTAATCGTTACTTGTTCTAAAAGATTTAATACTTAGGTATATGTAAGTAGAGTTTTATAACAGAGAAGTAGCTTAGGCGTACGTAAAAGCATAGAAATTATTGAAGCATTTTAAAAATGAACTGAAGTATTTTTGTTTTTGATAATAAACCTTTAATACATTATTTATCATATTATTGAATTATAACAAAAGTAACATTTATAAAGTTATAATCTAATTCAACAGAGCTCTACATTGAAGAAATTCACACTTCCTTTGGTATCACGTAACTCTACCATTTATATTATTTTCATACAGGAAGAAGATACTTGTTATTCGAAAGAAAAACTTATCAAATAAGTACCTATTTTAACAATTTAATCAAATATACCAATTTTAATAATAAAATGAACTCTACAATGAGTTTTATAAAAGCTTTTTTCAACATTGCTTTCAGCTCCATCTATCGATTTTAAAGTCAATTAATCAACCATTCGCATCTCTTTGGTAGGCATATAATTTGAACAATTACATTGATTATACAAATATTTAAAAAGTATTGACTTACAATAAATTGTTTTTATAAAAAAAACAGTTTTATCAATGTAAATACGGCTAAAATTTTAAGTAACTTAGCAATGTATGTTCAGCGCCACCTGCCGAGATTTTGTTGAAATAACTCACCCAAAAGCTTTCAAGAGCTTTGAACTGCATTTTATGGTTGCACTTATTTAAAGCATCAAAATGAATGTTTACAAATGTGATATGTAAAGTATCTGTAATAAAACAACTATTTAATAAAGTTGTTAAATAAATGTAACAATTTTAATATTATAGGCAATTAAGTCAGTCAAATATGATTTTACTTTTATGATATGACATTTATCACCAATAAAATTTAATATATCAATATTGAGTGTGAAATGGGCAATCAAATTTTATCAATTTATACATGATAATTAGGTATGATTCATTCATTATTAAATTTAAATAGGAACTATTAATAAAATAATCAGTAGTAGTGTTTTTACGACTGTAATAAAATGACGTATAATTTGTATAACACACGGGGACCACCAACATATCAAAGTAACATAGAAAAGTGATAACAAGATCATAAAAGCAGATTTTATGACTTTATTCATCATTCTTGTAATACAAATTCATCAAGACGCCTGTTAATCGTAAAATAAAACTTATTGCACAGTAAAATGATGTTTAAATTGACGACAAGCGTTTTATTTTCGTCATAACAATAAAATTTATTTTTATGAGGCCGCTTTTAGTGTTTTTGTTTTAGCGCCATCTAGCGGTTGAGTGGTGTACTGTTTAGTGAGAGTGCTTAGCTACGTCACTTGATTTGGGTTTTACGATGCGTTCACAGCGCTCAAATGAATGGAGGAGTCGTAAAAGTGGAATTGGCGATTCAACAAATTGTTATCTCTACATTTTTGTAGAGATTGTGGGAATTTAGTTTTTTAAATATTTAGCTAGAGAACTTTTAACAGTTTATCATGTAATATTTTTAAATGATTTTTTAAAGAAGAATTTGATAGAGATGCCCTTGAATTTATTAAGTTAAGTATTTTCATTGTTGTTTTTTCGGTTACATAGATTTTGTTCATTAAAAATATCTAACAAGTATTAAAATAACGGCATTTAATAAAATTGAGAATTATTTAATCTCTATAAATACCGAGAGCTACTTAATTTGAGAACTCTACATTTATAAACAAAGTTACCAAATATCATTCAACTAAACAAAGATCTTGAGCAACTAAAAGAAAATAATGAGACCGTTAAAATTAAAAAACATTATTAATTTAAAACAAAAATACCTCAAGATAGAGCAAAAATAGTTTATCTCTACCACTCAACCCGTGCGCTTCAAATGAACTCTACCGGATAGAGATTCACACATACAAAATAACCCCCACGCGTTTCCATGTCACATTAAAACTAAACAATCTTTGCATAATTGTCTCATTCACGCACGCGGTATCGTAACGACCGCTCCATATACATCCATCTCTCTCTACCACGATCGTCAAAATGGCCTCCAAACGAGATATTTTGAAGGAACGACGCCAACTTTTGTTGTTGTAATGGGCGGAGCGTGCTTAAACAGGGACGGATTGAGTATTGATTATTGTTTTGTAATAAAATTAAATGATTATTTTTAAGTATTTTTGGATTTAGGTACTTCATATTTAAAATTAAGTTATGATATTATAATATGACAGAATATTATTTGTGTTACTGTTACGGCATCATTAGGAAAAAAGTGTTATTTAATTTGGTCTTTTGATTTGACGCACTATCATCATTACTAAAAATAAGCCCTGGAAACGATTTTAGTTCTGCAAAGCGTTTAGCAATAGGCTTTTATTATATAAGAGGCTGTACGGCAGGGGAGTTTGTATTGAAAGTTTGTATGAGCAGCGTTGCGTTTCATGTCAGGCAAGCCTCGCAACGAAGAAATGTCAAGAAGATCCTGAGGTAGACGTTCGCGCTCTGCATCCACTTAACACTGCTTTTATAATAATTTCTACTCAAATTTTATTTTTTTCAAATTACTATAAAACATAAACCGGTATGTTGCCTGTCATAAAGTTTTCCGAAATAAAATAATTTCGAAAAGAGAACACCGAAAAACAAGTATGCAAGATAAAAAAATATTTAGAAAATTAACTTTTTGTGGTTTTTAAATTAAATACTTACAATATAACTTCATACTTAATTAATTAAATATAACAAGTCACCCTAAACGTGATACCAAATTTAAGAAATCATCTTGTTATACTTACCAAATATTTATTTCCATATTTTCTTCGATGTGTTTTCCGAGTAGTTACAATATTATCTGAAACAAAAATATAATTTATTATTACAAAAAAATTTCTTCGAAATAAGAGTTACCGAAAAAAGAAATCTGAAATAAATTAAAAATAAAGACTTATGATAATGATAATGCGTAATTATAAAAAATATTTCAAATTGTTAGAATTAACCATTAGCAATGTTGAAAATTAAATACTTCACTTATAAACTACAAAATTATAACTATAATTATTGAATATTAAATACGGGGGTGAGCTTAATTTATATTTCCCGTTCTTAATATATTATTCGAACTTAATGTATTATTCCCGTTAAACATGACGTAGTTTAAAAATAAATGCAAAAAGAATAGAAAAGAAAAAACCTATTAGTATAAGTAATAATAACTATAGAAATAAATAGATATGGTAAAAGGGCGATGCAGGTAATGTAGAGTTCGTCCCTGTGAAATGGAATTTGGATATGGCGACCGATGCGTTTCGCAACGACCGACCAAAGTGATTTTAGGTTCATATAAATTGCTCTATTTTATTATATTTTTATTGAAAATAGCTTGTGAAATGTGAAAGTCGTTAGAAAACGTTTGTAGAAGTGTTAATTTTGTAGTGTATTGTTTTAAAAGTACGATTAAATCAATGAAACGATCGTTTCTTCTTGTAACGTCCGCCATTATGGTTCTAAGTTTGCGGGCGCCGCGTCACTGTTGCGTGAGAAAGAGAGATATGTATACAACCGTCTTTATCACACTCGCGTGAAAAAGAATGGTTGATTTCGGGTGAGATAAAGTTTTTAAAATTATTATAATAAATTATTCAACTATTTTTGAATGTATAATAAATTAAATATAATGTGAACAAAATATATTTGAATTGTTTTAATAGTCAGTTTTATTTATTTTTTACGTATTGATAATAACCTTGATGGCTATTTAAATGGTCTAGGTCGTCGTCTGGTTAATTTACTAGTTTAGTTAAACTACCTATTTACCTACCTGTGTAGATGTATTTAAGTATTTAATATTATTATTTTGTCATGGGTTTTGTTAAGAAAAAAGTAGGTATACAGTGTAAAAGTAAGTGTAAATAAATACCTACTACTGAAAGTCTACATAAGTACCTATTAGGTATGTAGGTTATGTACTCAGTCCTAAGTACACTACAAACCTACCTACTTTACTTACATAGGTACCCTATGCATCTATGTAAAAAGCTTTTGCTCTACATTACTCTACATATTTTGTTATAAACTTTACTTAGTACTTAGGTAGGTAAATGAATTTATTAAGTACCTACATTTTATAATAAAATTTAATGATAACCTTACATATTTATCTCCTAAAACCTTCAAAACCTATTTAGACCTAACCTAAAAAATGCTTATAAAAACAATTTTAAAAATCGATTCCTACTCTTATCTTACCTATTAAAATAATTTGATTATTATTATCAATACCGAAGGCAATATTTATAAAATATTCGGCCGATACCTCTGAACAGTCAGGTTAGGTGTCTCGGTAGAGGCTCGTTTGGTTCCAAATTAAAAATTGAACGGGTAATTTAAATTCGTAAACACGTACATCGCTTCCCGGGATTTGTACGGGCATCGAAAGCGAGAGTCAGAGTGAGTTTGTATTATCTATTGTAATATATTAATGGTTATCTTTATTTTTTTATAAGTAATAGTTTTTTTTATGGTTCACTGATTATTATTGGTTTTAGAATGAATAAGCTTTTGGAAGAAATTATTGAAAAAAAAATCTAAATAAGTACTTTACATTTAATCCATAATAATATCCACTTATTATGCAAGTGCCTACGTAAAAATATTTTTTCATAAATTGCAAGGTTTATTTAAAAAGTTCTGAAATAGGTAGAGGTTACCCATTATTATAAAAGCTCTTTTAGTATGATTTTAGTACTACATTTTATGGTTTCTAATATCATACCATTTTGATTTTTTAATTTTATTCAAGTGCCTGTATCTTAGTAGATACTGCGTCTGTATTAAAAGCTCGTGTTTAATCTACATAATTAATTAATTTATATAAAAAAAAACTCTTGTTCAATCGTCTCGTGTTAGATTCACATTAAATCCATTCCTTTTAGAGTAAACTGTAACTAAACTAGATTTTTCTGGAAAATAACATTATTTTTTTCCATTCCAACCAATGAAATAACAGTTCCAAATTCTTTAAAATTTGAACTAACCGCTAAAAAGAGGTTCAATCCAGTTTTGCCTATTAAAATATTCTTAAATAATACATTACGAATAAATGTAACAGTTTTTTAAGAGTTTTTATATACTTAAGTATCTAATCAACGATGGGTCTATAGATTTTAATGTCAATTAACATAATTTTCTCATGAAAATACATGTTAAAGTGGCTTATAGACAGTATCTGCTGTTTAGTTGTGTGTAATACGAATGACCGTTATTCTTGTAATGTAGAAATCGGGAATGTTGTTTCTGTGTTGTTCTAAAGATAAGATGATGAAATCACAAAGATATATTGTTGGTTGTACGGTGGGAACATGATAAGTAATATTATAATTATGTTTATTAAATTATGGTTTTTAGGGTATTCTTGTACACGTTTATTTAGTTACTTATGTTTATATATACATAGGTTATTTTGCCATTTATATTTCTAAATAAGCACTTCTTTTATTACCTACTGTACTGCAACAGATACTCATAAACAGCAAGCCTTAAGTTAGTTTAGCAAAAGCTTTTGCTAAAGACTTATTGAAAAGATTTTTCTATTCTTGGAACAGGTTTTGGAAAACAGATCTGTAAAATGGAAGAGCACAGTGAAACTGTCTATATTAAGCTAACTAAAATTGAAAAAAAATACAGTAATTCACATAGAGTGACTGCGTAGTTTCAAATTTCAATTTCAAATAACATTGAACTCAATTATAACTCTTGCTAATTAAAACAACTACTTAGCTATATCGACGGATATCAAAAGCACGTGCGCACCGATGCGGGTTAGCATTCAACTCCCGCGCATCACTTTGTGTTCACACCATAGACTAGCGTGATTGTTTTATTGAACGATTTGATGGTATTGGTGTTTGAGTAAATTAAATTGTTTGGTAGGGTACTGGTGATGGATTGGGGTCGTTGATCTTTGGATAGATGGAGGATGGTTGTTGGTTAGATAGATCGGTAGTTATTTAGAGAATTCCTACTACATTTTTGATGTAAGGACTACGAATATGAATTAGAATATTCCAGTAAAAGCCTTGTAAGTGTTCAAAATAAAACCATAATTAAATAATTATTTTAATACTTACATATTGTGTTATATTTCTTGTTTGATAGAAGGAACATTAATATAACTTTAAAAGCTCTAGTAGGCTACTGTCTCTATTCTATCTGGGTATATCTCTATTAGAACTAGTTTAATAATACTACTGATTTTCTACACCAACAGATTAGAAACCAACAAAAATCTTTTTCTATTTTAAAAACATAGATAATAAAACGGAATATTCTGAAGGTACAAAATTTAGACGAGTTTTACATAAAATAAAAGCTTTACAAAAGCTATCTTGTGGTAACAATAGTACCTACCTACCTATTAAATATTTTGTTAGAATGTATCCACTTACTTGATTATTTATTAGTATCTTTTTAAAGAATTATTTTATTCTTACAATTTTTATTATCACTTATACAAGTAACTAGAATCTATCATTAGCAAAAGACAGATATACGGAGAGCCTATCTTACGGAGAGCGTAGTATCTCGTAGAGCTTTAAGGCAATCTCAATATATGATATTTGGCACAAAGCTCCCTCAAGTATTGTAGTTTTATGGTGAAAAAATACTGAAATACATTTACTTTTAATTTGGTTTCCATAGAATAGGTTTATAGAAAATATTTCTTGATTTATTAGGACAAATATTTAGCAGTTTCTGAGTCATAATTATACAGAATTTAGTTTGACATTAAACTTAAAACATAAAATAATAGATAATTCATATTAGATTCGTATCGTACTTAGAATTATATTAATGTATAATAGTTTAAGGCCACCACCATTGTTAATTTGTATTCAATAAGCGCCAGAATTGTATAGAATGAAAATTAATACATTATTCTGTTTCCTTATACTAATTTACATGATAAATTTGTTGTTTGGGAATGCGTGTGAGGCTTGGTGAGAGAGGTTCAGAGACTGGTTATTACATTAGTTAGTTACTTGTACTATAAATAATATAATTTTTGATTTGTAGATGTTGCGTTAGAACTTTGTAGGAGGTTAACATACTTTGAATTATGTTTTAAAGTTGTATCTATGAGTTATTAGGTAGGTACTCTTGGCCACATTATTCATAATTAGATGAAATTCTTTATATACTTACTAAGATAAATATTTGTAAGCAAAATGCGATCTGTAAAGATTGTGCTAAAGAAAACAAACATTGATAGAAACCATGTTTTTCTTTTCGAATAGTTTTTTAACATGTCTTAACAGGTATTGATATTATTGTTAATACTTTTCTCATTTTGTGATACTAAAAGTTCTTAATTCCTTTTCTAATCGAAATTTTAGTTATCTTTTAAATGTATTTAAAAATAAAGGACAATTTTTAACCCGACTGCAAATTTGAATATAACCTCTTTTTTATTAAGGAAATACTAAGAATTTCCTTTCAACAAAAAAATTGATAGATAAAAGGTGAGATTCTATAATATAAAGAGAAAGTAAAAAATACAAAGTCGGCAGTCGGCGCCGGTTCACGCGGGAACCGTCGCGTTGGCTTAAAATACCCACCCCTGATCCGTGTTCGTACTTTCAGACGGGATTATATGACGCTAGTTTTAAAATAGTTTTGGAAAAACTTGAAAAAAAAATTTCGGGACCGATATTTCTTACATCATTATATGACGTTAATTTTAATAGTTTTAGTCATTCGGAAAAAAAATTGGAACGCATTTTCGTATTTCAAACAAGTACCTAGTGGGAAGGTAAAAAAAACTACGCAATTTATTTTAATTTTCTTGTTGTTGTTGGAAATTACCACTAACAAATTGTGTTAGTGTTAAAATCAATTTTATTTACTGTTAGCTGTTAGACATTAAAAAATCTACGAAACGGCAGGTAAATAGGTACTTACATAAAATACCTACCTACATACGCACTATTTTTTTGTTATTAGTTAGGTAATTGGCTAAGTTGGCACTTATACAAATTACAATTACCTGCTGTAATTACTACTATAAGTAGGCAATGATAAATTGTTAGGTGTAAAATTTATTTTTGTGCACTAATTGACTTTTTTTAATTTAGTGTAAGTACCTATTTAGTTACTTATTAATCCAATTAAAATAAAATTAAACACTGATCTCGTCATTATACGAAACATAAAATACATTTTTAATATCAAACTAACCAATAAAATATGAAACAAAATTATTATTAATACGTCTGCTCGCCAATACGTCCGCTCGAAAAAAGGCGGCCATTTTGTCTGCGTGTAAGCCGTCCCTGCGCGCCCCTCCCGCTCACTGGAGGGGGGATCTATACCTACTAGTTCCATTGTACTCTGATCTAATGAAGTACGATTTTGACCCGTATTACCAAGTAATAGAGTGTAATAGTAGTTGAATTTACACTGGTTAGATAGTATACGGGCTGTTTATGTAGCCGAAACTGCCGCTTCATACACCAACGGTGACATTGCCATCAGTTTCATTATTATTGGGCGATTCACGACGTTTACTCTGCACTCGTTGAATCTCGGTAGCATTGTTCAATTAAAACGTTAGTGATTGTTGATTTTCATTGTTTCCTTGCTTGGTTTTGTTAGTTTTGAGGTTTTTTTAGTTTGTACTGATTGTTTTACAGTTTTTTTAAGGTAGGTCTGTTGTTTTTTTTTTTCTTTCTGTTTTTACTATGATTATTGTATGAACTCTACCGAACCTAATTTACTATTTTTTGTTCTTTTTTACTCGGAAAACAGATTTTCTGTTTAAAATTATCAATTTCACAGTATCAGAATCAAATTTTAAAGACCATCAAATTAAAGAAGGTCTATAATCTATAAAATTCTTATAGCTCATAAAAGGCGTCTTTAAACCCATAACAGAGTGTTTAATTGAAATAAAAACCATATTCTCATGGTGCTTGAGTATGACAGCTTTTTACTTCAACGCCTGGACCGTGTAAGATAACTAAACGGCTAATTGAATAATTAACCCGCTCGATAATATGTTAATGTTAGGAACAAGAACATCAGTAAAGTAATCAGTAATTAAAAACGTTTCTTCATGTGAATTGTTAATTACTTACAGTAAAAATTCTTAATTATTTACTGGCTTGTAAATACTTAGGTATTTGAATTATTTGAGCCAATGATTAATGAAAATAGAATGAATACGTATAAAGAGTAGACCAATTAGGTTTTTCTTACTTTGTCTACTAGACTTTCTCCAGAAGAGATCTTCCATAAAGTTAAAAGCAGGAAGAGGTGAATGCATCAATCAATGACCTAGATACAACCCGAAATAATGGGACATCATTTCAATTTGAGCATAAGTTTTTGTGCAGCTGCAACCCACACATAAAATAGACCTCTAGCTGGTTTAAAATTCCGAGCAAAGCAAATTATTTGCTGTTTTTACAAAACATATCTCTCATCACAAACATATCTCGAGTTTGATCCTATTCCTTCTCATCTGTCTAATTTCATCACTGAGAGAAAGTACTTGCTTTCTTCCTGTAGAGGGGTCATTCAATTGTTAATAAATACTTAGATCATTATAACTGACCAACATAACAAAGCAGCCCAAATAAGTCTTCATATTGGCATTGGGCAAGTATACCACATTACGAGCGAAACTTACGCAGCGCGCCGTTCCACTGTCCCATTTTGGTTTTTGGCCAAACCCAAACATTTACTCCATTTACACTGTTAATGGCCCATCCTTATTAAATTTATACTGGGTACTGTTAAAATTTCAGTTGTTTAATTACACGGAATTTTGGCCCAGGGAAACCTTAATGGGCGCACAGTGCGGACGCAGCGAAATTAGGTGGTTGGACCGACAGAAACCAACTGGGTGTATCGTTATACGCTTACGACGATTTATACTCTGTTTCTGTATATGTACTCTAGTCTATTCTGCTTTTGTTTTAACATTTACTGGATTAGTTTGCACAGTTCTCTTTGTTAATTACACTGGGAACCGTTTTATTTTATTTAGGTACCTACTTTATACAATACAATTTCTTAAGTTTTAAGCGTTTCAAAAACTTTCTGAAAGCCGTAGCATTAGGTAATAGTCTTCGTTAAGTAACAAGTACATTTTCTCATTAGGAATCTTAATATTTTTTTTTAGAAAAATTACAAGGAAATTCTAGACAAAAGTCTCAATTTTCCTAATCGATTTTAACTCATTATCAAAATGGTGTTTCATGTGCCACAGGAAAGCCGGTCCAAGTGGATATATCTCCGTCCTTTTCCCTCTAATGTTCTCATAACCGTTGTTGAGACGTTCAACGTTTTATGTTATGAGTGCGTCGTAAAATAAAAGTGCATCAACGAGCCTCCCGTTTGCATTTGTCCGCGATTATAACCATCCCAATTTGAAATTGCTATGTTCATGTACCTTTAGCAAACTATTCCGAGGTCTCCCCAACTCGGTAGCGTTGGCAGGGTTCTTTTACGATTATTTAGTCGTAAAAATCAAAGTTATTGCCTATTTACAACCGTAAATGTATGTTAATCTTTTTTTTACGAGTGCGGTGGCTTATTATTTAATCGTCAATCAATTATCACTTTGTGTTTGTTTAAAACTTGTTTAATGATTATGAACGTTATTAAAGTAAAGATAAATGTCTGCTGCAAGTGCCTATTAATTATATTAAGGTTTTAGAGCTTTTGTTTTTTTTTAATTATTTTTATGAGCAATTTTAATGCTCATTATCATGTTTACATATTTTTTGGAAGGCTACTGTTTAAATTTGTTTCATTTTAAATTCCGATTTTTTTTCTTCAAATATTTTTTACTAAATAACAAAATATTTCAGGGCCCATTTATTATTGACATTTCTTTGTAATGTAGTGATTTGAAAGTAATAAATTTTGCAACAATGTTGAAACAAAAAACCCACGAAGGTTGAATAAGTAGATAAGTTCAATCACTTATAACTCTTATAAGTCACAAAGTACTATCTCTTAGTAATATCTCTTAAAGATGAATCACTGGCAACAATCTTAAACTAACATTTAACATTATTACTATAAATTAGCCTGTGGAATCTTGAAACAAAGACATTATACGCGTATGTCAGGACCTCGAACAATATTCAACACATCGTCTTGTCTTTTATAAATCTCTATTATTTATTTATCGAAAAAGCTTATGCACCACTTCAGTGCACTCCAATATAAGCCTTAAAAAGCTAGCAATATGATTGAAAATTGATTGGGATGTCAAGGTCCTTATAAGCATGGGAGCTGTATAAGATTTAAATGTAGAATTAACTGCGCCGGAGTTTGATTGCATCGCAATTTGTGCTTCTCATATGGGTGAGATTGAAAGTGTATTTTAGTGTTATCTCACAATTGGTTTCGTATTATTTATGTAAGTATATTTTATTTACTATCGATAACGTATGTGAAAATATAATCGAATTTATCTAAATGGCAAAGAGTGAAAAGTTTACATAAAGAGTACATAATTGAATAAATAAATTTTTGATTTGAATAACTAAAATGTTTATATTTTAAGCATCAAATATTAAATATTGACATAAAACTAATCATAAATTGAATTAAATAATTTGACATGAAAATTATTAAAAATTAAAATTCAGTAACAATTTATTAATAAGTAGGATATAAAAGGTAACAATATTATCGTCATTATTTACTGCCTAGATATGGGAATACTAATTAGCAACAAGTAATTTTATACTGATAGTGATAAAATACTTCTGAAAAAAAACTAAGTACTAAGTATTATAATAAAAACATATTTTATTGGTACTTACTATCTTCTATCTAGATATAACAATTAATAAATAATGCAAGCAATTTAGTGTTTATAGCTGATATTTATGATATTCTACGATTTAAATATTTTTATTTTAAGTTTTGAATAAATTCTAATGCATTGTATCCACATTGTAAATGTAAAATTTCTTCCTATTGTTCCTTCCTTTCAGATATTATTGTTACGCTTATCGACCTTACCAAACAAAGGGTTGATAGATATCTAAAGCAAACAAGGTTCTAGTTTAAAAGTACTAAAGCTAGGAACCTTCTTGGTTTAAGGCTAGACCGCATTACGCTACACTTCACTTCAGGCGGCGCGCGACGCGACACGAAGCGACAAAATATTCTTTCTAAGTAATTTTATGAGCAGCGCCCCGCGGTTTTACCCCCGTTCACGTGGAAATACGGGGATAAAATATAGCCTATAGCCTTCCTCGATAAATGGGCTATCTAACACCGAAATATTTTTTCAAATCGGACCAATAGTTCCTAAGATTAGTGCGTTCAACCAAACAAACAATCAAACAAACTCTTCAGCTTTTTAAATTAGTATACCTAGATAACGCACTATATACGCAGCAGCGTAACTACGCGCCACTGCAGTTCAAAAATAGTGTCGCTGGGTGTCGCGTTCGCGCCGCTCTGCAGTGAAGTGTAGCTTAGTGCGGTCTTACCTTTAGGTATCGCACAGACCGATACATCCTCACAGTCTAAGTTATTGGTCTAAGTATACCTAAGTCTGGTACGACTACGACGTGACTTTATGGCGTTTGTTGGCTCGCTTACTCAGTTTGCAGCTGAATTTCTTTATTGAGTATTCTTTTTGGTTTTAGTTAGATAAAAGGATGAGAAAAATTATTTATTTTATTTTATTTAAGATGTATTGAGTTCTAAGTTAAGTTGTGGCTCCACAAAGTCTTATGGGGTGTCTTAATGGCGTAAGTGGCGGCATAAATAGAATTAGCACTACATTTTGTTTCAAAATGTGACGTAGAAGTGTAAGTAGTCTACCTATATCATTCAGAGATATTGTTAAATCTCGAGGTATATTTGTCATCAGAATTATTTTCCTATAGGTATCAAATGTCACAAATATATAAAATAAATCATTTAAATGGATATTATATGCAGTACAGAATAAAAATATAAGTAGATAAGACATTTGATACGTTGAAAGGAAAGAACATTTAGCGCATTGAACTTGTTTAATTATAAACTTGTTTATGATTTTTATAAGACAAACAATTTTACGAAGAAAAGAACGTTTAAAATTGGAATTCAAATAAAGAAAAACATTATACAATATACAGTGACGAATCAAAACAAAGAATTTAAACTTGGAATAACACATCGGCCAGTATTTCTGTCACGTCCTTAGCCAGTCGTGACATAGTACACGTCACGTTGAGATAAAACTCCCTATATATTCTGTGGTCCCTTACCCGAGAGCCCACTCACGACCAAATAATACTCCGCACAGATTTATTATATTAATAAAAATGGCGATAGTAATAATATCGGCCTATTTTTTTGCTGTCTTTTCTGGAAAACGGAGCAAGGACAGACTACAATTACTTATCTGTATTTGTACAATTCTTTGCATTGCCATACTTAAGTGTTCATATAATATTTTTATGAATTAATTTTATAAAGAGTCTCACATACGTAGGTTGCTTTCCCCACAGCTGCGCACGATGTGTTTCAGTGACGTCACTGATATTTAATGAAATATGCGTGAACTGCAATGGACACATTTTCTCTTACACTGATATAATAAGAAAGAATAAGTTTAATTGCAACGCTGACCTGTGAGATGTTGGTCATCTGAAACTCGAAAGACATGTTTGGAAAATAATAAATATGGTCTACTCGGAATTTCAGCCTTGGCAGGCACAGTGCACATGCCACTAGACAAAAAATATTTTATTAATATTACTTAAAATCATGGACACTACAAATCTATCTAACCACTTGACTGCCATCCGGTATTTAGCAATTACTCAAAATTATTCTTCACAAGCCATATAATTCCCAGGATAACATGGAACAACCGATTCCATCTATGTCCGTTCCATGTCACATTAAAGCTAATTACTTAAAAGATGTACAACAAAAACAATTGACATCGCATTTTATCTCCTTTAACTTAGTAACATCACAGATTACAGAATAGTTACTACGTAACAATATATGGGACTGAAAAAGGTGTTTGTTAGGTACACCTACTTGGTAACATATTGAATTTTCATGATGTTTTTCTAGTAATGTCCTGTTGCGAGAATAATAATAAAATAAAAACTAAGTGCGATACATGTAACTTTAACAATGTAGTGTGAAAATTTCTTGGATTTCAATACTGGACCGGTTTTTTACGTGATCAATCATTATAGGTAATATCTTCTTAAGACTTTTAACATTTGGTTGATAAAATACTCGTATCTTCGTTTCTAAAACTATGTACACATTCACAAACTTAGAGCAATAACAGTATTTAGAAAAAAATACCCAGAAAAACATATAGCATTATTTTATCAAGACACTTTTCCTTTAATTTAATCTTTACAAAAAGTTACATAGCCTAATATATAATGATGTTGTTTGATGCCACAGAAACTCAACTGAGTTTTACCGGACATCAAAAACATCTATACTAATATTATAAAGAGGAAAGATTTGTTTGTTTGTTTGTTTGTAATGAATAGGCTCCGAAAACACTGGACCGATTTCAAAAATTCTTTCACTAATGGAAAGCTAATTTATCAGTGCGTGACATGGGCTATATTTTATCCCCGTAATCCCACGGGAACGGGAACTACGCGGGTGAAACCGCGGGGAGCTACTATATCTAATAATATTCAAGAAAACACTGACGCGGAAGCTTCATAACCGTAGATAAACGACAACATATACCAAAACCCTTTTCCAGTCATAAAAACATAATAAATAACAGAGACTAGAGCAAAAGGGAGAACAAAAATAAGTTGGCAATATGTTATTGTCGAGATTTATGTTGTATTAAGTTTATGTGGGAGGTGGAGGCGTTATCTGGACACGGTTGTGCAAGTTATTGGACCTCGGCTGATATCGCAAGCGCTGGTACAACGCACCTATAGATAGATATAACGTGAGTGTCTTCTTTAAAGTTTCGTAAGTATGCTTTTGAGGTTTGGTACAAAGGAGTATTTTATTTTCGGACTTCTTCTACCAAATGTTTCTATGAATGATGATTATGATACTAAAACTCTCTGGAAATATCTACTGAAAATGTCCGGATTTGAATATGTTACATGCACATGCTGAGCCGTACTGCCCAGCTCAGCTGAAGTAACATTAAGATTTATTATAAAAGTGGTTGCGGGTACAATCCCCAAAATATTCATTTAGTAATTTTGTGTAAAACAAACGTAATATTGGACTTGGTCTAGGAGGAAGTACTTACATTTAGTTTGCCAAAAGAACTTTAGAAAATCTTGGAAAACTAAACGTCCTTAAAAAAATAACTTCTCTCTCTTTTCCGAACCTTTATCCCATGTCTTTTTGGGGCTGGTTTTCAGTTTAACCAGATTTGGCGGAATGACAGTATTTTAAGTGAAGCGACTGCGATCAGACCTTCACTTAAAAAAATAACTTCAATTATGAATATCAAAAGTTACTTAATCTTGAGTTATACAAGTTATTTTAGCTAGTTTTGATTAAGATATACTTAGGTACATTAAAATAGATAATAACCGTGGGAAGTTATACCTAAATAATTACATAGATTAGGTAGCGCTATATATTATAGAAATCCAATATGGAATTTTAATTTGATACTCCGTCAATGGCTTTTCCCCATTACAGCTATTGATATTGGTGATTAAATTAAAATTATTAGCATTTTATAAATATATTTAGACTTATAATATTGTACAATATTTTAAGTAAATTATTATTTTATGTAAAACTTTGAATGAATTATATTAAAGAGACAAGCTTTTTGTTTTACTTTTTAAAACAAAAAATATTAAAATAGTATATTATTTAGCATTTAAAATATAAATAAGTCACTTTATTATTTTTAGTTTATTTTATAAGTTTATACCCATAGACAGGCATATACTTCTTTATACTTATTTGGTTGAATAGATATAGTGAAAAGCACTTTGAAACTTACCTTTTTCGAATGCTCTATGCGAAAAATTCCGAAGTAACTGGTGATTTTAAACAAATTATTTTAATAACACTTTTTAAACTTATTATACTTCACTGAACGGTGACCCAAGTGTACACTAGAACGATTTTTTCAAGACTAAATTCCTAACAACAAACAACCTCTAAAACAATAGCTTGAAACGTATATTTAAGTTCGATAAAATAAAACAAAAACTCGGGATAGCAAAGTCGATTCTTTGTTAAGCCGCGTTCGGAGAACATCTCACAAAAACATTGAAAAAAATTGCCTTCAAAAAGTATAACCCTTAAATTTTTGGACAAAGAAACGATCTTTTTTAACCTTCAAGGTTGATGTTAAAAAAATAAAAGATACTTTTTTATTACGCCGTGGAATATAGAGAAAGAATCTAGCAATGTTTGCCCTTGTCCCTTTAGATTTTATTACACCGTAAACCACTAAAAAGTACGTAGTTAGTGTAACACTAACAATGTCGGATAGTGTTCCGGTCCATTACACTATGTTACTAAACAAAGGTTAAATAATTACCTTAAGCGTTAAAAGAAAGTATTTCACAATACATTTTGTTATGACTAAGAATTGCACAAAATTATTTATTGCGTCACGCCAATTTTTGCAGGTGAAATTATGACAATACAACATTATGACAAATTATTACAAAGAAAGTAATTTCTAGTCATTTTTGTTATTTTATTTGGACAGTACAGTTCCGCTGTTGTGAAGTTGGCGAAAAAAGTGTTTTAGTTAAAATAAAATTTGCTAATTTAATGTGATAAGTGAATATACCAATTTGTTGTATGAAAAACAAATTAGTTTAAAAATAAAACGTTTATCTCGAAATTTATCATTTTTAAGTGTTGTTGAATATGTTTTAAGAAACAAAATAATCAAGTTGAATTTATTTTACGTATTTTGGTGTTGCAAACATTAAGTTGGTAAGTAAACAAACTGTGCATTTTTAATAGTGTTTTTTTATAATTTTGGCAACTGGGGATTGCAATTTGGACGTGTCTAACGTAAACCCAAATCAAATTTACATATTATCAACAGTTCTCAGTGTTGTGTAGACATCACGGTACGTCTAATGGGTAGACAATTGACGCTATATAATTCATAGTAATTGCTATTTTGACTGGCTACTATGGGAAGCTTACTTTCTGTCACTCCCGTTTAGGTCACCGAATTATAACCAAAAATGCCTAATAAATATTCGATTTCTTTCATCTCCACTATTTAGCAATATAAAACATAATTTACAGTCACAAGATATTGTTTATCCATTTTCATCTACCTATTTAAAACAGATTTAAATAAATGCTAATGTTATATTAGCATACTAAAACATTAAAAAACGCGTAGGTAAGTAATTTATGACAATTTATTGAAAAAATATTAATGAATAAATAAAACACGGTGACAATTCCAACCTGTTTGTAAATTATTCTTAAGTCTACGGGGCATCCATTAATATTACCTACCTAAGATATATTTTGTAAATTTATATAATTCTCTGATTTGTGGCAGGTCAAACAGGTTCAATGTTGAATATCCAATATAGCTTCCTTGGTGTTGTTGGTAAAATATATATCTGACCCCTGTTATGTTAACATCTTTAAATTTTAAAACAAATAAATCAGTGTGGTCGTTGAAGTATAACTAACATGTGTAAAGAATGATAAAATCGAATTTAAATTTTGGTGCATTTCTTATTTCAAAATGTTATGAATGGCAAACAAATATGCACTGAAATGTTACGTAGGTAGAGTCCTTAATTAGCTTATCTATGTTTGTGTAGTGGTCAAATGCATAGTCAACAATGAGAGTGTAGCAAAATATCATTATCACCCGTTTGTTCGATGTATCGGGATCACAATACTGGTGCCAAATGCGATCGGAATTATGATGGGAGTCACTTTTAATGCCCCATTTACTGAGCTCTAATAGAGGATAATCACCCCACTGCTGAAATACGCGTTGCGTTTCCTGGCTTCCGTATTTGTTTGCACAATGTTGCTTGATTATATGGAACTCATAGTAGTCCTCTTGAATAGTAGTTCGGGACATAAAGAACATGAATTGAATTGAGGAAGATGAGCGTACTTGCTAAGAATACTTCATATTTGTTAGTCTTATTAGGAGCGAAGTGTTTGTGATCATTTTGGTTATTCTTATTTATCATTTTTTATCTTACACAAAATTTAAGTAATGAAATGGTATCTAAATATAGAAAGGCATTTATTTGTCTAGTTTTCCATTTAGCTTTTCTTTTTTCAAATTTTCTTTTAGTAGTTCTTAGACTCCAGAGAGAAGTAACTGCCGTAATGTGGGTGTTAACACTTTACAGTACCAAAGATTTCTATTTTTTTTTTCTATTCCATCTTATAATCATACGCTCCAAAAGAAATACAAAGGAATCAAATTACTTTTAACATCCCTGCTTTCCAATTCCTTTGTAAAATCTTTCGTCGATAATAAATACTGCAAAGGTCGGTCCCTCCCAAAATTTATTTGTTAATATAAGACGTTCAATAAAATTAATTTCACCAGTAAAATTTCAGGTAGGCATACAAACTGATGCTGCTATTTCCTATGTAAATTTGCTCACATAGGTACTTGACGATGCCGCTCATTACAGTTAATTGGAGGGCCATTCGTGGATGGGCCTCGAGCCCATGATGGGCGGTTTTGGACCAAAACGTCCATATTAATGTCAGGAGAGATGTTTTTAACGGAAACAAAAAGATATCCTACATTGCTCGGGAGTCTTAAAGAGAGTGTTTTAATTAATTAAGTTCAGTGATATTTGTTTTGGGAAATGCTTATGGTTTACCAAATTACTTTGTGTTGTTTTGGTATAACATTTTATTGCTGACTTGGAACTTGTATGGAGCTCTGAATTTTTCTTTGCTCGACATAGAGCGCTAATGAATTATGTATTTTTCGATTACCATTATTTTCTATACCTATTTCTGAAACGCGAAGAATCCTTGAAATAGAATTTATTATCACACAGTCACATGTTATTTAAGTATCTAGATGCTGTCGTTTTTAAACAATAGAGTATGAATATTTCAAGTTACCTTTGTAAGGAAAACAATTTCTCGCTTACTTTGCGTTCAAGCGACAAGGGAAATATGTGAGGCATATTAGATAAGGCTTTATAGGAAGTCGCCTTAACCGCTTTTGTTTCCGAGAAAATATACATTTTTCATATAAGCGGTTGGGTGTTGCGACGGAAAATTACCCGTAATATATATGATACAATGCTCATAATTGCGTACATTACCGTCGTAGGGGCCTTTAGCGTACGGAAGGTAAATTGATCCCTTTTAGTGCGGTTTACACGATTTATATGACGCTTCACCGTGCAAGATGGGTCTCACTAAGTTGTAAAGGTAAGAACAACCCTAAATGAGGCTAAAATTATGACGATGTGCGTAATGAAATGTGACCGTTCCTTCCTTTATACTAGAACTTTATCATCATGGGATTAGACATACATTCGGGCGTCAGCTTTTTAGTTAATTAGGATTGGGTTAAATATGGCAGGGTTGAGGTGACATCTTTGGTAAATTTGTAGAGTTTTAGACAATTTGGCGAGCGGATTATGTTTGATGAGATATTAAAACGGAATATAATTAATATTACAATTACTTTCATGTAAACGTTAACGATGGTATTTAAGTTTGTTGGGTTAATAAGATGTACCTTTTTATACCTCTTTACAACCATGCTGATTGACTGATTTATTAGACTATTTAAAATTATTATTTGTATTATAAACGAAGTTAAAAAAGAATAGTTAAAAAATTCGATAAGCAAAGGTCTTTCCACACTGGGTGGTCCTATTTTATAACAGAATTGTGAATCAATATACTAAACATATTATTATTTGCGAAAAAAATAAACGAGTAGGCGCAGATTGCGCATCTTTAAATTGCTACTGGTATTCTCTGTACATCAATAAACATTATTTATCTCGAGCTACATTGTATTTGCGACTTGGCATAAAACGGGCGTTGCTAAAACCAATCTACTCGACACAAAATACAAAGCGAAATTAAAACCTGACTCGAAACATTTCGCAATAACCAATCCCTTATCTCCACATATCTCTATAGACCTTTTAACATAAACGAAACGGGCCGCGGGGCGGCGAACTAATCTCCATAACTTTAATCCTTTAACCCTCTCTGTACCAGGAATCCAATCAAACAGTACACGCTACCCCCTCCCCCCCTCGAGTTTTCATTCCCGGCACCCCCCCGCCCGCGTCTCGCCTACGCAGCCTGTCCCGAGTAATTATCAAAGCTTTAATGACATCATAAATCGAGTGTATAATCTAATCTGGAAAAGCCCCGGGCTCCACCGCGCGGCTTAATGGTGTGAAAGCTACCTTATCTCCCGCCATGTGTGAATAGAGCTTTATACGCGGCCGCCTGAAAGCTCGCTCCGGGAAACTTTGGAAAAATATGTCGTAGAACATTCGAGATAAGAATGTGGGACGTGAAACGCTTTCAAGTTTAATAGAAAATCGAACATTATCGTAAAAGAGATGTCTTTGCTAACAAATTCTTTGGAAGTGTATCTTGTAAAGAAGGAACTGGTTAAGTGCACAGTAAAGAATTAATATGAACTTTCCGCTTACGCATTGACTTTCTATATCGTTCTAACACTTTATTTTATCATACCGAGTCGCAGGTGTTTATCTACTGGATCAGTTTTCTTAGATGAAAATAATATGAATGTGTTATGTTAAGTATCCGCTTAAAATAAAACGTTTACACGTTTTTAATTATTATAATGGCTTTTTTATATGGGCAAATGAATTTTCTACAGTTATTTCAACGAAAACTGATATGGTGTTACGTGACACTATGCACCGTTTACGCTATAAATTTTCTCTTCAAATTTAGATCATGATTATCTTACTTGTACGTTTTATAATATATTGGAAATGTGAATAAACTTACATATCATGTGGTGTTGTACCGCTAACCCAAACATTTTTGAAAGTTAACATTTCACGAAAGGCAATTTTGCTAACAACACCTAATTCAAGATGCAATTTCATAGTAAAGGTCAATCTCTCTGTAACAAATCGTTGATTACACATAATAGATTGATCTAGACTTTAGTGCCGCCGGTGTTCCGAACAAATTATTAAATTTCACGCCAAATCCAATCTGACGCCTTCAAAAGATTGTCTTAAAACTACCGCTTAGTTTTACAATCTCTTTATAGCGTTATACAACCACAAACTAAATATTCATCCCAATCAACGGAAGAGATTCCCTCGTAAAAATGTTAAAAGTTTTATTAAGCTGTGAATAATGGGAATTTCTCGTAGTTTAGTTAATACCATTTAAAGTTCGATTCTGTTTTAACAATCAATCGATTAGAATCGTGTTGTTTCTCACGTTTTTGTTATTTTAGTTTTAATTTTATGTGAAATCGATTATTTGTAAGCTTTTGTGTGAATCGGTTTTGTTTAATCGGTGAACTGGGTGAAATTGCAAAGTGATGTTTTAAAAGTAACGGTATTTTGTATTTTAAAATTAAATTAAGTATGTGAAATTTATTATAATATAAAGGTAATATTCGCTTCTAACCCACTATTTTAGACCACAAAATATGCACACAATATCCTAGCCTAAAGGGTATATTTAATCCTAAACTCTTAATGAAACACGACCATCATCCCAAAATTCGTCTCTCGCTGGGATCCCCTGCCTCGCGGCGTAATGAACAAACAAATAAATTGCGGCCCATATGTAAATTACATGTTAGACACTTCAACCTTATTACAATGTGCTAAGATGTCAGAATTGCAAGATACTTTTTTCTCTAAACGTGTACACATAACATGAGTCTATGGACCCCACTGCAAGGGGTAAGTGGATTTCTGTGTTGTACCAAAACTGTGCTTGAATGTACCTACATTATCTATAATGTACTCAGTTCGTTTTGGTATCGCGTTGCTATAAATCTGTACCCGTTTGGGCATAAAGTGCGTGCGATACTTGTTCCTTGTCCTAAAATAAATCTGTATCGGAAAGAAATACAGTTATGCTCGAATATTATTCTAATGGTTGGTGAGAAATTGGCTCTTTGGAACTTTATCTATATTACATTTATATATTTCAATTGTTTTACCTTTATGAAATAAGTTATTGTAAAATCGAACAATCGATAGCTTTTGATAGATTATGAGCTATGCATGTTTTAGTCTCTAAAAAGACGGAAATTTCCTGTTATTACCTGAAAATCTCATCTACATTAATAATATTCTTAAGAACTAAGTAAGTACACTTTTTATTTGATAGGATCAGAAGGAAATAAGGAAGAGAGAGACGGACAGACAGAAAAAACGTGGTGATGTTTATAAATTCCTTGTGGAAGTACGATGTTACACTAAAATAGTCTTTAAAAAATACTAAGTAAAACTTTGCTCATCATACATTATGTTTTAAAATGATAAATAACAAGACAAGAGAAGCATTATGCTGATTTACCTACACGTATCTGAGTTACAAAGTGCCTCTCAAGGTTGTTTAAATTCGACGTCCATTAATTTGTTGGATATGTTCCGTATACGATCTTTTGACTTTGACTCTTTGCAGTGAGAAAATAATGATTAGAAAATGTTTTAACACAAAATTGTATCTAGGAAAAAAAATAGTTACTTATAACATATCATAATCATTCACTACATCATCTCATCGAACTTAGTTTGGGATCAGTTACTATAGCAACTGATCCCAAACTAAGTTCGAAACTTGTATCTAGGGTATCAGAAACTACGCACACACTCATCCACACACACACCCAGACAGATATGTTTAGTGCGATCATGAATTTACTAGTTTCGGAGTCAGGTATCTATAACTGTGCCATATAACGTATGGATAGAGTTTCTTTTGATAGATTACCATTGCACATATAATTAAATACTTCACTATATTGTGACATTCTAACTGAATCTGTTATCTAAAAGACACATTACGTCATTGATATACTATATGTATATACTCAAAGCATTACGTGCAATTTTCTTAAAAAACAAAGTTGTTTTTCTTGTTTTTGTATTAAGCAACTGTGTTAGTAATATATCTTGCCAGTTTGTTCATTAATCAACAAGACAAAATATCCACCAATGGCAATTCTCAGATTGTTATTTAAAAAGTTTAGTTAAGTTATATACTAGTCTCACATCGACATAATTCAAGATTAGTCCGTGGTAGGGGTCACGGACTTACGGCTAATGGAAGCAAAAGCTTAGATTACGTAAACCGACCAATATAAACAAGGCTCAATGTCTCAGATAACGTGAGCCTCGGTATTTAGTCATCTATTTAAAGAAAGAACCACCATTAATTTCGATTCGGCATTATTTAGTGGGCTAAGCAGGCACGGAACGGGTTTCCTTGGCGATAAATCGAGTCGAGTGCTCGAAATAAATCTTTCGGAAACTCGATAAGAATCGGTGTCTCACGCGACGTATTTATTTATCGAACCCTATATACAGAGCCCGGAAGAGTGTCGACGAACTTTACGCTTTCACCATTTTAAAAATAAATTAAAACACATCTGATGCTGAATTTTCCGATTATAATATTCAATTTCGTATATGCTTTCGAAACAGACAAGTGTTAAGAGAAATTGTTAGCGATATATTCAATATGCTAATAGTTTTTGTAAAGCAGCGTCTATCGACGTGTTTTATAAAATAAAACAGCATGTTTTCTTTTACAACGAATGAAACAAAAGACATTTATCAACAATTTTATGTTCATTTCCATCGTAAATTAATGTGAAACTAATCCGGTGTGTTAGTTCGTAACCAGACAGAATTAAAAACTGACAAAATGAAGATAAAATATTGTGAATTTTAGAATTGTTCTAGATTTAAATTGTTAAATAATGGCATAAAACAATGTAGAAAACACTATTTTACTAAAGCGATTAGCCCTTAAATTTAGCGCGACAGACCGATCATGTCATTTTCTTCCTACGCATTTTGTAACGTTATTAGATTTTAATTTAAATTAAATAGATATCTGCGGCATAATTAAACGTTATTTATATCGTTACCTAAACTAAAGTAGATAAGAATTACAAAATTCCTCTAAAGATATGTCTGTTTGTATATTTTTACATAAAATAATGATAAATATGACATAAACAAATGCGTCTTTTGTGTCCCTTAATATTGGTGTTAAATATGTATTTCTCATTTAAGATATTTATTTATTTGATTTTATTTAGGCTTAAGGTTGAAATAAATCATAAGACACACTTAAAATGAATTGTAAAATAATTCGAAATATTTTGTTTACCTTGTAAAATAAAGTTTTAGGAATATTTGTTATTATACCTAGAAGTGTTATGGAAAGTCATTTACGATGGTATAATTTTAAGACAATTTTACTAATATAAGTATTTAGTCTCTATTACAAGCTTAGTCTATTCTAGAGTTTTCATTTCAAGATTTCAAAAGGAGAATTGCGGGATTCTCTTTACATAACAATCTTGTATGTTTTAAACTAAGTTACTTATTTATATTTATGAAATCAAATTGTACCTTTAAGTTCCGTTATATTATTAAGAAACACATCAGTGCATCAGAATATGTTCGTTCAAAAATCCCGCCCCTTGAGCCCTCAAAGCTTTAATTAAGTATAATACCAGACTTTCATAACAGAATGAAGAAAATTATATACTTACCGATTTTAATTTTTAAGACAAATAATATGTAATCAGAAATTATTACGACTTGTATTAAAAATTACATTTTAAAACAACAACCAATTACATATTTCAATTCTGTATGTTTGGAATATGTAACTTATGTTTAAGAAGTAAAGACTATAATAAAATTACATAATTAAGTAGTCGTAATTTGTTTTTTAAAACGTAAGTAATTACATTTTCATTTGATGCATGTGTGATGCTTACAAAGTTTTAAAAATAGAACGTTGTTTTTGTGAAACTAGGCTAATTTATGACAATTTAAAACAGCTCCAAACAAGTTGAGGTCATTTCAATAATTGTAATTGAAAGTTTATGCGACCCAACAATTTGTAGAGTGCGTTCATGTGGACCACACTACATCCAGTATCATAACCGAATTGGAGGTCGTTGAACTCTATCCGGGAGCGTGTCAGTTGGTCGAGGACGGTACATACATTTATCATTATTATTATAGTAGCGACATATTTTTCTATCAGAATTTTTTTATTTCCCAAAAAAATCGTATGAAAACGAAAACAGAGCAAATGTTTAAAAATAGAACGCAATTCGATGCTTAAAATTTATTGTCTGAGAATTTCGAATAGTAGGTATTATTAAAATTTAAAAAAAGAACACCAAATATTTCCAGCCAGTACGCAATAAAACGTTTCGTTTCCGCTAAAATTTTGATTAAAACGTGATACTGAAGCACGTTTCATATCCAACGCTTTGTTTTGGCATCGACACTTGGCTTTTTGCCATTCGAATAGTGCGTGAGGTGTGACATAACATAAGGGGGGAGTGGACGTTACCAATGGAAATCAATACTAACTGCACACTACACTGCATTGCTCCAATATAAATCAACCATGTATAACCGGCTTGCCAAACTATCATAACCGAAATTGAGTTCAAACGTCAACACAAAAGGTTTGTTTTTGAATGTAGAATTTTGTTTAAATATTTAAAAATACTAATTGTTCAAAATCATATTTTTTGTATGTAAAATGTATGTAAAGTTTACTTTGAGACGATCATTGATCTGTATTCCATGGATAAATCTATTTCAATGGAGATATCACTAGGAATTACAATGATGACGAATTAAATAACCTAATTAGGTACAACGCTTATGTAATATGTTTGTAATCTCATTAATTATTTAAAAATACATTCAAAAATATTTTGAATACAAAATAAAACAAGTAAATAAAGACTAATTTCGTAATTATGTATAAAAAAGATAAGGTGTATTTAAAAAAGGTATCTAACCTCTGTCTGTATAAGGTTACACAAACTTAGCCACGATAAGAAACAGGCCTTCGCTTTAACTCTTATTCCTTTATTTATTACGCGTAACATGCCCAAAGCGGACTAAACTACAATAGTATCCATCCATAAAAGTTGCCACACAATTTTCGCCTTTAAAATAAGCTACGACGAAACACATTTGCCTGTAAAAACATCGCAGTAGTTCTAAGTTATAACTTATTAGATTTGTAAGTGTTTAAAGATTGTAAATTGAAGATCTTTAATCAGGTAGAGAGGCGTTGAAAATTAGTTGTGAATCGAAATAGATATAAATTCGAATTAAGTATATTAATGGTATCTATACCTCTTTGATGTCTTGTGTAAATCAAAAATAGTTTCTGTCGTACTGTGTAAGCATTAGATTTTATAAATATTTTCTTTCGTAGCCATATAATGTTTTGTTTGGTTGGTGAGATAGTTCAACTAGCTAATGGTGCTATAGGAAATTGGGAACATTTAAATTTCTCAATTTTTTTGAGGCTTTTGAAAATAGAGGCACTCAAGATACTCTACATTTTACAAATTTATTTAATTACTATGATTTATAGGTATTGTGATTGAAGAGAATGTAAGTAAAAGTGCCAAAATTCACCATAAAAAAGGCACGAACCGTTTAAAATTAATTTATTTTCGTACCAAAGCGGCCATATTTAAAATTAATGCCATGCAAATTAGTCAGGACGACAAACGGTGTGGCAATTACAATTTAGCATCTTATTAAAATCGAAGACTATTTAACAAGTTAAGAAATAAATAAAAGTTGCATTGCTGTAGGCTATTTCCTTCCTTGTCTTTTTTACCGTTCGAGACTGAAGTGTGAAAAGGATGGATGAAATGATGAATTGCCTGTTCGAAAACCAGTTTATCATCGGGCTAAAAGTTGTCGTTTTTTTGCAATGGGCGTCGATGGCTGACTCGAATTGTTCCGTGAATTTCGAAGACACCGTTTTTAAATCGTTTTATTTTCCAATTGCGTAATTATTTTAGGGTTTCTTTTTAAATAATTTCAATGTGGTTCTATAATTATTGATTTAAATTCATGTGTAACATTTTTGGGTATAAAATAAGATAGTGTCTTGGAAATGTAAAGAAGGTCTATCTAATATGTATTTTTTGTTAAATAAATAGAATTTTGAACTATGATTAAGAAGGTTTATTGTATTCAAGAAAATTTACGATCAATTAAATTGGATTGGAAAATTATATTTATTTACTGAGAGAATTTACGAAATTTTACTTGGTAACCCTACCAAGTTAAAGTGTTTGTTGGTTCACAATAAAATAGGCGCCAAGTGCTGTTTACAATCTTTCAAAACTTAGTCGCGGTTCTTTGTTGGTGGAAAAATTAACGCCTTTAAACTTAAACAAAAGAAGTGGAAATAAATGAACTGAGTTTTATTGTTTCAGTAACTTAAAGTAAGGTTTTAGACCTTTTTATATTTTCTACTGGATTGGGTTTTTCTTAGCTTTTGTGTTTAATTTAAGTACTAACCTATAAAGTTGATCACATTGTTCTTAGTATTAGAGGGCATCTACTATTCTCAAACGAGGTTTTAAGCAGTATTTTGTGATTATGAATTGGCAAAATGACATTAAATAACCAGCAAAAAGTAATGTTCAAATACGGTTTATTCATATTGAGGCACCTCTTTCATTTGACAATATAAAGCTGGGATAGTAGGCTCTACTTGTATGACTCTACCATGGTCACTTATTAAAAGAGATAATTTTGAATGTTTTTATTTCACTTTTTGCTTTAAAATATTCATCTGTACACAATTAATCTTACTTAATTTAAGTTTAAAACTTGTAACCAAATCGAATAAATAATACTTTCTTTTTTAAAACATCTGAAAAAGCGAACCGCATCAATGAATCGAATAAACTATGTAATTAAAACAGCATTTTAAAAATGGAATTAAATTTAAAAAACTGTGTCCAAGATTTTAATTACGGCCGAGTACAATGGTTAACCCGTGCTATAATTCTTGAGTAAAGGTGACGAAACGATGCAGATGGCCGTATTTATTGGCAAGTCATTGAGATGCCAATTGAAGCGATGAGTCAATGTATTACTGTTCAAGTAATTATGCGGTTTTTTTGTCGAAAAAGATTTATTGACAAGGGCTGCGAGTTTTATTACTTTTATTGCAATTTGTTAATATTTATGCGACTCGAGAGATGGTTGAAGGTGTTGTAATAAATAAGGCTATTTATATTTTATTTTTTTAACGGCTTGCACGTACCACTGCACCACTGTGGTATGTGCATCTGCTTGGTACCCTGGAGGTGCTGGGTTAATTTTTTTGGTAAGCTATGCATTTTTGATCTTTTAAAAATATGCCTGGAGTTTGGGATAACTAGCATGTTTCAAGAATGCTTATTCCTTCTCACGAGACCCCACTTATTATTATTAGTAAGAAATAGTTCGCTCTATAGTAGGATTTTGCGGACTGATGTTCCTGCTACTGAGTAAGTACTACAAATTATGTTTAGAAATTTATTGAATATTGCATTTACTGCTAAAGAAATCGAGTATCGTTTTTGGAGAGCAAAATTGGAAATAAAAGGTTGTCGCGTACCATTTGGTGACCTACTTTATCAAAATCAATGAAACCGTCAACCGCGTCTGGACCTTTTTGGGGGCAATGCTGGCTCTTATTACGTATGTAAGTAAGTATGCTTTCAATGTGAAATCGATCACTATAAAATATGGTTTCTTTTCTTCTGACGGACCTTTTCCAAATTTAAATCTAAAGAAATAACATTAAATTAAAAATTTAAAAAACCCCCAACACAATTACTTTCAAATCCCCATTACTTTTAAACGGGTCAACCGATTTACATCAAACATGTCTAAGAACACTCGCACGTAAGTTCCCTTTAATACAAAAAAAAAACTAAATTGAAATCGGTTCATCCGTTCGGGAGGCATGATGCCACAGACAGACAGATACACACACACACACGTCAAAGTTATAACACCTCTCTTTTTGCGTCGGGGGTTAATAAGGCATAAACACCTTACGGTGAAGGAAAACATCATGAGAGATACCTGTACCTATACAACTGTAAAGAAATTGAAAGGTTGTGTGTGAAGTCGAAGAACCCGCACTTGGCAAGCGTGGTTGACTAAGACCTAATGACTCTATTTCAGGGTTAGCTGGAGCTCCTCGGTGGGGACATTATATGAGCTGATGATGAGTGAGAGGGGGCAGTTGCAAGACCTGTCTAATTTGAGTACGTTGCGTACGGTGATATTTTGATTAGGCTCTTGAGGGATCTAACTACCCGTAATGACTGTCGACTGTCCCTCAGGATGCATGCATAAGTTTCTCCATTAATAAGTGATGTACATTTACCATCGTATACACAAAATGGTTTTAGACAGCTCATTTTGTTTATGTTACTGTTAGACATGGACTGGTATGTTCAATAATGTAATTTCTTAATTTACTGTTTCTTTAGACTTAGCTGTTATCTATACTAATATTATAAAGAGGAAAGATTTGTTTGTTTGTTTGTTTGTATGTAACGAATAGGCTCCGAAACTACTGAACCGATTTCAATAATTCTTTCACCATTAGAAAGCTACATTCACCCTGAATAACATAGGCTATATTTTATCCCCGTATTCCCACGGGAACGGGAACCACGCGGGTGAAACCGCGGGGCGCTGCTAGTGTTAAATAATGTTAACATATTTTATGAATAAAAACGTACTGTTGCAGTAACAATTCTAAAACTTAATTAACTTACACCTGCAACGTTTCAAGTGTGACTGTCAAATTAATATATTATAGTCATACACTAACTTTACGACTCTTAGGGCCTATTCACGACCTTCAAGTAATATGACTCACCAAGTAAATTTAGTTTTGTCTCTTTCTTACTTTATATCAAGTGACAAAGACAAAATATGTGAGTACGTACTCGGAACGTTACTTAAAGATGGTGAAATAGCCCTTAGCACAATAAACTAAGAATAACAGCTTGTTATGAAGCCTTAAATAATTCTAAACCGGTAGTACAGTCATAAAAGTAATGACTAAGTTACTTAAAGAAATTACCGAAAAATATGTCTGCAAATATTTTATGTTATAATTATATTTTATTAGGTTTAATAAAACTAATTCGAGTTACTAACACCATTTATGACTCAAGACCGGCAGAGCCTAATTATAACTGATATTCCTGATAACTAAGAGCCTTACCAATAAAATATACCCACTGTGTATATTCTTGATATAACGAATTACACTCGTTATATCAAGACAATGACAGTGGGTATGTTTTATTAGTAAGGCTGTAAGAATTTATAGTACCGCATATAAAAACACGGGAAGACCAGAAAACAGTTGGTGAATGTGCACAAAAATACTTCAGTTTCCAATTTTAGTCAACGTATTTTTTCAATGAATACTTCCATAAATAATTACAAAAAAACTGCTTGGTGGAAATTAAAAAACTGCAATAATTATTCAAGACTGTCTTCTGACTGCATGAATCAATGGAAGTGACCGCACTATCGACATTTCTCGAATGTTTGTACTTCTTTTGAAATACCCGCTTCGAGTTTCAACTTTATCTCGCTTAACGGGAAACTGGTCCTGCCTCATGAACTTTTCGACAATTGGGCTATGAAGTTCACTGTTTGTTATCTAATACCTTCTTATAGTCTCGAAAAAAATAATATACATGGTAAATATCCCGTTAAGTAATCATAATAATTTGAGGGCTAATAAATAACCATGATAACTTTAAAAACTGAACCTTCTTATATCCAAAAGTAGATATTCATCCGTATTTACTTTCTGTTTTTTTAATTGTGATCAAATATTTTAATTTGTGGTCCAGAAGCTTTATTAGAATTTGTAAGGCATTGGCATAAAATCGGATAATTTCTAATACATAAAACATATTTATAAGGTTATATACATAGTAGTGAACGGAAACTAAATGATGAAAAAAACTCAGTCATAGAAAGATCAGTTATCAAATATTTAAACATCAACTTTATCCAAAGTTTCATAATCAATCATCAATAACAAATAATTACGTAGAATAAATATCTTTTGTCATTTTGCTGGATTCAGTAATTCTCTACATCTACAGATCGCTATCTCCTACATTCATAGCCACAACCAAAGATGTATTTCTTTCGAAAGTTTCGACGACAATTCTACCTTCCGATAAGGTTACGATTTAAGTTGACCTCCTTGGGTTTCGTTGGGTCATAATATTGTATTAAAAAAACGTTTACAACCTCACCAATTAATGGGTAATCCGAAACGATCGTCCGATTGACCGAAACCTATTCGATTATCACGGATTATTGTGTTTCAAGTAATCGTTGATAGTAATTACCATTAATTACGTTTGGAAGCTGGCAATAAATCGGTTAATGATACCACATTTGATTTGGTTGTAAATATTATTTTCTCACATTGTTAAAGTATGTACATTGTACACACTGATTTGGAATTAGTTTGCGTCGTTAAATACTCTGTTATGTTAATAGTTTCTAACTAGTACGTATATTACATATTTATTAGACACTTAGAAAAAATATTATTTTTGTAAGCAGCTTAGTTTCGAATAATATTTAAGATTTTTTTATTATTAAATCTTAATTTACGTATAAAGAGATTTTTTTGTAAAAGTTTTTACCCGCAACTGTAAGTAAATTCCTTCTATAAGTAAATTAAATTCAAATGAAAACCAATTATAAAAAAAGTGAATGATTACAATCATTAAAAATATTTTGTCGCATGCATTTCAGTAATTTAAACATACTTAGAAACACGATAGCATTATTTTCACTTTTAAATTAGACCAAAGTTACGAATACATGATTATAATAATGATATTATTATGGTGATTTCTAATTTGTGTGGGCTATTATTGTGGGCAGGCGTAATTTACTGGTTTTTATTAAATATTTAGGTCGTGATAACCTTCGTAAGGTGTGATCGAGGTACCATTTTGTGTAGCTTTATGGCGTATTTGGAGTTTTTATTGCGTTTAATTTTTAATGCTTCTGTTTAAATTTAAATCTTTTGTTTTGCAATGTGCAATGTTTAACTAGCTTGGGCTTTTGGCTTGTCAGTTTTTGCTGTTATATTTTAACTTCGACTTATTTTACGAAAGTTTACTGGAAAAATCGTAAAATACTCTTACATAAGGACTTACTTCGTTTATTTCGATTTCAATACAGTATTGTGTTTCAGATTCGTCATCAAGACTTCCTAACTTAAATTGAAGGATCTATTTAACTACGCAACAGATTTTATAAAAAAATATTCAAGAGAAAGAACTGTGCGTATAAGCTATCTATTAACGCAGGTGACCACAGAGTATTATTTTTTTTAAACCATGTCAAGATAATATATTACCTCTATTTCAAAGTTTCACCAGTAGGTAACAAACACTTACAACCTCATGAAAACCATTCAATCGATTCCTTCAATATCATACGACCGACCACACTATCCCGAAAAAAGGCTACTTAAAAAGGTACGACGCATCGACATTTTCCCGTCCTAAATCATACTTTATCACTCATTGCGCAAACATTCGGCAATCGAAATATTTGGGAAAAAGATAGTCTTTCTCATTTCCTTAACATATTTAGAGAAACTTAGCTATATAGATATTGGGTAATACGAAAATTATTCATGAACCGGCTCTGTATAGCCCGCGAAAGCCTCTCCGCATGACGCCCGGATAAACTCGGATGAATACATTTAAATAGAGAATGCGACACTACGCTTGATTTACAATGAAGAAGTAGTGCTGGGAATACGGAGATTGGTCTCGAATTCATTATATTTTTTGTTTGTGAATTTGTTTTTGATAATAAAAAACTACAGTTTTTTAGAACTAGACGCCATTATGTTTTGTAGAAATATTTGTTTTGTTGACGGACAGGCTGAAAACTAGTGCTGTGTCGCACCAGCGGCGTCACAGCGGACACTGAGCCTGCTCCACTACATCTTAAATTGTTTTATATTGTAACATTCTTTTGTAAATTTATATTTTGTATTTAGGAAATAAATGGTTTAAATCTTTTTTTTATGCATTTTTATGACATTCTAATAAACAGACGATTATGAGCAGGGAAAAGCGAATATTAGTCTTCGATTGATCATTATTTTTACTGATTAAAATTTAATGGTTCGTGAGTCAGTATATATCAAATATTGAAGACTTTATGTTATATTAGGATACGAAAGATTTCCCTGTTTTCTCCTTTGATGACAAAAAAAAATAAGAAAAAGTCTTGATATAATAAAAATTATGTCAAATCACTATTCAAGACCAAGATTAGACTTAAATATTTTTATCCACCACTATCTATAAGTCCTATTATTCACGGGCATAACTCGTAGCTGTTATAAATAGTGTTCAGACATGGTTTAGTGGAGAGTTGCTCATTAATCTACTGGACAAAGGGTTTGTTAGTAGAACATCTAGAGTTATTTCTACGGTGCATCCAATGAGGACTTGCCCACGCGCAGCTTAGGTGTAAAGCTATCAGAAGTAAATAACAGTTGGTATTTATTTATATCTGCTGTAAATAATACTCGAACAGATTAATGTATGAAAGGTCGTAGTAAATTTTGAATGTTTTTTAAGAATTATTTTTGAATTTGTCGTTTTGATTGAAAAGTTTTGCGTTTTTTTTTTGGGATTTTTTTGTGTTGAGTTTTGTATTTTTGATAATATTTTAATGCTAATGAACTTTTTTTTAAATTTACCTCTTAAGGAACTTTGTCCAAAATTTAATTTTTGATACACTTACGTAGGTATTTCACTTTGGCTTTGATTCATCAATGTATGTTCAAAATTATGAACGCGCGTGCCGTAAATAATCGAAAACAAAAACCACTATGTTGTCGCAATGTGCAAAAGGCTATGTACCTACTTAGAATACATTTCTAGGTTTTTCTCATCGTATAGTTTCATTCAGCATTTCATGTCACCAAGTTTCTATAGATAAATATATCTTCACATTATTTTAATTAATCACAACCCTATATTACAAATAAGTAGTTAAGTATCAATATTTAAACAAGTATACTTTAGTAATACGGTCCTCCATCAACGAAGAGTGCTTATAAATGCAATATTCAGCGGATATAACGTAATTAAAGTCAGTTTATCCCTTTGATCTGCACCTAAATACGAGCAGATGAATGAGAGCCATGCGTTCAGTGTGTTTAAGGAATAAAGCATGGGCGGGAGCGAATTTGTATTTAAAAATTAATACTTATAGGAAATTACACAACTTCGCCTCTCGCCTTTCATATTAATATTCTATAGACTAACTTTTTGTTAATCGTTTTCTGCAGCGTTTTTAGGTACAAAAATAAATATTATAAAACAAGAATTATACTATATAACTAAGTACATACTTACCTATTATCGCGTGGGCGTTTGTTGTATGCACGTTTATCTGACTCTCTTATTATTGAAGGACAGTATCGAAGAAAATATGGGTAGGTTCGAGTCCTTTGGTGAAAATGTATGGGTAGTATATAATTTCTATATATAAAAATGAATTCCTATTTCCCTTGGTCACGGCATCACCGCATCACGCGTGAACGACTGGACCGATTTAGAATTTGGTACAGGGGTAGCTTATGGATATTATAGGCTATGTTGTTGGATCGGGAACAATGCGGGTAAAGCCGCGGGGCACAGCTAGTTTAATTATTAGCGTTTCTTAACTCCAAATGTAAAAATACTGTAATAACCAAATAAAAACGATTTCTTTTAACATGTCCCAACAACAAAGAACAAATGAAACCTAAAGGTATTTATACGAGTTTGGTACAAGCACGTGTTTGTAATAAATTCACAATTCGCTGCAATATCGTGTGCATGCCTATTTCAACGTGAGGAAACGATTTTAAACTCGACTGTCTAATTAACAACTTAATGTGTTTATTATGTGCAGTCCAGTTTTCTATTGAGACATTCAATTTGTATGTAATTACTTAATTACAGAACAAGAGGTTTATCTATGCAATATCTTGAACATAATTCTGTATGATTAATTGGCAAATAACTTTTAGTTATAACTAAGCACTGAATAGTATTTATTCTATTTGCTGGTTAAACTATTAAACAAGTTATAATTAAGTTGACTTGCATTTACTATCATTTGTAAATCATAAAATATTTAATTAATAGTTCAAAGGCTTTTGAAATAATTTGGAATAATCTTTCTCTCTCTTTTTCAATCTCTAAACGTTGAGGGCTATTCTCATTATCATTATCAATAGCTCTCCAAACAAGCGTTGTTCCTACTAAATCTGTCCCCACCAGTGGGAACAACGGGAATAACATACGCCACTGAGCCTTTGGCTACCCAAACTACCAGTCTCAATTCTTCTCCAAGCCTAATGAAAATCCCAAGCAAATGAAAACTTTACCCACTAGTTAATAAACAGTTACTGTCATGACGTATAAAGTTTCCATTCCAGTACAAGTACAAGTACCAAATATTTTTAATGTCACTGTATTCGGTTGCATATCACGTACTTACTATGGTTGTCATGACCTAAATGGTCATTAAAATGATAGTTTCAAAGCTCGGTTTGTGTTATAAGGTTTATCAAGCATCTGACCTTGAGGCCTCGGTAGCTATACGTGAGAACATTTTTATTTTTTATGTTGTTAGTTTTCAAAAACAATATTCGTTTTAATCGTTTCTTTTAAGTGTTTCGAAGAAAACGAAGAAATTTTCAGTATTTTGTATTTCTTTAGTAAGTTTAGTGTGATGCACATTAAAGAGGAACGCTGCTTCAGTTTTCGAGAAATAGTATCTTTGTTGAGATCGAAAATAAATGTCAGCGAAGCTCCTAAAGCTAGGAATAATGCTTGATGCCACGAAAAGTGACTTATGCTATAAATAATGCCTGATACAACGAAAAGTATCTGCTGCTACGAAAATTGACTGAAGCTACAAATGCCAATGCTGATGAATACGATGCTTTGTAGCATCAGTCATTATTCCTAGCATCATCCACTATTCGTAGCATCAGTTACTATTCGTAGCACCAGATACTTTTCGTTTTAGTTGCAGCATTATTTGTAGCATAAGTCACTTTGCGTAGCATTAAGCACTATTTGTAACATCAGTCACTATTCGAAAGATGAGTATCATCTTAGTTATCGTAACATGAAATGAGTTGGACTTACGTTTCGGTTATTCAGAATGCAGCATGTCGAAAAAGGTACGGTGATCTTAAACTTGAACCATTATTTCAAATTAGTCTTCTCTGGCACGTGTTAAACCGATGCGTCAATGCGTTGGAAGATATCTAGACAGTCTGAAATTAATTTGAGCATATCTTATTATATCAAAATTTCATTAAATTGATTACACTGTGTGTTAAAATATTAATAACCTTTAAACATAATGAAGGTTATATACTCATATCAAACCGCGAAGGTGCAATTAAATACCTAATTAAAATTATATACTTCACTCCACTTACCTTAACAATGTGGGTACATTTTTAATGAGAGCTCGTTAGTGATATGATAAATGTTAAAATGAATGATTACTTTAACCACTCGCTTAAATAATTGTAAACTACAAGGTCTACTTCACTATCACTACACTACATAGTATAAAACAAAGTCGCTTCCCGCTGTCTGTTTCTATGTATGCTTATATCTTTAAAACTACGCAACGGATTGTAATGTTGTATGTAAGTTTTTTTAATGAATTGTGTGATTCAAGAGGAAGATTTTTGTTATAAATTTATTCCCACATTCTTACAGGAGCGGGAACTACGCGGGTGAAACTGCGGGGCGCTGCTAGTGTAAAATAAATGCTATTCATTACTCTATTTGGCTCGTGATGTATATTTATAGGTTTTTAAACTTGTAATTTGACTGAAAAGTAATGTTGTTAGTAAGAAAATAAAATTGCTTCTTATAAATGTTTCAAATTATTTTTTAAATGTTAAGTTCCTTACGAATTAAAGAGTAAAGTAACTGTTATAAAAGCCTACTTAAAACGTGTTTAATGGGAAGTTTTATCATCTAACAATCAGAAAAAATCAAATTGCTTATTTCTTGCCCGTTGTGCCTACTGGATAGGGTTGACTATCACATTTTTTTGTTTTAATTTTTTAGATATTTTTAATTGTTTTTAGGTTCTACCGTTCTATTAAATACAGTTAGATAAGTAGTTAAAAGTCGTTTTCATCTACGTTTATTTCGACTTTGGCACCTACTTATCTAACTAACATTTTGACCTTGAATTAAATTTTAGTATTTAGTACTTATGTAATTTCTGGGAACAACTTTTACTATCTCATTGAAATGAGAAGTTTCTATCTTTCCAAGTTTTCCATTTTTACATTTACTTGAGTATTTCATTACTTCTAAATATTGATTAAAGTCATACGCATATAACTTGTGAACATATGTCAAGTATTAGTATAAGAACAGAAAATAATAGTACGCAGTGTCAGCCCTACTTTTCTTTCGTAATATAGGCATGCACCGGTTAGCTGTGGCTCCACTATAACATAAACATGCTATATAATTTAATGTTCTCGTTACTGTACGTACGTCTACTCATAATTTTCAATTTGTGTCCACAACCCTCATAAATATGTGTGGCATACATCATCGTGGGCTTGAATCAGGGAGGCAGATACAAATGCGTTTACTAGTCATTTTATTTTTGTTTTATTTATCGTTTGTTTACTTTTGTGTTAGGTTTTTGGTTTCGGAGATTTAGTGGAGTTACTTTGATTTTTAATGTTGTTTCCGGTACATTTTATTACGATTATGCGTAACATGAGAAACAAAATTGGGTTTTGACTACGATTTATTGTTTTATATAGTCTGGACCTAATGTTTTTTTATTAATTTAAATCTCTTGCACTATTACACACCTGGGTTTTTACCTATGATACGTAATTGCAATACACTTTTCAATATTATTCGTACTCGCTTTCAAAGCCTTAATATTTTGAAAACATCTTATTGAAGATCTCCGGGCAATATACAATTGAGCGAATCTTTGAATGTTTGTAGTTGATGTAAAATTTTAACAATAAGTAATACATTATTACTTACTGTCGTGCCCGCTGTGCCCTAACACCTGCACGCAAGAAGACCTGATGAAGGCAACTAGCGCTGGTATAGGTGTAGCTGGATTTTGGTCCGGGAATATTTAGTTATAGGTTTATCCTTTTTGTGGTCATTGACACGAAAGAAGAAGAAGAAGAATACATTATCAAATTCAAATTCTAGCATAAAGCAATCACTTCAATAATCCTACAACAAGACTTATTTATAAAAAAATATCCGCAAAACCAATTAGTATTCAATTATAATAAATTTAAATTATAAATCGATCAATCATTAATCTTTATATTAGTTTAATAAATTACTGTATGTAACTTCAGAATTAAGCGGATCGTTTTGAATGTACTTACCGTTTACTGGCAATTTCAATTAATTTTAATTAATCGACAGTTACTACACATTTATCGATTATCAAATTGATTCAACCTTTCATAATCGAATGATTGATTTCACACTTCATTTGAAAGTGTTTTTTGTAAACAATTTAGATTTCACCTTTCAAATTCAGATTTAAAACAGATTTGTTTTTTGTAGTTTGTTAGGAGACGTGTAGAATGAACTTTATTTAAGACTATTTAACTGAATATTTAGTAGTTACTTACTCTTGTATGTTGTGATTTCATTTTCTTGAATTATAAAAAAAAAATGTTCTATAGTCTCGCAAAATCCCTGAAATGGCTTGAAGGATTTTAACCATACTTTTTGTGTTGATCATTTCAGTACAGGGGTGATTTAAAATTATGAAAACTACCCGAATGCAATCACAAGATATCTTAATAATAGTTATTTATGGTACAAGCGAGGTAAGTTGGTGATTACTTCCGAGGCGCTATTGAGGTCCGAGCCGCCAGGCGAGGGTCTGAAGATAGCCGAGGATAGTAATCATCAATACAACGCGTGTACCATACAACGTTTTTCAACACATTTGCGAAGAAATTATAATTTTTCGCTAATAAATAAACAGTTTTTCTATTCGCGCGCATCCAACACAACAATGGTGATCGGCCAAAGACTAAAAGAATATACTTATTAAAAAAAAAAACGAATGAATGAATGAATGGAATCGACCATAGACCTACCAAAAGTAAGGAAACATAGTTGAAGTTTGTTTTTAAAATGTATGGACACATTTTTTTTGCAATCGAAACTTTTTTAAAATGAAAGCAATTTAAAAAAAAACAATCCATAACTCACTAGTGAATAAAACGTGTCATTATTCAACTGTTTTTGCACAAATAAGAGCCCCTTTATGAGCAAGTGTGTTGAAAAATGTTTTTTTATTATTTATTTATTTAAGGTCGCTTTTAAACAACTAAGGTCATTAGCGACCACGTTTACAATTATACTTAACTAAGGTCTATGACAATTGACACATTAATAACTGTAGATAATTATCTTTTTGAGGAATTTAAAAGTGTACAACCATAAAATGCTATTTATTTTTGGGTATAACTAACGAATATCATATTGAAAACAGCACTTTCGTTTACCTAGTAAAATAAAAAGTAAACCAATTTAACAATGGAACTTTAAAACAATTTTCAACTACACTTGTGTTGAAGAACTAACCAGCTAGGTATCTGAAACTTTTCTTATTAGACACTCAAGTGTGTGTATCTGCTTAAGTTTAAGACACTTAGTTTAATTAAACCTTCTCCCTGAAGCACAGCGCAATTACTTGGCCCCTGTAAATGCAAATAAGTTTTAAGAACGCCTTGTTGTTTATGTCTGGATTGACTGATTGTTTTTCGCTTGTCCAAGAAGAATATAAAGCTACATCTACTTTAATGAGGATCTATAGGATCGAGGTTATATACCTTGGAGAGCCTTTAATGCTTTACCGAACGACTAGGAGCTGAAAATTAAACTTCTACTGCCTTATTTGCGTTTCATTGTTAGTCTGGTTTAACAAAACCTGGTAAGCATTTGACACCTTGTCAAATCTGTCACGTTGACAGTATTCAAAACTGATTGTAAAACATTGACATATAACATGGACGGGGCATACCTACGAAAAAAACGTGTATACCTATACTTTACTGAGAGCAAAAAATGGCGGCTAATAGTGCAGTGCCTATCGATATGTCTGAAAAATAACATCGATAATAGATTGTAAGTATGTTTACTTACTTTGATTAATTTTAAGTTTTATAAATGGGTCTTACTGTAAACGAACATATAGATAGTTTGTAAAATATAGCTTGGTCATTGTGACATACAGGGTGGCCCAAATAGAACGCTCAGTAAGGGGAAGTATAAAACTATAAGAGATACAAATATTTGTTTTTAGGAACCATGTCATCGATTTTAGTAAAAAATAGTACATTCATAGATTTAGAAAAAAAAACTATTACTCTCTTTGAGAATCGAACCCGGAAATTTTGAAAAATGTAATGTTCATTATTTTAAACTAGAAATGGATTGTGTACATCTTTAGCAGTAAGTAAATGTTACTAAGAAACATAATATCTAAATTCATTAAAATGCATTGTTTTTAAATGAAATAGTTTGGTACAAAACTCGCCAAGACATCATTGAAGTTCCTTCCCAGTTAATATCCCATTTCAACACAAATTCACCATTTCAAGATACAAAATGCAATAGTTTGTATATACGGCCGTTCGTTCTAGTTACAAATAATTAAAAATATTTTTTTTGTTCGATTCCTTTAGTGAGTTATAGTATTTTTCTAAATCTTTGAATGTAATTTTTATTTTAACTAAAATCGATGACATGGTTCCTAGGAACAAATCTTTGTATCTCTTATAGTTTTATACTTCCCCCGACTGACCGTTTTATTTGGGCCACCCTATATATCAAACTTTTATTCTTCATACTCTAGTTGCCGGGATATAAAAATGTCGATAGAAATTATCGACGTTTCGTACTATAATCGATACTGATGTAACATTTAATTGGGTTTTATTTAATTACAAATGTTAGGCATTCAATTAAACGAATATTTCAATATGAATACAGATATTTTCAAGAGCAAACCTCAAATCCATGGTTTCTTATGGTATACTACATGAGAATCTGAGAAATTGGACTTTATATACTTACTCACTATTATTTAAGATCAAATATGCACAAAATGTAAATAAAGTTTATGAAATAAAAATAAACACCAAAATTAAAACGTACTTGAATAAATTTTTAAATAACGTTTTATTTAAAATATCGATAGTTTATAGTCTGTGGTCACGATGTTTCATTGCCCATCACTAAGTAGGTCGATTAATCCTTTTGTTATAGCTAGAAAATAATATGGCGAACGGCCACGAGTAGGTATTTCAATGAGACTAAGAATGACAGATGGCTATTATAGTAACTGTCAGAAATACTGTTGTCCTTTTTCCCTTACGCAAAATTATGAAAGTTAAAAAGAGACGGCTATATTTTTATAACTTTGGCGTCGATAAGCCTCATACTTCTATAACTATTTTTTCTAGTCAAACATGCGTTGTCCATGTTATATGTCAATGTTGTAAAACCTGGTTTAACAAACCAGGTAAACATTTGACACCTTGTCAGTTAAATCTGTCACTTTGACAGTATCCAAATTTGATTGTAAAACCTGGTTTAGTGCTAAACCAGACTAAAAATGCAACGCAAATAAGGCTACTAAGCTTTATTGCTATCGAGAACCCGATAGTCTCTAGTTCTATTGTGCTAGCTAAGGTTGTTCTTTAGGAGAAGTATGAATTGCGTAATATTATCATTATCACTAAATAGATACCAATCACACAGTAAATTTCTTCAAACAGCGGTATGATATTTGGTCATGATAAGAAACTAACTGTTCCATGATAGTTTATCTGAAGATAAGATAAGTTTTTATGTAAATATTTGAATGTTACCAAGTAGAATGGTTTCTTTAAAAAAAAAAGATTTGTAATTTTGGTTAGGTGGAAATCTTTAACTTTAAATAATTTTAAAAGAAGATCATAATACATCAATTGCCAGAACAGACATAGAATTTGACCACAAAGTTTAATTGAAAAGCATAAGGATAGATTTAGCTCGAAGGTACTAAGAGTTACTCACTAAACTATTGTGGCACTCATGGTACGAGTAGATTCATGTCCTTAAACTTAGTTGTAATATATCGCGTCCCGTAAGTTTCACCGCAACATAACTTGGACATGTAAGCAGTTAAAACTTTTGGAAACTTTCGGGCTAGATTCCACGTTTCTGTAATGAAAAGCTGAAGTTTCTTGAGGAATTTCGGGGTTTATTCTGTTAGCAGATAAGTTTTAAGACATTTTTACGGAGTTACATTTATTTATAGACTAGCAGCGCCCCACGGTTTCACCCACGTAGTTCCCGTTCCCGTAAGAATTTGGGGATAAAAAGTATCCTATATGTTATTCTGATGTATAAGCTAAAGTATTGTAAAGTTTCATTAAAATCCATTTAGTAGTTATTGCGTGAAAGAGAAACAAATATCCACACATCTAAACATCCACACTCACAAACATTCGGCTTTATAATATTAGTAGGAACGATTTCGTTTCGAACACGTGATGGACATCATCCTCTTAATCAGCGTTGTCTTCTTGAAATATTATGTAACTTTGGTGACAAGCTTCAGAATCAGCTATTATTTCAACCTCTCCTCTGACTTTGAGTGTGTTACAAAGCCCAAATGTTTTAATAAAAATCATTGATTTTATAATAGGTTTCTTGTGTATCTAATCTACCTACTCCGTCTACTTATAACTTTCCTGAATAATTTTATTGTTTCAATTGATCAATGGTAAAACAGTCTAGAATTACAGTCGCTTTTAATTAAATTAAATGAATGTGATAATAACTTTCCTTTATTACGTACCCCCACTGTTAAAACATGAATCATTGTACCTTATATCATTCTTTACACATGTAATCAATACAAAATTACGACTGTGATATTCAAGATGAATAATTACTTTAAAAATTCGAATATTCAAAAACAGTTTCGCAATAATCAATATTATAACTACTTGGGTAACGTTTAAAGTTCATTGGCCTCAAGGCTGATGATCAAAAAGTCGTGCACAATCCATAACACTTGAGATATTGCTCTGGTGTTCCTTTAATTTGCGCCTTACATCTGGTTATTTATTTATGAAATAAACAGAAGGACAAAATGTATTGCTTTTTTATCTCTTAGTTTAAATTTATAAGTTGGGTTCTTATTTTGTGGGGTGAACGGTATATTGTTGTGGTTGGTTTGTGTTATTTGCTACTTTATCATGTTCTTTTTCTTCTTAGCGTGTCGACTCATATTTTTGAGGACCAAAACTCAGCCACCGATATGGCACTATCAGTGGCTTTGTAAAGGTCTTCGCGTGTGCAGGTGTAGGGACACGCACGGTGAGTTAGGAGATGGACCATTGTTTGGGGAGAAATGCCACATAGACACGCACTATCAGAGCTGTAGCCCCACCTGTGCATGTATCATATTAGACTTGCAATTGTAGTACTTTGATAATAATTATGTTCAGTTGTAAGGTCCTTTTCCTACAAAGCTACTTATAATTGGACAGTTTTCCGCAATCAGATCTTTTGATCCCTTGTGCGTGCTGTGATATTTATTTTTAGTTAGACTTTTGAGGGCCAATTTGCTGTGGACTCTATTAAGTTCAGAGCAAGAGAGAATCAATTAAAAAAAACAATAGCCATATATTAAGAATCAATGAATAAAGTAAATTCATGTACTAACATATCCATTAAAAGTAAACAATGTAGGTACTACACTGATTTCTACATAGTCTGTCTGTACATGATAATGCGACCTTTGACCTGAACAATACGTGAGTTACGACATATTATTATAAATTTGAGTGAATTCATTGAGTCAATGATCTTTGTAATTATATCGTAATTGTTAGGTTATTATACCAACGTGTTAATACAATGTTGTGTACATATGTTATTAATTACATTTAATGGGACAGTTCAATTAAAGGATATATACTTACCTACCGACATTATCTATTACTCTATTAGGTTAATTGACCTTACTAATACATAACTTGCATTAGTAAATACTTTACAATAGCAGTTAAGCCAACTTGAAACATTTAGGTAAATGGAAAAACAAAGGTTGAAGGTTTATGAAATACTAGCGGCCCGCCCCGGCTTCGCACGGGTCCAATTTTCCCGTTGATTCTTCGTGTTTTTTTTAAATAAGAACCTTCTCCTAATAATAACAAATACAACAAAAAAATAATTAGTGAAATCGGTCCAGCCATTCACGCGTTATGCCGTGGCCAAGGAAAACGGGTTTCATTTTTATATATATAGATTAAATAAGACTCAAGTCACAGGAACCATCCTAAAAGCCAGTTTTCCAAACGCTATGACTATTTTTTGAGAATATTGACTTTGTAAAATCAAAATGCAAGGTTTGGAAGCCGCCTGAGTATGGTAGCTGCAGTGCACAGCACTGACTTATCCTTGATTGCTACGTCATTAATCAAGGGGTTAAAACGCATACCTAATAGTATATATATACAAATATATATAATACAGTACCCAAAAACAACTCTGTGCATACAAAAATACCATTCCATTTCACAAATTGAATGCGTGAACGTTGTCAATTTACGATCGATACCCATCTACTGAACAACATATTTTTAATTATTTGATCAGGCAACTCTGATAAATCTACTGCCGTAATTGGCCAGTCGGTGTTGCCTTATACATTCATAAAAAATACTTTTAAAGCTCTTTTTAATTTATTTATATTATGTTTTTTTAATGTAATTTTGGTAGGCGTTAATTGAGGAAAGGATGATTACTGGATAATTTTTGATAAATAATAATACACTGAACAAAAGAACAGACAGTTTCAAATTCAATTTTAACAAAGAAAAATGAGATTTTGATGCAGTAATTTTAACGTTTATGCATGTTTTGTGGGTATTATAAATCTTAAAAAGATAATTTACTGTGGGTAAATTAATGAATTATTATGTTTTGTTTTACATTTACATTATGAAAATTATTTTATTTATTTATTTGACAGTTACAAAAACATTCGTTGTAAAATATAGCAGTTCATTCAAGTGGGGTATTTTTTTTCTTAATTTTACCTATGATTCACAGTTATATCTGCAAAGATAATTACGTAATCCCTTTTTTCCTATCGTTAGGAAGGTTAAAAATAATCTAAATATATATAACTCGAAGATGTCTGACTGACATAGTGATCTATCAACACACAGCCCAAACCACTGGACGGATCGGGCTGAATTTTGGCATGTGGGTAGATGTTATGACGTAGACATTCGCTGAGAAGGATTTTGATTAATTATACCCCCATAGGGATTAAAGGGGGAATACCCTGCCAAAATTCTGCCGGAAGTCATCATTACACGCGGACGAAGTCACGGGCAAAAGCTAGTCATGGGTATAATTTCTATTTCATCAGCTAATAATTACACTTAGACAAACACACCAAATTAAACTTCAATAAGTAACCACAAGAACACATAATTCAAGTAATCACAGTCGTGTAATCGAGATCCTTTAACAAATCCCAATCATCTTAAAGCCGTAATTCAAGTGAGATAGTGCCTCGGTAGTAACTATTTAGTAATCTGTGCCTCGGTATCGACTAACCGATAGAGGACCGATAGGCTTTTGAACGTGAACGCTGACATTTTTATGGCACAAGATATGGTGGACGATAAATTACTAGGAATTTGCTCGCCTTACTAGTGTGTCCAGGTGAATGAATATTAATAGGAATTTTTGATAATTATTTTCTTTTTAATTGAAGAATTTGTTCAGTAATTTTAATGATAACCAAAAGGTGTGGTAATGATAGTATTATGTAGTGTTGGTAGTGCCTGCTTTACTTGGTTACGACTCAACTGTTGTTCAAGACAAATGTCTGAGTGCATGAATATGCCTGTTTGCCTTGATCTGGGTGTTTTCTATCTATTGTTAGTAAATATATACAAATGTTTACAAAATATAATCATAACATAACCCTAACTAAGCTTGAAGCTTGTATCTAGGGTATCAGAAACTACACATAAACTTATTCACACACACACTTAGACCGAGATTAATATTCACCCCGCACGTGAATTGAACCCGCAACCTTACCAACTTACCTTATATATTTTTTCTACGAACTCAAAAATATAATCTTAACGTTACACTTCAGAATAAATTTAGTTTATCTTTCAGGGCCATAAATCACATGTCACAATGTCATGTTGCGTACAAAAGTCATCAGTGTTTCATGAATTTTCATGAAATCTGTACCCGTATATCATTTTTAAAATAATTTTGGAACAGAGCTTTATAAAATGCTTGCATATATAATTTTTCGTTTACTTTTTTTATGTGATAAACAATCGTGTTTTATAATTGAAATTGCGTTTTATTTGTGAAACTCTATGAATAAATAAATAGTAATAGTATCATAATAATCCTTTTAAGGTTAATACCATCAAAAAATAAAATCCGTCGCAGTACATAGTATCTATCATTTAAAGTTAATACAAGCAAATAATACAATCCGTTCATCATTCAAATTTAACCAGAAATTCTTTCGCATTTATAATATAGGTATGGATAATTGTTAACCAGTTTCATCCCAATTTACATCCGGGATGAGCAATAGCGCGGGCAAACCCACAGTGCACGGCGAGCCATATTTTCGACCCATTTAACTCGGCTCGTTTCATATTGAATATTAAGTAGTTAAAGGTGACCACACATCTCGTTAAAAATAAAATATTCATACGACCTTCCCTTACCTTATTTTATATGCGCAGGTGATTTTTTTATTTCGTATAAATATTTTCACACTAAGGCGCTATTATACTTACTTATATATTATTATCTGATAGGTTATTTTCCTTATTTGCGCGCTGGTTATTGACTAATTTTGTATAGACAAAAAAGACAAGTAGGTAGTAATCTAAGTAATCTATTAGAAAAAAATGACAAGACAAGTAGTAATCTGTATTTTCAATTAACTTGTTTTGTGCTCGTAAATCGTTATACCTATTAGTCCAGTGGAAATTTCCTAGCAGAGCAATCGAGAAGTAATCCAGACAAAAAACCGTGTATGTAAGAAACAGCAAAACCAGTTTAGTTTTTGGGCATGAAGGCGACAAACAACACAGCCCATGTGATGATGGACACACATAATATGCTTTTTTCTCGCCTTTATATTAAAGAGGTGATGTATATTTTACAATAAGTAGGATAGAAGAAGACCATTGTCATCATCATTAGCTCATAAATAAAGAAGAAAAAACTCCAAGAGTTACTTATTCCCTACCGAGGAGCCTTCCCTGAATTAGGGCGATCAGACCTTAGTCTTCTGTTCGTTTCTTAGTAGGAGAAGGTAGTTTCTGGATTTACTGTATCAATGCAAGCAATGTCTTCAAAGTTCCATCATCCGTTGTATTAGTTACCCCTGCAGTATTATATAAGTATTGAATTTTGGTAAAATTCATCATATAAGAAGCGTAAATAAAGAAGCAGAGGCAGTGTTTCATTCCCCTCGCTGCGTGTGGCTCTGACACGGTATAGGGTATCAACAAAGTGTGAAATGGCGCGGAAATATCGTAACCTCTCCGGAGCAGACATTACGTTCCTTCTCGCTAGCCACGCTCATTATCTGACGTTAGAAATGTTCCTTTGTTGGCTTTAAGTTGCTTTATTTACCCTGCAATGTGCTACCCAGTTGAGAATTCAATTGTTTTACACAAATATCTCTAATTGGTGTCTTAGATATTCTCTAATTACTAAGCTATTTTTGAATATAGAGTTTGTGTTTCGTGCTTTAGATTTTTTAGTGTGTGTATGTACTTAGTGAAAATACGCATGCATAACGTGGATGCCTTTATAATTAGGAAAACATTATATTTTTTTACATACTTCAAAAAGTGTAGGTAATAGAAAATATAATTAATATGCTAAAATAAATGATAAATTAACGTTTTATATTGTAAACCCAACTGTTTCAACCTACAGTATAGGTCGAAGATGTCTCTCTTAGTACGGATATCACAGTATAATAATGAGTACTAGCGTTCTGATATAGAGATCACCAATACGCTTAAACTTACCCAAGCGTGGCAATTACACCTACTCCACATCATTAATAAATAAACAAACAAAATAATAAGTTTATTTTCAGTCAATGCATGACAGCATAATGTCCATTGAACAATCCCGCGGAACGTTAACATGTCATCAAAATTTGGAATTAAAATAAATAATTGATGATGTATCATAAATAATTCCCTTCACATCCGAAACGGAGACGTGTGATGCATCCGGCTAGGGGAGTCTCCCTACTGTCCTACAGCGGCCATCTTGTTTTATTTGAATAACATTATTTTAGAAAATGATAATCTTTTATATGATAATCAAGTGTTTTAAAACTTTTTTTTTAACTTCAAGTGAATTAATTTTATATTTTAATTGAATATAACTATGTATTTTAACAAATTAAAATTGAATTATTATTGTCTTTCACTACGGATATGCGGCATTTTTAATTACTTACATTACTAACGTTCTTTAGATTTTAAGTAATAATGAATAACCTTCTGGTAATTATATTGAAATAATACTTAGTTTTATTTTAATAATAATGTCTTACTAATTATAGATTTACGAGCGGCGCCCTGCGGCTTCACCCGCGTAGTTCCCGTTCCCGTAGGAATATGGGTATAAAAATATGCTAAAAACCTTCCCACTGAATAACTCTATCTATTAAAACAAACCGGATCAAAATCCGTTGATCTAAGCATACATACAAGCATATATACATAGAGACAGAGAAAGCGACTTTATTTTATGCTATGTAGTGATGATATGCGTACTAAAATAATCCAAAGAAGTTATTTTTTTACCAATTATATTTTAATGGTGATTTTCATAGGATTTATTGCTCAAAGAATTCTAACAACCATATCCTTTTTTGGGCCCTTATCTTGATCTAATTTAATTTTCACTCTTGTTAAGTGCGTACGCAACAAAAGCGTGGGCTCCCACATTATTTAAAATTATGGACAGCCTACCGACCAGTTTAGCTTGACATTCTACGCGTCGCATTTCCTTTGTATTCCCATTAGTTTAACGGAATTTGGTACAAAACAAAGGGGTCTAGTTATGATGGTTATGTTCTAAATAAATAAATGAAGAACGCGGGTGTTGATTAAATTTAAGAGAACGATTTATGTTTTGTACCAATTTAGCAATGACTTGAAACGGCGATTGTATAGGGGCGAAATGCACTCCGCAAATGGTGCTTACTATCATTGAATTGCTTGTTTTGTTGATGTAGAGTGTAAATAATAAATTGTTGATAGTTATGTGTGAAATTGTTTGAATAGATTCAACTATGACGTTTACAGATGATTAACGTTTTGAGTTTATGTGCTACCTCTTGAGATCGTTGGTGTTGTAAGTGTAAGTGCATAATTAATAATAATAAAAAAAAATACAATTACCTAAGTATTATTAGTTAATTTTCAAAATATAAATTCACAATATAGACTTATATAATTGTACTAAGTAGGAATTCATAAAATTAGTGTTTTCTATACAATAATTAGGATAGGTATATTTTAATAAAAATATACCATAAAATATACTACTTACATATTGAAGATTCTTTTTATTTAAAATTTTAAACGCATTATGTCTTTTCTCCAATTTTCCGAATGGTGCTTCCATCTAACGGAATTGCCGTGAACTAAGTTGTGAAGAAGGCTTCTACGGAATCAAATTGATTGGAAATAAGAACCTTCGTATGGCGCTGTAATCACCTTTATACCGTTTTCGTTGAAATAAATATTTTACATATGATATTAATAATAATATGAAGTATTTTAATGCTAAAATTAAGTAATTAATAGTATAGTATTTTGTGAAATTGTAATATTCTTTTATTGCTAATTTTGATGGCATTTGCCAATATTTGAATCTGCAGATATTTCTACTTTATTACCATCGACCTTTGACAGTGTTTTACAATTTCTCACCTCATAAGTATTTATATAAGTACATTAAAATGGTGTCTTGTATTTTAAAAACTTAAGTTAATTTTTTGTAAGTTCTTATTTATAATTCCATCATAGATCTATTATTATTCAAAGCGCTTTCATAATCACAAATAGATTATAAATTTAATCCAATAAAATTTTACTAATATAAAAACGAAAGCAAATAACAGAATCTAAAAATAAACCCAAACCCGACATATATTTCCATTTGGCATGTTTCTAACCACTAAAATACCCAAGTCCCATTGACCAAGTTATCAAGATATCCAAAATAGACCACTGCATGCCACCCCCTTTCGGAGTGAGTGGTTGTATTGATAAGAACAACCCTAGGGTCAAGTCGAGAACAGTTTTCGAGATAAGTTTCGATTTAATACGTTAAAAGGCGCCCTGTAATGGGGTCATTCCCATTCGTTATGGTAAGACTGTACGTACCTTTTCAACGAATCTAAATCGTGTGTGGATGTGTAATTTTGACCTTTTAAAAGTTTAGGGTTAGCAAGTCAAAGTTTCATTTGATAATCAACTTTATTGATAGGTTTGATGATGGTCTAATTACTTATTGATACTTACACTCTGAGTTTGCTTTTTATGCAGTATGGTCTACACACAGTGTTTGATATTCATAATGTAGTTAGATAAATTGCTAAGTAATACTTTTGTAACACACGTTATATAGCCGAAGCCGTAGCAATTTTAATATAAGTAGTTTTTAGTTAAATTGTATTTTTTTTCTATTTTTCCATTCCACACTATTTTAGCTTTGTGTGGGTGGCAGTTTGGTACGAAAACCTTATTATTATATGTTTTATTTTCAGAAATCCATCTTTGGCTTTTAAATCAATAATGAAAAACACTTTTTTATACATTTTTCAAGAGACAACTCAACTCAAACATATTTATTACCACTTAAAAATCCATATCCAACACACGATTATATAAAAATACTCCAAAAATATGGACTCTAATTAATTTGTAAAAACAACATGAAAATAATCGTTTTAATTAATAAATTTCCAATGACATTTATCGTTAATAAATACAATAAACAAGATTTAACTTAGACATAACGTTGTTATAAATTGATATTATATTCTTGGCAACATTTAAAACGGAATAACACGATATATGACCGATTAAATCATAATATGAAGTGACAATTATTGCTGTTTTTATATACATTTTTAGTTTGTATTAAATATTCATTATACAATTTCTCGAAGTAGGTATTATCTATAACGTATCTGCAAGAAACTGTTATTTATACTTCTTGGAAAACGAGTATAAAAAGTACTTAGATAGCCTATGTAACCTTTCCGTTCTTTGAAGTAAAGCGGCTTGTAACGTCTCATTATAGGGTAAATGAATATTTTTCACTGTTAGTTTTATTAGTCAGTACATTAAGGAATGGAGAAGGAATAAGTCTATTAAAATTAGCATGATTGTCGTGTAGTTGTCTAAAATATATTTATGCTAAAATAAGCTCGTTTAATACACTTTTAAACTTTCGCGATCGTAATTCATTGGTGCATAATTTACTATTTACCTCCATAATTATTATTTACCTCGACGTTTCGACCGGGTTACACCGATCGTGGTCACGAGAAGACTCTTCTCTTCTCGTGACTCGGTGTAACCCGGTCGAAACGTCGAGGTAAATAATAATTATGATATACGCGATTAAGACCTGTAAATTATGCAACAATGAAGCTCGTTTAAATTGGACGACACTTTATCGTATGATAAAAAAATAATACAATCTGGAAATGTGCCTTCTAACTTGTACATTTCAGGATAAAAAATAATATAGAACAAAATTAAAACCTATCATGAAATCAATCACCTATTTAAACGTCAGCATTTAGGTAAAACGGTGGTAAGGTGGTATTAAAAGTGGTGGGTAAAACTAATAAGTACTTATTTTTAATCACTTTATAAAATTATTGAGCTGTATTTCTAGACATAAATATTTTAATATGATTTAAAAGAGATAAGGAATATATTATGATGTAATTTATTAATTTATTTGTGGGTATAAAAGGAATTAAAAATAATTTTACTTCTATTATGATTTATTAGCAATTAAATAATTAAGAGTCCAATTTAATGAAAATATCATTCATAGCTTTATTAAAATTTCAAAATGAATTTCGCTAATTTAGTTATTCATATTACCATAAAGTTACGTAATTATATGTAATTATAAAAATATTTTTTAAGATTTATTTATAAAAAATATTTTGTACATTTTGTAAATTTTAAATTTCGGACAAATATTATAAAATCTCGCACAATTTTTTCATGCGTCAATTATAAAATAAAACCTAAAATTGCTTTTTTATATACCGTTGAATAGGATTATATCTATTTAATTAACAAAGTTGTGTATTAATATAATAAATTCATGGATATAACTGAAGTTTTATTGAATGAATTACTTGGGAGCTTTGGTCTACTAGGTTCTTGTATTGCTCTTATGGGTTTTACCCGCGTGAATCTCAATCCCATGGGAATTCCGGGATAAAAAGTATCCTATGTGTTATTTCTAGTTATAAGGAACATCTGTACCTAATTTAATCTAAATCGATACAGTAGTTTTAAAAAGTAACAAACAGACTCACAAACATAACAAACCTTCGCATTTATAATATTTGTAGAAAGTAACCAAATAGTATTTTCTTAAATGATAACGCCGAATATAATTAGAACTACATTACTAGGTTTTTAAAGAAATAAAATTTAAAGCATAAAATTATTTATAATTATGTACTTAAAACGAAATAAAAAACTTCACAATATTACCAACAATCATAAATTACCAATTTACTACACTTGCCCGTAAAACGTTCAAGTTCCCTTCAATAGATTGATCCTTCGAGATTTCTAAGGGTCAGTCCACATTACAAACCATGAGAGAAATACTTGACTAATCTTTACGACTCAACTTGTGTCAACTTTATAGCTAAACGGTTGCTAATAGCACATAAAATGGAGAACGGAACCACCTACACTGTAGAAATGTTAACGTTTTTAAAACTATCAAAATAAAACACTCTTGATTGTATAGTTTTGTATTTAGTTGAAACTTATTAAGCACTTAAATTTTATTAAATTTTTAACTACTTATATGTCATTATGTGTACCAGTGTGTGTGTGGATGGGTCTTTTAACTGATTTTAAGCACTTTTAATGATGTCGTTAAATATTTGTATTAGGTATTTTAATGATTTATGTAAGACCTATAAATTTTAAAGCGTGTATTTATTTAAGACTTTCTTAACTAAAGCTGTTTTCTATGTAACCAGTAAATTTTGTGTTATACGAGTATAACACAAAATTAAAAAGTTTCATCTATATACATATTTATGTATTGATCATTGTATGACCTATCTATTCTTAAACCTAAAATAAAATGGTACAATATATTCAAATCCTACGAACAAATATTATGTACATTTCATACACAAACCAAATCTCTATTAAAAAATAACATCGTTAAATTTAATGTTTCATAAGGTACAAAATAATTATTTGGTTGTATAAAGAGACCACCCCTAGCCCGTTTACGGTGGGAACAGCGTATTTTAATTAGTAATACATGAAAATGCTTTGAAGCACCGGGCTTTGTGCGGGCGCGTTTTAAATGCAAAATTATAATCACAGTTACACACTCGTGTGTACAAGGCTTTAGTTCGTAAATTTAATTTTATATCGTTGTTTAATTTTTGACAAAATATTGATTTAGAAAAATCTAAGGTAGATGCGTAATCAGTACTGTAACTATTATGTTTTTTAATTTAATTTTAGTGATTATAAAAAGGGATGTAGAAACATACAGAAAAAAGAAAACTAAAAGTTCGAAAGTTCTCACTACCAGTTATACGCCTCTCTTCATACTGAAGATATAGTAATAGTGCGGAGAAATAGGCGTTATCTCTTGTCCAATAATTATTGGTGATCCCTCATAATATTCTTCTCCTGATCCTTTCATATGCATTATATTCTCTAATCTATGCCATTCACAATTTATTTAAAAAAAGTTTTGTCAAAAAAAAAAAGAAGCGAATATTACCAATTAAATAGTTAAAAGAGGTGTAGTAACAACGTTCAATTTTGGAACATTCTACAACCCTAATTAAGAACGAAAACTAATAAAAGATAACTCGAAAGTCATGCCGAAAACCGCATTCATAAGGAAAACTTCGTCGATTAAAATTCCTTTAACGAGTGCGAACCATCCAGTTTAATAAATACAGGGCCTTTTCTAATTTTCCTTGGAGAGATTTAAACGGCATAAATTCTTTAGGCTGAAAAGAAACTCCGTGAAAGAAGCACTTGTACATTTTTACGATGTCGGATCTCATTCGCCCTCAAGCGAGTTGTCTCTCCTTTAAATTAAATTTTCACTCCTAATTTGAAAGTATAATGTCATTACACTAGAATTCCGTTATTAAAACTTTTAAATCATTCGGAAGTTTCCTTTTGTGTTCGCTTTAGGGTGGGTCCTTGTGATTTTTTAATCAAAATGGGATCATTTCTAGTGATTTTTTACGAGTACGCCATTCCGTCGGCATCAAATTGTCATTAGCCAGTTGCGTATCCGATATTGCCTTACTTTGAAACTGTTCAGATTTTATGGAATATTTAATTTTGGAACCCTCCACGTCTTGATGTAAGTTTTATAATGTTACTTTTTTATGAAATATAACCGTTTGTTATTGCCGATTTAAAAGAAGAACAAAATACAAACAAAAAAATTGCGTTACTGTTACACTCGTGTTTAAAATCTGGCATCCACTTTAAAAGTTGTTTAAAAACAAACATCTGTCAATGAAACAAAAGGGGTTGACGTTTAACAGCTGTAAAACGTCTCGTCATGTCACAAAATGGTCAATAAAATTCGTCTGGAGTCCTTGACACACAGACACAGAGTACAAAACGGTTCTTTTATAGACCATAAACATTTTACTAGCACGACCTTGGAAGGGTCTGCAAGGAGGTCGTTGCACTTCAGTTTATCGTCGTTTCCGAGTTATGATGAGATTATGTGATTTAAAATGTAGATAAGTGAATAGGCAGGGGTTCTTCGCACTTACATGCTACTGGTTTATTCATATAGGTGGAACTGTTAACCTGTTGTAACCATATTATACTTTTGACTCTTCTTTTCTACATTAATATTAAGGGCCTTATACTCGTATTATTTTTACCATAGAAAATATTAAAGAAATGTAAGAAAGAAATGATGGTTTTGGTCATGCTCGGCATGTAACTTTAAATGAGTAAAAGAAATGTTAAAAAAGATTACCGCTACAATATAAACAGTCATATTTTTTTACAAAAAAGCAAAATGAGACAATGCTATCCATTAATAGGTACTTTCACGTAGGTACCATTAGCACAGAGGAGGTCTTTGAAAGGTAAACGTACCTGTATAATTGGCAACGAGTCACAAAAAAGAGCTAACCATTAAAAATTGCACAATCAAAAAAAAATTGCACAAAACATCATTTGCTTAAAAAATACCTGGATTTTGTGTAAAAAAATCCTTTTGCGCAATAGAATTGCAATGACAAAGCAAAGTATAGAGAAAGGCTTTCACAGAAATTGTTAAAACGTTGCGTCAAAATAACGGGGTTTCGGAAACAAAAGTTCTTTGTTACTATAAAAGGGTTGTTTTTCTTTCGAAAGCCAATAAAAGGGTTCGAGGACTGGAATTGTTACCCTTTTGTCCATTGTACTTTTTGGACAATTTATTGCGCAAATTTCCTTTTGTAATATGAAATATTTTTTCGATTGTCCAGTTTTTATAACCAGAAGATGTTGTTCTTTAATTTTTAAACCCTTTGCAGTCTGTTTTGTGTTCTGGTCAAGTAGGCTGTTTTCTGCAGTGACATAACAGTGAATATTTTAACTGTGATTGTGAAAGTTAACTGTAAGTATCATTTAATTAAACATAACATTAACAAGTTTTAAAATTTTCGTGTCCCAAACTCGTTATTTTAATACAAATAGGCAACAAATTACTATCCGTCACATTTATGTTTCGTAGCTCGTTTCAAGTAAGCTGACTAATAATTTCGAAAAGAGTTAATGTAGATAATCGTGACAATAATAAAAACAACGTTAAGTGCTTCATTAATCAACACTCGAAACCAAAACAACTGAAATATCACAAAACAATATCATCACATCTAAATTTAAAAATCCAATCTGAGTGTAGGATCGGAGTCTCGTCTCGACATTCCTCCATTTTATCCTCTCCAGTTTCTTATCCTATACGACATAAATCGCATCGACCCATATAACTCTCGACGACCATTAAAAAGATAAACAACTTAATATAGGCATAATAATAAACAAGACCGAGCCGACTTCACCGTCTTAGTTATCCCCGTTACCGTTCATAATTTTATTTATTCACGAAACCGTAAATATCTTTAGGAATAATTCCAAAGGCTCTTCGCTCGGATTAAGGGGGAGGTTTGCCTCAGAAAATTATATTCGACTATAACAGTAACCATGCATCACCTGGAGGAAGCTTAATGTGCCTTTTCGCAATCTCGAGGGCGGCGCGAGTCTGAGCGCAAATTACTTTTTCAAAGTATTTACATGTAAATAGAACCGTTGCGAAGTTTGAGGTGTACGGCTAGACTTGCTTCTGATATACACACTGTAGACTTAGGTAGATTCGTGTACTTAGACATACCTATGATAGACACTTAAGAGCATGTTATTTCTATACAACTCAGACTTATGACCCATTTTAATACTTGATTATAATGTTAAGTGAGTTGTGAATGTTGCATTTTAAAAGATTCTAGAAGTACTTATTTATAAGTCTCTTTGTGGTGGTGACCAAAATCATTGAGTTATTACGACTATATATTGTTATTTATACATCTATATTTCTGTATTAGATTGTCACTTGATAACGATTTCTAAACGAAGTCTTCAAAAACTATAAAATATGTTATTAAGACATTTATTAACGATTAAAAATCAAAATAATTATATTTTTATATGGAATTAAGCACATGCTTATATTTATTAGATTATTTTAATGGTTTTATAGGAAATACCACAAAATAAATCATTAAAATAATTCCAATCTACATATTCATAGTCACGTTATCAGATTTGCAATTCAAGACGAACTCTTTGAGGTGATATCGCTTAAAAACCACGCTTTATCCATAAAGCCTGTATAATTATCATCCATTCTACTTATAAACTTTCATAACGGCCTATACGTCGACTTGTCCTCTTTCGGGACCCCTGTTTCCCCCTAAGGGGGAGTGCACACCCTCCGACTTATAATGGGCGTCTAAGAAAAACGGGTGCACGGCTCGGAATAGAAAACGCTTCTTTGGAAATAGCTTCGGTGGAAAGCTGCCGATTTATGCGAGCTACGGGATCCGCTCGGAAAATATCCGAGAGCGGATTTTTAATGGCGCCATTGTTTCTGTTTTAAACGCGTTGTGCGAATGGAATACTTAAGTTTGAGACGTCGCGTGTTTTGTTTGTATGATTTTGTGTTTTTACATAATGTTCTACAATATTGGTTTTTGTTTTACATTTCAAAAGCATGTATCTTTAAATCTTGATATGAAAAAATTAAAACTCCATACCATTATATGAAAAAAGGTGGTAATTTTTAACAACATTTTAACACTTTATTCGACAAAATAACAATAGTATTTCCACCAAAAATCTTCAGGTAAATTAAACCAAATAAAACACATATAAAATTTAAACACCTACGTAAAATTATGCGACAATAACCACCGTTTTACCCACACAGTTTCTCATTAACATAAAGCAGGCTAAACACAACATGAACGCGTATAAACGCCTATCTCACGATTCCACGCGTGCTGCGTTTTTACTGCGTATTATGAGCGGAATATTAGCACCGTATTTCACTTATAATTCGCGTTTTGAAGGAGAGGGTGTGAGTATTAGATGCGAATAAACGCCGCGTGTGTGGTCACCTTTAGTTATTGGATTTTGCTGTTATAAGGTAGGCGGTTACTTAGATTATTGCTGATTATTATTTTTGTGTCTATCAAATATGGTTTATTAATTTGCATTTTTTTGCGTTATAATGTTTTATTGTAATTTATCCTGTGGGAAATTTGGTAAAATGTAATAAAAAATGATGGGTCTTCCATCTTCAAACAGAACTCTTATAAAAAGAAGTACATAGGTACGTAGATAGGTAATAATTATGACATTCATTTTCACGTACAGTATCTACTTTTGTGGTTCACACAATTATTGTGTTTGTATTTTAATTAAATACAAGAAGTTCAAATACTTACACGTTATAAAATGGAATAAAAAATAAACAACCAACTAAACACAGAACCCTAAAAAACCATCTTTTATTTTCTAATTAATTGTTAGTACTCAACTGGCCAGCCACACCTCTAATCAGTGTAATATTTTCTAACACCGGAAGAGATAAAAATGCCTGAAATAATGAACTTAATATCGTCGCCGCTTAGGCCTAAGCGAAAATATATTGTAGGCAAGTAACACGTCGTTTCGTTCGTATAATGAACATGGCTCCCTCTACCGAGCACATTAATCACCCCCTCTTGCGTCTCGCCCCTCTTCACCCCTCAAAAAACCCCCTCCCGCTTAGAATGTTACCAATTCATCACGAAACCCCGCCCTTGACAACTCTATATGAGACCGCTCCGTCCCAAAAGTCTCTTACCGAATTCCCATATCTGTAACTATAACAGTTGACAACAGATATTTGGGACACTCGCGTCCTAAAAGTTTGCTTTCAAGTACGGTGTAAGTTTCTTTTGAATGTGGTAAAGCTTTTTTTTGGACGGGGAGTGTATTTTCTTGTAATGCCGACTCAGTTGTATGGCGGCCATTACAGATAAATTTCGCCTTACCTTTATTTTTTAAAGCAGATTCAATGTTGTTTCGTTTCCACGACTAGTGTTTACTGCTTTTGTTTGTTTAGAGATATCTTTATAACAATATTTAATTACCATAATGTTTCTTTACAAATTAAATTCCTTGCATTGATTTTTAATTAAAATACTTATGATGTTTTTTTTATTTGTTTGTATAAATTAAGAGCGGAAGATGTTTCTTTTCTGACTTTTGGCCGGTACCTAAACCTCAACTATCCCTCAACTATTAATTTGAAAATTTGTAAAGATAAATGAATAAAACCACCTATTCATGTACTCGTATGTTGCTCTTTTACGCAAAAACTACTGATTCGATTTCAGTGAAATTTTGTACAGGCTTTTTTATAAACATCTAAAAGGATACTTTTAACCCCAAAATTTCCACAGAATTGCAATTTACTGTTTCATACCTACATACAAAAACACCTACTACACACATCAAAAGTGTCTAGGGATCAACATATATTTTTGCAATAACTTTTCTCCTGATTGATATTAATTAAAATTTTCTTTAAGGATTCATCAAATAAAGTGTTTTCGTTTGTCACAGTAACGATAAACCAAGTCACCTTTGCATTAATAAAAAAATTTGCCATTTTCCTAATAAAGGGATTTTTGACATTTGAACCACTAACATTAAAGTTCGAAAAAAAGACTGAAATAACAGTTTTCTTTAAAATTTTATTGGGTAACTTAAACAATTAATAATCCGTGTTTCTACCGCGAACACTAACAACACAAGAACATCGGTTTGGCATACTCAAAATGAGTTCATCCAAATCACGCTGTGGAATGGCCGCCCATGTTCGTTGCAACAACAAAAAAAGGTCTTCTTGCGACTGGATACCCTCCATATTCGGCAGAGCTCTTCTCTGTAGCATATCCCATGCATGCTCAATCGGGTTCAAGTCTGGCGACTGAGCAGGCCAGGGCAGGACATTGATGTTAGCTGCGGCGAGAGTCTGTCTTACAACTCTTGCGGTGTGCGGTCGTGCATTATCATGCATTAACTGAAATAAGGGACCGATTTGCACTTGTAGAGGAACGATGACGTCTGATACAATCGTCTCAGCATAAATTTGAGCGTTGAGGTTGCCTCTGATCCAAATCAACTCAGTTCTTCCGCCGATCCAAATACCCGCCCATACCATGATGGTTCCACCACTATAAGGATGGACTTCCTGGCAGGATTTTAATCGCTGTTGGCGTCCAGGGGTTCTCCAGTGTCGTATACGTCTTGTATCCGGTCTCATACCAAAACGAGACTCATCAGAAAAGCACACGAAACGCCATTGTTCTTCTGCCCAATTTCTGTGTTCAAGAGCCCATTGATATCGAATCCTACGATTGTGCATTGCTATAGGTGGTACCCGTAGCGGTCTTCGGGAATGAAGGTTCACTTCATGCAAGCGGTTTCTGACTGTTTGGTCGCTAATTAAGTTCCCTGAAGAGTGATGAAGCCGCACGGCTAACATCATGGCGGTTATTGTTGGAGCTCTTCGAGTTAAGATTTGAATGTATCGGTCTTGTCTCCGTGTGGTGCAGCGATACCGTCCTCCATGGCGCTCAGCCACGGTACCAGTGCTTCGGTAACGTGTCCAAAGTCGACTGATAACACTCTGACTTGTATTCAGAGCTAAAGCCACAGTACGTTGCCGGGAACCAGCTTCTATCATTCCCACGGCTCTGAGCATTTCTTCCCTGCTTAAATGACGTCGCCGCTCCATAATAACGTTGGTTTTAATCAGTAGTAGGGAAACAGTAGCACTAATAATGTCTTCAATGCGTTGTATGTTTTTATAGGGAAAATATTGACAGCTGATTTTCATCTTTTACTCGAATTTGATTCACAGTTCCTGATTCAAATTATGAAATGCACCAAAAAGGATCCATATAAATTTATAAAATCATAAATTTATTACAAAGCCACATCTCAATCTCAAGAAATCCGCATAAAAATGCTTGATCCCTAGACACTTTTGATGTGTGTATTACAATTAAACTTAATACCCTTCATGCAAATACGTGCATAAATTTAGAGAAACAGCTATAACCATAACGCATGAAACCATTAGGTCATTTCAACATGAATGGTCGGTTCTAACATTGCAATTGGTTTGGCACATTAAACGCATATAAATTAGTATTCATTGCAGCCCATTGAACATGCCCTAGTACACCTATTTAACTAGACACTGCCCTCGACACATCAATTATGTATGAATTTAGATAGGGTTAGATGATTTTATGGTATATGTTTAAACTGCTAGGTGATAGAGGTTTTATTTTGTTTTATATTAGGTACTCGCAGCGCGTCGCGGTTTCACCCGCGTAGTTTCCGTTCCCGTGGGAATTTCGGGATAAAAAGTATCCTTTGTTCTTTCCCAGACCATAAGCCACCTCTGTACCAAATTTCAAGTCAATCGGTTTAGTAGTTTAGCCGTGAAAAGGTAACAGACAGACAGAGTCACTTTCGCATTTATAATATTACTTAGTTAGGATTTCATCGCATTACTTAATCTAATGTTTTTATGAGCCTATAAATCTGCAATTATTATGTTTAATTACTAAAACATATTTACAGTAAATTAATATAATTATAACTTTAACTTGAGAACTAAAATTGCAAATTTTTTAAACATTTAAAAGTATATAAAAACAGTGTAAAGTTTTATCCTGTACGATTTTGCACACCAATGATGGTAATATTAGTACATCGAAAATGAATAGGCACAAATACAATTCCTTTTAACTTTATTTTTGCGACATTTTCATAAGCAACTTATTAAAATGTCACATGAAAGAGAATATTTCATTATAAATAAACAGCTTTGTAAAATATGAGTACAGAAATGAGAAAACAAAGAAACTCGGCAAAGAAAAGAGACAAACAAAATAAATAAAATTGAGGGTGAAAAAAGAAATGCAATTATTTAGTCACGCCAAATGCCGCCGGCAACTTTCTTGAGTTCTTTAATAAAATAGTGAAACGGGGAAAGTATAAACGGAATTTATTTTTTATGGAGAAAAAAGTAAATTATATTAAAATGTTTTTACTGGTAAATATTTCGTTTCTGTTGTCTTGGATTGTCAACATAAAATCTGGGACTGCTAAATTAAATAACGCAACAAAAGCTTAAAACTATATACTTAACTAAAACTTTTATATTAAGTAGATACTGGTAGTTAGAACACTTATAGGTATTAGGGCCTATTTCACGATTTCCATGTAATGTTACTCACCAAGTAAAGTTAGTTCTCTCTCTCTTTCTTACTTTATATCAAGTGACAAAGACAAAACTTGTGAGTATTTACTCGGAACTTTACTTGAGGATCATGAAATAGGCCTTTAATGTAATAGTTACTGGTAGTAAAAGATAGAAGTTTTATGTTTCGCTCTCTGAGTTATGAAGAACTGATAATAGTCGCTCTACGTTAAACACTTGTTCCCTCTGGATTAGTCGAAAAAGCTAACATGACTATATGATCTAGTGAAAAAAATATGAAAAAATCCTTTTTCCCATAAATATTATTTGTTTTTAACTATGTTACTTTGAACAGTTCAATTATTAACGTTTTAAGTAACCACTTAGTGTATTTTGTACGCAGCAATTTTACCTTCCAAAATAAAATGGAACATTAAGAATCGTTTCGAAAACACTTCTAGTAATGAGGCTGATAGTAAGTTCAACTGGTAAATTACGTAAATGTTATCTAGAGATTGTTTGGCTCAATTTGTAAGAGAAAGCGAGCTTTGAGGCTATGCAAGTGTTGATAACATTACATTCAGAAAATCATAACCCTTATTCCTTCATGTGCAGTCGGGTAAAAATCTTGAACATTTTTACACTGCGAATTAGGAAAGATTTGTCTTAGACGGAACTTGCACGGGCGGTACCATGTACCCCACAAATAGAGCAGATGGGGCACAGATCATACCAGGTGCAATAAAAACTGCTTCATACAAAATGTAAGTAACCTTTCAAGTTCATGCCTCGCCCGGGCTATGATGATCGGCTACATAATATAATAACAATATCGTACCAATATATCCAAACGATACTTAACTACCCAAAAATATTCTTCATTTAGGAAGATGTAGTGAATGATTTATGTTATGTTATGTTATTTGATTGAACTTTTACATGCAATTTTAATTTATGGCTTTATGGATGTGCTCTGCATAATGCGGTTATTGAAGACTTGGTCTCAAACAATGATCACGTTTCATCCCGCTATCAGCTTACAACTTGTTCCATAAAACAAAAACAGCGGCGCAGCTAGAGTAGTTTATTTGCAATAAAGAAAGTGGAATCCCGGGTTTCGGTCCAATTACCGGGATATATGCGGCCATCCCAGTGACGTGGTGCCTATTTCCCGGCAAGTCCCGGGCGCCGAGCAATTATACATATTGCAGCCTACCCGATTGTTATAAATAAGTAAAACGACCAAAATGAATGTTTGTTTTTGTTTGTAAGTTTGTGCAGGTACAATTGAGAGTTAATATTCACATAAAAGCTGGAGATTATTACAAATACGTACCTCAAAATGAGTTATTATGGGGTGAGGGAACTACCCTTAGGAAATGCCTACAATATGTGTATAATATCCATTTTTATTAATAGATATGTACTTTGAAAACGACCTAGAGTACACAAAATATTCTTATGAAAAAACAAAGCCAATTAACATAAAAGAAAGAGTAGATACATAACACGAATACCAACAAACAAACAGTTATAACCACAAAAGTATTTTATGTCCAATCAATAGGATAGAATCATAACAATATCAACACCGTAAAACTTCCAACAAGGAAAAACAAAAGGAAAACTCTATTTACTTACAAAGTAAAATATTCATAATGTAATAAAACCGATAAATAAGCAGTCAACAATCAATAATCGGCTATTTTCCTTCTTCTCTACTACTACTTACAACATGAAAACAAAATCTCACTTCATGAAACGACCGAAAAACAAATGAAAATCAATCTGTTATCGCCCACAAACGTCGTGAAGACAATTCCGATAGTCATTCGGCCGTATCTTTCCGAAATGGTGAACGCACGTTTTCTTCTACCCTCGAGTCGGGGGCACATAGGCCGAATATGCGACCCGTGGGAGAAATACACTAGTTTTTCCAAGCATATCTTATTGCCCTTTTGTTGATACCAAGGGCCGTTAGTTTCATCGGTTGAGACGGGGAAAGCGGCGCTCCCGTGCTGGGCGACCATCAACAAACGAGTTATTTTTGTTGAGAATGTTCTATTTGTAGCGTTTTCTTCGTGTACTTGTTTGGTTGCACGCTTCTGTTAATGCGGGTTTCATTAGCTTAACACACACTTTTTTCTTTGACAATTTCAGTTTTAATACTGTTAATTGTCGCACATTTACATACATTTTATGGATAGCAGTATTTTGTCACTAATACCTTATACAAATTAGATTACAACCCTTTGAAAGTGCCACATAAAACCCGATCACGTTCCTCTTTCACATAAATAGTGGCGTTAATTTCTAAAACGCACTGATAGTGTTGTGCCAATTACGTGGCGTTCGCATCTGCGTCCAAGATTGCTAAAGGATTAAAACATGCAAATCAAATAAGAAGCAATTCTGTTGAAGGGAAATATCCCTCGGAACGCGACCCTACTTTTCTTATTTATTCATCTGAGTTGGAAAAATGTTGTTTTGTTTACTCCCCTCTGGGGTCAGAAATACGATGCCTGCGTAGATAGTTTCGCTTGTTTTTGTAAGTACTATCGACCGAGCGAACTGCCTTCAGAAACTTTATTCTAATTTATAATGTTATTTTGTCTGTTGGTATAACTTTGGTTGGTTACGGAACGTATGATTTCGTAATTTAAGTTTGTTTGCTTTTCTTTGTTTATTGCTACTTTGGTTAATGAAAACTGTTCCGTTTATACTCGTATTTATTTAGGTTATAATATAATTGTCTTTGTTTTAATTGTTTTTATGGACTGTTGTTTTGTACTTAATTAAATTAAAGGTAATTTCAGAAAGAAAAGCCGATTAAACATTGAAATATTTATAATAACTACTATTTAATGTTAACAATCTTTCATCTTACACATTAGGCTTAAACTAACAAGCAATAGAACAAAAAAGTCACAACTACCACACCTAGGCATTAAAAATTAACATTCCAACAAAATTCATAATCATAAGTTTCTCAAACATTTATCCAAGTTCCTAATTTCATTGCACAGTACGAGTGCTTCACCCCAAAGCTACCCTTTTAAGGGGTTTTCTTTATGTTGTGAGAGCTCATTCGCAGCGTCCATCAAGACTATTGGAAGCATCGTTACGGTCTGTGCAAATGTACCGAAATCATCGTTCGAATGCCGTGTGGTACCGTTTCTTGTACTAACATATTGTACCTACATAGTTGATATTGTAATAAGTGAATATATCTGGGTGTTTCATTCAATTTGGACCTTGTTGTTGAAGATGTTTAGGTTTGTGTGATCTTGAAATGTTTTATGATGAGGTTTTTAATTCTTATTTTTAAATAGATGTTTGGTGATTAAAATTTTAGAATTAGAACAATCTTTGTTTATTTATCGACAAATTGTCACATAGAAAAGCAAGCCACCAGCGTGTTTCTAGTGTGACCTTAAAATATTAATTAAAGTTTCTTAAAAAAAAACTCCAGTTTCTACGCTCTTCTTCTGTTCTTCTAAAGTTCTACGTCATCAAGTTTTCAAATTCCCAAAAGTCAATTCCCAATAAAAATAATTCAATCGAAACAAAGGCAAAACATTTTACTTATTAAAATCGAGCATTGGATATTCCGCAGTAACAGCTACAGCTTCTGTGGACATTTTGCGGCGAGAAATTTTGTTTTAATAAAGGAGGTAAGGCCACAGTCGGCGGCTGGCTCGATATTACGGAACACCTACTAACGTCACCTAACGTGCTCTTCTGATATTACGTTGAAGCATTATTATGTGCTTAGGGTTGACAATCTCTGGGTAATGCTGTGTTTAAGATTAAACTGTGATATCTATGTTCGTTTGGGTATTTTCAAGTCTTATTTTAGGTTTGTTGTAAGTATTTGTGGGTTAAAATGTTTTTGGTTTGGAGTCCTAAAACTTTTTTCGATTTGATTAGGATTTCAGCACAAAAAGTACTGACGTCATTTTCAATCTTACAAGTTTAGGTTAGGTATTATGCAAAATGTATTGTAGAAAGATAAATTTGTAATAACTGTTGATTGATATCAACCGTAATTCAAATAACAGGTTTACCATAGCCACAAAAATCAAAAACTAAGCACCAAAACAAAACCGCCTTAAACACCAACTTTGCTATAGAAATCCATTAGGCACCAAAACAAAATATCTTAAACACCATTAGATTCCTATAACACGTACCTATTACAACAAATTACAATATTTATGTTCATTAATAAAACAATAAAGAGCCAACCCTCAAATGGACAGTGAAAACGAAATAATAAACTAGTCAGTTGGTCCGAATTGGGCAGGCATACGACAAGAACGTTGGCAATTAAGATTGGCTACTCCGTAAGCAGTTAATCCGAAAATACGTGTGTTGGGTGTTTATTGACTACGTATATCGGTTAGTTTGTTCAGGGGTGGTGCTTGGCTAAAGTATTAAGGTTGAACGTAGGTATAAATGAGAATGTGTTCGATTATATAGTGAAGTTTAATGTGTGAGTGACGATTTGATTATGTTAGGATTAGCTAACAATTGGTTGGAATATTTAGTTTTATTTAATAAACAGAAACCTATCTTTTTATTTGTATTGTTAAGTTCAAATTAAAACATATTTAAAAAGATCATTAATTATTCGTGAGAATTAAGTGGCTAAAAATAAGAATCAACATGCTAAATAAAGTTCATTCATCATCATTATCCTATATCTATTTACTGCCGTATATAGTAATGGCATTCAATGTGGACAGTACATCATAAAGGTATAATTTTATAATCCCAAAAACAATTTACCACCCATAAAAATTAACCAAACATCAAACAAAAAAGTCCTTTAAAAAGTTAACAAATACTAGAGTAGGAAATTGTGAGTACCTAATAAGGGGTATGGAGTGGAGGTTACACTACGGCACGTCGGCTTTATGGGTCGTTAGTGCTACTGAAATCAATAAAAGTACCGGAATGTACCGCACATGCGCAATAGAGTACCATCACCACTGACTCAGCTACCATTTTATAGCCACTTGTATCTGTATATATGGCCATTTTGTATTTTACTCGCCGACATTGCTGAAAAAATTAATTTTTCAACCGTAAATAAACAGAGTTCAAATTTTCGTTATGGGTGATTGGGGTTTTTATTTTAGGGGCTTGCTTTTATTTTTATTAAACGTCTTTGTTTTAGGGTTACCAGTGTTATGTTTAAATCTGTTTTTTTGGCAGTTAGTTTTAAAATTACCCTAAATATTGAATGTCTTTTTTATATTTAACTAGCGGCGCCCCGCGGTTTCACCCGCGTAGTTTCCGTTCCCATAGAAATATGGGGATAAAATAATGCTAAAAACTTTCCCACTGAATCACTATATCTATTTAAATAAACAGCATCAAAATTCGTAGTGTAGTTTTAAAGATCTAAGCATACATAGGGACAGAGAAAGCGACTTTGTTTTATACTATGTAGTGATAGTGATAAAAAAAGTATTTTTCAAAAACGGTCTTTATTTCTTATTTAAAAAATCTTCAAATATTCCTTCCCTAACTAGGTAAAGATACAATTGACCCATAAAAATTAATAGTACAAGAAAATAAATTTATTTTCCAAAGACTACACCAGTCCATAGTAAACATCTATGAGTATCTTAACATTATTAATAATAACTCTCTCTAAGAAACCGTTTCTAAAATCATTTAAAATAACTTCCAAAAACACAGACGAATATAGTTTTTATTACCTTAGTAATAAGGTTATACAATTTGAAAATTAAATGTTTGTATTGGGGAAATTATTTTGAGAATCTTTTTTATTTATTATACGGATGGAATGGTTGATAAATAGAATAAATGGGACTTCACGCTGTGACTAATGGACGTACCTTTCATACAAAGTTGTATAACTTAGCATTAGTTACAATTTATAATAGAATGAAGACATTTTTAACCTCGCCTACTAAAACTAATTAGGTGTTTTATTTTATGTTATAATCGTTAGAAATGACCGTTATCGATATTGAAATGTATCGATAAAACAACTATTTGAATTTATATTAATAAAAATTATATTAAATGTAATTAGAGCGTACTTTTCCACTTGGCATAGTGCGGAATCGAGCGCGAGCTACTTGCAGAAAATAGACTACAATTCTATTTATTTTACTTTGCTAATTGCTAATTATTCGCAATAATAAATTCTAGTCTACACGTTAGTTTTTCCTGATCACTAATGACTTATACTCGCACCAGTCAAAGTGGAAAGTACCCTAGTACGATAAAAAGTCTATTAAATCTCATTTGTGTTAAACATAAATCAAGTACCGCAAAGTTTACTCTTCGAACGATTTACAAGCGACATTTTACGATGTTTTTATGAAGTGTTCGACCATCAAATACATTTTATTATTAAATCACTACTTGGTTAACAATTTTCCAGCCATAAGCATCAACGACAAAGCTGATATGGCCTTTAATGGCACGACAATTAATTAAAAAGGCATAAACGCCACTTTTATATACCGAGAGCCTATAAAGACTAACTTTTATGCGTCGTAAACGCGATTGTCTACCGTCCCCGACTACTTCGATACTGCAGCTTTTGTGACTACAATACCGCGAACGTTCTTTTAAAAGGTATTTTGGGAATTTCAAAACGAGAACGTGTTAAGATTTCGATTCGATAAAAAGGATTTTTAATGAGATACTTAATTAAAGTGCAGTCGTAGAAGTATTTAATTGAATCAGTTTTTTTGTTATGACTATTTCAAACCAAGTTCGTTTCATTCGATTTATAAAAATATTTAAAGATTTTTTTGGTAGAGTACATTATACTCATTGTGACGCAGTAAATAATATAGTATTAAACCCACCTGTTTTTATGTCCAAACAAATATTCAATAAGAAATATTCATTGAAATTCAAAATGTTCAAAGTGTGTTGTAAATGACGCATTGCCTCCTAATTCCAAAAAGGCCATCTCAGATAAAAGAGCGACACGTCTCTCAGAACATAACATTAAATCACAAAGATACTAAGAGAGCACAAACATCACATAAAAGCCATTCCGATCAAAAGCTTAATGTCTCAGACGGGGAATAAAATAGATTTATTTCGTATCTCCCAAAGGAAACTTGGAATGAAAATTGTGAGATTTTTTAAATAAACCATTAGAGAAAAAGTTCCGGGCCATTTGAGGCGGTTTATTGTGCCACTATCGGGCGCCATTGTTACTGCAACGTTGCTCTTATTACATTGATATTCGTACAATGGAAATGATACGTTTGTACCTATCTAAAGGATTCATATTTTTGTACATTTTTTCATAACCAAAGTATTTTGGAAGATACGTCAACCCGTCGGTCCCGGTTGCCTAACATATGCCATCGAGTTACGACGGGTGTAGTGATTTCTAAACTCTATCTGCCTTATTTGCGTTGCACTTTTAGTCCGCTTTAACAAAACCTGGTAAGCATTTGACACTTTGTCTGTCAAATCTGTCACTGTGACAGTAATCAAAATTGATTGTAAAACCTGGTTTAGTGCTAAACCAGACTAAAAATGCAACGCAAATAAGGCAGTAAAATTTAAATCTCTACGATAAACATTATCTATATCAAATCCAGTAATTATCCAATCTAATTCTTTGTAAATCTTGTAAAGATTTGCCTCCAAGTTATGTCTTTGAAATGGAGTGTTTGTAGCCATTAATTTTTATATTCCAACGAATTGATCTTACATGATAAGTAAATTATTCTAGAAAATATGAAACGGCCGATAAAATTATTTAAATTCACCTTTGTAGATACCTTAGCACTTCTAATGAGCATATCGTTTTATATGCAAATTTAGGTGAGTCCCTATGGAGTATTTAGATCATAATTTTGATAATATTTTCGTTAATTTAATTCATTATTTTAATTATAAATGTGAGAAGTACTGAAGGTTCTAAATGGTTTGTAACTGGTGGTTCATTTAACCATTATCAGGTTATGTAATTTGCATATTAAATTGTTCATGTTATTATGATTTTAGACTCTGATTAACACATTTGGTTCATTTATTAATTATTATAATGATTTTGATGTGAATTAAGGATGTGGTAGTAATTATAAAATGCCTTTTTAATCCCTTTAAAACAAAAAATATAAATTAAACAAGTTATTGTAAAAGGTGTTGTTTGTTACTGTCATATAACTTCTAGAAAAAAGTTCGTTCCAAATTATACAAAAATGCATGCATTTTCATATAAAATGAAGACCACACACAGAGACCCAATTAATTGACTATTTCTAATCGCATTTTATTAATTGAAACTACTTCTAAAACGAATATTTAATACAAATATATTCACATTGAAAAGTTCATTAATCGTAACAAAACACAGGAATTCCATTTGTAAGTTTGTCCGAGAAAACAACCAGAAATAAAATGTTATTTTTTTCAAATGGACCGATTTATTTTCGATGTACGTCGGGGGTATTTATTTGTGGAAACTAGCAGTTCGTCAGGGGAGGGGAAGCTTGGGAGCCTCGGGCGTCCCGTCGGGGGAAGTTAGGGTAAAATGGCAAACACAGGAAACGGATTTGGTGAACTTTCCTGCCGCGCCGGCAAAAGAGAGATCGGGTATCCTGGGTTGTAGGGTGACCATTTTGTTTTATTTTGTATTAATTTTTGTTTTCTTTATTTTTCAGATTGCTGTGCCGAACATAGAAGTATTCAGCGAGATTCCTGTATGAAGATTTACTTATACATATAATGTAATTAATAATTTTGACACTAAACGTTTTTTGCTATGTTATGTTATTGATAACCAATAATCATCATATCGTAATAGCCAATAAGAAAATTATGTTGTTTTTGTCATAGCATAGCAGATTATTACATATTTCAAATTTGTAAAGCAATGAAAATTTAGAATGTATGTAGTAAAATACGTCAATTGTATGTAACTAAAATTAGTATATTTAAGGTTTGTTATATCGTAATTTGGTGTTGTACAATAAATAATTCTATCCATCTATTACATGACCAAATAGAAAAACCTGTCTGTATAAATAACAATACTAGTAATAACTTTGAGAATATTGGCTAACACACTTTCTAACCACCATATAAGCAAAAGAAAGTCCCATATTTCCCTAAACACACATCCACCCTAAGACTCTTGATATATTTATATGCATTAATACCGCTTTATAGTAGCAAGATAAGCATAAATCTAGCTGAAGGCGGACTCTGTGTATCTATATCCCATTTTATTGTTATACACTTGAATTTATATTTGAAATACTAAATTGTGTGAGTTAACGTAAAAAGATAATGTTTCGGAATGTCATTGTTTTATGGTTCGTACTTATTTAGTGGCAGTGATGTGTGTATTGTTGTTTGATACGGTTTTGTAAGGGATGTTATTTATTTCATGTTATTTAAAGGGATATAAAGTTGAGTGTTAATTTTTATAAAATTGTGTTTATGTAATTTGCTTAAAGGGTTTAAAACCTATGTTAATGGAGAATTGTTAACTTGAACGTAGTCAAATGGATTGTACTTTTAGTGTTATAAAAATAATGAATATATTATATTTAAAAAGTAAATGTAAATTTGTTATCTATCAGATTATGAAAATGTATATGATAAACTTACCAGCATCCGTAAAAATAACGAAGGAAATTTAAATACAAAACAATGAATGATACTTCAAAACATTTTGGAATTAAACCAGTTTTCCCCACGTCACTTTAAAACGAAAAATAAAATTACTTCTTACATCTCTTTAAAATGAAAACCAGTGGAATTAATAAAACATGCCCTTGTACCTATAAAACACATGCTTGCAGAATGTTTTAAACATTTATTGAAGATATAAGGAAAGCAATTTTGATGTTGGAATGGAACATGAAATGTACCGGTGCATTGTTTGTTTAAAAATGATGTGAAATATGCTTTACTTTAATAAAAAAGAGTATTAAAAAAGTGCATTTATTTATTTTAATAGTGCAGAAATTGAAAAAAAAAAACGTATCTTTCTTGTATGGCTTGGCTGCCGTCGGTCGCAGTTACATAAATAACGAACATTATTGACTGTTGGTTTAACCAAAATAAATCGTAAGTATTGCCCTCTGCGTTGTGAAAGTCTGATACCAGCTAATCAATGATTTTATTTTCAAATTTGGTTTAAAACAATTCCATTTACATATGGGAAATGGTTTGGAATAAGAAAATGTGTTTGCTGATACTATATTAAAATTTTACACTACCGAAACTCTTAAAAGATAAACCCCAGAAGTATTAATAAGTGCATTAAAAATATATCAAAGTAAATATTTTTTGTTCAAACAAATTCAAGTAGAGCTACATTCCAAATTCCGTTACTTTTGCACAAGACTCTTATACAAAGGGAGTTAAGAGTTATTTGAAATATGAATTCGGCGCGTCTCGGCTGTTTTCCGCACACGTTACTTGTTTATCTTTTAAGGGAGAACTCTAATTTTACGCAACTGCTATGATTGCTGTACAATCGCCACTTTATTAAGACCTCCCTTACTGTTCTATGTTTTCTTGGGACTTAAGAAATAGGATATAAAACGGGTCAAGTTACAATGGTTGATACATTAAGCGCTTTCATAATAGCATTTACGAATGTAAGCAGATTTTCGGCAACTGATTATGGGCCTGTAATGTGCGGAATTACGTTAGTTTTGCTGTATTTATCATTGTTATTATGTGTTTATTAGTGTTAGTAGAGGCTATTGAATTGGTTATAGGACATTTTGTATCAATTATTCTTTGGAGAAAGACTATACAGTCCAAATTTTTATAGTTTACTAAAAGTGTATGTACAAAAAAAGCAAAAAAATAAAATTTTCATACCTTAGTAAAATTTTATGTGCAAGAACCAAAAAAATTGTGTTCGAAAGTTCATTAAAGAATGGGTGTCACAAAAACAGATTGCATTGCGAGAAAATCGTACCAAAGATGATAAAAAAGTAATTAAACAACAAAAAACATACTGAAAAGAAAATTTTATACAATAATAATAAATGAAACTCCAAAATACAACAGGAAACATGGTCTAAAGTAAATTAAAAAGTATGTCATAACACAGCACAGTTACTGTACTTTATGAGTACATATCGCGTGTTTTGGCATCGTATCAAAGTATTTTTGGCCCAGTCGCCACTTCATGAATGCAGCTATTGCTATCTCAAATATATTACGATTATGTACATTTCTCCTACTCTATGTTTTATTAGAACTTTTATTCTTATAAATATTATTTCAATTTCAATTTGTTATGAATTTTATGTCGTGTATACATTAAGGGGGACATGTGTGTTTTTTATTAACAATTGGCAATTTTCGGTAGAAGGGGCTGATTAATGTAATGACGTCCTTGTAAATAATTACATGACAGTATTGTTTTTGTTTCATTATAATGTACTTGTATTTTTATGTTTAATTAGAATCTTATTGTGTATCTTTTTACCTGCGTGTATGTGAATCTATTACTAATAACAAATAACACCTAAAAATTCAACTCGCGCGAATACCTAAAAAAAAGAAATAGCACCAACAAAATTGAAAACATGCCATTGTTATGTTATACGGAGGTTGTACGAGAAAAAAGCAATCTACATGGAGGGTTTGAACCGGACGCCTCGAGATGAGGAAATAAGAATTCATCCTTTCTCGCCCTGTGGGGGGCGAAAGGGGGGTCGGGAGGCGCGGAGGGGGGCTAGAAGACGGACGACGCCATTCCAAAAACCCATTATACCAGCTCCAGAGCTGTTTTCTATCTCAGAAACGTACCCACCCACTCGCGCGCCCATCTTCAGGGATTCTCAACTTTGTTTATGAAAATTGCCCATTAAAGTGGCTATGAATGTAACGCTTTTGCCACTCGCGAAATTAATAAGGAAATTGATATAGATTATTTTCAGTAAGTACTGATAAACCGAATTTTCTGGACCCATTTTTAGTGATCTCGTTAAAAGTTTGGAAGGTTGTATTCTGATAAGGGGTCGATTTAATTAAAAAGTTGCGGTTCATTTGATATTGGGATGGAGCTAAAAATATTAATATTGGAACTGTTTGACAAACAGGTAGTAAAAACTTGTTTACAAAAAGCAAAATAAACAAAATATTATGTAATGTTTTGATATTACTAAAAGATAATTCTGATACGTTTTTCTAATACTCTCTTATTATTAATAAGTTCTAAAATAAATGTAATATTAAAAAAGAGCATTGTAACTCTTGATGTAATCTCATTTATTCTACAAAGTAATTCTTGAACTCTCAGCATAAAAATAACCGAAAATGTTCTCCTCATTAAAAATATTTTTAAACCCTCGGTCGACTTTATTTCTTCAAATTGCTTTAACAAGATTTACACGGCTCTCAGACTCACCCCACAGAGATCTACAACGCCATTAGAAATTAAATTAAAAAACAAAATTATTACACTTCAACCAAAATTTAAATACACATTACAGTTCTCCCTCTTTATTGAGAAGTTGAGCGTTTCTTTAGTGGGTTTTTCTGTCTCTTTCTGGTGTAAGACATTTTATTGTGTAAGAATGAGATGGGGTATATTTGCAGTTGCGGCTCGTAGCTCGATATAAAGAAAGATTATCCGAAGCCCCTAAGGAAGTTTGAAATTGCTATTGTAGCGAAAAGGATTATATGTTAGTGCTACGCCGTAGCGGGTCTCCGTAGCAGGGGTCGTATCCGAAGACGGAAAATGACAAAGATCCCCATACATTTAGAAAAGTCTACTTTTAATTGTAGTTCCAACAGTTTTTATTTGGTTTATGGGTTTAATGGGTCGTTATTACCCATAATAAGTTTTGAATAAATATTTTTCTTTTACTTTGTAATGTGTTTTATTAGACTATTTCCATTAAAAATCGTTTTTGAATACTTTTATTTATAATTAAGATATAACCTACGATATTTCTTAGCAATCAGCCTCGGTATTACACAAACCAAAACCTAAAAAAATACATTAACAATACCAAACAAGTACTATTTAATACCTTATGAAAATAACAATCCAATTTGCAATTTTAAATGAGAAATAAACAATGCGATATCGTTACGAAGAGCCAGTGAGCTCCGTACGGGGCTGATCCGTTTTAATCCGGGTAAATGCGGCTGAATCCGGCTCGGGTCCGGAGTGGCTGGTGCGATATGCAGCCTAGCTGTACGGTGTTAATCCCTATTTTAAATTCTGATAAAAGCCTCACCTGTATTACTTATGTATCTTAATTAATGTTATTGTATGATTTTGGTTTGGTTTTTGAGGCGGTAGTTTGAATGTAATTTTAAATGAGATATTTTTGGATTGAATCATTTTCATTTAGTTTATACATACATATGAGGTGACCTTTACAAGTTAACTGATAATGTACTTATAGTGTATAGTAAATAATCTATATCGGTGGCTGACTTCTGAAGCCCTATCCTGGTAACATCATGAGTCATCATAAAAGACAGACGTTAGCAGAAGTGTGATACAACTGTACTGGAAAAGAGAACTAGGCATCACTTTCTCTTGGTGCCAGTATACACACACAAACAAACCCCCATCTCCGTACCTACATATATTAAAACATTCCCAAAAGTCCCCATGGCACGTGTCCAATGCAAACAAACACCCCAAATGATCAAGTTTATAACATTATAAATTCACGTATCTCTGACCATCACCATTTGGTACTATAGGGTGGCGAGTACGCATAATCCGCCGTGCATAACAGGATCGAAAATGATACATAAATTGTAAAGACGGACTGTATAGACGATTAAACCTATTAACATGCATAGAGGGACGGGTCCCTCAATCGCCAAACCCTTTCAGTGTTGCAATGTATAAATGAATATACGGTTTTTCGGCGGAAAAATGGCCAGTTTTATTATGAAAGATGGGCAATGATTTTGAAATTAGAATCCAATGTTTGTTTTTAATTTTATGGGAATTGTGTTTTTTTGAGTGTAGTCAATGATTTTGAAATAAGAATTAAATGGGTTCATTTTAATTTTTAAAGGTTTTGTTCAGTTTTGATTTACACTATAGAACTGATGAGGGTGGCGTAAGTGGTGAAGGTAAATAAACGACACAATATTTCTCCTAAAGGTTATTTAAACATTGTAATATTATATTGTAAATCATTTAGTGTAGCTGGCCTTATAAAAGCATATTTTAGAACCATAACCATGATTCATTTGAATCTTTTCAAATAAACACACCACAGCCTACCCAATAATTTCCCTATGGACCAAAACCCATACCAAAAAACAGATTCCGCGGAAACAAAGAGAAATAACCACTTAATTTTCTAACACACTGAAAAATGATGCAGAACGTTCCCCGAAAAGCGCGTAATACTAAATCTCATTTTCTATACGCAGTTAAAAACCATGGTCCCAATAAACCGGTCGGCTTGTATCAGGATTCATGATAGGATGCTCCCACACCCCAGCTCAGATATACGGTAACGGTCGCACCACAATACCGTGTACAATAAATACGAGTGGTACGCGAATACGTATGCATGTATCGTGCCAATGTGTCGCATGTAAATACGATGAAAGCGCTGGAACGGGGTAGGGTTTAAAGTGAAATCTTTGTCAAAGAAAAACCTGAAGTGAAATCAAACTGCTGGAGAAATAAAAAATTCTTTGAGACGTTTTAGTTTTGTTCTTCCGTAATATAGTGACAGTATTGGTTAAATTTTGGGAATTAATATTGGAAATAGTAATAATACTTGTTTCAAACATAAAAAAATATTGAAGTTATTTGATCGTTATAAAGTATGTAAGTATGTACTTTCAATTTATAAGTGTCAAAATAATAGGTTTTTTGCATATACGTAACTACTCTACTGTCGGATCTTTACAAAAATACTCTTAATAAGTATATAAAAACTATTCTTAGTTTGCTATCTTTCTCATGCATATAACATACTTACATTTTTTTTTTATCTCAACTGGGCCCGTTCTCTAACTTCAAACTCAACACAGCCCAGAGACCAGACTTCGTAAATACGGGTTCAAGTGCCGAAGGCGTACAACCGGCACGAATGTTTGTATTGTTTATGCTGTATTAAATTGTTAGAATGTTGCCCGGTTATTGCCTAAAACGTATTTCGGGCGTATTTCGACGCGTATCGTTGTGTAACTTGCGGACGTGAATTGCCTTTGCCCTTAGTACTGTTAGCACAACGCAGTAGTTTCACCAATTTCATATTGGTCGTAATAATAATCAATTATGTTTATGAAATAAAGGAGTTGTATTTTGAAATTGCGGTTGGCTGTGTGAGTGGGAAGCTGGGTAATGTAGAGGTACCAGTATGGTTTGATGATAGGAGCTGAAGGGAACTGACTGACTGATCAATGCTTATATGAAGCACAACAGGGTTAGAAACGTATCATTATAGAAATTGTGGTATGTTCCTAACTAATATCAGTAGGTCGTCATATTGTGAGACACACAGTTAAAAATCATTGCAAATTCTTAACTATTGAGTATTAGGTACTCGTAATACTCCTGCAAAGAATAAGTTCCCTATCAAAGCAGTTGGTTGAAAAGCCAATAAAATTTACTAAATAACTGAAGAGCTTTCAAGTCATTAGCAGATTATTTCTGTTTGCGTGACAAATCCCAATAAATCGGGAGAGTATGCGTGCCACAATTTTGAAATTATAATCATTAAAATAGTTCGGTTATATATGACTCTATTCATATTTTTGTATCCCTTGTAATAAATTGACCTATTTTATTTGGTTCAATACTCCATTAGCAATTAAATTGTGTTTTCAAGTTGTTTATACTTAGGCTACCGAATATTCTAAACAGTTCGATTGTTTCAATATAAATCTACACCAATAGGTATTATGTCTAAAAACCAAACTTTCATATGACACCCTTTAAGAATAATATTTGTTATAATATGTTTTATTCCCTTAAAACACTCCTGAAAGCGTCGATGAAGTACCAAACATCGTAACAGCAGCGACTAAACAAGTTATCAACCAAGAAAACTTAAAAGAAAAATTCGCGAACCAACAAATTCTCATGTATAGAATCTCAATTTTTTACGATACCTATTGTAATAAACGTTGTTTGCCGAACCTAACAACGCCATAAGAAAAAGGAAGTAGGTACATAAACGTAGGCCTTATGGATAAAGCTGTATCGATAACGATTGTCGGATGCTGTATTCCGCCTTATTTCAATAACAAGGTCTCATCACAATGGAAACCTTGTATCCTATATAGAACAGTTACCTGAATTTTTTGCTATGATATAAAATTACTGGATGAAGCTGTTAGTTTTTTGAGGGTATTTTCGCAAGCTTTGAGCACTTCTTTCTTTGACCTTAGCTGGGTTATTATAAAAGATAATTAGGTGATTAAAACATAGCCGCTACGATGCACTTGATGCCTAAATAACTGTTTTTGTTCACTTGAGACGTAGAAATCAGAACATTTGATAGAATTTATTGTATGTATGTTTGCAGTGTATCCGTGTCTCGTAATTTGTAGAATCCAAATAATTACAGATTTCTGTATCCTAGTTATCTTCTAGTTTGTGTTCATCTGTATTCTTAAAGGGAAATGAAAAATGAAGGAGAAATTCTTGCTTTATTTTTCATTTTTCTTTAAGGCAGCGACAGAATATAATGTTATAAGGTCCAGTTTCATCTCTACAGAGATAATACATTTCTCCGTGCATTATCTCTATCATCTACGCTCCTATGTAATATGCATTCTTATCTATGTAACCGCATCCAGAGCTCCAAGATGCGTGTACGCCCAACTCCGCCCGCGAGGCGATGTTACGAAACCCATAAAAATAAAGCATTATTCAAGAAGCATATAAAACGTCACATATAATGCCTACTTGGAATAATTTTCCCTCGAACACCTAAAAAGCATTTACATGCATAATGCGGATAGAATATCGAATTTATGAAACTTCATGGGTATTGCGATTGGATTTTTTGATGGGCGTGTGAAGTTGTTGATTAAAAATACTTCTATATGTATTATAATTATTATTTATAATAGAGTAGCTGACTTCTTTGGTTTCGCCAACTACAGTAAGCATATTTTCCTTTAGCCTTCCTCGGTAAACGGGCCTTCAATAAACGCGGCGAGAAATTTTAAACCATAAATAAAACAAATGAATACAACCATTATTTAACTAAAATTAAATCTACAAGTAAGTAAATCAAAATGGCGAAAAAGCTCACTTACGGGAATGAATTTAAAGTTAGTTTTGTTACAAGTAGCGCCATCTATTATAATTTCCGAGTACTTTGTAGAAAATCGATTTATGATTTACAGATTATTGAAAAGGAATATGAAATGAGCATATTTTGCTAGACTTTATTAATTTATTGTCATTACAATATATATTTTATTAAATGAAATGACAGATAAACTAATATTATTAATGATATTTTTAATTCTTTTTTTAGTTACTGTGATTTCCACCAGAGGCGCTATGTGTACAATGTAGTTTCAAGTGTACAATACAAATTTTAAGACTTACCTAATATTAATCAAGTGAGCTTTTTCTAAGTAGATATTTAGCTTAAAGCCAGTTACTATTTAAAGATAATATCATTATAATGTTAGATTGATTTCATAGCAAGCGATTTACACCACTGAACTCAGACCGCGATGTGACCGAATGTTTAACCAACAAACCATACCACTTATATCCTTTAATGCAATACCAACTCAATCAATACTGCACTCGACAACGTTATAAACATATTGTATACACAAAACATGGAAAACAACGGCTCGATGCAATAACCGTGAGTCAAATGTATAGAGATGTCTATGTTAAACGGACCGTAGACTGTTTCACGGTCGATCGCAGCACCGATGATAGTGTTTCCTGTTCTTATTGCTATGGGTTTTAAAATTGTGTACTGTATTTTGGATATCGGTTTGGTCTGTTTTGTTTCACAAGTTATGTGTATAATAAATATGTGTTTTCTCTTACTCTACCTTCAACATTTAGTAGTAGTAGACTCAAGCAAGAAACACTTATTATCTAATACTTACCAATTGATTAGGTCAAATTGTGGTACGCATTTTCTATAGGTAAGTAAGAGACTATACTTTTTCTAAAATCTTTATTATAGTTTACTGACGATATTAGCACATAGTGAAGGAAAAATTTACTTTTGTAAAACGAAATTTTAATATGTTTGCAAAATTGATACTTACTTCTGTTTACAGGTTGAAGTTAAAAGATTTTCCTGGGCAGGTATTTATATGAAATCGTCTTGTTCATTTTTTATCATTATTGGTAACTTCATTCAACACTAAACAATAAAATTCAGTTTCCTATACCATCAAAATAAAAATACATACGTATATTAGTCATATACCCCAAAGTTACGGCTACAGGGGTGGTCACTGGGGAAATTTAACAACATTTTGAATTTGCATGAACGCTGACCCTATCTATAAAACTGTTAATATAATCCTATTCAAATGATATTTGCATGTAATTTTATTCCATTGTTGTATCATGGGAATGGTCAGAGGACTCCAATATGGACTATGACGACGTATTGCGTCGTAATTGAGACATTATAATCAAGTTTTTATATATACGGGTTGATGTATTCAAACTATTGTGTGATTATATACGAGTATTGCTCAAATAAATTGGCATTTACATATAAGTAGAGTCACCAAGTTTTCTGTGCCGGTGACAGCGTCGCTGAAATCGCATCTTTTGGTTGTAAGTTTAGTGAAAATGTATCCAAATGACATTAGAACCAAAATGATAATAGTAGCTTCCACTTTTGGCCGCCAGCACAAAAAACTAGATGACTATAGAGATAAACGGCCGTAAGTTTAACTATAGAGTTAAACTTACGGCCGTTTATCCATGATTTTGCTTGTCAACGTATACAAACTCTGAATAATTGTATGTCATAAATGTATGTAAAATGACAGATTATTCAAAGTTTCCATGGTTTTATATCCGAAGATAAGCAAGAATAGACAGATCGAATATTGGAACCGGCCAAGAAGAATAAGACTTATGTAGTTCTATGCATTTTCATTGCGTAAAAAAAAAAAAACTTTCTTAGGGCATGACTTGTTTGTGGTAATAATCTCCTTACTTGATGTTCAGCGTCTTCTATTCAGTAGTGTGGATTTTACGTTGATAGATCAGTCAGCAATGTACATTGTTATAGAACTGAAATCATTTATATTCGCTTACACGTGCTACGAGCTATGACGTAAAATATCACGTAGCAGGTTTTAATTTAAGAATGAACAATAAATTAAAATTATTATCATTAGTAAATTTATTACTTCATTTTATATATTCTTTTAATTTTATTTTAAATGTGTTTTTTGTTTGAAATTCTTGAGTGTTTGTGTTAGGTGTAAAATTATAGGCGGATTTTTTAATTTTTGGTGTAAATTTATTAGTTGGTCACATTAAGGTATCAGATTTCGAAAAGTAATAACTTAAAATCATTTAAAGATATCAAATTTCAATTAGATATCACTCATGATGATGCAACTTATACTTAGCTTAAATGTTATTTTATAAAAAATAGTTTATTTTTCTGTGCTACAGAAATATTTGCTGATTTTTGCTGATCTTGTCTAAGTGTGTCTGACATATTTAACACGTTGATTTTGTAATCAAAGATCGTGTGATTGGGCTATACCAAAGAAAAATAAAGGATCTTTGGACATTTAAATATATATAGGATTCCGACCGTTTTCGACCACGGCGACTACTTCGCCTCCGGTTACGACTGTCTGTCGTGTGCCTTCATGTGGCTTATGTAACCAATCTTCTTGGCGAAGACCCTAGAACATACCGGGCATAAGAGTACACCATGAACATAGTTGTAATTGATAGATTTAAATATACGAGTATATTAGATAGGATGGAATATCACATCCAGACCTACTATTGCCTATCAAAAGAAAGATCACTCAAAAAACTTACACACAGAAACAAAAAAAGAACCAAACAAACAGTTGAGTTTGCCGCATAATTGCGTTATCGTATCATAATCGATATCAATATTAAAAACTCGTCTCGATAGTACGAACGAGGGTCGATACTTCCGTTTTCCGAGACATTGGGCAATGGGTACAATTTGAAATATTTTAGTGTTGTTGTAACGACTTGATGGCTTTGCCGAGGGCCACTTATATATCTCTTTTATCTCTCGGCCCCCGCCCTATTGCCCTCCATGGATAAAACTACCGACTTCAGATATTTATAAAGGTTATTTCAAAAGTTTTCAATGTAACCTTTATTTGTGTTAGTTGATTGGATTGGTGCGTAATCTGGAAGGTTTTGTGGGTAGTAAATCTAGATTTAACCAATAACTAGCTGCGCCTATTTTTGATAGCCAAAATTTCGATCTATTGGTAATTTAAAAAAAGTCCAATTCGTCCAGGTATAAATTACTTATGCTTCTGTTTAAATTTTACCAGATCAGTTTAGTATTTTAAGCGCTTAGGAGTTGCAAACACATACATTATGTATATATGATATATGTATAAGTGCAAGTATTTGAATCATTGAGACCTAATTACATTAAGAAAGTTATAGAACAAGCAATAATACACATCATTTTTATCTTTAATTCATATAGAATCGACAACAAAATGAAACACGGAACGATATCATTCAGTATAAACAATCACTATCTAAACATAGGTCACATACTAAACAAACCATTCTAATCCCGAAAACTCATAAGTTAACGTTCACACAGTGAAATCCAATATTACGAGCGCTGACTCGAAACCAATAATTATGTCCTACGAACAAATACCTTCATAAACCTATCGAGTTGTTCGTATAAATCTTACGTACAAGATGACTAAATCAACTCGCTATCTGAATTGCGATCTGCTGTGTAGGCAGTTGGTTTACGGTCTCGTTACCAGAGAACAAATGTTTTGATCTCCCTTATTTCTTTTGTTTTAGATGCCATATTGTAAATATCTTTTTGGTTTGTAGGTTAATATTACCGCGTATTTATTGAGTTTTATTTTTATTTATTTATTTATTTATTATAAAAACAACGATAAGCTTACAGCTAAGATGCCAAAGCGCATAAGTTGCTAGTACACACATATTAAACTTACATTTAAAGACAAATAACATAAAGAATAAAACATATACTTAATACAAAACAATTAAAAATAGAGATCAATAGAAAATAAAAGAAATGTAAAATATAAAAAACGAAAACTTAACAGAACCAAAACAAATACAGACAAGGTGAAACTTAAACTTAATGGTAACTTAAGTACATATATAAACACTTATAAACTAATGAGATCGGGTCACAATGTATGTCGACATCTTGGACCTCGCTGAGGAAATTATTGATAAGGGCGCTTGCCCTCGCAGTAGGAGCATTGAGTGCATGACAGGTGCGTGCTGAAGGGAGAGCGAATAGTTTGCGTCGCCTTCGACTGTTGAAGTTACAGTTTGGTGGAACGTTGTACGACATCCTGTGAAGTGCCAAAGGATTATCGACACGGCCTCGCAATATTTTACAGTAATGGATAGCTAGGTGTAATTTACGCCTTAGTTCCAGTGTATCTAATCCAACCATACCTGATACAAATAAAGAGGGGAAAAGAAAAGGGTAGAACCCGTAAACTCTCTTGTAGAGGAACCTAGCAAATTTACGTTGCACCCTCTCAACCATGAGAGTATACTTTTTCTCCCGAGGGTCCCAAATGGTAGCTCCGAACTCGAGTGCGCTACGAACATACGCGTTATACAGCGTAACCGCTATGTTGGGGTTAGAAAACTGCGTGGCCGTCCTGGTTATGAATCCTAACGTTCTATTAGCTCTTTTACATAAACCCTTGATATGATCTCGAAAGTTGAGTTGAGTATCAATGTGCACTCCCAAGTCGCGAATGAGAGAAACTCTCTCAAGTGCATCCTGCTCTACGTGGTATTGGAATGTGATAGGGGTACGTGCTCTAGTACATGTGAGACTCTTACATTTAAGGGTATTAAACGAGAGGTTATTAGTTTTAGCCCAACTAGTCACTGCGTCAATGTCTCGTTGTAGTTCCACACAGTCTGATGAACTTCCTATGGTAGTAAACAACTTCAAGTCATCTGCGAACATTAAACTCTTTGCAGTCGTCAACACCTTAGGGAGATCATCAATCATCATTAAAAATAAAGATGGACCGAGTATACTTCCTTGACTTACGCCAGACCTTGTGTAATATTCCTTTGAAAAATATGACCCTAATTGAACATATTGCTTACGGTCTTTCAAATAATCAGCAATGAAATTTAATAGATTGTGAGAGAACCCCATATTCGACAATTTAATTAAAAGAATATCATTATCAACTACGTCAAAAGCTTTTTTAAAATCAAAATAGGTGACATCTACTTGCAAACCTGCATCCATATGGGCTGTTACGTAATCGACAAATACTGTATGGTTAGTAACTGTAGAACGCAATGGTCGAAAACCATGTTGCGAATCATCTAAGTGATTATTAATTTGAGACAAAATGTAACGATTTAAAATAGTTTCAAATATTTTCCCAAAGACAGAGAGTAGAGCAATTGGTCTATGGGATTGCACTTCAATAGAGGAGCGATCTTTAGGTACCGGAGTCACTCTGGAAACTTTCCATATGGAAGGGTAAGATTTGGTTTGCAATGATAGATTATAAATATGTAGAAGTGGTTGTTCAAAAGCACGGGAACAGTCCTTAACCAGAAAACTAGGTATACCGTCAGGTCCGATAGCCGAAAAGGCCTTAAGTTTACTGATAGCTTTACGCAGATCAGATACATAAATATGTTCAATACTCACGTCTAATATCCTAGAATAAGCTTGATCTGTATGGGAATTATTGTGAACATTCAACTCTGGAGCTTTATTTAGAAATACTGAACTAAAATATTCCGCAAAAATGTCTACAGCTTCTTGTTCCGCTACAATGTTACCATTATATGAATAATTCTTCTGTCTATTTTGATGATTTTTTATGTTTTTAACATGCTTCCAGAAACAAGAGGGATTATTACGTATCCCTTCTTCAATTGATCGCATATAACACTCATATGCGTTATTAATAAGCACTTTTACTTTGGTTCTATAATATTTAAACATTTCTTGATTAAACTCTAGCCCGTTAGATTTAAAACGTTTTAAATGAAAATATTTTGTTTTAATGTATTTTATTATGTCCGGGGTATACCATTTAGGATATTTATATTTATGTGATAGAGTGTCTGAAAAAGTTCTAACGGGTACATAGTCATTAATCAATTTATAAAGTTGGGAATAGAATATATTAACGGCACTGTCTATATTGGTTTGAACTAGAACTTCGACCCAATCAATTTCCGAAATAGCTAAATATAGTTCTAGGAGGTTAGCCTGCTTAAATTTCCAGCTGGGTCGGGTTGGAGAGAAAGTGGTGGGAGGAGTAAGAGGCTTGCTACTGATTATAGATTTCCGTGGTAGTGATAATGTAACGGTGAAAGGCGGATGATAAGCGTCAATCGGCACCAGGGGCTCCACGCAGCCTGTCACGTCAACACACTCGGATTTCATGTTAGTTAAAGCTAGGTCCAACATACCGCCATACGCATTGATTACGACATTATGTTGAGTCAAATTACAGTAAGCAGTAAAACAGTCAAAATGCATTTTAACGTTCGCACTACACGAGTTTAAGTTAAAATCACCAAGTATAATCGTATCTAATAAAGAATATTTACAAATAGCGTTTTCAATACAAGTTAACACGTCAAGGTACTGTTTATCATTATAATTAGGTGGTAAGTAAACAGCTACAACAAACAATTTGATATTTTTCTTAGTAATTATTGCAAATAAAAGCTCCTTATCATTACTTAAACAATCTACATCTGTCACCAGTCGCGCAGAATAACAGTCCTTGACCGCGAGCAGGACGCCGCCCCAGCCGACATCACCAGCTCTATCTTTACGCATCACCACATAACCGGGAGGGAAAAGCTCACCATCACAAACTGAGCTGTTTAAAAACGTTTCAGTTAATTCAATAATGTCAGATGTACAGCAACTAGAAATGTTATTATGAAATGTAGTAGTTTTACTTCTAAGTCCTCTAACATTTTGATAGTAAACTTCGATCCGAGTTGATTTTGAGAGAATACTATTTGTTAAATACGTAGTACTTACCTAATTATTTATATTAAACTAGCTGTGCCCCGCGGTTTCACACGCGTATTTCCCGTTCCCGTTCCCGTAGGAATTTCGGGATGAAAAATAGATGTTGGCCGATTCTCAGACCTACTGAATATGGTCACAAAATTTCATGAGAATCGGTCAAGCCGTTTGGGAGGAGGAGTATGGCAACGAAAACTGTGACACGAGAATTTTATATATTAGATTAAACGTACTCGAAATACTAGCATGATCACCTGCCTGTCAAGCCTGAAATCATGGGTTCACCTAAAACGCGCGAAGCGTAATTTCTGAATATAAGTAGTTTGGAGTTGATATCATCAAAACGCAATGCAAGCGTAATTGACTCCAATTGTTTCATAAAATTTTAAGATATGTACATTTACCATTTGTATAGTACTTGATTTTGAATTATCATTGAAATAATAAATCAAAAAGATAAAGACTGACTCACGTATTGATTTAATTCTGAACTAGTTGTCTATCTATAGTTGAAACCAGATAATATTTCATTTGTTAAGTCACTCGTAAACCAGGATTAAACTTACCCGTACTATTCGTCTTTCAGAAATTACAATTCAAAACTCTGTGGGTACCTTTTAAATATGCATTTGTTCGAGTTATTAACATGTCGTAAGTTTACTTTATTGCATACAACTGGTTTCAAATGGATATCTCTTACTTTATTGCTAATATATTCATTATAACATACGTCTTTCCCATCGCATTAAAACATTTTATATAAAGAACTAAACAAAACGGTGCCTATTCCGTTCCATTCCGTATATAATTTAAGAGGGACAAAACAATAATTCAGGCAAAAAACGAAATATGGGTACAAGTTTTTTTTATTTTCGGTAACGTCTTGATTAAGTAGGGACCACCTGCTCGGTACCCGGTCCTTTGGGACTCGATAAATAAGTCGAGTAAAAATATTAATGGCCACATAAAGATTATGTTGAAATTCAAGTAAGGGCTCTATGGTCGATTTAGTAGTTATAAATAAATAGTTACGTTTGGTTACGCTTTGTCTTCGCCGAAATTGGATTCAAATGGCCCTGTGACACTTTAAACGTAGTTTGGATACTGTTTTGAGTCATAACTCTTTGAAATTGATTCGAGTTTTAGTATTGTAGGATTACTTTGTGGTCTTCAAAGCTAAACTGTTTGTATTGATTTAAATTGATTAACGCATAATTGACACCGTTCATATCTTTAAGTATTTCGAAATTTTATATACTTACCTGAGTAACTGTTTATTTCAATATTTGTTTCTAAAAAATACTTTTAAAATTGACAAATCTCGTATTTTATAACAACTATTTACAAAAATGTTATCAAAGATTTTCGGCAAATCTGTTCTCTTCTTAATTTAAAATGTAACTTAAATGTAAATACCTGCTGCTATTAAAAAAACTAAGTAAGAGATACATTTGAAAAAACGTTCCAGTCTTTCATCTCAGTCGGGGATTACAAAAGAAAGTTCCATATTAATAATTTACGTGCAAAATAGAATTTCACACAAAGAGATAGCTTTTTTTGTCCTCCTTCTTTGTGGTCGATTTTAAATTACCTCGAAAACCTATTACAATGCAACACTTCAGCAAATAGGAAAGCAAAATGGCTTCCCCTCCGCAATAAATCTCTTCAGACACTTTCCTGTATTATATCAAATCGAAAATTTATTATTTCGAGGCTCATTCTAGTAGGAATTAACAATGAACATATTATTATTACAATATTAAATTATATCGGGGTCATTGTATAGAAATATTTGATTTCTTTATATCGTGTGGAACGGCAATGGAGTGGTTTTTCACTGCTGTATAAAGCCAATTGACAATTTATTTTTATATTTTGTTTGACACAAATGATTGACATGAGAGTACGTAAACTTAGTACTTAGCGAATAGTCGTTTTGAGCGGTTTACGATCTAAATGACATGTTTGGTGTATAAATTTATCTGTTGTGGGATATTTGGGCAATTTTATGAGTCATTTGGTGGCAGTAAATGTCATCGTGTATGCCGTTGGTGTTATGTGACACTATTTGATTGTTATAGGACGATAATGTTGAACGTACGTGTATTTGAATATGTGTTAACACATTTTAGACGATGTTTCATTATTGTGTAAGTTAATTAATGATTACTTAATTACATAATGTTCGTTTATGTTGTTTTTATGATTGCGTCAAGGTCGTAGTGCCAGACTTTAAGGCATAAAGTGGTCAGATTTACAAATCAAAAGGAATTATCTTTACTCTATACAAAAAAAAATATATATTTATATATGGTTAGTACAAATATACATTATATTCTAACTAAACTAACCTCAGCTAAGATAGTGAAAATAATAAAAATCACGTGACGAAAGAGAAGACAGTAGAATTCTAGCAATCTACATCCTCCCTTAATAATGTTCTCATGAAGTTCTCCGGATAATAGTGAAGTGGTGCTTATTTGCATTCTACAACCCAACTGCAACCTTTATTTTATCATCTACAGTTTAGCGCCATTATTTCTAAGAATCTTAATAACGTGCTTTTTAAAGATTGCTATTACTCGTAATAGATAACTTTCGTTTATTGTAGTATATCGAATTGACAAACAAATAGGAATCCTTCAAACATATAGACGAACTAGATTCTTATTAGATTTTTAAGTGAGATTTTGAATAATAATTTCATAACATAAATAAATATCATTAATATGTAAGTGTAAGTAAGTTCTACAAGTCCTACTAAGTTTGAAACTGGCTTAGTAAGTGTAGAACACTATGCAATCTCTTTAATTTGCATCTCGTAGAAGAATTGGGTTATGAATTCCTAAACATCCCCAAAAGGATTTTGTACTTCAGTAAAGCAAAAACAAACAAGTAGAATATATTTTTTATATATATTTAATTTAAATTTTCTAATATTTTTCTCGCTAAAAATCTCTTTAAAATTGTTCTAGGTGATCGAAAGAATGTAGCGATCGGCGCGAAGGCTTCGCGGGTACAACATTACTCTTGCACGAAGCGCCGCCCAGCCTCCGACCTCGCCCGCCATTGGCCAAACGCTCTCCGCCCAAAAACACCTACAATTATATTTATAATGCACACACTGAAATAATTTACATTTGAGCTGAATTTGTTGCCATTCAGGGTAATTGAAAATTTGTTGTATTGACCCCGCGTGCGTTACTAACGGAGGTATAAGTGATTAGTTTTCAGTTTGCTGTATTCTCTTTTATGTTTTTTTTTGGAGTTTTATAATGTATGTTTTTATTTATAATTCTGTAGTGATATTGTATATATAAAATAGTTATAGCTTGTATTGTAAATACTCAATGAAAACCTGTTTAAAAATTGTTTTCCCAGTAGATAAGACAGATTTGTTTACGAGTAATATGGTCTACTTATGTTTTATCTTGATACTTGACGAAGGCAGATGAAACTACGTCATACACCTAGTATAATATGCAAACTGTATTTTTCTACTAAACTGTACTGCTTATACAGGTTTCGGCAACTGTATGGCTTTGCAGTTGCATACAACATGTGAGACTAGTTCAGATGAAGATTAACTATATTGTTAACATTTCAAGACTTTCAAGTATTAGTTTAAGATATTGTTAACGACCAAGTGGTGCAGTTAGATACAGTCATAACTGCTATGCCAAAGGTAACGGCTTCGATTTCTGTTCAAGATAAACAATGAATGTGTCTGTTCGTCTTGATCTGGGTGGTTTATATGTATTCTAAATATGAGGAGTATATATTTCCGAAGAAAACTGTACATTTATTTGTTATTTAGTAAAAGGTTTGCTTAGTTTGGAATAAAGGAGCGATGTGTTAAATGCGTCGATTCCTTATTTAATTGTATGTAAATAAATAAAATAAATATACCTTAGTTTTTCGTGTTTTATTTTCTTTGAAAAGTACATGTAAATTGTGAATTAAAAATATACAATATCCACAAAACTAAACCATTGTTTTATTTCATGGTATCGATCTCGATACTGGGAATTGGTATCTACCAATTCCCAAATAATCTTATAAGTTTAGATGACAACATAAAATCTAATAAGAATTCCTACCCTTCGTCTTTTTTAAATTAAATAATTATTATTTCAAACAATTATGTATGTATAGGTACTAACTATTACCGTAATAACCTACTTATTAATATTAAGTTACAGAACCAACATTGTAAAATCCAAAAATTTACTCTCATTAATGTTATTACTCGTAGTACAGCGAGAAAAACTAGGTTTTCTTATTGATGTTCTCTAAATAAACCTGTTTGTTATTGAAAAGTCGATCATTTTCTTAGTTTATAAATTACTAGCAGCGCCCTGCGGTTTCACCCGCGTGTATCACAATCCCATAGGCATCCTTTCTTAGCGGATGACTACGTCATAACATCTACCTGCATGCCAAATTTCAGCCCAATCCGTCCAGTGGTTTGGGATGTGCGTTGATAGATCACTATGTCAGTCAGTGCCAGTCAGTAAGGCAATATTTAGATTTATTGAAACATGAAAGTATAAGAATTTCTAATACGGTCTGTATATTTCTACATAATAATTTATATAATATTATGTAGAAATAGGTACATAGCCGTCGGTTGGCAAAAATGAGTCGAAGCCTTGCAACGGCATCGGCAATAAGATGGCGTTCGAGACACATTTCAACAAGAAAATTGACCAGCTGATTAAGATTAAGTCCAGCTAATTTTCAAGATTATGAAAAAACTTAAAACAACATCCAGCAGCATAACAACAATATAGATTTTTTGTTAAGAAAGTGCTGCCACTAAACTGCTTCTAAATAAGCTCTATGAAATCAAGTAAGTAATTTTCCCAACGTTTATGTACTATACAATTAATTCACACAAGATTTCTACACTATACAATTTTCATTAAACCCTAACATTAGTATTAACACCAGTATAGGTACCTACCTATTACCTGGCTTATAGCTATAGCACACCAGAACTACGAGTATAAACACAGCACAATACTACTTATAATAAACCAAATACGGTTTAATTGGCTCCGGCGATATACGTTGATTTTAATTGGCCATAAATCGACGCTCGCTTCTTAATGGTCCCTACAACGATTAAAGTATAAATCCTTAGTTAAATTAAGATTTTTCCATCCAATAATATATTGCGTTTAGTCTCTTATCGTAGCAAGATTTGCCTTCGAGAGCCTTAATGGAAATATCGGGTTGGGAATGATTTTTGTTTTTTTAGTTGGTTAAAAGTATGTAACTATGTATATTATGGACTTAATAAATGAACTATTGAGTGCTATTGATTTATTTATTTATTGTAATTAGAATATTATGTACTTATGTAGTATTTTAAAGTCTAAGTAACAATGTGTATGTTAAGACATTTGTTTGTTTCTTTAAGCAAAAATGGTTTGAACAAAGGAGACGGTAAATATACGAACAATTCAAAATTTAAAGTGTTATTTTGAAGTACAAATAACAGGCACTGTTATGTGTTTCACTAAAGCGTACATAAGTAACTATTTCATATATAAATTCTAGTTTAAACCATTTTTGATCGCAAACTTTTTGTAGAAAGCATAATGTCTCTAGTATTTTCACTACTTTTGTAGTGCTGTGTGGTAAAGCTATAGTTTTTTGCACTGGACCATGTTTGTGTCACATATTTGCAATTTATATGACGAATATTTTATTTTACTCAGAATCCATTTTGAATAATTATTAGATATATTAATTACCACCCACTTACTACCACTTGGAGACTGGATTAACATGTGGGGGTGGCGTGAAGTGATAATTTATTTATAATATTTTATTTTTAATAGTATTCCTAACATAAAACAGTCAATATTATGGAAATAAAAAGCGACCCAGCCTTAGAGAGACTAATAAATAAAAATAACGACTTCGGAAGTGACTTTATTTATTGCTCTTTATCTAAAACAAGTGACATTTAGGCTAGACGATATAATCTCGATTATTCTCGATACATAAATTGATTATATTATGCACAATAATTCGATTAAATTTATTTAATGCCGATAAAAGTGACAGAATTAATTACATCACTAAATCTTTAGAGAAATAATCGTTAAATATAATGGCGTAATTTTATCATTATTATAGAGCCAAAAATAAAATCACTGTTCGATGTCTAACTAATATGAACATAATAATACCAATGGCGGTTTTGTTCGAGAATTTTCAAGTGATTGTGACCAGTGAAGAAGTGAAGATTTTAGCTAAGACAAATATCTGACAAAAGACATTTGTCTTAGCTAATCTACTTCTTCACTTCATCAGCTCATATTATTTGCCTCACCGAGGGGCTCGAGCCTACCCTGCAAGAGGGCGATAAAGCTTTAGTTGACCACGCTAGCCAAGTGCGGGTTTAGTCGACTTCACACTCAACCTTCAGAATTTCTTCGCAGGTTTGTGCAGGTTTCCACACGATGTTTTCCTTCACCGTAAGAGCATCGAAACAACGCACATATCAATCGAAAACACATTGGTAAGTGACGGGGTTTAAGCCAGGCAACTTCCGATTGCAGGTCAAATGCCTTTACTCTACGCCATTGATGCTCTCTCTAGCTAGAATCTGATATAATACCACAGGACTCGGAATACTCTATGGTAAGTAAAGAAGTCTGACAGACGCGTGATATTTTCGCCGCAAAGGTGTGTCCCATAGGACACCATTCAACAGTACTGTTCAATGTTTTTTTATAGTATGTCAATGTGTTGGTCACTGTCAACTGGCGACACGCGTTCCGATATAACCAGAGAATAGATAACATTTCTATACTTACCATAGAGTATTCCGAGTTCTGTGTATAATACATATAAAAATCAATAATAATTGCTCCTCGGCGTATGCGCGCAGGTAACAATTTCAGGTGTGATGCACAAAGGTATAATTAGAACATTATTCATGAACTACTGACGCAGTTAAACAAAGTATGATTTTACACACCCGTGTAACAAATATTTTGATTACATAATCATAACATCAGAAACATGTTGTATTTGTTCAAAGCTCGGATATGTATCAATCAGCATTGATGAAAAACATGTGACGGAGATGTTTTTTTAGTATAATACTTCGAAGGACGGTAGATGGTGATGAAATTATAATAGCGAAGTGATGAAAGATTTATGTATACGTTTACACCTGTTTAAAGGTAGGTGATTAAACCAATAATTATGTTTTTAATATAAAAATAGAAACGCATCTCATGTTAAATCTGGTACAGGAACTAATAAAACAGATTTATGAGTACATTTGTATAAAAATCTACTTTTAAAATAGTGTTTTGGTATTTTTATCTGTGACAAGATTAAATTTTAAATATTTGCCTATTAGATTTTTAAGTTATTTGTATATATTAAATGCTATATTATGAATGAAAGGAGACTCTTTCTTGCCACAAAAATAACTTTAAAAATACTGCACATGAAAAAGTTTTCAAATGTTTCTTATTATTTTTAATTTTTAACCCCCGACGCAAAAAGAGGGGTGTTATAAGTTTGACGTGTCTGTGTGTGTCTTAGACATGTTTGACGAAAATCGGTTGAACCGTTCAAATGTTATGGGGGTTTAAAAGTAATTGTGTTGGGGGTTTTTTAATTTATCACTGTTACTAGTTAATGCAAATATTATTTATTACATATTTATTTTGTTTGTTTTTCCTTGTTTCACTAAATAGTTTCAAAAAGAGATCAACGGACAGTGCTTTCGCCTTTAATATGTAAATACTTAAATGGCTATGAAACTATTGAAAAAGAAAAACGAACTATTATGAAAAAGCAAGGAAAAATTCCAGCTCAGCACAAGTACAAACAATAAACCAACAAAATAAAACATGCTGAGATTCAACTATCAGATAAACAAGTAGACACCTTAAGATTGTATCTGAAGCAAAACAACAAAGTGTGTATTCACGTTAAGTCTATAAAGGGGTAGCTAGGAACGATTTAATCAAGCGATAAAAATTGTCAAGGCCCTACAAATAGATCGCACTGTTTGATAAAAACTGGCTCCAGACGCAATGTATGTAAATACCCCGTGCTGTTTATAGTAAATAAATGGGAGGAGAAGAAAATAAAATGAGTATGAGAAAATGTGTGTTATGCGCTAGATTTATAAGGTTTTGACTATGTTTTTATTGGTGACTATCGGTTAGGAGCGTAGGCTGTGTTGCTATGTAAAGGTCATACAATAAATAAAATCGAAAAGGATTTTCTGATAAAAAAATGGTAACTACTTCTAGAAGTGCCCAGTAGTTTCATCTGCATTAAATTGTAAAAAATAGTACCTATATAATAAAGCTTTGTCTGGAACTACTCTATTGGTGAAGTTGTGTAGCTTGAGATATTTATAAGCGTAAAAACAGTGAAAGTGATTGAAGGTGATCATCTGAAAAGTACTACATTTTCTAAGTAGCTACTCAATAACAAACATTTATAGTCTTCTGAGCTATCCGTGCCTATAATACCTTTATACGGTAACCACAAAAACTTTAAAACAATCTAGCTTTATCAATTAAAAATAGCATGAATAATTTAAAGTTTTTAAAAAAAAACTTTAAATCATTTTGACAGAGAACTTGTTTAAAAAATAAACAGAATGTAAGTTCATCATATGTTTCAGACTAAAATTATCAAAATTTTAATAACATCAAGACACAAAACATAAGTATGTAATTTAAACAAGAATAAACTTACCAAATATTTGTAAACAATTGACGTCACAAAACAAGGTTCCTTCATCTGAAACAAAGAAAAACACATTTTTATGATCATATTCCTTATCTGCGCCATAAAATGTTGTTCAATTTTATTGGATAGCGGCAACTTGAAAGCTATGCCTATAATAAATAGTAGAAAGTTTCCTTTAAAATAAACCCTTTTTGTAACAAATAAAATACCGTTCAGAAAACGGTAAAATATTGACGCAAATATTTCGTATATACAGTATCGGTTTTGTTTTCTTAGTTATAAGTTAGGTTCTGATCTAGTGATTGTTTATTTATTTTACTAAAATGCATGAGAAAATGCTACAAAAAAAATTGAGTTGTGATGATTTTTTTTGGTTCAAAATGTTATGTGATTGTGAAAGTTGTTTTACAAGTGCTAAAACTGTACTGATTAAACAGGAAATGTCATAGGATACCGATCTCTAGTGCTTAATAAATAGTGATTTTAATTCAACGAACAAAACCTAAAAATGTTAACTTGCATGTAAGTATGAATTCACAGCAATAAGTATTTATAGATCTTTCTTAATGACTCAGAGACTGTTATTGGTGATATGAATTTTGTAGAGTTATTTTGAATACTTATAATTTTATAAAACCTTAAAAACTATAGTATTTTTTTATCTATAGCTTAAAGAATAGACTTGATGTAGGTACAAGTTTTAAGTTGAAAGTTGAAGTTTTTGTAGCTACTTAGAAGTAAGTAAATTAATTGGTAGAGCAATGTAGAGCAAACATTTATAATAGTTTTATTATAATGTAATATGTTCTTAAATGCTATTTACGCATACATTCAAATCAAAAGGTAGGGAAAAATATTATTTTCGTAATAAATAGGTAAAAAAGTAGATTAAAAATATATTCCAACCATATTATTAAAGTTTCTAGGCAAATATGATAAAGAAAAAAATACATGAACTAAATAATTTTCCAATTTAATCATATTATTACTTTTTATAGACATTAATAATATTTTACCAGAACAAAGAGAAAATTAAAACACACTCAAAACAACTCCATCTATTGGCAGGAGTCTAATTTACATTGTTGTTTTTAAACATATTGGTAAAAATTACTTTGCGTACTGCATCGCCATCTATGAGCACACGCATGCACTAAGTTGTGCATTTACATGCGAGTTGGCAAATGCAGTTTTAAGTTTCATTTAGTGTTGTGCTTAGCCGATAGATGTAGCTAAAATTAATTTAAGTTTGGTTGCAAAATTGAGTTTTATTTTTTAATATTGAAAGAAATGAATTATTATTAACATGGTTACAGTTTATTCTACATTATTTTTTAACATTTTTATACAATAATCAAATAAATGACAGAAATTTTTGTTATCATTTATATTTTTTAGCGAACAGCGACATCTTTTTGTGGTTTGCTGAATTTTTACGTACAGAAACAACATATTTGTAGCGCTCGGCGCTCGAGCTCTACCCAAGTAGAGTCATATTTACAAAGAAGAAGAGTTGGCGGATTGGGTGGAATCAAACCGGATTATGTAACGAATCATCTTTTAATTTTTGTATTAAATAAAAATATTAATACTATAATATTTTTGTTATAAAAAATCAAGTAATAATGCTATTATTTTTGTATTAGAAGTATTTTGTGAACATTGTATTTTATTTTAAATGAGTATTATTTTAACATTATCATGGTATGTGTTTTTAAAGTAGAATCTACCTACTTAATTCAAGTAAAATATAGAGCTGATAATATCTTATTCTTATTAGATTTTTCTATAACGCCTAATTTTAAATCTAGTAAGATTTAAAAAAAAAACTTATACATACTTAAATTGAAAAAATATATAATGTATATAGGTATTAAATATAAATATATAGGTATTATAATTAAAAAGAATTCAGAGATTATTTGTTCCTTTTTTATTTATAATTTTGTATTATTTTTTTCAAATACTTGGTTTAAAATTCAGTTACAATACATTTGGTAGAGCCACGGTAGAGCAATGTAGAGCAAACATTTACAACAATTTTACTATAATGTAACATGTCCTTAAACATCTCCTTACTCTATCATTCTCCTTAAATTGGGCCATAAAGGAATAAACATCTAAATCGAATGTTTTGTTTACATTACTGCAATAAAAATAGTTACGACGTGTTGAATAATCGTTTCCAGTTTGAGTGACCATAAATTTGTGTATTTTTAAAGTGACGCTGTTTGAAGTCTATAAAAGTTTAACGATTTAGGGTGCTATAATAAAATTGTTATTAATTTTTATTGTCTTTGTTCTTTATTGTGTTGTACTCATACAATTAAATGTATGACAAATCGTTTAACATTAGTCACTTTCATATTTTGATACATTTTACTCCAAAACACTTTCCCATCTTATTATTTTGCGTAAGACACAACTTAGTTAATGCAATCTCGTAACATTTTACAGTCCCACGAGAGTTATGATATTGAGGTAAGCATTTATACAATTTGTTTCTTGGCCGTAAATAGACAAACGCCAAGAGGTTATTCCTAACGTTTTCCTAAAAGTAATCTATCTCGAAACCACACCGCAATATCGGTTCTGAACGATTAACAGAGGGCGTGCGTGCCCTTCGGTTTTATGACGCAGTTTTACGACATCGTAAACTCGGTCGTATAGTGCCTATAATCTTTTCCTGTGAGCCTCCGCCTGCGGCCACTAGATGGCGTTAAACTTAAAAACCAAAATCACTGTCGAACCCAATGTCAAAGTTTTATTGTAAGCTCCGCTAATGTGGTGTGAAATTAATAGGTAATAATGCTTTTATGGGTGCTTGTGAGCTTTATGGGGGCATAAAGACCAAGCAGGTGGATGTATTGTCAACTGTATTTGTTTTAAGTTGACCGCAGTTATTTTGCTATTAATTTTAAATCGTTATTGCCTTTTGATATGGGAAAATGGCACTTTAGCACTTTTCTTTATTACTACTTACACTTATTGGTTGTTTTACATTTAGTTATGTTTTACTTTGGAAGTTCTAAATGCGATAAAAATAAAGATAGCTGGCTCAGAATGTTCCTCGACTATTTTGAGTGTGATTTTAGCAGAAATTAAGGGTATGTTTGGATGTTGTAGGATTTCGAATGTCTAAAGGAGTTCCTTAATGTTGACCGTTTATATTTAGTTCTAAAACCTACCCCACATAAACATACTTTGTGAAATTTCCCATAATCTCTTAATAAATGTGGGTATGCAAATAAAATGTCAATTTCAAAATGAATCTTAAGTCGAAGTACATAATAACGAAACCGTTTATAACATTCCCAAGATCTCACTACAAGACGAATAGTTTTAATGACATCCCACAGTCCCTAAAAGCCGCATAAATTCAAACAGGCATGTGCAATGAACATTACAATATATTTTAACCAGCGACTCACTCCTGTAATTTGCAATTTCTAACCCTGTCTAGACTGAAACTATTTCTATATTACCCTCAATTACGTTATATTTGTCTCTTTCTAATGTTAGAAATAAACGTAAGAATGAAAGAGAGGAAAGTAGTTGGAAGGGCACGCAGAAATCCCGGCGATTTTCCATGCAATTGAATAAGATACGTTATGGTGTGAGGAACTTAAAGATTTTTATCCATAATACCAAGTCGTTGCACAGATGTCTGAATTAGTTGTGATTATTTAGTTTATATTTTTGTTCTTTTATATAAATGTGAAGGAGCCTTAGATAGGGGCAGATGGAGGGAGTTGCACAATTGTAACACCGATAAGAACAACAGCTCTTAAGTTGATGATGAGTACATGTTTAAAAAGGAAACTAAAACTAACTAAATATGATAGAATAAAAATCTTGTGAAAGTTACCTTTTTGGCAAAGCAATTTTTATTTCGATCTAGCTGAAAACTACGGTAAAAAGAATCCAGTAAGAATAAATGCCTCAAATCTATGCTGATTGTAAAAATATGCATGCTTATAAGCACAAGTACAACTTGAGGTTTCCCATTGATTCTTTAAAGTAAGTGCAATTATGGTCTTATGAGTAACTTTTCCATAAATTAGATAATATGAAGAACTCCATCCTTTTGAAGTCAGCTACAAATGTTTTTTTCTCATATCTTTATATATAAAAGAAAGTCGTGTTAGTTACGCCACTTATAACTCAAGAACGGCTGGACCGATTTGGCTGAAAATTGGTGGAGAGGTAGTTATGAACCAGGAAAAGGACATAGGATTTTTATCCCGAAATTCCCACGGGAACGGGAACGGGAACCACGCGAGAGAAACCGCGGGGCACAGCTAGTATCCTTATAGAATATAATTCCATTCCTTATAACACAGTCCAGAAAATAAGTTTAATTTTGATTAAGAATGAATGTTTCTTTACTATATCATCAAGAAATTGTTGTTAATAAGTTACACAGATAGAAAACGACCACATATGTACAACTCATGTTAGTATCTAGTATCTACTTACCAAATAAAACGTAACATAACCCATGTACAAACACATTCAAAATAACGTCCCATAGATAGAATGTTCGCACCTAAACACAACACATAAAATTTTATTTAAATTAAAAATGAAAAGCACTTGATAACATGTAAAGCCCGAGAGACTTTAAACGTGGCAAAATTTTCGGTAATGGCGTCAGTAACGGCCCTCACCGTTACACAATGCCTGTATTTGCATTATCGTGATATTAATACAAACAAAGTACACAGTACTAATATAGTAGTGCTATAGTACAAAATATGTAGTAACCTTTTTGTTACGTAATATAGTTGGGTGCGAAGGGTTAACTCATTTTAATGTGTTACACAGTTTTGTAGCATAGTTAGAAGCACGTAAACTTAATTTTAGGAGCGTGTACCTGGTTTATTTTTTAGTTCATTCGTTGTTTGTTGCTTGTTTCGTATATTACCTTCGTTTCTATAGAATTTATAGTGTTGTATACTCCGATAAAGTTTTAGAGAGAACCTTTAGCGCCTTGTTTAGATAAAGGAATAATATTCAAATGAGGATATTTCACTATCATTATAGCGGAGTATCAGCGCCTATAGGAACAGCTAAGTACATTTCCACGATAGTTAATTTCCTTAAATTTCATTAGCAACTCTTCCAATTTGCATTCAAAATGTGCGCTCACGTACCTAACCACCTACACAAATATATAAACAAGTACCTTCCATAGTTAAGTAAAGAACCGTCCGAATACGCCATTATTTTAATACCCTTATCAAAAAACAAGGCACATTACAAAATGGCCGCCGTTTTCATGAGTTTTGCGCGGGAAAACGCTCGTGAGGCTGCCTGGAAAATTATAACAAAAGGCATCCACCGCTATCTTTCTAATTATAGTAAATCACCTTGCTACAGGCGAGATAAGACTGTGTAAACTCAGGCTAAAAAGACGCAAGGGTTACCGCTCTGTTTGTGCGCTTACCACGTTTTGACTCTGACGTGGGACGTTTCCCGCGCGTTCAGATGCAAAACGCCATAAGTCTAAACTTGGCAAATTCAGTCCGCCACATTTGTATTTAGAGAGGAATTGAGTTTGTTTTTGTGGAGTTGGATAGCATTTAGTTGGAATGGAGTAGGATTGTTATAAGTCCTTTTTGATATTGGATTTGAAACTCGTTCGATGAACGGTCCCTAGCGTTGTACAATTGCATTGAGAAGTATCACGTACTCGTATTGTGTTTCGTATCAGTAACTTAGACTTTGGAAATAAAAATGTATGGCGGGCAGGTTACTTTGGATTTCCTCTTGGTTTCTAGTTGGAAAGATTTTCTATTTTCAGTAACACTACCCTTAGAATAACGATCGGATTCGGTTTAACGTTCAGTAAAAACTACGCAATAGGAAAATTACTTCCAAATTTAAATGACAATAGATTTATTTCTAAACAAAGACTGAAATATGTACGAGTATAAGTAGAAGGTGGTGCAGTAGTCACTAACACACGAACATCGGTACTTATAACACATTAGCACCCCACGCACACATATATTGGTTAACCAATTAGTTTAGACCCGCCTCGCTTCTCTATAATACTCTATACTGACTGTGTTATGGACGAAAAATAACATTTTGTATATCATGCCGCGGTTCTCAGTCATTTGGTCGGAGCAGAGACACTGATGGTGTATTTAAACGGTCTAGTAGTCTTTCTTGATTAGAAAAAATCAATAAAAGTAACTTAAAAAAACATCCATGTGTAAAGTTTTTGACAAATTTATTGAAAATCGTTTGATATCATTAGTTTATTGGGTATTCAATTTTACAAATTATTTATCATGCAGACTATTTTAACAATAAGACAAAAAGAAACCATTTTCAATTCCGCCCAAAATCTTAAAAGAATTTTGGCCACTATTTACTTATAAGGCTGCGGTATACTAATACTGAACTGGCATGCAAGTCAAACATATACGCATTGCTGGGCAATAGTTGAGTGAACGAATGACTTTGTATATTATGCCCGTGGCTTTACTATCCACCACGTAATACCAATTAAATTGGTACGAATTTATGTGTGCACACACCCTCACTGTTTGTTGATTTCCGTTTGTTTTAGTTAATGGGCCCGCGGAGAATGGTAAAATGGAACTAGTTGGTAGTGATTGTAAATCGTATGTTATCTAAGAAACATGTTCGCGCCTCTTTTAGGTCCTTTTAGAAGATAAGGTTTGGCCCGATAAAACGTTCTCAGCTCGGAGTAATTTGAAGAGATTTTTCAAAGTTGTGTCCATTAATTTTAATGTTTTTTATAACGTTCTCAAGTGTATCTTAGAACCCTATGTTTTAAGAGTTGAGTGTTGTTTTAATGTAATAAATTAAATACTTAAATACAATTCTCTAGTTAATATAAATAAGATATACGACTAAGTTATTCAACCTCTGTACGTATGTACATTACACTAAAATATGATCATTCGAAACAAAAGGTTTTTTCAGGTACATTTTCCGGGGCAGTTTTATTAATATTTTTTATAAGGGTATCTTGATTCCCTCATATCCATTGAGTCAAATCTATTCCACAGTGTATAAAACTGCTACAGTGCTCAAATTATTACGACCACTCAATAGGAAAAGGACAATTCGACCGTTTCTTTCAATATTCCTGTATTTTCCATCGGAAAATGTAATCGACCGGAGACAGTAATATTACATTTTGTTATATAATAACGATTTTCCTTTCCAATGGCAATTCGTCGTTATTGGACGTAAAGTAAGAAGGTACACTGGCTCCAGTTGAAACGAACATAGGTAATAATATTATACTTATTGTTATACTTACCCTTAACCTATACCTCATACCGTGAAACCGAAATTCTGTCTCGAAATTCGATGTTTTAAATTTCGCATGATACATTGCGTGTCTGTTACTGCGTCGCGCGATTACGCGCAGTGTTGTCGGTTCGATAGATGGGTTATAAAGCTATGTGGTAGAGAGGTGGTGTGTTTCTGAACAAGGTAGGTTTGTGCGCTCCGACCTGGCTTCTATCTGCAAAATCAATGTGGCTATTAGCAAGTTTTCGCGCAGTCGCATTACGTTCAAACGCTACCGGTCAGAAGTTACTGGCGTTCACAACCATGCTATGCAGATATATTATTCGTAATAAATTAAAAATATGACTTATACGCGTTTTGTATGAAGATGGCGACATTATTATTCTGTATTCTTACGATCTTGTTGTAAAAGATTAATAAAATAATAAAAAAGTTAATAAATTATAAAATTCATAGCGATATTTTTAGTTTGAAATAACATCGATACCTTACCTTTGTAGAGTTGTTTGTGTCGATATAAAAATGCTAATATTTGTGCTATGTTAGCACTTTCCTCTTTTGTCCCAGAAAATGTGAGTGTTACTTCTCTTACAAACTTGCTACATGATTGCTAAAGTTTCTTTTTGTCATATTTAGGGCGTGTTTCTGAAGAAACTTATGTTTCAACCAATTGACGTCTGCGTTACTTGTAAAATGTTTTGTTTTGCTAACATTTTCTGTTGGCTTAGTGTTTCGCTGTCTATTTTATTGTTATATTTTTAACTTGAATGAAAGCACTTCAGTATTTTCGTCTATAATAGGTACGTGTCAAAAGTATTTTTAGTACTTTCTATTTAGAACAAACAATATATATAATATCGGATAGTATTCCTATTCTCTTTTATATCCATTATAATTATACTTAATTGTCATTTTACTATAGTCAGATTCTATATGAGAAAGGTATTCTTATAAGTTAATAATTAGCAGTTTACTTCTAATTCAAATTAGGAATCCAATAATCTTTCAAAATAATTTCTCTTTTGATCGCGTCTTATGTATACATAATATAAGTACATATATAAATATTTTACTTAAAACCATGTACTTTCAAACACCACCCCAAACTAAAAAATAGGTTACAATTTATATGAGGATGTAGTGAAAATCAGTATGAAATAATAAAAACAACACCAATACAACTATTCAACTATTTTTTAATATATACAACTATCCATCTATCTATTTCTACCTTCACCAAACAACAATTCACCTTCATACCGTAAACGTTGGAACTAAAGCCCGTTGCAACTCAAGCTCTGAAAGCTATATCTACCTGTTTATACATAGCTATATAAATGAAGGCTAGAGAGGGATGAGCGCCGATAAACGCTCTTTAAATCGATACTGCAGAAGCGGTCTCTCACCAAACATTTGTGCTTGTTCACAAATATTACTGACGTTAACTTTTAGGTAGGTAGGTTAGGTTAGGTACACTTAATTATTTTGGGTAAACATGGCTTTTTAAATTGATTTTTTGTACTTACACTGGTAGTTTTGTTGGGTGTTGATGGTGGAAAATTTTAATGGAAATTAGCTTTTTACTAAACACTTTTAAGTGTTTGTAGTCGCTTTTTTGTGATCTTGCGATATAGGTATAGGAATTTAATATAGAAGTTTGTATTTGAAAGTAAAAATAGCTTTAAAGCTAAGTAAAAATGACGTCGCTTTTGATCTAGCGATTTGGGAATTAATTTTGTATTTGAAAAAGTTATAGTTTAAAATAGGTAAAAATGAGTTCATAAATGACAAAATATTTGATATTCTGATATTTCGTAGCGTTTGATTCTCTTATGAAGTTTCTCTAAAAAATGTTTATCTTTGATGGCAGGGATATTTTTGTATGAATATTAATAGGGCTTAGAAAATAATTCACCTTGTTAGATGTACTACACTATACTAATATAGAATGTTTGTTGTTTAGGTAAAACAAGAACAATAAACTTTCAAGTAATTCGATGATATTTCGCTGACACCATAGAATTTAAACTAAAAAGACACTCCATAAAGTGCAAAATACAATTGTGCATTTCATACTAAAAACTTCAACCTCGTAAATAACAAAATGAATAAAACATCTTAACAGAATTCTTTCTATTTCCATGGAATTCCAGTGTTTTACATTTATTTGGTAATCGTTTTGCGTAAATGTTAAACTTGTGATGCCAAATGAATATCAAGTATATGTCAAGTAAAATAGATTAAAAAATTAATTCATGATGAGTCATTGGAAATTTTCCAATAGCTTTGTGTGTTGCCAAAATTGAGTTGAAGGCAACGACCAGTTTCATGTAAATTTTATAAAGTAGATATACTTATATTAGTTTAAGTTAAAGCAGCTAAATAAAAATAATGGTATGTTGCAGTAATTATGTTTAGATAAATTGCCAATTTATTAAATACTTATAAGCACTTATGTTAAGGCAGTCAAATAAAATATTGGCATATTGCATGGTTCATGTTAGCTAAATTAAATTGTTATTGGTCTAAGTAAGTGAAATGAAGTGCATTATTACAAATTAAAGAAAAACAGAGAACAGAGTAAAGAAGTGATTAAAAGAATCCAAAAAAAAATGAATAAGATATTTATTATCAATTAAAGCACGGATCGTAAAATGATTATAGTTTTTTTTACGATACATTGAAAAATTAACACGTTTATTAAATATACAGTTATTTGAGGTACAAAACGTTATACAGAATGAAACAAAACAATTTTCCCAATAGAATAAAAGCAAAAAGGAAATAAAATAAAAGGATGGAGTTTTCTATCGCATCCGGAATAGTTTGCAAGCGGATCGCAGTCGCCATGTTCAATTCAGATATTCTCCTATTACGTATACGATTCATAAATTATTATTTTCATAGAAAATTTTTGGTGACACCAATTTTCTGATTTTGTTAAGTGAGTTTTGTTTGTGGCTTTGTAACATTTAAATAAAACGTTTGGAGATTTTAACAAAAAACAAGATTAAGCTTTTTTTTTATGACGATGGTTTACATAAGCTTTTCACATTTTTAGTACAAATTTAACACTACAACACACAATGCGCAAATGCTCCAAAGCACTGTTCCAAAGCCAAACTATTGTTATTTGACCGTTTTAATAGAACGTTTCTTCTCTATAAAACAAAACACTCTCTTCGTCGACTTGTAGTCTTTATGCTCACAATATACTCATACGTTTGCAATAGTCTTATTACATCAACATTTAAGATAAGAGAAGACTTGGAATATCTTTGTTGCCACCACAAAGCAACTAGATAGCAATAGACATTGTATTTGGAATAAGGAGTCACGTATTAAGTGATTCCTATGCAGGGTGGGAGCGTTAGACCATGAAATTGGCCCAGTCCATGCTGTCACGACGCATCGGCGTTTAATGGCAAACAGCTAGATGAGATTTCAGCTATTTTCATAAATAACAACACCTAAAAATAGTATTTTTTTGGTGTATTGGCTACAAATAAAGTATTTTATAAAGGTATTTCAAATAAATTGGTTTCGTAAAATGTTTTGGTATGTAAAAAGTTGTTTTAATTTTGTTTGGTTTTGTTATTTCAATAAAGTTATATTCTAAAAGAAAATTATTGCTAGACGATCAAAATTATAGATCAAAGTTTCCACTACTTCAAAACATTTAAAGATTTTTGAATAGGTATTATTTAATTTCACGAGATTCTAATAATTAATGTAATGTGCAGTCCACAAGAATATAGGAAGTACTAAATTTGTTTAGATTTTGTCTTTCGCGAGCTCAGTAAATGAAAAAAAGTCTATAAGTGTATTCTTGAAACCAATAATATAATTGTTATAATAGTGACATTTTCTAATTCTTAATTACTTAACTGTCTTACCTCGCCGTAACACAGTCGTTGACTAGCACGGGAGGTAATGAACATTGTTTTGTATACCCCCAAATTTTTTTTAAATATTAACTCAAAATTGTAAGTTATTAATAAACTGGTATTTTTGTTATGATATTAGATTTAAGATTTTATATGTTTATTAATAAAACTCTAGCTTATAAGTTTTGGTGTACTCTAGCCATTAAGTTATGAAATAAATATATTTCTATTTATATTTCTATTTCTGTTAGTAACTTATACTCAGTTGAGTATTGATTTTCCGCCATGATAAAGTTAGCTCTAAATTAGATGGTCATGGCCGTGGCCTTGTTTCCCTTATTCTTCAACGTATTAGTTCTCACACTGTGTTTTCATTTTCTTACTGCTTTTCAAAACTAGCTTTTATTTTTAATTGATATTAGGTTTATTATTGATTCACAAGATTTTCTTCTCCTAATTTCCTAATTCGGAAGTCTATTAAATTATATGCTACTTACATGTTTTTTATTAAGATCAACCAATTATGTATAAGTCATAAAATTTCACATGATTGCAACCGTATCTGTTTTGGTAATAACAAGCAATTTCAGTGACTTTTAAGAGCCATTAGAATTTGCTATGATCGTTCCCTAGATATCGGGCGCCATAAATGTAATGTCAAAAGATAGCACTTGAAAAAAAAACTATCAACAAAAACTATAAACGTAAAGTATTATACGAAAGGTCGGGGCAAAAAATCGTTTGACGTAAAGTACGAAAATCGCTTAAACTACTCGATAGGATTTCTAAACTTTTTGTTTGAGAACGCTAGTAGATTGCTTTGCGATTTTAGTTCCAACATACATCGGTCCCACCTATTGTGAATTCCTTAGGTCTGAAATTTATTTGACAGCCTCAGTGTCTGTGGAGAATGGAAAATGGCAATGGCAGAATGCGTTATAGATATAACTCATGGTTTGTTTTTGGCGGGGATTTGACAGGCGTTATTGGTATTTAGGGGCATTTAACTATTAGGAGTAATGTTTTTTATTGAAATATGAGGTAGACATATTGTTATATGTTAAGAAGTTGCCGACAGACCGCTTGTTCATTAGTTACGGTTAAAATTAATACTGTTTTAAGTATGTCACGAACGCCTGCGACAAGATAAGAGTCACAAGTGTTGCTCTTGGGACGATAATATTTAGAATTTGTAAAGGCAACTCTTAAATAAATAGTAAGTACTTGAAACTTTTGTGAAACTACTAACTCACAGACTAACTTACCTAATTATATGAAACGTGGTGTAAATACGAGTTATTCTGAAGAAAATTTCTACAAAATACATGGCATATTTGTCCTAAAGCAGACTTCATGCCGAACGAAACTGGCAGAAGTACCAAGAGTTTTCTAGTATTTTCTCAAAAACCTACTCTTCTTCCATTAGGTATAAGTACCTATTAATTTCCCTTCTTAAAACAACATAAATATCCACAGGTTAGGAAGATAAGAATGTCCCCACTAAACACAGAACCATCTGTCTTTCTTTATTGGGCATGGAAATATATAAAATCGAACTATCAGTCTGTCAAATCGCACTGCGGGATAAAGGCGTTTCTTTTACTAGATACCTATAATACAGTTCTAAAAGTAAGTACCTATCTAAGTGTACGTAAAATGCTGTACATGCATTGATAAATCCAGGAGCTCGATTCTCTTAACTACTTATTAAGCTGTGATAATGCTACTCAAATGTATTTTAATATCAATATTATGGCCGTTTTTTTAACATTTGTTTTCATTTTGGTATTCTCTTAGTGACAACTACACCACTGACTCAATGGCTTATAAAACTTTGATGGTTGTCATGGAAACTGTACCTGTTCTGACGTTTATTTGACAATGTTTTTATTTGAATTTTGACAAGCAACAAAGACCACTGAGTCACCATTCATAGCCAAATTAATAAATTTCAGCAGAATACCAAACGGACAGTCTCATTATCAACACACTGTCTGATCAAATAATGTCAAATTGCGGAATTAGGCCCGGACTCAATCTGTGGAAGATTAAGTTTGTTACAAACTAAATGAATAGTAATGATAAAAATAATTTGGTATGTTTTCAAAGCAATTGCTATAGGAATCTTGTTGGTATAATCCTTCACTACTTCTCATCTCATAGCATGCATCAAAATCATTCTAATTCACCAGTTATGTATGAGAGAATCGGGAGAGAGTCGGTTCATTACGAAACTTTTCCGGAATAAGTACCTACTTACTACTAAATCTATTCTTTAGTTCCATGATTTGTTTGGTCCATTTTCTAAACAAAAGAAAGGTTGTGGTCCATATTTTTGTAATCGGATACAAACCATTCAGGAATATATTATTCTTAAGTGAGCTTTCCGTGAGAGCGTCAAGATTGAAGATGAAATTTTCTAGAAACTTCGATTGTTCGATTCGGAGTGGATATTAGTTGCAGACTTTCTAGTTTTGATTAAGTACATAAAACTTTATCATCTTTCCCTACATCGCTAATATCCAGAGTGAATCAAATCTCTATGTCCAAGTTATAAATACCTTTTTTAACCCAGAATAGGCTTGCACTTGACTGTAACTCGCCTGATCGAAAGCGATGATACAGCCTAAGATGGAGCGTACTCGCCTAGAAGGTACTTATTCACTCATGACTTAAAAATACCAAGATTGAAGCTGTGCAGGGAGTTCCACACTCTCGCTGTTCGCATGATGAAAGTCCTTATCAGGGCTATGAGTGTAGAAATCATATTAGGCATCAAATTATAACGGAAATCTATTACCTATTTACTCCATTGAAAAACCTCGATAGTAACCATATTAAGGTTTTTTTATCGGTACTAGTTTTGAGAGTTTTCTTTTTTTTAGAGTTGAGATCGTTTTTATTTCTTTGGTATTAATGTTTTTATATACTCTTCTTTCATTTCCTTAACATTTAAAGAAAAATCATTGAATAAACTTTACTCAATCAAATGTTTTAGCTACTCAGTGATCATTATTTAAATAATCTCTTACGAAGATTAACCAGTTAAAATGAAAAATAAACCTTTAGAAGGTTCAATGTATTTATTAAATTACCAAAAATATTAAAATACTTACTGTCTTTTTAATGCGCAATTAAACTAATAAATAAAACATAATCTGTGTTTACGAAGAACAGAGTGAATTTCAACAAGTGCCCAAAAATCTTCATTTCCGTGGATTTTTTTGTTTTTAAGTTTTTTTCAAAAATAATTAGCGTTTATTATACTTCTTGATAATGTATGTATTCTTGCTTATTATCAAGCTGATTACTTAAAAAACTAACGAATAACACAAGTTTAAAAATTTCATGCCACGGCGATGAAACATGCGTGCACGGCAATGAAACAAGCGTCCACGGCAATGAAAGAACTGTCCCACGGTAATGAAAGAATCACCACGGAAATGAAAATCCATACATAAAACATTTTTTTTATATACTGACATGAGTATTATATTATCCTAACATACAATATATACACGCCTGTCTCCGAGAAGGACAGGCATACTCCCCCAGACGGGTTATCTACGCCACATCGAATGATAATAATTGATCGATTTTTTTTATAAGATTAACATAAAACCCCTATGATATATGGCCTAAAGATTGAAAAGAATCGCTTCTGATCCCCCTGCTCAAGAAGGGGTCCACAAAATTACGTGCCTTATAAGCATGCTTTCATCATACGGTCTGCCTGTTAGTTTGTGTGGGTGGATATCGGACTTCTTGCGGGATCGATCGATACGGGTCGTTCTTGATGGATGCTCGTCCGATCAAATGGCGATTAATGCCGGTGTTCCCCAAGGGTTAGTACTCATTGCAACACTTTTCCTGTTGCATATCAATGATCTGCCAAAGCCCAGAACCTATGAGTATGCAAATGATTGCACAGTTGTAGAGGATTACATATCCATCCCGCGTGCTAGTGCGGCCGAGACACAGTATTTAAGAGAGGCTATGGTCGATCACACGAACTTTTTCCTTCGGGCAGTCTCCGATTGGAGCGATGCCAATCTGATCAAGTTCAATGCCTTGAAGACCCAGGCGGGTCTTTTCTCCGCAAGGAAGACGCTGTTTGAACTGGTTCCTATTTTCCGGAGTGTATCCTTACCTATAGTGGACCACCCTGACCTTCTTGGAATAACGCTGACCTAAACCCTCAATTTTGGTTCATACATTGAGTCAAAGGCTCAACTGGCTGCAAAAAAGCTAGGCGTCCTCTCAAGGGTGCGACGGTACTTCACGCCAGAACAGCTGCTCCAACTCTATTAAGCACAAGTTCGGTCGTGCATGGAGTACTGTTCGCACCCTTAGGATGGATCAGCTAAATATCAACTTGAGGGGTTGGAGTCCCTAGAGAAGCGTACCAAGAGACTCCAGAGTTTTGAGCACCGGCAAAAAGTTGCTAGCCTATGGGTTTTTTATCGGATACATTTTGAAAAGTGCGCATCGGAACTACACCGCTTAATTCCCCCCATCTCCGTTCTGCCACCGAATGAGCAGGGAAACCGATAAACGTCACCCATACATGGTAGATGTTCCATAAGCTCGCACGAAGCGTTTCGCGTCCACCTTTATAATGCGAATAGCGACCATGATAACCATGATAACTATAGAAACTATATAAGTAGGAGAGCCTTAAAAGGGTGGGAGGGAGTCATTACTGTTGGCAGGAACAAGATCAGCAACCTTCGATATGCAGATGACACTACTTTGGCCGCATCCTCTGAGCACGAACTTGCTGAAATGTTCAGCAGAGTAGAACGCAAAACCGAGACAGTAGGACTTTAGGTCAACAAGTCGAAGACAAAGGTTATGGTCACTGACCGAGCTGAACAGATCACACGCACAGGAGAATTGTCAGACCTGGAATTTATGAGCAAGTTTGTATACCTAGGCTGGACAATCAGTAATCAGAGAGGCTGCGAGAAAGAGATTCGAATTTGTGTGGAGATGGGCAAGCAATAAGCAAAATGTTGATAATCTGGAATAGTTGATAGTCCTGGTCTATCCACGCGCTGTAGATCGAAAAAAGATTAAGGCTTTCGAGATGTGGTGCTGGAGAAGGATGCCACACATACCGTTAACATCGAGACGTACGAATAAGTCTATTCTAGAACAACTTGACGTAAAAACAAGACTGTCTACGATATGTTACCTACGAGTCCTGACCTACTTTGGTCACATTTGGAGCTACAACGGTCATACAGCCTGGACAAGCTGGTTGTGGCGGGAAAGGTAGACCTACCCGAACTACCCGTTGGTCAAACCTGATCAAGGCAATAACAGGGCTCTCAATTACCAGCTCTGAGAAGAGCCGAAGACAGAGCGGAGTGGAACGGCTGGTACACGACTCCATTACATTGCATCAGAACGGACACGATCTTAAGGTATCAAGAAAACGAGCTAGAAGGAGTACAGTAAATACAAATGAGTTATTTACTGTACTTATAAGTCTTTACTTAAGTCTTTTGTCGTATTGCAGAGATATTACTTGACGAGTACTGTACTGTCAGTATTCGGTACACTGTATCACAGGTAAATATGTTTTCCTTGCCTAATCATACCATGGCGATGAAAATATAAGTCACGGAAATGAAAGACCTGGCCACGGCGATGAAAGTAATTTGTTTTAAAAGACACGGCAATGAAATTTTTTTCATTGCCGTGTCTTTTTTTTCATTGCCATAGCAAATATTTGCTATGGAAACCACGGAAATGAAAGCATGGCGATGAGAAACGAGTCGAAAATTTTAAATTACATAAAATCTATTAGGTATCCTAAGAACTAAACAATTCACAAATAAACAGAAGAGTATGGGCATTCTATCGAATGCTCAATCAAGAGTATAAACTTGTTCAAATAGAAGTTATACCTATACACGGCGATGAAAGAAAAATTGTCCAGTAACAAAAATGGGATACACTTACATTTATAGCTTGAAAACGCAGGCACGTGGACACGTCCTTCCACGTCGAGCACTGAGGCGGTACTATTGGGCAACGTTTAGCACACAGAGAAGGAGACGCAAGTCTTTAGGTGGAACAATATGTTTAAAAATGTTTTTGACATGGCGATGAAAGGAAGTTCTGGGACAAATGTTTTTATAGTAACCATTCGTTGTATTGTTTAAATATTTGATTAAGTGTATTCCGTAACAATACCTTAACTATCCAAGTATCATATAAAACTAGGTTTCAATGTATTCAACCAATAGGTTTTCATCAAGGAGGTATAATACACATCAAGGTGAGTTGTGGACAGACACGGCGATGAAAGATTTCGAGGTTTAACATTTTTTTCTGGAGTACCTATTAATCCCAGTAATGAAATATTTAGTGCCTCATATAGGTGACTATATCATCTAACCAAAAAAAAAGTTTTAAACATTATAACTATATTTTTTAGTACCGATTTCATAGTTGCCACGCAAATTTAGGCGCCGGGACATTCACTCAACAAACAGGTTGTAACAAAAATAATAATAAATATTTCGAGGTCATGAATAAAAAACATCGTTACATTTTATTAACTCTTTATTCTCTTGAACTTTTGAAATTAATATTACAATATTGAATGCGGGTTTCTTATACAATCACCCAACTATTTGCTTATATACCACGACACAGTCACATCGGATCGTCCTTGATACCATCGACCATTTCAATTACAGCTCCAAATCTTTAGAAATCAAAGCTTGGTCGACAGATGTGTCTAGTTATATTGGTTACTTAGTGTTGCGCGCGACGCGACACTGCAATCGCACATTCACAACCTTATCCAAAAGTAGCAACCGCTATGACTCGATACATCGATGACTTTATCAACAAATTATAAAAGAACAATGTAATGTAAACAGCAATGGAATCAGGAAACGATCACTTCAATACATAAATACATAACATAAAACAAAAAAATATAAACAAAAATAAAGGGCCACATAAACTTTCACAACTATTTACAATTACTTAATATTAAGATGACCTTTTATTACTATATTCAAAAATATAGATATAGGTACATAGATACATAGCTACATTTAATATTAAAGATAAAAATTGATTATTTAGATATTTAACTAATACGTAAAACGGAAGTCTTGTTACTTTTAAAGTTAAAATTAATGAAAATATAAGTTTACAATAACAATGAGATAAAAAAAACAAAAGAATTGTTAAAAACAGAATTGTTTTTTTTTTTTGATAATTATATATTAAACTTACTTTAAGATAATAGGTTAATAAGTAGATATTATTGACATTGTATTGTTCAGTTAGGTACACAATAATACCTACAGACTACGAAATACTAGCAATATGGCAAGACAGCATTACGGATGGAGGACGTATATAATCTATTTAGCAAATTGCTCATTGTTTCACGTGAATTACAGTTCTTTACGACTCAGAAACAATAAGAAAACCTGACATAAATCAATGGACGTACAAACCTACACGCGAATATCGTTACTATGTTACAACATTTACCTTTTGTTATAGAAGAAACTTAATGAGTAGTTGAAGCTACTTTAAGAAACTTCACAAACATAAAACATTTTGCACTTTCCCAAGAAACAATATAATTTAAAATAAACAGTGAACAAAAAAGACCAACTAGAAAATTACTAATAACAATTTAATGTCGTATACACACATAAACAATGTGTTTTAAAATAATGTTTAACAGCGATACAGCGTGTACGTCCTTTTGAAAACAAATATGACTTTTTTTTCTTTCGTTTTGACCAACACCTACTAACGATACTAAAATTATTTTTAAGCGGTTTTATTCAAACACTAACATCAGATACTCTTAAATTTACGAGTGTCTACAATTACAACTACGCATTTTATAATTTATAAAGCCTACTTAAAACGATGTTACTTAAGTACATTTTGTTCGATTTTTCAATTCTCGATTGTTTTATTATAAAATAAGATGGGTTAAAGATATATATTACTAATGACAATCTTAATTATTTACGTAATATTATATGAGGAATATGGCTTCTACAAATTTTATTGCACTTCATAGAAAAATGAAAGGTTAAAAATACAATAGAAAATTTTCCGTATTTAATGACTATGCTGTTGGTAGAATTACTTTACTGAAATGCCATCAATATTTTGATTTGTTCATTTTTGTGTATAAAATCACTTAAAAATTAAAGATCATTTCAAAAACTATGAGTCTGTTACTTAATTTTCACTAATGATATCACGACATTTATGATGATTTAAAGAGCTAGATAAATATAATCTGAGTAACACAGTGGACAGATATTAGATGTGATTTACAAGAGAAAATAAGCGAAGTTTTCCAATCATTATTTTATAGAAGTTCTATCAATTTACTTTATTATTCTACCCTGACATTAATTTACGTATAATGGTGACTATAATATAAATACTAATTTTATATAAATTTTGTTCAGATTACGTATAGAAAGTTCATTTTTAAAAATAATTTTGGTCGCGCAAGAAATGAAGCTAGAAGTGCTAAATTATTAATATTTTGGCACAATACGGAATTAAAAGCGAATCGAGATGTTTTAATTTTATTTTTAAGACGACAGCAAAACAATTACTTATGTAAAAATAATGTTTTTTAGTGTTACCCGCCTCAGTAGACATTTTCAAGGTATTTTACGATCAGAGTTACTGTAATGGTAAATTTAAACGTGCATATGGTTTCGTTAAAATTGCGGAAAACATATTGTCGTTGTACCGAATAACAGCGAAAAAAAACACCTTTTTGTTTAAGGAACTTAATCTTTTAAAACCTTAGTACTTAGCGTGTGGCCACTATTTATTTCAATAGCCATCTGATTTATGCAGTTTAACATCTAATCTTAGCAATACTTCATACAAAGTCGAACCTATCAATCTATATATAATACACTTAAGCTACTCAACTTTATTATTACGTGTAAAATTTATATTTAGTCACATTATTGTTAATTAATTATATGTATCATCGTTACGTATATAATTTTGAACATTAGATGATTGTGGACATCACACATCAATGCAGGCCCGTTTCATAACTTGTTGTTCATTTGTTCTATTTCAATAACTATGGACATGGTATTTTTTCTAGAATTATCAAAAAATACCTCTACATTATATGAATTATTAATGAGAGATAAATATAAAACAACTTTATGATGAACGACCTAATTGCAATTGTACTTCAATACGTATTTTGTTTTAATTATATTCTTAAGGTCCTATGCCATTAGCTATGCAAGTTTGACGCTCGACAACGCTTAACGTTTCAAGAATCTTCAACACAACAATTCACGGACTTAATGCTACGGAACTGAATCACATTCTGATCAAAATAATAAAAAAGAAACCCTTTCGAATCCAACTGATAAAATACAACAAATTTTACAATCATAAAAAATATGACCACCAAAACATAATAACCCGTCCGCTAACAGCGAACAAATAATAAAATATACATCAAAATGTACATAATATAATATATTTTAATTAAAATAATATAACATAAATGAATTAGAGTAAGTGGTAGCAATAAATACTATGAGATTCACAGATTTATAATCTTAACTAACAATACCGAAGTTCACTCGAGCTCCTATTTAAATCTTAGAGCGATACTAATTTTGTAAAATTTTAGTAAAAAATATTATTGCAATAAAATGTGTGGTTATGGCAACAAAATAAATGCTTAAAGCACATCACCAGCTCGTCCGCCCGGCTCCGTCTCCAAGGGCACTCCTTCGCACTAAAGGAACATTACGAAACAAATGTCACTGAACACTTCAATACAAAATCAGCCGCAAACATAAAACTAATGGATACGAATCGACTATCGCCACCGCAGTCCTCGTGGACGCAACACTTCCATTCACACTATATGATACATCAGTCATGATTGGCTACGTCACCGGTACACCTTACGCGGGGACTTTGTTCACTTTGAGTAGGTCGTTGGAGCCTTTATCGATGGGCATCTTCATGGGGTCGTGATGGTGGGTCACATGGTGACCGTGGTGCTGCCCCTCGAGCTTCGCCTGCTTCTCTTGCTGCTGCTGCTTCATTCTGTCCTGCTCTTCTCTCTCTCGACGGGCCTGTTCATTTATCTCTTTGACTGCCCGTAGTTCCTTCTTTAATTTCATGCGTCGGTTCTGGAACCATATTTTGATCTGTCTCTCTGTGAGGCAGAGCGCGTGGGCAATCTCTATCCTGCGTCGACGCGTCAAATAATGGTTGAAGTGGAATTCCTTCTCTAGCTCTAGCGTCTGGAACCTTGTGTAAGTCTGTCGCCCTCGCCTTCTCGGACATCCGTTCGGACCTGGAAACAAACATAAAAGAAGATTATAACACACAATATTAATATTCAACTTCTATTTGTATTCGATTGTCCGCCATAAATTATGATTTACAGTAACATTAACGTTTCCAAATCGATTTATTGCATCATATATCACGATCCAGCGCTTGAATTCGCAAGAGGCTTCCAGTAAAAACCATTAAATTTCACTTTTATACCATTTTAGATTTTAATGGTTCATTAATATTTTATTGCGGCACTAAAGTTAATTCTTGAGTTATCAGCTACTGCGGCTGAGCTCAATACTGTTTACTCTGTTCAATGCAAATAGATAACATGACTATTTTGAGTTTAAAAACAAATTATTTGTAGTGACTAGACGGTCTGTACAACAAAAACTAAGTAAAAAACAATATAATCAAAGCGAAAAAGTAACGGGAAGGGTTAGGAGCAAACGGCCCGCGAACAATAGTGTCCCTTCTAAAAAGAAATCGCTGCAAAAACTCAGGGATGCGTAAAAGGGTTGCGCAACTTTCTAATGCATTGTAAGGTGTCTTTTTATTTTTGTCGCCGTGAAGTTACTTTCTTAGAATTCGTGAAAGTTAACCCTTTCAAAAGTCATACACACGTGGATTCTTTAAAATTTTAACGGTTCATTTAGCCTCGATAACTCGGAGCGAAATCTGAAGTGTTCTCACAATTCATATACGTAAGTATATAGTGAACGTGTATATGTACAGGTAAATGAGTCTCACAAAGCGGCCGGACCCCGAACTGGTTTTGGAGTCAGCCAATAAATAAGGTAAGATAAATGGCCTTCCCATCGCGTATAAAATTGATACCGGCCCAACGGAGTTGGAATGCCCGTGTAGGCTGGGCCTTAATACCTGGTCACTTTAAAAAGATACGGCTAATGTACGGTTTTAATTGATTTCTTGGACGCCCCGGTAACTTTGTCCTGACTGAAATATAACATTGCTTACATTGTTTAAAGTTGTTCCATTGTGTAATTTATTGTACAGATAAAACAATAGTTGGTTATAAGTTTATTAGGTCGTAATATCTTAATTGATTTTAGTATTGAATAAACAATATTTTGCTGTATATTAATAAACACAATACTATCATATTCAATTAACTTAAATTTATTTGTTGGCTAAAATTAACCCGTTAAACATGTACGTGTTGCAAGGAAGGAGTTTTAGGTACAACACAACAACCTATAAATCAAATAACTCGTCCAAAAGTCAGATTCAACATTAACATGAGCGATAAATTACCAAAATTGCGTTTTTACTGCCGCAATAACATTTATGGTTCGTTCTTATTTCAACAAAAACTTTTAAACTGTTTAAAATCTCATAAAAAGAGAATGGAATAATTATACAAGTGCGGTTAGACGAGAACAGCAGATAATACCGATGAGCAAGAAAGAGACGGACACAACCCATTCTAAATTTAAAAAGCAAAGATGGAACCCAAAACACAATACACGCATCCCAATAATGCCATCAAGAAGAAAGGCCGTAAGCGATGTTTGATGGCGCGTCAAATTCTACCTTCCGGTTTATGGGGTAAAGTCTAAATCCGTGCGAGATTAGGGGTTGTGTGCGCCCTTTTTTTAGCAGCGACGGTGATATGTCGGCGAGGCAGGTTAGCCACCCTTCGTTTCGTCTCCATGACAACGGACGTTAAGGCACCTCCCGTCAGCTGGCTACCATTATTCCTACAGTATTGTCACGAAGAGGATTCACTGTCACCTTTGTACCTGTAGAGCTCATCTTTTTTAATGGGAACTGCCTTACCTTTCCCATGGCCAGATAAAGATCAGATTTGTTACTCAGGATATAGTACATCACGTTCGTTTGTGCATTGTTTTATTGTAATTGACCGATCTGATAACGGTCGTTTATTTTTGTTCGAATAAAGAACTTCGTTTTATTCGAAGTCCAAAGTAAATAGAAGTGATATTAGAAAAGGAATACGAGTTGAAAAAGGTGCTGGCACAAACAATATATCTGGGAGAGCAAAGGCACAGCATTAATTAGAGTCGTACATTGTGAGCCGACACCGGCACGCTATAAACATGCTACGACAAGACCTGCCTCTTACCCCGACTCGCTTTTTTCTCCGAAATAAATCTCACGGAATGCCGTCGCTTATTTATTATTTTATTTTACTAGCCCGCCTTTGTACAAACCCGTTCCATATATTTGATTAATACCCCACCGCCGTATAGTAATATTAAAGGTCTGATTGTGAATTATAACAGAATTTTTGTCCACTAAGATGGTTATTTATGTAACAAAATAAGCCCTGGACAGACGTTGAGATTTGTAGCCGGGATCCTGTTAATGCTGAGAAAATATGGGAGGGTACAGAGATGTAAGATTAAGCTTGAGTAAACTCAATATAGGGGCAGGACATGTAATAAAATATAGAACAAGAACACGTGTAACGCATTGACATAAGTAAGTAGAAGTTTTTAATAATAGTAGGATGAGTTCGTTTGAATATCATAAAAATGGTCAGTAAAAATAATGAATAGCTAAGTGTAACGTATAGCTTAATATCAATTAAATAAACATTAAAACCGGTAAGGTATAAAGGCGGCGTGTCGCCGACACCAAGTTTTATTGGATCGTAATTCGCGAATTGTCGTAAATACTCGGGAGTGTTCGGGAGACGCCATCTTAAAATAGTTCGTGTACGAAATGTTGATTGTCATTGTTTTTCCGATCTTTGTTCGATATTTAGGAATGTTTTGATGGCTAGTTTCCTTTGGTTACTGAATCTCTATCCGTCTATTATTTTCTATTGTTTATTTTTATCGTAAGCGTTAGCAAAATGGTAGAGTAGAGTAGTAGAGTCAGTAATTTGTTATGCTCTAACTGAAACAATAAAAATAAGCTATATTTTCATTGTATCTTAAACGTTATGCCCATATCTAATCTATTAAATAAAGACAGATCAATAACAAGCATAAACGTTGTGTGAAAATTACCAAATGACACGCACGGGTTTGAATTTAAAAATCTCTATTACGCATTTTAACAAAACTTGTTTCGGTTGAATGTGGTTCACGGTTGCTTTATTAAGTGTATTATAGCACGGACGCTATGACGACAAATTTATTTTAATATTTGTAATTGTACTGCCCGTGTTATATTATCTATTTTTAACTCATATTAGGAATTAAATGATAAGATTATAACAATTTTTGAATGAATTTATTTATTTATTTATTTATTTATTTAAATAGGAACACCAACAGTATAATATATTAAAAATTACAAAGTGTTATAATAAAAAGGCCTTAATCTAATATATATACCAATTACTGGTGTACACAGCACTCTTAATGTAACACAGTAATGAATGAGAGAAAGAATTAAGTATATTGTGAATATTAATAAAATTATATAAAAAAAAATAAGAGAAAAAAGAGAGAGTAAAACAAAGTAACATAATAAAACAAAATGAATAACATAATTATAATGAAACATTAATTTAAAATAATCAGATTAATAAAATTATTATTAATAATCAGATTAATAAAATTCTTATAACAATAATAAAATTAAAATTACTCAAGTGTTATTAGTTTGGTAGTAATCTAATAATTTGTTCTTATAGCTATTAACATTATCACTAAATATATCTAACAAGGTAGCTTTAGTGTGTGTATGGTTATATTGATTACAAATTCTAACAATGGGTGAGTGCAGGCCGGTGTTGGTTTTGCAAAAAGGGACATGAAATGTTCTGGTAATGGGATGTCTCGGATATTTTAGTGGGACAGTTAGACCTATATTATGTAGGATGTAGTCGCAGTCAATTGAACCGTTAAAAACTTTATATAAAAATAATAACTCTGTTATCTTACGCCTATTGTATAATGATTGTATGTTGAAAAACTGGAGTCTTTGTGAGTACGGGCATCTATGAGATATGCCAGAGGAGATATAAGCAAGATTTTTGGTAAAATTACGTTGAATTTTTTCAATACGCTGGGAGTGGACGGCATAGGAAGGATTCCAGACCACGCATGCATACTCAAGAACACTTCTTATGATGGCATTGAATAAGATTATTTTGGTGTGTGGTTTAAAACCCTTCGAATTTCGTTTGAGAAAACCTAGTAGTTGTCCGGACCTTTTAACTAATGAACTGTAGTGCGATGTAAATTTAAGTTGGCTGTCAAGGGTAACTCCAAGATCCTTTATCTCGGATACCTCAGATATTTGTGAACCGTTAAGATAGTAACGCGAGTTAATAATTCTTTTCTTTTTTGTAAATTTTATATAAAAACATTTGGTAGGATTTAAAACCATACTATTATTGTTACACCAATCTACTATTGCATTGAGGTCATGTTGTACCAGTACTGTATCTGAAATAGATTTGATATTAAGAAATATTTTAAGATCATCGGCATAAAGTGAATAATTACAGTATTTTATTTGCGTTGTGATGTCGTTAATAAATATTTGAAACAATATTGGGCCAAGATGGGAACCCTGAGGTACGCCGGAAGTCGCATAATACATCTTAGAGTCATATCCCTTTACAGATGTAGTTTGAGGTCTATGGCTCAGATACGATTTTAACCATTCAAGTAATGAACCAAAAATGCCAAGGTTTTTAAGCTTTTGTAACAATATGTAATGATTTACTTTGTCAAATGCGCTACTAAAATCTGTGTAGATTGAGTCGACTTGTAGTCCATTGTCAATATTTTTGGAGATTTCTGAGACATATGAAACTAAGTTTGTGTCAACTGAACGACCGCGTCTGAATCCATGTTGGAAATTTGATATGGCAAACTTAGTGTGATCTACAATGATGGGAGTTACTAACGATTCAAATATTTTTGGAAAACAAGATAATATTGAAATTGGACGATAGTTTGATACAATATCTTTATCTCCTTTTTTAAAGACTGGTACAACTCGCGCTTTCTTCCAATCATCAGGGAAAGTCCCTGTTGCAAGAGAATGGTTTATTATCAACATCAATGGAAATGAGAGTGCGGATGCACAGCGTTTGACAAATAACGGAGGTATACCATCTGGACCTGCCCCTTTTGATATATTTATTTTTCTTAGCTTTTCATGTATCATATTCTCGGTGAAATTTAATTTAGATAGACTTTGTGATAAATTCGAATTAAAAACATCTTGACAATAATTTTTTTGAGAACTTGAGGAGTACACAGATGAAAAGTGATCGGCAAATAAATTAGCAATTGAAGGACCGTCGTTAGCTGTAACAGAGGACGATGATGAACGCATTACAGAAGGAATAGAAGTGTGTTCATTACGTTTACTATTTACGAAAGACCAGAACTGTTTAGGGTCTTTTGATATATTATCTTCGGTTTTATGTTTATAAAATTTATAACATTGTTCATAAAATGTATCGCAACGTTGTCTTAGAGTTTGATATTCTAACTTGTCTCTTGGGTTATTGAATTTTTTGTACTTAATTCTGTATTTTTCTTTTTCGGCCAGGAGTTTAGAAAGTTTTTTGTTAAACCAAGGAGGGTGTTGAGGTTTTTTGGGAGTGCGTTTAGGAACATGCATGTTAATTATAGTCATTATTATTAAGTAAAAAGATTTCACGATATTATTAATATCACCTGTATTCTGTATATTAAGTTTATTAGCCCAGTCGACTGTCTTTAATTTGCTAATAATAGATTTATAGTCAGCTTTGTAATAGTTGTAGTCATCTCTTTCTTTAGTTATTAGATTAGTTTTAGATATAAAACTAACTGTAATTGTGATTGCAGGATGTTTTTGGTCTAGCTTGCTAAGAGGATACAAAACTGAATTAGTTGTGATGTGGTCCATATTTGATAATACAAGATCTAAAGTTTTGTTGTCTGAGTTCTTACAAAGATTAAATTGTTTTAAGTTATTTAAATGTGTGAAGTCAATTAATGCGTAACCTAAATTGTAATTATAATTACTAGCATTACAATAGGTATAACCTGGGACAGAGGACCAATTTATGGTACTGAGGTTAAAGTCACCTACCATCATTATATCATCAACAGTATCCAAAATTTCACAAGTCTTATTTAATAGTTTATTTAAATTGTTCAGACCGACTGGTGGTGGAAGATAGACAGCACATAAGCCAAATTTGACCGAAATATTATTTCGTTTTACTTCTAGAGTAATCCAGATATCCTCTAAGTCTGTTTCCCAGTTAAGCATTCTGTTCGATTGTATTTTTCGTGATACTGCGATCAATACTCCACCACCATCTTTCTTGGAACATTGTGACAATATCCTATCTTTTCTATAAACCATATAGCGCAAATCGAATAATTCACTTGTACAAATATTAGAATTTAACCAAGTCTCTGTTAAAACTATAATATCATAATTACTTTGCATGATGTTCGAGTAAAACTCGTTAGTTTTAGTTCTTAAGCCTCTTACATTTTGATAATAAATTTCTAGACTATCCATAATAATGAGATATTTTAAATCTGAGTTATAAATTTTTAGGTCTAATGAGGTAAATTTATTTCAAAAGGTTAAGGCTAGTAACGTCGCGTACCAAAAAAGCTTGACAAGTCTCACTTTTGCGTACATAAATCCTCGAATTGCGTACCCAGACAAATTTATATCCCAGTTCTTTTGCTTTATTGCGTGTCGCTGCATGAAGAGATTTTACAGATGGTGTTAGATGTTCTGATACATAGATAGGTACTTGAGTACCTCCCATGCCTAAATGAGTAGAATTTAGTTTGTCCTTCGAGTTTTCCTTGTTGAATTTGGTGACTGCAGCAAGTAAAGTGTCACGCACTCTAGGACTACGCAGTTTCACTACAACACTTCGCGGAGCATTATTCTCCTTGTTCATTTTAGCGACACGGCAGGTGTGTAGAATGTCGTCGTTGTTTATCTCGGATTTTACAGTACGGGCCAGTTGCTGAATTGTATTTGGCAGATTTTCGGTACGATGTTCTGGTAAACCGCTTATTTCTATATTGCTCTCGCGCATGTGTTGTTCAGTAAGGCTGAGTCTTGAGGATAGATCTTTTACGCTATTTTCTAAAGCTGCGTTCTTTTTCTCTAAAGCTTCTATAGCGAATGAAATAGATGATATTAGATTAACAAAAATATACATTTTGAATTATAAATTGCTAGTTCTTGTACAATCTTTTATACCGGCTGTTTTTTTATAGCGTTTTCCTTTTCTAGATAGCGTTTTTCTCACAAAAACTTCAAAGTTTTGACTTGACCGATTTACCTTTAGTGTTTTAACGAATTTTCTGGATATTAAATTGTACTTTTAGAAAACCATTTCAAGAGGTATTTTGTCAAATTTTTATCGAAATTTAATACTCTTTTAAAGCAAACTTATGTACCACCGATGTTGTCTAAAACTGATCACATCAGCTGACCTCAATAGTTAAAAGTTATTTTATTGAATTATTACATTATGTGAATGTTCAATTTAAATCCTCTATATTAATATGAAACATTCAAATAAATTTCAAAGGATTATAGTTAAATCATCGCTGCAGTGTGCTGGTTAAAAGGACGTTGCCATTGGTGTAGGGTTGTTAACTTGCGACAAATATGACTCACTGAGCGTGTTGGTTGTGGAACTTGTGAAATTTTAATACATTGGTTGGTAGAGAAATGTCGTTCAGAGTTTTAAAGGAAAGAAATAAACGGTTTTAAATAAGTTAGTTTAAATAAGGAAATTTGTTTAGAGCTCTAAAGAAAAAACTATTTTAAAGAGAAAATTATGATGGAAATGAATACTAAGATCACTTTATAGAACAGTTAATATAGGTACACCACGTACTTATGACAACGAAAGCTTAAGCTAAAAATTATTTCAAAGTTTGAATTCTTAGTTTAGAATATAAATGGTATTAATAATTGATTTGCGAGTATTTATTTTTTAAAAGTAGGAAATGTTAGATAAATAATTGTTAATTTATACATTCAAACATATATTTATTTATAGAAAAATACTGCGTTTTATAACAAAAAAAAAGTTGTTTTATACTAGTAGCAGCAAATGGCGCCTAAAATTGAATATTTTTTATCGAAATTGCACAGAAATCTTTGTATGAATCGACATCCTTGATCAATTCATATTGTGCTCATGTACAGTGTTATATACGACGTTCTCCACTCCGGAGATCACGATCTAAAATGACGTCACAATTTATTCATTCAAAAACAAAACACGACGCTTGTAGAAAAAATGCAATTCGGAAAATGTTTGAGCAGGTGCTACGAAGGCATAGGTGAGTATAAAATAAAATGACATTCACAGCTGTTTACACAGGAACCTTATTTTTTCATTATTAAATACGTATAATATAATACGGTAAACGTTTTTTTAGGAATACTAATTATTTATTTATTAAAAAAATAAATGGTTACAGGAAGTTATTGAGTATTAAAGAGGAAACGCCAGTTTCGTTCAATGAAGCCGCATTTATAAGTAGGTGTATCTAAGTGGTCACAACCGTTGGATAGAATACCTAACTAATCGAGGTGTTCTTTAAAAGATCACGTAGCTGTTTCTTAGATTTTTAAACAGGTATATACATACTTATAATGCTAAATAGAAAATACCCAGACAGTGATATACAGACATGCTAATGTGCCCCAATGTTTGCTTTGATTGAGTCACTTTTACGAAGCTAATGTAATAATACAGTAAATTATTACTTATTAGGTAGTTAATATTTTGAATATATAAATATTTTTACTTATGTAGAAATTTTATGTTTTCGACCTGTACTTGAAAGTAATTTTTAAAGAAAGTTTTCCTAAGTTTCCATGGTGACGAAAAGCTTGGTTATTATATCATTTCATGTAGGTTACCGGCTAATCTGTATTTATTCTTATTTTTTTCCATTTTAACCTCAATTATCTTAAGACAAGTATTTAAATGTCAATAAATTAATATAATCTTGATGATATTATTCTATAATATTATTAGAATTGCAAACAAATTTGACAGATTAAAACCATAAATACATTATCTGGGTAAATTATAATTAAATCTATATTTTAGATAAGTATATATTGTATATTTTTATATAAATAAATATGTGTGAAGAATATATTTTTATAAAATTATTACAAACCGGTGTTTTAAAACTGGTTGATATTAAAAAATATTTTTTTCACTAAATTATTTTTATTCTGTAATTTTACTAAGTGTGTTATTCGTAATTTATTGGTAAAATAAATAATTATTTTGACAATTTTGTTTTGATTTTAGCATAACTGTATATGAAATTAAACTTATTTATGATTAGAAATTGATAGATTTTATCAATTACTAATTTAAATCTGTTATTGATTATCGGTAAAATTAATAAATTTTATAATTTAAAATATTGATTATTATCGGTAAAATTAATAAATTTTACCACACAATTTCGGTATTTTTGATATATCAACAAAACACTTTTATGTATTCTACTAATACCATCGAATTATCGTAATAAAACTGAGATAACTTGTACATTTTCTCTGTAATTACATTGGTAAATGACGAAATTTATATGTTATTATGTAATTTTTATGTTATGTATAGATTTTATATTGTTAAGGATAACACTAAAATTTCGTTAACAAAACTGGCTAACCTTTTAAATTTTCTCATTTACTCTCATATGTAAATATGTACAGTACTTAAGTATGTATGTATGTTTGTAGACAGAGCTGCATTGCATCGTGAGACAAACGGACACGCAAGACAACCTGATTTAAAACACGAGTATGAGTTCAGTAACCTTAACGAATTGTTCCCGTGTTCCTTTTGCCTTCCTCGGTGTTATATAGGGATTTTTTCCTTAGAAAAAATAGTGTAGAGGTGATAATATTAGTTGTAGAGTATGATTTGATATGTAATATACTTAGAGATTAATGTTTTATTAAAATAATAAGTAAATATTATATTATACTAGCTGTGCCCCGCGGTTTCACACGCGTAGTTCCCGTACCCGTTCCCGTGGAAATTTAGGGATGAAAAATAGATGTTGGCCGATTCTTAGACCTACTGAATATGCCCGCAAAATTTCATGAGAATCGGTAAAGCCGTTTCGGAGGAGTATGGCAACGAAAGCTGTGACACGAGAATTTTATATATTAGATTATGTACGACCACAAATGTTTGTCTCGGTCTGGGTGTGTGTGTGAATGAGTGTGTGCGTAGTTTCTGATACCCTAGATACAAGCTTCGAACTTAGGGGTTAGTTACTATAATGAGATGATGTAGTGAATGATTTGTGTTATGTTAAGTTAATATTTTTACAGAAGTTTTACATTTTATTATTGTTTTTTTTTGCTGCCACAGACTGAAACCTTTGTGCTGAAACTTCAGAAAGAAGATTTAAATCCAAAAATGTTATCCGATAAAATAATTAATTAAAATTTGATGTATGAATATGTTTCAGATATTTATTAGTCATGTCTTGATTATTACATAGAATATAATTAAATTAATAAAGAACGTTGTCATAACGGCAATAATTATTGAAATGTATGACTATACAAGATAAAATGGGTCAAATGATATCTCTAAAGACATAATATTCGATTTAATTAGCTTGAATGTATTCATTATCTTTAACTTTACATATGTATAATAACTATTTTATATGAATTTTATCATTTCAAATGTAATTTAATCCAATATTTAGGTCACTGATCTGATATTATAATAATGAATGGGTTAATTTTACGTTATTAAGATGTTTGTACACATTAAAAATTATAATAAAAACTAAATTACCAAAATCAAAATTGATAATTATTTTATTAAGCTTTAAATACTTGCAAGTTTCTTAACTTTTCTTTAGATGAAAATTTCTTATAAAAACGTGTATATTCATTTAAATTAAATGCATTTTTTATCTCTATATCAGATACTATATGTAGATCTTCTATGCAGATAAAGATATAATTAATCAAATTAATTAACTACGAACATTATATTCGTATTATGCAAGCTGCTAATACCTATATAATCGTATAGTTTAAAAGAACAGGTGCATCCAAATACCTAATGTCATTTCAAAGCCAAAATATATAATTTTAAGTCACGCAACAGTAATAAATATTTGCAAATGGATTAACAATGACATAGTTATTGTTATTAATAAAGCTATATCAATAAATAAGGCTATAATAAACTGTTGTTATACTTAATTTGTCTAATAAATGTTCCAATTTTTGTGTGTTTTATTGAGACGATGTTTATTAGGGTATATTTGTTATTTATTAGTACCTAAATGTGTTTAATTAATAAAGTAAAACTAACACTGTTTTTGTTACGTATTTGAAAAGTATAGACACACAAGTAAAACACATACGTTTTATATAATATATTTTCTTTTCGTTTTAAGATCTTTATAATCGTTGTTCAATTTATTGCTCTCTTTATAAATATATTTGAAAACTGTTCTGTTTTAAAAAGTTATTATGTATTAATCAATGCATAAAGAAACGTTATAATGTGCAGTCGTGCAGTTTTATAAACCGAAAACCTTTGAAAACTCTATAAACTTTTTAAGGACCTTGAATATTAATCAGCGTACTACCTACGTCTGTTTGCGCATAAAATATATTTAGAATCCAGGTAAATGTTTACACCTCACATGATGCTCAAAACAAACACTTCAACACATTATAAAATAAATTTCAAACAACACGTTTCATAGACATCAAAGGATAGATAAATTAACTCAATTACTGCATTAAAAGGTACGCTAAGATTTACCTAAATTGTAAGTACTTAAGTGATATCTTGGACTGCATTTGATCATTGTCTTAGTCCATTAAAGCGTTCTCAGTAGCCAGCGAAAACGAGTTGGTTACGCATTTATGTGTGTAGATGACAGAAAAATATGAGGATGTGAATTATTAGGGTTCAAAATGAGTAAGGGACTTTGTTTCAGAATTTGTTTGAGAAATTGCAATTATGAATTTTATTTTAGTTTTAATTGTGTGTGGACAGGATTTTTGCGTTTAATTAATAAAATATAAAGTATAAAAATCCTTTTTAAAAATGATTTGGTTGTTATGATTCGCATATCTCGTTTGATATCAATAACGATAAGCATAAAGGTGTCGAATGCTCAGTTTAATTACACAAAACAGCATAATTCAACAATTAAAATCATTTTGTGGATGCATTCTCATACATAATTTGCGCCAAAATTTAAATAAAACCCAAAGATTAATTTCGATTAACGATCCAACCAAATAATCCGAGCAGTTAATCCACATAATTGTTATTTAAATTTATTTACTGCTCGATGACATTGTGTGACTTTAAATAAATCTAAAAATACAACGAAAACGTGAAAGTTATAATTATATTGCTTTCAACCGGCCGAATCCCACAGTGCAATTATACAAAGTCTGCACAGGATATGCATTTTAGTCTCCGAACTTTAAAGTCGCAAGTGCTATTATTTGCATAGAAATTTGTGTCGTACTTCAGTGCATGTTAGAGTCTATTTTGGTTTGAGTTTGTTAACTTTCAGCAAGGATTTCCCCTTTAGGTAAGTCTGAAATATACGTTAGCGGCACAAATAAAGTAAGAAAACATTGCCGCCCACCGCATAGACGTTCGCTCTCTGATGTTTTAATTAAAAAGTTTTTGGTTTTATTTTAAAGTCTGACCGAAATCGATACTGCATATTTACAAAACAAAGTGAAGAGTTAGTAATTGTTTTAATAATTTAATATGAGTAACTTAATTGGTTGGTATGTCTTTTTGAGACATCAGTGAATGCATGTAAGTTTTGAATAGGAATTTTCGGATTATTTGAGAAATCTATTGATATAGCCTGTTACAGTAAGTCAGTAACTATAAGTAAAGGCATAATTCTCCTTCCCCATTCCAGTGTCTATATGACGAAATAATGACATTTATGTGATATGTGAATAATGACATATAATGACATGTATTTTGATACCTTGGATAAGAAAATTATTAGGTATCATACTGATATTAAAACCCGAATTTCTTCTAGGAATTCTGAACATATTGACGAAACTTTTGCATTAACAATTTATATCTTAACGTTAGAACAATAAGAGTCATTTTAATTATTGAACTAATCATCACCGAAACAAAGTCCCAAATATTTATTTCCATTTGTCTTACTCAGCTTAATTTTTTTAATGTCAACATAACAAAGAGTCCACGTGTCAAAACTGTAGCAGGATGTTTGAAGTCCAAAATAGCGCTAAGTTGGTAAAACATACATCATTTCCTATAAATTATTATTTGTTTTTAAGCAGATAAGCCTTGAGTAGTAGCGGTATTTTAAAGCCGTCATTATATACGAAGAGTGAGCCGTTTTATTTTTGAAAATGACTACATCATTCACTGATAATGTTTTCTCTGTGACACAAATTGGTGTACTGGTTGAATGTTTTAATGTAAAGCATAATTTTAAATGAACTACGAGGGGGGGTCAAAAAGTTCGCGGAATGGAGGGGATAGCGGGGGGTGGGGGACCTGCCGCAGGTAGTAACTAATGAGCAACTCTTTGTGAGTATATATGCCAAGTTTGAACCTGATTGTGTCAATAACCTTTGACCTGTCGTCGATCAAACAAGTGAATCCGGAAGAAAAACTTGAACATGGAAAAAATCGAGTTTCGTGCCGTCATAAAGTTCCTCACTAAGCAAGGAAAACCACCTCAGAAAATTTTGGAAGAAATGTTATCAGTATACGGGGACTCTTGCCCTGGGAAAACCATGGTGTACAAGTGGAATAGCCTTTTCAAGCAAGGCAGAGAGTCTCTTGAAGACGACCCTCGCTCAGGACGGCCGATTGAGGCCACCACCTCAAACATCGTTGAAAAAGTGGAGAATCTTATACTGGAGGATACTCGTTTGAAGAAGAAACAACTTGCAGAAATGGTTGGAGTATCACCTACAACCATTTTAAATATTCTACACGACAATCTTGGGATGTCAAAAGTCAGCGCAAGATGGGTGCCAAGAATGCTCACACCACCACAGAAACAGCTGCGCGTCGAGTATTCAAAGGAGTTTTTAGACCTCTGTAGCGCCGACAAGGAAGGAATTTTTGCAAGACTTGTTACTGCAGATGAAACTTGGGTTCATCATTATGAGCCTGAGTCGAAGCAAGAGTCTATGCAGTGGCATAAAAAGGGTCAGCCCCCCCCTAAGAAATACAGGGTGTCACAATCGGCTGGAAAAATCATGGCAACTGTTTTTTGGGATACAGAGGGTATTTTATTAATAGATTATAAAGATAAGGGTGTTTCTATAACGGGAGAATACTACGCTAATCTACTAAGACAATTAAAAGAAGCAATCAAGGAGAAAAGGCGGGGAAAGTTGACAAAGGGTGTGCTGCTTTTGCATGACAACGCACCGGTACACAAGAGCCGCGTTGCGATGGCTGCCCTTCATCACTGTGGCTTCGAAATGTTAAACCATCCTCCCTATAGTCCAGACTTAGCCCCCTGTGATTATTTTTTATTTCCCAAATTAAAAAAAGAGCTTCGGGGGAAGAAATTTTCCGATGATGAAGAAGTCAAGTCGGCGATTTCGGCCTATTTTGAGGACAAAGACAAATCATTTTTTTTCGACGGTATTAATAAGTTAATAGAGAGATCTGAAAAATGTATTCGACTTAAGGGGGAATATATTGAAAAAGAAAAATAGTACAGTATTTTATTTCACCCCCCTTCCCCTCCGTTCCGCGAACTTTTTGACCCCCCCTCGTAAATATTACTGTATCGGTTTACTCACCTCTAAATGATGGCTTTGTTTAGAAGCTTGTTAGAATAAGTGGTAAATGATTTATTAATTAGTATTCGGCATGTTTTGTTTTTAAAACTACCTATTCTTCTATTCAATTTCTATTAAAATACTAGCGGTCCGCCCCGGCTTCGCACGGGTCCAATTTTCCCGTTGATTTTCCAGATTTTTTTTACATAAGAACCTTCTCCTGACAATAACAAACACAACAAAAAAAGAATTGGCCAAATTGATCCAGGCGTTGTTGAGTTATGCGCTTACCAACACATTTTGCGATTCATTTTTATATTATAGATTCACATTGAATGTTTAATGTTAATTAAGAGTATTTAAATAAGTTATAAAAATTTATTTGTGTCATAACTAACATCTCTATTGTTATTGCCCATTAATGAAGCAGCATTAGAAAATTATTTTAAAACGTGGAATTCGTTAAAAAATATAAAATAAATTTTGAGTAGAAAAATACGTAAACTATTTTTTGTTTTTATTAAAAAACTAAATGTATAATTGTGACCCGTTTGCCCGTTTGTCATGAAAATACTTCGAGAAACCAATATAAAAATCGGAATAGCTTATGAATCATGAACGCGCGATGTGTGGCAGTTATTTCAGTACGTGTCAGCTATAAATCAAACGAACAACAATCTTATTGTTCACGAGATTGAGTACATATTACGTCGTTTCAAACCAGACTAGGTATATCGGTCGCACAATAAAGGAGCTTTTAAAAACATGTTGGTATCAAAGCGGTCGTAGAGCCGGTCGTGTTACGTTGTTTTGAAAGCGCATAGACCTACGATTACGCTTCCAACGAACTGTCGACTTCGGATTACGTTTTATATCGTCATTTGAATCTCGCGCTCGGATGTTTGGTCCGAAACGTTTCATTAGCATTTTATGACTGATACGACCGATAAAAGTGTAATAAGACGCATTCAACGGGTCATATCGTGTGATAGACGATTGACGGCCGGTTGGCACACTCTAGAGGAAGTCGCCGCATTATTGCTCTATACTCATTCAAATAAACGCACACTGATTCACTGAATGGACATTATTGTACATTTCATATGTTACGGTGTCTGTTCTGTTTGTTTTATGCATTTATGAGATTATGTTCGCTTCTATTTAGCGATGTTCGATGACTCATGGCCTTTGTAGTTGGAAATTTTGCGTAGCAATTTTTGTAATAGTTTATATTAACTATTTCAGTTATCTCACATTCTATTAAGTACATTAAATTTGAACGCTGTTTGTTTGCTTTTATAAAATATTTAGGTATTTTATATATTATTCTTAATGCTTACTGTACATAGATAAATACTAAAATAGAGTTGGAAAATGGAAATATGTATAGGTATAGGTTACATAAAGTATTTTTTCCCAAAAACACATTTATACGGACAGAAAAAATGTAGGCATTCAGATAAATTGGTGAGCCTAATGCATAAAATAAATTCCAATATTTACTGTTATTAAAAACAAGATGTTAATGTAAATTATATGCGTTAGAATAAATATTTTATTAGTGAAATCAACGTAAATAACTGCACATCATCATCACAGATGGCTTTTACATCCGTTTCTTATGATTTAGGTGACATTAGATATATCTTCACGTAAAAATTTTCCTATACATACAGGTATTTCCACACGCTTCGATCTTGTAAAATATACAACGGATTGTAGAGGTTTTCATCGATAAATAGTTATTTAAGACGAGGATTTACATGCGTTTATTATATTCGTATTACTTTAAAACTGAAATTTGAATCTGAGGTATTAATTTTTCGTTGTATTTAATAGGAAAAATTGACAAGACAAAGTTCGGGGGAAATATTTTTTGGAAAATTCGCGATAAATTTCGTGTACAGTAAATCTAGAATATCACATACAAATATGTATGATTTTCAAATATGTACTCCTAAGTAAAAAAAAACACTCACTCGTACACTCAAAATTAGTTCATGCATGTAATTTAATATATTTGCGTGATTACAATTACAATTACAAACCCGTAAAAAATGCAAGTAAATATATATTTTAACACATAATAAAAGCAAATTATGTCAAGTATACAATAATTCGGTTATTATATAAATAAACATTAAATTTAAATTGCTATAAAATCTTTCGTCACTCCTCTTGGGTGCATGTTACCTCGTGATTGCTTCATCGTTTCTGCATTAAGCACAAACGAAATATTCATTGCTCTCAATATAAACCTTATTTATCAATTTACTGTATTGATTGTAAGTACTTTGGTATTTTGTAAGCAAATGGTTATGGTTGCAGATTTAGTCTTAATCGTAAGTCTAAATCTTTGATTTTATTTGTTGTCTAGATTTGGTAACAACAAGTCTATTAATTTTTATTGCAGAAAAACATTATAAATATGAAAGTGTATTTGTTTGGTGTTACTTTGACTTGAAAAACAAATAATTGTTTTTAGAGTCTACCAATCAAAATTAGCAAAGGGCATTCAAATGCTCAACTTACAAACATGGCTAGTTGTTACAATCTTCTTGAAAACGTGCTAAAAGTTAGGTAAACTTGCTTATTCTTTTGTATCTGACCTTGCCAATTAATAAATTGTCGAATTCCAATTCAGATTTAAATTGAAAATCGAATAAAGGCAGGTGATAAGTGCTCTGACACCATCTGCCGCTTTTATCAATTGTCCACGCTTCGATCCCTTACTCCCTCGAACATAAACTGAACAGCCAAGAGGCGTTCGGGATCGTAAACTTTTTAGAACTCTCCTAACAAAACGCGAATCATAAAAGTAATTGGAGTCTATTCATATTAATAGACATTTACGAGGTCCACCATAAAACAGAGATTGTCATTACGCAATAACCGGCTATACAGACACAACATTAATCCGTCTCTGTTTGCCGAATCGTTTTTATAATACCATAAATCATAATGACCGGATATATTTCTAAAATATACTATGTTTCGTTAGAACTGGCACGTTCTCACTGACGTATTTATGTTAGAGGACAAGAGTGGTGATTGTAATACATTATATCGATATAATAAAACTCATAATCGAGTTATATCGGTATATGAAATCGTAAAGTCTGCAGCGCACTCGATCACAGATAAATAGAAAGAGTATTAGGCTCGGCAGCTGTTTCGTCCTAAGGGACTCTCGCAATTTTCCTACCCTCACTTTAATTCGAATCCCGAAAGGTTTTCCTTCTTATTTATTATGATATAACTTTATTAACGTTTCGTTTCTCGTTTCCAGTGCATAAGATTTGTTTTTACAGTTAAGCGTTTCGGTGATGGGTTTTATGTTCATTTATATTTGTATGCTAATAAATATCGCGGAGAGGCGGGACTAATAAATATCAGAGCAAACGTAGCGATAATAGGATTTATAATGTTCTATCTTTGAGTACACGAATATTAGATTTTAAGGACGTCCGAAACTAAATAGCGAATTTCCTGAAAGTGCTTTTAGTTTTCTTAGAAGTAAATATGTTTAAAGCATTATAGGTATGTAGAATATTTTAAGCATTTATATAATTATAATTTTAATAAAGGTACTATATAATTCAAGTAAAATAAATTATAAATTAAATTACTTGGATATTTGCAACATCAATATTCAAATGAGTGATATTTACGTTAGCGCCAGTTTCTAATACTGTAATAAAACATTAAATTTAATATGTTTGTATTTAAATTTATTATCAAATATATGAATAATATTCATTTTATCAAAATAACTACGAATATTACATACAAAGAACATTAACGAAGCAAATCGGGGACAATATTTTAGCGCGTGCCTGATAAGTATTTAGTTATTTATTACGTATGAAATAAGAACGAATTCCGATACTTTTAAATCTTGAAAACTACATTGTAATGTACAAAATAAGTGATCATAAGAAAACGTTCATGTTCTTAGTTAAGGTATCTAAATTAAAATAACACTAAAACACAGGTTCGTAAAACGTAATCACAGTAAATGTTGATTTATGATCCATAATTATTATATGAACAATACTCCTAGCACTAGCGGGTTGTTAACTTTATGTATCTTCGTACTAAAATATAATGTAAAACTTATTAAATATTGAACATTTGTACAAAATTATCATACATATGTTAGTAAATTCAATTATATTAAAATTCTTGTACGAGTACATTAAATAGTAATTTGAAAGGCATATTGCAAAAATACGCGTATAAATTGCGATACGTAGCGTATCTAATAGGTGCCTAATATAATTACTGAGCAATCCTGAGCGCCTACTAATATATTATTCGAACCCTCTCACAAATGTTTATATCAGCAATATCCAACTCGAAAACGCAATATCGTAACGTAATTTAAAACGAATTAGTTTTCCCCTGCCGGGATCCAAATTTGAATACTGAATTCTCCCCAATACCTATCTCCGAAAACAAAGGGCGAAAACGTAATATTTTATAATTTTACTCTTCCCTAAAACTTAGTGAGATATTTTTTTTGAATAGACACCCTAATGTACGGTAATGGTCTAGGTAGAGAGGTTTCGCGAAAAATGGCCGCTTTTATCTGAGGAAAAATTGGCTTTTTGTCTGATAGTGTAAAAGATATTAGCGTTCTTATGTAAAAGGGATCCTTTACTGATTGATACTTACCTTAAAACGATAATGGTTTTTGTATACTATACTGTTTTATATAGGTTATATAATGTAAGCTTTTGTTGAGGTTATAGATGGGTATTAGAAACCTCATTACGAAACTTAAGTCAGAACTGATTAAACATTTTATCTGAACTAACAAACGTTAACTACACAAAGAGAAAATATTAGTACATATAGATAGAAAAGACGTAATTTAGTTTGTAATAAATAAACTCAAATACTTATTTACTAATTTATAAATAATTTTACAAGTATATTTTTAAGGTAACGCATGTAAAACCACATCGTGTCATAAAGCAACATTTCCATACAATTTCATATAAGGTACAAAAATGCACATGCCTAAAATCTAAAAGAACATTTATTATTAATATATTTATAGAGGGATAGAATACAAATTACAAAAGTGATCCCAAAACAGATTGCACAGACCGCATTTACCCTCGGACAAAAATGGCGGCTTGGACAGGGTTGTATGAAGGGTTACCAGTATACATGGGGTTGCTAACATGCAAATTTAATTCGCTTCCATGCCTGCATCAGGCCACCTCCCGAGCCAGTTAGCTGCCATTGTGTAGTTATTAATTCAACCATGTAATTTATGAGTTTACAATATCAACATGGTGCAAGCAGTGGGTGCATAATTTATTTTAATTGAAAGTTAATGCGGGCTAAGATACCATGTAGTTGTAGATAGGTTCGTAGATTGTGTGATTTATCGTTCGTTGGAATAGGCTGTAGTTTGGTGGTCAAATTATACAATTTCAAGACGATTATTATTGAGCGTAATGTTGTTGAGCAATTTGAGATTGAACATTGCTTTTTATTAGTAAAGAGCTAACTAATCTATGGTTTTTATGAATAATTGCTCAAAATTTTATTGACCGCAGTAATTAAAAAAAAATCAACCATCAAAACAATTGAATTCAGAAAACCCAACTGGAATTCAATTGAAACAAATACCTGTATAGAAAACTCAAATATCACCGTATTAGTTCGCTGAAAACAGCTTAAACGAACGATGTTCCGAGGTACCCTGTAATAGTCAGTTTAGGGCGTTTTAATTAGAAAGGTCCTATTCTAAGGGTATAATGCGCTCTTACGCTTGCTTGCGAGCGCTTGTAAACTACGATAGGGCCACGTTACGTCCCACAGTCGTGCCTTAAAAGGGACAGGTTATATCGTTATTATTACCACGCTAAATACCTCATGCCATTATCTAGTTAACTATAATAGGTATCGTTTAAATAACAGTTTAAAATAACGTTTAATTAAAAGCAAGGACGCGCTGTATTGTTTCAGGATATATTGGTTGGTTTATCGGTTGATTATATTTTAATAGGAAGCCATTAATAGGGATATTTGACTAGAATATATAAGTAGATTCTCAACATAATACCTGTCATGTATCTAGATAAATTTCCAATGACTTTCGTGTTGTAGAGTAAATAAGTCGATTAAAAATACTTTATACTTAAATGAAGTATTTTCATGTGTACACAATTTAATGAGATATAAGTAGATACATAAAAAAATGTTTTACGCAACGATTATGTAAAATTTTCGTGTGAGTTTTCTTGCATAGAAAACGCATATAACTCAGAGCTAATGAATTACTTATATGTTTAGACAGGGTAATTAAACCACTTTTAAGTAAATTCAATTTATTACGTTAAATAGGCAATTAAACAATATTTAAATAGCAGAGGTAGTAATTAAAACGGTACTTTTACAATAATAAACACTGATAATTAGACCATATCGTAGGGCATAACAACTACAACAGTTAACGATACAAAACTCATCACTAACTGCTATCACCTCATTAAAAAAATATTAACAAAAATAAAAATGAGTTTTGGTATTTTAAAAATGGAATGGCATTCTCGTCACGCCACCGTTCCCATTCATTCAAACAGCTCCGTATAAATTGTGAGTCTCTATTTAATAAGGCAGAAAATATCTAAGTGCAATTAAGGGGTCTTTATAACTCAAGAATGCTTAATATTCTCCCCCCTACCACCTCCCTCGTTATAAGTCGAGTGATTAAATCGGGCCTCACGCGTTTAACTGCGTCTCAGCTCAACGGATACCATTAGCTACGCCGCAATTATAATTAAAAATTAATCCAAATCCGAGAAAAGAACCACTGTTATGTTTCGTTGCTAATTTTAACTGAAAATGTATTGCTTATGTTTTCATTAATGTATTAAGGTTTTTTTTTAATTTTGTTAATTCTCATTTTCTTTTACTGAAAACTTTTACGTAATATTTTTAAGTCGGAAGCCATTTTCTCTATATATTTTTTTACTTTTTAGAGCTAAGCTCAATCGGTTAGGCGTAAGTAGATCGAATTTCTCACGACCAGTCTCACTCGCTTAGATAAACAAAAAATACTTTAAAATTGTCTATAGGTTTCTCAGTGTTTCGTTCACAAACCAACAATATAGGTAAGTATTATGTTTATATTAATAAAGGTCCATGAAACGGAATAGCCCAACATACAGTTATGTTAATGTTGTAGTACCTCCCTCACCGAAAGAGATAGGATTGCAAATTTTCGTCCGACAATTTATGATGGTTATACAGCTCCCTTAGGGGCGTGGGGGTAAAATAGACCTATTGGCGTTTGGGTGAAGCTAGCCGGGTCGTTGTCGGTCAAAATGACCCTAAACATTTTATTTCGTAGCATAGCTATTCGCATAACGTGGTCGAACACCGCCAACTAATCTTGAGCCCCCATTTAAGGGGTGTTTTCGCGCGTTTTTCGTATAAATATCGTTGGAGATTACACACGTACGTGCGGGGCTTCAAACGTGATGGTAGATACAGCCACCGGCAGGATTTAGTTGCGTGTTTTTGTAACATTTTGCTACATCTCGCTAATTTGGTAGGTGTCTTATGCAATGGGGCGTTTTGGTGACGTCTTTTGCAATTTTAGCACGTATTTATTTATTTATTTTTGTACAATTGTTTTGATAATATAAAATTTTTGTGGATCCTGATTTCTGTAACAATCTGAGTAATCAATATTATACTTTTTTACATTACTGAAAAAAGTATAATATGTATAAAATACTGGAACTTCTAGATAAATTCATTCTAGAACAGATTCTAGGTTTGATAAGTAGGTTTTAAAAGTCGGTATTCAATATTCAACTTCTTTGACTATATTTGTTCTAATTAACATAAAAATATAAATCATAATCTACGCCAATAAAATCTATGTTAAATTAAATTTCTAACATACCTTTTAATTTTAATTTCTACTATACCATGACCGTAAAATTATACGTTTCGTACATGGAATCAAAATTTATGGCCAATCGATTAGCAACACTGAGAGTTTGTTTAATTGAAGTGCTGCTGACTGGATTACTTACATTTTATGTTGGCAAGCCCCTATCGCTTCCGTAAGTAATGGGAACTATACTGACTCTATGTTTCTATTCTATAGTAACTATTATACTTGTTTGTTCAATATTAGATAATATTTAACTTTAACTGAAATTTTAGTAACATAACATGACACAATCATTCACTTCATCATCTCATTATAGTAACTGACCCCTAACTAAGCTCGAAGCTTGTATCTAGGGTATCAAAAACTACGCACTCACTCATTCAGACGCACACCCAGACCGAGATAAACATTTGTGGTTCACACAAATATTCATGCACGGGAATTGAACCCATAATCTGAGAATTTCAGCTATCGAGTGGCAGTCCGGCATGGTGACCACTCTGTTCATTTCAATTTGACAACCTCGAGTTGTCAAATTGAAATGTTAATTTTAAAGCACAAAATAGGACATTAAAGACCTAGACATATTTTTTCTTAGGTCATAAGAAGCATGCTCCTAATCATTCTCCTATTAAATATAAAGAAACTAAATGAAATACATATGTTGGTTTAGAGTAATATTTAACTTTAACTGAAATTCTAATTCATTTTGTTGTAAAAAATAAACTAATAAATTTCAGTTTTTTTTTTCATCAATCTTACCTAGGAAAAACTCTTGGTCTTGATGATGTCATATTTTTATAATACTTCGATTCGTTAAAAAGCTACGATGCCACAACATAATATATACATACATACATAGATACACAAGTTAAACTAATATATTACAACACACCCTTTTTGCGTCCAGCCTTAAAAAAACAGTTTCAAAACTTAAAAAGAAATCAGGTACATTTTTCAAATTTTAGGTAAGTTGACAATAAAGAATTTGTCTGCATTCCCACGTCGATGTATTCCCAAATGTAAATATGACACCCCATAAAGTGAATGTTTTATAGGCTGCCACTGCTATTCCAATTTATTCTGGTCATTTTTGTCTACGAGGGTGACCAATTTTTAGGGGTGAATTTATGGCCTCTATGTCTTTTTTGGTGCTAATACCATCTTGATAAGTCAGTGTGAGCTTTATTCAATACTCGTAAGTTTTAAATGTTTACCTACTAAGACATTGTAATAGGAATGAAGCTTAAAAGTCCAACAATGGTAGTATTTATGCAAAATATCTGTCGCCGATAAGTGTCGATATTGCCAATACTGTTGTCCGATTAACTTCATTGTAAATAAACCTGTATAAGAAGGAACCTAATCCAATCAACACGTAAATCCAATAAATTAGTATCGAGTTTACAATATATCAAGTAGATGCCGATCGATATCGTTTAGTAGACGCCTTCCCGCATTGTAATCCGTTGTTTAGGACACACCGAGCGAACTAACAAAATATTCTGATCTCGTACAGAAGTAACGCCCTACCCCGCCAGCCCCCGCTATTTATGCCTCTGTTATTGGCACTTCTTCAATGTCAGTCGCACCCTGCGTTTGTCCCCTGAACCCCTAAACCCGTGATGCCCCTTCGCGTCCCTCCGACATACATTACACAACACCACTCGAATGCTAACGGCTAAACAAAATTATATCAATTTTATTACGGAATTACAATTCGGGCTACACCTCGCGTTCGCAGGGTTGACGGCAACTTTTCTACTACAAAGTAGGAGCATATTTTGCCGACTCATTGAGATGCATTCATGTATAAAGGTAGATACATATCGTAATGTAAACAAGGTATTTATCTCGGTATCCGGTCGGCGCGGGTGTACTGAGAAACATGTTAAGTATATACTTATAAATAATGTATAGTTTTAATTATCGGGGGCCTTTTTAGAGGCCTCGATGTGAGATGGTTTATTTCATCGATTACACATGAAAGTATCTACTATTTATACTGAACGATTAAGTTGTTACATGCGCATCATGTTTGACTGTGTCTGATAAAAATACTCTGTTGATACAGGTGTGTAAACGTTTTTGAACCTTAACTAGTTTTACATTAGGTAACAATTCGTAGCTCTATGATGTGTTAAATCTTTTAAATTGTTTGGTTACTTAAAACTCGATGTGGGAAGTTGCATAATCGATTTAACATTCTTTAAATTTTCTGGAAAGATGTTTGTTTATACAATTAAAAGTTATTTTAGCAATTTTAAAATATATTTTATGAGAGCTAAACAAAATATTTGTTAAAATGCTTTAAAACTTTTATCATGTAAAAGCTACAATTACGTAAATAAGTACATTTTTTCATGTAAATCTATTCGAATATGAGGTTAGAAACTAAGACTAAGTACTTACTTATTAAAACTGTAAGCATATAAACTAAATATTTTTCACAAACTAAAAAATGTTTTTTCTTCAAAAATACAAACAAAAACAAAGTGAATAATCTCATAAAAATCAAAACTTATGAAACTATAAAGTAATAACCAAAAAAATATTATAATCAAAATTAGTGTAAGTACACTGCCTATCTACAAATTAATTAGCGCTACAAACTACACATAAAAATATCAAAACAGTTTACAGCTCGTGGGTGGCAACAATCGTAATTAACCATTCTTAATTACTATTTTCCAAGCTCGATTTCCATAAACCGCTTGCGAACGGGGTCTAGGTAGATTACATTTATAAATACGAGTATTATTCATTTAACCATTGATGGAAAATAAACTATAGATTCGCTGCCTATCTCTAAAATGGCAACATTAAAAGGAGGTAATTACCAAGATTCTGTTTCGTTACGTACTAACCTGTGTCTCAACACTACGCTTCGTAAAATAAACTTATGTGTAAAGATGTACATACATTTAGCTGTCTCTTTGACCACACGTATCCCTTATGGTAGCATTCATTTTCCTACCTTTTCTTTACGCGCTATCGAGTGGTTGCACTGTTTTTGAGAGCTGCAATGTGCATGCCGCATCTATATTATAATACATCACTGCCTTTAACACGAGATATTGAAATGTCTCTTACTCAGAATAGTTAATTTGAGCTTAGCATTTAACGATTAAATAAATTAAATTATGCTACTGAATATTATTGATTAGGAGTATTAACGACACAAGAGTTATATTCGTAGTCGTTAATATAATTACATTCTGATTCCAGAATCATAGTGAATCATATTTACTCCGAGTTACGATGTAAATGAAAAAGAAAATGCAGTTAATTCTAAATTAAAATCCAATCTTCTAATTTTAATTCAATTTTTGTAAAGTAAAAGTAAAAGTCAAAGAAAATCCTGAACAAAAGTGGCCATAGTTTCAATATTTTTCGTAGACTACCCCTAGTCTATTCTATAGTGTTGTATATCAAAGTTCGTTCACCGTTAATCGATCGATGTCTATGTGGGACTCAGTGCGGACTCACCTCGCATCTCGAGTGATACTCGATTCGGACCACCATGTGCAGGGGTGTGTCGCAAATAATGTCTGACAACCGTTTGGATAAGGTTGCCAGAATTTCAGACAGATCGAGATTTGATATTTTCATTGTTTTTTGATGCAAAATGTGCTGTGTAGTTAATGATAATATTAGCTACCTCAAATCAAAGATAACAAATATTAGTTGTTTCTTGTATTGATTGACTCATTGATATATAGAGTCTAAGTTACAAAGCTGTCACCAGAATCTCAAAATATTATGGAAGATTTATCTATCACTGCTGCAAGAAGATTTACTAAAATTCAATCCCTAATGATCTGAAAAAGGGAATCAATGTATGAAAATTCATATTTTTTATTATAGAGCTAACATATTTTCATAAATTGAGCGATAAATAACGTGTCACAGTTTTTGTCATTTAATAGTCATGCTACTACTGACTGACTACCACGCAGTTGAACCTGTGAACTTTAAGCTACTTTACAACATAAATTTTGCCAATTATGTCGGCAAAACACAAAAGTAAAATAGCAAACAAAAACTCTTATAAATAAAATAGTTTATTCATAACTTTATTTAAGTAATTAACTTGCGTATGAGTAACAGACATTGCACAATTATGACAATATCTTTTATGTTTTAATGGTTTTTCATCTTAATAGTTTATAGAATAAAGTCATTAAGGAATAAATAATACTTAGACGTATAAGTTTATTGTACTTATGTATTTATAATGTCAACAGAGACGTAGGTACAAAGGCTTGATTGTGAATCATGATTTTATATTATGAAGCTTCTTAAAGGCTTAGTTCTGCTACTGAAAAAGTGTAGGAACTAAGGTTTGATATTGTCTGATCTATCATTTATTTTTCTATTCAATGTTATAAAAGCTTTAATTGATTCTAGTAGCTAGAAACCAACCAATATTACCCAGTTTTTAGATACCGACTTCTAATTTCAAAACTATTTTTCCTATAAATAAAAACTGTTAGTAGCTTTTAAAAGTCTTTTATGTTAAGCTAAAAATTCTTTTATATTAAGCTTAGCTGTTAAAAAGAAATGAACGAAAAACTTTAAGCTTTCCCATATCGTGTGTGGAAATATTAAACTCGCACGAAAAATGTTAATTATGAGATCGTTTATTTTAGTAAACAACCAACAGGACTGTTTCATAGTGTGTAAAACAGTTTTCAGTTTGATTTTCGTCACATTTTTTTATTTCCTTATCATATTATCATATATGTGTCATTTTTACATAATTTAATATGATGGGAATTATAATATTATGATTTTTTTGACATAGATTTAGTTTATAGTTTATATAACAGAAATTATATTATATTTAGAACCAATAAGTGTGTATTATATTTAGTAAACGGGCATGATTCGGCGATCTTTTAATTAGCTGCTCAAAATGGCGTGTTTGCGGACCAACAGTCACTTTCCTTATATACATCACTTTTATCCATATATATATATATATATAGTTTTAATTGTTAAAAAGATACTCCTATTTACAATAAAGGTAAAAAACAAACAATGTATAACTATATATTATTGTATCAACGCAACTTGATACGAACAATGTCGAGCCCTTATCGAGTCAACACGGCCTTACGTAAAGCATTCTCCACCCCGTTTAATGGATACAAACAATTCTGGACCTTAGCACGTTACATTAAGGTAAAAACTAGCATGGCATATAGGTCGAATGTCAAGATTTCTATCAGAGATTTACACGACGCTTTTGGCCGCGATTGTATCTTTTAAATTAATGTGTTGTGTCTTACTGAGGATAACCGATTGTAGTTAATATTACCTGTCCGTATATTCTATGAGGTATATTAATACATAATCTATATCTATATTTATTCCGATTAAGTAGGTGGTTTGTCGTTTTAAATACCAATTAATGTTAATGGCTTTATCTTTTTATTAAAATTCTTAATTATAACGTAGCATGATTTCGCATTATGAAAATCTGAATTTTTAAACGATTTAATAAGAGTGATTAATTGTTTTGCATTTTTAATGGGGTGCTTTTGTGGGAGAATATTCAAAATGAGATTGTATTATTAATATCTATTATTCCATTTACAGGGAATTAAAATAATAAATTTTCTTTAACACAAGATTATTATCTACAATGTTAAATTAATGTAATAATTATGTTTTAAAATTTAAAATAAATATAGTTTTGGAAAAGTTATTTTTTAATCATATAAATGGCTTAATTTTGTTCTACCTATGTTAAATACAACTAATTTTAAGTTATGTAACATCTTTGAATCCTATCTATAAGAAAGAACCTACTTTGTTGGAGATATAACTAACAATGAAGGTCGACTCAAACGTGCCGTTAATATATAATTCATTTATTACCTAACATGGGATTTCCCTTTGGTAATTATAAACTTTGATCCCGTAATCAACCCTTTAGACTTTAGATGAAACATTTATCAACGTATTTTGTTAATGATGGAAGAGCCTACATTATGTTTGTGTATAGTGATACTTACGAATTAAATCTTGTTTAAATTTTTACATAGTAAATATGTATTAGGTTAGTAAATAGAACCTAAAAACATTATGGGCTATTAAGATTGTTTTCGTTATGTACTTCATAGTTAAATAAGGTTAAGAAAGATGATTGTATTAGTTATTAAATGTACTTAGAAAGTAAGTAAATGATGTAAGTAAGCTCACTTTCAAAGTAATACCTAATGAGCAAGTCATATTCTTGTAATAACATCCATAAAGTATCTAGTAAATCTTAGAAACAAGATTTATATACTATTCTAAACCTTTATTACAATTGAAACAAAACATAAATTATATACTTAGTTATGTTATACGCATTAACATTTTCTTGAATCATCCGGTTCTAAGAAAACGTAGTTATATCTACGTATTTATGTGGGTATATGTGTTTATGAAATCAGTAAATCACCTTCAAGCGTGTCGCCGGTTTCCTCGTACGTGTGTAATGCTCAGCTTTGGTCAGCGAGCCAATTTGTTTTTATTGAGACTACCCCCAAGTTATGCAAACTGTTCGGAAACGCTGAGCCCGCTGTAAACAAACTTAAACGCGACCACTTTATCATAACCCCTAATCCTTACTACAGAGTACAGAAGCACGGGTCTGTTACAGCTGGTGGTGGCGACCATGCCTACCTTTAATCTCGATGCGAATGTTTTCACAAGCGGCCGAGTTTCGCCTCTGAGGCCGCGATCAGACGTGTGTAAACAATACACTACGTTAATAGAGATATAAATTGTACTCATACCATTTAATCCCTTTGAAATCAACACTTATAAGTTACATAAGCTTATCGTACGGAACAGGTCTTGGTCGTGTTGTTTTGTGAACGTTTACCCTAAACCTAACCGCAGATGGAAGTCCTAAACTAACTCGTAAATTGTATGTATAACAAAGTTAGGAACAGAGGCAAACGTACAAAATATAGTGAGTTTTACGGGTATGTAGCGTTAGTATTAGTTAGCTGCTAAATTTCTTTGCAGACGAATAAAATCATAGTAGAATACTGCAGACATGGTATCAATATTAGCATAACGTCGGCATAAGCCAAGCGAGTAAGGCGTAGAACATATTGTGCGTGCCGCGTGTTTCATTATTGAACTGAAATGATGTAGTGAGATGAAAATATCTATCTTTTTAAGGCTTCAAATAACAACAAAAACAGTTATATTATTTGGTTCTTTTCGGAATGTCATGTAAATAACGTAAAAATATATATAAAAATATCAGTTTTCTTTAATTAGACATTTCTTATTTAGGTTCTTTGGGCGTGCTGTAATAATTATCTGGATTGCACAAATATAGGTTATATTTCTTAATCATAACTTCTAAAATATGAACTAAGTTTCCTTATTACAAAAAAAAACATTTTTTTAGCTAAACATCATACATATAAAGAAATCGCAACTCCCGTTCAATGTAAACGCATCTCAAAACGCCAAGTTTTCTCAAAGTTCGTCGGACTGTCGAACAATAGCTGCGTGCGCATTCTGAGACCAATTGAGTCACGTCGCGTATACTGTTGCTACTAATAACACAATATTACTTTTGATATTTGTAACGTACCAACTATATATTTATTTGTAACTAGGTATATTGTTTAGCTAGTATTCGTTCACTTTATTTTGGGATATGAAATTGCTTTGTTTTTAAAGCTTTATGTGTAAATATGTACATGGTGACATAATTGCGTCTTGAAATGAAAGGAAAGCACTTACGTTCGATTTATAAATTAAGGTTTTTGCAGGTTTTGTCTCTGCTAAAGTTGAGTACTTTGCTATATACAAATTTAATAGAGAATAGTGAGAATGGTCATAAATTATTGAAAATATGTACTTTTTCATACGACAGAGCTTCTTACTAGCAATTTTTTTAATTATTTATTTTTATAATCTCTACTTATCTTTCTACTGTTTTTCAGTCTTAATATTATAAGAAAGTAAGATTTCAAATCGGAAAACTGTATTCGAAACAATTCAGTCATCATCAGCCTGTTTACGTACACTGCTGGACATAGGCATCTCCCAACTTGCTTTATTCTTTATTCGAAACAATTATTTTAATTAAAACCCATAACCAGAAAACGGAAGTTAACTACCCACCAAACATACAAAACCAACATAAAATTTATATATTAAACCAATTGAACAAACTAACTAAATTAATTATTATTATTGGCTGTTAGAACAATAAACACGGGAATAAATACATTACACATTCAAGTTATGTAAACAAATCGTTCTTATTATTGAGTTATTTTCAATTCAATGCAGATTGGTTTGGAATATTTATCAAATGTTTGCATATAATGAATGAAAGAACCATGAAGGAAGCGATTCAATGAATACCTTAAATAATCATCATATTTGTATTGTGAATGTGAAAGTATTATGATTTATTTCTTTTTGTTTGTAAAAAACATATTTATTTATTACATGTAATTATTACTTTTGTGTTTAGATAATAGGTAGGTACATATTTTATTTATTTATTTATTTAGATAGGGTCACCAACATAAGTTACAACGTTTAGATATTTTTTTTAATAAACAAGCTGTGCCTTGCGGTTTTATACGAATAGTTCCCGATCCCGTGGGAATTTCGGGACAAAACTTATGCCTATGTCCTTTCCTGCACCATAAACTACCCCAATACCAAATTTCAAGTCAATTGGTCTAGTAAATACTTCACGCGTGATGCAGTGACCAAGAGAAATAGGGATTCATTTTTATATATAGAGATGTGAAGGTAATTTTATTATTTTTTTAGTTAGAATAAGTAGAATAGCAAAGATTTTTTTGCTAAGCAAACAGTTATTGAGAAAACTATATAATTACTATGTACACCGCCTCGTAGATGAAATAAATTATATGCTAGTCTGATTACAAGAAACCTGATATTTTTGTCACTTAGATATTCAAAAGTTTACATAAGCCTAATAAATAATTATAATTGAGTTTTTATGTTAATCGAAATAACTCTATTCTATTAAATTGAATACATAAGTATGTATAACTTATCCTATTAATGATAAAAAATGGCTTAATAATAAACATTATATATTTTTTAATATGTATTTAAGCTCTTAAATAGCTTTATAGGTAATAATATTATTGATATGTCTTTTCCATTCACGGGACTGTTAAGGAGTCCCAGTCTTTTGGAAGGCTAGTATGGGGCCAAAGCCAACACACGGAAGCCCTTTGACATATTTAATCTTGTGTAAAGGATGCACAAATATATTATTGATTATTATTGGAAACACATAATTATAATATAATTGTTGCCTTCAACAAATGATTCTTTTTATCCCGATACCACTAAGTCATACATATTTATATGAGGAAAACCGCGACATACAGCTACTACTACTAACAGTATCTAATGCAACAATGTATTTGATTTATATCAGATTTGAAACACTATTGATATTCATCTACGAGCTAAGTTTTACCTGCAAATTGTGCACTTTCAAGCGAATGATAATCAACGGTCAAGTAATAAACATTTAGTTTTATTAGAAACGGATACAAGAATGTATGAGACTGAATGTTGAATTAATAGATATTTTATTTGCCATAATATTATGATGGGAAAATAAACACGTCAAGCTTCATAAAGCTTGTATTTTCTACGTTTTTCTAAGCTATTCGTTTGTTTTTGTCACTTTACAGAAACTCTTGTTTTTTGATACTACGAAAAGCTGCCTTTTGTAACCAGAATTTGCTTAGTGTTTCATTGGTGCCAAGATTTACTCAACAACAAAAGGCCAGTCTAGGAAATATATACAGATTATTTATTATATAAAATGTTAACAATAAATAAAGCTAATTGCTTTGTTAAATGAAATATTACAAAAGTTCGTTCAAAAGACATCAACGGGTTCAATTGCCCATAAAAAATAATTACTTAGCAACTTGACCATGAAAGAATATTACATACAAATATTCAAGAAAATATTATTAGAAAAAATGTATACTTATTATATTAATTAAGAAAATATTTTTGAGAAATATTTTTCCTAGACGTTTCCGGGAGTCAAAAATGTCAATTAGGTATACAGAATGACCGTAACCACTTTTTGTAGTTATTATTATTTTAATTAATTAAAACCGAGTTGATAAGTATATTTTGTATATAAAGACGTTTATTGTGAGCTTCTATGGAGAATTCCCTGTTAATTTGGTCAGCGGACGTCTTCCGGCTAATGATGATAAAGTTCAAATAGTAGTGTAATTGAATGAGAACTCAATATTTTTTGTTCCAATTCGTATAATAATAGTTATTTATGGTACAAGCGAGGTAAGTTGGTGATTACTTCCGAGGCGCTATTGAGGCCCGAGCCGTCAGGCGAGGGTCAGAAGATAGCCGAGGTAGTAATCATCAATACACCGCGTGTACCATACAACGTTTTTCAACACACTTGCTAAGAAATTAATAATAAAATATCATTTTTCGCTAATAAATAAACAGTTTTTCTATTCGCGCGCATCTAACACAACAATGGTGATCGGCCATAGATTAAAAGAATATACTTATTAAAAAAAATAATCGAATGAATGGAATCGACCATAGACCTACCAAAAGTAAGGAAACATAGTTGAAGTTTGTTTTTAAAATATATGGACACGATTTTTTTGGTATCGAAACGTTTTTAAAACTTAACAATTAAAAAAAAAACTATAACTCACTAGTGAATCAAGCGTGTCATTATTCAACTGCTTTTGCACAAATAAGAGCCCCTTTATGAGCAAGTGTGTTGAAAAATATGTTTTAAATGTGAAAGAAATATTATCATCAATAATTTCGACTTGACTATCGGATATAATATTAAAATTAATCAATAAGAGCGATGTAGATAAGTTTTTTTTTTATTTACACACACACACTAACATTACAGGCTATATTATATTTTACAAGTCGATTTAATGTTCAAAATAGGAAAACTTCCCTCAGACTTCAAATATAAGACTTCAGAATTGGCATCCAAACATAAAATTGAATACTTTTCATTTAATTTTTAAACTTGTACATTCCTTTATAGTTAGTTGCATCACACAAAGGGTCTGAGACTTTTCACAGACACTTCTTAGAACCAACTTGAATACGAAATGACCTACGTGTGTGGGTTAAAACAGGCACTCATTAGATAAACATTTTTCTGAGAATTTTTCGTATCATGAAGAAAAAAGACAATAACATAACATTCTTTTAAGTTCGTGTTCGTAATTTCAGGTTATTGAGCTTATGTGAAAAGCTTTTTCAGATTTCTAAGCAATTTTTATCCTTACTAATATTACAAATGCGAAAGTAACTCTGTCTGTCTGTCTGTTACCTTTTCACGGCTAAACTACTGAACCGATTGACTTGAAATTTGGTACAGAGGTAGCTTATGGTCCGGGAAAGGACATAGCTATGTTTTATCCCGAAATTCCCACGGGTTCGGGAACTTCGCGGGTGAAACCGCGGGGCACAGATAGTTATTTATAAATGTTTGGATTTTTTCAATAAAATTATTGTTTTATGAATTGACAATAAGAAAGTAGTATACAGAGTAAGTATTTAAAAATATTTTCGTAACAAAAATATATTACAGAATATTAAATACTTGTATGAAAGTTTGCGCTACATAGTTGTTAGGATGTTTGTCACTTTTCACGCAAATCCGAGAAAGTGGATTAAGACGACATTTGGTAAATAAGCAGTTTATTACCTGTTTCTTACATAGCTCACTTTATCTCTAAAAACTCTTGTCAAAAAAATCAGAAATAATACAGATAAAACCACGAAATTCACTAGTAAAACATAATTAACAAATTATATTTATGTATAATGTATTACCAAAGTGTGAATAATAGCTTATTTGTACACTTTATAAACAGGTTATGATCAATAACTGCAATAAAATCAATTGATATACGTTTTAAGATATATAAATCAATCATTTCAATCAAAAGATGGTATCAAATATACCGCCCATTACGCGCTAAGAGCATTTTAAAACACAAATGCCAGCGTCGCAATTTGAATATATAAAAAATAACTAATATATTTAGTATCTAATAATAACTACTATTAAATCATGTAAATGTAAGCCCATTATATTTTATTAGTCGTATAAGAAAAAAATGTCTGTATAATATTGTATAATCTCTTATACGAAGCTGTTTTTGTCTGACTGATTCTCCGCCTACTTTTTTAAATAATGCGACTGATTTTGATACGGTTTTTATTAATTATTAGATAGAATGATAAATGACAAAGGCTTTTAATTTAGTATACATCGTGATGTGATCCATTTTCATATTTTTACTTGAGTCAGATTTTTCTAAACCTATCTCTTTAACCACGTTATCTATTGACGAAAACTACACTGAAATACAGGGCATTATTATATGGGAGAGGCCTATATCCAACAGTGGACTAATACAGGCTGTTGATGATGATGATGGTGATTATATGACATAGTATAGTTATCGATATATAGAGAGAAACACACTGCGATTTTATTTTTACTAATAAAAAAAAACCGTGAAGCCCGTACCAATAATAAAATCTATAACAGAAGTTATTTGTTTATTAGGTAACCGATCCCGTTCGTATGATATGATATGGGCATTGTGACGTCACTACACAGGATCTACAAATAAAACTTTGATGTGCAAAGATTACAGTCAATTGTCTTGATCGCCCTTCCTAATGAAACACGCTTGAATATGTGCGTACGAAGATGTACTACACAATGTAATGTGCGTGTGTGCGTCTGTGCGTGAACCATGTTGTGAATAACGATGACAATGACATTATTCATCAAATGAACTTGAATTAAAAATAAGTTGAACTTGAAAACGTTATTTAAGTGTCCTTAAAGTCCATATTGGAACCAACCCAAGATTAAGACGAATGAGATTTTTGGTTCAGAAGATTAAGTAAGGTTAATAGCGAATCTTGATAGATTTATAACAACTGATTTATTTTTATCAGTATTATTAAATTTGATGTTTGGTTTATTCAGAAACAAACAAAAATGTTATCTAAATTGAAAGAAGTAAGGTTCAAAAGGCTTTTGTTTGCTGTTAAAGTCTAGGCAAAGTCATTTATATGGATGAAAATTAGTTTCCGATATACATAATAACAATATCAGCGCCTATAAAAACCCGTAACCGTTGATATTGCCAGTTAGAATAATGTCTTTTCCACATAATACCAAAACTACGGATAATAAACTTTGAATACAGGATCATAAAACTCAATTTCCTATTTACTTGATAATATACACTGGTTAAATAAAGGTGAAAAGATTTACAGTAAAAACAGAAAAATATTTTTTTATTATTTAATATTATGTCAAACGAATTATGTATTTCCTTTATTAATAAAAATAAACATCGGATTTTGTAACATTTCTCTAAGAGCCAGCAATAAATTCACAGTTAGTTTTCTCGACTCTAATTTTTTAATGATTCCGTCATTCATCTTTGATAGTGCACAGATGTTCAGCCAGCTGTTTCTATGACAGTCACGTTTATACTAACAATGTGCTCGTATGAGTACTACACCACGCCACGGGCTTCGCTCGTTAAATTTTTATTGCCGCAAGGTCGCCACTTTATGGTCAATTCTCAGCAGTTATTGTTCTGACAAACTTTTTTACAACAAGCGTCAATCACTTTATAACTGTGGAGTTACGATAGACAGTGATTAAGACTTAATTGTTACGATGCAATAAAACACTTATTTTTATTTATAAAAACTAATAATATGATATAATGGACTGGTTAGTCTCGTGATGTTGGTTTTGCGTATTTATTATCGTTTAAATAAATCTCATTTACGATGGATTTATGCGTAGCAACGTACATAATCTAATATTTAATGCGAGTCTACAGAGCGGACTTGGAGTGCTATGCGGGCAGCGGAATTTATTTTATTTGTTCAATGGACTCCGTCTCATACTGAGCTAACCGTACTCCCATGATAACAAACGATGTTTTGACTGCGTTTTTGGCTATATCGACTTTCGAAAAACGACCGCAAAGCGTTCCTAATAAAGCAATTTAGTGTCGGGACCAACAAAACAATGAACGCCTTTCTAAGCTTGTTTTAAAATCTTTCGACACCGTGATTTAAAACCCTTTGAGTCTCACCTTATTTGTAAACACCATATGAACACAAAGGATCGCTTTTTGCAACGAAATAAATGAATTTGTGCAACCCTATTGCCGTAAACCCTTTTGTTTGAACTTTTTAAAGAATTCACAAACAATATTGGTGTGAAAGTTGTGCATTTTAAGGATAGATTTTAGGAATCGCAATAGACACGGCAGCTATAAATAAAACGGTATCCTTTTGTAGACAGAAATGCTTGACGCTTTTCTAAAGGTGTCAATATAGAAAGTTTATACAAGCGCGAACACGAGTCGATATCACCTAAATAATATCTGAAACATAATTTTAGACTTTGTTCGTAGAATATGAAGTACCATGTCAATACCTAGTATTTATTACGAAAAGGAATGTAGAACCAAAATCAATAGATAAATATTACCTGTGAAATATTACTTTAATTATAATACTTACTAGAAACATTATAATTTCATAATGATAATATTTATTAGTATGTTAACCGTAATAAAAAACAGTTAAATAAACCAGAAGATATTAAAATTAGAAATGTAATGCGGCTGACATCTTTATCATCTTTAATCTTGATCGGAAAAGTAAATTATTTTATTTTTATTTATTTAACAGTTAAGAATAAATAAGTTAATATAGAAGACATTTTATAAAATATAGTTCAAATGTTAATTTCTAAATTATTTTTTAATATGTGCTTTTAACCGAGAGTTAAAAATAAACATTCAGTTTATAAAAATATAAATTGTTTCTCAACAGACGAAAAATAATCTAAAACTTGCTTTAAAATTATTTTGTTTATAATGTTTATAGTTTCAGAAATCAATACGATTCCCATATTTTGTACCTTTCCTCTCCATAACATAATTACGTTCTGAAAATAATATAAGTTTCTCCTTGCATATTTTTTGCAAATAACAAATATTTTATTTGCAATTTTCGTTGTCACAGTGACCCAGTGTAAAAATCCTTTTGTTTTGTTTATAATTCGTTTTTTGCAAAACCCTTTCTACACCTTTTGCAAATCAAACAATGAATTTGCACAATTACATTGACAGGTAAAAAATAGAAAGTAGAAAGACAATAAAATTCGGAAGCCTTTAGACATTGTTATAAAACAAAAATGGCTTTTTTTAGTTCATAAAAAAGTCCACGTGAATATGATGCAATAAATCTGTTTAAAAAACCTGAAAACACGTTATAATACACAAAAGTACCAAATGTATCATTAGGTAAACATTTCTTTGTATTCAAATATCTAATCACAATTAAAACAGCAGGTTTATTAAATGAATAAACTTAGGAATGTTTACGTAATTAAAATAAAATGATAACGGCACAAAGCCTTATCAAATTAATATAGCAAATTAAAAGGATTAAAAGGTTTTTCTTTGTTTCGAGTATTTATACATTATTTGATAAGTTTTGTACTTAAAACTGTGAATAAGTTTATTATTAAAAAATTACTGGAAGTTTGTATCGTGTAAAATCAGAGAAAGTTGTACTTAGCACTTAATAATGTAGTAAACAATACTCTTATTAAAGATAAACTTTATAAACAAATACGTGTACTTAATTTTTTAAATTCCTATTTTTTTATATTTTATTGTATACGCATTTTTGTTTTTAAAAGGTATATTGTTACAGTTATTAACCACCTATTAAATTCAAAAAGAAACAAAAGACAGCAACTCCATTTCCAAATTTAAATTCCAAATAACTCAAACACCCATATCTAAAAGTAATTTCGTATCTACACCATATCCATTACAATTACCAACTAAGTATAGATACTCGAAACTCAAAACCAAATAAACCTGCTTAAAACTAAAATAAAGGAAATAAATTTGAAACGATAAATACCATTGAACTCACCGCAGACCACGCGATCGAAGGGGCTCATCCAATCTGGAAATGGAAAATCTATTATCAATCGTATTGAAAGTTCTTTGTTTCGGCCAAATCGCATGCGTAACACTTAAGCTTCTATCAAATAAAATTATATAAAATCTAGACTGTTTTAGGTATTAGGTAGTAGCTTAGCAAAAATGAAATGATTTTTATGTAAGTACAAGTTTGTTTTGGGTATTAAGAATAGGTATTCAGTAAATTGTGGATTTATTTGGGTAGTAGGTATTTAAGTTTAGCAAAAATGAAAATGAATTTTAAATTAAAGGCATTTTTAAATAAATTTTCTTAGCTCAAAGTAAATGAGTTACAGAGGCGATGAAAAATTGTGTAGCTAATGCAGTAAGTAGTACTTTTGTTTCTAATGGTTTTTATATCATTTCCTTAGCTCAAAGTAAATGTTAGGTAGGCGATAAAAATTGTGTACATAATGGTACATTTTACTGATGAATTAGTGCTATTAAAAGTCTTAGCTAGACAAACGTTTTATTACATAGTTTTATGGTTTATGGTGTGTTTTAATTATTACTATTAGTAAGAATGTAGTTTCATAGTTTTTAGAATACGAGTATATCTGCAATAATTAAAATTTATATTTTCTTTATATACGGAACTAGCTGTTCTCCACGGTTTCACCCGCGTAGTTTCTGATCCCGTAAGAATTTCAGGATAAAACATAGCCTATGTTCTTTCCCGGACCATAAGCTACCCCTGTACCAAATTTCAAGTCAATCGGTTCAGTAGGTTGGCCGTGAAAACGTAACAGACGGACAGACAGAGTTACTTTTGCATTTATAATATTAGTTAGGATTAGGATGGAACGGATAGTACTGATTTATTTGATCATTAACACATACTGAGAAATTACTTGATTTTTTTGTTGAATAAGTAAGTAGGAAAATTCAAGACAAAAAGCCGTTACAGTACTTTAATTTAAATTACTAAGTTAACCTTCTTTGAATAAAGCAATAAAATAAATCAAAAACAAACATTAAATATGAGAAAAAAGAAAATTGAGTGAACAACTATTTCACATAGTACATGTGAACGGTAATACAATTACCACTACAATTGGTTGTAAATTACATTTTATTGTGAATCTAAAGACTTTTCTACGAGTAAAACAATTTTAATAGTAGTTTAATCAATTAAACACAATTCTAACGTTTTATTGCCCATATTAAAGCAACAAAGTTGATAGTTTGTGTCTAATCGATACTTTACGTGCACTTTGTATGATTCGATTTCCTTTTCAGACATTTTTATTAGCTTTATCATAATTAATTGATTTGTAAGTAATTTTTAATTGCGTTTAGCTGTGGATTATGACGAAATTAAATACATAGTAAACATAATATTAATCAACTCAAGTCTATCTTTGCATTATTTTTATTTCATTTATTACAAGATAAACAATCAGCGCAAAACTAATATCCGTTTTCTACTTTGTTGTGCAAACACAAAAGTTACTTGAATTACTAACTAGTTAAAGGAAAACTGAAGGATTCCATTTTTATCCTACTTACTAATATTATAAAGCCGAATGTTTGTGAGTGTGGATGTTTGTTCCTCTTTCACGCAAAAACTACTGAATGGATTTTAATGAAATTTGGTACAGATGTTCCTCATACTTAGGAATAACACATAGGATTTTTATACCATGATTCCCACGGGATAAGGTTCCACACGGGTAAAACCGCTGGGCACAGCAAGTTTATTTATTATATTATATGTTTCAGTTCGTTTTATTACTTTTGTTTTCGTCAATTTAAAATTCACATATTTTCGTGCCAAAACCAGCCAAAATATTAGTAAATACTTAGCCAAAATATGTTATATTCAAACGAGACTATGCAAATATCATCTTATGGTTTTTGTTCGAATGTTTTTGGTGCCCTAAGTAAAATAATTTAAGAGAGAGGCTGATAAAAGTTACCATTCTTATTTTTTTTAATAAAAATTAAGCTATTAACATAAATATTGATCATTTATAGTCATTTCTTTTATTTAAATTCTCTACTAATTTCTTTTAAAAAATATAATTTAAAAAGCTGTTTTACCATTTTCAAACAACGGGTTCTTTGAATCGGAAACATTTAAATGTATCGATTAACTGCTCCCGTTAATTACTTGAATAAATAAATCGATTATTTTTGTAAGCCGTTAATTTAATCGCAAATACACAACTCATGTGTTTAGATAACAGTCTGACAAAAAAGTTGATGAAAATTTTAAAATAAAAACTAAACTTTACCTCGAAATGGAAACGTTAAAGTTATCGTATCGGAGACATAATTCACTGAGAACAGATAATGTTCTTGTTTGTTTTTACTTTTATTCTTCTTTAGTAACACGCCGCTTTTTAATTGTGAGAATAAAAGTAGAAATGAAAGAATTGATATTATATTATTTGTATAAAGTTATCGTTAAACATTACAACTTTAATGAATTAAAAAATATTATTAATCTTTAATTAAAAACCGAACGTTACTACGAGTAAGTACATAACTATTAAAGAATCCGAAATGTCAAAAAATAAACCGCCAATTTAATCCGTTCAGTTCTAAATTTGAAAATTAACCTTAAAATCTTCAAAGACTATAAGCTCCCGCTAAAACAGACGAGCAACAAAACTTTAAATTTACAGAGTTATTCCTACCTAGACAATAAAACAATGTGAAAAGTAGTTCTTTAATTAATATCATGCTACAAATATCAATCAATAGCATTAAGGGCATTTGATGGTATGTGGGCTCCGATTGCTGATGGCGTGTTGTGATTGGTTGAGACCGTCGGCCATATTTGATCCGCGCATGCGCCCAGTCCCGCCGCACACATGTGACTGGTGATTCGTATTGCTAACGATAGACCATTCAGTTTTATAATATCGATAACATTTTATGATATTATTTTTAGCATTCTAAATAATAATCACGTTTCATTTAATTACTGTTATAATATAATTCTGTAATTTTGACTGTACATTAAATTATTTTTATTTAATATGGTAAATAAGTATTTATTATAACCAAATAAAGTAAAACAATCGCAATAGTTCACGGACCATGAAAATTTTAATCTCCGTAACCAAATCTGAAGTATCAATTACTTCGGTTGTTAACTGTTTTAACGAGGGAAAAAGTGTGTAAATAACACATTATTAATTTAGCAACTGGTTCTTTGTGTGCAAATAAATAGCGGTTGAAAACTTCATTCAAACCAACAGTAGTGAGATCAATGTATTCTGTTTTTTCACTGTCAAACTATTGTAGAATGTAGTGCGTTACGTTACGTCGTATAACTGTCTGTTCACTGACAACTCCGCCATTTTATTTTCGCTTGCGCACGCGCAGAAGCACCCACAACGTTATTTTCGTACGCTCGAGACGGATTCTCGCTTGTATTACACCGGACACTTTTATATGCCAACATCACCGACAAATCACTAAAATAGTCCATTTTCTAAACAAAAACGAGATTATTATTGCCCATTTTGTGTAATTTTAGTGATGTATGACAATTTTTTGGCATTTGAAACTGTTTTTTGCAGTGTTTTGTGCAAGCATGTGCCAACAGAGTCGGTTCGTTGTTAGAGATTAGTTATCTTTGGTATTCGAGTACAAGAGTGCAAAAAACTAAGGTCACGTAACAGACATACTGTTAGCTATTTTAACGTGTTTATATTTGTAAACGTTTGACGCGTTTTAGATTTAACAAAAATTTGATACAAAAGTATTTATTATCAATATTGTTTTCTTTATCTCTCCTTTACGTTAATGGTAAAAAGGTAATTTAAAACCTTTTTTTTAAGTTTTCATTCCCCATTTTGCTACGTTAGAAGTTCATTCTTATCCTTTGAAGTTCGATATTAATCGTGAAATGAAGTATTGGCCTTATACAGCGCTAGAGCAATAGCTCTTTCTCTTGATGATAAATATTGTTAAATGGAAACAAATAATAGTTACCATCAATAATCAAATTCATAGATATTTAATAATTGTACTATTAACTTCCCAACGTACAATACACAGACATTAGATTAAAAATACAAATGCTTGTCACATACAAATTAATAATAATGAATTCATATTTTAATATCAAACAATTACTAATTATAATATCAGACATTAAGATCGATTTGTTCGCAAAAAACAAATTGAAGTCAATAAAAATCGTTATAAAAATATAATTGTACTATTGTATGCTAAACACACATACGTTTTATTATCAATATGGTTAACCTGGCTGTGTACTAAATAGACCTCACGTATACTCGAATATGCGAATAGGTATTATAATTTTTATCTTAACGGTTCTGAATCATTTCGTGACTTGCGTTTAATCTTTGGTCTAAATTTTTATTGATGTGTAATGAAACGCATGACTGCATATTACGCTAGGTCAGTGTTTATTTACTAACGTATATGTATAGTTTATAGCTATTGGCCATGTATTATTTATTTTAATTTTGTCTACACTAATATTATAAAGAGGAAAGATTTGTATTTTTGTATGTAACGAATAAAGTCAAAAAGTACTGGACCGATTTTAATAATTATTTTTTCATTAGAAAGCTTCATTCACCCTGAATAACATAGGCTATATTTTATCCCCGTATTCCCACGGGACCGGGAACCACGCGGGTGAAACCGCGAGACGTCGCTAGTATTTAAATAATTATTGTTTATATACTTGTTTTATTATTACATGTATTTATTTAAGATTGTTTATTAAGTATATAAGCTTTTTAAATGTAGGTACCTATTATATACTTGTATAAGTTTAAACTGAAGTAGGTAAGTTCATTTAACTTTAAAATAAATATACTCTATATAAGTTAACACCTTATACATAATTATTTTATAATCAGTTTAATTATAAGTTCATAAGGAAGTTTTGTTTCAAAAATAATTTAAGTATAAAACAATTACTTATATAGAGCTTAAAGCTTGATTAGGAAAGTATAAAAAATATATACTTATATTGTAATTATTATACCTATATATTAGGTAGGATATAAGTGTTAATTACTTAAGTATATAATATCCTTTAATGTAGATTGTGTTTATACATAATATATCCATGTATTTAGTGTTATAATTGACTTTTTATTTAAGTTTAAATAATATTTTAATAAATATTGTTTTTATTTGTCTATTTAAATAATAAAATCGTAGTACTTAGTAATGATATACCAAATAAAAGTAATAAAATAATAAATAAATAATTTAAATGTTTTTAATTACCTACTTGATATTTAATAATTAGTTTCTATTCAATTACTGATTTAATTTATTTACCAATTAAAGTACCTTCTTACTTATGTAGTACCTATAACTATTTTATAGGTAATTTAGTACATATTCATTGAAAATTAATAGGTATATACATATTTAATTATATTTAAGTAGGTAAATAAAATATGTAATTAACTATTTTATTTATTTAGTAGAAAGTTCTATAATAATTTTATTTTAATTTTCCACGATGGCCGACGGCACGGGCGCTGCGCGGAGAAAAGCGGAACGAAAAATTGTTTAAAAAAGGTTATAATGCAATAAAGAAGCATTAAATAATTATTTTATTTTAATTATTAGTTAATTGAGTATTTTATTTATCATATTCCGCAAAATTATCCAAATAACGATTATTACCCAATAAAATACCTATCCGAAATTTTATTATGTACGTAAATGGGTTATTATAATGATTCATTGTCAATAAAAACAATAACAGAAGATTTTATTGCATTTATATTACTGATGTTGAAATATTTTATTGTTAGATAAGTGATCGACTGATGTTCGGCGGTTTTTAATTAGCATTAAATAGGCAATTGGATTACGTAGTCTAATTAGACTGAAATAATGTTCAAGATAACGTTTTGTACCAATTCCACGGCGTAATGAAAACGCAAATGAGCCAATGATTAAATAATTAAAGTACTAAGGCAGTTGTATACGCTACTGGCAAATAATTATCAACTACCGGACGCAATAAGATTTTTATTAGAATAATAAAAGCGACTTTAAGCAACATAAACGAATCTTACGGGAAAACTACATTTGTTTACCTAATTAACAAAAGCTTCAACACAATGAAAATTAGTGAAATTTGTCTTTTGCATAAATTACGCAACTAAAATAAGGTTTAAATTAATGAAAAAATCTAACTAAGGTCTATATTTTTACAGAACATCAACGCAAACCAGCATGCAGACATAAAGGAAAACATTTACCAGTGATGGACATCCAAGGATATCGTGGTATATCTGGTAGTGGTTGAGCTGAGGGCTGCGAGCAGGCTGCTCCCATGGCGTCAACGGTTGCTGATGCTGCCGAGGCCGCTGAAGCGGCTGCCTGGTGGTAGAATTGAGCTGCGGCCGCCATACTTGCTGAGGCAGCGGATACTGCCGCTCCACCGTTGTGTTGACCAAGTGCGTAATTCACCATCGGGTCTCCTCCCACAGCCGTGGGGTACCGGCAACTCTTGTCGTCCGCTGCGGATAGGCCTCCTCCGGCCGAGAATGGCACTGAACCCCCGAACTGCTGGTGGTGCGATACGTAAGGATACATCCTCGCCGGCGCCCCCGGCGACGCCGAGGACGAGGAAGATGAGCGTTGCGGGCTCCCGGCACCCGGTGAGCCTGCACCCAGCGCCGCCGCCCCCAGTCCGCCTGACAGCGAACTAGATAGCGACGTCGACAATGAAGACGACAACGATGACGACAGCGACGCCTCTATAGGCGACGCCCCAGCACCCGCGAACAAATTCTGGTGATGGAACTGCTGGTGGTACTTCGGGAGCATGCTATCGATGATGAACTTGGAACTCATCGCTCGGCGGCGACGCGGCGCGCGACGATCGCCTCGCGGGAGATGCGTTTATCGCCGGCGATTCGGATCGATTCTCGCGCGTGCACCTCTACTATGGCCGCGGATCGTTTATGACCCGCGTATGAGGCTCTACGACTCCGAATTCCCCGTCGTGGCGAGCGTTACCGCTGCCGCGCGCCGCGCTCGAGACGGCAAAACAAGCCACGTGCGTGCGAAAGAGACGCAGATATAAAAAGGGGCCAACCGCCGGAACCCTCTCCGTCTCATTAATTCCTACCTGCGTGGCTTATATTAGAAAGAGATAAAAGCTATTCGCTAACGACCATTCTGACGGCCATTGTTCGTAATGGCGCCGAGTTCCGCACTTCCCCGCGCCGACATCGTCTACGCCAATAGTAATCCGGTGCAGAACATTCACCGCCAATCACAAACCATTCTGCCACTTCTAGCTGTCAAATTGAATGGCTTTAAACCACAACGCATCATTAATAAAATTAATTTTCCAAAATTCACATTTAACCATTTTTTTCTAACTAATAATTATACTCCTTAAAATTATTTTGGGTATATCAAAAAGATTTTCAATTTTAAAGGTGGCACAAAACAATGTCCCTTAATTATTGTATTATATTGTATCATAGTAATGATTTTATATTAGGTATTTTTTAAATTTAGTACTTGAAATATTATGAATTGAAGATTTTTTTAATAACAAGCACCATATAAAATACCTAGCGATAACAAACGAAATTATAAATGTAAATAGTTTTTATATTGCAATTAATTTAAATAAACAAAATTATGTTTTAACTACGAGTGTGTTAACAAAGTTTATTAACATAATATTATTCTGTAATAAAAAAATAAAATACGTAACATTAAAAACGAATTGCACAAACATGCTTTACACCGACCACGTGGACCAACGAGTGTTATCTATCCTTTTCACGTCGCTACCTCCGTCTCGTTCTCACGTTTCATTCATACTCAACCATCGTAACCGCAAAGAGCACATGTGCAATAACAATCTTTATGGCTATTAAAATAAAATCTTTTATTGTGTGTAGAGTGTATTTATTTATTACACTTTTGATTGTAAAGCGTGTTTAGTGCATGGTTTTTATAGGCTTAAGTTGCCTTTTCAGCTTTATCAGGTCGGTAGTACGACCGTACGGCAGTAGAACATTGCATAAGTATAGGTTTTATGTTGTTATTGTGATGTTCTTGCTATAAACGTATGGAATGCTTGATATGGCCAGTTTGAGCTGTTTTTGCCGCAATAAAAACAATTCAGTTATTAATTTTTAATGAAGTTAACGATTATATAATTTATTGATTAAGACTGAGACGATAAGCATTTAAGGCGTATTTTATTGAAAACTCTGTTTTTTTAATACTTTCATACAAGGGAAAATTTAACGTTAATTAATAATCCATTATTATAGGTCTTTTATATTTCATAATTAATTAAAATTATATATTTATTTTAATTTTTTAATTAAATTTAAATAATAAGTGTATTAAAATTGCTAATAAGCATCTATTTTGGGAGCTACTTATTACGTAAAAAAATTGAGTTACTTACTTATCAACATAGAATTCATTTTTACTGTGGTAGAGTTTTTTAGGCACCACATTAAGTTATATTTAATTTATCTTTTGTACTATTACATGTAAATACCTTATATAAACAGTTATAGGAGCAAAATACATGAGATATTTCTGTTCTATACATTGCTCTACCAAGACATTGAACTCTACATGCACACCATGTAAAAGTTCTCTACCTTAGAGTAAGCTTGCTCTATATGGTCAAACTTCTTATATGAACCTCTGTTTCCTAATTTGTACTTGGTTTAAATATTTCATATAAAAATATATATATATTTTTTTTATATTTTGAACTGTTGAATTCTCTAATAAGGTCAAAACTTCAAATAAAAGAAGAGTCACATTTGTCTTATTAGTAAAATATTCCCATCGTGTTACTACTGGATACCTAATACCAACCAGATTCTTTTATAATTCTTATTAGATAAATATATGGAGAAAAATATTGTTTTTCTAATTGGGATTGGTTCCAATTGATTAAGTTATATTCTCTTTGTACTCTTTATTTATTCTAAAAGATACCTATTTAATATCATAAGTAAAATCTCCATTAATGTTTAATTTTATATTTAAATCTGTAAAGTTAACCATCATTTTCCATACTTCTTTTGTAATATACCTACTTCAAAATAAAAAGAAATGTGTTATAGTTACCATTACACTTAAAAAATACAAAAAAAAACGAAAAAAAAGGTTGCCACGTGTAAATCAACCCTAAAACAATCGCCACTCATGAGAACCATACGCTTAAGTGCAACTTTATTGTCATATCAAAAATGACGAAAACGAACAGATAACCACCATTTATTGTCGATACTGAAGCCACAAACTTGTTGTGGGTGGAGCGTGCGTCCATCGTAAAAGTATCAGACTCTTTTGAAAATTTACAACAATCACTGGCAACATTTAACGATCAGTTTATAGATGCAACGGTTTTAAAAGCGATATAAAGTTGCTTTGTCTCAATGAATTTGCTATTACTGTGACAAATGTGGGTTTTTTATTGAATTATTGTTTGTTTAGAGTTATTTCTTTTTGATGGTCAATTTTGTAAATGTCTTAACTTTTGATTATTTTTTACAAATTATTCTCTGTTTGCCTGACAATAATACTCGTATAATATCTAAAAGGATACAATAAATTTTACATTAAATACATTTATGAAAATATTTTAATATTATTTTAGTGTCAATTTGCAAATTTATAAATATGCGGGGTATAAATTATAAAACCGGTTTGATTAAATTTTATTTTATTTTCTAAATTTTGTTCATATTTTTATAATAAAATAAGTTGATACGTGTAGTGATAGCCTTAATTTTACATAAAGACTTAATAGTATCGAATAAATACGATTAAATATCTATTAAAATGTTATTAGTATTTCTTCTGTTTCAAAAAGCAATGCATCATGCATTCCTTCACCTCTGTTGACAAAATTCTTGAGACCTGCGCAGTCAAAGCAGCCCCATACAATACGTGGATCAGCTGAAGATGGTCATGCAGTAAGTTGAATAAAAACTTACCGGTATGTGATTTCACCTGTAACAATAAAAAATGTTTTAAATAAGAATAAGAATATTTAAGTACAATAAAACGTTTTTAACAGGCTTGAATGTAACTCCCATGATGGAAAACGATGCCTAAAAAGAGCGTGCTCGTCTAGAAGGTTTGGAAAATCTATTCACTTGTGACTTCAAGACGTAAAGCTGAATATTTTTTTACTAAAATAATTTTGGTAACGGAAAATCTATTTATTAACGCAATAGGTAGAAAAAAATCTTAATAAAATTAAATCTAAGTGATTTTTTATGTAATTTTAGACACTAAATTATGTAAATTGTCCCTATTACGTAAAGTTACAACAAACCGTTTTAAAATAGATAAAAAATTTGATAAAACATTATCACACAACTACAAAATGTTAAATAGTATTTTATTGTATTGAAATTGTTCAATTAATTCGTCCTCTAAATATCAATAACCAGACGTTATTGTGCGATATTAGTCGTGATAATGGACACGTAGCTTGAATCTGTATAATTAATAACACCTACCGCAGTAACGTATGAAAAAATATTCCGTATAAACGTATTTACTATACTTGCTTCGCATTTTACTTCGTTCGTTTTGCGTAGCATATCATTCTTGTTTAATTTTTCCGTAAATATTACAATAAGAATAAAATGTATGATATGATTTTTCTTAGTAATAATACTTAGTTGCCTTGTTCATTAAAATCACAAATATATATAAGTATGATTGTTTACTAAATTTTACTGTTCGGTGTGAAGTCAACCAATAATTAGAGCGTACGTTACACATTGTGACTGTGGTCGAGCAGTTGGAATCAATGTTGAAAGTAAAAATAGTATTGATATTTGGGTACATTTTTGAATACAAAGTATTTTTCTATTTATGTTGATAAATTGTTTACTTTATGTTATATACTTTAATTTGTATTCCCGAAAAGAGATTGGGAAACCTATTTTTTATTTTACATTTCCAGATTCAAATTACTTTTCAAAAAGTTTTCCATTTTTGTAGAAAAACTGATAAGAAAACCAAACATACAGACTTACTTTCGCAGTTATTTATTCTTATAGATTCGTATATATAGAAACAATAAATAACACTAATATACAAAATATTATACATTCAAATAGAATTTGAAATGAGGTAATTAGCCAATAGAATTACTAATTGGATCCCGACCTCGAGAAAATGGTTGTTTTTCAATGAAATTATAATATACAATGGATTCAAATTGGTAGTTTTTTTTTGTTTCATTTTAGTCCACTGATTTATAAGTATTATGAGAAAATTAAACAGATATATTAAATCATTTAGATTTTTATTTCTATTTTGTGTTAAATATATGTTATATTTTTAGTTATTTTTTCCTGTTTCGTACCTAATCTGGGTGTAATTTGAGAATAATGACGTCTATGATTTTCTTTCAAATTTAGCTATAGGTAATTTAAGATATTTATTAAGTTTGATACACAACCATGTAATTTAATTATAATAATTCGTAACATTTAAGGATACGTGTATTTAAAACATTTAAGAAAGATCACATAGTAGGAGAGAAATCTAGTGGTAATCTAAGCTGCAAATAATACACTTAAATGATTTTGAAATTACGATTTGTAAGTAGCAAAGTTTAACCAAGTAAACAAAAATATCATAAATAAAAAAGACACTTGAAAAACCTCTTTAAATATTATATAGCCAAAACCTATCCAGTTGGCCCCTTTAAGATAACTTACCTACTACTAAAGGTTCTTAAGTAGCAATATTTATTAAGCAATTTCAGTCGTATCGTATACAAAAAGGGGGGTAAGTAGGAAGTTTTAATTTCGCGTCTAGAGGGCAAGCGGGGAGCGGAAATTTGTGTGGCATAATAAGTGAGATTGTTGCGAAATTTGCTACAAGAAAAAGAAGGAGGGCTCGCATCGCGGTGACAATAGCAATATTGTGGATATCTCGGCTTTGTCACGAGTGTGAACATATGTGTGGATTTTTGTTGTAATTTTATTGTACAGGTGGTTATTTTTGTTAAATGAATTTTGTTTTGTTAATTATACCTAATTAGTGATTGATGTAATTGTAATACCATATATTTATGTATTTAGTTAATGTTATAGGCGTAAAAACATTCATCATCAAAAGTTATTTGGGCTTCAAAAGCTTTGCCAAAAATATCCACTTACAAATTAAATGCAAAAAATAAAAATAATTGTATTAGGTAATATAAAGTAATAGTCAAGGAACTAATAAAATATAAAGAGTATATTTAGCGAAAATTTGTTAAAAATAGCTGAAATAAAAATGTTGACTAGTTTTATTTTAAGTAGCTATTTTTAACAATTTGAGCTATAAAAGTGAAATAAATTTGGGAAAAAGTTCAATGCGCTTAGTTTATATGTATTTAAATAAGTCTAAAAATAGAATTACTTCGTAAGTTTATTTTACATAAAGCACAATATTAATTATATGATTTATTAAACTAACAAACAGTGAACGGAAAGGTAACAGTTTTTTGCCTACAATATCATTTTAATATTAAATTATTTATTAAGTATTTTTAAATTCATAGTTGTTATATTTATTTTTTGTGTATAATTTTCAAATTTAGTTTATTTAGTATAAAAGAAGATATAATAGTTTATTTGAATGAAAATTATTAACATTTAAGATTGTAATTGTATTATATTCTTTAAATTCTTACACTTAGTTTAAGCAATTAAGCTGGCTTGTGAAGGTCTTAGCAGCCGTCTCATGTAAAATAATTACATTCTGCCAAATCTGGGTAAACTTAAACTGACCCCGATAAGAAATAGGATATTTTATGTTTTTAATTTCGCGATCACAACACATTAATACTGTTATCAAAATAAGGATAAAACATGTAAAACAAAATTAAAACGGCTACAAAAAAATTGATAAAATCAGTTTTATTTCAATGTGGCAAATAAAATAGAAACTTAAAAAAGGGAAAAAGATTTATTTATTAAATTACCCTCTAAATATTGAATGGCGTATCCATAACATTCTATCTCGTAGCGGTGGGCGCACGTGTAAGTGGCAGCTTCAATATTTATGTGCAATTTTTCCAGCTACCCCCCTACAGTCGCTCACCTCACCCCAAAACCACCCTTTAAAGGATGCAGCGCCACCCCCTCTGAAGCACGTTGGAATTGCGTAACAATGAGGGCAGTTTATAATAATTTTATTAATAAGAACGCTGTAAAATTTGGTAAGAAGATACTGAACTAAGGTTTGTACTGAGTGGTTTTGTTAAAATTTCAATGTTTGTTTGTAAGAGATTTGTTTTACATGATGTTGTTTTAAGACTTAGGTACTTATGATAAGACAAAGGCAACTATTGTTTTACATTCTATACTTAGAATCGAACAGTTTTCGAGCCATTACACATAAAAAAAATAGTAACGCGTTTTATTAAGCTAGTTAGATATTGAATAGTATATTAGTAGATAAGTTGTAAGTACTTAGTTGTTTTTTGTAGATATAAATCTACTTATTGAAAATACAATAATTTGTGACTCGAAATATCTTTACCATTTTTCTAAGGTTACGCGAAAGCTAGAGCACGTGGCGTTCTGTGATTTGCCATTCAATAGTAAACCGTAATGCAACGGTATAAGATGCAATGAATATATCGCTGAACACAAAAAGAAAACCACGTGGAAATCTCACGTGATTTCTCAAAGAAAACATGAAACTCTTCATGATTCACGGTTATAATTCATGTTCATAGTCATTAGTGAAAAAATAGATAAACATTTTGAATGAATAAATAAAAATAAAGATAACAAATTAAAGATAAATATAAATAAACAACGTTATTTTAATATTTAAAAACAACACATTTTTGATAATAATATAACAAACATTCAATATTCCAAGTAAGTAATTCTAGTGCATGTAACATCTCAAGTTTTACAACCCCATAACCGTGCATTACACCAAAACAATACTGTAACGTCCATTCTTCCCGTAATATTATTCAAATAAAAACAATTTCCATTTGTTCCCAAATTGAAACAGAGAGCTGGAGGCACGTTATTACTTGGGCGGAGTTTAGCGGTTGATAGAGCGTGTCAACTGCCTATAGAACCTACCCTATTTGGCCTCACATTGCCTATAATACCAGCATCGCTTTCCCTCAAAAAGCTTCCGAGAAAGCCTCAAATTTAGCGAATTTTCGCTCTCAATACTCTTACGCGACGTTTAAGCGATTACGTGAATATACGTCAATTTTTTCCTTTGATACCTTCTTTGTCGTGAAAAATTGGTATTTTGATAGACATGACGGAGTGTTAGTAGGGTATAGTGTGTTGGATTGTATGGTATTTCTTATTTTAGTGGAATGTTTTTGGGGTCGTTTGAAGAATTTTTCATAGGAATACTTTATAGGTAATGTTACCGCAATTACATTGGAGTTTCTAGTATTTAAATAAAAAAAGTACTTACTCAATATCTAATAAGTATTTGTATAAAGAATAAGATTTGTTTTTTTTTTAATAACATAAATTATTCTCTTTTAAAAGAAACACACCTTAAAGTATTTTCGTGAAAAAAAAACAGAAATTTGAAAAAAAGTGTCACTCGGTTGTCTAGAGATTCTTACTAAATAAGACCATATTTTGACGTGAGAAATTAGTGTAGGTAAGTATGCAAACACTTTGGAAATTAAAGATCACACCACATACAAGAGAAATAATATTAAAATATGAATTCTAAATATGAATTCTATAGAATCTAATACAATCTATCTAACAAGAGAAAAGAGAATCTGATACAATAACATCACACGCAAATATAAAATATGCCTCAACATCGTAGCGACATCTCTTTAAATTTGGCTGTACTAATTTGTAAAACCTCTCAACCACTTGAAAACAAAACAGTTGTTTTCTTATTTTGTTACGCTATTCTAATTTCATTGTATTATTTTAATTATACCACGTGCTCATTACGTTAGTATAATTCTCTAAATTAATTGATATTTTTACGTTTGTATTATTAATTTTAGCGCCATCTCTGAAAGGGTGGAGGTACTAATTAGAAGAGAAGTTTCTCTATGCAGTAAAAAAAATGCAAGCTGCGCCCTCAGTGGTGGATTGCAGAAATGTTGCAACTCATAAAAGGGACACAATGGACGTTAATTTAGTGCAGTTCGTTCAACCTTGCCATTATATGGAGTCAATGTCATATCGATCGTGTGCGTATTACAATGACATTAGAGTTACCTTTAGTACATTAGATAACCTTGATTAGAAACATTCGTAGCTAGTTTTTTTTATTATATAATTACTACTTAGTGATGCAATTTTGTATGTATTTATGCCGAAACAAATTAAATAATGACTGTTTTATGATCAGTATATTTTAAACATTCTTATGATTTTTCAGTTAAAAAGCTATTACATATTTTAAAATAAATGCCTTGCACAAATTATATCCTATTATGTGGAAGAAACAGCATTAAAAAAAAACACTATTGGTACATAAAGTATTATGAAAACAAGTAGTACAAACATACACAAATAGCTGCCAAAACCTCTTGGCATCAAAAACAAAGACCGTGTAACATTTCCTTGTATTAACACCTCGACAATGTAACGAGCGCCGAACTAAAGTCTTTAAACCAATACAGCTGAACTTGATCCGAGTTAATCCACAAAAACATTGATTTAGTAAACAGGGTTGAAAACAAAGAGATTTCACGTAAACCTCAAAATAAATACGTAAATTTATCGTAGACTAAATAATGGATCAATTCTCACGTTCTTCCCTGATTTAGTGCTCCATACAATCCCGCTATAAGACTTCATAATGACACCTACCGCAGCCACTTTATATTGGACCTTATACAATTTTTTTCACACGCAACCGATTTAGAATTTTTATCACGTAAATTTTCCGCTTGAAAGGGAAATCCCTATTGTCATTCTATACACACCGGTCGTTTCCTCACGAACACGTGTTTGTTTATATATTTATATTCTATGTATGTATATGTAAAGTATTTATTTCTGTCACGCAATTTCGGAGCGTTGAATTCCGAATTTTCATAGTTCGCTTACTATTTTTTTTAAAACGTTTGTAAACCAATAGTGCCTCAATTGCGTTCGATTTATTTGACTATAACACGTTAGAACTTTTGCCTTTTATGGTGATGATTTATTTTTAATGTTGTTGTGTAGGATGGTAGGGTGTATAGTTTTTACCAAATAAGTTCTTTAATAGAGTTAGAAAAAACTAATAATTTTATAAACTTTTTTAGGAATGAAGGTTTCACTGAATCTTCTTTATGATAATTTAAAATAAATACTCATAATTAAATTACACTATAAATGTTACCATATACACGCGAAATTACATTTAATTATTTGTTTATATAAGTACACGAATTTGCATAAATTAAAGGTAAGTAAAATTAACAAATCAACCTGACAAATCTGCATATGCATAATTGACTCTAAACATAATTGCAATAAAGTTCATAATTAAATTAAAACTCAGTAAAAAGTTCAGCTAATTCAACCACAACAATATCATAGAATAACTTTTCTACTAAAAACTGAATTCTCACATAAATCTTGTTCTACTTAAATGTACGGTCCACCGGACATTGTAAATACATCTGGAACAGTCACTGGAGTAATAAATATCAAGCAACTGTAATTAAATATCAACTTTATTGCTTTGAATTAAATATTATATTCCTATATTAACATAAGCGAATTCACCTTTATAATGGAAATGCGATGTATTTGTGTGAGAGTATATAAATTATTTTGAAGTGATTAGCTAAGATTAATGAATTAATAAATTATTTTTTTGGATTATAATGTAGTTTGTTTTATTGAAATATATTTATTAGTGGATGTAAAGGATATTGGGCAAAACGTCCCAAGTGCTGTAGCACTTCGTGTGATACATCATTCGATAGGTATCGTTAAGAAGAACAAATGACTCTACGGGAGTGAAGCCGAATTCCCCGGCAGAAAAAAGTTACAGCCATTTAAAAAAAAAAAATGTCTACTTTAAGCAAGGAGTTCCAAGTGCTGTAGCACTTAGTGTGGTATATCATTCGATAGGTATCGTTAAGAGGAACAAATGACTCTACGGGAAGGAAGCTGAATTCCCCGGCAGAAAAAAGTTACAGCCATTTAAAAAAATGTATATGGCTACTTTATGCAAGGAGTTCTAAGTGCTGTAGCACTTAGTGTGATACATCATTCGATAGCTATCGTTAAGAGAAACAAATGATTCTTCGGGAGTGAAGCCGAATTCCCCGGCAGAAATAAGTTACAGCCATTTAAAAAAAGTCTCGGTTGTGTTACGTTAAACTGATACAAGGAGTCCGTGTAAATGGCCTCTGGGGGAACAAAAGTGAGCTATGCTCGGTTGTGTTACGTTAAACTGATTCAAGGAGTCCATTAATCATAGCCTTACTGAAAAACAGACAAAGTTCTTGGGAAGTTGGAAAGCTTGGAGCTTCAAAATGATTTAGAATGATATGATAGTGATTATGACGCACAAAGTCTTACAAATTATTTTTATTTTATATCTTATATTATGTACTTACCTATTCCTTTACCGTTACCTCATCATAATTTATAAGAAATAGCGAAATATAGTGTTTAAATAAGTTTAGTAGCTTAGCCAAATAGCTAGCTCCTTGCATAAAGTAGGCATATATATATTTTTAAATGGCTGTAACTTATTTCTGCCGGGGAATTCGGCTTCACTCCCGAAGAATCATTTGTTTCTCTTAACGATAGCTATCGAATGATGTATCACACTAAGTGCTACAGCACTTAGAACTCCTTGCATAAAGTAGCCATATATATTTTTTTAAATGGCTGTATCTTTTTTCTGCCAGGGAATTCGGCTTCCTTCCCGTAGAGTCATTTGTTCCTCTTAACGATACCTATCGAATGATGTACGACACTAAGTGCTACAGCACTTAGAACTCCTTGCATAAAGTAGCCATATATATTTGTTTAAATGGCTGTAACTTTTTTCTGCCGGGGAATTCGGCTTCACTTCCCTAGAGTCATTTATTTTTCTTAACGATACCTATCGAATGATGTACCACACTAAGTGCTATAGCACTTAGAACTCCTTGCATATAGTAGCCATATATTTTTTTTTAAATGGCTGTAACTTTTTTCTGCCGGGGAATTCGGCTTCACTTCCGTAGAGTCATTTGTTCTTCTTAACGATACCTATCGGATGATGTACCACACTAAGTGCTACAGCACTTAGAACTCCTTGCATAAAGTAGGCATATTTTTTTTTAAAATGGCTGTAACTTTTTTCTGCCGGGGAATTCGGCTTCACTCCCGAAGAATCATTTGTTCCTCTTAACGATAGCTATCGAATGATGTATCACACGAAGTGCTACAGCACTTGGGACACACTCCATACAAATCTGCCCATTGTCCTTTAATTATAAGTATAATTTCCTCAATTTTAAACTGTTCAAACTGAAAACTGACCCCAATTAGACATGGGACAAAGGTTCGGTAGAAGAAGAAAAAATGCTGAACTAGAATTGTCTTTATATCAACTGAACCCAAGTTTGATTAAAATGCAGTAACTTAAGTGAAAGCCCTTATCAAAATATGTAAGTATCACATTATTTATAACATAATAATCATTCACTAATTATAGTAACTGACCCCTAAGTTCGTAGCTTGTATCTAAAGTATCAGAAACTACACACACATTAATTCACTAATTTTACGAAAAAAACATTAAGTAATAAAGGCATATAAGTAGATAAAATATTAAAAAATGTTTTGTTAAACCTACTCAAAAAGTAAAATATTTCTGCGACTGTATTATTATAATACTAAAATATTAAGGAAAAGCAGTTACAAAACAACAAAGAAAACATAAGGAAAACAGCAATGTGTAAGTAAGCTCATTTTCCTTTATTAATTAAAACAGAAAAAACAGAACTTTTGCGTACAGAATCCTTTCTTTACATAAGATTAGCTCGGAAAGTGACCGAATGTAGTTAAGTACGTCTTCTAATACGTGTCTGTACAGTTGTTGATGTACAATAGAAATTCTATTTATTTTTTATTAATATCATTCTTGTTGAATTATGAATTAGAATAATTAAAAAAACATAATTTAACAAATAATTTTACACACTACGTCTATAGCATCAATATTAAAAAAAACAGAACACTAGATCAAGTTTATAAGAATTGAATTATGGTTAAAAAAAAAATGATATTTTTTGATAGTTGTTTTTGTGTAGTATTAAATTAACTTAAATTGAATGACTTTTTAAAAATTTGCAAATAAATTAACAATTTCGAAATTAAATAGAGATTTCTTTACTTACGAAAATTACTTTTTAGTTACGTTTATTTACAAAAACTATAAATCTATAGTTGCATAAATGTTTTTATATGAATGTAAAAAGTTTTCTCTCTTGTGACTTTCCTCATTACGGCATGTTCTTATCAAAATATAATTAACTGATAATAAAGAAACAATACTGAGAATAATATGTTAGTGTATGGTAATTTAAAATTTTCTCATAAAAATTGCATTGTTTTAATTGTAATAATTATATTTTATGGCATTTCTTTCAACTTTACTATCAATAAATACTATAATTTTAATGTAGTTTAATTAGTTTCTTCCTCATTTTGTGTTTAATTTGGTATTTTTTTGTCAAAATGTATTTATCTCTATGTATTTATACAAATATTTTTTACTAATATTTAGTACTAGCTGTGCCCCGCGGTTTCACCCGCGTAGTTCCCGATCCCGTGGGAATTTCGAGATAAAACATAGCCTATGTTCTTTCACGGATCATAAGTTATCCCTGTACAAAATTTCAAGTCAATCGGTTAAGTAGTTTAGCCGTGAAAAGGTAACAGACAGACAGACAGAGTTGTTTTCGCATTTATAATATTAGTAGAGACTAGTAGGGATATACGTAATCCTATATATCCTACTATATGTATACTCGTATTACATAGGTTGTTATTGATGTTCCTATCAATCAGTTTAAGATGTAGAACGGTGCAAAATTATTTAAATTAATATTTGATATATTGTCTCAATTACTTCAACTTTGAACATTAAAAAAAAAAGTTTTTTTTTTAAATCAAAACCAACGTCAATAACGCAGATCAAACTGAAAAATACAGATAGAAAAAAAAACGATTTCTAATCTAATAGCAATAGCAAGAGAAATCTGACACGTAATACAGTAGTATGTTTGTCACCCCTTGCAGACAGGGGTTGCAGACTGGGGTGGCGCATTGTATTGCAAATACCGTCTGTCCCCAAAGATGGTGCTACTGTTTTCTATTTAGTTCACCTTTTGGTGGTTAGATGGTGTTAGTTGCGAATTCATAAAACTTTTGAAGATTTGCGAAAAAAAAAAAACATTAAAAAAATATTTTTTCGTAATTAAAACGCTTTTTTTTGTATGTTGACTGTGCCATGTATGCATAAAATTTATTTATGAAAAATGTTTAATAATACACTAATTTGTTCCTACTTTATGGATACCATCAACGAGAGACAGGCCTTTGTCCTATGGCTACGGTGGAATCCTAAAACTAGAAATGGTCACCACACCACTACTGGAACTTTTAAGAGTAAGTACAAGTAGTAATACTCAAATTTAAATACTCCATTCTACGACTCCTACGTATTTAATTTCATAAAAAAGAATTCTCTTTCTATATTTTAAGACCCACATTTTTCTTCCTATTTTCCACTCTTGCAAAACACTCTGCAAAACACTCTACCATCTGTTAAATAACTAACTTTTCTAACTCCTAAGAAACAGCTCCTCTACTCTATATCTACTTGCAATCGCAATATTAGATATTGTTTTGATCCCAAAGGAACGTTTTATTGTCTCTAAGAGTGATTAAATTTGAAAAAATTTTTGGTAGAAAAAGTTTTTTTTAAATATAGAAGTTCGAATCTACTTGACAAATGTTTTCTTCCTTTAAAATAATAATAACATTATTTTGTGGATCTTTCTACAGATATTAGGACTTATTTTCCATACAACTCATAAGGACTTTTTTGAGCTTATTAAAACCCAAAAAAAACAAAAAACAAAACAAACTACGCAATATTCTATAAATACTTACCTGTACCATTTCACTAACATACACTTAACCCTTTAAACGCGCAAACAAAAATAAAATATACCTGTTCCATCACCCATTCTCACCCACATTACGCAAAACATCATAACTTTAAAACGCAATTAAGTACAATAAATACAAGAACCGTAACGTTTACGCAAACTGTTCTAACAATAGTTTTTAAAATTCCGTTGTAAGATATTTATTAACACCTTTTCATAGGTTAACTGTTTACGTAAAAGGGTTATAAATAGTTGTCTTTGTTCTGTATTGGCGGGCTAGCGGTTGATTTTGGGTTAAAACAAACACTCAGGGTTCCGTGCTGAAATATTGGAGCCTTTTAAATTAAAAGTGTTCTGTTTATATTTTGTAATTTTTGCGATTATTAGAATATTTTTCATTAAAGTTCGTCGAGGGCGTCGTTGGTCAGCCGCGAAAGCGTTGGAGGGATGATCTTACCACCTTCGACAATAGCTGGTGGGACACTGCGAAGGATAAGGATGGTTGGAAATGTTTGGGGGAGACCTTTGGCCAGCAGTGGGACACTCTATAGGTTGACAAAAAAAAAGTTCTGAGTGGTTGGTAAATAAGCCGGTTTAGATCCTATGTCTTAGTTTAGGTTTAGAATGTCAACTTTATGGTCCGTATATTATCTACTCATCGCTTTGTACCTTTCTACAATTAAGTGCTCAATAGGTTAGGTTAGGTACTAAAAGTGAAAATGAATTTACAGACTGATCAATATCCTTATTTACTTTAAAAGTTTTCACATTTTGATGACAACGAGTATAAGGATAATTACATACTATAAACTCACTAGATTAAAATATTCTTTATTTAACTAAAATTTTTTAAGATGCTTTTCATTCAATATTAATATAAAATACTGAATATACCTACCTAAAATTACTTAAAGAAAAATACAAAGTATCAAAACAATTTATAAAAACTATAACTGAGATCACAATGCAAGTAATTGCACAACAAAACAATCCAATCCTTTGAAATCTGATAATGTTTTACCCCTTGCAAAATTCGTGCTAATTTAGCACCAAAATGCAATAGAATAAGTACGAATTTACTGTGTACAGTTTCTCTTTTTTAAGTATTTATCTGTTAAAGTAATTATTTGACAAAGGGTTGAGGTAAAAGTAATAATTACAGGTATATTTTTTGGCAAAAAACTCAGTTCAAGTTTGATGTTTTGAGTGTGCAGTGATCGATTTTGTGATTGCAATATCATAGTGATGTGAACAAAAATTAGTCTGTGTAAATAAAAAGGGGATATTTTTGACAACTATTTGCTTAAATATTTAGTGAAAATATATGTATAGTTTATTAGAACTTCAGTTTTTTTATTATCAAAAATGCTTACGAAATCGGTCTACTGAAAGAAAGTAAAAATTTTGAAACTGTAGCATTATAGTAGAAATAAAAAAATGGCCAGCAGTGTATAATATATTATCAAATTTCGTTAAAAATATTCTGCATAAAAAAACGGTATACATACATACAAGTATCCTACAAAATCAATGAGACAATGCAGAAGGGTTAGTGGGTGATGTGGGGTGAGTGGGCACAGCCAAAGTCAGTGGCAGATGTTGGAAAATTCGTTAATCTTAGGTCCAGGCGTAGGATAAAAAATTTAGACAAAAACTTGATTTTTATGAACTCACCTAGAAAGAGGTAATAAAATCGGCCTATTTTTACAACCCGTGAATATTTTTACAAATTTAAATTAGAGTCAAATAACTTTATATTTTGTTTGGAGCTATAAATTCTCAAACTAATCAAGTTAGCAATAAAAATAAATAAAAAAGTAATAAAATATAATTAACTGTATTAGATGACTATTAAACTGGTACTATGTAAATATTTATTTTAGGTGTTTAATTTTATGCATATTATATGCACCTGTGGATATCTCAATAGGCTTGTTTTAAAGTCATAAAACCACTAAAGTATTTTATTTTATTTTTATTTGTTTGTAATTTTTAATTACTAGCAGCTACGCGTTACGTAAAAGTTTGGTATCTTTAAAGTGAAATCTAATGTTTTTCAATATTTGATTTTACGTTATTTTTATTTACTTATATTATATTACGAAATTGATTAAAACGCTTTTTAAATAATTTATTTATACATAGAAGCAATGAAAAATATTTAATTAAACTTAAACTACTTATGTTATATTTGCTAAATAAAAACTGAAATTTATTATTAAGATTATTAGCGTTAGGAATAATCTAATAAATGGAACTCTATCTACGTATAAAATTTAAATATCGTTAAGTAAAATATACATCCATGACAAATACCCGTTAAAAATAACGTTTAACTAATCACTCGTAACAATCTACCGATCAATTAATAATTATTAACGCGGCGCCAAATCGTGACAATACCATTTATTTCCGTACATTCGTCACAGATTTTTATATAACAAGAATACATTTTTAATAGCTTTTTGATCGGTTCATACATTTCATAGTACATCATCAATTAGTTGAAGATCTCTCACGTAAAATACTTTCGTATCAATAAAAACGCTCAGAGGTTGCGCCGCATAAGTATAAACTGTCCCATAAAACTTTTATTACCCATACATACACACATTAAACAGATATGTATAACAATATATCATCATTAATATACGTTATAAACAAAACACGGCAAGGGTTTCTGTTTAGTAAATAATTTTGTGACATTTAACGATCTTTGAATTGTCGCGCGAATATTATTAGTTTGTATTTATATCATAAGTTATTTTTAAATACACGTAACATAGTTGTTATCATTATGTAATAATTTATTTTATGTTATGAATTATATGTGTCGGAATAGGCGCCTTTTAATTTACATAGTGATTGAAGGACGGGACAGTCTGCCTTCGTTACGAGTCGATAACAGATCGTTAAACTGTCTAAAAATATATCGTACGGTCATTCACAGGAATCACAGGTCATGTTAAAACGTATGTGATCGTAAAATGTTCTAATTTGAGCTCTAATGTAACTAGCGAGAGACGAATTTAGAATGGTACGAAATTGTAGGGTGGTTTTATTGTTTTGTGGTAGAACTATTTTCAGTTGGGTAACATTATCTGAGACTTCTAGAAAATATTTTAATTAAAATATAAAGTAATATTTTGATATTAAAATTAAAATGCAGTCTAAATAGTTTTCGCGTCTCTGTGGGATGTGTCATTGTGGCTCCACCCTAACAAGCGCCATTTTGCAGGTACGATTAGTTAACATCGGGTCACCAAATGGGATCTATTTGACAGTGAATTGTGTCATTATTATTTTGTTATCCTGTCTCTATATCCTACTGCTGAGTATCGAGGCAATTTGAGAAAATTGCATTAGCAATAGTTTTAGAGTTATTTTTTTCTAAAGATCAATTTGGAATTGTATTTAACCAACCTTTAAAAATCGTTATTGTAAGTACTTATGCTTTTTTTAAACTAACATGAATAAAATATCTATGTGCGAAGGTAACTTCTACTCAGTCTAGTCTCAACATGTTTATAAGAAAAGTTTATTTTAAACACGATACTTGCCCAATATTTAACATGAGTTAGTTTTAAACCATTAAGTAAAAAGTTTTGATCGTAGGTAGCAAATTTTCTCGTTACTAGTTTTCCCATTCACCGTGAATGGTAGAAACCAATTTAAAGTTTTCATCCGACCAGCTAAAAAGCAAAAGTTCCCTTTGAACGTCATAGTGCCGGCGGGCAAAGTGTTTTTTAACTTATTTTACTGTGCCAGTCCTTTACGAGCGTCCGCCATGATCCGAAAGCCTGGTACAGTTAGCAATCATATTTTATTACGAAAGAGTTTTTGAGCTAACTTGCGAAATTCTCTATTTTATGACCAAGGTTTTGCGTCTCACAAAATAAAATTATGTATGAGTTAATGTACTTATTTATGTATTTTGCTTGCTCCGCCTACTTTGGTCTTTGTTTTGAAGGCTTCAGCGCTGTTTTATGGTTGATTGCTAGCTCCTTTATGTTAGGCTATACGCTAGATGGGGCGCTATGCTGACTACCTCCTCGTGGTGCGTCCTGGGCAACGGCGGCGGGCTATGTCACTGAGACTAGCTCGCCGACGGCTAAAAGTCAGCGGAGGAGAGGCCTCGGCTAGGGGTCCCGGAGAATCCGGGCAACTGCTAGGCGGGGCGGGCCCGGCTGGCGTCCCCGACGTATTCGGGATGACGGCAGTGACGGGCGGGCGTTGGTCCGTAAGGACGGGGCGAAAGCCCATGGGTTGCGGCTGCGGCCGACGATCCCCATTGCACGGGAGTGGGGCCACCAGTACCCGTTGTTCCGCCCAGTACCTGTCTGTTCCTCCCAGTACCCGGTTTAGTACGGCCTAGTACTCGCTCCCCGCAGCCTTGGGCCGGGCAGCGGGCGACGCAGGGAACGGCCCGAAAGACGGGGAACACAGGGATAGACGGGGAAGTTAGGACATGGCGGCGAACGGCACCCTCCTCGGGGATCGCCCGATTGCGCGTGCGCCACGCGCGGCCCTCCCTCTTGCGAGGGGGGCCTTGGTTACCGTGGGCGGGGGTCTGGGGGGATCCTCGTCCGCCAGCGGTACGGTCTGGGGCCCGCGCCACGGTGTGGGTCCTGCGTCGGGGCGCCTGCAGTCGAAATCCCTAGGGATCCTGCGGCGCTCCATCCAAGACGCGGACGGAATTCGTTGGGTTTTTAGTGGGTAGGCCTCGCCCTTCAGGCGGGGAGAGCCCCACATAACCATCCGGAGTCACCTCCCGTTCTCGGCTCCGGTGGTATGCGATTTAACGCATTTTCCCAACGTAAAAAAAAAAAAAAAAAAAAAAAAAAAAAAAAAAAAAAAAAAAAAAAAAAAAAAAGGCTATACGCTAGATGATTTACCAACGTTCAGTTGGTACATTCATCTTCTATATGAGTATTTTAGATAAAGTACCAACAAACTCGAAGCCGGCACAAACTTTACGGCGTATTTCAATAAAGTTTCGAACAAAACTTTGAAAATGAAAATAAAGTTGTTTATTTATGATTTAGTAGAGGTATGGTAGAGTTTGTAAGCGAGTTTTGTTGAATAAATAAGGTATTTAATGAGGCCAAATGGATTTTACAAATACTTAAGTAAGTAATCTACCATACTTATATACAACATTTTATATAAGTAGTCGGTAGGTACTGTTTTAAACTTTATTTTTCACCCGCGTAGTTCCCGTTACCGTGGGAATTTCGGGATAAAAAGTATCCTATGTTCTTTCCCGGACCATAAGCTACCCCTGTACCAAATTTGAAGTCAATCGGTTCAGTTTAGCCGTGAAAAGGTAACAGGCAGACAGACAGACAGAGTTACTTTCGCATTTATAATATTAGTTAGGATACTTTATATAGTCGGTACTGTTTTAAACTTTATCTACTTACTTCTTACCTTACTCTCTTACCAACAATTAAAATTATATACTTTTAATTTAATATTTGAAAATATATTTGCAACTGTTTCTAAAAAATATATACCTATATCTGAATCTACAGATATCAAATTATTTAAAAGATCAAGAAGAATGACTTATTAAAATTAGCTAAATTGCTATATAATGGCAAATTATATTTATATTTAATTGTTTACAATAAAATGGTTCATTTTATTTAACAATTATTATTCAACTTATAACGCAATTAACGTACCTACAGATAAACTACGATACATAAATGTCTCTTTTATAATGTTTATACAAAGATAAGATTTATAGGTATTTTTATGACAGAATGATTGTATTAACTTACTGATTTTAATTAAAAATAAATAAAATGTTTTTATCAACATTAAATAATGGTATGATTATGGCTTGTAGCGTGATTTAATGCGTGATTTTTATCAAAAAAAAAACATGTCATATTTACTAAACATTTTAATTGCAAAAGCAAAATAAAGTTTAATTATCTTATGATGTAGTATTACATAATTTCATTAAAATATACGTATTTTTATTAAAACATAAACAGAAACTGCAATGAACCTATTACCTACTACCCAAGGGTAGTATAAAAGGCGTAGGTAGAAACCAAAAGTAATTATTTAATTTCAATTAATCAAATTTTTTCTATGAAAGCTTGTTCAATCTCAATAATTTTGATCGTTTATCATTCCCAAATATATTTACATTTGATAAATAAACCGCAACTAGGTACGTTATCTACTTAATATATAAAATTCTCGTGTCACAGTTTTCGTTGCCATACTCTTCCGAAACGGCTTGACCGATTCTCATAAAATTTTGTGAGCATATTCAGTAGGTCTGAGAATTGGTCAACATCTATTTTTCATCCCGAAATTCCTACGGGAACGGGAACGGGAACTACGCGTGTGAAACCGCGGGGCTCAGCTAGTAAATACATATAAATAAGTACCTATCAGCACTAATTTTAATTTACAAAAGCTCAACAAAAACATGTATTATACAAGGTTTTATTGGCTTTAAAACGTTGTAAATTAGGGGAGATTGATTTAAAGATACGATACACATATGTTGCAAGTACATTATGTACGTTACGTTTCACGCATGATTAATTCAAGGAATAATTGTAGTGATTTCCATAATAAGGAATCGCGGTTTTATTTCTGAACAATTGTTTGGGCCCGGTTAACCGAATCGATTAAAACTCGATTCAAAAATATACGGTTTTTCATATAGGAGTGGGCGCGCGTGCGAGGAACGATCGAAACGAGTTAAAAATTCTATAATATGCAAATTTAATGATACTTTAGTGTTTTGTAATAAATGTTTTTATACGTTTTACCGTTATTTTGATTGTGATCGATATTTTTATAACACATTTATTTCGAATATTGGTTTGTAAAGTATCAGATATTCAATTCTTGTTACATTTTATGGCAACCAAATATCTTATTGAGCTTCTCTTTTAATAATTAGTTTATAAGGTAGCCCTTATATAAAGCTTATTCTGTAATAATAGTTATTTATGGTACAAGCGAGGTAAGTTGGTGATTACTTCCGAGGCGCTATTGAGGCCCGAGCCGTCAGGCGAGGGTCTGAAGATAGCCGAGGATAGTAATCATCAATACTCGCGTGTACCATACAACGTTTTTCAACACATTTGCGAAGAAATTATCATTTTTCGCTAATAAATAAACAGTTTTTCTATTCGCGCGCATCCAACACAACAATGGTGATCGCCAAAGAGTAAAGGAATATACTTAATAAAAAAAAAAAACGAATGAATAAATGAATGGAATCGACCATAGACCTACCAAAAGTAAGGCAACATAGTTGAAGTTTGTTTTTAAAATGTATGGACACCATTTTTTTGGTATCGAAACTTTTTTAAAAACAAAGCAATTTAAAAAAAACAATCTATAACTCACTAGTGAATAAAACGTGTCATTATTCAACTGTTTTTGCACAAATAAGAGCCCCTTTATGAGCAAGTGTGTTGAAAAATAACTAATTACAAATTTTATCGATTTTGCCTTTGTATCTATCCGAAAATAATAGGTACCCATGATCAATTTCTAACTTCCTAAATTGTGTTTTCCGATTTAACTTTACTTGGATGAAAATTAAGCAACTGACTTTTTTAGATATTGAGCTCTGCCAAGATCAATTTTTTTGCACCTTAATCTCAAGAATCTTTCTTCGAATTCACAATAACCAGGAATCCATAAACATAATCCTTCTAAATTCGTGAAAAGAAAATTAATAAAACATACTTATGTAATAAATACTAATTTATATTAAAAAAGTAACTGTTTTAAATTTTATATGAGTTACATACGAATACTAATCAAATGCAAGCACCAAACAGGATATAGAAAACAAAAAGAAACTTCAAATTCTCTTTTCCGAACCTTTTATCCCATGTCTATTTTGGGGTCGGTTTTCAGTTTTAACCAGATTTGGCGGAATGTCAGTATTTTACGGAAGCGACTGCCATCAGACCTTCACAACCCAGAGGGCTATACGACATTGTTGGTTAAACTGAATGTTAGACTTTTGAGGGCTCTAACTACCCGTAACGACTGTCGATGATGTTAGTACGACAACCGGGACCGACGGCTTTACGTGCCCTCCGAAGCACGGAAACGCTCATGAAATTAAAAGTCATTTTTAGTAATGACCCATCACAGTCATGACGGTGCCAGACGTTGCTTAACCGCACGGATCACAAGTGATCCGCGGGTAGCACTGGGCCATGAGCGCTTCTAAAAAAAGAAACTTCAAATTGACTAATTTAAATTGTATCTTTATTAATCACTATCGTTCTATTACGTTCAGTTCGTTTTAGCTTTCACCGTTGTATTGATACGTTTTAATAAAGCAATAGATATTCAAAGCAAATGCACAGTTGTAATTATGTTAGTAAAACTAATTAACTATAATTAGAAAAGTTGAAAACGTTTGCGAACTGCCTTTACTACGCTTGTGATGTTAATCAGTTAACTTTAAAAGCGAATCGTGCCGGGTAACAACGATCAAGACAGTTTGGTCCCAAATTAATAGCTTAGAAAACTTTCTAGACTGTATTTCGTTGGGAATTGAAATTGGTTTTGATGTTACCTACTTATATATTTATATTATAAAATGTACTTATATAAAATTATCTTATATATAAAATTCTCGTGTCACAGTTTTCGTTGCCATACTCCTCCGAAACGGCTTGACCGATTCTCTTGAAATTTTGTGACCATATTCAGTAGGTCTGAGAATCGACCAACATCTATTTTTCATCCCGAAATTCCCACGGGAACGGGAACTACGCGTGTGAAACCGCGGGGCACATTATAACATCCATTTTCAAATTGTTGAATGAAATGATAGGCTTAATACATATGTACATATATAATACACATAATATTTACTTATTAACCGTATTTCTCATTCTCAAGTCATTAAAAAAGCTTCTTGCCATATACTTAGCCAAGCATACCTTATGTAAATGCAATTAAAATCGTTTATCTTTAAACTGACAGTAAGTCATAGGTGGTTACAACACCTACATTGAAACGAATTCCCAAATATGTACAAAGATATTTGAAATACCACATAATTTTCTTTGTCAAACTTTTCAATTATACGAAAATCTAATTAACTGAAGAATGGATAAGAGAAAATATCTACACTATTGAATGACTTAACTTTTGCAATTCCGTGAATCTTAATATTGTATCTGAGTAAAGGGGAGAATGTTATGTCTAGGGATTTAATTACGTTATCTGTGTAAGTAGATAAAATTTGCTTAAAAATTAATTGAAAATTCTTGAGTTCGTTACAAACGTGTACAAAATGTACCTTTTATTTAAAATATAAACTACCAGCTGTGCCCCGCGGTTTTACCCTTGTGAATCCTTATCCCGTGCGAATTTTGATATAAAAATGTTCTATGTGTTATTTCTAGGTATGAGGAACATCCATTCAGTAGTTTTTGCATGAAAGAGGAACAAACATTTACACATCTAAACATCCACACTCACAAACATTCGGCTTTATAATATTAGTAGGAAGTACGTACCTACGTGTGCCCCAAAGGAATGAATGACATAAATAATATGTATTTGTATCCCATTGCATGGATTTTGGAATCGACGACGAAGAAGACTCAGTTAATCATGACGACCCAAATAACAATTTCATTCTTTTTTTTTAATTAGTTCTTTAGGTATTGTTTTAGAACTAAACCTTATCAACATACACCATAAAATATACATATGTTTACTAGTAATACAAGTAACTAAGACTGAGGTCATCCAATAGAATCAAACGTTACTTCATAGTACATTAACTTGATTGCTTCTATACTCCCACATAAAACCAATACGGGGGATTAAATTTCATTGATACTAGACAATAATTAAACGCTTAATACACCCCAAGGACAAATAAATAAAAATCCATGACACGAAAACTCCAACGTCATATAATCATTACTTATAAAGATAAAGTAATTTTTAATGAAATTTATTGCTTAATTAAACTTGTAATCCATACATGAATTTTTATGGTAATGAGTTTAATTAAATGTTCATTATTATTATCGTACTTTGCGAGTGACAACATACAGCTTTGACCGAGACAAGTCTTGCATTCGATTTCTATCTGAACTTTTGTGAGAAGTGAATGGTTTGTTTTGGAATTTCTAGCGTATGTTTATTAGGAAAGAATGAATATAAGTAAGAACTGTATATAATGAAGAATTACTCGTGATATATTGTTTTACACGCGTAAAAAATCAAAATAATAGAAGAAAAAATAATTTGGTACAGGAGAAAAAAAAAACAAAATTTTCATCTTAGCTACAAGTTGAAAGTTTAACATATAACTAGACCTAGAAATTGAACCTAAAATATTCAGCTTGGAAGGAAAAGACCACCAGTCAGCCCAGTCTATAAGCCAACACAACAATCACCTATTTCAAATAGTCATTTAAAAAATGATAGTAACGTGTTTAGTAATAGAAATGTCCCGAAAACAGTTAATAGAATTATTATCGAACAATAAATTAGTAAGTAAAATACCATAATAACATTATTTACTAAAATGAAAGCGGTATAAAATAATGTCTAGCATAAATAACTGGTATAGAATGTTCTAAGTAGCACGCCTACACTAGTCTACCCCAATTTAAGTTTCTACTAACTTTGAACTCGTACAGTCAGGGAAAAATATTTAAATTACATCTATTTATTTATACAAAACCGTTTTATTTAATTAAATTTTAAAGTTTTGCTCAGTTATTATGGATTTTCTATCTATGTGTGGATTTTATACTATAATGACAGTATTCTTGATTGCCATCTAGGGCAATTCATGTGGGGATATCTGGGAATAGACTCCATTTTGGGCGCCATGTTGAATTAACATTAAAACCTTTTAGAAATAATAAATGTGTTTTTTTTTTAAATAAACATTTAGATTTTACAAACATAACTGAATTTACCAAAATTAAATTCTTTAAAAGGTAATTTATTAGATAAGAGTCGAATTGGTACTTAATTAACAAATCTAGAAGCTCTAAGAAAAACATATTCAAAAAAGTATTTACATACATTCAATTTTACTTGTATGAAATACATGAACCCATTTTTTGTAAACCGTTAATCATTTAAAACATAGATACAATTATTTAAATTTCAATAATATTTCCCCGACTGTACATGGGGTGAGGCGGGCGTATGTTTGGCGTCATATTGCTCTGACAGCTTTTAAAATATACTCACGTTAAGCTCGAACCAGACTTGGTTATTGCACTTACATACAACATTGTAAACAGATATCTTTTGTTTACCACTTTACTGGATTATTAGTAAGTATTTAAATGCGAAAATAAAAGATAAAATCATTATAGGGAATGTGCAATGAAAGTCTTGTGACATATGCATCTGTCTGTCAAGTCGAAGAGTTCAAGTTCAATAAGTATTTGTTCTGTTCTAAACTTACTTTGGTTTCACATAACGTACATCCTTGAATCAAGCTTGGTGATTGCGTATATTTATCTCATTATCTCATTGTAATAATATCATCATATTTCGTCATACGGTGGTACTTTACATGGCCATATTTTAATAAGATTTCTATTGCCACGTTTATTTTAATAAGCATACTTCAAATAAACATTATCCACAGCAAAATACGGTAAACAAAAACATTTTAAAAGTATAAAGAAAATAAACTTACTCGGAAAGGTATCTTTTAAATTGTCTTTTCTCACACAAGTGCAACACTTGACCTATTTTTGTTAAGTGTTCTTATTTTAACCGATTCAGACCTGACACTGATTGTCCTATATTGCGAATAAAATGGAAAATGTATCTTTAATACAGTTTATTTTAAGTACACTTTTTCCTGAGTTGTTTAGTAAGAATTATTGATTAAATGAAATGGCAAATTCAGGTCATTATTGTTCATTTACTGCTTAAATGAGAGCTGAATTGATAAACCTTACTTTCTTATTTTATATAACACAAATAAAGGTACCCGATTTATTAATTTATTGATAAAAAAATTCAAACTTTAGTTTTCCATAAATTTGTTTAAAATTACAAGAAGCTACCACTCTTTGATCCCATTAAAAAATACTAGTCTTGTTTTAAAATATCGTCCAGTCAACACATGACACAATTACAAAAAAACATCGACAATGGTTTGCATTTTTGTTAAACATTTTTAAAGATTTACGACGCAATAAGGAAGTGTCGATTGTACATATTTTTAGTAAAGGGTTGTATGGTACATTGTGTTGTATTTTAAAAACTTTTTGTACTATTGTTTAGACACCATTGTCTCTGAGACAAAACTTTTATTTGTTTTCATAATTTTGAAGTGTTTTTTGTATCCCTTACGGGTGACGTGTTCAAAATAAAGATTGCGTTTAAAATTATGGTACGGACTTCCTAAAATAGTGTACCATTTGTAGCAAAGGATGTACTACAAAAAATATAGACAAGCAATTAATATAATTTTAATGAATACTCGTAGCAATTATAGTGCAATTTCGTAGCGATTCGTAGCAAATCGTAGCCAAATACCGATGCACCATATTTTTTCACATGCGACTCTTAAATAAATAAAGGTATATAAACTACCAAGCAGCTAATAGAATACACGAAAACACGCTCAGAAAGTATGACAAACAAAACTCGATACAAAAACCTCGAACTTACATTGAACACCCGTAGCGAATCATAAACTCATAACTCTGTCTTTTCGAGGTCGGTGTCCCAGCCGTAGGGAGCAATTTAAACGGGTCCATATTGGCTCACCTAAAGTTCTTTACCCGAAAATGTTTTTCCTAACTATTTGTAGTCCGAATGATCATTCTTCCTAAAATTTTTCATCCTAAAGTTTTAATTCATACTATTTGTAGTGCTACCGACGATGCTCATAACACTCATTTTTCCGAAAATTTTAATTCATAACATCTTTAATGTAAATATATTTAAACTCCTACTGTTTTTTATCATAACGCTTTTATCCCTAAACATACTTACCATAATATTTTCACTCATGCTCAGAAAGAAACATTTACCAAGTGTAATAAAAATATATATGTGGGTAGAAGATGATATTTATAGTTTTAATGATTATTATACGACTCGTTTACGGTTATGCTTATGGCCTGGGAGTTTACCATAACCATAACTAAAGGACCAATTCGGTTCTGGCACTTCGCCGGCCGCTGCCGCGGCACGCTCGCTACGCTCGCTCGGCTCGTGCGTTGGGGTCACAGTTCTAACATAACCTAAACCAATAATTAGGAATAGGACCGATTCGTTACTGGAACTTGACTGAATGATTGGAGCAGGACTCTGGTTTTGCTCGCTCGGCTCGTGCGTTATATGTTATACCTACATGTTATGTAAAAACAAAGTTACGAAAAATTTATGTATATAATATTGATTATAATAAATAAAAATAAATCTAAACAAAAAAGATATGACTTTGAATAATAGTATGAACGATGGTTATGTTGAGAAAATATAGGAAAACAAATGTTTCGGAATTAAAACATTAGTGACAAAGATTTTAGGAGTTGCGATTGTTAGGATAAAAAATGTTAGGAAGAAAATTTTCGAATTTCCAATTATCGGAGTTGAAATTTTAGGTGAACTTTGGCGCACCCAATTTAAACAGATAACTTATAACGGCGATTACGGAAAATAAATCATAAAGAACGCTGTGCACAAAAATATGAAAACCTTAACATTTTTAATATTTAATCGAACATAAAAAGCATTCTTCCAAATTTTTCGTCCCATGTCTAATTGGGTCGGCATTTTTGTTTAACCTGTTTTGGCGAAATATCCTCATATCTTACCTAGAGCAACTGCCATCAGATTTTTACAAGAGAGTGAAGACATTTTTGGAATTTTGAGAGCTCTGAGTACCCGTCCGCCAGCGTTAGTCAATGCTCGTAGGTCAACAAAGTGAAAAGATAAAAATATCTATCTTTGTTTGATCAAAGTAATCCAGACAGTTTATCTTTCTTGTTTCCAAAATAGAACATGGAAATAGTATTCTACTTTATTAATACAAAACTATCTAAAAACTATTCTGTCTATTAATGCGCAATTACGTTTACCTATAAATTATAATATCCATGTATTTAGATCATAGTTTATTACCAGACCACCAGAGTATCCAGTAATACAAGTCGAATAAACACCAGAAAATTACTTTATTACAGATATAAAGCAAAATATAATGTACTTATAAAGGATTATGCTCGGGTAGGCGTATGAGCTCCCAACTTCGCGTTCAATTGCAGGGACATTGCAATTGCATCCGCATTGTACCTATATATCTACTGGTCTTTGTTGTTTAGTTCCACTAAAACTAAATGATACTCTATCTGCATTGTTGTAAGGTTGAATTTCCTGTGTGCTTGTTATATTAAGTTTAAATACAGAGTATACAGGTCATATATCAGTCTATTACGAGTGATTGTGGACGTTGCATGCATTGATTAAGGAAGGTCGATTGTTACATTGTTGTATGCACAGAGATGAGGTTATGCTGAAGTTGTTTGTAAAGTTATACACGTATTATGCAGATATAAGTTTTGTAAGTGAAATATAATCTATGATAGAAAGGTTAAAGTAATTTATACCTATTTATGTAGGGTATAAGGATTATGTTACCTTAAATGTTTTAGTAATATTTAGGATTAATATAAGGTTAAAATAATTGGCTTTGAAACGATCTGAAACTACGTAAAATAATGCCTTCTATAAAGTTGAACTATGTATTGTAATTATGAAATATTGCAGAAATTAATATTTGAGATTGAAATTCGGAGATCAATCAAGCTCGAAATTTGCATGTTTGCTATTTTCCAAACATAGCTCGGGCTTCAGATCACCAACATGCATCAAGTATTGTAACAACACTTTTCCATTCTCACTGGTCTATTTTCATTAAGAGAATGGCATTCATAAACCAGGTTCATAAAGGTTAATACTTACTTTCTAATGTAGGTATATTTTGATATCCAATTAACTTTGACAGTATTAAAATGCAATAAACTTGTAAAGATATTTACTCATAATTTAGATATTACATTTGCGTGTTCCATACTTAGAAAACCGTCTGAGTTCCTTATTACGAAGGCTGACAATTCGAGGCACATTCGTACAATGCACTTTACTTGCATCAAATTGATATTTCTATCTCATTCGATGTCTTGGCGCCTTATAAAGCCATCTTGACGTAATCGACCCTACGCGAATATTTTATTAATGAAACTAAAGGCCAGTTCTCACAGTATAATGTACGTTTTAATATGTACTGTTTATAACGTATATGTACGAAGGGAGAATGGAAAGCAGCCTCAGGTATTTACTAGTCTAGCATATACTTACCGTGGTCTTTATGTTATTACGACCACACAATATGAGCTCGGGTATAAAGTTGTGTGGACCAATATCTTTGTATGTTGTGTTTAGTATTAAATATAATAAATAATGGTTCAATATAACCTTTATTAATGTTCAATTAAGGTGCAAAATTATGTAACATTTTCTAAAGGCTTTTATTAATGTAATTTAATGTATTAAATATTTCTTTGTATGTAGGTAATCAGCATTACGAAAGTTCAATATACTTAAATAAAATTCTCAATTGACTGCAAAAATTGATTGAAATTGCGTCTAGACTAGCAAAAGCTTACTAACTTTACATGATATACCCAAACTTATATCTATTATAATACCCAAGCGTACAGACCAGGTTTTCCATTAAAATAATGAATATTAATAAACTGTTCATCTATTTACTAAGAACAATTAATATTCAACAATTCAGCGAGCAGACAGTGTTACACACATTTATACATACAAAACATTGGCTTATCCTACGGACGGAAGCCACCGCCCGGTCTCAGATCCGACTCACATTGTGATGCAAATGAGTTTGCTGTCTGCCTCCAAATTACCCCTATGGTCAAGCGAGAGTCGACCGATAGGACATTAGAACCCTCGCTTTTAAAATCAACTACATTCCCCACACGCAATAACCAACTTTATTCACCATAACACAACGGCTATTACTCTCCGACAATAGAGAGATGTAAGGTACAGTTAAACGCATATTTCATAGCAGATATAGTGTTATGAGAGTTGCTAATGGTAGTAAGAATGAAGGGATGGTGGTGCAATTGTGTGGACAATAATTAAGGGTATTGCGTACCGTAAAGCTGTATTATAACGAGACTGGATAATGTCTTGCGATTTTGATGATGAGTGTACGTACTTGAAATGTTTCTATGACATATTTATTGGTGATAAACGTAGATATTGCTCTTGTATTAAAACAAAATTACGCAGTACTAGTCTTTTACATCAATAGCTCCAGATTGTTAAACTAACAAGAAATGAACGAAAGAGATTATATTATACTATTTTTACGAGAATCTCTCTCTTTACATTTGTTAATTGAGATCCTATACAAACTGGTTTCTAGCCTAGTTAGGTAGATTATGCCTTGTCGGTCAACTAAAACTAAAAAAAAAATAGTAGATAGGATACTTAATTACTGTTTCTGCTTTGTTTGACAAATAAATAATTATCTTAAATAGTATTAGGTACTATTATTTATATACAACCTCTTTTGAAGAATCCTTAGCATTATGTAAAAAGGCCCCCAAAATCCAGATTTAAACATCCCAAACTGTACCAACAGAAAACAAGTTTTAAACAAAAATTAATGTAACTACGCATAATATACCATAATACCATTTCATATATTATTTGTGGTCGTATTACTTTCAACAGGATTTACCAGATGGAATGAAAGTACATTGAACTTGTTTGTTGCATAGACCACATAAATGTAAACTTTCTGGTTACATTATGCGCAAATGCACACCTGAAACGTCTTTTGTGTTGATAATTGTAAGCTTTTACGGTTACATTTGAAACGGTTTTATATAATAACTGACATTTGATTCAACAGAAAATAAACCTTATCAGCTTAGCTTTAGAGTGCAATAAAACGTGTTCATTATTGATTTAATTTTATCAAGAGATATACTGCCCAAGACAACCTTTTAATATCTAGTATCTTATCTTTATATTTTGAATTTATTTGACAAATTATGTAGTAAACTAGTACATATAAATTACAAACACTTTAAGAGAATAAAGTTTGCGTAAAGGCAAATATTTATAAGATTTAAGTACACATGTTCTTATTTTGAATTTAAATGTGGTAAAAAAATATGGGATTGGATACACAAATACATTTTTAAGAAATGTATTATAATCCTAGGTAATTTACCTATTAATTATACTATAAATTATTATAATTATCATACCTACTTATAGGAATTTGTATATATTAATAGCAATTATGAATAGCAAACTGGCTTTTAGAAAATGATACTTATCTATTCTATTTAATAAATTATTACAAAAAATTGTGTGATAGTGTATTTATTAAGAACTATAAATCTGTTTTAGCACTTTGATAGTAAGACCAATGGGACTCAAAAGGTTACATCGGTTTCATAATTACGATTCTAAAATGATAAAACCAATAATGAAACAATACTTATTTGATTAATTTTATTGTCATTCTTCTATGGAAATAAAACATTTTAACCCGTATGAAATGAAAATAAGAAGTAATCTATTCAGTTGACAGTTTTAAGGAAATTAAACGTTAATCCAATAATATATAATTAAGTTTGATCCTAGACACAGACAAGGAGAACAAAGATACCTATCAAATAACGAAGTGTTTAGCCAAGACGCTTTCCCTAGTGTACCCCGGGAACACTTACAGCTTCTTCGCAATTTAACAAACTGCCATACACACCTACCATTGTCTGACATCCGCATACCACCGACCAGTAACAAAAGAACCACCGTCTTGTTACAAAACACTTTAACTTAAATAACATCATACAACGTTCAAAGATCAACATTAAATGGTCACATGTATAAGACGGAAATAACTAGACAGACAGAGGTTAAATTAGAATGGTCTCTAGAGTTTTAGCTACAGGTAATGGGATTTAAAATATAATATGTTTAATATCCAATATCTAAAGTATCTTTCTCATTGTACTAAAATCGTCAATGAGAGGGTATATATACTCTGTCTCACAGCTGATTCTCAAAAGTCAATACTGTTGAAGTTTCGTTTTTAAATTCCGAAGAGATCTTATCACTAAAATTTCCTATCACAGAGAGGACTAATTCAAATCATCATTACATCATCAATATTTTGTCCTTGACTATCCATTGTAAAAGTCCTCTTCATTAATCCTTACTTAATATTATAAATGCGAAAGTAACTCTGTCTGTCCGTCTGTTACCTTTTCATGGCTATACTATTGAACCGATTGACTTAAAATTTGGTACAAGGATGGCTTATGGTCCGGGAAAGGACATAGGCTAGTTTTATCCCAAAATTCCCACGGGATCGGGAACTACGCCGGTGAAACCGCGGGGCACAGTTCTACCGTATAAATTCTGAAATTCTAAATCTACAAAGATCTAATTTTTAAAAATACAAACTATTTTATTTTAAAGCTTTAGAATCGTTTATTTTAAATTTAATCCTCTATAGTGACAAAGAAGTAACATTATTATGTTTTAAAATATCATATTTCAGTCGTAGCTTTAGATGTAGAGACAACGGTATTTACTGCCAACAAGATTACAAAACCGGACCAACGTAATTAATATGCACTAATACGCAACACAATTTATTAATTTAAAAACCTATTTCTAAAGCGGTACGGTTGTTTGGTTAAATTATAGTCGGCACGCTAGAGCGTAGATTCGAACGGGTGTTCGTATATCAATCGAACGGAGATTAGAAATGGCCTTGTAAATAAAAAACAAGAACTAAACAACCAGACCCCTGCCAACACTATATCCTATAAAGAAAATTGAGTAAATTATGAAGTTCAATGAATTTATAGGGATCAGATTATATTGGTTACATACGATCGTTTCGTAGAGTAGCCCCGGGCGGTATCGAACGCGCCGTACACATTTATTTTATCCGAAACAGATGCAATTATGACATTAATTCGGTTCGTAAAAGCCAATATTGTTATAGGAAGTTAGCTTTATACGTTATTTGAATGAAAACACTTGTTACAACCAGTACAAAGGCAACAATAAAAACTTTAGTCCAAGGAATCTTATATTACAATTAGGAACTATATCAACTTGAATACGAGTATGCTTCCTTTAAACAATAATTTATAATAATGAGGTCGAACATCCGTAAACACTATTAATAAACAAATAATGGAAATATGTTTATAATATTTGCAAATTATTGGAACCGTTTTTAAATATGGGAAATGCTAATGAAGATACTATAGTTATAGACTGATCGAGAACGTATTTTTATAAAGATATTAGTTATATCGTTCTTCGAGTATAAACCACCAATTAATGTAACATAATCCAAGAAAAATATTCTATAATTGTCCTTGATTAGTTAATAAATTGACTGCGACAAAGTTCTCCAGTATCACATACATATTCATATTTGACTGTTACCAGTTATGTAGATTCATAGTCGACAATCCAAGCATTTAAATGTTTAAACATACTACTCGATATGTATTAGTGATTTCATTTGCAGTCACAGATTATCGTTGTATTTTTACTTACCTTAAAACTGGTATACTATCGGCACAAAGTGTTTATTTTATATCTCTTTTATATCCAGTATTAAGTATATGTGTTTGTTCCGTCCGATACGCTAGGCGTACGTTCGGTAAATTTATTGACACATTTTGTACTCGAATAAATATCAAAATTAATGGTTACCTACCTAATACATTATTTATAAGGATTGTATTTTATATAATTTGTTGTATGTGGTTGTTCAAGTAGGAATTGAAAAGTTGTTTTGAGAAAATTAATTGAAAATGTTATAGTTTGAATGATAATCTTTAGTCTTATTCTATTGCCATAACCCTTTACAGTATAAATTTGTAAGTCCAAAAACTCCATAATAATACTAATTTAGACATAATTCCGCAAAGTTTTCATAAATAGAGTATTAATAAGCATGCACTCAAAGTTTATGCACGAAGAAGAACTTTTTCAAATATATTGATTTTTTTAAATAAAAATTGTCTGTGAGATACTTGTTGTATGCTTAAAACATCTAAAGGAAACTAAAATACCATCAAATTCTTTTGTTGCCAAAAATGTTTACAAACTGTATTTGTGGCGTTAACTTATTAACTGATAATCTCATTAAATCACTTGTAGGTTTCCCCTTGGCCACCTTTCGGCTTATTACAGAGGGTGCAGAGTATATTAAGAAATTTATCGCGTAGGAAATTTGTACCTAGATAAGAAAATAAAATATTTGTATACAATTACATGCAAAGGTAAATTAGTATTTTATTTGTCTATTAAACATTCATACTGTATTACGTAATTAAGTTGGCCTGTTTATTGAGGAAAGCTAAGTATAGGATAATCGGAGTGGGTTTTCATCTGCGGGTAGAGCTAGCATAATATAGTTATTATAATTATACTAACATTTTAATAGTTTTATTTTTATACATTGGGCAAATTATCCTAACTAATGCTAACTAGTCCTAACTAATACTATAAATGCGAAAGTAACTCTGTCTGTCTGTCTGTTACCTTTTCACGGCTAAACTACTGAACTGATTGACTTGAAATTTGGTACAGGGGTAGCTTATAGTCCGGGAAAGAAGATAGGATACTTTTTATCCCGAAATTCCCACGGGAACGGGAATTACGTGGTTGAAACCGCGGGGCGCTGCTAGTATGAAATATACGTCAACAATAGTCTGCTTCTTAATGCTTTAAAAATCCGATTTAGATGAGTTGTCGAGTAGAGTTCAAACTTTCAAGTAAAAAAAGTTATAGTATCCAAACAATATAATTATCCTACCTAATTTACTATCATTAAATTTTGTAAAGTTAAAAAGGATAAATAAATTCCTTAAATATGTTTAAAAAGCTAATAGCTTCATATATTTTATGATATGATCATAATATTAATATTTTTATCAACGTTATAACTATCGAAGATTTAAAATTCTTATATTACGTGGTAACGCATAACAATTGCCTTATTTGTAACCATCAGCATAAGGACGGTATTATTCGTAAGTGATACAACTTATATGGAAAATAAAATATTAAATTTTAATAAAATTTACAAAAATAAAGTACATAAAAGCTATCATAAATCATCGATTATCATAATCAATGTATTTGTAATTTAAATTTGATTTTATAAGGTTAATAAAAATTGTATTTACGACTTTTAAAAGGAGTTTATAATTTTTATTTACATTAGATTACGTAAAACTCAAAATTTAGGTAATATCAAAATACATTGATGATCCAAGAGGCAAAGTGTTCACGATGCCAATATCATATATGGAGTTACTGATTCTATTTCTGAGATAAATATTTGTTAAAATAGTTATCGTGGTTTAGGAGTGTGTTTAAGTATATGGGCAGTTTTTGAAAACATAATTTAGTATAAAATTAGGTATGAAGGTAATAAACCTAGAACCAGTTGCTATATAAATATTATAGAGTGATTAATTGAAACATAATAATATGTTCTAAATACTTAAATCTACATGGTTTTTAACCTATTTACTTGGGGTGCATGGAAGGAGCCTCCCCGAGTGGCGTATATAACAAGCATGCGCCCGGCGCACCCTGGGCAATGGTCTGCGGACAGCAAGTCGGTAACGCAGACTAGCCGATCCTTCCACCACGACTCAACGGCAAAAAACCTGCCGTGCGTGGCTCTACACCTGCACACGCGAGGACCTTTACAAGGCCACTCATAGTGCCATATCGGTGGCAGAGTTACTGGTCCTCAAAAATATGAGTCAACACGCAAAGAAGAAGAACCTATTTACAAATATTTCTGAACCGAAAATGAACCATTTCTAAACCGGGGAACTTGACTCTAAAGATATTGCCATGAACATCAAGATTAAATTACGATATACTTGGTATAACGTTCTACGTAAAATACACTCCATTTAATTTCAAAATTAACAACATATTACAATATAAAGTTGAAGTTCAACGATTCTACAAATAGTTATTAATTCCTTGCAAAATAGTTCACAACAAAATTAAAGTTATTAAGTTTTTGTATTCTTGATAGATCATCAATATGTATCACCCATATTTCTTTAGTAATCTCGTTAGTATGTTCCATAGTTGGATGCTAAACTAACACAAACATAAATTTTATATTCGTTACAATAGTTCAAACCATATACCTCTTTCTTCCCTTTAGTATATTATTTTACGGTCGCGAATTTTATCTCGTTGCTTCAACGCTGAAAATAAACGCAAAATATTTACATACAATTTGCATTTGCTGAAACGTTTTCATGGGCGATTTTGAACCTTATTGTTTGGGGAATAATGAAATTGAGTTTTGCATTAGAAGTTGGTTGGGTCGTTGTGAAGTATTACTGGCAAACATAGGGTCCCAGTGTGTAATGTGTATGAGCTCACAATTTTATGAGGAAATGCTGGTTTCGCTCTTTTGTATGGACGACGTTGTTTAATTTTTTTTGTCAGAGATTTTTATATTTTAAATGTTAGTCGGTACTTTGAAGATAACCATGTAAACCTTTATGTAAATTATTATAATTGGTGTTACGCAGTACGGTTTTCTTATTTAAAAACAAAGTATATAACGTTACCCAATGTGTGCTCATACTTTAATACATATACGAGTAATACCTACTTTAGGCTATAAACTTTTTATGTCTTCACAAAAAGATTTTAAAATTAAATACCGATTCAAATGTGCTTAAAGTTTTTAGTAAACATAACACAACATCAAATAAATTGTGCTGCTTAAAATGCGAATAATTTAAATATTTTCTACCCACACAATACAAAGGAAACCCCACTTAATTTCTAAGATATCCCTCACCTCCTAACAACCATTACAACATCCCTTAAGTTAACAAGCAATGTTTAAATACTTGAATACCAACAGCCTCATTTGATTTTTCAACAATGCCAACTAGTATATACTGATCGATCCAGAACCCCTCGGTTCCGGTCGGAGCTAAAATCCACGTTTTTAAAATCCCCGGACTAAAGACCGACCAGTTTTAGATAGAACTTTGCAATTCTACGTACAAGCGAATATAGAAAAGGTTTTATGCGGGGTACAGCGGCATTGCGGGTCTTGTTAAATTGGATACGTTATCTACAGCAGGTAGCTAAACTAATTGTGTATTCTTTCCTCGCTCCTGCGTCCTTAATCTGCCCTGTTTGCCCCACCCCCTCCCCCTCACCCTTACCAGCCGCGTCTCAACTAAGCGGAAAGTTTTAAAACGTTGTATTTATGCAGATTTTAAAGTCACTTGGTTTTATTGCGCGAATTAGGTAGATAAGGTGATTACGGTGCCAGAAAATTTATCTTTTTAATTAAACAGACAGAATCGTTCAAGTGTTATTCGAAAATGTTATATTGCTAGTTTGTGAATTCTGAACGCTTCTCTGGGAATTTAATTTCGGGACTGTATTTTCTCTTTCAGTGGACATTACTTACCGTGGAGATGGTAAAAAATGTTTTTTCAACACACTTGCTCATAAAGGGTCTCTTATTTGTGCAAAAACAGTTGAATAATGACACGTTTTATTCACTGGTGAGTTATAGATTGTTTTTTTAAATTGCTTTCATTTTAAAAAAGTTTCGATACCAAAAAAATTTTGTCCGTACATTTTAAAAACAAACTTCAACTATGTTTCCTTACTTTTGGTAGGTCTATGGTCGATTCCATTCATTCATTCATTCGATTTTTTTTAAATAAGTAAATTCTTTTAGTCTTTGGCCGATCACCATTGTTGTGTTGGATGCGCGCGAATAGAAAAACTGTTTATTTATTAGCGAAAAATGATAATTTCTTCGCAAATGTGTTGAAAAACGTATGGTACACGCGTGTATTGATGATTACTATCCTCGGCTATCTTCAGACCCTCGCCTGAAGGCTCGGGCCTCAATAGCGCCTCGGAAGTAATCACCAACTTACCTCGCTTGTACCATAAATAACTATTACTTATATTTATTGTACTTTACGATATTATTTTCAGACCAAACGTCTCTTTATCTTTGTAGAAGAGCGGTAGTACGCCCTGTAGTGGCACAAACACTTTTTTTCTAATTAAAATAATCCAATTAGGGTAAGAATAATTGGTAAATAAAAAAAGTTTTTTTATTTTAATTTTTACTTAACACTCTAACGAAGTTAAATTTTATCAATTTTAATTACAATTTTCCTTTTCCAATTTCATTAGCAAACACGAAATACATTAAAAATCATACAAGATAAACGTAAAAACCTAATTCCGTTACAATTGTGTCGGTACAACACGGGGCTACAACGAAACAAAGTGTTAATCTCGAAGGATTATGCTTCGTTCTTACCGTGAACAGTAATTTGAGGGCGTGTAACATTAACAAGTAAATTGCTACAATGTTATATACTCGTATAAGATAATCTACGTAACATGTTATAACGAACCAAACCCAAACATAATGCGGTGGGACCCAATAACAGAGGCGGCGGTAGTGAGAAGGAAATTGCTCGAGAAAAATTTGCATTTTTATTGAAATTTCCACTCTTGGTCGCGGATGAAACTATGTCTCTAATACGTACCTTAAGCTTTGTATAAATGTGTTTGTTTGTATTCTATGTATGGTATAGACGGTGAACATGTGTGGGAGAGAACGCGGGTGGCAAAGGGATGCGAACCGTGACACCGCTATGTTTATCGATAAACATTTATTCACGTATTATCAGTGTTAATTACTTTAACAAAGCATTATACCGTTTAAACAATGAATGTATTTAAATTTAAAATTGATTAAATTGTTAAGCTAATGCTTCAGTAATTAGTTTGAGAATATATTTGAATGTATTTGCACGCTATCTAAGTTTATTAAGGAGTGTGCAGCGCACGTGTAAGGTCACGTCGATACGATGTCACATCACTAGTGCAGCGGACGGCAGACAATTGCTACACAAGTCTGTACCTATACGTAGTTGACTTTAGGGAAGGGATCATAATAGGAAATTTTCTCTGGCGAATATGCGCAGAGTATCCGATACCCTTTTCACTTGTATTGTTTTTATTTTCCAACCCTAATGAAAGAACTTGCCTTGTCTGTATTGCAATTTCAATATATTGGTTTAGTGGCATTCTTTTTGCCACGTACGCTCGTGTAGTATTTCGGCAATGGTTTTTCATATAAAATCATAGATATGGGTATATCCCTATTGGGAATAAACAGAGATTTCCTAGTTTGGGTCCTGTTCAAGAGAATTTAACTGTGGTTGATCGTGTGTAGGTACTATCTTTAAATCGAGATACAAAAAATATTTTATCTCATCACAAATTTATTATATAATATCAACAACTGTAATCCCAATAGAATAGCAGGCTTTTAAATAATTCAAAAGGAAAAACAGTTATTAAACAAAACTGGTAAGTGTCTAAGTTACTTCATTATAAAGCTTTTTTGGAACTTCAACGAACTTTTTAGGTCTAACGATCGCAAAAAATCTTTTGCTTCAAGATCTAAATAAAATATGATTTAATTTTCTGGCTATATTTAGTATGTAGTAGCCTTTCTATCTCATGGAACCTTTACTGGGTGTCACTTATATGAGTACATTTATTGTAATTCTTTTATAATCTTTGCAAAAAAGTGTTTTAATTTGTAAAAACTAATAAGACCTTTTAAATGGCTATTCGTAAATGCTCACTCGCGAAGATAATACACCTAAGTTTAATGTTTTAAGTATTGAGTTCTGTTGGTATAAATATGAAATTCTCGGTATTTTTAGAATACCACAGGAATTTCAATGGTAACCGGTAGCTAGCTTGATATAAAGGGTTGATTTAAGACCTACATTCACACAAACAAGGACACGACAAACATTCAACGTTCATCAGCTGTAAATGTCTCCGCAAATTGATCATAAATTTATGCTCTATTAAAATTTACTGCCCTCAAACCGTTTATTGTTACATTACGTAACTCAGTAACCCTTCCAAAGACATAAAACAATGCAAGCAAAAAAAAATCGTTCAGTTATATAACACCTGGATATAAAGGTTATATTCGCATGACAAAGCCTTAGCCGATTTTATGACGCAAGGGGGCAGTGTTTTACGATCTCTTATCGAATCGAAAATTTTCTTTAGAACAAACAAATGTGTAAGTTCTATAAAGAGCTAATTTGAATTACAACAACAAGATACAATCTTTCGGTTCTCTTTGGGGTACCGTGTTTTTGGAATGGTAAAAACTTGTGATATATGGATGTTTGTACCAACATCATATATATTTTGTAGGTGTTTGAATTGTTTGAATAGAATATGTTACATATTTTAGTATCTAAAATAATTTACACTAGTTTATCTATTTATTATACATTGTTTTAATGTAGTATTCAAAGGTACCGACGATTCTGCATGAAACGAAATGTTAAATAAATTATTTGTTATCACGATCAAAGTCTCACTGAAGTTTGTATGTTATTGAGGTAGGTTCTACATTTTTCTTTAAAAGTTATTTTTGTTCTCATAGTTCAGGTATTTTACTATCAAAAGGTTTAGTAAATGTTGAAATTTGTAGTAGATATGTACGTGGAATTTGTTTTCGTATTTTGAATACATAAGTATTGCTGCTTACTAAATTTGGAACAAAATATTACATTAGTAACTTTGAAAAAATATTTTATTTTATGATTAAATAATATACCTACTTATTACGAGTATAAATATTCTAGACACTCATTACAAAATTAGAAACAATACTTAATATTTTTGCAACTTTTTATTACCTAGATATAAAATCTAAGTAGATGCAATTTTTATTACCTACGTATAAATCTAATCTTTATACTAATTTAAACTTTATAACCTAAAAACATTTTTAATAATGTGTGAATCATTGTATATTTGCATTGTTAATAGTGTTTGTCTTATCTTTATATTAAACGGTCGTAAAACATTCCAGTTTAGGCTATAAAAACGAACTTCATATAAATGATCAAAGGATAAAACCGTTTCACTTGCCTGGTATAGTTTCGTGTTGCGCAGGTCACGGTATTACGGTCATGTCATAGTAAGTATAATCAAATACATTGATATCCAACGCACCTTCCCTTATTTAAGATAAAGCAAACACCGCATGAAGCAGATAAAAAGGAGAAATCGACCGCAACTATATAAAGGTTTGCAGCGATAAAAATACCGTGTTTATTTGCACGTCCTACATCAGCTCCCGTTTCCTGAAAAAGAGGCATAAAAACATACTCGATGATATGGAATAATATATCTAATTTGTAAAGTTATAAAGCACAATTTTCCTCCAAAGAAAAATGTGGACTAAAGATCTTTTGTAAGAAAATTAATGTTTAACTTACATTCCACAGTATCAGTAAATTCGGATCCCTATCTCGGAACATTTTTTCTACGAACGTGATTTAAAGTAGCTACCATTTAGTTTTATTTAATGGTATATTAATGGGTTTTATCATTAAATAAACACATACATGTATTGGAATGTAAAAGCGATCGAAATCCAACATTCTATATTTATCTACGCTTATAATTATACCGTGTATTTAAATTACGAAGATTTTATTGCACAACCTAAAGCTATCTGTCTACACTTTCAATTTTCAAATACCATCTTATTTTCATTACATTAACTGAACTTTAAATGAGTAAACAAATGCTAAATTTACACGTATTTACGCCATCTTTAAGTAGGTAACATTATTTTTGTGTATCAAAAACGTATCTCGTAGTTTTTCGTGATCTCTGTTATGAATAAATCGATTTACGCCCTTTCCCTTTGTAAAAATGTGCATTGTTACAATCGTAAAGTAATATTGTTTACTATTATAAATGCGTTTTAGTAGATAAACGAAAGTGCACATGTTTTTGTTCTTCCCTCGTGACCATATTCGTATTGAACAGACAGAGACAAGAATATTTTGTAACCTCAGGGGTATACGTCGCATATTTTAAAGGTGATATGGCAACAGTCACAATGCTTGAAATTTTCTATTAATTGGCATTTTTATAGGTTTATGTCGATGCTATTCTATGGTTTAACGTGATTTCGTATCTGTATTGTCGTGTAAATATATTGTGGCTATTTAATGATGTTATGACGCTTTTGTATTTTGTAAACGATAAACATAAAACAAAGCACCAATTTGTTTAGAATTATGTACTGAATTTTGATTTGCAGTCGTATATAATGTTTGAATTAAATCACTTTTAAAAGCGGATCAGTAGGAGTATTCATTTAAGATTATGGGTTGTATCCTCTTCTTCGAATGCCAAACATATTGCGGTTTCCGCAATTAGAGGTTGCTCATATCTCATGTTTTACTTCTCAGTAGACACAGTTTATGAATACCGCATGAATATAACATTCATTTATTTTATTTATCGAATAAAAGCAATCGGAGCGATCGTAAAAAGCTAATCAATTGGATGGGTTAGTCCCATTTTACTCCATTCCTTTGAAATCGAAAATGAAAAAATGCATACATGCAGTCCCAGTTTGCTCCAGAGAATAATATTAAAAATAATATATTATTTTTCATATCCCACTTTACTCCAATCGATACTTGAATAATTTTATTGATTTTTATTTTGATGTCCCAAGATACTCCAAAAAGAGAAGTACAGTCGGATAGAAAAGTTAACAAAACATTTTATGCGGTTTATTCCAAATTCCAGGAAGATGCCGAAATGGTAAATTTAAGTGCGATTAGTTCCCATTTCGGCACCCAGATATAATTTAATAAGAATTTCTTACTTCTAAAGTACAGTCCCGCCCATGAAACATATTACCTGTTTAGAGTGCTTGGTTTTCGTAAGAATTTGCGCGAATATGCTCTCCTGGTACTTCTAATAATAAATTCTCCAATATTTACTTTTAGGAATCAATTTAATAAAGTTTATTGTAAAGACCTCTTCTACATTTCTGTTCTCCTGGTAATTAAAATTGGTTATTATAAAATTTCTTGTACATAATGTTTATTTGAACAGAGCAATTTCGTTTCTTTTTTGTTAGGCTGTACCACCCTCACCAGCAGTCGGACTATTTGTTGGTAAAACTCCTAATAACCCATGTTTGCCTGGTACTTTTGTCCACATAGTACTGTTTTATGAACAATGATTCTACCGCAAGGTGTTATTTAACTTGAACATAGCATGTTATTGAGTTACAGTGTCACTCAAAAGGAAAGAAATGACATCTTGAATAGTCATCTTGATTTTAAAATAAACACAGAAAATATATCCTCTGATTTAACATTTCTATATTAGATAAATATGTGTTTACATTTAATAATAACACGGCCTATGGGAAATCTATAACTTTGTATTATTTTTCTTTTTGATTTTTGCGTCTGACTGTATCTCATCCATAAGTGACATTACGCGTGGAGTAAAGTGAAACTGAATGTATGGCAGTTCCAAATATTGATAAACAAAAGTGTTTGACAGTTTGGAGTAAAATGAAACTTATTTTGAAATTTTTAAAAAAGAATATTTTTGTTTGGAGTAACTTGGGACTTTTTGGTGGAGTAAAATGGGACTAACCCAATTGGATGCGAAATGTATGCTGATGGTGGCGGCGACTGGTATATGTGACAATAGTTCCCTTCGGAAACTCATCATATACTTTGTCTAAGCTACTTATAAAAACTTGTACGAATACCAAATAAATAACACCATGAAAAATTCAATAGGTATCACGAGAGAACGAAAGTGAAAAAAAACGAAAACAATAACGAAGATTTAATCAGTATTCAGTTCGCGACGCTTCTGTCCACAGCTGAGATATTTGGCAAGGGGACAAATCCAAGCTATATAGCTACTACCACAAGATCTCGACACACTTCACGTCAACCACTCGACTTGTTGACGGCAAAGTTAAATTACTACATAATTAAAGGTAATCAGACTGATACAGAAATAAAACAAGATATTTTCAGTACACTAATTTATTTAGTTATGCTAAAGTTCTATAAATTAAATCAAGTGCACACTACGGTCATTGATTGGTATAAGAATAGCCAAATTAATAAAAAGCATTGCCAGTTTAACCACAACGTCAATATAAATGCCATTCTCGTTTGTTACACATTTAACATTGGTCGTTCAATTGTTGGGTATCCGAACTAATCATGCCAATAAGAGTCCCGACGTCTCCTCTATTGGTATAAATAAGCACTTATTATTTGGCAAGCGGTATCTCGGTCAAATACCTGTGTTTTAAATCATATTATGTACGAGGGCGATTTGTCGGTCTAAACGACTCCTTTGTTATAGCTAATAAATAATGTATCGGTCTGTTGGACGGCACATGAATTCATGCTCTGTTGAACTACTGTAAAATTTCGTGTATGGTAGGTAGTAGGTACTTCAAGTGATTTACGATGTAATCTCGAGTGGATAAAATGCTGATATCGGACCGGTGATAAACGTTTCTTATTACGACCGCGTACATAATATAAAACTGTAAAATACCTTGCGGTGTCTTATGTACTTACTTCATAAACGCAGATTAAGTATTCGTATAAAATTATTATCATGTGTCTGCATAATTTGTTTACTTTTATGCGAGTTTCTGAAACAAAGAATGTATTACATTTAAAATTCAATGCAGTCATATTCATGTACGACGACGGAGTATCTCTTAACATAATTTGGGTCGAAATGTAAAGTCACGCTCGCTCGTGCCTCCCACGATCTAAAACCAAACATTATGTTCTGAATGATCTCGTGAAATCCTTTTTATTTGATACACAAATCGTTATAATCACTAAAGATAGGGACTCTTTATTTGTTACCTTTTATATTGTTAGTGCTTTTTCAATGAAATTGAGAAGATTTAGTTACTTAGGTAGGTACTTATATCATGTGATTGTAAACTTTCGTTGTCTTCTTATAAGTATGGATACCCATCCATCCAGCTACCAACATTTTTTTAAGTCTGTTTTCACTTTATAAAATAACTATTTCTTTTGACGATCAAAACTTTTATAAACTACGTAGCTACCCCATTTTCGACTAACATAATAAACTCTACCAAATTATATCAAAAACCTCTACATAAGTAGAGTCATATTATAAAAGCTTTTTACGCATATTCAGTTACGTTTTTTAATATTTCTTAAGTATTTCTATTTATGTAGCTATACCAATCTTGTAGTAAAGTACAAAAAGCTCTCAATTTTAACTTTCGTATTATAGTGATATGTTTAATACTATATAAGTATAATAAATAGGTGATTACTAAAGCAAGCTTTTGTACAAAAATGTTGAAACTTGTAAGAAAACATATGTTTTCATTGAGCGTATCTTCAGAAGTAGGCTAGATTAAGCAACCTACATATCTAGAGTTCGCCGACCCCGCAAGGCCGGAATCCGTCATTCTCAGTTCAAGGTCACCTCGAACTCATGTCACTACGTCACACGTCACATATCTGCATCTGTGATCGTCTACATTGATATCAGCGAACACCAAATGCCGACTCTATGTCGACGGATTAAGACCTGGTTTAAAAATAGCCAGTGCAATGACCCGCTTCCTTTTGCTGTTTAGTTCCAAGATTGTTACTTTCGTTGGTATTTTTGATGTTGATAATGTTAGGTGTGGTTATGGAGTATGTGTGATGCATATAGTTTTATGTACAATGACGTAAGACAAGATAGCACGGCGCACGTAGGCAGATACAATACATGAGGTCTAATCACGTAGAGACTTTGGTAAGCGACAAAGTAAAAAAATGCACTTTATATTACAAAAATCAAGTAAGTTTTCTATCCATATCCTCTCGCACTTTTACCTAAGTAATTCTTACTTATTTGGGTTTGTACTAGTAGTAACATCTAATAAGGACTTGTTAGTTACCAAATACTTAAGAGATAAACAGTAATTAAGTACCAACTATAATAACAATACAAACTTAAGTTTCGAACAATACCATTAACTAACTAATCGTTCTAATAACATACAAGAATGCCAACAAAAATATTTCGAATTCTAACACGTACAATGCTCACGAATCGGTAAATAAATATACAATAAATCTATCCAAAGTAGGTAACATTATCAGTCGAACGCACTTGTGTTATATGTAACAGATACGATGAAATCCCCATCTTAAAGCCTTGAACCCTCAGTTTCTAAAGATATCTTGTATATTTTATCGTCTGTTCTTACCTATCAGTTCCTGATAGGGCCTCGTGACCCAACTAATACTTGGCACAAAGATAATACTTTAAAAAATGTTGCTGACGTATTTATTGTCAAGTATTTTTAGGTCATGCTCCTTTTTGATAAGGGGTGAAGGCGGTACTTCTAAAACTTGAAATTTATGTTATTGTAAGTCGACAATACAATTATTTTGTTAATTATGGATATATTAAAAACCTATGAACGCGTACAGGCGAGCAATAATAAATTTAGTTCATTAGATATTTGGGTTCAGGAACTTGTGATTATTTATACTGAATGGCTTTTTAACTTACACAAATGACTTATATTTTAAATTTAAGCATCTCAGTTCTCAGTTTGAAATGAACTCATGCACTCTGTGCAATAAGTAAGTAGTTCATTATTAAATAAGTAAAATTAAGTAAACTTTTAAGATTAAACTATAAGTTAGTAGAGGTTTTAAAACAATTTATATTATGATTCATATTAAAGTAGCAAGCCAACCCAATATAAAGTAAATCGTGGTGATAACGCCTATTCCTTTTTACTGTACTAATATCACCAGTGATTAAATTACTTACTTAATGATACATTTTCATTTACATTTTCTTATCAAATATCCTTCCTCACAAAATAATTATCAAAGTAAAAACAAATTGAACGTATAAATCGAAAAGTACTTAACACATATCTGAAATGGGTCAAACAAATGCGAGTAGATAAAAAATCGGGCCACCAAACAGAAGCGAAACCTGATTTAAAACATAAATATGCAATTTTATATTAAAAGCAGTTCGTACTCTGTACCGATCTCTAAACTAATCACATAAATAAAAGGGACAACAGATGGCAAGCTCCCCTCGCCAACATTTATATTTCATATTTTACAGTTAATATAATTTATTGGAACGCACAATAAAAAATAATTTTATAAAAATAAAAACAAAAACGTAGTCGTCCGTAACAAAGATATGAAATATTTGTTAGAGAGTCAGGTGGTCCTTTTCATTACAAACTTGACAGTACTTAATTAAAGTGCCTTCGTCCTACATTTTTAATGAAATTAATAAGGTATTGTACCTCTTTAAATTGTAAAAATAACAAACTTTTGTAATACTAAGTTTGGTAGGCTAGATACAAAGTCAATTCGAAGTTTCGCTTAAAGAAAATAACTTCATTATTACGTCACAGTAAACTCGAACAGATACTTACTTGGCTACCATAAAAACAACAGAAAACACATTTCTAAGTTACCCGAAAGATAACATTATATAATATTGCTTACCCAAAGATACTTTGCGATATCGTTTAAAATAAGAGCTTCTGACATAGACATAGGCATAATTTTATTTTATTCCCTCTCTTGGTATTAGCCCAATACAGTAGAGAAAGCGGGTTTTCGTTATATTTTCATTTGTCCCATAAACTTTTATGGTTTTCTAAATAAATATCGAAAAAAAAATAAAGATGCTACAATTTGTTTTAGTTACTTTGCTGTTGCAAAATATTGATTACAATACTTAAGTTATGTTAGAGGAAAAAGAAGAATAAATTTATTAATAAATTTACTTTTAAAATTAATTAATAAATTTACTCGTAACAACTAAAATCTACCCGTAGAAAAATGTAAAATTATTTGATTTCAAAATAATCGTTTACCTATTCAGTTATATTTACATTAGCTTTTATAGAGCTTTACTTATAAAACAATATTTAAAAAAAAAAATAGGTTCCTGATCTAACTCTACACGCAAACATACAAGTTTCTTTGTACACATATTTTTGTAGGTGATTATCTTAAAAAGAATCAATGTATGGAATGTTTGGAATGATATGTTTGTATGGAAAGCTATCAACCTTTAAAAGTTAGGTCATCAAGTTTTACAACCAAAATTGGATTGAAAACTTTTTTAAAAAGCTTTTAAAACAGTCCTACATACTTGTTTATCTTTAATATAAAACAATACTTAATAGGTATACCTACCATTCATTTTCATATTAGGTATATACATATGTTTTATCAAATTATGTAGGTACCTAATCTAATAATAGGTATGTAAGCAGTATGTACCTATACCTACATAATAATACCTACCTAACTATACAAAGTTAACTGGAACTAGGTACCTACTTAGAAAAGATCTTTGAAACGGTCACGGGTACTGGCTGCCCGTACTTAGACAAATGAATATTTTTCCGATTTCCAAGGAAAGGTTTTGGTTTTTATGTGAATGTAATGTAACCTTTCAGTTTATTTGTTAGAATAAAACGAGATTAAAAAAAGTTCTAAGCAAAATAGCTCTTTTTATATTACATTGGTTATTGCAAAAATAATAGCAGTCAAACCAATTAATGTCAAAGTTTTATCCGAAAACAAGTCATTAGAAAACTTCTTTTTGTTTTACCAACTATTTTATTACCCCAACGATTTTATTACCTAAGTAATGTCAAATTTAAAATAAGAACTACAAAGATCATCAACCAATTAAAATCTTTCAACCTATCACTGTCAATTCACTTGAATTTTAAATGCTTCCCCTCGTCCGATTAGGGTGCATCCTAAAAGCTTATACAGCGATAATTCACATAGCAAGAATGTGGATCGACGAGGTTAGGCGCGTGTTTGAATATACAAAAATCTAAATTCGTTAATCACAGTTCTTATTTCGGAGGTATAGATTATAGTTTCGAGTGTAGCAATTGGTTGATATAGTTTGTTAGTCAGAAGCAATGGTGGACTGTCATGGCGCGCTTGACGTCACTCAACCAATGAGAGCCGAGCAAGACGCGACTGCAGCGCCACAAGATGGCTGCCGTCGGACACTCGCCGCCGCTTTTGTTGTGTTTAGGCCTACACTTTGAAAGATATTATAAAAACTATGATCAAAATAATTATTAAAAATATTTTAAATGCATAAGAAAATTATTTTAAATATTTTAGATAGAATTTAGTTGTGATATTTTGCTTTTAAATAGTAGAAAAACAGTGAAATGTTTGTGCAAGTTTGTTATTGTTCGGTAAGTTTATTTTTATTATTTATTCCATTTTTGGGCATTCTTTTTATTCCCCACATAAATAAGTTTTTTGTTTTTATTATTTTTAACACGAACAATATTTTTAAAAGCTTTTTATATTTTTATTCTCGCTCAAATGTGTTATTCTGATTGGATTTTATAAAACAAATGTTTTTTTCTTTGCTCTACATTTATTCTTCTTTCTCTACAATTTAATAAATTATTATTTTAAGTTGTATATTGTTATATATTTTCATTTTTATTTTTAGTAAAAATATTTATTATAATTTATATTTTTATTTTATGTAGATAATCGCTTAGATTTCATCGATTACTTAAAAATAATTAAATGTGTGTTATTCAGTTCATATCAATATCGTTTGCTTTCATAACACAAAATTCTTAACGATCAAAGACCTCATTTTATATTTAAAACTTCAATTCAACCGACAAATCACTTTCGAAATTATCCAAATATTCGTTGTTTATTAATTAAACATCGCAGTTTTGATATATTAATGGATTTTACCAGTATTTAAGTGCACTGAGTAAGTAAAGGATTTGGGTTATGAGTGCTATTTAGAGTAAGACTGTATGATATACGCTTTGAATACAAGGTTAAAATGGTTTATCCACGTTAAAATACTCACTTTTTAAAGTATATAAACAAATAAACTTATTAATTTAGGTACCACTTCCCAATTTAGATTCAAATTATTTTCTTGACGCGTGCAGTGACTAGACACCAAACATTTAAAGAAAGTTATTACCATAATTCTTTAATTTAGTTATTCTTCAAGTAAAAATACACTTCTAAGTATAAACTAATAACAATTATTCAATATTCTACACACGAACAGGTCAGTTATTCCACTAGCAGCGTTCACGCAATCATACTTCCATTATTATTACTACAATAGATGGGCAATACGTATAAAAATAAATCTCAATTTTTTTGTTTGCAGGAAACGTGTGGTGCCACCCCATTTTTTTCGATTTAGTCCCACCCCTGAGGCAATCTGGTCATTTGGATGTCAACCATGATGCTGTGAGTATGGAATGTGTTCACATTTCTATGTGAGGTAAGAAGGGTTATAATATAAGTGAAGGTTTGTATAATGCATTTAAATTACTTCTACGTATTGGTTTCTCTGTAAATTTCCTTAGATTTTCTTCAAGCATAAGTATTTTTGAGAAAAATAGTAGTATTATCTAATCTATTATTGCATATATTTATATAATTTCATCTATCTTGTTTAAGCCCTCAATAAATGTTAAAAAAGTTTAAGTCAGTATGCCACCTTACAACTAAGTATATTATTTATAAATAAAACCAGCTGCGTCCCGCGGTTTCACACGCGTAGTTCCCGTTCCCGTGGGAATTTCGGGATGAAAAATAGATGTTGGCCGATTCTCAGACCTACTGAATATGCTCACAAAATTTTATGAGAATCGGTCGAGCCGTTTCGGAGGAGTATGGCAACGAAAACTGTGGCACGAGAATTTTATATATTAGATAACATAAAATTCCTTTTAGTTTTTACCAAGTTACATTCTAGGTTAACTTTTTAGTCGACTCTACCACATGTTTTACTTGTTGTAATCCATTGAAAGTGACTCTTCATTTCGTTTTTGTTAAATTTATTTCTAAATTGTATATTATTTGATTATATTTACCTTTATTTCCTTGTTGATAGCTTATTACAGAAAAGTTTAAGTAAACAAACTAATTTACTTATACCTAAGTATAATTCAGTTGTCTCTACATTCAAATAATAATTATAAGTCACTCAAAAGTCTCTACATATAAAATTTAGAATATTTTTCATTGAAAAAATCTTATGATTTTTTTCATCATATTGTCATATCTCTCTACCACATGTTTTGCTTGTTTTAATCTTACTATTTCCAATTAAAGTGACTCTACATACATAAAATATAGACTTGTAGAGTCCTGATAAACTATCGGCTTGTAGGATCTTACTGCATGGCTAAGGTCTCTCTCCTTTATGATATTATTACACTAGCTGTGCCCCACGGTTTCACCCGCGTAGTTCCCGATCCCGTGGGAATTTTGGGATAAAACATAGCCCATGTCCTTATGCCCTTTCCCCCTATGTCCTTTCCCGGACCATAAGCTACCCCTGTACCAAAATTTCAAGTCAATCGGTTTAGTAGTTTATCCGTGAAAAGTTAACAGACAGACAGACAGAGTTAATTTCGCATTTATAATATAAGGAAGTAAGGATTATAGAGTTAGAGACATACATAATGAATGTTGGTGATTTAAAACTCAAGCTATATTTGTAAAATAGGCAGTCAGGTGAATTCATGCTTTATTTTCACAATAAGATTGCACAAATTCCAAATTGCATATTTATTTTGTTCTTCTTTAGTCATTGTTCTGAATAATAACCCGTAGTAAATTAAACGAAAGAGTTAACCTATGTGGTAACAATTACAAAGCTTTTGTGCAATAACTTGTCCGGTTGTTAGAAAGAAAAGACTCCAAAATCACCGTTATTACCTTTCTTAAAAGACTGTGTTCCTTACAATACCGCAATTTACCTGGCTATTCTTCTTTGTGTATTGTCTTCTTATTCATTTCTTTAATGTCGGTTTTAATCTAAATTACTCTGTAATTCCTTTTTGTTTTTAATTTAAAATGTTTCTCTTGTATCAGTTGAGTTTATTTGATTAATAAGAAGTTATCTTAATTACAAATTACTGAGTAAATTATGGTTTGTTAGTAGATTTGAAACCAAAGTTATGGTGCAAGTAGCAGAACCTGTTTAGCAATCAATTTCTTCGTAAATTTATGTAAAAGACACACCCTTTTTCTTGACTAAACAAATTATGCGAGGGTACATAAGTTGATCACAAATTATGCAGTAATTAGATGATTACTTTGTATTGAATGTACCTATGTATAACATTTCACAAGATAGGTATAATAAGTTAGCTCTTATCATGTCACTGACTGTGCCTCGCAATTTCATACAATTATGTATACTTACCTATCAATACTTAGTCATAAACCTTAATAAATAGACTGTCCAACGCGAAATATTTTTTAAATCGACTGCAGTATTTTAGATTAGCTCGTTCAACCGACTCTACCGCTTCATACAAATAATTTGTTTATTATTATTCAGTAAAATTACGTGAACTAAACAGTAATTTCTATTCAACTAAACAAAGAAGGACCAATTCATCGAATCAGTCGCTGTTCATTCACGAAGTCCCGTCACATTACTGGATGTCGTGTCTTACACACCATTTGCTCGAGTTTCCGGACCCGTGATGGATATTTAACCGTCACTTATTTACACCTACATTCCGTATACTTGTACACTCGATTAATTGGAAAATTGACCAATTTAAAATCGCAAATAACAAAATAACATGGTATTTAATTGAAGACTATTACGTACTATTAACTACCTGACCACAAACCTTGATCCTTTTATTTTATAGCCGCGATAAGTTAAGATCAAAATCGGTAAAAACATAAATCGCAATTAGGGATTTATGTTTAAGACTAATCAATTCTTTAATTGACTTGTGAGTCATTTTTGCGTCCTTTTCTTAAAGATCTTAAGGAAAAACTCTTGTTGCAATATCATTAAGTTCCTAGGTTCTTTTTTAGATTAAATCGAGCAATTCAGTTAAACTCGTGGTTATAATTGGTAACCAATATCAATACGAAATACCCTCGCTACATATTTAGTTCTGAGTTACTTTAAGTACCTAAAATATCAACATCCATAAGTATACGTAATCATCTCATAATAACAAGATGGAAAAGAAAATTTTCTTCTTCCGAAAATATTTGCTAATTTTCATATTTTCAAGAAACTAATTTAGGAAAATCCCAAAAACATCAAGTAGGTATAAATCTTACCGCGATTAGGTATTTTTTTAATTTCAACGTAGGTAAGCATTCATAAAACGGCTATGTTGGTATTAAAAACTGCAGAGCCATGCCGCAGGACGGGACGGCAATCACCGGGATAACAGGAACAGGTGGCGCAAACCACGTCTGTAGGATTAATATCGACTTTTTTATCAGCAACCACACATGCCTACTGTAATAACCTCTCGCGCGCTCCTATCTAAATGTATGTAAATAGTTATAATGTAAACCGTCGCGAGGCCTAAACAAACTATCAAAAAACATTACGGGGTGCAAATAAGAACGATCATGGCGTATGTAATGAAAATGTTGCATCGGTGAGTCGGCGGGCGGCGCGCGCCGCCCGGGTGAGGGCGGCAATCGATGGCGGGCCAGGAGCGCGCGCCCCGACGCCCAGACCGGCAGACGCCCGACGACGCCGACTCTGCTCACACGTCCCTCACTCGCGCTACCCCATCCGTCATCCGTCAATGTTTACTTACCGGACGACGCGAACAGCTGACCGACCCAAACGGACCGGTAAGTCACGTGCATTTCACGCTCCGCGCACCACGCGTTACTCCATCCTTCTATTTCTCGCTCGTACCACCAAAGTGAATATTTTTACTCATAGAGAACGTTTCGTTTGTGCATCAGAATCAATAATGCAAGCCCGGTGTTATGTTCGTTCGCGTCGTAAATTACGAATATAATACACCCTTACGCCCTTTCACGTCGCTCTATTCAGTCCCTCGTGCATACAGAAATTCTTTAGTTATCTTTACGAGTGGTGGTCGAAGTTAGCTTTTGTAATTTATACTTTTATGTGCAACAAAGGCCGGTGGACAAAAGACTCTGCGGGCGACTGTCGTGACGGATAGGTTGTAAAAAACAAAGGATTGCTTTGCTACCGGCAAGCAGGTTCGCAAAAATAATTTTTGCAAACCAATCGGGTGAATTTGCACATCTTGAACGAAATTCATTGGTTGTCAGGGACAATAGAATTAAAGTTAGTCAAGAGGTTGTATACTGTGGAAACGTTATGTACTCGCAGTGGCACATAACTTTCCTATTTTACTGGTTGCGTTACGGTAGCGGAACTTATGTGCTATCAGTGTTACCCTTTTCGATTTGAAAACCCAGGCGTGTTGTAAATCGGATGCTTTATTTTATAGATGTTTCTCCCAAAGGAGAGGGGAGTTAGGTCGTGAGTTACTTCGGGCGGTGCTTTTAGGATATTGCGAGGGACGATATTGTGTGAGAACGTCACATTTAAATCCTAACCTATTGCTGTAAAGGTTACCTGTAAAGAAATCGCAAGTTAGGCAGGAAAATTTTGGTGTTTTTTTCTTGATTTTTACTTGTAATCTTCAGTGTTTCAGGTACTTCGAAGAGAAGAAAACGCGTCGCCTTCTGTACGTATACTGAATGTATCCTGAGTGCCTCATTCTTTCCGGTATACCTTCAGTATACGTAACAGAAGATGACACTTGCACCACGCTGGTCTTCTGCAGTCTTCGGAACTTCAAGACTTAGAAACTAACTTAGCATAGCATTACATTTAATTAGTTTAAGATAGTTATAAGTTATTTGTACAATATTTATAATTACTTTCTAGATTTATATAAAATTATACGTAATTTTAAGATTAAAACATTTTTATTGTAATTAAAGCTAGATAATTAAATAAACTTTATATCTTTTTCTAACAAATATTTATAAATTTATACATATAAGTAAAACAATAATGAATTAAGTTTAAATAAAACAATAAAGAATTTAGTTCATAAAAATAATTATGTTAACAATATTGTAAAACAGCAACATAATTGCACTTAAATAAGATTTACTATCTCTAGTTTAAATGTATTTTATATATGCCTTTTTTAAATAAAAATCTTCAATGAAATGTTTTATTTATTTTACCCAAATACTGAGTTATAAAGTAAATTAGTAAAAAGTTAAACTCACTTTTTAAAACGTAGGTAAACTTAAAAATATCTGATAGACATATCAAAATATAGACAGACTCTTATTTATAAAAATAATTACTTAATTTAACTTAGAATACATTTGATGAATTCAGAACTTATTAAAAATTAAGTAGGCAGAGAAGACTTTGTTTCGAAAAGCTTTTATCGTAGAACCTTAGGCATATACGTAAGTATATTTTTCTAATAGAAATAGGCATATTTATTAACAAAATTATATCTTTTTGAGTTTGAGATTTAGATAGGTATACAAAGGTTCCTATTTCGGATATACTTATATTGGCTTCTATGAGGTAGGCATGACAAAGTTTTACTATCAAGTTAGAACATAGATTTTACAGATCAATGAATAGATAATATTGTGATAACATTATTTTCTCTTTGAGATATCTTATGATAAGTTAATATTAATTCTAAACAAAAAACTTATATGTATATTTCTCTTAGAAAGTAATCTAGTATATATACTTCTGATTTTTTGAATAGCTAGTTTTCCGGTAACAGAAATCTAAAAGGAAAATAATGTTAGCTCAATTACACATAGAGCGTCATGAGCATTAAGTTATAAACATAAACGAAACCACATGAACTATAATAGAGAAATGTTTTTGTTAAGTACTAAGGAAATACCAAAACTAACATAACATGAATATATTCGGTACAAAATTAATTTCGAATACCACATTTTATAGTTCCCAAGGGTAAGTTTCCCAAAACTTTGACGTACCCTCAAAACTGCCTAGATCAAAATACCAGTATCAATTTTCATCACATTTCATCACCGAAGATGTTAAGATACGAAACCTATTAACCAGTGAAACCTTCATAATATAACGTAACTTTAATTTCTTGCTGAGTATAACTTCGCCTTACGCAGTACTGTTAGGAAGCTATTTAAAAGCTATAAACTGAAGATTGCTCCCATTCCAAGTCTTAGAATATTCATGTTTTTGTGTAGGTAGATTTTACAAGGAGAGTAGAGGACCACCTTTCGTAACTGAAGTGAAAATTGAATAGTAATGAGAAGGGTAATGTAATTAGAACTTATATTAAATTCTTATAAAATCTACGATAAGATAAGATATCTTTTATGTATTTTATCAAAGACGTGACTTCAAAAGCGTTGATATCGATAGCTGTTGGAGCAGAATTTAAAGTAATTCTACTCGTAAGAAAAATATTAAGAAGAAAAGTAAGTATGGGTAGTAAGATGAAAAACAGAATAAATTAAAAAAATATACATTTTGAAATATAAGTGCAAGACTTTATGTATCATTTTTTGTATTATTAAATGTCTGTCTTTAGGTAACCATATAGAATAGTATTTTTCTACTAGAGCATAATTTATTTAAATAAAATAATAATCCTCGGTGGTGATATTTTATTTATTTTTTTATTTTCATTACCTAAGTTAACGACAGAAAACTACAATACTGAATGACCGAAAACAAGATTAAAAGTTAGCTGCAACTAAAATATTTATCAATGTACCATATTTATGAAAAGTAGAGTCGATTATGAATATAAAATTAGACTTTTTCGTACAAAAACTGGAGAAGTTTGGCTGCTAAAAAAAATCAAACTGCAGTTTTAATAAGCGCCATCTATGATTTTTTGGCTGAACTTAGTAGTTACTTTGTACATTGCTCTACTCAGGTAGAGAAATGTAGAGACGAATTTTGTAAAGTTTAATTGCACTTGTGAAGTAAAAGTAATTTTAATTACTTTTTTAAGTGTACAAAAACAATAATTGTAGACTAGAATTTATTTTTATAAGTATTCTAGAGGCTTAAGAGTATTTTAATAGGTAGAGTTCTGTTCATAGTAGAATGTAGAGATTTTCATGTCGTTAAATGTTTCTTAATTTATAATTCCTGATCCTGTTTCCTAAAATAGAATTTAGAAAAAATAGATTTTTCTAAAGTAACATGTACTTATTCAATTACAACTTATTCTACTAGCAATATTTCATAACTAATATTTTTTCAAGGATTTTTTATTAGATTTTCTATGGTAGGTGCGAGGAGGATTGTACACTTTAGAAATATTATTAGGTGCAACTTGAAAATATAATACTTACATAAAATAATCCATTAAAAATCAATACGTCAAACCTAACCATTCAAACCAAGTTTTTAAAGGCACACAATACTTTATTGTTTTATAAGTGAAAGTTAACGAACCCTTCCGTGTATTTAAAGAACCAGGAAGAAACAAAATTGGAACAAAAAAGAGAAAGTCACCCCTTAAGGTGAGTTAAAAAAACCTATTTTGTGAAATGGACCAATGAGGAGGCTTAAAACTCGACTTTCTAATTTGTATTTAGCCTTTTTCTGTATCATTTGCACGGTAGCTTTGGTCGTGAGTTCTAATCAACAGTGATAGTACTATATTAGCTAATAAAATCTGCCTAAAATAATAAGAATCAAGTGTAATAAGATAGTTATATTTAGTGCTGTGATAACCCTAATCTTGGAAAACTACCAAACTTCAACAGCCATGATATAAAAGGATCATGAAATTATTTGTTATGTAACTAAGTAAAAACAGCTCATAACATATAGGTATTACGACGAAACTCATTCTACCTATTTTCTCAGAATAATGTGGGTAAGTTTTTTTATTGAACAACTTTTATATAGCCTAAGAACCTTCAGCTCTATATAAAGTTACATCAATGCATCATGATAAGATTATATAGGTACTTTTTAAATTGTCAACCGTCTATGTAGGTCAGACTAGCCATGATCTATATAGTCATTCAGTTGTATTCTTGTTCGAGGGAACCTTTCCAATAAGACCACTCGCTTACTTTACTGACTATAGAGTTCTTTGCTAACCCTACGTGTTGGCACAGAGCCATAGTGAGAGCGACGATCATGAACACTCAGACCCAGCATCTGAGTTTAGCGAGAGCGAGCGAGATGAACGTACATTGATTGTTCAACTGTGAGACTCGAGTATCGAGCGGGTCGTTGTCATGGTAACAGACAATGGATTTTGGGTGCATAATATTTTAGGCTGCGTCAGGGAGAGGGTGCGGGGTGCGGGTAGGGGTAGAAGAGTACGGCAGCCATCTTTAAAATTATATTTCCAGTTTGGACGAACTCCTTCGATTCCAGTACTTTTTCTCGCCGTGTAGAAATGCGTAGAATAAGCAACATTTTGCCGTTTCAGATAAAACTTTTGCTCTACATTTTTGGCTTATAATATTTTCTAACGTTAATATTTATGCCAAATAATTTGAAAACCACCTACATATAAATCTACAACTAGTTTTTGAACCAAAATCCTTATCAATGAAAGTATTTAATGGTTTAAATTAGCATTTTTAATTCATTAAAATTATGTATTTTTATTTCATTTACATATTTGACTTTTAAAGCAATTCCGTTTATTTATAATTGCCGAATTTGGACGTTAATGCTTTAAAATAATTTATAAAACCAATAACGATTATTAAAGTAACTTGATTAGGAAATATACGAGTTAAATTTTAATAAAGACATTCGATATTCAAAGTTAATGTACATACATAATTTTTAATTTATAAATTTGGTGTCATTGATCTAGTTTCCTGTCATAAATGTATATCTATGTATTTGTATTAAAATTTACATAACAAGTAGGTGTCTACATAAGTACACACATCAAAAGTGTCTAGGGATCAACATATATTTTTGCAATAACTTTTCTCCTGATTGATATTAATTAAAATTTTCTTTAAGGATTCATCAAATAAAGTGTTTTCGTTTGTCACAGTAACGATAAACCAAGTCACCTTTGCATTAATAAAGAAATTTGCCATTTTCCTAATAAAGGGATTTTTGACATTTGAACCACTAACATTAAAGTTCGAAAAAAAGACTGAAATAACAGTTTTCTTTAAAATTTTATTGGGTAACTTAAACAATTAATAATCCGTGTTTCTACCGCGAACACTAACAACACAAGAACATCGGTTTGGCATACTCAAAATGAGTTCATCCAAATCACGCTGTGGAATGGCCGCCCATGTTCGTTGCAACAACAAAAAAAGGTCTTCTTGCGACTGGATACCCTCCATATTCGGCAGAGCTCTTCTCTGTAGCATATCCCATGCATGCTCAATCGGGTTCAAGTCTGGCGACTGAGCAGGCCAGGGCAGGACATTGATGTTAGCTGCGGCGAGAGTCTGTCTTACAACTCTTGCGGTGTGCGGTCGTGCATTATCATGCATTAACTGAAATAAGGGACCGATTTGCACTTGTAGAGGAACGATGACGTCTGATACAATCGTCTCAGCATAAATTTGAGCGTTGAGGTTGCCTCTGATCCAAATCAACTCAGTTCTTCCGCCGATCCAAATACCCGCCCATACCATGATGGTTCCACCACTATAAGGATGGACTTCCTGGCAGGATTTTAATCGCTGTTGGCGTCCAGGGGTTCTCCAGTGTCGTATACGTCTTGTATCCGGTCTCATACCAAAACGAGACTCATCAGAAAAGCACACGAAACGCCATTGTTCTTCTGCCCAATTTCTGTGTTCAAGAGCCCATTGATATCGAATCCTACGATTGTGCATTGCTATAGGTGGTACCCGTAGCGGTCTTCGGGAATGAAGGTTCACTTCATGCAAGCGGTTTCTGACTGTTTGGTCGCTAATTAAGTTCCCTGAAGAGTGATGAAGCCGCACGGCTAACATCATGGCGGTTATTGTTGGAGCTCTTCGAGTTAAGATTTGAATGTATCGGTCTTGTCTCCGTGTGGTGCAGCGATACCGTCCTCCATGGCGCTCAGCCACGGTACCAGTGCTTCGGTAACGTGTCCAAAGTCGACTGATAACACTCTGACTTGTATTCAGAGCTAAAGCCACAGTACGTTGCCGGGAACCAGCTTCTATCATTCCCACGGCTCTGAGCATTTCTTCCCTGCTTAAATGACGTCGCCGCTCCATAATAACGTTGGTTTTAATCAGTAGTAGGGAAACAGTAGCACTAATAATGTCTTCAATGCGTTGTATGTTTTTATAGGGAAAATATTGACAGCTGATTTTCATCTTTTACTCGAATTTGATTCACAGTTCCTGATTCAAATTATGAAATGCACCAAAAAGGATCCATATAAATTTATAAAATCATAAATTTATTACAAAGCCACATCTCAATCTCAAGAAATCCGCATAAAAATGCTTGATCCCTAGACACTTTTGATGTGTGTATATACTTAGAAGCTTCACTGGGGGTTTTAACCGACTTCAAAAAAAGGAAAATCTTCTCAATTCGGTTCTATTTTTCAAGAGTTTGTTATAATAACGCCATCGATTTAAATATTTTGTTTAGAGGAAAATTATATTTTCTGGTTGGCCCAATATGTGTTTTTATATAGAAATACATAATATAATTCGATTGATTAGATTGTTTCAATTTGGAATGCAAAATATTTTTTTTATATACCAAGTACTGTTATACAGCAAAATGTTTTATCTGCATTTTTCGCATCTACACTGTCTGTACCGAGACTGTCTGCGGTTCAGATTCCTGCCGTAAAGCCTCCGATTAATGTCGACGCTCCCCATCTCGATTAAGCAATACTGTACCTGACTGTACCAGAAAATTTCTTTTTCAAATAACTTTCGTACTTTTTGTTTAAGCCGTACTTTAATAACTTCTGCGGTTAATTGAAATTATGAAGTTTGCGAACTAAATTAGTTTTGGTACGGATTAAGTTATATAACTTTGGTTAGAGTTACCATAATGGCTTAAGTTTAAGAAACTAATTATGTCTTGGCATGTGCGGCCAAAAGTATGTCATTATCTTAAAGATTATTGAGCCCATTACTGATTTATTGTAGAACTGTAGAGTTGAACATAGAGTTCTTCTTCCGATCCTTTGATCTTTGTTTAAATTGGTTTTTATTCTACCAAATTTTGGCGCAGTATTTTGCAGTCTATTTTAGCGCGACTGCCATCAGACCTTCACAACCCCAGAGGGCGATTGAGACATTACACTTAGAGGTAGACTTTAGCGTCTAGCATAGGGTAGATAAAAAATCTAAATTAGGACAAAATACTTGGATAATATTCTATCATGATTTAAAAATATAGTTAGGCTAAATTATCTTGTATTTTATAAGTACCTTTTTAATTAATTATAAGTATGTTAAACCAACCTTATATCACAGCATTCAATTGCGCTCCATTCATGACCTGAAACCAAAATATTGACTACATTAACATTATCTGAATACAGCACTTTAAATATCTAGTGGAGTGTTCTCTCACAGTTTATTTTATCTCATTTAAATGTATACTTAGACTTAAATTTAATATATGATTTGAATTAAGATAAACACATAGTTCAATGGGTAGAATATGGTTAATGTATACAGTGTTTATAGGTATTTAAAATGTGTATTTAATTTGTATATATTTGTAATTTGATTGGTTTATTTTAGTATGTTTGTTAGTTAATTAATTGGTTGTAAATTTGTTTTGGGTTGATTTCCGTTTATAGACGAATTAAAAGGTTGCAACGGATTTTTAAATAGAGAATATTCCATTTTTCAAAAGGTATGCAGATATGTCAAATTAGTTGGATACCAATCAACAAATTTCAAATACTTTGTAATCTTGTGTAGGTATATAATATCGAAACAAATCAATATGAATATATAACATTACATTTTATTAAGAAAACTTCCCTAGCATTAATTTAATCTCACAAAATTTTATTGTTAAACAAAGATATAATATAAATTTTCACACAATACAATGTAAGAACATTCCAGAATATTCTGTTTAATAATTTTGTCCCGATCCGGTTTCCTGGGGGATAGAGCACGCAGATGATATCGCGGTCAAAATTATTTAACAAGGTATAAGGAAGCTTTTGTAAGGTTATGAAATGTATTGAATCTGTGCCTTTGTGTTCAAAGAATTTTCTTATTAAGATATCCTATTCCATACGGGGATAAAATTTTAGATATTACATACTACTTTTTTGTAAGCGGTTGCGAAAATAACGAAAGAAAAATCACGCATTTTTCAAATAAATATTGTAAAAAATACTCTCACTGCAGCTATAAGTTCGTGAGCATGTCGTATTACACATTACAAGTCGTATGTTTGCTAGTTTATAGGTAAATGCAGATACGTAGGTACGTGTATATAGTAGACAAATGGAATACGAAGACCGAACAACGATTTATTCAATAAAAACAAAGGGTAAACCAACGTTTAAAAGGGTAACTTCAAAGTGGTTTTTCTAATAAATCCTTTCCACGTCTAAAGCGTATTTCAGTCGATCTTATTTTAGATCGGTTAATGGAAGTAGGTATTTTTGGCTCAAGCTTTTTAAAAAATCGAGTTAGGGAAATGTAAACGGATAAATCGATTCTTTTGTGTAGTGAAATAGAAGAGAAAAAAGGTCAGAATGATTGCAAAGATATGCAAAATGTTTTAAATTGATTTTGGACTCGGAATTCGGGTGACTTTTCGACTATTATCGGCAATTTTCGGCTGTTTATCACGCGGATTGCAAAGAGACGTCTAGACGAGGCTTTCGGTTCGGTGCTCGGTCAAAAGCCCGGACGAAAGGTCATGAAGAAAACATCTCTATTTTCTGAGTAAATTACTTTGAAAAACGCCTAGAAGCAATATTATTATACTTTGTTTAAATTGAATGTGAAATTTATTCTTCAATGATATTTAAACCGATTGACATTATAACTCGACCCCATTTATAATTATGTTTTTATTGAGCTTAAAATAAGTGGAATAAAATAATAGGTATTTGACCTAAGTATAAATAAAAATAATGAGGATAAAGCCAACTGCAAGAGACCATAAATAATCTCCAAAATACGTGGGCCTGTCAATAATAATTTATTGCCTAATTTGTTCATCGGATCCAGTCCACTTTTACGACTTTTTAATCCACAATTAATTCAGCTTTTAGATAACTATAAAATTTAATCACGCTATTTATATGGATAAATTTCCTTTTTACTTTATCCCGGGAATATTTTTAGTTACTTTTGAAGAGTCATATCAGTTTTGGTTGATTAATCGACAAAGATTTGCCTATAAAATTATGATTATGTTTCGGAATATTTTCTTATAAATATAGCCCTCTGCTGGTTAAACATTTTCGGGATCATTTGTGACATAAAAGTTTAAATAAATTGGATACTAAAAACCTACGCATACTTTTTGTTATGCATAAATAAGAATTATAACTCAATTTACCTATCAGTTTTAAGTTATAATTATATTAATCACTCTTAAAAAGAGTTCACGAGAAAATTAGTTTGAGAAAGAAAAGCAACAAAAATCTTAACCCTAATAAAAATGCTTATTTATATGAAATTTTCGATAGAGTTTTCTTTAAAGGTTGCGTATAAAGTCGCGAATATTGGATTCTTGACCCTGCATTTAACCCTAGCAAAGCCGTGGATTTATATCGGACTAAGATATGAGTCAGATTATTCGTAACATCCTCTAAAACCTTCGTCTATGTAAATACGATACGAGAAAAATCCATGTAGATAAGTAATTTATTCACAGTGGGGTCTTGTAAGGCCCGGTTCGGAATATGTTCCGGATAATATAATTCTTACGCGTCACTTTGTTACACCTGATGCCGAAGATTTTGTTTGAATTTTCAGGGGGTTGAAGGGATTTTTTTATTAATTCGTTTGAATTATGTTTATCTATGGATTACTGAGCGGCGTTCAATTTAATCAGACTTTTTTTGCGGTGGGTGTTTTCTTTGTAAAATTTTGAGACACAGTTGTTTATAAGCGCTGGTAAAGGCTGCTGTTGTCTGTATTTGTTTTTCAAATATTGCCAAATTAAGTCAAAATATTTTTATACTATTTCATTTAACTTAAGACTACCCATAGATCAATACAAAAATAAAGAGAGATCATATTGTAAGTCTTCTATATTAAAATATCCAGTTTTCCTTTATAAATTATGAACATTTACATACAAAACAAAAGGTTTAGTACAATAATTTGTTAATTTTCCAAATTGGCACCTGTTTTACAGTTGTTTTACTTAATTAAGTTCAGCTCAGCCGTTCGTCTTAATAACGACTGTTTACCGAGCTATGAAAGGTCCTGGTGTTCTAATTATGTTAATTGCAATATAAAGTTATGCAACCACAGAGGCAAGGGTCCGCTGGTTATTGCGAGCTTCCTCTTTTCATTGCTTGTTTTGGGAAATTCCTTACGGAGAGGAAAATGTGTTATTTCAAGAATTTCTGAGGTGTTTAAATTGTTCTTTACAAGCGGATGTTTTTATACACATTCTAGCCAAACTAGTTCATTATTGAGGTGTAGTGGCATATTTTAAAGTATTTTAAGCGCGTTAGAAAATACTCAAAAAATATCTTCAATTTTGTCGCATCTCCATATCTAAATAAAACTGATCTCCATAAGGGTATCTGTGACCTACGAGTTTTCGATCTCATTCAAAATCCGCCCCTTCTTCCTGTAAGGGGTGAATGTATAAAAATTGCCATTGTAGATAACAGAATGACCATTCAAAAATTCACCCTCATGGATACATTTCACATAAAATGCAGGAGTATCTTGATATAACTGCATTTTTTAGAGGAAGATTTAATTTAAGGTGAAAATCTTTTTATATAAAAGATATTTAGATATACGAAAGGATTGATTTAATATGAATATTATACATTTATAATAAATGATATCTAGTATATATCAGTTAAATTAACCGTAAAAATAATAAACATGACAGTAAAATATATCATACAGAAAAAAATGTAGGTAGACACTTTAAAAGAAATATTTTTGTACAGGTAAATAAATGACACAGGTGACAGAAACACTGATATTTTCAAAGCCAAGCGTTGAAATATTTACTAAAACATAATTTTGAGTAATATAGCTTTTTGTATTTTATAACAACTTTCGTTTGTTTATGAGAATCTCAACTATTTTAATAATGACTTTTGCTGATTGTCGACTTAAATTTCGAAAATATCAAGCATTTGTGATATTATTAAAACAATAAATAGAGAAATTTGATCGGAGGGTAACAAATATTGACTTACTAGCTGTGCCCCGCAGTTTCACTCGCGTAGTTCCCGATCATGTGGGAATTTCGGGATAAAACATAGCCTATGTTCTTTCATGGATCATAAGCTACCCCCGTACAAAATTTCAAGTCAATCGGTTCAGAAGTTTAGCCGTGAAAATGTAACAGACAGATAGACAGACAGACAGAGTTACTTTCGCATTTATAATATTAGTAGGGATAAATATTCGGATACGACCCGTTCGATAATATGAGTAGGTATCTCGTTCATTTAAAAATGGACATACCTAGTACATAAATGATTTACATTAAAACTGCTTAAAATATTTTCCATTGTATATAATATGAAAGTTCAATAACAGACGTAGGTCTGGAGACTCTCATTCAAAATATAGACGAGAACGAAACAAATATGAAACACAGTACCGTCAGCAAAATAAATAATACTCTATTCAAAACTATTCAAAATAAAATATGAATATTTTGAATATTTAATGTATTCTTCATAAAATTTATTACTGTTAGGTTGTCAAAATTTGAATTAGATTAATAGGTTTTGTAATAAAATTTATTAGTTTGATTAAAAATTGAATTAGTCTGTGAGAAATTTAATACAATTCGACACACAGTGACATTTTAAGAAACAAATATTAATCATAAAATTTATAATAAAAAATAACAAAATAAAAGTGAATGTAAAAAACTACAAGATCAAAAAATACAAGTAACTAGCGGCACCCCGCGGTTTCACCCGCGTAGTTCCCGTTACCATTGGAATATGGGGATAAAATTATGCTAAAAACCTTCCCACAGAATTACTCTATCTATTAAAATAAACCGCATCAAAATCCGTTGCGTAGTTTTAAAGATGTAAGCATACATAGGGACAGAGAAAGCGACTTTGTTTTATACTATGTAGTGATTAAACACAATCAAAGTAAAATTATTAAATTAGTAAATAAATGACGGAGTCGTGAGGTAGCATACATAGAAGAAAAATCAACAATGTGAATCTCCTCTTTTTGTAGTCGGTTAAAAAGAAGCTAAAAATTTCACTCATTTTTCCAGCAATTTTCTCCGCCAAAACAACGTTATAAAAACCGAAAAAGAAAATCAGTGTATGAATTAAATATTTTTGTTCGAGTGATATTTATATACGTGTTTGTCAGTCGCCCTTTTCGTTCTGCCGACGATCTAAACAACCTTATAAAATAACGCAATGAATATTAAATTATCTAAATGTCACATGTTTGCAGACGGTGTTGTGAAAGGGCGAAGTATTCTTCCGTTGAAACGTTTAGGTGGCTGCATTTGGCACTCGCTTCTAAGCTTTGTTTGAAGTTCACCGTTTATACCTACATTTGAGCATAAATGTAATACTTCATATGCTTTAATTAAGCCAGGAAAATGTTCTAGCTGTGTTATAACAGTTTAAAGTAATGATGTATTAGACATGTAGCGTATGCTATGATGTCATATTTACACTTCTATGTCTCTAGATTAGACTATTACATTTTATGTTGGTATAACGTAATGATAAAGTTTGGCGTTAAATATTGTTGTACTGATATATAATATTGCTTTTTGCTACGATTTTAATGTCAAATTTGACCAAAATAGGGAACTGCAAATATTTGCTACGAAATGCTACAAATAACTACGAAATTGTCGTAGCAACTGATTCCAAAAAAAAAAAAATTGTCAAATTAAAAAAAAAAATATTTATATCGAAAACTATCGAACAGTTAATATATTTTTACTGCTAACGCTACCTTAAACCCGAGCGATGGATAGCCGAGATAACAACTATCAACACAAATTGTAACCCTTGTTTCATTCGCCAAATTGGTTGCATTTCTACGTGAATTTTAACACGATACCGTAGACACACCCTATTGTACTATTGTGGATCTGTCTACAACTAAGGTGTTAAATAGATATTGTATTAATTTAATTTTGTGTCCGCACACAAAATATCTAGTTAGATAAAGGTATCTACGTTTATATTATGGCTGCTAGTCATCCGCTAGAATGGATGATTAATATAATCTTACTCGTTCGCTAGTCGGGTGAGTATGATACTATGAATCGTCCGTAAACCAAGATTGTCTAGTAGTCCGTCTTAGCGAACGTATAAAATTATTTTATTCATCCGATTACCGTACAACTTGACACTTTGATATTATTCGGGCAATACTAGCTAATGTTTCAGTTAAGAAAATTCTGTTTTGCAGTTTCTTAATGTATTTGAGGTTCTCTTTTTTACAGTACGTAAATCGTTATTTACATATAAAGTAGTTGTATCCCACGTTTCTGTTCGCGTTTGTGTTATCTTAGAACATTTGCGAAAGGAAACGGGGTTCAAATCGGTCGAGTCTTTTTCAAATTTTGCGATAATAGCACATGATTTATTTTATAAGTATTATAAAAGTGCATAAGTATAAATTGGAATTAAAAAAATGCATATGTTTCGTCGTAAATAATGAGGTTTCCGTAATTAATTTCTACAATAATAGAACATACAACTCACACATTTTATTAATATTTAAATAAATAAAAAGATAAATTTATATCAAAACAACCTTTAAATTATATTAATATTCTTTATCAATGCCGTAGTTATAACATAATTTGAATATAAATGAATATAAGCAATATATTACACCTACCACAGTCCCTTGTTCAAAGTCAAGTATCAACCGATGCGTTTTGAATATGAATATGGAAAGCAAAGTCAGGTTTCTTCTGACGATAAAATTTAGTTCAAACGTCAATAAACTCTAACATGTAACAAATAAAGTAAGATTTACAATAACATTTTGAATGGAGATGTTCCCTTGTTGAGGCAGTATCCACTTGAAAGCGCATGGCTTGATGACAGACCAACCACAAATACTACGAAGAATAATCGCTGCAGGTTTTATAGGTCATAATTGTTGTCATAAAATGGTAACAAAAGTGTGTTTTTACGTTCAGCACGAGAGGCGTTTATCATCCAATGTAGTAATAGTACGACCCATGATCGCCGTGGGAAATAAATTTAACGACATTTTAATTGTTTTAGTCAATATTTAGTAGTTTTTACGCATAGTTCGCGCAGTAGCGGAACTTCGGCAATAACATATTTTTTTAGACATAAAATAAGAATATTAACGATTCCAGCACGTGTTAATTGGGCGCTTGTATAATAAATTTTATAAACTGATTGTGCGCTTAAAGTCTCGTGCTGTACGATTCCTACAAAGGATTTTAATTAAAGTCGTGATATAAGTAAATGAAATAATATACAGCCGGAGGAAGGGAATATATTAAGAAATTTAATTAGGGTCGCTAAACAGGCAGACGTCCCATCTGTACAGGGATTTGTATTATAACATTTCTTCGGAAGAACACCTTCTGAATAAAATCATTTAAATTAAATTTCATATATTGTTACATGCGTAATTTATTTCACGGAGATTGGATTCGTAATAAGGTAGGTACTGGTACTATCAGTTTATTTATTAATGAATTCGAATCGAGCGTGACTTCGCCGTATAATAGGGATACGCTCCGCATGTATGGGTTGTACGTATTCTACCCGTTCGCAACGTGAGCATGTTTGTTTAACCAACACTTGGTAAGGGATATTTTCCGATTAGTAGGCGTAGTTTGAAGTCCGTCCTCGGGCGCCAACTGACTCACTGACTACAGTCGATTGTTCGATACTAAATGTCGATGGAATCGGTAACTCATGTATTTTACGACCGACTTTAATAATATATGGGGCGTTGCGTAATTCTCTTTCAGTTTCGCCTTATCCGAATGTCAGTGCAAATATTAGCTTGGGAGTGGCTTAAACGATGAATATCGGATTAAAATAGCACGGTCCCGCCTCGCGCTACATCGTGAATGCTTCAATAATTTTAAAATACACATAATCTTAAATATTTTTAACCATTAATGTGAAAGTTTCGAACGCATCTTGGCAGTTTTTACAATATAAACAATCCGGAGAGCGTTAACAAGAAAGATGAGCTCTACAACTTCAGTTTATGGACAGTAAAGTAGCCGGCACGTGTCTTTCGTTCCGCGACACTTGTTTTGATAAACAGTGATTAAATTTAGCCAGAAGAGATATTGTATTAGTGGCTTGTGATATAAATTCTTCCTTTGAACAGGTGGCCGAGGAAATTAGACTGTCGTCAGTTTCTTTTTTATTTATCAAACTATATAATACTCAATTAAAAATAGATACGGAATAAGAAGTTGGTCCGAACATTTATTTTAATGAAGTAATTTTAATTTATAAAACCAGTTCATATTATAAGATAAATGTTTAAGTTTAAAGACCTCTCCACTTCACTTTAAGTCCGTCCCTTAGGCCCTGTATAAACGCGGTGTCGTTCAACTTTCGATCCTTACAAGAAGTCTACTAAACAACGTACATCTACATATTTGTTACCCATATTTCACCGAAAACATTGGGATTCGAAACAAAACACGAGCGTTGAATGCATTCAACAAATAACATACGAGTACGACCCATTTTCCAGTCTCCAAGTTTTCTAATAAAAATTTCCAATATGTACGTGTTTATGCGTACATACGTACATATCTACGGTATTGGGACTCGGGAGTCAACATCGAAACGAACACAGGTAGGCCGTCAGATAGCTTGCTTTATAAATAGGTAAAGAGCGTAAATAGAAGCGGTTGTATCGGCTTTGAGCCGCTACCAATCGATACGCAACAACCTAATCTGTTACGTCACAAACACCAACATCCTACAGCTGAAAATGTATCTTATCTCTACAATGTTACAATACTATTCTCTGTACAATATCACATGGAATGTTTGTATAACAAGTATGAGTACAAAGACGGAAGCGCAGATACTTGTGTGGATATGTATTGGTAGTTAAAAGTTAAATACCAAACATGTTTCTTGTTGGATCTTTTCTTAATCAAACTAATGGAAATGGCTAGGTTTAGGGTCGGTAATGTAATTTCATTTCATCTGATACATTCTGTTTGGTTTCGTGATCGATCCAGGTGGTTCTGTTAATTAGTATTAACAACTGATGTGTTTTGTATGAGTTAAATGAAGTAATTGAATTGAATTATAACGTGGAAACGTTTTTTATACACTAATTCACTATTAATGTGATTATATTCACACTTATTGTTAATTTTAGATGAATTTTCCGTTTCTGTTGGCGTAAAACATGTTAATGTTATAATAATTTGTAGTATTTTATGTACTGATAAATAGAACGCTTTATATTTGTTTTAAATAATTTGAGTATATAGTGAACGGTGATTGAAATATAGTTTTGAATTTGAAAGCTGTTTTAATTAAAATAAAATTTGAGCAATATAAATATATCAAGATTATAGTTAACTTTTTGCGTATTAGTTACGGAAGTATAAATTAGTAATTTATTACTTTATTCTTTTTATTCTGAACTAAGATTAAACAATTTATTATTTCCTTTTCATCAGATTTACTAAATCCTGGTGTGTTTTTTTTTTTTTTTTTATACTTTAATGTTATTAGGAGTCCGAAACTGTAGTTTAAAATGTAAATTTTATCTGTCTTTAAAAAGTACTTTAGGCTATTATATATAAGGTTTATTTAAAAAGTGTCTCAATCCAAAAAAAAAACGTCTTAATTAAGATACTTTTTAGAAGAAAAAAATGTTAATTAACATAATTTATTAGTGTCTCAAAAAAGTAAAAATCTGCTCAGAAATTCCGTCGCAAACTCGAAGGTCCGTTATTGTAAAAGTTTCAAGCGAACGAGGACGAGTTTTTAAATAAAATCATAAAAGTTTTATCTGTAAGTTTGACGCAACGATTCTATGAGGTTCTTATATTACCCGTACTTTCGCCTTACCGAAAATATTTTTAAAGAATTCGCTCAGACCAAAAGAAAATTTACTAAAACTTTTTCATTGAAATTCGAATTTATTCCATTATATTAAGGAATTTATATTTAAGTTTGGGTCTCATTTTTAATTAATGATTTTTTTGTTCAATGTACCGCTAAAAATTTTAGATTATTTTCTAATGTTGATATAATAAAATACTTAAATGAATGTAAAATTATTCAGTTCGTTCAATTGCCTACAGTACAGTTTATAGATAAATTTTCCCAAATTCTCCAATTTCCTTTTACGATCCAATCGTAGAAGCGATGAATTCGGCTTCTTAATGGCGACGCCTCATGACCCTAAATGGAAAGCTGGATTTCCTTTCGTACGGTTAGAAGGAAACTGCATATATATTTTTGTAGAATAAAGTTTATTTTATTGCAATATTACAAAGGAATCTTTGATTAATCAAAATCATAATAAGAACACCAAATACAGATTACATATAATGAACTATCACCGGTGATTTTATTGCCGAACATCGATAAAAGGTTTTGCCGTATCAAAATAAATCGATACACATAAAAATTTTAATATCTAGCGGCAATTTTTTTATTAAACACCTATTGATCTAGAAAAAATGTGTCCATTAAATTAATATTTCTTTCAAAGTAGATACCGATACGACCATTTGGGTCGCGTTAAAAATACTCGAGAGGATTACAATTCTTTTACGACTTATGTTTATAGCATTTTTATGTTATACCAATTGCCATTGGTTGACAATCTGATACTTGTAAATTCTAGCAAAATATGTAATGGTATTGAGTTTATTAAAATGCAAATTGTAAGTTTAATTTTACTGTATTTGTAATAATAGGGACCGGTTTTTTGTATGCGTAATCAGATGGTAGCATAAGTAGGTAACTTTTAAATATAAAATCTAAGTATTCTGTTGATATTTTCACTGGAAAAGACATACCCACCGCTCATGCTCAACGCGTGTCGGTGATCTGTAATTCGAGCCCTGGTTGAAATAATGCAAACATGTATCCAGGAATCGATCTCAGGTCCTTAGTATTACAAGGCAGGCTCACAACTGTCTAGGCTCACTAATAAAAGTAATCATAAACCTAAAGAAATATATCTAGATACACACACTAATAATATTAATAACCTTTCGTTTTTCCTTAACAAACAAACATTCAATTACTTATTTTGTTAATAGAACAATCCAATCATTACATATAAATAGGTAAGTTTCGATATATGTATATTATCCGGAGTGCCATAAAGAAACATTAAGGAAGCTATACTCTATAAGTAAGGGGAGAGAGAAATACTAACCGAAACGGACGGTTTATACCGACTGAGTAAATTTAAGATATTTTTCTTCTTAAAAACAAATATCTATTAACTTTTTGCCTTCCTTCTGTTCTATAATAAAATCCATTATAAAAACCTGACGTTTTCCTAAAGCAATTTCAATGTAAATCTTTTTAAAATGGAGTAGATTAAGATTGTTTTAATCAATTAATGATTTGTTTGAATGTGGATTTGTAACACGTGTCTTCAAGGATTTGTTTCTAATATTTATTGCGCTCCATTTTTCTTAGGGATTAGTGGATTTTTCTTTAAAATATTTATTCAATAAACACAATCAGTGCCGCCTCATTACTTATGAAAAATCGTTTCTCTACAGTCCTCTATAAAAAGCTCATTCCAAATTAAAATTAAGGTCTAACGTAAGCAAAGAAAAGAATCTCATATTTTTACATACTATTTCAATCGAAAATGAACTTTAATTTGTAGGAATACGGGATAATTTGGCTTAAATTATACCGTATGTACGATCTATTTGATCTATTTAAACGTTAGCTGTCAAAATAACTGGTTGTTTTTAAGATCCATTTGTGTGGTGGGCCGCAGTAGTGAATTATTATAGATGTTAAAAGAACAACACAATATGTAGATATTTTAGTTGTGTTAGATAAAGTGTTAATAGGAAAACAAAGCTTGTACCTACTATGAAATTATTTTATATGCCTACACTCTTATTAAAAATAGCACTTTGTTTACCGCAGTTAACGTAGCTACTACACGTATCAAGAATTTAAACAACTCTTATAAAATGTTATGAATAAAAATTATCTGATATTATTGTTTCTCTTTATAACGATAAATAATTATTACATCATTGTATCAATATGGCAAAGTTCATGGTCGATTGATATTTCATAGAAAATCGGAACGCGATATCTAAATGCAGTATTTGTAGGTATCAAATCACATCATTTGCTTCGTTTTCACACACACACACACACACGTGAGGATAACGTTCACTTACATATCACATGTATACTGACAGAGTCCATTAACATGAAGCGTTATTGAGGCGATATCTGGAACCCCAAGCCACTCCGATAGCCCCGCGTTCCATTAAAAGAAACCATAAAATAAGATTATTATGTGTTAATAATTTCAAGAGAAAGAACGCCCTTTAAAAGTTCTCTCGAGACAAATTAAAAATTCATATTCATTATTGCGTTGTAAATTTTTCATGTGTAATCAAAGATTTATACACTTTAAAATGGAAAATTAAATTGTGCTTTACCATAAAGAGAGAAAAAGTTATTTAACCAGTAGCTTAATAATACTGAACTTGAACTGATGGGTTTATCATGAAACACAATATTTATCTGTATTTTTAAGTATTAATTTATTTTTGTAAATGCCTTCTTTAATTTCAGAAAGATTTTATCAGTTGCCGTAAAGAATATTTGATAATTGTATGTTTTTCGACTTCGTAGAGGTCAGATTTCGTAATACAAATTGATAATATCTGTTCTTCTGTGTTCAGCGGTTCTACTCGGTATTTTAGGATAGAAGTTTTGTCCTTTGGATGGCAATTTATCCAAATCCATTCTGCCTCTTAAGCAAGTAAAAATAATAAAAATTCACACCTGTAAACTACTTACAAGCAATTGTAATAAAAATATAATTAAACTAAAATGGTTGCTTTTTCGAACAAATATAAATAAAAGAACCTGAGGCGAATTGCGGAAGCCGACATATTTCATATTCATGTAGGTAGGGTATACCTGCTTAAGCGGGTGTAGGGAAACGAAAGGCGTTTACTTCGAGCTTGTCACATAAAATTAGTATCTAATGGCTTCGTACAATAACAGACCTGTTCCAAGCGATCCGAACACACATGAAGTCTGTAGGTATTTCAAGAGATTAAGATTACCTTCGACACGTTATCAGAGTAGATAAAAATGTGTAAATACCAACTGCTTTTTAGAATTACCAGTATCGATAAATATTTCTTGTTCATTTTGCATAAAATACTTCAAAGGCGGCCACCGGCCCTTCTTAATTTAAACATTTTTTTAGCAAATTATAAAGTTGAATAAGTAATTTTTGCTGTGAAAATGGTATTTTTACTTTTTAATTTTTCCCCTTTGCCAGATGAAGATAAAAATTTAAATTATCTTGATAATTGAGTTCACTACTTTATGGTAAGCTAAAATTAGAATAAAAGGCGTAAACCTTTGGAATTTGATACCTATTGAATATTTATCTACTACTTAGCAGTACCCTGTGGTTTTTATCTTTTAAATTAAATTCTAATTTTTGATTACACGGGATAAAAGATACCAAATGTTTTTTGGAATAATGTATAGTTTGTTAGTCCTTTTAATTAATTATTATCTAGTGAAAGTTTGGTAGAAATCGGTCCATCAATAATCCGCATACTTATAGACATAACATGGAAAAATATATAACTACTTCACAACACAATAAAAGCCGGGTGTTACAAACAAAATGAGATACACAGTTAGTGTAGCAAACGTATTGTTCCTTCGTCCAAGGTAAATGTGAAAGTTGAGCAAACCCATATCAGTTCAGCTGTGGAGACGAAAATGGCTCAATCGTTTTGTCCATGCTTTTTAGTTTCAAACGTCCTTTCTTGGAGCCGAATTCCGCCTATTGTGACGTAATGACATTGAATGACCGCATTCGCAAGTTAGTTTTATTTTCGTTTTCCTTTCGGTATTGGGCGTCCGTCTTTAGGCGTAATGTGGGATTTGCGAAATATATGATAATATAAAAAAAGATTTGGTGCTTATGATGCAATCCTTTAAGTAGGTACTTTGTAGTTATTACTTAGGGCTTAATAATGTGATATTTAAGATTAGTTTTCATATTAACTAAGAACCTTTTTATTACGAGTGTTAGTAATAGTAGAGGTAATGTAAAAGTTAAATGGGTAATGTTTGCTAGCCAAAGATATAAATAAACTCTGTGATCAATCACTCTATCTTCATCCAGCATATGATCCACAACTAAATTTATTACCTGTATGTAGAGCATCAAAACAACGCACCCAGATCGGAACAGATATTTCCTACAAAACAAACGCTACATACATACTTCGGAAAAACCGAACACTTTCTACCTTTTCCACCCTCAAAAAGTGGCGAAAATCTTAAAATATTACCTCGATACCTGTTCATAATCTAACTGAAACAAACTGTTGTAAGTTATGTCCAAACAAGCGATGTTTACCGCCAATCAAGTGTCGTACTTTATGGTACAGAGTCGGTATAACTTACAGTAACGAGGGAAGGACTCTCCGTAATGAGACAGAAAATTCAAGGAACGTTTGTTTAGTGACAAATGTGTACTGGTACCGAAAATATTACCATTATTTAGTTCAAATTATTTTGATGTTACGATGTAATTCACAATATTTATTTTGAAATTGTTTGAGTTATGATTTGTTTTAAAATGTTGTTTATTTTATTTGGTGTTGAAAGGGATTTTGGTGGATATCTTTTTAAATAAATTGTCAATAAGTAACATTATTCTAGATAAATAATCATCCTTATAATTTTCACAGTTGAAACAAAATCAAAACAAACGTTTACACAATCTACTACAGTAGTTAGTTCTACTATTATACTACTACATAAGTATTACGATTTTTCTCTCTCGCTCCATTTTATCGGGCAGTTAATATTATTATTTATTGCGATGTTTGCCCTGGTTAGAAGGGCAGCTCCATTAGACTAAAATAGGTTGAGGGCTTGATAGACGAACAACGCGTTCAACCGATTCATTTGTTTGTTTAGGTACAATACATTAATCACGAATTAATGTACACGAAATTTAATGTCTATAATTGAATAGTGATTTATTTTTTAAACTAACTTTAGACAACATATAAGTATTATGTAATACGAAGAAAAAAAACTAAACGGATCACTAGGCGGATAAAATTTAGGCGGCGTAATTTGTTACTTGTGACCCTTAAATCGAATAACAATTTATTTTGGGTGTAGCTTATACCTACCTAAATGTTCGTATTAGCTAGATAAGATATACATTATTGATTTTAACCCATGAAACCACAAGAATCACGGCTGGTTCACCCTCAAAATGCGGGTAGAGCGGTTTCCTTCAATATATTAGTCTGAATACGATGATAATAACGCTTTAACTTACTTTAAGATTCTCTATTATCGTAAAGTTACGACAGAGCTAAAATAAACACAATATTTAAAAAATAAAATTATAAAAAGATAACTAAATTCTAAATTTGAATTATATAAAAAATGAAATTACTTATTTAAAACCAGTTTTTTAAAACAAGACTTATCAATTTAGCTATTGTTAATTATAGAAGTTACATCACAAAACATAACATTTCAAATCAATTGAATCGTTTATGTAATAACAAATGCAATTGAATGGAGTATTACAGTGTTTTTACGACCATAAATTTTTGTTAGTATAGTGTCATGTCATAACACAAAAATGTGGTGTGGTTCTTTAAGGGCAGCGCACACTACGTGGACTAAAGACTTAGTTGACAAGAGACTTACATTTAAAAAGTTTATACAAATTATTTTAAATAGGTATATGGTTACAGTTGAGAACTAAAAAAATGTGTGAATATTTATCTGAATAATAATCTGAGAATATTTGTAATAAATTGTCATTTAGGTACCAAAAATTTGGCAAAAGAAAGAATTAAATTAGCATTTATTTGAATTAAATATTAAATTGAATTAATGAAAAGTAGTTATGTCTTTATTTATTTGATTTTTAGAATTTAATTAATTGCCATTACTATTTTTTAATCCACTTATAGAAATGTTATTAATTTCAAGAAATGTAGTATTATAATATTAGGATTATGAATTTAATAAACTATTAACAACATTTTAACATAATAAATTTTGTCATTTGTAGAACTGATGTAGGTGTAAAAATATTTTCAAGACGTGAGAATATCTGAACACATATTATTATGAACACATGCATAGATATTGTAAGGACTTATGACGTCAATCGTTCAAGTGTACGCCTCCCTTAACTTGCTCACTGAACTCTTTATCGCAATATAATTGAGTAATGAAGGAAACAAATCAATTTATTTATCAATTGTCTCTTATTAGATGGCGCTTGCTACTATTATATTGAGTTTAAAGGTAGCTTCAATAAATTAACGCGATAGGTCATCAAGCATCGTGTGATTTATCTTTTTGGCTATTGTAATTTATTAGTAAATAACAAGTCTGTACATTCATTAATTAAGTGTATTTATATATTTATTTACTGTTATATAACGTGTAATTCCATACTATGATGTGTGTACTTTAGGTTCAGAATAAGATTTTAATCCCTGACTAAAAAACATAAATACATATAAGAAGAAAAAAGAAATCTCAAAGATTTTTTATACTTCGATTATGTAACCGAAATATACAACAATCTCATCTACTGCTTCTATAAATATTTGCATGCGTACTTGATACAAAACACGTTTATCTCAAATCTTAAGCCGATATCGATATTTGTATCGTATTTCCTCCGCGTTATGGTTTATAATACTTGAGAGAGCGTGTTATCGTATGAAAATATACAAAAATGCTTCTTAAGAATTTTCAGTGACAAAATAAATGCATAGAAAAATTCTTTCTTGTTATAGGAAAGGCGGGGATCAGGCACTCACGTCGCGCTACCTACATATTTTATTGACACTGTTTTGGGAACATGAGAAGAATATCTACGGATATATCTGGAGACAAGTGAAGTGAAACGAAATAGGTATAAGAAAAATATTTAAAAAACTTATTTTTTACTCCTATTTTCTACCTAATTATGATTACATAATTTTTATCTAAATTCTATTATAAATATTTTATAAATTGAATATAGTAATTTATATGTTAATTTTAACTAAGAATCCTAATCGATTACTAGATTAAATAACAGACATTTTAAAATAGTTTTAAATAATGTAATATATACTTAATTTCTTATTTATTTGGTCATAAGTTTTCTATGATAGGTATCATTATAAGAACACATTAGGTTGTTGTAAGTTTCAATTTTTCTACAACATCATTAGCATACCTTATTGTGTAGGTTTAAAACAAAGTGCGAAAAATCTGTCCACCTAGAAAAAAACTGTCCACCATTTAAATATCATTACGAGAAGAAACATTTACCATTAAGTAACATATCACTACATAGTATAAAACAAATTCGATTTCTCTGTCCCTATGTATGCTTAGATCTTTAAAACTACGCAACGGATTTTGATGCGGTTTGTTTTTATAGATAGAGTGATTCAGTGGGAAGATTTTTAGTATAATTGTATCCCCATATTCCTTTGGGAACGGGAACTACGCGGGTGAAACCGCGGAGCGCCGCTATTTAATATTATATAGCAACGCTTTCAAAAGGTAAAACACACATTTTCTTCCAATTCGCCTCACCTATTCACCCCGTGTGTATCAAGTCCTGGTTCTTTATAGCATATCAGTCGGTGCGGTATTCCCAAACTGCACTTTAGAGCTCCCGACCGGCATATCTAATACGTACCTACATACATACACACTTACTATACATGTATTTGTCCTGCGTCCTCTGAATTCGGAACACGTAACTTATGTTTTTAGGCGAATTTCTTGTGTCCTATATTCTTTGGTATATGTATGTATAGTAACCTTAAGGTTGTGTTAAATATTTTGTGTCCATGCGTTCAGTTTGGGAGACAATCTGATCAAAAATTTCTGTTGTGTCCCTTTTGTTTTTTATTTTGAGGGTGTTTGGGTTAGAGGGGGATTGTAGTTTTAGGCACATGTATTATAGAAAATGAAGTTGAAAACATTATATAAAAGCCATATTTATTTGGTTAGGATCGTTTTATGAAATTGATATAATAAGTTTGAGTTACACAATTGTGTCTAAATTAAAAGTGGGGTTATGTTAGAGATTTTTTAACTAACAGATTTCTGCAATAGATTTTTTGTGGACGTTTTTTAAATAAAAATATTTAGACCTGCACTAACTACTTTAAATTCATTCAACTTGTATTAAATGATAAAAGTACTATATATTAAAATAAATTAAATACAATAAATATTTCTTTACATAAAAACCAATAAACAGTTACATTTCATTCATAATTAAGTAAATAAAAGATATTCAACGTTACTTGCAATTGGTTAAAACTCTGTAATGAGATTATTATTTACACATTTTATTTTAATTACATTGAAGTTAGCGCGTTTTTTGTTACTAATTAAAATATTTAAATATGTAAGTATGTGAATACGAACCGCTTAAAGAGATAATATCTAAATCAAAATGCTGTTTATGTATAAACTTTGAAATTATTTTACTTGTACGTAGGTAGATTTGTGAATTCCTTGTGGGTTTAAACGGTATCTACATACCTAATTTCTACTGAACTCACTCATTTATTGTTTTAAGAGTTAATTAAAATATCTGTAGTTGTATTGAATTAATTAGATTATCTGAAGTTACAGTGAAATTGGGTAAAAGTGTTTTTAATTACATTTAGGATACATTTTCAAAGAAAAGTTTAAGGAAAATGTACTCTATTACTTGGTAATAAGCAATAGTTTACTTAATACAATGAGAAACTTTTCTATTAATATGAAATTAGGTGACTATACAGTTTTGGGTGAAAGTTTGTATTTGTTTTATAAAGTGTTGAAATAAATGACTGTTGTGCAAATTAAAGAATAATTGTTTCTAAGTCTAGTATGTATAATAAGACTGAAGTTAAATATTTAGATCGGAACTAGCTGTGCCCCGCGGTTTCACCCGAGTAGTTCCCGATCCCGTGGGAATTTTGGGATAAAACATAGCCTATATTCTTTCCCAAAACATAAGCTACCCCTGTACCAAATTTCAAGTCAATCGGTTCAGTAGTTTAGCCGTGAAAAGGTAACAGACAGACAGAGTTACTTTCGCATTTATAATATTATATTTATATATATTTACGATTAGTAAGGTTAAATGACATTCGGACTTCACACAAATATTGCGCCGTAAGTAAGTGAAACATAATGATGTGCCTAAGTGCAAGTTAACACAGAATTGAAATAGTAATATAAGATTAAATTTCCACTTCATACACTATTTAAAGTCTACTAATAATACTTATTTAAGTCTTAAAACCGTTAGAAATTATACTAAGCAATTGTATATCTAGAACAACTTAATTTATTCAGAATAGATTAGTATAACTAAGGTACTAATGTCGAAACGAAATCTCTACTAACATTATAAACAGGAAAGATCTGTTTGTTTGAAACTAAAAGGCTCCAAAACTACTCAACCGATTTCAGAAAAATTTTCACCATTAGAAAGCTACATTCACCTTTAATAACATAGGCTATATTTTATTCCCGTATTATCACGGGACTGGGAACCACGCGGGTGAAACCGCGAGACGTTGCTAGTTCCATAATAAAGGTGTTTGTAGGCATCTGATTTGTAGAGGACTTAAGATATTATAATTAGATAATTATATATAAATAGCAGGTACTAGGAACTGATTGCAGTCGTGTATTGATTGTTTGATTAATTTATTATTTGTTGTGTGAGATCTATAATTTATTTGTTTAAAGAGTTGAAATGATAATGTTTTGTTTGCTTGTAACTTCAATTAATGAAAAACATTACGATTTTTAGGAACCTACCACGATAGTATAAAAAAATGATTTTTAAGAAGATATTATTATCTTCTTTTCTATAACTTAAATATAAGAAAAAATAATTTAATTAGAAAAATAATAAAGTTTATTATTATTTTCCTAATTTAATTATTATTTTTTTGATCTCTCTCTAAAAATAATTGAGAAAAGAAGAAATATAACGTTTTAATAACAAAATTGCCTAAATATGTTTATAGTTAAGTATATTTATTTATATTGTATCTACTATGTGATTGTATATAAATATTAACAATAATAATACGCAGCTCTTCCCCTTCTTACCATCTCCAAACTAGATCCAATATGCATAATATCTAACTGTATTTGAACTAAGTTTCTGAGTGTCTACTTATTGTAGTTTCATTAATATTCCTAGGAGTGGCGTTGGTTCCAAGTTGCCAAGAAACTATCACCGTTGTTATTAGATATCCTATAATATAATGTATTTTATAGTTAACTATTGATTGTTATTGTTAAATATTTAACTTTTGTTTCTTATTTATTTAAATATTTTAGTTTTGTTTAAGTCCGCTTTTCTGAAAGATTTTTTCATCTATCCAAAAACATTTAAGAAAAGTGGTCATAAATTTTACCATCAAAAATCCCATAAAAATTTCAAATATTAAAAATTTACGCAAAAAATAATCCGTTTTGTTACCAAATAAAATAATCCATGTCACTATTCTTCCTCAATATGCTAATAATTAGAGAGACCGTTAATCTGCAGTACGATCTTACTTGCCGATTACTTTTACTCCACAAAAAATATCGTAACAATGTCAACATAACGTTACTAACTTAATAATTCGACCTTTCTGTTTTAGGACCCACTTAAACACAGCCAGCCAATCGTGTGAAGACTCGGGTATACTCATCAACATATCCAACTGAACTACATAATAACATATTGTATTTATTTTCATTACGAATGTACCGAAGCGCAATATTTTCATAGTTTTATAGTTGTCTTGATATCATGCCAAGTTACTTTTATAGTCGTTCTAAGGACTTTATATAGTTAGTACCTTTAAAGAAGAGTGGTGTAAGTAAGATGTTTAAATAAAATGATAATGTTTTATTGAGATTTTGTTTGGTTAAAATATCATATTGATAAAATAATTTAATTTATGTTTGTGAATTACTTATGTTATGAGACATTGTATAATTTCAAAATTATATTACTTATCTGTACAATTATATTAATTAACTAACAATCAATAAGATTCTAGAATATTTTTATTATTTAAATAAATTAAAAATAAGTTGAAATATTTTTTAGCAATTGTTTTGTAGGGTATTTTTTTTGCAGCAGTTTTCTAGTCAATAAGTTATTTATATTTGTGTACCTATCAACCAATACTAAATATGAAAATAATAACAAAAAACATATAATATTAATTTCGAGTAATTATTTACTTATGTCATTACACTTTCAATTCAACCAATGTTTAGTACAGCTGTATCAAACTTGCAAAAAACATCCTTATCGGCAGTAGACAACCTACATTATTGAAAACTATTAGAAAAACTTGTTTTACATGCAAAATGTGTTTTTAAATTGGCAATTTAGTTACTGACTTTAATGAATATTTGTTTTCGTTTTTACTTTAGTTATAAGTAGATAAAAGGTACTCTTGTATATACTTACCTATTTTAATAAATGGTTTGACTTTGTGGTTTGTTTTATTTAATTTATATAGATACTAAGTAAATAAAAGGAAATTAAAATGCTGGCTTAAGTAGACTGCTCGTTGAGACAAAGGGTCTATTTAACGACCTTCAAGTAAAATTACTCACCAAGTAAAGTTAGTTTTGTCTCTTTTTTATTTTATATCAAGTGACAAAGACAAAACTTGTAAGTACTTACTCAGAACGTTACTTGAAGATCGTGAAATAGGCCTTAAGTACCTTAATCTAAGATTCATCAAAAATGTAGTACCTATTCATATTTATATTAACCTATAAACATGTGTTTTATAGCTTAAGATTTAGCTACAATATAAAGTCATAAAGCGTCATTTAACTACAAACAAACTTACCATTTTAAACACCCTTTTATATAATCAACTTGTAAATCTATTTTTACTTATTAAACACTAGTGAATCACTCATTTTCACTCACTCAGTTATTATTTATCACTCAGAACTACTATTGCGTCTCAGAACTAAGACAGTTTAAAAATGAACTTTTCTTATACAATACAATATTTTAGTAAAAAATATATTTAAATAAGTATTTAATTTTTTTAAACAACATCGAGTTAACGCCCATTACCGTAGAGCGGTTTAATAGATGGATTTTTTCATACAATCTTATTATAAACTATCTTAAATTACATACAATTACAAATTGTCTTAATTACTACCGTTTTAGGTAATTAAATACGCATAACAAAGGTCTCTAATAAATACGCACGTATTAAAAAAAATGATATTTTTATTATTTTTTTAAATCAAGGAAATTGATATTTTAGTTAAATTTTGTAGATAATATTTAATATAAAAAGGTGAACAAAGATAATAAATAAAAATATAATACCATTATATATTATTACTAATTTAAATGAAAATCTCATTACAATAAATAACGTATATTACGTAGGTATTATTAAGTGAAGCGCTCATGGCCCAGTGCTACCCGCGGATCACTTGTGATCCGTGCGGTTAAGCAACGTCTGGCACCGTCATGACTGTGATGGGTCATTACTAAAAATGACTTTTAATTTCATGAGCGTTTCCGTGCTTCGGAGGGCACGTAAAGCCGTCGGTCCCGGTTGTCGTACTAACATCTTCGACAGTCGTTACGGGTAGTTAGAGTCCTCAAAAGTCTAACATTCAGTTTAACCAAGAATGTCGTATAGCCCTCTGGGTTGTGAAGGTCTGATGGCAGTCGCTTCACGTAAAATACTGTCATTCCGCCAAATCTGGTTAAACTGAAAACCGACCCCAAATAGACATGGGATAAAGGTTCGGAAAAAGAAAAAGAAAGAAGACGTAGGTATTATTAAAATATAAAACATGTGTCTACTGCTTTATAATAAAATAGATAAAAACAGATTTTATACTATTATACAGACATCTTTACAATGAAGCCTACGTTAAACAGGTATACAACTATTTACATACAGTTTTAAAATACTGTATAGTGCATATCTACATAATATTATTTTAATGTAAGTATGTGTTTATACATGTATTTATTATAACTAATTTAAATTTTCGGTGTAATGATTAGTTTAATTTTATAAATCCTACTAATAAAAGTACAGTCGGTATTAAAAGTGTATTGAATAATTATTTTTATTTTTACAAGCCTTTATTTAGATTCACCTGTCCCGTTGTCTGTAATCAAATCATGGAAGCCATTTTTCAACCACTTCTGGTTATCCTATTGAGCTGAGAGACACACCTATGTAAGTCCCATGAAAATGCAAGAAAAGCTAAAAAAAGTTTGTTTTTAAAAAGGTTTTTTTATATATTTAATAAATAGTTTGTTTATCCTTTAAATATCTTTAAAATACATAAGTGTACATGTTACCTAAATTGTACCTATTTTAATTACAGTAGGTATCTACAACTACCTACAATCGAAACTTAACAAAATCGGGAGTTTAAATTGTTCGTTTTACGATTATTGTATACTTCGATAGTACTTACCTTCTGAATACAAATTCAAGATTTTGTTACTCACACAAATTTATAGAAAAGGAAAATTGCGTCAGGTTTATGTCACTAAGGCTGAAATAAAATTTATTATATACCTAATAACAATCATATAAGTATAAATACATAATAATATTTATATATAATATTCATAAATTTCATTCATTTACTATCACATCTTAAAATATTTATTCGTATATGTAATTTTGTCTGACTGTTTTATCATATTCTACAATTGTCTTATCTTAATCTTTTGTCTTCTTTTGTCTAATACAATGGAGCATTTGTTTCAAGTAAATGCAGCTCTATTGCAGTGTAATACGGTTGAACGGCATGAGATTCTTACCTCGCCGTAACACAGTCGTTGACTAGCACGGGAGGTAATGAATATTGCATAGTATACCGCCACTTTAAAAAAAAAAAAATGTTGGATCAAAATTGTCATTTGTTTTTAAATTGTTATTTTGGTTGAAGGATTTGATCATAGATTTAATAACTTTGTTGATAAAATATTGTATTAGGTTGGTGTACATTAGTTATAAGTTTTATCAGAATAAATATATATTTCATTTCATTTCATTTCATTATTAGGTGTCCGACAAGTAGAGTACACACATGTAAAATCATATTTCAAGGTATATTTTATTGGCTAGATTTGCCAAAGAAAAATCTAGAAGAATTTTTCGTATAATACTTTATAATGGAAAATTGGTAAATTCAGAAAGACAAATAGGTAGTTTCCTTGGAAAGAGAGCTTACTAACAAATAACTATGGAACCTATTTATTAACAATGTATTTGCACTAACATAGTACAAGTTAGACTTAATATTACGAGTGAGTACCATTTACTTTCTGACTACAGTAAGTATTTATAGGCAATGTAACCTACTAAGTAGATAATGGGTAGTTTTCCGCATTATAGACCTTTGCAAATAGTTCCTTTGTATTTGCTACGCCAAGCACATTTAAATCAGTTTAAGATCATCATTATAAAACTATTAATACAAGTAACAACTTACTATTAGATATTTCAATAATAAACTGAGACAAATAATATAGACTTATCATTGAAAAAAGTCTATTTTTTAAATCGATATTTCTTAAATAAATTATTAATACAATCAAAACTTTTTTTTATTACAAAACGATTCTTATCTTAAAAAACGAGCAATTTATTCAACAAATACCCACCACACTAAACACTGAATAATTATCATTCGTTATTATAAAATCGATACTTAACAGTCACTACACTCAGATGACTATTACCACAATTATATCCACCTCTTTATTATAACGATCTATTCGAATGATGCGAGATCGATACAGTGTTGCCATAAGCAATCGATTTCGTCATTCAAATAACGATGGAATCGATTTACCCGACTAGAAGCGAGTAGGTATAATCGTACAGAATCGTTTTTATGACCGATTCAATACCAGGTAGGTACTGGTGATGGCTTATTGATTTTTATTTTTGGAGTTCCTCATATTTGTTGTATTGTGTTTGATGTTCTGTACAATTTTGATTAAGGTAATGTTTTTATGAAGATGTTTTATTATCATGTAAATCATGTACCTATGGTATTTTGCTATAAGTAATAAGTATTTCATATACTTAAATATATTAATCGTTCAAGTAATTTATAGGGTCCTATCTATAAATTCATTGAGAAAAGCTAGCTCTACTGTGTCATTATATCTTTAACTTAACTCTTTGGAGTTAAGTTAAAGATATACTTAAAATAAATAAATAGTTTTCGAAATTCATATAATTGTGAAAAGAAAATTTACTTAAATAAAAAGTAATGTTTAAATTTAACCTATATTTTGTTCTAGGTAGAGTTGTAGAGCAAGAACTTGTTAATGAAAAACTAAAACAAAAAATTGATGACAACAAAAATAAAGTTGAAATTAAAACAATTTAAAGTTTTTTTTTTATATATTTATCATTTATTCATAGTTCATAAATACTGTATTAAGTTAATAAAGTAACATGATATTAATGAAATAAATTTTGTGAAACCACTTCACACATCTTTTAACATTTTAATGGTAAAACTTTTAAAATACTCTACTCAACTTAAAAACTAAGTAGAGTCCTTAATTTAAGTTCTATTAGGGCAAAAAATACTGAGTTTTTAATGCCTTGATCTTCAATTTACTACTTATGGTATAAAATATCTCTTTTGCTCTACTCAGATAAGTCTTTTGTTAAAACCAAGTAACTGAACTATAAAGCAATGTAGAGTCATATTATATCACAATATATTAAGGAAATATTGATACATAAATGCATTTACTTGATTACTTAATTTATTAACCCTTACAAACATAACCCATGCCAAGCTTTTAAGGTTATGTGAACTTGAACTCTAAACAGCTGATATAAAACGTGTAGGCAGAGCAGTTTTATATGACTCTACTAGCCTAAAACGTTAATTATATGTATATAACATGCGTAAATGATACATAAATTAAATTCAGTTATTAGTAAAACACATATTTTAAATAAAACTAGGTTTTTGTAACAGGTTATTGTTTAAATAACCTAAAAATGTCAGTGACCTTGTTATTCAGGTAGATTTATGTTTATTTTTGTTAGATATAACATTCGTTAGACGAATAATGATAAAAAATAAATGGAAAGTTACCTAGAGCTCTTCTCGGAATTTTCCTATTCTATTTCAGTAGATTGTTAGAAACCCAATTCCATTAAGACCCTATTATTACCAGCTGACTCTCATTAGAATACATAGACGCACACGCCATCTAGCGGTGGGTGTTTGAACTAAGTAGTAAAACAGCGGCCTCTACAGTGAAACGTCCGAAGATTACACGTTTCCTCACTACTACACTGACGCGTGTTTGCAGCTCGCTCACTCGCATATGTAATGAGAGAGATACAAATACCACCCAAGATGTCTTCTAAATTGGCTTTTTAAAACGGGCGCTGTTGATTGGTCAACGTTGGAGAGTACGAACTAGATTTTTCCTGATCACGCCAATCGGATGGAAATATGCGAAGAGAGAAAGCCGCCATTCTATTTTAGGTGGAGTCGGTCTAAAGAACCTCCTTTATATTCCTGACGTTAGCAGTCATTTGAGTTATGGATGATGGCGTAAGTCTACGTTTATTTATATGAAATCTGCTGAATTCTCTTTTGGTACAATATTTTTGGTGGAAAATAATGCTGAGCTATCAGTAGGCAATAAAACTCAACAGATATTTTATTGCTTGCCTATAAATGAGTCAGTATGATGGTACAAAATATTGATAAGATTTTAGATTTAAGTCGGCCTACTTTTATACATTTTCTTTAAAATATGCAAAATAGGTAGAGCTATAAAATTGAGATCGGATGATAAACTGACCATAAAATTTATTAAGTACTCTGTAGTCTGTGTCAATGATGAATTTCAAATATTTAAAAAAGAAGCCTTATGTAAATAAAGTTTTCTAATTAATTATTACTAAAGTATGTAGACTCTACATTGTAGAGTCATACAAAAATAATAAGTACATACAGCGCTGTTAGAAATTAGAAGTCTTACAGTGAAATTTCTTGGAGCTAAAAGTAGTAGATAGCGGAGATCGTAAAACAAGAATTATAAGGAAAACTCAAGGAAGGCAATTTAAGAAAGAAAGGAAAGGAAACTGGTAGAGCGAAAGAAAATAAATTCATAAACTCACCGATATTTTGGCGGTGGTACGGTCACGAACAAAAAATATAATAAGATGGGCTTGCCTTAGGAGTGAGGATCCGTGTCATTAACATTTACTTGGGTACGCAGGTAGGTACAGTCAACATCACATTTCTTACAATCAAATAAAAAACTTATCAAACAACTGTATCAATAATTAAAACGTAACAATAAAGATATAACAAATTAACACCCGTTAGTTTTATAACCTATTTAGGTGCTACCAAAACAATAAACCTAAACACTGTTACATATTCGAATCGCTGCAATAAACTTCTGTTTATTCTGCCATTTATTTCACATTTATGACCGAAAAAAATAACCTCGTGGGAACTTTACTACAAGAAGTGAAGTGGCGCCCCAACCATCACGTCGTAAAACTTAAACTTCTGAATGAAACATCGACCCATAATTGGCACATTAAAACGTCGTCCAATGACAAAATTTTATTGACTTGCTGTAGGCAGGATAACACACAACAGGTGACCGTAGGTTTTTACGAGCAAAGTCAGGCGCGTGCCACGCCATAAACCAACATTGAAATCGTAAAATCGTAAGAGCTATTTAAATTGCCCCTAATAGAACATTATAGTTGTCTCAATGACGTGTTTAGTTTTATGTGATTTTGTATAAGTAGGCGCCTCTATAAAATGAGATGACGTAGAGTCAAGTGGCAATAAAATTTGTTACAATTTAACATCGCAGACTGGCTCTAGACAGAGGAAATAATCCAAGGTGTATTTTATACAGTTAACAAGTTTAGAAACAAACAAAATTTATAATTTTGTCCACACTCGATTTTCACATCGAGTTTCGATAATATTGTAACAGTTTTGGTATCGATTGTACCGTCCATCGTTGCTCAAACATTGGAAGCCAGGAGGAGAATTTTCGTTGGTGTCTGTTTTAATATAATCTCCCACAAATTTATTTCAAAGTTGTGTTTTGAATTAGATATGATAATGAAGATATTATATTCTAACGGCTTAATTGTTTTGGTAAACGAACCTTAGATTTTTTATGTATTTACCTTCATACTTTGAATTGAATAGATAGTAGTTATATTAATATCAGTTTATATTATTATTCATACCAAGTAGTCGAAGAGCAGAACTGAATGAGTATTGTCTAATAAAATATGAATATATAATTTTAAATATGTAAATTCAAACGTTACGTTAAAATTCTATGAATTAATATATTTTTATAAAGATAGGTATGTAGCGGAGGCTTATATTACATACCTTTAAACCTGTTTAGTTAAATGTTGTAAATTTTTTTTTTCTAATTTTAATCACATGAACTTTTTAAAAACGGAACGAGAATGAAATTTAAGTTACCAATTTTTTGGATAAAAACTTTTTTTTGGGTTTTCTGGAAACAGCTGCAGTTATGATAAAAAATGTTAACGAATGTATTCCAAACGAAGTTATTGTGTCACATCTACCATATTGAATGTTGAACCTTTGTCCGTTCATTTTTTATTAGGCCAGTCCAGTTTTTATCATTCCTATTTAAAGACTTACTTCTACCCTTTTTTCTACACTTCCTTAAACAATTGCAACCTTAAACAACGTTACTAAAGGCCAATTTCTAAAGGAATATCCTGTTCAAAATACACTGAGAGTCAGCGGAAAGTTAATAAGATCGACGGACCAAGCCGGGCATTTCTCTGGGGCCCTCTCACGGTACGGGTCTCTCTTTACTTAATGCATTTCAGCTTACTCACACGAATAACATTGGGAACTTACATTTTGTTCCAACAGATGACGTCATCCGTATTCCTTGTGCATCTGAAACAAAAGAGGATTTTTATATTAGATTTTTCTATATATGATTTTTTGTGAGTAGGTATCAAATATTTATACCTACTACTGGTCAGCTAGGTTTGGGATTGTAAGTGTGGCAGAATATTCTATGTTGAGTAAGTATGTTCCTGAGGGATTATCTTGTTTAACAAACATTTTATAGGAAAGTATGTACGTACTTAATGATTGGGTAAGTTTTATTTAAATTAGTACTATCCAATAACCATTTTTAAACACATTAGTCGCCTTAAAAGATGAACACATACTACTAAATGTACTCCTAAATAGTTTAAGCTAGTTTATCTAATAGATAACATAAAATACGTTCATTCATGAGATATACTAAAATGCAAATTACAAAGCAAGTTGAATTAAAGTAGGAATCATATTATATGAACCAAAAGCGATATTACTAACAATGCTCCACAATACATTGTCGTACCCACAACATTTTACTGTATGCAAATCGAATAAACTTTCTGCATGATAAAATATCAAGAAAATATTTCCGACTGTAACGGAATTTACAATGCAAGCGAGACGGAAGGATTGACGGTCCAGATAGACTAGGTCTGTATAAGATCTCATCACCTGAGAACCGTCTCCGAAACAGCAGTAAAACCCGTCTGCTACTTGTCTACAACATTTACGATCGAACGATACACGTATAAAAATAACCATGCACACGCTATTATTACAAATGATACACACTTTACGAGCGCGAATATTTACTTTTTTATATCAAACGTTTATGGCCTGTTGTGCAAGTTAATAGCGCACTTGAACTTGGCGGGCTAGTGACACTGTTTGATCCAAATCGCGTTTTATTGTTTCACTCAATGGATGGACGTTATTTTACGAGCGTGTCGTAATCTGTGACGTGGTTATAACTCTGAGTAGTACGGACTGACTCGTGACTCATTTTAATGCTCTTAACTTTCCATTTCGTACAGTTAAACAATAGCACGCGATGTGAGTTTTAAAGTAAATTGCTGCCGTATTGATTGTTTTAATTATTTTTTTATTGCGATTTCATTAACCTAGTTGCTATGCACGGTTATTTAAATCTCTCACGAACTGGTGAGTCGTGATAGATTTATATTTATTTGTTTGATCGGAATGCGTCTATCTAGACTGATTTTTGGATAGCGTTCAAAATATTCAACCTTCATCGATTTTGTAAAGATAGACGAAGAAAAATTGACCTAGGTAGTTCTGAAGTGATTTTCGAATTTCCACAAAAGAAAAACATACCTATTCAATATTCAGGGAGCATGCATCATATTCTCCATCATCTTACCTTCACAATATAACAAATTTTCCTCAAAGTACGGTCTCCTTCTATTTACCCTCTATACAGTACCTATATTTGTATTCGGTCACATCGAAAAAAATATAAGCTGAATTGTACCGCGCCGCCTTCACCACTTATCATTCTTTAAAACGTACCCAGAGGTGTTCTTAGATAAAATAATAAGGAAAGAAAAATAGTGTCAGTTCTCCCAACCCCAAATTTGCATTATATTACGTTTTCATATTACTTTCCAAGGTAAACCTTTCTGGGGTCGCAAATAATAGGTGGCGTGCATCTGGGCCCGCATTAAGGGACATCTTTTTATTCGCTTCGAGCTTTCGTAAATATTTTTGTTATTGCTTTTGGTGGAGGCCGTGTTTTCCGATATTTGTACCTGACCTCCTATTAGGGAATTGGATAAAGTAAACCGTACATTATTGATAACTGGCAAAAGTTTTCTATTTTCTTCACGGAGTTGAGTTTGTATTGAAACTGTTTGCTTCATAAGTAAGAACTTTCCCTTTAGGGAAAAAGCGTGGAGATGGTTTGTTTAAGTGAAACCTCTAAGTCCGAGAAGATTGATAAATGCCTTATTTATTCACCTTTACACCCAATAATTTAAAATTAATAAGCACAGATATGTAGATATCAGAGCAGTTACCGTAAAAGAAATCGAATCGTAAAATTTCCGTTCGGTGACCAAAAACCAATAAAAATAAATTTATAAATGTAACGAGTAGCTGTCAGTATTCAAATTCGTAGAACCGGCCTACTCGGAATATCCTTAAAATACATAAAGAGTTTCGCATAAGAAAATGTTTAATCAAGAGTGCCGAACTCTCTAAATACATAAAATGCAATGTTAACACCATTCTTGCATTACGTATAGCGCCAAAATACCTGTATACTTAAATGTGTGAATAAAATTGTGTATGTTATTTGACAGCACCCCGTGTGACCTTACATTCGAGTTTGACTTTCGATACAGGAATGGCTTATAAAATTCAACGTTCATTATACACTTTTTGGTTGGTTGTTTTTAAGATGTGACGGTGTACGTTATCTAACAAGATGGCGTTATGGGGCAACGAGCTGAGATTGCGACCGAACAACATGGACCGATGGAAAAAAAGACAACACTCTGATAAAAATAATGAACCTACCGTATTTATATCTTGGTATTCTTGTACGTTTTAAGTATTAAATTAGGCCGCAAAATATTGTTAAATGAACTTGTAAATTAAAATCTTACAATGGATGAGTACTTGATCTTTAAAAGTTTCTAAAAGGTGCTTCATTAGTCTGAAAGACGTAAACTATTTTGTGGTCATAACCTAAGTAGGGCACTACTCAGTCTATTATTTGTAACTAAAAATAACTACACTCTCATATTTACGTAAGTAAATTTCAAAGAAAAAATGTGAGCACCGTTCTTTACATTTCAAGTTAATTGGAAACGAAAATAGTATGCATTAATTAACTCAAACTCTGGAAAATATCTTAATCTGACATTTGGCCTCTCATAATTGGAATGAGGGTTATCTCCTGCGTCCAGCGACATCGGAGACCGGTTCCGATAAAAAAAAATATTTTAAAATCTTTACGAGCGTTGTTACTTCGATATATTTCTGTGACGGGTTTTTTGACCGGACTTTTTGAAACGTCAGATTTTGTAAATAAAACTAGCATCTAACGACGTATCCGCCCACAAAACGTCCAGATTTTAATATACGTACAACTATCTACATAGGATATGTGTGTAACGTTATTTTTGTAATCTCATGATTGGGTATACTCCCTTCCTACGCATCGTTTATTTACTTATATTGTCGTACTCACATTACTTTATAAGTTGTGGGTAATATTTTTTTATTTATTTTATTTAAGGCTTTCACTTACGTATGCGTGGTGATCAATTTTGAGATATGATATAATTTTGACCTGGTGTAGGCAGTGTCATTGGTACTTATTACTTAATCATAATATTTTTAACCTTTACTTTGACTTAACCAGTTTTGATGATATTGACAAATAAGTTTGTGTTGAAATAAAAATAATATGATATTAATTTACGTCATATTTATTCAATAGCTGTGAAAATTTTTGACATATTTGATTCTTTATTATTAAAATGGGATTTTTGTAGCTTGTGTTGAATTCTATGCTACGTTATAAAATACATCGAGTTGTTGAAAAGGATTAATGAATGTTAATAATTTGGGAGAACACAGTTATAATGAAACTTTATGGTGATATTACTTGTATGTGTGAAATATTTATTATGAATTTAAAATATTTAACGCAAAGAAATATATTTTAAAAATATTTATTTCGAAATCCTACACCATAAAACTTTTTTTAATTTCTAAAAATCTTTATTTTATTTTGTTTCTTTGAAATATTGTGTCAAAATTTTAGTTGCATCACTATTTTTATGATTTTAATATTTTGATCCGTTCTTCAGTCACGGTCCCATGCGCACGCGCCGGATGCTAAAATCTCGGGAAACTATAAATCGCTCAGACTATAATCTAATATTTTTGTTATGTTATAATAGTTTTGGGTCATTTAAAATTAAATAAACTTTTATAAAATGTTTAGTGAGCATATTTTTCACTCACCTCCTAAAATTTAGATTAAATAATTTAAGAATCGATTTATGATATTAATAATAGGTACATTTAAAAAAACTATGTATACAAATATCTAAAAAATAATTATATTTAAAAAAATCTTAAGAAATAGAACAAAATAAATATAATTCAAACATTTTTGCGATCGTTACATAGAAGTTGCAGGAAATGCATTTTGTACTGAGTGTATAGAAATGCGCAAACCACCTCCAGCGGTGAATTCCAACCCTCTATAGAATAGGGCATACACAGAGGGGTTGAAAGCTTTTTCCAATTATTATAGGGTTGCTGACTCGAGCAAGAGTTTTCGCTTTGATTCTGTTTGTTTAAGAATAAACATACAAATGGTTATTTATATTTTCTTTTCCCATTTGGTATCTTGTTCTTACTTTTCTAATAAACATTTTGGTAGAAATTTGGAGAATATAGCTAAAAGTATTTGGGAAAGTTGCGTATTCGAAGAAATCGGTAGACGTACCTATTTGTTTTATTCAATAAATGTTTTTACCTAATTTAACTTTTATTAAATGCTGGGTAAGTTAGTTTAAGATAAGTTTTCAAATTATAAATTTCGTGGCTAAACAAAAATATATCCCAAAGTCCCTTTTCCCGTACTCAAATAACAAAATCATTAAAATTCCTAACTCATATATTTTGTAAGCGTTTTCAAATAAATTATAATTCGGTCGTAAATAACACTCATAATTTTCAGCTAACAAGATCTGACGTTGATGCTCAAAGGGAGCTTGTTAGACGAAACTGAAACAATGGCGTTTTCTGTTTGAAATAGAGTAACAAGGTACCTTATTACCACTAGCTTCTATATTCAAACATAGACCAACTACTGAGCTGGCGTAGAGCCAATTAGCTTCTTATGTTATACCACTGTATGTTTGAACTTATGTATTAGTAAATTATTTTAATCGATCTATTTACAATGTATATTTTTAATCAATCTTTTCTATATGATATATAGAAAATATACAAAATTATATTGTACCAATAATTGATTTACGATTAAAAAATGTGCAAATAATAAATGTCCAAGCAAGTTACATCTATGTGATTAAAATTTTACTTAATATTTTCAAGTAATGCCTGAATTTTTGTGAACCATAAATGTTTGTCTCGGTCTGGGTGTGTGTGTGAATGAGTGTGTGCGTAGTTTCTGGTACCCTAGATACAAGCTCCAAGCTTAGTTAGGGGTCAGTTACTATAATAAGATGATGTAGTAAATGATTATGTTATGTTATTTGTTCATACTAAAAAAAACCCATACCAATCATATACATTATACTTGGTTCTTAGTTATGTTTTATTCATTAATATGTAACCAATCCCTGCTTGCCACAGAATTGGTACAAGTTCACATTAATCGTGATTGCATTTGTTCAGAATTGGTTCTATCGGGGTAACGTCCCCAATATTGATTTAGTAATTAACTACGGCTTTATGTATTGGAAAGTTTAGTACAATATGGTTAAGGGATGTAAGTTTAGTAATTAGACTGTTCATAAATATTCTGAAGTGGTTGTTTTAAATTTTCTTCAGATAATACATTTTTCTTCCTAAAATTATGTAGGTGTACCTAATTTTGTATCCTTTCCTTACCTAAATAGATTTTTAAATTGTATAATTGATAGTATTTATTCGTATACCATATTATCGACGAGTATTTTAGTTATATTTCAGTTTTTTTATGTAAGAGCTTTTAATTTGTCAATAGCAGACGAAGAAAAGTTCAACTTCATATATCAACGAGTTTATATTTAAGCGTATCAAATTAAACAAAAAGGTTAAATTATATACAATTTACATACAAAAGTTAAATTCAATTACCCTACCACTGTTTTACGACTTTTCAACAAGTATTGTCAAACAAATTAGTATTGCCTTCATGTCCAGCCATGTGAACACAAAATTTTCCTTATTTCGATGAGAACCGAGGTTAATTCGCATTTTAATGGTATACGTGTCCCCGTCTGGGCAGGCTGGCCCTTAATTTGTCGATCGATTGGATTCATAGCGGACTCAGGTAAAGGATTCAAGTACCGACCCACTCCAAATTAGGTACGCATGCGTGGTACGCATACATTCGGTACCGACTTAACAAGGTTTATTGTTTATGTGTGGGTATTCACCAAAACACACAGACAAGTATTATTAATAACGTTGACGACATTTTCTTAATTGAATTTCGGTTATGTTAAAAGAAATGTTCTTAATAACTTGATAGCAGTAAATTAACATAGAAAGTGGACTGGTTATAGGGATCGTTGCTACTGCTTTAGAAAAGGTTGAAACATTATTTTAATGCGTTGTTTCTTAACATATAACTTCCTTGTAGTTTTAACACGGTATTCACTAATGAGGGAGGTATATAAATATAATAATCAGTCCAATAATAGATCATAGGCAAACATCCTCCGAGTACACTCAATAAAAACTGAAATTTATCGCTGTTCAAGCTTACATGTTAAAGGCAGCCAATTTAAAATGTAGGTTAGCTTCACATAAAACAGAATTTTTAAATTATAACCTATTAATGTTTGCGATCACGACATGTGGATACGATTTATAGATTCTAATTAGGTAGGTTTTTACATAAATCTGTGAAATTCTTTTTAAAATAATGCTCTGTGTCCGCATAGAGCATAAAATATTGGTCTTATGTCTTTTTTCGATTGCAAAAGATTCGGATGCCAAATTGGAGGGTCGCCAATGAGATGAGATAGAAGAAAGAAACAGATATAAGTAATGATTAAATATTCGTATACTTCCATCCCTATGGAGGTATATGGATGAAACTTTTTGATTATGAAGATTGCTTGTTACTTCGGGACCAAGTAGAAGAGTAATAGGCGGATAAATTTATGTAGGTATACCTCACAGGATATGGGTTTGAATTAATAAAGTGTTTGTTCTTAGTCACTTCGTTATTTATTTTTTGTAGCATACTGTCAAAAATCAAATAAGCAACTATATTTTGAATTATTCTCTAATCTGTTGGCGATGTCAGTACGACAAGTTATTTCTTAGGTACAAATAATTATCTTGTTTTGAAGATTGTGCTCTGTGTTGAATTTATTGCAATTAAAAATGTATAATATTGTGTTGTAAGTGACCTTCAAGTGTCCGAATATAACAACAACTTTATCAACATTTCATTTAAATACATATTTTTACTCAAAAAATATTACATACCATTGAAAGAAGTAGCGGAATCATATAAAATATACGTAAAATATCTTGGCAAGAGCTTGATCGCCAAGTTGACATGAAATACGTATGTCCCCCTTTATCTAATTTATACAATGAGACAAATATATTGATTCCGACGGCCATAAAGCCTTGGAACATATTACTACTAATATAATATATCAACGGTGAAAAAATATATATAAAGCGTCTATTCTTGGGATTATTCCATTTTCTTATATGCGTAACTTATGCAAACGTTCCGGAAGACCCTTGTTTATTTGACTATTATTTGCTGGTTATGTTATAGGACGAATTCAGATAAAAAGAAAGCAGTATTTTTGTGTACATTATGATTATTTACCTCGACGTCACGGTTCGATATCGTGGTACTGAGTGTGAGCGGCGGACACAAAGTTATCATTCACGATAAAACTTGAAAAACACACTATAAAAACACATTTTTTTCTGTTATCAAAAAACTTTACTTTAAACGACAGTTCACTGCATTACATTCTAAGAATGACTGGAAGCGTCGTTCTATCTTGCAAACTTTATGTTCGACACGTAAAAAATACTTAACATTCATTTGAACAAAAGTTGCGTAACAATCTATTGTTTCTGCATCAAAAAACACCTTGCCCTGCTTGGCCTGAGCCTTTGTTGTTACATTTATAAAGAAACTGAAAGTGTATTGTATGATTATTGTTACAGTTTTTGTCGGAGTTTTTAGTGGTCATAAAAATTTAGGGCATAAACACAAAAAACCAACGAACCCTTCCGCGTTGTGACAATTGCATCTAAAAAGGTAAACCAGTACAAAATTACAGGTGAAATAGTGAAGTTCGTTGTGTGTAATTGTGATAATGGATCTAATTGTTTTCTAAGGCTTTTTAATAGCTTTCTTTTATTCAACATCATTGATTTATTACGGTGGTCAGTGAGAGTGAAAAGAGTATAATGCAACACAAAGTTTTGGTTCGTAAATCTTTAATTTGTTACATTTTATCGCAACGTTTACGTGACGAAGTTGTATTATCAATTTAGTCATTCACTAAAACATCAAGTTATTTTGTTTACTCGTTCTCCAATTATTACTAACATCAGTTATCTTTATAGCAACAGTTTTTATCAAATTGCTTCGTTGTTACATTACGCGTTTTTACATAAAATTCTTTTATGGAAAGGAAAACGGGAAATTGCGTGGTATTTTTTTGCAACGAGTTACATTTTCCCCCAGACTTTTTATCACTTTGTAATTGATTTGTTATTTGAACGGGAATCGTGACCATTGAAGCTTCTAGAGTATTACTGAAAAATATAAGGAAAGCTCCACATGGATTACGAGAGTTTGTTTAGTAAACACCGACGAAATAAGCTTAGCAGCAAAATCTCGAAGAGTTCAATTTTCTCAGCTAAAACATCCAAAATTCTGATACAAAGACATAACAATAATAGAAAAATCGTCGGGGCGTGCGAAAAACCGTACATGCGATAAGTCGCGTACGTGCCTCTTTGCCGAAAACAGAGACAATCGTTGGAAACGACTCGCTATTTTATATCGAGTTATTTACTCAGTTATACTCCTATGTTTGTACCATACATTGCGTATTTGCTGTATGTAGCACAATATTTGTGAAACGTGTCAAATGTCTCGTCAAATGTTGGATATCTACACAGAACACGTTTCCAACAATAATACCCTGTGTTACATGTGATATTATCCCGGCTTTTTCTTTTGTAATAAAGAGTTGATTACACCAAGACGCGGCAGCAATTGGCATTTGGGATACGTTATTTTGTCTGTGGGGTGCCGATAGTGCAATTTAGGCGTGTTGACACACAGTGTAATATGTCACCGTGTTTACTGTTTGTAAGAAATAATAGACGGGAAGGTTCAGCTAATTTCATGTCTGGTCTTATCGAATACATAAAGCGTGTTTACTTTGGCTTGTTTTCCGTGATAGCGTGGTTATATACCTTTATGTAGCGAGGAATGGATATTTACTGTTTCGAGTCACAGACTAAAGCTGTCAAATAAATAAGCATTCGGTCGGTATGAAACGGAAACGAGAGGTTGGTAACCGCTTATCTAACTTTAATGACACGCGAACACAAAACGCGTTGCGTTTCAAACGATTCACGTGACTACAGTAATAGGTAATGTTGGATCTCCAAAATTATGTATTTAGCATCTACTTACCTTTGTTACATAAGCCAAGGGTAAAAGGGTACATAACCCAAGGGTAAGACTAGGGTATACGTACCTATTATATCCGATTATATCTGATTTGTTAAACTCAAATCTGCAAGTAAAAAAATATTTTGGGTTTCGTATTTTCCAGAATAATTTTGAAATAAAACCCCCGAAATATTCTAAGGAAATGTACAAAATTTTGAAAAGTAATTTTTGAAGTACTCTTTTCTAAACTTGAAAAAAGATGCAAATAGCCTCTCCCGAAATTGAACAGGGATTCAAACTTTTACTAACCAGTCTCTGATCTGCCCTGTTTGCTTCAAAATAAGGAAAGTCCCTCGACACATATACAAGATTTTGAACTTTAAGCACAAAGAATTGTAGATGATTTTCCATTGGCGTGATATTTTTATTACGATGTTACATAAGTATTAGGTTATTGTAAAATATGATGGTATATGCGGGGTGATACCTATAGCTGTGTTCGGAAATTCTTAAACCTCAATTTTAAGGAAGGATTTGTGATAATATGCGAATTGGATATGAAGGAAAGATAAGGTGGTCCTCCCTGAACACTTTACGTGGTTAACTGCCGAAGTTTTGATAACGGTATTTAAGTTCTGAGCCACGGCTAATCAAAATGGTGTAAGGGACTTTAGGAATTTTCCAATTTCTCCAAACTGTTCTAAGTTTAAATGAAAATGCTAGACAAGTTTTTGAAAATTAAATCCATTTTCTTTAATACCAATTAAACAGAAATGATCTGGAACTAATTTTAATCTTCAAAAGTGACACAAAAAATATGCCATTTTAGTAAAACCTGTCAAAAACCATAACGAATTGTGTGACCAAGTTCATTATCTAACATATAATTTATCGATATTATTCTGTTATTGCAACCTGTCATATATGGCAACCCAAATATGATATACAGATACATTTTTACGTAAATTACTGAACCGTGACGTTATCAAACAGTTTTCGATTATATTGACTGTCAACTCATATGAATTATTAATGTTAAGACAAGGAATTGTAGACGAACTTGCATGTAGGTAAGCGGTTGGTTTTCAAGTCTCTTAGCAATAAAATATATGATAGATGTTGACATCGAAAAGCCCTTGCGTGCTCACGCCGTCCCGTCCCCACAACCAAGGGCTGAGCTAAACCAACCACTCTTATCAGACCCGCCACACTCCCCCCAACGCTACAAATAACCCCAGAATCAAGAGGAAAGATACGAAATCGCACAGCTCCAGATATATTGGACATACGTATCACATCATCGAATTGGGGTTCGGTGCACTCGGCACCATATTTAAAATCGAAGTCCGATCGAACATGATTTAAAAATGGCTGACGTTTTTTGTTACATTCTATATCATTGTAACTTATATCTTAAAAAGTAGTTTGTAGTTCGAATTGCAATGTTTTGATGTACTAGACTTAGTTTCAGTTTGTTATTCTTAAATACGCCTATTCTTTAAAGCATTTATAATTATAAACATTACCTTAAAAGTCTTTTAAAGTCAAGTAGTTTATTTGATAACTTTATATGACTTGTAAAACATGCGTAAAGTTAAGTTTGTTATTGTTATTAGGTAAGAAATGGAAACGTTTGCGATTATATCGCATATAAATGTATTATAATATCGAAATTCCACTAAAAACCTCTCAGCATGAAGCGAGAATGATCAGATACGCATCCAATAAGCTCATTTCAGGGCCACTTGTTTGACACATGATAATACAAAGCTAATTTTATGTACGGTTTAAGTCGTTGTATTGCAAATAAATTCACAGTTTTTATAATACGTATCGAATCAAGTTGAATATTTAATATAATTTTTTGGTAGAATTAGGTACATAAGAATCTTAATTAAAATTTATGTGAGTCCCAAGAGAGGGTCAAGCATAATTTTATATAGGTATTATACCTATTTTATTTTGTATTTTATGTAAAAAAAACATACAGTATCTTAATGTTTTATATACTTAGCGGGCGGTAAATAGAAGGTATGGAATGGAATGCTTGGGCTATCTGTAATATCCGGCTTAAAAGCATCTACAGAGGTAATGGCTTGAAAAAAAAGAAAGGAAATGTAGCACGATTTGAACTCCAATAAGTAAGCTGATAAAATGTATGGGTACACAACCAAACTGTATTTATAACATGGATTTTCATTTAAGATTTCATTAAGAATGTTTTAACTTTTATTACTTTTAATCAAAACAAAAACAACAATTAATTTCATTGAGTTTTGGTATCTTGTTTCAGCTTCATGATACCAATTTCATTAACTTGAGATAGATTTAATCTTGAACAAAACCCGAGTGTAGTCTCAAGAGGCCCAAATTAATTTTAAGAACAACACAACAAGAAGCTAACCCATCCGAGTGATTGCACTTCATGTGCTCGAAGGATAAGAAAATGGACCTTATCTTCATTGTTATAAGAGTAAATTTAAAGCACACAAGATAAGTTTACCCAAGTATTAGACAAGGCGTTTAACTGTGGGCAAAGAACAGATGGCCAGAATAAGTTTATGAGTTTTATTGAAACCTTACAACGCAGAAATACTAATTATTTTGTTATTATTTTTGTTGATTGTAGCCTCGAATGTAGAAATTGAAGTTCAATTACTGTGTTTAATTACATTAAAGCCATCGTTTGGTAAATTAAGTAATATTTGTACCTGTTACCAGTAAGTATACGAAGTAACGCTATTTTTAAAATGAGTCGGATAAACAAGAAGAATCTTTTTATTCCGTACCTTGATACATTCAAACTGAATAAATTTATGTTAAGAATATTAAAGTAACAAACTACCTGGAATTTTACAGAAACAGTTAACAAAGTTCCTTTTTGTTGTAAAAAGAAATGCAAAATGAGGGTGGAACGTTAAAGAGTAGTCCCTCAAATGCTAAGCTACTTTCAAGATATTTCGTGTAAAGTTCGGCGTTTTCCTTCAATGTCGGTATCTAACTAGACGCCGACCCAACTGTATAAAGACATTTTACACTAAGGAGTTGAAATAAACAGACTTCGTAGTAAGCTTGAAGCTGTTTTGTTTTATCAAGGTGAACAATTTAGTTGTTTGTTTGCAAAGTAGGTTCATTTTACTTCGCCCTTTATTTTATTTGCACAATACATTTTTATTTTTTCTTATTGCGGTATTAAGTTACAATGATATTTATTAACAAAAATATTATTAAAATTTAGAAAATTTAAAGTGATTTAGTGATCGTTTATATCTTTTTATGGTAATTTAAAAATATATAAATTTTGAACATGTACGTAAGCGTTATTGTTTATTTATAAAGATATATTGTGATATTGTTTGCGTTTAATTGTTTTATTTTGGTCTTTAAAACTACCGACCTTTAGTAAAGTAACAATAAAATGAATTAAAACATAAAATTATCAAAAGTTTCCGTCATTTTCTTCTTCTTCAATCTTTAAACATTATACATATAAAGTTATCAATTTAAACCCAATCAGACTCTCTTCTTTTTATATTAAACTACTAGAGGCCCGCCCCGGCTTCGCAATCGTCCAATTTTCCCGTTGATTTTCCAGATTTTTACATAAGAACCTTCTCCTAAAAATAACAAATACAACAAAAAAAGAATTAGTGAAATCGGTCCAGCCATTCACGCGTGATGCCGTGACCAAGGAAAACGGGTTTCATTTTTATTATATATTTTATAGATGAGGTAGATAGATATTTATATTTTGCCAGCTATATATTTTCAAAGAGTATATATTAGGTATTTATATCTAGCTACATTTTACATAGAGACCTAGTATCGCCTATAACTTGTACCAGACTTTCTCCCAAAGCCACTCTGAACACTTTAGCGGTACGAACGGAGGGTTAAAATACCTTCAAGGGTTCCGTATATTCTAACTAAATGTACCGTTTCGTCTGGACGAACCTACTTAATAACGTTTTCGTGAATATATATATAGGTATGTGCGTACTGTAGGAAACGGTTAGGTTCTTAATTATAAGGCAAGTTTAATCGTTTGGATTAATATAATTTCTTGGTTGAAGCTTCTGTGAATATTAGTTTGGGTGAAGATATTTTATGGGACTATTTCTTTATACTTAGCTTACTTACTTATATACCTAAGAGATTCGATAACTAAAATATTATATTTGTGTGACTAAATATTTATTACTTAGTACTTACTTATTTATTTGTTAAGTAAATACAATAAGAAAATACTTCTGTAGTGAATTCACCATTTTAGATTTTGTAAGTATAATTTCCGCATTTTGGATTATAACCGCGTAGTCGAAGAGTAAAATAACTGTTATTATAGTATATAGAATATAGCCGTATAGGAGAGTAATTTTATTACTGTTATTACGAGTATAGTTAAGTTTGTATAAAGTAAAGCTGGATTCAATTTGTTTTTTAATTACACAAGACTCAGAGTTCAGATAGAGTTTATAATTTTAAGTAATTTGAGTGAGACGATTGATAAGAATAAAATTAAATCAGTTCGTACAATATGAGGTGCTAGTATATTTGATTTCTTTACGAATAAGTAGTTATAAATTTACATGTAACGACACGTCTAACTTATCAATTACTTAATATTTAATCCTTGTACGTCCAATTATTTTGTCTTGTTAAATCAAACGGATATATACATATGTGTTGTTATTTATTTAAATATCTTAATTTGAATTTGTAAGTGTTTCCGTTAATATTGGATGACAATTTACTGGTCGCTGATTAGAATCTTAAGTACATTATGTACTTTAGATAAGTGTGTAATAAACTTAAATAAACTAGTATAGAATATGAAAAAAAAACTACTTTATACTTACACTTGGTAAGCAAAAGGAGGTAGTTTACCATTTGTTCCTACTAACAATAATGTACTATAGTTACCTACTCTCTATTCCAATTTCAATTAAGCATTTAAACCTTTTCAGCACAAAAGTTAAATGGTGAAGAAATATAAGAATTTAAGCTTTCTTCGCATTTATTATAACGCCCAAACTGGTACTTATAATAAAATTTAATTTACGCCTTAACTCGACAGGACCCCTGTGTCGGCATTTTATTTTTTTGTTTCAATTCAGTGAATACTTCGTATAATTTCCTCTGTACATAAAGGAAACGTATTATTATTTCCCCTTTAAACCTTTTAAAAAATATGAAAAACAATTAATTTAACATAATGTGTAAGATATTTTAATATTATGTATTTAATTAAACAATTTTGATTATGAATTGATAATGTGATAGGTATAACAAGTAGAAATGATAAAATATGTAATAGGAGATTAAATCTACTATTTATTTAATATTTATACAAAATAAGTTATTTCTATTCGGTGTTGTTAATGAATTTTATTTAAATAGGCGCCTGTTATTTGAAAAATCAAAATCATTCATATTCATATATAAAAAAATGAATAATATAATTAGTAACGGAAAAATATCTCACAAATTAAATTCGGAGTAATATAAATTAGTATTATCATTGTTATCAGAGACTCGATTTTATAAAAAGTCATTTTATTTGAGAGTTTAATCAACCGTTTAATAAATGCGTAATCCATACCAAAATATCAGATACAAAATCTAATTAACTACGAATTATGAGCAGTGTTTTAAACACAGTATATATTTATAATTTTTGATCTCAAAGCTTCGCCATTGATGTAAAATCCTTCTAGATTTATTTCTAATCCCTCTGTTTTCAGATAGCCTCACGTAGGGAAATAATAATTAACTCTAAAGAACATGGATTAAAGACTTTATGCGGGTAGTTTGCCAGTAAAATTATTGAGTATAAAGTATGTTATTTTTTATTAAGGAAATGTTTGTTTTAGTAATATATTCTACCTTTGTCGGTTATTATAGCACTTTGGGTGTGTGAAGCGGGTTCAATGATTATATAGTCTGATACTGTTTGAGCAAAGTCAAATAGTTTTTTCCGTTTGTATGTTTGTATTATAGGGGTTGTTTAGTCACTCTGTTTTCAACCGACATTCAAAAAATTAGATTTAGCTAAAATCTAATCGAATTCTAATATAGTTTTGCAGTGCTCTAAGTTGGTATTATTCTGTGAACAATTAGTCTATTATTTTTTAAATATGATGTAATAAGTAGGAAGAATAAACTTGTCATATTTATAGATATTTACATTAAGAGTTCAAATGACAGTTTAAAACTAAGTAAGTACCTATTCACAAAATTCAAATGGTAATATTCATTTTACAAATAAAATAAAATGTAAAGATTTATTGAAAAGCATTTTTGTGTTTGCATTACATTTCGGTACAATATTTATAAATCAATCGTTTCATTGAATTAGCCTACTTTTTTCGTCACCATAGTAATAAATTAACTAAATGTATTATGTAAATATATAAATAAAATGCTTCTAACATTTAGAAAGTTAAATTTATTTTTATTAAACGGTACTTTTAGAATATTAGAGGAAAGAAAACCGACGAATTTCGTATAGATAACGAACATGTATCAAAGTTACGAGAACCCTATTAAATATTTATATTCAAAGCGTGGAGTAAACACGATCCAAATATATGCATCGTATCTAAAATCAGTATAAAATTAGTGAAACCAAACACGTAGTATCTAAATGCATTTCTCTACACGATACGTATCGAAGCGTTCTCTATCAAAATCTCATTTTGTCTGAGAACAGTGATCGCGCGAGATTTAGATGACATTCAATGTAGGAACGTGATTGAGTAAATTTGAGGATTCGCATGCAGATCTAAAGAGGTTTTAGCTTAGTGCAACATGGGACCTTTCGTGGGGGATATTGAAGGTGCACCCTCGGGGAGGCAGGTGGTCCGCCGGGAGGGACCGAGAGTTGTTTGTTACGAAACTCGCCGGAAAACAAAACTTGAGCTTAATTTGGTCGGTTGATAAGTAGGTATTTTGCGAAACATTGTTTGTCCGCCCCATTTGCTGTTTTAAATGTCGGGTTTAGGGATTAATTCTAAACCCGAGGCATGGGTGCTTGTTTATGCAAAATTTCTTAATGATCCTCTGTGGTACAACCTAGTTGTTTTTGTTAGGAAAATTGTAGGTAAATTTAATTTTTTTGTGTTGTAATATGAGTATTTTTACGTGCTTAGTTCTTCTTGTTTTAACATTGACTTTAATGTGTTTTATCTTCTATTTCGGAGTCGTTTGTTATTACAGATTTATGTGAGCTTTTAGGTGACTAAAACAAGAATTTAGTCCTTTACGCGTTGAAGATAAAATAAAGTTTAGGAATTTGTGGCTTTAGTTTTTGTTGGATATTTAAAGAATTTACTTTTTTAACAAAATGCTTTTAGTTCTTTTTAAATATACATATTCGATGTGTTTCTATTAATAAATGTTTAATATTTCAACATATACTTTTAATAAACCGACGGAATTTTGTATTCTTATTAGAAATTAATTTTCAATATAAGATAAGTTATGTTTCTAGTATCTTAGAATAAAAAACCCCTGAAACAATTTTTTTTTAATAAGTATACAGATTTGAATTTGTTAGAAACATGTTCAACTATCTTTAAAAGCGCCGCGATATCATTATCTGCTTCATACAATAGTATTCCCACACTTATTTAACTTATCAACAGCCATTAAATTGTAAAATATAGACTGTTTGATTATTTAAAAGTTCAGTTTCGTTTCAACATTTAAGGTCAATGAAAGTGACAGTATGACATTATTATTATCAATATTTTAGGTTTCAGATTGTAAAATATAAATATTATTACCAACCTACAAATGTCAGTTACATTGTAAGTACTTTGAATGTGTTTTGAAAATAATATTTTGATTTTAATACAAAATATATTGCATTTTCGTGAGCAATAAAATATGGCAAGTTATCTGTTTTGTCAGATTTGTTACTTAGAACACGCCTCGTTTTAATAAGAGACAATATCATTTATTAGTAGTTTAAATACAATGTAAACTTAAATTATATTCTAAGCCGATATTTAGAACAAAGTATTAGATTCAAGTAAGTAGTTATTGAATTATTATTGACGTAACATTCACCTGAATTCTACCTAAACATACGAACCATTTAAAACTTAAAACAATTTACAAATGCTCGCGTGTTTAACTTCAATACGTGTTGTGAACAATCCATTAGCATGACTACTGATTGAAGATTTCCTACATATATTTAGAAAACCACTTTACTATAGTATTTTGTAAAATAAAAACTACGCAATTTTCAGCTCTATGTGAACAGAAATAAGATTTACTAGGGTGGTATTGGGAGGTAAATTTTAGTTGTAAAATATAGCAGTGATGGCTTCAATCAACGCTAAGACACAGAGAAGCTATTTTTCAGTTAGAATGAGTGTTGCGTCGTGAACAACGTAAGTACGACACGACGTCGATATATCTCGCATCGTAGCTATAATTATTTACCTTTATGTATAGCTCAGAATGTTCATTAGGCTGAAATGCGTCTTCGTAGTGTCAGATTATTTTATCGTCTTTTACTTTTAGACTCTTGATAAATGACTTTGTATTAAAAAGTAGAAAAATTTTCAAACCCGGAATGTAGAATTTCTACTGAATGTAATTGCCAAATGTATTTGTACAATTTAAAGTGGTTGGCAAAGAAAGAAAGATAACAAATAATAGACTAATTAATATCTGAAACTTTCCGCTAAATTTTCCTATTCACAGATTCTTTGCTAAATTTAAAAGTACTTATTGATATCTTTGATTTACACGAACACTACACATTGAAATAAAACACTTAAACGGATTTTTGTCGTGGTTATATTTTATTTTCAGAAAATGTAAAATAAAATATAACCACGACAAAAATCCGTTTAAGTGTTTTAAAAGTACTTATCTTACATTATACCTAGTTCATTCTTGTTTCTATCTTTTACCTACAATTTATTTATGTTCAAATCAAAATTTGAATCAAATCAAGCATGGCGTATCTATATGAAAGTCATAATTTAAATCCTGCTAAACTATCTAAGTTTTATATTGATATATTTGATTAACACGAACACTACACATTGAAATAAAACACTTAAACGGATTTTTATTTTGTTAAACAAAATACAACTACGACAAAAATCCGTTTAAGTGTTTAATTTCAATATCTAAGTTTTTACATAGGTATCCCTAGTGATTAAATCAATCTCAAACATTTAACATTATTAACAGAAGTCTACATCTAATACACCATGTTATTTTTTTAGAAGCAATAACTAAGTAGTAACTTATACATTTTGAATAAGCAAATTGCGTCAGAAAGCTAACTTACGCAACTAAATATCAAGTCAAATAAAAACCTTGTAAAACATTCATTTATTCCCTTACAACGAATACTTGGAACTACTTTTCTTATGTCTATGTTAATGTTTAACAGACATGATTGACAGTGCTGTTTACATTTCCTTCTTATACAAATGTATGCATACTTCAGCCCAGGCCTCGGATCAATAACGAAAATAGTCTATTATCATTCTACATAGGAAAATGGATAGATACAAAATAAGCCCCCCCTACTCTACTACGCATGCGTCAAACTAGAAAAACCGTATCGTAAAAGTTAATGATGACAGAATGAAAATGCTATGTATTTTGTATAAGGAAAATATATAAGGCTTGGATCAAACGGAGCGTCATTGTGCCAAAAAAACACCACCCCATTGGGTTCCAAATTAACGCGGTGGTATTGTGCGTCGGGCACGAAATATTATCGACCGGTCGGCGGAAGATGTTTACAAAAATGGGATGGTTTGTACCGCGCATGCGTGAAACAGGGACGCTTTCGAGATAAATACGAAAACCCAACGCCCAGCCACCTCGGGTTATGCAACACTTGATCTAGAAACGTCGGCTTAGTACTATTTTGTGATAAAAATATTTGACTTGTTACATTAATTCAACTCTTTCATCGTATTAGTACCTAATTTAGTTCTATATTTCAAAGTTATTAACAAATAATATCTACAAATTTTATTGGAATACTAAACGTATTACTAAGTATCAAATATTTTTTTCAATAAAAATATTAGACGTAGCTATTTAGAATAGACCCCCAAATCATATTCAATTTGAATAATAGTCGAATACTAGTACAATAATAGATACTAAATAGAATGAAAATATCACATTTGAAATAAATCTAACAAGAAACCAATGATAAAGATATGGTTTCAATGTTTCATAAGTTACTCAATACAAATTTCTTAACAGTTTACCTTATATCAAAGTACGTAATACTATTCTTAGAAAGTACATTATATGAAAATCAATAGGCTCTTTAGTATTATTCATGTTGCTCTCCGAAATTTCGTAAATTTATATTCAACTCGTTGTGTGGTCTTAATATACATTTTCTCGAAAACCAAAGTTAAAATTACCAAGGCTTATTTTGGTTATGCATTCAGTTATCTGATGAGATAAGCAGACTTCAATCTTGTACGAAATTCGTATTCAAATTTCATTCGACTTGAATTCTTGTAAGACTCGTTACACGCGAGAAAGTTATAACATTTTTGTTTTTTGTTAAGAAAAATAAGAGAATTTTGTAACCAAAACAAAATTTACAAAAAAATAATATTAGGTAAAGGAAATTGCTAGCAATGCACAGTGGAAGTCATTACGAGCAGCCTAACGCCATCTATCCGAAATCCTCGGAGGCTTTTTCAAACTATACCTACCGCATGTTTCGGGACGTTGACGAATATTATTTTTGGGAAATTGAATTTTTGTGTACATTTTGGAATTTTTCGCTTTTAGTGACATTTTTATTATGAAAATTATTCGTTTTGGTTTGTTTATTATGATGGTTATTTTTGAATTGTAATATATAAGAGATAAATAATATTTTTTTAGTATTATCGCAGTGATGACTTTATTTATTTGAAAATATTAGTTTCGCAAAATTATTGCTATATTTTAGATATTTACAATTGTTTTAGGTTGATTAATATGCGCACGAAAAATTTATATACCTACTTACAGGTACTTTATGAAAATAACCTTATTTTTAAATGTATGAGTATATGATACTTAGTGTTTTTCTTCTTCTCATGCATTATTCTCACTTTCAAATACAATATTTGTCAACTAATTAAGTACTTCTTTTTGTTTCTACCGATTCTTCCTAGCACCAGATTTTGTGCACTGCTTAAACTAAATTTACTTTTGATACTTGTAGTACTTTTATTATCTATTTTGCTAGAATCATATTAAGTTCTTTTAATTTCCTTTTTTTAAAGATATGGGCTTGACATTTCATTCTGGGCATCCTCGTAGTGACTATCCATTATTTATTTATTGAGGTGACATATATGTGAAATACTTAACAATCTTATTGTATACTAGCGGTTTCACCCGCGTAGTTCCCGTTCTTTTAAGAATATGGAGATAAAATTATGCTTAAAACTTCCCCACTGAATCACTCTATCAATTAAAATAAACCGCATCAAAATCCGTTGCGTAGTTTTAAAGATCTAAGCATACATAGGGACATCGAGACAGAGAAAGCGACTTTGTTTTATACTATGTAGTGAAGTAGTTTTCCTTGCTTTTGTCACGTACCTATAAAACATTTACAATTATTTATCTTGACATTTTGATAAGGTTACAGAGCGAAAGCTTAGTGGTGTTACAACAATGTAGTATTTTATTTTTATGCAAGAATCTGTGAGTTTTTCATCATTCGTTACGTAAGAGAACCGTATACATTATTTTATAATTTCCCCATGCGCTATTCGTTAACAATAATTAAAAACTAGTTGAAGGAATTAACAAATTAACTATTGTATTTAAATGAAAATCTCACGTAAGGTTACTTACTTGAAGAAAATTTAGTTTGAATTCAAATCCAGGAAACTGAAATCTTTGAAAGACTGGTATTTATCAAAGATAGATCTCTTAAACAGTCTCAATATGTTTAAAATCTTTTAACTTTTTTAAGACTTACTTAAAAGCTAAAGTATAGTCAATAAATATGAATTTTAGAAAATGAATTATCTAGTCTCAAAGAAGAAACATTTTAATAAACACCGTATCTCAAATATTATTTTAGAACCAATGATTCATCTAATACTTTTTTTGCAAATGTTTTTTTCGTCATTTTAAATATTTTTAACTCTTCGGTGAAGATGCACGTGAAAATTTTACATTCACGCAAAGATTTCATCTGTTATGGTAACGCTTTTCTTGGCTAATGTAATGTTTAATTTAGGTTTATTTCTTAAAATATGTGTTATGAACAGGTAAATTTAATATAATTTAAACGTTTACCACCATGGATTAAAATTGGAAGTTATTTTCTCATAAGTGATAAAATTTGTAGAATTTCTGGGGTATTATTTTGTAGAACTATTAGATTACTTTTTATAGAACTTTTACGTAACATTTTAAATATTTTAATATATTTTTCTATATATTTGTCAAAAAATAACAAAAATATATTCGAAAATTAAACTCAACGTCCCGAAGCATCAGCGGAAACCAGTTCCCCCTGTAAAGCCTTTATAAAGGCGGTACAGCCTACCGAATACCTGTCTCGTTTCAATCCGCAAATAAAACCTGAATTAGAAAGAGATAACGAATGTTACGTAAGCCGCCTGTGTGGCCTTTTAACTTCCTACGGATTAATGAGTTTTATATTTATATATATACGTATAGAGAATATGTATAGGGACCTTTAATTAGATGGTTGATATCGGGCCCGTCTATTTATCATAGTACATAATGGATATTTAGATACGTAAGACAGCCAGCCGTAATAGAAATTTATTGGGTTAGTATATTAGGCGGTTTCTTTTTAGTCGGATTATTTTAATTGCATTTCGGTTCCATGGTGTCGGTCAGATAATTATCCGTGGAATACATTATTTTCTTTTTAAATATGAAAAAAAAATATGGTCAGAATCTGATTAAAATAACCAAATGATAGTTTCGATTATAATCTCACGTGTTGTTTGTAATTTATGTAAGGAATTTGGTTTGTAATTATGTAATTTGGTCCCGGAAAATGTGTACAATAATTTCTTAATTCTAATTTAGTTTGGTATGGTATAATTAAGATATAAAAATGGAATTTGAGATACGGTTAAAAATATTCTTATGTGCTTTATATTTAAATGTTTTTTTGATGTAAATTTATTCATATAGATAGCCATTGAATATTTTAACCCAAAATATTCTCTCAGTTTGATATTGGTTTTGAGTTAAATACTTTCTCTGTATTAAGTTACAATTTTATATACGAAAAACTCAACACAGGATATAAATAAGTAACCACATATTCTCTGTCCTCAATACAAATACTTATTAAATAACATTTTATATTATTTATTTAGTAAAAGTAGCTTCGATTTATAATACCCCACTGCAGGGCAAAGACCTCACTATTACTCCTCATATTGATATAATAATTTAAGCCTAAAAACATAAGCTTTTTTAAAATAACTAAATAAATTATTCATTGATACTAATTATAATAATTAACCCATTTAATTCATATAATTTTAAATTTATTTACATTTGAAACATTACCTTATCTCAATTTTATATGTATTTAAATATTACATGATATTATTTTACATAATAGGCTATATATATTATCTGAGAATTTCGATATATTTGCTAAAATATTTATCACCTCGCAGCATTTGCACATAACTGCGTAATTGAAGGTAGCAGGTTCATATTTTGTTTGTTATTTTCCATAGATAGCTTAGATTAGAGATCAATAACACACACGAAGTGATAATAACGCCTATTAATCTTAATTTTAGATATGTTCTTTAAATTATGAGTGATAAGACGCCATAGTCCTGTAACAGGATCTTATAAAAAGTTTAAATTTAAAAACAAAACTATGACTTTCTAGCTTAAGTTTTCTCATATATAAAAATGAGTAAATATTTAAGTATCTGCTCAGGTTTAAAATGTTTCCTTTTTCTTAATAAATAGACATTATAACTTTAAAATCGTACCGTATATTATTACATATATACTTATTAATATAAACATACTATATAGTTTCTCATTCATTGTTTTACTATTCACAAAAATAAAAAATAATGTTACGTTCCCTAGACATTTTAGTAAATGTCTTGAAATTACATTTTTTCCAACTACTTCAGTATTCTAGTTTCATAGTGCATTCACCTTATTGCAGTAGAAACAGTTTTGTGAAATATTTAGAAAAAAATAACTTCTTAAATCAGGCTGTTTTATATAAATATTCAGTATATAATTTACTTATATATATTTTAAAGTCATGTAACGTTGTTTAATATAAATAAAATAATCAGTCAATTAACACTATCTATTAACAATAACTATACATACTACTTATTTACTTTAACAAATACATAGGTTGTAAAGTCAGCTTACATTTTTACATAAACCTTATAATTTTACTAGAATCGAATCCATAGCCTATTATTTGACAGTGCAAAATAATGACCAACTTGCCAATCAATGACTATTCAAGTTATTGAAATAAACATAATTTATATTGTCGGACATCATATAATGAATATTTAATTAAAGTAAGAAAAATACACTAAGGGCCTATTTCACCATCTTCAATTAAAGTTCCGTGTAGTTACTCACAAGTTTTGTCTTTGTCACTTGATATAAAGTTAAAAGGAAACAAAGCTAAGTTTACTTGGTGAGTAACATTACTTGAAGGTCGTGAAATAGGCCATAAGCCTAAGAAAGTATTATGATATAAATGTATGTACGACTACCTATATATGTACATAGGTAGTCGAAATTGGTAGTCAAGTCAATAAAATACTTAATTTAAAATGTAGTTTAAATATGTTTCATTATTTTTATCATATACGTTAAAAAGATGCTAATCAATTCGATAAATAAATGATATCTTCTTTAAATTTAATGTATATGATGACGCATTTCGATTTTAATTAATTAAAACCACGTGTTTCAATTCTTAAGAATAATTACACAACATACAAACCCAGTCATATTGTCTTCTCTGGCAATTTTTATAAGTTAAAAAGTCTACTCATAACAATGTCTATAGAATATAAATAGAAATAACACTTTTCACTAGAATAAATGTCTGGATATTTTATTTTATTTTATTAATTTTAGGGAAACTTACTACTAGATACATGTATAAAAGTATAAACGCTTACAAAAGGCCATTTACAAGTTTCCACAAATAAATATTAAATTATGAATAGTGATATGTTTACCGTAGACAGTAGAGTTAGTTTTGTAAGTCGATTAGTGATATTATATCACTAATCGACTTACCAAACTAAGTATATAAGCTTGGTTACTAGACAACGAGTGATACATTTCTATATCCTTTATTTATAAATTAATAAATAAAATTTATTATGTATTTATTCAGTTACTTAACAGTAAACTTATCTTATAAAATCATAAATGACTAAATATCTAAAATATAAATCGAAAATTTCTAGAATCAGATACCAATTGATTCAATCTTAATGTATTATACAGTTTCTATGTTTAACTAAAAGCTTTTAGGAAACTAGTTTTATCAAAGCAGAATCTCGACTTCTTAAATAAATTTCAATGTTTAAACAAAGCAGTTAATTAATATTAGCTCTTTCTTATAAGTTTTAGATTAACATTTATATGTCCATATTCTTACTTATTATATATTTTGTAAAAAAAAACTCAATAAATCTAATGAATTAAGCTCATTTGTGCGTCCTACAATACCTATGTACTTATATACTATCACAATTATCTATGGGAATGAAATCAAATAGAAATATTTTTTTTTCTAATAATGCCTATATACGTTACTATTTAGTAATCAGTGTCTATATACCAACCTATAAGTATATATATAAAATTCTCGTGTCACAGTTTTCGTTGCCATACTCCTCCGAAACGGCTTGACCGATTCTCATGAAATTTTGTGAGCATATTCAGTAGGTCTGAGAATTGGCCAACATTTATTTTTCAACCCGAAATTCCCACGGGAACGGGAACTACGCGTGTGAAACCGCGGGCACAGCTAGTAATCATATAAACACATAGGTACTTATTAAGTTTATAAATGTAAATATCTTGAATGCACATTATTTATTTACTTTACCTGTCAACTGGTTCGATTCCAACTAATTTAGTGCATCAATACAAAAGACAAATGAGTGATAAAAAACTCGATTCCTTAAAAAAGTAATTTACATTAATGGTTCAATCGATTGGATGTTTCTTTTGAACCAATTTAAGTTATTTGTGGCATTTGAAATTTTTAATTAAAAACGGAATTGATGTTTAAGGATTAGCATTTTTGTAACATAATTAAACAACTTTTTTTTATTTTATATAAATGTGTGGGTGTATATCATAATATACATATATAAAATTTCTATTTGGTATCTACATTATTATGTATACTTATATGATACTAGCAGCACCCCGCGGTTTCACCCGCGTAGTTCCCGTTCCCGTGGGAATTTCGGGATAAAAAGTATTCTATGTGTTATTCTGATATATAAGCTAAACTATCGTAAAGTTTCATTAAATTCCATTCAGTAGTTTTTGCGTGAAAGAGGAACAAACATCTACACTCACAAACATTCGGCTTTATACTATTACTAGTAGTGTGGGTGTATAATACATACATAATACATTTATATTTGGTATCTACATTATATGTATACTTATATGATATTATTGATAGATAGGCTAGAATATTGAAATTAATTAATATTATAAAGAATTTAAGAATTAATTGTCTATTGTCGTCATAGTATTATTATTCTTGCTTAAATAAAAAAAGAACAACTTTACGATCGGTATTCTGCTCACATAAAAAACGGAATATAATACAATTGAAGTTATATTTGTATAAATAAGTATATAAACTACTTAATATTCATAACGGACAGACTAGCGTACTAGACTCAAACCGGTAGAAAGAAGGAAAATATGTTAATTTTATATATGTATTATAATAAGATAACTATAGTTAGGGTTGTACAGGCATCGTATAAAGTATAATATTGTAAGAAAATAAATATCACATTCATTTGTATATAATGTACTTTGGCACTCTTTAAGTCTAGGGTAGGCTATAAACCAATTCTGAAGGTAAGTCTAATAGACGGCCGAAATAAATTATAATATATTTTTTATTTAGTACCTAAATAAATAACTTTCTTACATACAAATGCTTCAACATCATTATATTTGTATATTGTTGAACCAAACAAACGAGTTGCACAAACAAGAAAAATAAACAAATAACATAAAACTTAGATGCAAATTCCTGAAAATACTTTTAAAGTTCGCCGACACAAAATGAAGTTACAGTACAGTTGATCTCATTCCATCTCGTTAGAGTATCACGTTATGACGCGCCAAATGTTTATTTTTCGACCTTCAAAAGTTCAAACAAGCCGACCGAATAAATACCAATAATCTACACCTGCTACCAAGAGAAGTCGCGATAATTTGCTAGGACGTCCATCTCTCTCTACCATGTGACAGACACAAGCGAGGCCCCTATTACGTCCGCTAACGTCAATGAACTTTGCTAATCTTGTTGCGATGCCATACAAATAGTAGGGAGACGGTGCCGGTGTCCGTCTTTTGGTGAGCGCAAAAACGGTAATTCAGAATTCATTTCACGCAATAACCCCGGAACGCACGGTTCAAGTAACTAAGATTGAACTTAACCAAACTCCATTAAGAATGGAACGTTGTTTCGCGCCGTTTTGCTACGAAATTGCGTGATGCAATCAAATGTTTCGTAGCTCGTAGGCCGTTGACCGAGTTCGTCGCGAGCAATAAAATGCAGTGACATAACGCGCCACGTGACGCGTCGCCGCCATTGAATGTCTTGGTCAACGTACATTTTATGTAACGAACTAAATCTAACCGTCAAACGAAATCTCCCAGACAATTTATCATAATCTTAATTGCTTAATTATGTATTATGATAATATCAGTTCCAAGTTCGTAATTATGAGCATTGTTTTAAAAAATATAACTAATTCAATGCCCAAATGTGATGTCTATTTAGTTGACGGTTCTCTTATAATGATTACGTCCAAACCCGCAGTTATCCTTGAATTATAAATTAGTATGCCTTTGAAATAATTACCCAGAACGAATTCAATCTCGCCGTACGCAGAGGAAGTCTATAATAGAGATATCTGTTTTATTTTTAAACATAAAGAAGACGCCTAAGTTTGTATTAGATATATGTGAAATTATATGAAATGGTTTTATTTTCAAATAAAATATGATTAACATTATATACGTAGATATTTAGTATGTAAATCGCCTATCAGACAAATCATGATGAATTTAAATGCAATAACACCTAATATCGTAAAATATTTATTAAACAATATTGAAAAAAATGTGCGATTTTTTACAACAATATAAATTAATATACATTTATTTCAAGGTAGCTAGATCATTTGAATAATTAAACATCCACGTTTAAGCAAATTATGTCATGATCATAATAGATAAATAATTTAAATACAAAATTGACTTGATCATTATGCCGCCTAAATATGTTATACAAAGGTTGATTGTATTGTATTTGATCAAAACTAAACTTAGATTTTGTTAAAATCATTCGGAGTAAGGATCGTATAAATTCACCCAAAAGATTCATCAGAAATGTTCCTAATATAAATCTAAAGCATGTGTATTTATAAACTTTACCTATTTATAGTACTCTCCTCATCAATACTAAACCAATAATATGTTATTCAGTTCAAGTATTTTAAACAAAAATAGTCTTATTTAACCTGAGATTAATAATAAATTGTATAACTAAAGAAAGTCAACGCTCTTATTAGAATGTTTATTTAATAAAAGACCAAACAACCAAATGTACAATTACGGATTTCTTCAGAAACTACGTGACAATCTCGTTCAAGGTAACCTTACTAGATGTCGCTACAAGTCGCGAACGAAACAAACTTTTTGCAAGTGTGAGTGAAAATCACGTGGCATGACAAAACTCACACAAATGAAACAGGAACTTCGTCTACACGATACACACACAGACAAAGCTGTGTAGGAACACGTAGCAACACAGTGTACGCACGAGAGACACGTATACACACAAGCAAGAGTCACTCACACAGCTACAGAAATCGTGTAGCCAATGTAGTTTGTGTGGGTGAACTGTGTACGATACTATAGAATTATGTGCACACAAACGTTGTAAATACAGTGGTTTGGCGAACTTTTCGGTATCGGATAGATGGCGCGAGTATTCACGTTTTAAGTTTCATTCTTATGAGACTCTACGTAGAAGAAAATAACGTTGTTGTCTGATATTCTGATGGAAATATTCTTTATTTAGTAATATGGGTATTAATTATATGTTTTTCTATAAAAATGGGGTTTTTAGTTTATACATTGATTGCGATATTTGTATGTTATACTTACTCTGCCTTGTCTCTATCTGGCTAGACTCTATCTTTATTTTATTTACGGATAAAATGATGTTTTTTTATAAGAAAACAATATTTTTTCTGTTGTGTATTAAACCAATTTGAACCTTTTTTTAGCTTTTGCATTAAATATAAGTTAAAATCAACCTACATCTGATTTTTACTTGTGCTGAGAGCACAAGCAAGTGAATTAAAATATTTTTGAATTTATAAAACCTAATTATATATCTAATTAGTTTGAAAAGATTTTAATTTTATATCAAGATCTGATAAAATTATGCGGTATGATTTAGTAATGAATAAATTTACATTACTATAATTTTATAATGATTTCAATTTTTTAATACGAAATAATGCGTAGATTTATTTATTTTATTTAACTTAGTCAGTAAATATGTATTTCGTTTAAATTTTAACTTTAAACTCGAAATTAAAGAAGAGACAAAGCTTAGAGCAACAATCAGATAAATATATTTTTAAAAGCTCAAATAACACAGTAAATATAAATGACCAATATTAGGTAGCTACTGAGTTCATTTTTCTATTTCAATAAGTACTTACTTTGATAACTTATTCCTTGATCATACTGTACTGAATAAAATTCAAATAGAAAATAAGCCAAACATGCCAAGAAAAAGACGGTTATTTGAGCAAAAAACATGACACAGCCGTGAGCTCTCTCCAAAACTAAAATACAAAAAATAGTGAGTCACGAGCGGCCATTTTGTGAAATCATATTGATTGGTAGGAAAAAATCTATTGTGACCGTCCAACCGTTCCCTATTGGCCCAGTTTTTTGATGAGGGTGGCACAATAGGGTTAACTTTCCCCTTTTTGGGGTCCCTTTTAAATATGAAATTCGTTTCAAATTGTGCAGACGTGTTCATGAGATTGTACGGTAATGTTTTTTGTTAATTATTATTTTAAAAATATAGAAAAATTTCGCTTTATTTTTTTAATTAGGTATTCTTTATTGAAAGTATGATTTTGAAGATAAAATTTGGTGAGTTTTGTGTGTTGAAAATGTGTTTTTTTTACTTAAAATAAAGTATTTTTAAAGTTATTTCACAATTTTCTTTAAAGTTTTATTGATTCTTATTAATTAGGTACACATATTGATTTCCTCTACTAATTATTTAAAAACTTAAAACTCTAATCACCAACGACATCATCCTATCAAACAAAAGGTGAATGAACCATAATCCGTTCACAATTAGGACCTAAAAATAAAATTCTAAATTCAAATTTCTACATAGACAGTCTGCTTCTGCTAACAATTAAGGCGAGCATTACACAGTACGGTACAATGTGTACAACATCTTAACATAAGACTGTATACCAGTTACATTAAGCTCTATAGTCTACTAGAATCTCGTCTGGGGACGAATGTTAAGATAACGTTCGAGGTACCTTTTAAACCGGCCGCCACTTTGAAAGCCAAGATAAAAGAAGTAGGTGTGTTCATTGAAATATTTGTATTTTTGTTCGGATGGATAGGTATTTGAAGTTGATGTTTTTATGGAAATTATGAAATACTTTTCATGTATTACTCTTCATATATAACAGGGAATTTTTGTTCCTTAATGTATAATTTAATATATAAGTAAGTATGTGCTCGTATGTATTCTTCTGACAAACCTTTGTAGTATGTTTAAATTGTATTTTGTACTTTGTATCCTGTATTTTACTACAGGTACATCCAGGCAATATTACTTTGAATCCGGTTCTTATTAACACCGGTAGTCGGTTTATATGATCATCGGTAGTAAACAGATCAATTAAAAAAAAACTCAATACGCAGACACAAAGTAAAGAGGTCTTATGGCGGAAAATTGTCTTAAACTAAAGTAATTTTTTTTTTTTTTTTATATTAGTATAAAGTCGGTATTTTTTTCCAAAAAGTTAATCGAATTTAAAATCTTCCTACAATAAGATCTAATTACAGAAACTTCCTCTTTACAAGAGATTGCAATCTTTTCAAATTAAAAGTATGTTTTTTTAAAACTTTATCGAAGCCAAGTCTACCAACATAACTGTTTCATTGTCGAACAAAATTCTACCGCCATCCGGTTTCCGCATCTACACACCAACACCAACACACACCAACATCAAAATGACCAAAACCTTCCATTATAAATATACTTTGTTACAATTTACTTTCGAATTAATAAGTTTTATTCGTGCATATTATTATATTGTGAATTTGAAACGGAATACAACAAAGAGAACAAAATAAGAAATTTGTTCCAATCTGTGGGTGTCAGCTACAATTTAATCACGACGGGTGGGATTATTTAAAATTGTTTGCCATAATTATCACATTATGTAAAATGATACGAATAAAATTGATAAAATATGATTATGACACTTGTTAATTAATTTCGATTTTATCAAACTAAAAACGACTAACCTAACCTATTTAGTTAAAAATAAACAATACTTAATTTAAATTATTGAAAGTAGCTTAAATACTATTTATTATTCGTTTATCTATGTGACACATTGGTTCTAAAATAAATGGAACGGAAAAATCAAGAGCAAATATTCAATATTCTTTCTAAGCCTTTTGATAAGAAAGGAACTTAACAAAATGATATCCGAATGTCAAAATTTCTTTCTAAACCCTTTCCTAAGTAACTTACAAACCGTTATCCTAGAAGAGTTTATAAATCATAACATGAGTGGATGTTAAAAGCAAGTGAACATCCAAGTCCTCGTAAATAAAACCAAGTAGTGAGTGTTAAAAGCGCTCCGATTCTTTTTTACGATAAAATTACTAAACGGATGCTTTTTTTGTGTCATTGTATTATCGTTGTCAATAAATAATTGTATGATTGTTTAGTGATTATATTTTGTATTTAATAAATATTCAAATAACTTTTTAGCGACATCATTATAAGGGTCTGACCGCACTAGCTGCTTAGTGAGACGGTCATAAAAATGCCATAAATTATAATTGGTCTACATTTTATTCCGGTCTACCTGTTTAAGTCTCTCTTCCGTAAACTTTTGGACAAAAGTCTTCCCCATAATCTTCTTTATTATCTATCTTTCTTGATCCGTTTATTCATATTTTCAATATGGAATTATCCCGAAATCAGGAATTAAACTAAAATATATAACCAAACAAAAAAACATCACAAATTTTCATTACAAGTACATAAGTAAAAAACAGCTATCCAACCTATTCCTTGAACTAGTTATCATAGAAAAAACAAGTTGTTCTCCACATGAATATAAATAGAGACATCTAACCAACACCGTACCGTATCTACTCATACCAACATGAACCAAACGCCACATATTACGTCATAAATTTATCGACAGAACCATACAAGATGACCGAATGCACTTACCAAACATTGTTTGAGTGCATTTTGGGGATAATATGACATAATTTACTATCATACCAATAGAGAGTGATAAACATTAACTAGGTGATATAGGAACTCGAGACTTCGAGCTCAAGTTTCAAGATATATCATCAATATTTCAGATTGCACTAGAGAACTGCATTTAGTATAGTGAATGTTTAATGTATGTGTAAGTAATTGGAGAAGTTAATGCATTAAATGCAGTCTACGAAGATGTAGTATACGAGTATACGTAGCCTTTATCTCGTGAAAGGATATGAATTTGATTAAGTACTTCAAAAAAAAACCTAAGCAACCAAAGATTTTTCTTACTTCTTTCTTCGCGATATAGGTCAAAATTTAAAGCAATTTAGTTTCTAAAGCTTTATCTACGATAAGTTTAATATTAAGTAATTCAATTAAAAGTGTAGTTATGCAAAGTTCATAGACTGTGAACTAGGGGAGCCCACATGAGACACTTTTGGTTCAAAATATTAAGCAAATACGTTTTAATCCTTCGCGGTTTTGATAATAAGTCTTGTTTACATAATCTAAGAAGAAATATGGATAAGGCATGCTATTTATGTTTCATTACGTCATAGTTTAAGCAAAGCATTACTTAAATTAAAAGCTGTTTTTAAATTGCACATTAGCTAATTGATATAAACGAAACAAAAAGTATTAAACGCTATTAAAACCTTTTTCTTTGCCATTATGTTAAACAATGTTACCTTACATCGCATACATTTAAAATGATGTCGGAAAATTTGTTGAACATTTTTGTCGGTATTTTTAAAAAATGTTGTACAAAATATACAAAACATAGCTTGAATAATAAATTCGCGTACGTCAGCTCAGCAACCCAGAATGGATTTGAACCTTACTGTTGTAATCAACTTTTTTCTGCTAAATATTTATTTTTTTGTGTTGTAGAATATTAAAGTCATATTATTATAGAAGTTACCTATGAATTTTACCCGCAAATCCATATTTAATTAAGAAGAAGATCCTCCCGTGGTTTCGTGATAAAAGTATGTTAGTATATTTATTTATCTAAACAATTAATTAATTAATCATTCAATCTTTCCATTGATATTTTGTTTGTATACTAAACTTCCAATTCCGTTTAAATGAATAGCAAACATACAAACACAAACTTTCCTCCCTATATTAATATAACAACAATTGAGAAATACCACATCAAACTTTATTTACATTTAGTAGATCCAAATTTAGGCTTTTAAAGGGTGAATGGTAATCAAAGGGGGGAGGATGGAGTTACCGCAATTCCGAGTAGTCTTGAGCCAAAAAACCCCTTTAGGCTTTTGGCTCAGTCATGTATGAAAATTAGACGAGTTTCACTAAAGTAGGTTAATGAGACAAATTATAAACAGCGAACCATTTTTGTACACTTAGCTAAATTAGTTTTAAAAATATACAACCATCTTACTTTATATTATACGTTTATAGTATGCATTCTTTAGAAAAGGTAGTCTATATTTTTACTGGAACCCAAATATAGTTTTAGATTGGAAATTAGTAGGTATATAAATTCATTATTTTATCAAAAATATTTTATAGTTATTGGTAGGTAAAAATGGAAAAAATGTCTACCGAGTAAAGTTTAAAAAATATATTTTTATAAAGAGTTCGTAAAAATATGCTTATGCAAGTAATTTAAAGAATGTTCTACCATAAGATTTAGATATTATTTTCAAGCTAAAAACGTATGTATATTCACGAGTAATTTAACAAATCATGTTCATCAAAGTCAGTGATATTGAAAAAGAAACCATCTGAATAATATGAGTACAAATAGAGGTTGTGTATCGCTTGAGGCTTACGGCGGATAATTTCAACCCCCCGGGTTATTTTGGTCGGCTTACTTCGAAGGCTTTTCAAGGAATAATGAAGGGTTTTGTTCTAGGGGAGGGGGCAAGGGTTTACGGAACTATACGGAGTACGCAATTTGCTAAAATATTTTGTTTACATTATATTGTGTTGGAGAGAAAAATAATGAAATATTTTAATAAATAGAGTTCTTTAGGTAGATTATTTGAAACTTGACTTTTTTTTGTCAACCTATAGTGTCCCACTGCTGGGCAAAGGTCTCCCCCAAACATTTCCAACCATCCCTATCCTTCGCTGTGTCCCACCAGCTACTGTCGAAGGTGGTAAGATCATAAACTTGACTTTATTAGAGAAAAATAAATAAATTGTAAAATAATGTTATCATTTACCTAATATTAATACATGCTACACATATCACTTATTACATCCATATGGCTGCCTAAAAATACGGTACTAAAATTTAGCATAAGATAAATACTAAATAATTTTTTCTTTATATTATTATGACCATAAATTTTATCGCGGGAATATTAATTAGAAGTACTCATATTATTTCGTTATTTAAAAAAAGAAATGTTAGTTTCTGAAAGGTTTACCATTAATTAATTTAAAGGATCACCGCTAATGAATCTCATTCACTGAATGACATAACATTTAATATAAATAACAGGACTCTTCACATCATCTGATTCCTAAGAATTTTATTTTGAGATTTTAAAGTTTGTTTTTGATTACAAGCGATACGTGTTTTGCTTAAAAAATGTTTTGCTCCAATGTGACTGTAGTTACGGCAAACTTCAAGTGGACATAAATAAGGGTCGCAATATACGGCGGTCCCATCTCTACGGGCGGTGCGCACACAAATTCAACAAACAACTACAATCAACTCTACACCTTATTCCATTCGACATAAAGTATCCACTCTCCTGATATTTCAACAAAATATTTCTTTAAACACCAATAAAAGATAATCAACTTTAAGTACACGCAAACAAAGTGTATTTTCGGAAAACAACAACCTTTGAAAAGAGACGCCAAAGACGAAATTTCTTCGCGAAACTGTAGTGTCGCATCAGTTTTTGGAACAACTTGGATTAAATAAATTCTTTCGAGTGCCGTTTGTTTAAAATTGCGAGTCAAATTCGTTCATAATGGTTGTCTTTTCCAATAATTTAATATTAAATTAGTTGGGGTCGAGAAATTTTCATATTAATCGAATATTTGCCGTGAATATTCTCGTTCTCAGAGATAAAAAACACAGAAGTTCATTTCTTAAAAGCATTAGTGTCGCTATATTTTAAGATAAAAGTAACGGGTGTGTATACGTAGCGTGGGTACATGTTTTCCTAATTAGGCACGAGTATTAATTAAGATTAAATAAAGTACACAACGTCAGTGCGTATACGTATTTATATCTGAGACCCTTTATTACAGTAGATATGTATACTACAGATATACTTATATGTTGGATAGATGGATTTGTTTGGGTATCCACTTTCAATACGCGTGTCGCATGCAATCTACTCCCAAACGTCCAATATGCCAAAATAAGAGTCAAAGGTAAATCGCTAGGGAGTCCAACCTTCTCACCTTAATACAGCTTAAGAGATTTCTACTTGTCCATTCCATACATAACCACTCGGATCACGTATAATGTAACTATACAAGCCGGTATGGTTTGCTCAAATGGTTTTTCTTTCCTCCATTTGCCGGCCCAAGAGACTTATTATACTGTGTACACGAGATACGAGAAATATTTTGCCCAAATATAATCAGGGACGCGAGTCTAAACATTGTTCTTGTTTTTATTCAATGTTATATGAAATATATTTTGGGTTCGGGGACGAAATGCAAATGTTTAGTTTGGTATTAGATCGGTCGGGGCTCGATATTTGTGTGGATAGAGACGGCGAAAGGGTTTTTGCTTTTCAATGATATTTATTCTACCAACGATATCGGAGTCTAGCAAATTGCATAAAATGTGAATACAAATTAGATGATTTCAAAAATCGATTTCTGTTTTATTTAAGCGTTTGAACGTTTCGTTATCTTAAGCTTCACTATACGTACCGCTCCTATCTTTATCATTTGAATTTTCATTTTAAGTAACTAAAAATACTTGTGTGGTGATTAACATAAATAAAGCTATTTATTCTTAAGAAACTAACATTTCTATTTCCCAATATCTGTTATCTCCAAACGTTTGTGAAGACATCAAACTTTGAAATTAACATGAGTTTTCGATTTCAATATTAAAACTATTATAACAAACGAATATTGATTCTATTAATGGTCTGTGTCTAATGCGGTTATAATGGTTTTATCAACGTTATTTTGTTTGAAACAAAATGTTTTTGTTTTGTGTTTACAGTTTATTTTGTTCGGCAAAATGTCGGATGTTTTCGTGTTAAGTAAACAAGGTAAACGTACCGTTCGTCGGCCGAAGCCTCAATAATATAAAACATGTGCCCATATACTCGTGTATTTGTAGCGTTCTCCCTACGGAAGCTTACCTATATGTTGTCATGTTGATATTCTGCATTTTATATCAACTATTCTAGGTTGATTTTGTTTTGGTGAAATTTTAATAACGTGTTTGTGTCAAAATATCCTTGCGTCTAAGTAATATGAGTAAACTTTATGATATATGAAATAAAATTTATACATAGTTAAATAATATATATAATGAAAATGGTATAAATGGTATTATGTGAATAAAATTAAGTAGTTTTGAAGATAAGTTTTTTAATTTACATAAACGCGATAGAAATATAATCAAATATTTAAAATTTATTTATGTAAACACAAAAATGTTATATTCATTATAGCAATCATAATATAAATTGTATCATTAAAGTAAGTTAATAATATTTAACATACGATTCATAAAATACAAGTATATATAAAGCTTATATATAAAATAGGGGTATTTATAAATTACTTATGACGTTGATGTAATTTAATACAGAACAGAAACAATTTAAAATGTTCTTATACAATGTAAGTATGTCCAACAAAAGCCACAATATCTTCTACTCAATTATGTTATTATTAAGTTACTGTAATTATACAACTGTAATTATATTGAACTAAAAATAAATTTCATTTTTTTGCATCATTACTTAAAGAGAGGTGAGAGGCGGTACAACTAGATATATTACTTGTATCTACTAAATATATCATACTAGCAGCGCCCCGCGGTTTCACCCGCGTAGTACCCGTTCCCGTGGGAATTTCGGGATAAAAAGTATCCTATGTTCTTTCCCGGACCATAAGCTACCCCTGTACCAAATTTCAAGTCAATCGGTCCAGTAGTTTAGCCGTGAAAAGGTAACAGACAGACAGACAGACAGACAGACAGAGTTACTTTCGCATTTATAATATTAGTTAGGATATACACAAAAGGACCAAAAAGTACAGTTTATTTTCAATATTCACTAAGAACATCAAATTGAAATTCTTCATGGTAATCAATTTATCACCTTTCCCAAAATTTATTGCTGAACACGCTTGAAATGGATCCTTCATAATTTTGAATAATAAATAGTTAAAAGAGACATGTGCGTGACATTTTTGTTAATGACAGACCAAGTAGTGATATAAAACGTGTCCACTATATTGTGTAACGTTAATATTCGGATGTAGGTACATTTACCTTAGTACTTTTTAATTAAAAATAAAATGTTCTATTGTATTTTTAAACAATAGACCAGTATATCCTGGACGTAGCTTGGAAGTAAATTTAATTCATTAAGTATCTGTTCATTTATTTCTTAGAGGAAAAAGGTTGGGTCTAGAGGGCTGAGCTAAATGGTTTCAGGTCGATACTGGCAAGCTAAGAAAGGTTGCCGTTGTTGCTTTGAGTTCCCTCTATTTATATTACTCGTAGTAGTAATAAACTCAGGAAAATCATTCTTATTATCCTTCCAAAGGTTACGAGTTGGATTCCCGCTGAAGAAAACTGTGTTGGTCTTCGTACATTCTACTAATTATTTTTTCTTTGTTAATCGACTTTTAATGCTAACTGTACCAACGTATGTATATAACTTAGTTCTATGAATTTTGTCCAATCTTGTAACCCGTTATTAGTGTAATATGTAATACTAGTTTGTTAAATATCTACGTAATAGTACGCTGACCCTAGTTTTGATAAACATCAGTCCAAAAGCTCGAATTTCGTCGACAAAAAATATGAAAGGTAATAGAAAAACATAAAAATTCATTGTTTGCAAAGAGTACGCCTAGAAAGGTCACGTAATACATCGATGGGGGGAGAATAATATTGTATCTACCTTCGCTCAGTCGCCGACCCACGGGACTGATTATAAATTATAAAATAGAACAGACAACAGATGTCTGTGAACGAAATAATTTCCCTTTTAAATTATGTAGGTCTGTTATATTCTATGTATTTGTTGTACCTACTTGTTTTAAGTTTGGTTGTGTTTTGACTATGAAAATGGTTGGTAATTTTGTGACAAATATACCTAATATCTTAGTCGTTTTATTATTGATAATATCAACTAATTTGATATTAAAATATCTATTTCAAAATTGTTACACTCGTTTAAGACGATACCTAATATTAGTTTGACTTTGCTAATACGCCATTTTGTATTCCCGTCGTCTAAGTATATTATTTACATAAAAATCAAAATCATAGATAGTATGATTAGTATAAGTATAATAAATGGTCAAAATAAAATCAATGTTTAAAAATATTTGAATATCGAATTCATTTAAATATCTAAACAAGAGTTCTTAATAATTTTATCTAAATTGACATCTCAGATTATATTCCTGGCATCACAGACGTATACTCAATATAATCCAGTATATAAATTAATAATTTCCATACAAATAGTTAATAAAATAGGTCTTAATTAAAAAAATATTTGTTTGAATCAACGTCTAAAATAATAACATAATTAACAGAATGGTGTTAATTAAAATATCTTCGGTGTCATGTGATGTAAATAACCAGTTGCTAACAAGAAACGAAAAGAACTTATGACAACTCTTTGTAATAATATATTCTAACTAAAGACATTTATATTATATGAATATAAAAGTAGCCTAGGTTAAATAAATATGTAACTGGCATCAAGCTGACGAAAGCTAGTCATCACTAAACATTATCATAAATATTCTTGTTTATGAAAATAATGGCGAACCACTAGGAAATATTGCAGTATTTTTCTTCCATTTTTCCTCCTTCGTGTCAAGGCAAAAACATGAATCCGATATAGTATTATATCATGAATAAATCATTCCCCTAAAATAAGTTTTTAAATCTACTTGTCTGAAGTAATCTCATGATCCAGTTGTGCAGAACATTTTCGTTCTCAGCAAGTCTCAAGTGCACCGAAGCGGTCGTCTATTTTCCCAGGACGAATGTTTAGAAAACCTCTTTCTTTTTAGGGAAACTTAGAAAAATAAAGGTAAATCTTATCTCAGCGAATGAACCCTTTTCCCCTGGCTAGTTTTACTTTATTACGTAGATGGTTTGCATAAATAAATATATTATACTAGCAGCGCTCCGCGGCTTCACCCGCGTAGTTCCCGTCCCCGTGGGAATTTTGGGATAAAAAGTATCCTATGTGTTATTCTGATGTATAAGCAAGATTATTGTAAAGTTTCATTAAAATCCATTCAGTAGTTTTTGCGTGAAAGAGTAACAAACATCCATACATACAAACTTTCGCCTTTATAATATTAGTAGGATTATCCACCGAATAATAACTTGAAATATGAATTTTGTGAGGGTTCAAAAGTCAAAGGTTTTACAAGGGTAAAGTAGGTCGGCCGTAGGTTGAAGTAAGTAAGTACTAGGCTAGGCTTGATATTAAATTAAAAAATCAATATGAAAATATTATGGCGTCATCCTTCCTCACTCCAATTTCGTGAATACATGATTAAGTTATAAATGTCTATCCGGGACGCGTGTTGTGTCAACATCATAATAACGTGGCTCTATGTACACCGCCTTACTTCAATTCCCACGTAATATCCTGTGTCAAAATACGCGCTCCTACTACGTAATAGGATCTAAAGCGCGTTCGTCCACAATTATCTGTCATTGACACTGGTGGCATGTCAGTTGTCAGGTGAGAACGCCATTGTTACCTGTGTCAGCTACCCGCGGCCTTCCCCCGCCCTCCAACCCCGCCTCATTGACATGCAAATGAAACGGGCCACGCCGACGGACCCAATGTTATTTATCTCTGATTGGCTCCGTTTATTCCGCTTTGACAGACAGGTTCCAATTCCGTGCGGAACCAACGCGGCGTGTTTTCGTAATTAGATATGTTAATATAGTGTTCACTGGACTTTAATTTAGAAAAGTTTGCTTTATTTAATAAAATATTTTAACCAGATACTTACTATTAAAATAAATTATTATTTATTATGTACCTTCTACACTCTGAACCGAACTCAAATAACAAAATTAGAAATAATCAAGATAAAAACAATCCAGTTACCAAGTACAGATTTAATTACAGTTTTTAACTTAGAATTTATTTAAATATTTTTGTTCGAAAATCTCAGAGTAACATGAATTAATTTGTTTACCTGCTACGAACAATAATTAAACCAAATTAAAAACAAAATGTACTTCTATTTTCCCGCATACCTACAGTACAATACTAATTAGGCTAATTACGATACAAGTTAACGATGTACTGTCACGGAATGCCATACTTATACACCTTTATTAAGACGTTTAAGATTAAAATGATATTATTGTAATCTTGGATTAACATTTAAAAAAAAATAAAAAGAAAAGAAAAACAATTACGCACCTTTTTTCTTTTACTTTAAAGGTGTTGATACAATACGCAATTATAAGAGGTTTGTTATTAGTACCTAAATACTTCTATTTTTTGTGTTATGTAAGAAAATAAATAACTTTGTTAATTAATATTCTGTTAAGGTTAAAACTGATACGACAAGAACTATACTAAAAAGAATACAAATGAGTTAACTTGTAATCATAATAATAATATCTAAATTTCTCGCTGCTCCAAAACTTATAAGAAAAATGGCTCTATCTTATGAGTGCACTACTCTCTGGTGTACCATTCAAAACTGAACTTTAAGCCTCAGAGACAGAGTCTATTTTTACATAAAAGTTTATCAATATATTTCTTGATTGTACCTCTTAATTTACATACAAACATACCCATACATATGTAAGTGGATATAATTATGTATATATGTAATAGACGAATTGAATATATCTATGTATATTATCTATATTAGATGGTTATGCTTCGATATCCAAAAGTTTCTAAGCAGTTAGATAAGTAGGCACACTACTTAACCCAAATAACTGAGGCTTGTAGAAAGTTGGACAGTTCACTAACTTGATATAGTGTTTCTTGAAATCGATAGAGTCCGTCTCTACTGAGACTCGGCGTTCCTACTCTACGTCTACATCAGGAGATTAGATCGATAGAGACGTTTCTTATATTTATTATCAACGGAGTTTATCATGGTTGAACTAGTTTTTTGGGATATTATTATTAATAATATACTTTAGTAAAAACTTGTTTAGTTATTATGTTACATTTTACGTTATGTAATTTCTCTACCAATTATTATAAATAACTACATTATTATTTTAAAAAATCAACCTTATTCATGATTTTTCGCGAATTCACAGATGTCAGTTTTGACTGAAAATACTTTAGAAGTCGAAGCATTTACTGTATGGTACTTTTATTCAGGTTTTACGACACCTTTAACCTTGAGGTAGGGCTAAGAAGATTTCATCCTTATTTTCATACGGCATAGAATACATAATCAAAGTATATCTTAATATATATTTTTAAGTAAAATAATCTATGAGTGTTTCAAATCAAATAATTATCTATTTACTAGCAATACGACTAAGCTTTGCTCGGTTTATTTTTATGTACTATAGCTTATACATACTCATAGTTTGACTAACGCCAAATTCTACATTTTGTTACGATTCTAAATTATTTACCAAAAACTCCAAACATAGTATGGTACCAAAAATACCAAAACTGTAGGTTTTGGAATGAATATTTTTTCGCAAGTCACGTATCGGTAGAAGCTTCCCGCGTTAGGTTTGATGATAATAAGTGATACCGCCAAATATGAGTCCATGACTTATACTTTACTGGATACGCTAAGAAATACTTCGCAAAATGTACTTTATCAAAGTTTTTAGACGCGTATTCGATTTAACCCTATCATAATAAAAAATATTTCTTTGCTTTCATCTATTGATTGATTTTATTTTAGCGTGTATGCAAACGTGATAATCACTTGAATAGTTATGATTTGTAAGCGTTATAAAAAAACTATTATTTACTTCGGATAAATAATTGGATAATACTTAGAAAGACACATTAATAAGTACTTACAACATACCCTTTTACACAAATACCCTCCAATACTCTACAATTATACTCTTAAGTTTTACGCTAATGCTACCGGTGATGTTTCGCAGTCGCTTCCATTCCCATTACATCCTAGATAAGAAGCATTCTAGAAGCGTCCTCCCGAGTCAATATCAATAAATGGGAAACTGGGAAATTGGATGTGTTGAGGCCCGAGACCGACACTGTATGTAATAAGATAGTAATGAGACGATCTTGCCACTCATAAAAATATGGACGCTGGCTTCTGTCTATGGGAACGACTATGACTAAATATTTAACAAATATTTCTCTTGGGTACCAATGTTTGTTTCTATTATTGTTGGGCTAATCAATTTGTATACCTACCTATATTGGAGTGGTATTTATAAATACTGGATTTGTGTATTATGATGTTTTATTAAAACTTTAGTGAAGCAAGAGTTCTATTTACGCAAAATCTAAAAAAAAAAAATGTTACTTAAGCCCGCTGTTGCAGTCAGTGAATTAGCTAAATTAAAAAATATCAAAATAAATATGGGTTTAAGTTATTTGTCGAAACATTTTTTTATTATGTGCTTTTAATATATTTGTCGTAACTTTCTATGTATGCGAAAAATATATTACAACCATATTTTATTGTAAAACGTTGCAGCAATCCAAATAAATAATTTAAAACTCCATGTTTACAAACTGCTCATCAGTTTCCCGCTGTTAAACCCAGGGTATCTATTTCTATTCAAAACTAAATTATGTTACAATAATAAGATACAGAGACTTTATTTACTTTTTAATGAAAAAACATGTTTGTTTAAGATTTTTGTCACCTCTGTGGCATCCAATTAGTGTGATTAAAATGTTTTATTGGCTTTTAAAATATTTTTATAAAAACAAAGATAAATAATAATATCGTAGGTAGGTATATTTGATGTACATTCGATATAGGCATGATTATCATACAATTTTAGAATATTTTTAAACTGCATATTTCTTCAAAAATATAAACATACACTACAATGAACAAAATGTATACCATTGTAAGACTACTGATAAACTTACCCATGTTCGTTTTAAGGTCTTATACTTACCTGGAACACCTGACTAGAAATAAATTGAAAACACCAAATAATATTGGTCTGTGTATTTTTTTCCTTGAGCGGGAATTGAACCCTCCAACGGTCGACCAAACATTAAATAAAGTTTTAAACGGAATAAATAATAGTACCTAATCACAGATTGTGATATCTTAAATGAGTTTTATTAAATCGGCTCAGTATATGTAGATACATTCATACAATCATGTACAAAAAAATGTTACATCACTTTAAGTTTGTGTACAAAAAATATTTTTAAATAATATTTTTCGTCGTTTCTACGCAATGATGACTACCTTGACTTTTATGTGTGGGTATCGTAGTAGTTTATACAATGTTCTTCGAGTATGACCTTGTGCTTTATTCATTTGTAAGCTTCGCACACGCCTACATTACGCCATGCGAGTAATGGACGATAGATCGTACCGCTCTATTCATCGTGACCAAACATGGGCCCTCTTTAGACTACAAAAACTTAAATCGTTAAAAAAGATTACTGACAAAAATAGTCTTCAAAAATAAAAAAGTGTTTTCAACAGTATTCAAATCAACTGCCATATTTTACACATTTTTATCATCTCTATTAAGTACTCACACCCATCTAAAATCTCAGTTAATCCACTTACACAAAAAATACTGTCTTATTATGATAATAATAAAGGTAACTTACAATCCCATTCATTTTTGTGAACGTCTCCATTCCCGCGTTCTGTAACAAAAACAAAATCATGGCGTTAATTAAATCCCGTCGTAGTCTACGAATATCAAATTGGAGCCGGTTGCATCAGCCTACAAAGATTGATTTGACATTGACATGACGCGCATGCGTATTGCCCTAATTTGGTATCTGGATCCCGCGGATGCGAGAGGAACGTATGTAAATTATGACGAGGGGGAAAGGGATAGATACAAGGCGCGAGGGGACGTCTGGAAATCGAGTAGGACCGGTAACATGGCCGACCGTTGCATCTGCATGCATTTTAAGAACGGTTTCGGATGCGGTAGAGTGTCCACAGTTTATTTGTGACTTTCTCTTTGAATTATATATTATTTGTATTCTGAAAACAGTGGCAGTTCAAAGGCGTTAGATTGTTTTTTTTTTCAGACAATTGGTTACAAAGCTACCCTATCATCTGGCGAAGAAACGCCGTTGGGGGAGCATAATCGATGTACAAATTGCCAACGGCACTATTTATAGCTATAGTTTCAATTCTCACGCGTGCAAGAAAGTTATCAGTTCAATGAACCTGAAAATCAATGACGGTAGGCGCCGAAATTCATGTCGCCACAACCCATAGAACAACACATACACATCACTTATTGAAATTTGTAAGAAAAAATGTTCGAAGCAAACATTATTTAACTAACTCAATCTAAAGCAATAAGCTTGAGCGGATGACATAATTTAAAAATATGTTTCTGATATAATTATGACAAGATTCATTAAAATCTTAATGATAGTTCGGCGTCGAATAAAACTGATTGAATTATTGCCTTAACTGGGCAAACGCTAGCAGGTATGTGAGACGATAAGATTATGCAGAGATTTTAAATGTAAATGTTCTGGGTGTATTTCTAATTTACATTTTGATCTGTTGATAATTCAATGTCAAGTTCGGTATCAAGCCAGTTTGGAACTTCGTGTAAAGAGACATCGAATTTTAGATCTATAATTAATGAATTTGCATAATTTTAACATTTTAAATAAATTGTATGTAATGAAGTACGCCCAGACACTACGTAATACCAATGTCGTTTCGTGTTTTTATAATTGGAACCCAAAAATACTTCAATAACAACTTTTTGTGTAAGTATAGAAGGACGTACTCATTAGAAAAAACTCAGTATTCGGAACTACTTATATAAGTTCAGCTCTAGGTAAAGCTTATGTTTTAATTTATGATACACAACTGAATTAACATAAGTAGGTAGGTATTCTCTTAGGTAGCTGTGACCTGTGATACTAGTTTAGTTTCAACTCTATTTACATAAAATTTGAGTTTAATTTGGCAAAAACGGTACAACAACCTAAAAATAAAGGAAAATGTTTTGAGATAAAATGAATATCCGTAATTTTGAATTTAATTTACAAAAGTCTTAAAACAAAACTTGGCAATCAAAAGTGAAGGCTGCTAATCGCCTCAATTTGACGTAAGTAAATAAAAGTTTAAACAGATTAAAGTGTAACGAAGGCCGGCGGGTGTTGGGAGGGGGGACGGAGGGGTACAATTATCTCGTCCCTGTTTTCCTTCTAATTTCACGTTAGCCGCCCTTGAAGGCCCAAACAGACGAGCGGTCAAGCCGAGCAATTGTTTTACGGCGTTTCCTCGTATCATAAACCCTTTTGTTTACGAAAATATTATAAATGATTTTTGGAAATAAATATGTTTTTGTTTGTATATATTTTTTTTAAATAGTCTAATGTAAAAGGATATACTTAGCTATAGTAAAACATTATTAATTACCATACAAGAAATCTAGATAGCGAACTAGCCTAATTAAAATTACCTCACGATTTTCAATTAGGTAAGTACTTATTTTTGCTAAATAACAACAATAAATTCACAATGTACTTTTTTAAATTCAAAATATTGAAGGTAGTAAACTTTTACATTACTTTGTACAGACGTCTTCTATCTTAGTTTTCTGTGATCGCGGGTTCTGTAAAGAATCCGAAACGTCAGAAAATGTAAAACAAAATACAACTACGACAAAAATCCGTTTAAGTGTTTTATTTCAATGTGTAGTGTTCGTGTAAATCAAAGATATCAATAACAAAAATAAATTCAAGTAATTTTAGAAGCCCGTGTGCCCTAATCAAGTTAGTATTGTAAATAGAAGGTATATTTACAATTCACAACAGGAAAATTAGTCCTATCAAAAGGATTTGTCCGTTTCTTCCAATATCCTGAATTTGGGTCGCCTAATTAGAAGAGTAAGGGTTTCGAACTAAACAAGGGAACGTTACTTAATAGCTTCTGGAAGAAGATTGCACAATAGTTTACTTATATACACAATAGATATCTTTTCTCGTATAGATATTGCAAGTTCAATTTGTAAAATTAGCTTATGAATAAACTTTAAGTATCGTTTGAATAAAATTTGCTAGATTCTTAATTTTTTTTACGTACGTTTGTACATCGATAAAACAAAAAGAAATTATTTTTATATAGATTAGTTCATTGTTTGATGTTTGTTTGTTGCAGAAAAAACAACACAATTAACGAGAAACAAGGACGAACTCCGAACATTATCTCCCTTTTCTTTTAATCCGAGAAGAAAATATTAAGTTGAGCAACGGCAAGAGTTGTTAAATTTACATAGAAATCGGAGTAAGTTGATATCACTGAGCATTATTAAGGGAATGCTTCGATAAACACCCAATGTTATATATTATACAGTTATTTGAAAAGATTTCTTATTCTTGCTCTTTTTCTTGATGTATAAGTGATTTGTTTCATAATTTTCTTTGGCTCATTATACTGAGATATTTTTCCGTATCCGCTGCGTCATGGTTCGTTTAAATCGAAATAAATAATCCGTAGGTACGTATCTTTGACGTGGGAGGTCTACAGCTTTGATATGGAAAGTTACTGGTTTTTTAAATTATGTAATTACGATATTATGAACCTTATTTTATTCGTTAAAACTTGTAAATGACCACGTGTATGATTTTGAATGGAAATAGAAATGTTAAGTTATTCTATTGTTGATGTTGAGTGGATTTTTTTGGAAATTGTATCGGTAATGATAATTTATAGTATTATTTCTGACAGTTTATTAGTATTTGAAAATATATTGTAATTGGTTTGGAATAATATTCAAGATTATTACCATTCGACTCATTTTTTACGAATTTGCAATTGAAAATTTTTCATTATTATTTAAATACCTTGTCTATTATGACCAGTTTTAATAATTTTATTTGACACCTAATTTACATACTGAAAACTTCACCTTTAATAACATACATTGTTGGTTTTGTATCTACCTACTTTTTGTCCAGTCACTAATTTTGCCTATGATAAAGTTATTCAACATAATTTTAGTATTTGTATTCATGAATCTAACACATTTATCACTTACTCGTAGCTACTGTCTTCTTTTATCCTGCCATTAACATGATCTATTCAACTATATAATCGAATCATCCAAAGTAATTTCAATATTTGTATTCACGAACATAGTATATACGTACCACACATTCATCATTATTTCTACCTACTTTTGTCCTACCATTAATTTATCGGACGATCCAATCGAATCATCCAAAGTAATTTCAATATTTGTATTCACGAACAAATCAAAACGTACAAACGTTCCACACATCCATCACTTAATCCATTATCCAATCAATTGCATTATGCTAATACAACCAATCTCTTTGTTTCAGATTGCTTCGAGTTTCGCTACAATCCTATTTGCATGTTTTTCTAATCTACATCATTGATATCGAGGAATCGTGACTTGTATTAAAACTAGTACAAATCTACTGAAATCTTTGATTAATACATAATATATGTATGTATTTATATATACAACATGGTTCAGACAATTTGACGCCGAACAAGTTTATTTTGCTTGATGTCTCTGAAGCTACGCCTCAATGAATTTTCATTGTTACAAGGGAATCAATGTTTCATTGTTTTATAATACAAGACGAATAATTTCCTTGATTTGTGTTATAAATTTGTTGTTTTCGCAAACAATTTTGTAGTGTTTTAACTTTTTAGTCAATACCTAATATTTTTTTACATTAAACAAGTTTGCTGTAGCTTCAAATTTACATACTTTTGATATAAATAAGGTTACTGTAGCTATACGATAGGTAAATAGGTATAACGGAAAACCCCAAAAAGTAACTCAACTAACAAGGTAGGTATATAAAATTAAAAGCAATTTACATTTGACACCAATTAGTATATAATACGAAAACAATTTTGGTAAAAGAATTACAAATTTATGTAAATAATAAATAACTTTTTACAACAACAAGCGTCTAATTAAGAGAATCAACCCGAATCAAATTATGTATGGACTTGGACACCTGCCTACCTGTTTAATTATGACATCTTCTATGAATATATATTATATCTTTGGAACTATTTGTAAATAATTTTGATTGTCTTTTAAAAAAAGACTTTAGATCATCATTTAGAAGCAGATGTGTTTAATAAAAGTAAATAGGATTTTCGAGACTAGATTGTCAAAATTAAGATTGGTCACACAATTGATTCTATGAGATTATTTCGTGCAAGATGGCCCATTTTTCGTATTGAGAGATTTTGTTTTCTTATTTGTGTCATTATTAACATTTATTTGATAATAAATAAAAAACCTAGTCTAAGTCTAGAAGAAGAAGAAAATACTTCTAGAAGAAGATAAACGAACAAAGGAAGAATCTTTGAAAATGTATTCCCCTTAAGTTGTTTAAATAAAGGATCAAAGTTTTCACACTACCGAAGGGAAATCAGGGCACAAGTAATTATAACTGTACTAGCTGTATCCTTCGGTTTTACCAAGGTTCATATACATTTTATTTAAAATAAACTAAGTATTTTTATACCTATGCACAGCCTAAGCTTTCCGGAGGACAGTAGCAGTAGCGTCTACATGTTTTTTTTCTTATTCAATAAAAAATCTTCGTCATTATTGATATATGTAGATACAACTGTCACTGTAAATCAAAGTATTTTGGTGTCAGTTAATTAACTAGTTTAAAAAAACTCTTATTTGTCTCTTACAGCAGCTCGTTAAAGAATTCTACCGCTAGCTAAGTACTTAGTTCTAAGCCACAAAATTATCTCTCGCTATCTTTTAGTTTATAAAATATACTATCCATTTACGTAGTACTCAAATAACGACAATAATAAAACAAAAATATATTTCACAGGACAACAGAAACATCATATAGAGAGTACAAATTTCAAGAAATTCAAACGCCTGGGTATCCTGTTTTATAGCGAGGCGTCAAGGGATACAGCGAACAACAAAAGGGTGTTTTATCTGAACTGTTAGCATAAGTTTCAAGTATTTGCATTGAAGGCTGGAGGGTGAGGTATTATATTAAAGAGTGGATAATTGTGGTGTGTACATCGGGCTTGCGAAACTTCGCTCATTGCTTTTTGGGTACGTTTTGGAGTAAATTAGAGGAGATAGCGATTTGGGTATTAAAAAATAAAATAGTCCAGGTATAGATCAATATAAGTATTGTTTTATTTACAACTCTTCGAGCCATAGTATGGGAAAGACAACATATTTATATTTTATGTTTCAGATGCAGTCAAGAAGTAAAATTTTTACATAATAAGCCTGTTGACGCTCAAGCCAACTGAAGATCATGTGCAGTAAAAATCTTATATTCATCAAAAGTAACATTGTTATTGTATTCTGTTATAAAATATGTGTTAATAAACTTATACAACTTCATACCAGGTAAGGTAGCAAATTATAATTCAAAATTATTCACAAACCAGGTACAACTTCTTTTATTGTTAAACGTCGAGCTTCCGCAAAGTTACTCCTTTCGGTTTCACTAACAATCATTGTACAGGAGTCAAATACAATAAATCCATCTTTTATACTCAAAAGGCAATAAAACACTCGTGTCAGCTTTCACTTTCAACAAAAACGTTTAAATTACAAACGTTTCACTTTTTATATTCATAAAAAGTAAACAATAAAAGTTTACAAACAGGTTAAATAGAGTTGAGACACTATTTTACTGCCCTCTATTGCTACCGTTCATTTGTACTATTGTTTGATGGTCTTTTAAAATTTTATTGAGATTTTGTCCCAGGTAACTATAAAAATAGGTTGTTTTTATTGCCTCTTGGCGGTAGAAACTTTAATATAAACAGCTACATTATAGATAAAAACAATAACTTAGACGTAAAATAACATTAAAACGAATTTATTTTTAGTTGAGTATAATTTATTGTACAAAATAGTGATTTATTATTATATATTTTGCATATTTTTTGTAATTATTATACGCTTTTAATTACCGAGGTACTTAAAATATAGAATATTTTATTAATTAGAGAATCAGCGCGTTCCTTGCTAATCAAAGGCTTCTCTATTACTAACTGATAATATTAGTAGGTACACCACAAAATTGCTTTTATTGTCTGCGATTGCGTTATAAAATATATCTAGAATAATGCATTCTATTGGATATTTAAAAATAGAATGATTTGTTAGTAACCTAAATTATACTTTTGTATTTTAAATTTGAATATTAATAAAGTTAGTCTAAAATATTCTTATTTTATTTAATAAGCCCGCTTAACTTATACCTATCAAGCTTTTACTTTTGCGCGCTAAAGAACCCAACCACCCAACCTTTAGCCAGTAATCGTTACGGCAATGCCTGTCTATAAAGAGAGTTTTTAGTTACCGGTCATAGTTCATCCGACTACATAATGTACCGAGTTGGTCCGACCCGAAATATTCTGCTCTCTATTATACCTCTAGTTTCAACCAAGACCCGTGCGTTATCCAGAGAGTAATTATCATTATGAGAATGTTTTTGCAACCGTGTTTTTAGAAGAGGGAATAAGAAACGCCCAGTCCGAGTAGGTATTGTCTACTTAATAAACGTACGAAAACATTTTGGATAGTTTTATTTCATCTCGTTGTTTTGTTCGTAGAATATACTTGTGTGTGCTATTTGTTTTATTAAAGCTTACCTTTATGAAACACAACTTTTGTAATGCCTAAGTACTAATTATTGTAAGTACTTAGTCTTAATGAGATGCTTACAGAAAATCCTAATCCTAACTAATATTATAAATGCGAAAGTAACTCTGTCTGTTTGTCTGTCTGTTACCTTTTCACAGCTAAACTGCTGAACCGATTGACTTGAGATTTGGTACAGGGGTAGCTTATGGTCCAGGAAAGAACATAGGATACTTTTTATCCCGAAATTCCTACGGGAACGGAAACTACTCGGGCACACCTAGTAGTTAATATAGGTAAGTTGTAGATTATAACATTCGTTACTGCTAATTTCATGTCTTTCACATTCAAATTTAAGGTAAATAAAAAAATGATACTTTGAATAATGTTTTTTATCTAGTCGTTATTAAATGAACTATTCAGCAGTAAATCATGACTAGTTACAAAAACATTTACTTCTAATGCCTTCTAAGTAACAATAAAAACAAAACATTGAAACACGAAATACACACGAATAGAGAACATTATTTAGCGCCATAAAAAACTGTACGAAAAGTTTTTTGGTATACTGCTCCTAAGCCCGTGTTATACCTATCTATCGTAGCCACGATACATAAATTATGCAGGTTGATTTGAAGGGTAAACTCAAAAATAACTCGATGTCGTGTTCGACTTCCATGAGCTTGAGATGAAATATTGTTTGAACCCAAAAACACGACACACGTATTTTTCGCTATATTCCTGTTACTACGATGTTAACTCACGCAATTTTCACGCTAACTCACGGAAAATAATACCAAATAATTTAATTTTACGGATTTGACTACCGAGTAGCAGGCGAGAATGCGTTCCTGTGGTTTAGTTTAGTTATCATAATGGAGCAAGTCCAAAAAATGAATATAAAAATGTAAGAAATTAGGTAAATTAACCAACTTTTGACATGTTTATTACAAGTTATGTTTTCCGTAGCAAGGTTTTATACAATGTACGAAGTTTTCCCAGAAATTATTAGATCCTAACATAAAAATCTCGGCTAAGTATATTAGAAACTAGGTAACAATAACAAAGTTCACCAACTATGTTGTATTTGTTGCCGCACCATTCAACCAAACAAAACTTTATCCAATGCTTTTAATAAAAGAAACCAAACAAACATGTAATACTGCGAACCGAATACGAATATAGCAAAAATATCAAACATTTCTCGGGAAAAGGACATGGAAAAACTATTCCCCCTTGATACAAGTTTCACGAGAAAAAGCAAATACATTTTGCATGAAACGGTCCAAACGTACAAACTTTGGGGCCGTCCTGACGATATTTTTCAACTATTTTTATAAAAATATTCGCAGCTGCCGATATTTTGTTTGGAAATAATATATTTTGTTTTGTTTACCGTACTTCGCTAGTATATTGTTTTAGTTTAGACCTTTTGTTTTTAGAGGAACATTTTTACGATATCGACCTTTTAATAAACCTAAACTATGTTTTCGAATGAAAAAAGATTCATTGGAACAAATGTATTGAAAATAAAAACTTAAAACACCGTTGCATTTCAAAGCCAAACTTTTACGACCACATTTATAAAATTTACAAGATAACATATGACAGTTATCTATCACTAATTAATCCTTTTTCTAATTAAGTCAACTGACTAATTTATAGTATATTTGACAAATGTAACATTTATTACTGATTGGATAGTGTAGGTATTAAAAGAATCTAGTCTCGACTATCGAATACCATTAGCAGAAAATCGATTACATTGCCAATAAATAACAATTAAGCAAGCATCTGTAGATTAACGAATGCTTTTGAGATGTTGGATATTTGCAATTTCGACATATTTTTTATTACATAAAAATATGAGATTTTTAACAAGTAGCACTGTTTTGCAATTCGACTTTATGGGTAGCTACAAATTGCTAATGATAAACTGCCAAGTCTAGTAAGTGAGATATATTAAACTGATATAATGACCAGATAACTAACTTTATTTTATGAGATATTAAATGTTTTAGCCGGTTATAACAAGGTAAAATAATTAGAAAAGATTATAATAATACTTACGAGTATGTAGATTAGATTATTTGATTTTAGAACTCTCAGAACTCAGTAAACATATAAGTCACTTTATTAATTAACATAATAAATACAAGTGTAATTAAAATATAGTCTTTATAATAATTAAGGCAAGCATGATAAGAATAACACTTTTACACAGTACTAGTATCATCAGTAACCTCTCTCTTACTCTTACTTACTCCCTTTGCACTATTACTTAAAGGTCTATAATTATATTTTCTTTCACTCAATAATTTTATTATGAACATTCACAAAATAATGAATGGTTCCAAAAATAAAATTCAACAAAGGTAATAAATCAAAAATATGCTTTCTTAAGTACAATTCGAAAAGATAAAAGAACATTTTACTTAAACTTTATTGATAAGAACAATTTACAAAACGCACTCATATGAAAACTTTATGTTATTACATTATTATGGATAACATTTTCATGTAGTTTGTACATTTGCTACAATGTTGCATTGGTCGAGACTTGTTTATGGTGCCGGCATCAGATTTGTAGTAATAAGTTTAATTAAATTAAGAAATTTATTGGTACAGAGGACGAACATCGTTGGTATTAAGGACATTTGGCACGAGTTCTTTTGGAGACAACTTGAGTAAGTATAGTTGTAAGTACTTATAAGTATTGAGAGATCAAGTGGGCGTCTACGAATAATATAATTTGTGAAGGACAAATAATATTGATCAGTTTATTTAACATTTTGATAAATAAGTTTTAATTAGAAATAGGCAATAATGTGAGAGAGATGTATGTGCCAACCCGCACTTGACCAGCGTGGTTGACTAAGGCCTAATCACCCTAATTCAGGACAGGCTCGAGTGGGGACATTATATGAGCTGATGATGATGAATAAGATGTATGTTACCATCACTAATAATTAATTTACTTTATAACAAATTTAATTGTAAGGTACGCTAAAAGATTACGAGTAATTTTACATCTTAGAACTGTTTTTATCTATCTAGAATAGTGTTTTATTGCTTTAGTAACCTATTTTATTAGAAATTTTGATTTTGAGTTTGAAAATCATAGTTTAAAAGAGAGATTTCGTTTAATTTATCGCATGTTTTCATTTGTATTTGATGAAAACAAGTAATTTATTCTCTGTAATCGGTAAAATACGGAGTTTTATGCCGCACGTCGGCCGTCGGTAATCAAACAAGCCCGCTTTAAATACTTTGACACGTGGTAAAATGTATAAAAATCGCATTCAACTGCACTTTATATTTTAGCACTTCAAAATTAATGTTTTGGTCAATAAATTTTATTTTGTGTTTTATGACGTGTTTAAGATATGTAAATGAATTTGTATGTTAGTACGATAAGATACTATAAATTAAGGTGAAAATTGTGTCTTTTATATCTGAATGTTACCACCAAAGTTAATATACATCATATAATAAAAGTGCATTTTATCTTAGTGATCCCTGAGAATATACCTTGATAAGTAACAAAATACTTTTTAAAGTAAATAATGCCTTATGATTTATAATATACCTTGATATTAAAACGATTACTATTGGTCTAGTCTCTAATAACTATTAAGAAAATTCAGCTATTAACGTAAGAAGGGGTTCAGTAAATGGGGCTGCGTTTATGATAAACACACTTAAACGTTATACCAAAGATTCCATAGCACCCTTTTGAAGGGCGATAAACTCCCTATTTTCAAGTCATTTTCTTTGCGACGTGCATGTTAAAAAGGATACAACCTTTACGTACGTACTTACATAGCATACAATAAGTAATTGTTGTTATATGTATTTGCAAAATTGTCTATATTAATTCTTCTATATAGTCTTTATGTATTTAAGTTTTTTAACTCAATTTATAACAACTTTAATAGCTATATTACACAAAAAACTTTATTTTATTCTGATTAGCATCTAGCATCTTTTTAGAAAATAATTAGGGACTAAAAATCTGTATAAAACTATCACAAAATGTTCAATGTACCACACCAAAAAATATACAATTTAAAATTAAAACACTAACTTCAAATAAAACTCTATCATAGTCTTTATAGTTAAAAGATGTAAATTTGAACCAAAAACCCGTACCAATCTTATCAATATTCTACAGAAACAGTATCGGTACAGTGACAGAGAATATAAAATTCATATAAATAAACAAACATACAAAAATATAATAGAGTAAAGTGTCACGTAGGAAATGTTTTGCGTTGCTCCCTTACAAATTGGGCGCCTGTCTACCGCCTACATTCGCATATTGGCTGATATTGCGCTCTCTACACCCATGTCACAGTGTAACCAAGTGCTTAGTAAGATAGTTCTGATATTGGATAATAATTATAGGAAATTATTGAGCACCGGGCATCACTGGGTAAAATAAATCAATAATTGAGAATGGGACTTCACACGATTTGTGTTGGTAATTTAATTACATTACTGACGTCATTTTAATAAAGGAAATACCTATGTAGGAATCTTACAATAAATTGTGCATGTGCAACAATTTTTATTCGCTCTATATTTTGTTTTCATAGAAGGTATAAAATACCACTTGTTTCCTAACCGCATGGAGAAAAAAACTAGAACTTATCTTGATAATCAAACAAAGAAAGGTTTACTACTATTGTCACGTACTTCGTGATGACTAATATTTGTTGCTTCAAATTATTATATCCAAGACCGGTTGATGTAACCTAGGAAGGTGTAAGAAATCATGAATCAAGATAGTGGAACATTTGTTTAGATTTGTTCTAGTCAACAAAAAGTAAGTAGGTATGTAATTGACTGTGAACCTTAAATAGAAAAGAAGAAAGAGCATACTGAGTAACATATAGGCACACTTTTCAGCTAACTGGAGGCGTGTGCACTTGCTTGCCAATTCTCCTGGCCTTGCTCTCAATTTCTTGTCCAAATGATGACAATGTTATAAAAAAATTGTAGCGTCATTAAATTAGTTTTTCAAACTTTTTGCATATGTATAGTAGTATTATTTGTATAGTATTTTACTAACAACTAAATTAATACTACTCACAACCCAATCCAGTAATATTTTCTGTAGATATTTTGTAATCCAGCACTTGACCTACTGCATACACTGTGTCGTTACTTCCATATTGTAGTACAAACATGTACGGACGTACATATATGTTGGGATCTATTTTCGAGAACAAACTTTGTCTTCGCGTACTACGAATGACGTTGTAGCGTGTATGTAGTTTATTCTGTAGATATTATACTTAGCGTTATTCCTTTGCTGGTACAGAATATATTATTTTGTAAACGTACCTACATACATGTGTTTGTGAGAGAATGACCAATGTTGCGTTGTGTTATGCAAGATTTTGTGATGTATTTTTTGTTGTTACAAGTATTTTGGAATTTTTATGGTTTTATAGGAATATTTTGATACTTTTATTTCAACTAAAATATATTATGATAAATATATTATATATTATATGATTGATGATACACTACTACTACTGCTCACTACTAGGAGTATGATGGTGATAACTGGATGAAGTCAACATAATGATTTTTTATCTCTTTCGATGATAATAACTTCTTACAAGACTACTACTACTTTATATTCCAACAAGACAATAGATATCTCCCAAAAATTCTAGTCAGACACTGAACATAGAGACAAAAGAATAAATTATATTATAAATATTATATAAAAACAAAAGCAGACAAAAATTTGGTTCAATCAAATAAATAAGACGTCGTATCTTTACATGTAAAGGCACACAGCGAAGACTTCCAATGATCGTTGGAGTGAGAAATTTTTGTTCCAAAGGAAAAACGCGTAGGACGATGTCTCATTAGATCGACGGTAAGATAAAGTTAGGGAGATGAAGACGGTAAAAGGTAATGTATGGAGGAGAATTTTTGCAGATTTTTGGATAAAAATATGAAGATTAAGGTTAATTTGGTATTTTGGATAGAGAATTTTTAGGTTTTTGTCTTAAAATTAGGATGCGGCGTCTTTTTGTCTTATTGGAATGTTTGAAATATAAAATATAAAAAAATATGATTAGGCGTTGCTTTGTCTTTGAAAATCTATTATGGACTGAATTAGTGTGTTGAAGTATCAAGCCTGATACTTATTATTAGGTACTACGTACTTACATTGTAGTGTATGCAATAATTATTATTATAAACTATTCATAGGCAAGAAAATTACACTATTGAAATGTAGGACAAAGACGTGGGGTTAATGCTACACGTCACGAAGACACGACAACATCGTTTAAAAATAAGTACCTGTACATAGTTAAAAAACAGCACTATTAATACGTAATACCTAATAAAAGTACGATTTCTTAATTAATACTTTAGGAAAGTAGTATATACTCGTAAGATGTGTATCTACTAGATTTTGTACTAATAACGACAGTAAGTATTTTCTGGTAATTTACCATATATGTCTGCCATTCTGGGCAAAATGCAACACATAATTATTAATTACCAAATAAAAATGCTGATTCAACGTTGAAATTTTTATTCATATCCACTTCGATCTAATTTTGATATATACGCAAATAAATAGTCTTAATATGTACCTAACTATCTTCTGTACATTTGTAACGTGTAAAAACAAACATACATACATTTTTTCTGTACATGGTAACGTATGCTTGTTAGCGACAAGTACCTATAAATACAGAGCCGATAGCAAGTATAATTTAGCCTAATAGAACATCTAACTAGATACCAATCTCGAAGGTCAAATGTAACAAGGTGAGGTAAGGACTCCACCGATTGAATTAGGGCTGGGCTACATGATAACTTATACAAACGGATAAGGGCGTATCGGATAAATAAACAACATCATATATTGGGTGATATCATCAACTGTCATATAGTGTAACATCATATTATAATCATGATAGTTTATGATAGGATATGTAAGTTATAATCTATACTAGTTCATTGATATGTGGTTAATGATGAACATTTTGCGGTAGAAAATTGAATAAATATATAACTGTTATGTTGGTAGTAGTTACATAGTACTTACAGGTACATAATACTAATGGCCTATTTGACCATCTTCAAGTAACGTTCCGAATAGCTACTCACATGTTTTGTCTTTGTCACTTGACATTAAGTACGAAAGACAGAGAACTAACTTTACTTGGTGAGTAAATTTACTTGAAGGTCATGAAATAGGCCCTAATTAAAATCAATAGCAATCAATGAAACAAAACCTATTCAAATAGTATTGAAATTTTGTTTTTTACTAAAAACAAAATTTTATTTACTTATCTAAAAAGATTTACATGCATGTGGTTTATTTTAGTTAAATTGTACGACAAAGTTTTTCAACAATCATTACTGTCATATAAAGACTACACATGTTAGTCATACGTATTCATTATTTAGTTTGCCCGCGCCCTTACCCGCACGGCACCAACCAATATTTTCTTTTATTTTTCTCTAGAATTTCAGATTTGGAAGCTAGAGTCGGGACGTCGGAATTGGCCAGACTAAAATAACGGAGGGACGTGCCTTGAAATTGTAAGGAATTATTTTTAAGTCTGTTCTCTCTCACGATACGAATTCGAAAAATATTAGAGGTGAAGACATCATTTAATTATGTTTATTTGATATTGAATTTAGTTTTGAAGCAAAAATTTAATAATGTTGGAATAGGACTGCGAATGCAAAAAAACTTTTATGATATATATATACTTATATAGATATAGTAAAACTATCTTATTTTTTATAAATAGGTACTCTAGTAACTTTGAAGAAATAGGTAAGTACTTATAAATAGGAACTCTGAATAAAAATACATTTTTAAACAGAATTTGGTTGAAAAAGGAGAATATTATTTGAATTAAAATACCTAAAATATACTGGCAGTTTCACAATCTAAAGAATAAACAAGTCAAATCTAAATGTATTCAAGATCAATAGTTACGATACGAAAACTATTTATTTTAAATCAGTTAAAATAAGATAAACAAGGTAAAATAAATTCAATAAAAATAGTTGAGAATCTAGTGTTGAAATATAAATAACAATTATTACATTATTAGTATAATGATTAAGGTTGTTGCTAGTCAAAACTGAGATTTGATTCTTGGGATAACCCTGATGATTCTTGCAAAAAATTGAATTAGGTACATGTATAAAATTTCTTATGTAATATGGTTATGATACTATACATAATTCTGATGATGGTCTAAATAAATATACTAACATATATCAAAATTTGTAAGTAAGTATACTTACTATATAAATTGAGTATCATTATGTAAATCATAACTAAATATGTCTATATCCAAACCTAATACAATTTTATTTATATACTACGTTTAAGATACTATACTTACGTTATCCCGTAACGTGGTTTTAAATAAATATCAAAATTTGTAGTACTAAAATTGAGTATGTAAATCATAACTAAATATGTCTACATCCAAACCTAATACAATTTTATTTATATACTACGTTTAAGATACTATACTTACGTTATCCCGTAACGTGGTTTTAAATAAATATCAAAATTTGTAGTACTAAAATTGAGTATGTAAATCATAACTAAATATGCCTACATCCAAACACAATTTTATGTCCTAAGTCCCAATTTCCAAAGCAAGATTTGGTAAAGCTGCGGTGCCATAGATGTGCCATCAGCTTCAAATTTGAAATTGGAACGAATGGAAGACCCCGGTAATGGGGCAAGTTAGATGAGAGGGGGTAGCGAAGGGAGTCACGCAGGGCTGGCGCGCTTTAGGAAATTAACACTTTAATTAAATGGGTCACATTTACATATTTACTGTGAGTAGATATAGGTAAGTAAGTCTTTTTTTAAGGCGGAGAAATTATTAATGGTGAATTTGTAGGTTTTATGCAATAGGTATTCGTAGTTAAAAAGACTTAAATTATCTACCCGAATATACCTACCAAATAACTTACATGGGGCGTAATTGAAGACACAAACACACAAACATACATAATATTATTAAAAGCTCAGGCATAATAAAAGGGAATGTAAAAAGTGTAAAAACCCTTTTTTTAAGTAAATATCTAATTATTTGTTGGATCGTACAACAGGGCAAAGGCGTGTTTCTTGTAATTTTAAAGCTTTATAGTTTTTTTTTAAATCAATCAAAAAATAATACAAAGTATGTAAGTATCTTTTACTGAGATTAGATATCCTTACATTAAAAACTATAATATATAAAACAGTAAAATTCGAAGCGTTTAAAAATATTATCCAATATTTCTTAAGGATCTATAATTATAGCGCGACAACCCTGAATACGGATGACTTCACTCTTTATCGGCGTTCCGCAGAGGGATGACAAAACTTCCACAGTGACTAAAATTGACATCTAGGTACAAAATATATTAAATTAAATATAGAAATAATAACATTTACGGTATAAATAAAGCCTGTTTTATACTGTTTTTGAGGGTTTATTATTTTAAAGCTTTAAAAGTAATGTATTAGAAACATCTGGAGGTAAAAATATGTGTAAGTATGTAGGTTTTTTTTAACGATCAAATATTTTTAGAGTTAAGTATCTATTCGTTTCTATGTTGTTACTGATTTGTAACTTTAAAAGGATATGTATTCGAAACATATATGTACTTATACCTATTTTTCTCGTAAAAAGCATAAACCTACTTATATTCTAATGTTATAAATAACATATGTATGTAGTTATGCAATTAGACTAGTACCAAGTTCAAAAGTTACTAAATTGATTATAAATCATTTTGTACGCTAAAAATACAACCTCGACTTTTCTTATATATATTACTGTTAATTTAAATAAATCAATGAAAATTTACTGGACTGATTTTTTAATTATTTTTCCATATTATCAATAGTATTATAAGTCTATGACCGGAAGCTATTTTTAGGTGCCCTGATTTATCTACGAAAAAGCCGTAACTATTGTTGCAAGCAGTTTTTTAAAAAGTAATAAGTTACTTTATATTTAAATATAGAGTCAAAATATAGAGCCATCATTCAAATAAAAACAGGATTCAAAATCCTAAAGAGCTTTAAGTATCAATCCTTCATCACTATGACAATACTTATCAACGAAAGTAAGAGTTATATCTTTTTAAACACTAAAAAATACATAAAAGTTTTATAACGAAATTAAAAAAGTAACCTCACTTTTCAACTATTAATCATGTTTTATTATATTAGGGCTATAAATCTAAGTTACTCTCATTTGAATCAAATTCTGAACTAATAAGACGTTTTAAGTTGAAACTAGATTTATTATCTAGAATTTTATGCAAGATACTTTACATGAATTAGATAACTGATAACAAAGAATACACAAGTATTATTAGGCATTCATATCAAAATGCTCAGCATTTTTGCGTAAAAATCGATTAATCATAAAACTAATACGAAAATATTCGATCTCATTCAGTACTCTCAAAATCCAATAAGTTAGATAAGTTTAGCCAACCGAGGCATCCTCATCTAATAAGAAAACTAATTTAAAACTTTTACACTGCACAGCAGCGCCAAATGTTCCAAGTTGGAATAACCCCGGCTCAGAAACAAACCATTGGAACAGCGCCACCATGCGGCGAACGGCTGAACCATTTCAATTGCTGTTTTACGAGTTACGCTACGTCGCTGTGTGCGTGAAAGCTCTACGCACACTTACGCACCGATCAAGTTTACTGTGCGTGTGTTGAACTTTTATGTGTTGACGTAAAGGTTGTCCCGCTTACGTTTGTATCCCATGGTTGTTATCTATTGGTTAGATAGATGGCACTGGGTGTTTCGTTTGCACCCACGCGGCGCGTATATTTCAACGGAGACTCACCAAAAATATTGGCTGGATTTTCGAGCGTTTCAGAACACGAACACACAACTCTGGCCGCGGCACGTGTCGGCATAACAAATTTAGACACATGAGCACTGTCTGGGATTAATTAAAACAGAGACGTGTTGACCAGTTCGAGGTTTTCTTATAACTGTTATAAAATTGCATACAATTTCTTTTTTCCTTTAATTTTCACAGTAACACACCGCGAAGAAATGTAGAGCGAAACTGCATTGGCCATTGTTTAGTTTGCCAATTTATACGGGTCGGTTACACTTGCGATTTTTATTGAAGCATTACCGATAAAAACAATCATAATGGGTTTTATGGGCAGTCTTAATAGCAATGTTGAGGATTTACACTCCGTCTACTGGCTGGCTCGAGTTATTTACAAAGAAAATGTACCTTTCACACATCAGTTAATACTTAATTAATACAGATACAGATAGATAAGAATAACGAGGTAATGAATATAAAAGGCTACTTATAAGTTTTCTAGCAACATTCCTAACAATTAATGTACAAAATAGACTAAAAAAGTTAATTAGCCTTGTCTTTTAATACTAAAAAATTCCCTCATCTTGTCTGTTACTTTATTTTACCACACACATAACCCAAGTTCTATATTTTACTAAGAAATCTATCAAATAAATACCATACAAATATCAGTCTATCAAGATAAAAATCAAATCCACTTAACACCGTTAATGGACAAAAGAAAATAGTTTTCCGTATTCTCAATCAATTTCCATCTTAGATATCGATAATCGGTTTGAAAATGATTTTTCAATAGAGATCCTGTGATTAGGTATTCGTCAAACAATAGGTTTTGTGTTATCGATAGCGTTTATCAAGTTTAATATGCGTAGAAAGTTAGTTATGTTATCAAAGTGTGCCCTATTTTGTTATCGTACAGATTTGCGCGGTGAAATTGTTATTGTGTAGTTGCGTGGACTGTACATGAATACTTAAAGTTACGTTGAAATAATTTGTATTGTAATAGTTTAGGGTAGATAAATACACTTTGAACACACGTACGTACCAAACAGTCATAGTTATTGCATAAATTTATAGGTGATTTTATAATATTTGCCTCCAAAGTTAAACTCTAGCAAGTGATAGTTGTCATTTTTAATTTTATGATATCAATAACGTATATTATGTAAACACACATTGATACCATGTTACTAGAATGATATATTTATTTAAATTTAAATTATTAATATATTTTTTCATTATTTTTCAATTTATAACCACATTTTCCTTCCTTCATTACATAATTTTAATCACTGATTGAGTAGGTACTGTTCTTATAACTCTAACATTTATTCTATAAAGTAGTTACTTACCAACAGGAAAATTTGTGTGTGTATCTAAGCGGAAAACTTTTCATTCAAATATTAATCGAAATCTATATATATTATCATATCGGTGGCCGAGTTCTGGTCCTCAAAAATATGAGTCGATACGCAAAGAAGAAGAATCAAAATCTTTCAGATATCACAAAAAATCACATACCAAAATATTTTTGAATGTAAATTATAAATATATTCACATTTTAGTCTAGTCTAGATACAATCCACCCACAGACTATGTCATATCAAATATTATAATAAAATAATCAACATTATTAACACAAGCTATAAACATATAAATTGTTTAATTTAAAAATATCGTTGCTTATTATTATTTTTTTCCTCAAATTCTTTTCTATTCTTTTTGAATGTTTACCTACAGTATAAGTAAATTCAAATTTAAATTCTATATCGCCTACATTCTTGCTAAATATGATCTTTTGATTAAAAATTTAAGGTTAGGTATTCTTTTTGAAGTGAAAACTTCTTTAGCGGCGCTGAGCACTTTTTTGTTTGGGTAAAAACTTTCAAACTCGCGTCAGGGTCACGTGATGCTGATCGAAAAGGCGTAAGATCCATATATAAATAACGATATAATATTATAAATAACAACATATAAATTGTCATATTTGTGTACGATAGCGCAATAAATAAACATTGTATTCTACCTCATAAATGATAGTACTTTTATACTTATAATTAAACACAACGTTAATATTGAAGTTTTCACTTCTGCCGGCACTCCCGGAGTGCTACCTTTTTTTTATTGATGATTTGGGTGCGTTTGACCTCTATTACACCTGATAGAAAGAAATGATGAGGCCTAAAATGGTCTACTCCAATGCTATTTTCAAGTTAAGTTAGTTTCAAAGTATAGGTTTAAAACTTTACTAAAACTGTCTAAGTACATATTATTGCCTACCTACTTGCGTTACCTATTATGATCTTTCGATAGATAGATCTAGGAATTATTTTTTGTAGGCTCTAGAATTTTAATTTTCAAATAATAGGCTTCAAGCTTTAGAGATGTATCTTTGCTAAGATCCAATATGAGGGTCATCGGTTTCGACCTCCACACCTCAGCTGATCGGTGGCCGTTAAATCTTTACAGCCTATGACGTCACCGTCGCCGTCTTTTTTCTCCAAATGATTTACAACCAAACCATAAACCTTCAACAATAACTGTACCGATTGTTCAACAGTTAACCGCAATGTTTAAACCCTTTCTAGGTAAAACCCGTTAATTTTTTCATATAACTTTTTGCTCTAATTTTAAAAGGAAACGGTAATTGTTATGCAATATGCAAAAAAGGCTTTTGGTTATACAATATCACTGTATTGTGTTCGTAGAGTATTGTTCACTTTGCGCAATTGCGTTGGTGTATTCGTCAAGGAGACAATAAAATGTTATTATTCTGTTTCTATTATGCTCTAGTTTGAGTTAGGGTTATTGCACTAAGATTTTGTTGGTGCATTGACATCTGCAAATGTATTGAGGAATACGTTCGAGAGATAATGAGATGACGAAACAAAACTTTGGTAAACTTAAAGATACTTTAGTTGTTCGTCTTAATGGTAAAGATAACATTTTATTGCTAGAAACAAAATTAAGTTTTAAAGATCAGATTCACAAGAATAAAACAACTATCTCTATATTCCAATAAATTATTTTTGGCCACAGTTTTACTGCCATCTTGAAGTCAAGGAAAAAAATTCGGCAGGAAAAAAAATCAACCTTTTAGTCTGTTCATCCTCCTAATAACGGTGTAAATGTTGAAAAAAGCACATACCTAATACACTCACAAACTAGTGAACCTATAGTTTTCATGTCACTCACTTCCATCGAATGAACACCAGCTGCTACTCAGAATAGTTACATTTGTTTCGGTTTTATGGAAAACAGAATATGAGAAGGAAAAGGTGGACGGGGAAAGAGGCTTCAATAGCTACGAGCTACGAGTACTACTTTACGCCCATATTGTGTAAGAGTGTTTATTTCCCAGTCGAGGTAGCCTATATTATTTAATTAGTATAAGTCCCCTAAATTTTTGCATTTAACACCTAATCTCATTATAGTAACGTTTACTTGTTGTTTATACACCCGTATCCAATGAAATTTTCTAGTGATTCTAGTGAGCACTCCCATAGAATCCTAAAATACGAGAATGACTCAGTTTAGGATTCAATGCGTCATATGTTTGTAATCAAATGTCACTTATAAATGATCGAATGTTTTACTTCTGCTGTGTTACTGTACATTTATTTTTGAAATAAATTATTATTATGTCTTTTCCATTCACGGGACTATTAAGGAGTCCCAGTCTTTTGGAAGGCTAGTATGGGGCCAAAGCCAACACACGGAAGCCCTTTGACATATTTAATCTTGTGTAAAGGTGCGCAATCCGTTATATTTGGCTGTGATAATGACTAAGACTCTACTGAATATTGTATAAGTCAAACTTTCATATAGGTAGTACTGATTTAATTCTCCGCTAACCCTACTGCCCGCCCAACATCTCAGAGAAGAGGGGTAGCTGAAAATCAGCGCTGCTCGTGTCTACGGTCCCGATCAGCACAAGCTGAGCTACCTTTTGTTGTCATAAGCGAGTTTGTAGAATAAGTTTATTTTTGTTATTCATTGTTAAAATCATAATTTTCTTTTTATTTTACTTATTTTTAATTATTTCAACTAAATATTTCATTATTTAAGCTGTATCAAAGGCTAATTGAGTAACACTCGACGATTCTCAGTGCATAATACAGCTACTATTTTAGCCTCATTTCGTACATAAACGAGAGAAAACTTAGACAGTTGTATCAAAACAAAACTTTATAATCAAGACACGACGACGCGGACGTATTGTATTGAACACGTCCCAACGCTTCTCAGTAAACTATACCTACCAATTACATAATCCTGATAAACAAAATATAAAAAAGAAACACGTACTATTGGGTATAAATAACGGCCGAAACGACATAATAGATGTACCTAAAACACAAGGGATGCAATTAGGAGGTCGTTTGAATTTATTTATAGGCAAGAATAATGTGGAGGGGAAGATTTTCTATTTAATTGGTTATAAAGTCGACGAAAATCGCTGTATAGGACAACTTTTTTACGTTTTATTGTAGAAATTAACACAGAAATGAAGGTACTTACAGAATCATAAATTTGGTATTTTATTTAGTTATTGTTTGCACCAAATTGTACATTTACGAATTAATGACATGTAGCATAATCATTGCTGTCTTCAAGAAAATAGAAATACTTATATTTTACTTATCGATAAAAATAAAACATTAAATATTTATTCTCTTGATTTAGTTTTTATGAATAAAAATTAATAAAACACAAAATCGAATTTTGGAGTAAGTAAGTAATCAAAATTGTTTTTAAATAATAGGTAAGATATAATACTTAGTAATTTGAAATGTATTTTGAACCTTAAATTAGATTTTACGTTACTAAAATATGTCATAAATCATTATTATACGAAATATTAAGTTAATTAATAAGTTATATTAAAATATAAACTCACCTAAAATTGTTTTTCATTAGATTATAAATTAAGAATAATAGGAGTCACTTTTGATTTAGCATAAAATCAGCGCTATCTATGAGTGAGAGCTCTCCTGCACTAGGCACGACAGCAGCAACTGAGCTATTTTCTTACCAGAATTTTAATTTAAATATTTTATTTTATTATAATATCTTCTTGCAATAAACGTTAATTTTAAACTTTAATTAAACATTTATATAAAATATTCTAAGATGAAATGTAACATTACATAATGTACTACATCGAGTATACATATGTACATACATAAATACGTCATACCACGATCTGACGTTAATAGTCATAGTGCGTGAAATAAAATATTTTTAAATGTACTAAATATGCTTATGTATACAGTTTAAAGTCATAAATCATGTACTCGTTACGATTTATGAGCAAAGTCGAGCACAACTGCGTTATTGTGGCTTTAACGATACAGTGATTGGCCCTTGAACATTGCGATATCAGTGTAGGATGCAGCACTTGAAATATAGTTCAAGATACATACGTAAATGATAGGCGTAGATGAACTAATCTATCGAAATAAATAACGGATTTTTGTCGTGGTTGTATTTTGTTTTACATTTTCTGACGTTTCAGTTTTGTTTTATTTCAATGTGTAATGTTCGTGTAAATCAAAGATATCAATATGAACTGCTCTTATCTGAATAAATAATATAAGAAGTAACATTATTAAGCCGAGGATATTCCGCAAAATTCAGAATCGACCCCGCTTAGATTCAACGGTAAATAAATAATCAAAAAAAATAAAATCAAATATTATTAATTTTGTATAAATAAAAATATAAGTTATAGTTTAATAATCAAGCTTTTGGACAAGGTTGTATGAAAGTTTGGATGTTTGTTACCGGGTATAGCAAAAACGGCTCAACGAATTTCATTAAGATATGATACAACCCATAAAAAAAATTACAGTTAACGTTTAAAAATATAAAAACTGTAAGTAAATAAGTTTAAAAGTATAGAAAATATAAAAATATTATTTGAAAGATCGACACAGGTAATAAGTATGCGCCAAGTAAGGATAAAAGTAACTTAACTCCACCTCGGTCATAAATTAAACATATAGAGATAAAAGTATATGACACAAAGATACCTATAATTAATCCACATTTAATCTCTTATTAAATAACATAACATAATCATTCACTGCATCATCTCTTTATAGCAACTGACCCCTAAATAAGCTCGAATCTTGTATCTAGGGTATGAAAAATGAAATGATTATAAGAATTCAAAAAGAAGGAAAACACGGATACACTGGGTAACATTGTTTTTCAATGAAAAAAAAAAGTTCATATTGATGTGAGTGAGAGATAGGGAATTTAAATACAAAAGTTTTACCTATAATTTTTATTTTCCAGTTTCCACACACTCCCATAAAAACTTGAGGTATGTATATTTTTATGCACTTCCCCACTTCTAATGCCAAAATTTATATTTAAACCGAACCAAGTCTCATGTAAATTGGCACTTAACGTCAAACTTGTCCGTTTTAATTGACTATCAGCGTCAACGCTCTCAAATTGTATGAAGTGTTATCAAAAAGTCGACACTTGACATCGAAAAATTTAAGTGCCCTCCACACGTTCCGTTTTATAGTGAAACATTTGAAAACGTTATCTTTTCACGACAAAATTTCTGTTTAAATACTAAGGGCTTGATTTCGTTTAATTTGTAAGCGTAACTCGGGTTAATCCACTTTATGTGAAGTACAAGTGTCATAGAAACTTTCACCGCTTAGTTTGTGTAATAAAACCCCTACCTAATCGCTTTCAAGGGCTTTAAGCGGCCATGACCCGACGAGAGTGTCGGTCTGAGGATTGGATGCATAACTACAATCCTCACATAGGTATACGACTCAGACAACTTCAATTTGTTCAAATTTTACAGCTTACGATCTACTTAATAAGGTTGACGAAAGTTGTGAGAATATTTTCATTTCTGTCAATCATGAAACTTTGAACATAAAATTAAATTACAATTCAAAATTTAAAAAGTATATAATGAACCATCGAAGAGACAGCTTAAGTGTACATTATGTTTAAGATTTAGTATCTGAAGTACGTATATAATTATGACAAATCCATATTTTTTGACATGGGCGTAATAAAAATGGCATTGGACATATGTAAAAGGATAAACATGACTTTCATTTATTTCTTTAACAATTAATTACGTGCCAAATTTTATATTTATTGACAGCTACACAGAAATGCTTATTTCACAATATATCTTTAAATTTTTGATTCTCGGTGTATTAAGTAAGCTTTTATCGGAGAAAGTCAAGTGGAGTTAATAGTAATAACAGTTTAAAGATAAAAATTCAAAGACAATTAAACGTTGGATGTTTTAAGAAAACTTTATGTAAGTATTCGTTTGACGGACTCTGATATCTGTACTATCATATTAAATTAACATAAAAGTGACAAGATTATAAATACGATTGCATTAAACTGTTTAGTTTACTGTCCAATGTTCAAATTGAACCGGTCGTTGTTTTGAAACACAGGTGGTACCTAAAACTCGATGGGCGTACGCCATTACACGTACCCGAGATGAAATTGGTTTCCAAAGACGCCTTAGGCAGGTGATATTTTATGAAAATAACGAACGGATATACAGATGGTACGTAGGTACTTTTAGTACAACATCTATTGGTTGGATCATTAAGATAAACCAATTAATTTTACACCTTTTCTATTATAGTTAACATTTATATTTACTTCAATTTTTATATGATCTTTGACGTTTATTAGTTTTTTAAACTTTATTTACTTAGTAGTGTAATTTTTATTACAAACAGTACACACATTATTGTAATAAAACGGAAAATTATATAATCAGCACTCAGATCAACAAGTATCATTCTTGAACCAGTTAAGTATATGTACGTAGATGTAAGTTTTTTCAAAATTCTTAAACCAAAATGAAACTTACCTTTTTTATTATTTTAGTATATGAATATTTAAATTTAAACACACACAACTACATTTATTTTATATGTATATTGTTGGAATTCAAATATCGACAAGAATTACGATAACCATCATTTTTCATGTTTGAATTGATAGCGTGGTATGTACTCATGTGAGATACCGATCCATGAATGCAGCATTTGAATATTGAGTATCCAAACTATTTCGAAATTTAACATTTACATACAAACTTTCTTTTCAAATATCACCGTCTATAAAATTCCTTTATCGATTCAAATCAAAATTTATTCTCTGAGCCGCATTGAAATCTGATAATCTGATAGTTTAGCCAAAATCAACTCATACAAAATACGTAAGTTATTATCAGATTCGTGTCGGGACGGTGTCGCTTGTTCATTACAATACAACTAGATTAATTTTGGACTTTATGTGTAGTTAAATAAGGGTGAAAATTCCAGTTTTAGGAGGTTGGGTAAGGGTGGGTATAATGGGGTCATTTGGCCGAAGTGGCGTGTAATGTACGGAATAGGTACATACGTGTAGAGGCGTGTGCTTAAAGTGTTGGGATATTGGCATCCTGTATTTGACAGCCTTGAGAACACTACTCAATATTGAATTCGTAAGTAGGTATGGTATTATGTTAATAGAGGAACGTAATAAGTATGTCGATATATGATACGTAAACGTTTGATTTGTATAGATATGTATGAAACATTTTTTTCTTTTCTGTTTCAAAGAACCATTTATAGCTCTACATTTCTTAACAATCGGGCGTGCTAACGTAAAAATAACTAATAAAAAAATCCTGACTTAACAAAAATGAAAATTTTGTAGCAGAAAAAAAAAACGAATTAAGCACATAAAATCAGACTACCGTGGTTAATCAATTTAAATTCGCAACACAGCCTGGTACCGATAGCAACTACCTTTAGTTAATACTAACTTTCTATTTAATTTATCAAAATATTATTTAATAAAAAAAGCCCCATTCTCCCCAAATATAACAAGCCTTACGCAACCAAAATACCCGATGTAAAGTACCAGCCCAACATAACCGATGTTACTTAATAAAGTTCCGATATCCCTTCGTACGCAGTGTATGTAATCCAGTTTCCCCATATCGCCCGAACGTCCATTACGGCCCGGTCCATTCACATAGTTAGGACGTATTCTGACTGATCGTCTAATGACGGGAATTTTACTGACCAATTTCTGATGTTATTAAAGATCTTTTTGGCTGCTTATCTAAAGCAGTGTATGTAAATTGGAAGGTTTATTTTTATACAGCTTTCTCCAATTACTGCTTATGAATGAGTAAATAAAGTTTGTTTAAATGATTATGTTAATAGTAGCTTTATATTTTGTACTGTCAGGTCAACCGATTTCATTTATACTTGAAAGAGAGATATGCTTGGCTGATAAAAAGGGCTGTAATTGTTACATTTTTTCAAAGATTATGTGTTAATTTTTTAACGTGGATTTCTCACCGTTAATAGCCAAATGATGCGCGCAAAACTCACATCAAAACATTCACATTTCATCTCCAACCAAATTACATAAGATACACAAAAATATTCTCTCAAGCTAAAATGTACAAATTTTATTTATTCTACATATACCAAACTGTACATAAGCAAGAAAACTTTTAGCTACAGCTATGTACGTTACGACGCAATATATTACAGAAAAAAATTCGACACGCAACATCAGCATTTTCCTTCATTCCCAAGAAAATAAGGTATGAATTTACACGAGAAAATTTTATACAGCCCGGTTTTCTGAAACCCTCTACCGAATGAAACGAGAGTAGGGTCTTTGCCAAGTATTTTCTGTTTTCAACATAAATAAACTCCCGCTCTGAATATGCACAACTCCGCAGTGTTTTGTGCCAAACGATTTCAAGTAAGGTTTATTGTATAGGTATTCCGGGTTTATATCTTCGTACCAAGTGGCTCTTTTAATTAATGTAACGAAACTTTTGTTCGTGCAAAATTTAAATTAGTTCAGTGAAATGTTGACCTGAAATAATGGAAAGGTTTTCGTTGAAAAGTTTTTGTTCTTTGATCGTTATCAGGAATGCTGTTTCTTCGTCAATAATTGCTGACTTTTGCTTTAAAAGTTTTGCACGTAAATATTTTAGAATTGAAATAATTTTACCTAAAACTTTTCATTCTAGTATCCTTTCTATTTTTTCTTTTAATTAATTTTGAAACAAAACTACTTTAAACGAATAACATTTTCAGTCTGAATATTAATTTTACATTACCAACGTTTCGATATCATGCCCATCAAATAAAAATATGAAGCTACATACCGCACCAATAAATTTAATTAACCCTTTAAACGCGTGAGATCGCGGCACCAAAATAAGTCCGCATTAGTCCGCCCAATCTCATCGAGTTGTGTCTGTGGTGTAAGTAAATCCCTCATCGGTCAATTAGTGGTAGGTCGTGTAACGCAAACACGTCGTAAATTAGGTATCACACAAACAAAGTTAATGAGAATACGTAAACATTGTATATGTCAAGAGCACTTGTACCCAATAAGGAGAGTGATTGAACGATTGTCCCAGTGTTTGGTTATGTGACCCTATCTTGTTCTATTTGCTACGTTCGTAGTATTAGTATTTGTATGTTGATTGCTTACTCGCTTCAATATCATCTCGGTCATACCAATTTTATGTATTATTCGAATATAACTTTTATTTGGTTTAAATAAAACTTAAATTTCAATGATCATGTGTGGACTTTTTGGCATGAAATTCTTTGTAGAATTTGTTTTATATTTACATAATAAATCTCTTGAAATCTGTTTGATTTTAGTAATTTTCTTCGACATAAATTAAGACAACAATGTTTTCTTTAAATAAACAAGTCATATAAGCATCTGTTAACTATCTACTTTCATCTATCCTTTAGAAGTTTCTAGACTTATTGACGTGTTTGTTCCAAACTGAATGCACAAAGTGTCCAGCTTTAAATTCTGAACCAATTTACTGAGAGCTTTAAAATTACACAAGTTTTCTCTTTTTGTTCATTTAACTCGAATATTGGGAGAAGAGGAACGGGTCTTTTGTTAGTGGTTGTGTATCTTGAAAAGTATCAGTTGGACAAACACACGCAAAGGGGGGGTTGGTGGGAATGGTGGGCTTGGGGGGTGGTGTTTACTACGCTCCAGGGAGGCGAGCGGAGAAATGAAATTGGCAGATATTTCGGCGATGTCACACACGTGTAGGTAAGCTTGGTATGCAATGAAAGTTTTGCGAGGTTCTGGAAGGTTTTTCCACTTTCGACACGAGATGAATAAAGTAAAAGAGGTAGGTACGTGTACAACCTACGTTTATATTTATGTTGGAAATGAAAAAGAACCCTTGCGTTATGCCGCTCCGGAGTACTTACCTACATAAGTAAATAGGAAAATGTAATAACAGAGCTCTGAAAACAAGCGCTTTGTTTTGTTTTACCGCCTTTGTGCCGAATGAACCGAGACAAATATTTCGAAGGGTTTTTTTTAACTTTTACTATCATTCCGTATACATATTTGAGCTTGATTAAAAGTCCCTGTATCTCTGTAACGAAGACTTTATAGCTTATCTCTAAAATGCGCACATGTTTATATTGTAACGTTGAATAAAAAATACATTTTCTTAGTTATATTTCCATTTAATTTACAAACTAAATCGATGTCTTAACTAAAATATTTATCAAGTAACTTTGATAGCGGACCTTAAATTAAATAACCAACAATATACTTAGAAGCACAACTGGCCTGTTTAAGTAATGGGTACATCTACTTACTGAGGAAGGGTTTACCAAAATTCCACCCTGAGGGCTTGGAGTGACAAATTCCTAATTAGTTTGGGACAATAATTATACATGCATGTAGCCGTTGAATATATTATGGACATCCGTCTAGTGTATCATCACTGGGGACATGTTTTGGCATAAAAAACAGACGAAACCCAGACGGACATGACAAAAATTTGAATTTAACACCGACTTTATTTTAGGTACAATTTACGGTTGAATTAACTGTGTTGTTTTAAATAATACGAATAACGTTTATTTTGAAATGTTTTTGTCTGATTAAACATTTTATTTTAACAAAAACACTTATGTGTAGAATTTTGACCTTTAGCTGTATTATTTATATTTTAAATTAACTTTAGAATAGTTTTAATGATATGTAATACTGCTTCTAGATACGTTTACACATTTTTTGAATTTTCATATCACGAATCATGATTCATAAATAAACTATTTCTAGACAAGAATCACTTTAATGAAATCAAATAAAATATTGTTCTTACCGTTTATCACTTCGAACCTACTTTTCCATTATACTAATATCCTTGTTCTGCAACAAAAAGCATTTTAAATTATTGTAATTTATTGCATTTTGGGTTGGGTACCTAATTACGAATTCAAACACCAATAATAATCGATTTATTGTAAATGATCATGTATCGAATTCCGATTTAGGTATAAAAAACATGATAATAAAGTATATTATTTAAATGTGCCGGTGATTAGAAGATATTGTTATATACTATATAGTTTCTATTTCTTATTTGAGAAACACATAAAATAAAAATACAGGTTGTAACATTAAAAAAATTCGAAGCTATTGTTATATTTTTAAGATTGGATAGTACTATGATCTCACTTAAAAAGTTAGACAGCTTTTTATCATGATGTAATTCAATTTTAAACTATCACTTTTTTAATATGTTCTTATATCATGTACTTACTTAAATTATGAGTAAAATGAATACAAAACATAATCCAGGAGAGACTTATAATAATTATTGTGTCAAAACAATCTCAAAAACAAACCTCAACATCACATTTTATTCATACTTAAATTGTTTACCCGACCAAAGAACGTAAGTAACTACATTTAATAATCAAAGTTATAATAATTCCGAGATCCGAGTGTTATTTCTCGAGACTTTTGCTACAAAGTATTTCGGTAAGGCTATGGCAATGTCCATGAAAGTAATAGTCGTGTTTGTGCACCCTTATAGGGATTGCTCTCAAACTTCGCAAATGTAATTCAATAAAACTTGTACGAAAATATACGTGGGAAAAGAAAATGTAAGAATATTTTTTATTGGTATTATGATTCTTCTCGGTTGATGGTTTTTGAAATAAATACAAAGTTGGTTTTTATTTAACTTTTTATCATTATAACAAACCACTACTATGTATAGGTAGTTAACTGAAAAGGGTATTTAATTTTTCTTACGTAATGACTTCCTATAGTTATTTTATTTACTATGAATGTATTAACATACCTGGAAAATATTTAATTAAATTGTAAATTTTATAAAAAACGCTTAAAAAACTTAGCCTTTTTTGAGAGATCGAAATCATTAGATTTGTTTCTACTTATTTCATTTACTACAATTGTTCGTTATAATAAACAACGTAACACAAAACATCAAAGAAAAATCATTTCAATTCAACACGAAAATCACAGAATATATTTTTCTTTTCCAAAATAATAAAATCTTCACTTCAATATTCAGAACTATCGACGTAGAAGTTACAGCACAGACAAAAGTTGTAAATTCTGTTTATATACATACAAAGAGAAACTTATTCGTAATATTTTTTGGAAAAGAAACTTGAAAATATATATAATAATATTAAATACCTAAATAAGATGTATTTATCGGAACGTCTTCACGTTTAAGACGTGTTGGTAATCTCCAATTACGCCAATTATTTTTCAAACATAACATTACTCGATTATTTTACGAGAACACAAAAGCTAAGATGATATTTACAAATGTATAAAATATCATATATTTTACATAAAGCTAACATGCAATTAAGATTATAAACCTTTATAATTTACTATATGTGAAGTTAATTAATATTAATTACTATATATATTAACATGTTGCTTATTTACCTAGGGATATATTTAGTTTAGAATGATGCTAGGCACCTATAAATTATTTATATATTATAATAAAAGTTACAGCTGTGTAGGCAGGTAGATAGATACCTACGTCATTGAATATCGGGGCATGACACCAAATACAGCTGTCATTCGAGAACAATATAGCAATAACAGTAAAGTAAACAGGCATCTACACATTTATATATGGGAAGCGTAATTTCAAAACGTCTCCAAGAAAACAGTTTGACAATCAAATTGAACGCTCACACCAGTGGGCTCATTCCCTTTTTGTTACGTAGAACGATTCTCATTTACATAAATTTACCTATTGTTATTCTCGCTACGGCTTCCATCTCTCAGAGACAGATGAGATCTCACAAAACTTATTCGTGAAGGAAATTTTGTTATACGACGGAATAGGCCGTATCGGAAACGAGTTAAATAACAGAGGCTCTTTTGTTTTGTTTTAAAGCCTCGAGGAAAATAACAAGCAGGCGGAATATTGATGAGGTCGGCTCGTAGATTGGATTTCAAAGAGATTGTATTTTATATTTGCATAAGCGTTTTAGCGTCCATCTCTTTGTTGGTTCGGTTCGTGACAAATATCTATAATGATATTATACTTTTGTGACATGTTAGATCAAAACAACATTTTGTTTACATTGATTATGCAGATTGAGGTATCTGCATACATGTATACAAACAAATTGTAGTGTTAGGGCACGCGAACTGACTATTGTGTACGCATTCTATTTCGTTACCGTTGTAATTTGAATATAGAGTAACATCGAAGCATGGCTGACTACTATCGTGATAGACATTAACAATATCGAACCTTAATCTACTTGTTTACTTAGTACGGTTTACATTGTTCTTTCAATAAATAAAGTTTAATAAAAGAATGCTTTCCAATTCAATTTTAGAACGTATTTCAAAATTTGCTTTTAAAAAGTAACTTAGTAGTTATGATTTGAAGAGTAAATACATACTTTGTCACAAATACATTTTCAATAACCCGTACCGTTTTATCTGCTTACGTGTTGTGATTTATGTACATAATTACTATGTATCTAAGCATTCATGTTATGTATTAACAATTTGTAAATTATGATCATGTCTACTAACTGCTAACCAGTCGTTACTTACAGATGAGCAACTGATTTTATAATTAAGTACTTACATCATATTTTCGTTTTTTACGCGAATACTTGGCATTTCAAATTTCATTTACTCACATACACTCATTCTATCATAAAGTCTAAATGTAAAAATTTGATGATTTTTAAATGTTAGAAAAGAGTTTGAGAACTTTTCAAAACATATTTTAGAACTTACTTTTTTAAAATGTTTTTGCTAGTTGAATGTCGAATGCTTTTGCGTTGTATAAAGTAATAACGTCACATGACTATAAGAAGCTTTTAAATACTTATAAGTACTTAAAAATGACATAGATAATACTTACTTATGTAAGAACCATATTTCAAAGTATTACTACGTAGTTATATATGTACTTTATATTATAATTTAATTAACCCAATTACGAAATCCAATATCCAGAATTCGGTCGTATTATAATAAAATACAAGTCCTAAATCCGAATTCATATCATGCCTTATCAGAACGTTTTCCGTTTCGGTAAACTCGGAGCGTGAAACTTCTATACGTGCATCTGCGCCGAAAAGATCTCATTTACTTTACTACTCCTATACCGACGTTATCTCAACGTCTGATAGCTTCGGATACGTGATTTATTAAATATATCATTTATTAACGTATATATGAAAATATTGTTTTATGTTTTGTAGTTTTTTGTTGTCTGCTTGGGGTATGTTTCTGTAGAAAACATTGATATTATTTGGTATGTTTTATCTCATAGATCTTGTATCTATACATAAAGCCGGTATCGACGAATGTTGAGCAGGTTACTTTTTATAAAGTAATGTAAAAAAAAACCATTATATTTTATCGTATTCTTTCCGATAATAAGCTCCCAAGAGTAGCTTAATCGTTGTTGAAATTTAAAATTATTAACTACGGAAAAGGGTACTATGTACTACTATGTCAACATTTAATTAAATAGGTAAATAAGTATGCTGCAATGCTCTACCTATTTGTAAAACACAATGGGTCCGTAGTTTCGTCCAAAACATCGACAAGTTAATGAAAGGCATTTGTATGTAACGGACTCGAGCAAGTTTCCTCTCGGGTCCGATAATATAACGCATTAAGTATCGTCATAGAAATAATTAATGTTGCCTTAAATATTTCCAATTTTGCCAACAAAATGTTTTTGTGCGAGAAAAATACATAATTATATTTTGAATATAATGTCAGTCACTCATGTGTATTATAATTGGCGTCATTAGTGATATTTTTCATGAGTTTTTGTTTGCAAAACTAAATTATCAATTACAGTTGTGTACGAAATTTTAATTCTAAAATGTTCGTTGTTGTAATTGTGTAGGTGATTCGCAAGTAACTTATGGTATAATGTGTATTACCTAAGTACCTAAATAATATAAACGTAAAGATTCTAAAATTAAAATTTAGTTAGATACTGTTTGCTTTATTTTGGATGTCGATGAAAAAGCCAAATAACAAAAAATATCATTTTGACCTTTTAAAGTATTTAGTAGTAAGCCACGCACTGTGTGGTTCAGAAATAATAATGTTTAAACCCGACACCAAAACAATAAGAAACAAAAACACCAACACAATATAAGAAACTGTGTCATAGCAACACTCGAAATACAAATTTCCATCAGCGTACGTAATAAGATCCGTAGTCATTCCGGAACAAACGGCCGCCCGTAGCGTTTGCCGGAGAGGTGGCCATTTGCCTCCAACTGGAATACCTACTCCGCCTCCATTCCGTATAAACCCAGCACAGTTTTCAGCCCAACTCGAGAACAGCATTTTAGCTCCGCGTCGTAAACCAAAGGATCTTCTACCCGCGCGACTAGCGACATCTAAATTCAAATTTTTCCTTCTCGAACGCGTACCTTACGACCTTCCTTATCTGCATAAAGCGAGATGAATTTCATTTTATAACGTAAACTGTGAACTATTTTTATGTGTGAACGTAAATCGATTTAGCTTACAGCTTTTGCAGGTTATATATTGATCATGTTTATGTATAAAACTTTATATTTTGAATTAATCTCACGATCGACATAATGTCAACTGCTATCTATAGTCAATAATTAAAGCAGATCTTATCAGTCTACGATTTTGCATTGGTAAGTAACGAAATAAAATACTTTTAAATAATATTTAAAGCGATAATTTCAGATACAATGTCACAGTCGACTATTAGACGACAAGTGAAGTCATTGAATATCTACATAACTTTTCAAGCCACTTTGTGTTCACCGACTAATTAAAATCTTACATTGTTGCTAAAGGCTACCACGCGACTGCATTTAATATACTCAAGGCTCGCTATTATAAAGTAGTTAATGTTAATAATCAATAAAAAACGTTTATTATGAAAGGGCGTAGGTATTTTAAAGACTACTGCTTTAATAAAAACAAACTAATTTTCTTACATACAGCAGGCACCATGTTGTTTTCCTGCATGGCAGAACTTGTAGTAGGCATTAAACGTAAATAGTAAGGAATGGTAAGGTGTCATTTTCATAGTATATTTTAGTATCAAATTAAATATAAAAAAGTGAATTACGTAACATGGGATCAAAAACAAGAGTAGGTTGATGTATCAACTTAAGCAATTCAGAGATAATATAATAATTTAGCGGGCGTCATATAATTTCATGGCGAAATCTCCACTTTTTCTTGTGGGCAAATCTCTGAAGTTTCCAAGCAAAAGCATTGTGAATAGACCCGTAAAACAACGAACAACCATTCATTTAGGGATCTCAAAGTTACGTCAGCGGCTTATGAATAAAGAGGGGTCGCCTGCCGGAAAAATGAGGGGGTTATTCAAAGGAAAACTTTTTTTACTTAAAGAATGACGACTAAGAGCTGGATTATCGTCCATTCGCTGACAAGAGTTTTGTGGAACTTGGGTCAAAGTTATAAGAACAAGATTTTTATTATCGCTTGCTGAAAATGTCGAGGAAAATATACGGATAAGAAAAAACGATTATCGCCAGTCCGTTTTAGGCCTCTACGCGTTTTGTACAAAACATGACAAACATAATAAGTAGCTTGTATAATGAGTTTGTAACTTCCTCGTAGTTTTTATTAATACAATTTTATAGTTTAACTATGTATTTATCGGATTTGTCAAGATTTATTAACGATTAAATTGTAATAATAATAGGCCTGACATTTACATCCTGACATATTAATGCACACGCTAATAGGTACTAAAACCATTCTAATTTTAAAAGAGTAAGTAATTTCCGCTTTTTAAAGCGAGGTTCTCACGACAATGTTCTCGTTTTGGGCGCAGAACTTCATAATTATTTTCTACATGTGGCCGATGATTCGTTCCAGAACATTAGCGATGCCCGAAGAGAAGGTCCCGAATCCCGGGAAATAACGAGATCTTCGCCTAAGCGTGAAATTGTGAAATTTACCGGGACGGCTAAAGACAAACCCTACATAAAAGTAGGTAGTAGTAGTAGGAGTAAAATGGCGGAATTTGTAAATAGCGCTATAACATTCAACCTAATTATTCACTGTAATACCTTCTAAGTTTGTTACGTTTAAGGATTATTTAACTAACGTAGTGAGCCGAAGAATATACGTGGAGTTTATTTGGGTGAATAGAATTCATGTTAAAATTTACTTGCAAAGACAAAAGACCTAGTTTAAAAGCTTTTGAGTGATTTGTGAAATTTTTGATAAAACCAATTGTGAAAATTTTGAGAATTCCAGAAAACTACTTTAACATTATACCCACGAATTATTTACTGAAATTTTTATGTTTATATCAAATCCTCAGAAAAAATGTCTACTTACCTTATTTATTTAATGAAATGATATCTAACCAATCTAAAATATCTAATATTTCAGAGTGATGCTGTAAATTCTAATAAGATTTTGTGATTACGCAACTGTAACGTAACACGCTAAAACTCTGAGATAATACGACGCGTAGAGACCTCCCTCAATGCTCCAAGAAATTTCGTCTTCAGATAAAAGAAAATGTCTTAAACTGCGGAATTTGACTGCGTACAATTTTTCCTCACAAAAAGTACGCACAAAGAGAAAGATATAAAAAATACAAAAAGAAAAAGCTTTTTTGTTTTTATCATGAATAAAAGATTAGTTACTGAATTTTCTTAAGATAACAATGCAATTAACCAATAGGCACTTTTATATTTTTATTATAAGTAACCTTGGTGGATAAGGGTTACTAGGCAGGTAAGTAATGATTAAAATTTAAATACCTATAGATATATATTTATCCGTGAAAATTTCTGTATAAGTTTCACTCATACATATAAGTACCTAATTTAGTATGAGTGAATGAATAGTTCTATGTTCTTTTTAACTGTGACTTAATAAAAAGCAAGTAATAACTTTATTACAAGACACAACTGTTAAAATATATTAGAATAACATTTCCTATAAGACTGTCACAAATTAGAAACATTTTCGAAGTTTGATTATGTTCAGGCTGAAGCTTGCCTTAATAATAGTAAACCGTAGTTGAGTAACTCGCTAGTAGGTAGATACCGACCTAAAGTGCGTAACTAAGTTTGATGAAATTATATCGTTTACTTAGCTCAGGGATGGATTGCTTCCATCTAATCAACTTGGACAAAGTTATGTAACTCAATTTTATGAAAGTACCTTTATATAAAGAAGTATGTTGGGACGTCCTTACGTAGTTATTCGACCTTTCATATGGGAGCTTACTTCGTTATAAGTTGGTGATATTTTTAACTTATGTTCAACAAAATATGTTTATGTAATATACGATATATAATAGGTGAGTTACTAAATATTTATGATCTTGAGTTAACAAAAAAGTAAATAGGTATAATATATATTTTAGAAGTAAGTATAAGTACTTATAATATAACTATATTAACATAAAAACGTTAGGTATGCATTTACTTCAGTGGAAAACCTCATACTTAAGCGAAAATTTTAAATGAAAATTTAATTTAATATTTTTAAGCGTCTATTGTCTAAAATATTCTAATCTTATTAAACAACTTAGTTTTAAATTAGGTACATTATATACATTATCCTGAGTGATTTACTGAATAAGGATCATAATAGTAGCATTAATCTAATGAACCCATTCAAAATCTGGAGCTTTTCAGTGGGTGCTGAACAAAATAAACGTACAAACGAAAAGTTACCGAAAGCTCCTCAACTTAAGGACTACATTGCAATGTCACATTATTTATATGTTACCTATCTTCTGCTGGATTACCAACATTTTAATGCTATTTTAGATCATTATTATTCAACATTTTACATTGAAGAGTACTTAATTAGAAATCTACATCAATATGCAGATACCAAAGAGATTTTATTGGTTACATGTAAGTAATGTTTTAACATTTTATTGGTACCTCACCGTATCAGAGTAATTTACTTAGAAAAGTGAGAAGGCTTTATCAAAATTCAATATCTTTATTTTGTGTTGGAAGAGGACGGTGCACTATATCCCAACTAATCTCGATCAAACAATGTTGCGTCTCAATCGAAAACAATTTATTTTAAAACGATCCAAAACACAATTTTATTTTATGGAACTTTAAACCATGTACTCAAACACATAAGGCGTATATTTGTTTACTTTTCCCTTGTTTGTTGGGCAAGCACACTGTACTAACCGGGACATCGTTCCTTAAGCTGTTTGTTACAATGTTGAGTCAGCGACAAGTGGATAAATACCATCAAAATATTCGAGGATTCGTTTTTTTAATTACTTTTGATAATATTGATTAAAAATTACTTTATTTTATGAGCGTTTAATTGGACCTCCCACATCCTCAAAAAATGTATTCAAGAAGTTTGAATAATGAAATACAAAAACGAATTTATTTATTAGTAGATGTAAATCAAAAACCGTCGGTTCGTAAAACGGTAAGTTGCGTAAAACAAGCTGTAAAATTTATTGCATTTGATAAATTAACATTAATTACTGCCTATAATCGATCAATCAATTAGTCAATTAATAAATTATTTATTACCTAAATTAATTTAAATATTCACAGTACAGTCGAACACACATGGTGATTGAGGTATTGACGCTAGACAAATAAATCAAACGCCCGGCCTCGTCGCCCCTCCCCGTTCATTCGTTCGTTCCCAAAATGGCCGCTCTTCTGTCAACGTTTTTTTTGCACTTCAACCATTCTGTCGCAGCCATTCTTTTTTCATCACATTCTTTTACATCATAACAGGGATTTGTGATTCTTATACAAGTGTTACGTAATTTTGAATACCGTATTTTAATATAGAGGATAATAATATGAATCTATGTTTGTTTTTAGACTATATTTTTGTAGTTTAGGATTATTTTAACGCAATGAAATTTAAATAAAATATATAGGTTATTAAAGAGTTATTTTTTAAAAACATATGGATATAAAATTATTTTTATTTCGCTTTTAGATTACGTTCTATATGTAGAGCCTGGCAGGGAGAAATATATTATGGAATCTAAAGACTCGGTGGGAATAAGTTACTGTGTTATTAGATACGCGGCTGCGAAGGTTTAATAACTCCTTAATCTCTTGAAAGGATAATATTTGACTTTACTCTGTACAAGTTGCCCTGTTCCATCTTTATGATTTAGGTTAAGTTCGTTTCGAAAGGATTAAGGCGGCTCTTAATCCAACGCTCCCGGGCCAAAATAAATTTAACGTTTGAGAAGCTTATGATGAAAAACTTGAGATGTGCGCATAAGCTCTCTCCAAATTTAAAGATAACCTCTGTTATTTTTATACGCACGAATTTATTAAGATACGGTTTGATGTGTTAAGAACAAGTTATGGTCGCGAGTGTACATAACGTTCCAAATGATACAATGTTGCTTTGGCAGCGTGTTCACAGTCCGCACCAACTATTTAAATGCATGCCGCGCGATACATCTGTCTAGCTGAATAATGTCAGATTGGGTATTGCGTCGGCCTTTTAAATTGGTCTGAGTTTTATGCGTCAACATGTACGAGCGCCAACGTTTTAATTACCAAGCGAAATTTGCGTTTCAAATTAACCTGCAACGAACACCGAGAATAAAGCCAGCACAAGCTCTATAATTGGTGCGGATCTCCCGATATTTTATTTTATTTTCCGCCTCAATTTAACTTCATTTTCTGCGGAATGCCTCTAGCTGAATGGAAGGTAATTGTAGACTACAAAGAAGGGTTCGCTTCAGGGAATAATTGTACAAATACAGAGCCTCTGGGACTGTTTAATGTCAGACTATGTCGAACAGTTTTACTGAGCCTGCGCGATGCTTATGCTGGACCAAGGACGAAAATTATCTACGTAACGAGTTCCATGAAAGCTGCGATAGAAACTAACGTTGCTATTGGGTCCCGGGACTTGTTGTGAATATTTTTATAGGGCATTACTTTAATTTTGAGTGGGGACGATTAATTTTAATGGTTGAGCTAGACGGTCGATGTGTAAGTGTATAAAATGATGAATGCTAAAAGGGTTGGGTGTAAATGTGAAAGCGTACTCACCGGTCCGACGCGCGGCGGCGTCACATGGGACACGCGGGGACACATTGCACGTCACTGAATATTTAAAATAATGAAAAGCCAGGACAAGCGGTCCGGGGCGTTCCCTTTTAAAAATGCACTGCACTTTGGTTTTACTGCGGCCGTGCAGGTTGGTCGAGCAGAAATTCTCAAGACCAAGATAGCGTTCTCGTAAAGGAGGTGGTACTTCAACACTTGGAAATAAACATCGGCCAAAACGCGTTGGTGAAGGAACTATCAAACAAAACTATCTTTTACTCTAAACTGAATCAGACAAACTTTTAAAAGAGAAATAAAAAAAATCCCCGCCTCCATATTCCCTGCTACCTACTGACATCCAAGGATTTTACTAGAAAAACTCTCACCCACCTACTGAGAACAAATATATCAATCGTATCTAAATATATTCATCACACGTGAAAGGTTTCTTTAAAGAACTTTTTCTTATATTAAGTTCATTTTTTAATAAGTTATTAAATTGATAAATCTATATAGACTCAGGTCACAGGTACTGGTCCTAAAAAAATAATTTATCTACCTAAATATTTATTAAGGTAGGTAAAGTATTGCATAAAAAGTATAGGTAAAGTAAATACTTTACTTTTTTTTTAAGTATAGGTAAAGTAAATAAGATTACAAAGCTATCTATCACAAAATCACAAAACTCACCAATCTCCTAAACAGTAGCAACGTTTATTACGTCACTGATCGCATCACGAAAATAGAGTGATCCAAATTAATTCTAATTAGTTAGCTGTAGGTAGCCTTATTACCTCTGAAAGGAAGCGAGGGTGGGTTCGGAAAACCAGCAATGTACCGTAACGTTAATTTAATTCGGCTTTACCCGGGATTAGTGCCTGCCACGCGCAATTTGAATAATTTTCACATTGATTTGGAACTAAAAAAGTTTTATATACTTTTTATTTGGTGGTATATATTGATGACACGTATTTGGTTGTTTATTGCATGTTTATTTACATTTTGTTTGCACTTATTTTAATAGAATATTTATAGTATTAATTAATCGAAAAAAGTATACACAAATGCGACAATTATTGTAATTACTATTGATTCGTAAATAGATTTTTTTTTGTTTGTTTTTTTATCATTGTACCTACAGGGTGGTCGACTATTAAAACAATAAATGAAACCTCTGAATCTACAAGTATTTAGGCTAATTCAAACAACAAAATAAATTAAAGTCCAAACATTTAATTTAATTTATTTTCAATTAATAAATGATAAGTAATTTAAGCCGTTTCAAAATATTTAAATATTCAAAAATCGAAAACAAAATACCAACAACGTATCAGAAATACACCATATTTAAAAGACATTTCGTATAAGTTACATACCAACCATATACTGGTTTGATAACTACAATGTAATCTGAAAAACTCATTTACTTAACTACCAAGATTATCATACAAATGTCCCCGTAATGTATTTATTTCTCTATATTCATCTCAAACTGCTTATACGAGACTCGATATCGAAAATGAACCGCCTTTTGATTATTCAAAGAATTTTAATTTGACAATTACTAGTTTAGTAAACTCGTCTCCAAGTTTTAGTAATTTTTTCTAACGCTTTGAATTTTAATTAAATGTAATAAGAAGCGTTCTATGTTGCATGATAGGTAAGTATTATTAGAATACGAATGGTATTAAAGAAATAAGAATTTAAAAGGTTTTTAATGTAAATGGTTATTGTTTGATCGAAATGTATTAAACATTGTTACTTAAGTAATTATTAAACATTTTACTTATTATGTACTACCAGTTTTTGCTACATAAATATTAATTTTAAACTTTATTTATTACCAGCTGCGCCCCGCGGTTTCACACGCGTAGTTCCCGTTCCCGTTCCCGTGGGAATTTCGGGATGAAAAATAGATGTTGGCCGATTCTCAGACCTACTGAATATGCTCACAAAATTTCATGAGAATCGGTCAAGCCGTTTCGGAGGAGTATGGCAACGAAAACTGTGACACGAGAATTTTATATATTAGATGAATACTCCTTGTCTTTTTAACTTGTCATTGTTGAAGGTTGTTTGATCTTGTCAATAAAAAATCTGATGCATGTAAAGTAGGTACATTTTTAATGAGGAAACAAACATTATTTTAACACCAGCGACTCCATATAAAGTCAAAATTAAGGTGCATAAAGGAAACAATAAATACGTATCAACGTGTTTATTAAAAGGATTTCCAATAAATATGTCCATTTGCTTGAAAAATATATCTCTAATCACAACCCATTGGAGTATCGTAATATATAAGGGTATATGGTATTATGTGACCCGTTTTCAATAACATTGTAGTAAATATTATCCTTACTGCAAATTACGTACGGTTTGGGTACCAACGTCTTTTGCATAATCATATCGAGTCGCCATTACCATGCAAATAAGGAATTTAAAATGTCTAAAATGAATTTTAATAATTTTAAGTAATGATGTTCCTTAGTAAGGGAATTTTGTTTTACTCGTATTGGGGAAAAGTTAAATGTAAATTGAATTTTGTTAGGTACAAAGTTTAGGTACGGTACGGTTGATACCAAAAGTGTTTAGCGAGTTGAATTTAATTTAGTTTCTTCAGTAACTTTACTTAATTATTATATGTACCTACTTAAACATAATATATGTAATTATTTATGTAGGAATGTAAGCAACTAAAATTTTATCGTTATTTAGAATTATTAATTGTTAGTTGAATAATGTAACTTTATCAAGTATATCAATAAGACCAAAAATTATGTTAAATTACTTCAAGGTAGAAAATATCTTATTAAAGTCTTTTAGATAGACAGTAACAATATCTACTATATAAAAATAAGTCGGGTTTTCCTTTCTGACGCTATAACTTGAGAACGGCTAGACCGATTTGGATATTTTTTTCTTTTGTAGTTTTCTAATACTCTGTAGAAAGTACTTATGTAAAAAAAAATTGAAAAATCAACGGGAAAATTTGACCCGTGCGAAGCCGGGGCAGGCCGCTAGTTATAATTAAAAACTTGAATATAAATATTTACTAAATAAAATAGGTTAACAATAGAGAAAAGTCTCTTAAAGTGAAATCCAATCATAAGTCACAATAGAAAACTACAGAAGCTTGTCTGTTTCTCTTTGATAGACGATGACAATACAATAGAACTGAGAACGTGGAGAGATGCTAAAATAATAAAATAAAGCCATTAACAAAAGAAAATCACTTAAAATCCCGAGTTCAAGTTATGAATGGTGTAAACCTTCAGAGTAATGAAACCAGTTGAAACGCGAGCGAGCGTCGACAGCGTTGATATACGGTGGGCATACGCGCCATGACTTTCAAGTATTGGTTTGTACGTTTTAGGGCGTGGTACAAGTGATGAGATTAGAGCGAGCCAGTGTATGAATTATTTACATGCAAAGGAATATTTGGATTACACTTATGGCCACATCTTTAACCATTGATTTTATGTACAATGACAAACTGTGTTTTTTTTTCCTACCAGAAAACCCTCTGAGTATCTCAAATAGCAAGTAATGGAAGAAAAGTTATAGTAAGTTATAATAAAAAAATAATTTTAAGTTGCCATAAAATGTTTTTTGTTGTTCTAAATTAATTTCAGGACCGACCATTGAACTTGGCACCCACTAAGATCTCACTTCTTTTGTCGCTGAAGTCATCTACCAAGGCATAATATCATAATAGCGAACTTAGCTCTCATTTCACATTTATGTTTTTGACGAGATTTGTTTCTTCTAAAAGCCGTCAAAATAGGTCAGAGATAAGTCGCAACAAACAGAAACAGATATTTTAAGGATCTAAGATATACCTTATGATGATAAGATCCATTTAGTGAAAAACTGTTACTTTGAAATTTCAAACACCTCAATTTTATTTTTTTTATATTTTTGTTGTTTCATCCATGATTTTTATTTCATCTACCTAGTGACGTTTTGAAGGATAGTTGTTAAACCTCTTCCGCTTATACTTAGCACCTCACAAATAAAGGCGATCATACGTGGAATTTTTACGTAAACTCGTCTACTTTACACAACCTACGCTCGGAAACATTTATTTGGAAAGTATTCAAGTGATTCGTCGATGCGTGATGTTAACCCCTCCAGTGCGTTGATTGAAAATCGATTAAATATTCAAGTCAGTCAAAATAATTTATTCAATTTACGCCCTTGTAGGGTAACGACGGATATAAAGAGAGCTTATTAGAAGGAACACTCTGAAACGGTTAAATTACCCTTCCTGTCAAAGGTTTCCTATACAGGATATAATTGATGTCTCTATTGTTCATTATAACTTTTAATAGTTATTAATGTAATTTATTGTCATAGTTTATGAACAAGCAGCTGAATTTAAAGATGCGTTTTAATTTAAGTAGATAATACAACGTTTTAATATTTTTTTATGCTTAATACTCACGTTTGAAAACAATTTTCAAAGAAATAATCTAAGCTAGAATTGGTACACTTGAATAGAAAAACCTGTTTACTACGTGTACAAGTTTGATGTAAAAATATAATCAATCGTTAAAAAAAACACTTTGCCTCGTGACTGTACATCACGATACTATTTATCTTAATCTCTTAGTTTAAAAGCAGTGGACAGACGGCAAAGCTACTGACTACAACGTTATATACATAGCCAGTTTCATCGTCACGTAGTAGGTACCAAGTCGAACCGTCGCCGCCACCAATCTAAATAATTGACCCTCTGTCCGTTCGTCTGTATAAGTTCTTAGCTAGAACAAAGAAGTCATAGAGACGATGTTGTTATTCAGGTTATGACTAGAACACGAATGAATTAAGGGCAAGTGGCTATTTGTATGAGATTCTAGGTAACCGTAGTAAGGCAATACTTTACACGCTTATTGAATGGTTAATAAGTTATTGAGGTCGGTCTACTTAGGGATTTATTTATTGTTCGATATAAAAATTAGGTTGTTTTAATATAACAACATAATAATAGATACTCCTATGTTCCTAAAATATATGTAGGTTCATATCCAATACGTAAGTAATCACAATTTATATAGGTCCCTAATCGATACGTAAGTAGAAAAAGCACAATTTTCTTATTAAAAAATGTGGTTGAAACAAAATATATTTTTACAAATAAGAAACTCTACCGGTTTTATTGTTTTCGCGTATAACAGTAAAGGGTGAAAGCAAGAAGTAAAAAGAGGAAAAAAGTGTATTATTAGTCTCTTACCGAAATGGAATTGGAACATTTCGCGTAGAAAATACCAGAAAATATTCACTTCGCTTTACTTAGCTGGCGTCAGCCATCATACTTTGCAGCTACCTTCGTTCTCAACTTAATCGAATTACTTGTATAGATTGAATATAAAATTTTAGCGTGCACAGAAATATCAAATTCGATTATTGATTTGCAGATTTAGCAACCGAAGTGTATTAACTTTTGGTATTAAATTAATAAGTAAAGGTATCACTTATCTTTCGATTACTTAAGTATGAGTCAGTCAATCGATTCGATATGGTAGATTTTGATTGTATACCGCGTTCCGTTGTAATTACTTATACACAGTTGAGCTTATGTATTAAAATGGGCTTTAATTTATTCAATTGGATAAATATTCAGCATTTCATTATCTATTTATAAAATTGAATAAGTTTTTATGGTACACCATGATAACTGTCATAATTTAATACGTTTTATAAATTAATACCCATACATAACCACAGGTGTGAACTGACAAGTGGTACTAATCAAATCGAACGGAGTTCATTTCGTCTTAATCACTCTGTCAAACATCAACTTTACTTTTTATGACATCACAAGCCGTTTATAAAATCCAACCAATCGGAGCGAGTTATTTCAAAAATCGAACTGTCAAACTTCAGTATAATGAAGACCTTATATATTTTATATTTTCTTTGAGGATGCCGCTAAGACGAATGGTGTAAAGGTAAGATAATAGTACTGTCGGATGGGAAGCTTCATTGTATAGCTATCCTGAGGGAGAAGTTACGACCGCGACAGGTGTGATGCCGAATTAACTTCTTATATAAAGTCGCTTTTTATACAACACCGTCAGCTTAATGAGGTCGGGGGATCATGGTAATGAAACGTGAGGTGTCTCGGACTTTTCTTAGCTCGTCCTCTTTTCACTGGTTAATTAAGACCTTTTCGGCAGATTAAAACCTGATTTCGGTACTAGATAAAAGTAGGTTTATTCTGTTTTTTAATGAACGACCAACCTGCCCGGGTTTTTTCAATGAGCACGATATATTACCTGAAACAAGGAAAATATTGAATAAGTAAACATACAAAGGAACATAATTTAAATGAAGTAAGAAGCAGAAATGTTGCACACTGCAATTAGTGAACATAAGCCGACAAATAAATACCTCTCGTGAGACTTAAAGTATAATTTGGTGTTGAAACTTCGAATTAAATGTCGAACATTTTCAACCAGTACTTTCGTTCACTCGACACACCGTATTTCGAAAGTGTAGATGGAGTTAATATTATGGAAAATCAGTGTCATAGTAAATAAAGTTGAATGTACAAAATGAACGCGGAGAACTTGTTCCTTTTTCGATATGCCCGTTATCTGATGGGTGGTCGTTGAACTTGGAGATTTTAAAATAAAGATGCGACATTCTGTGGGTTGGTCTGGCATCGGAACGCGCCCATAACATGAACATGACATACTGTAGTGTAGTTTTATTCAATCAAAACAGCGGATGCGTTGAGTCAACGACCGTCAGACAGAGATGCATAAAGATACTTGTTGTAGACACTTGTATAATCAATATTCATGATACAATGCAAGTCCCACAGGCTTTGGTTAATACGGCTCAATGCAATCAACGTAGGCGTTATTACACTGACGCTTGAATAGTTGGTGCTGTTCAAAACAGATTAACGGGCTGCATATATCTACATAGGACATAATATTATAGGATTGTACAAATGTTGTTACTATGAAGCCTCTTTTGTAGTTAATTTGTTAATTATATTAAACTTTAGGTTGTATTAAAATTTATAGTAGGTATATGAAAACAAAACTGTTTCAACTAAAGAATGATTTTTCTGATAAAAATGTCTCCTAATTTTGTATTCTGTTATTGTACACTTTCTAAAATTAACTTGTCAAGCTATTACAGCTACAAAAACTAAATTTTACCATGAAATAACAATACAATAATATTTATGTATTTAAAAGTGTTGGTAATAATACATTTTATCGATAAAGTAACCCCTAACTTTCCACCTCAAACATCAATCAAATAAAAAAATTCGCTAATAATATTTTAGTAAAGTGACGGTTCTTAAACTCTTCACAGTTAATTAATTTATCGATATTTTGCTCTTATCTACAGTATGATTGTGAACATAAACGCCAATTGAAGTGCACCACAGGAGAAATGTCATTGTGGTATAAAATGACAATTCTTGAGGGCGGTGCCAGATGTATTCGCGATATTTTTATAGGTAAAATTGAAATTGAATACTTACACAGTAGGAAGACGATTGTATCGATAAAGCTATTAAAATTTATTATCTATTACGCACACCCCTTTTTCTTTTTACACATATCAATAAATAAGTAGGAACTTTAGATAGGTAAGTATCTAAAGATATGTATGTGCCAATTTAATTTATAATTTATATGTATATAATACTTGGTAAGTAAATGCAATTCGAATTTGTAATATTCTATTTAATTTACTTTACTTTGTAGAGCATACAAAAACGTTAATACTTTGTGCAATAAGGACGTGTAACTATCCAAGTATTAAATTAACAAAAAAACAACAATTACTTTTAATGGTAGGAATAAAATGTTGGCAATAAACAAAAACATTTCATATTCACAAAGTACAATAATTAAACAAGATATTTTTTACGTTCTTACGTGCTTGTTTAAAGAAAATAAATTATCCGAAATTCGGTTCGATATAAATACATTCGGGTATTAAAATGTTGAACCTATTATTAGCTATGAGTAGCAATTTACATCGGTATCCTTTTAAGTTTGTTAAAATACCTCAGTCGGACCAATATCTCTTCGTGAAGCGAGTATCGATTAGGTCGACGCGGTAAATCGAGTTCGGTCCTATCTCGATACTATTTTTGTTCACTCTCTTGTTCTTTTTTCAAAATATACTTCGGCCCAAGTTTGGGTAATATTTTAACGAATTATATCGTTTTGTATGTCAATATCGATCGATAGTAGTTATTTTTTTGTACTTGAATTTATATTGGAATTATGTTTTACAAATATTTCAAAGTATCCAGTAGGTATTTGAAAGTATTTTTCCGATTCTACTAACAGCATTAATTTTGTATTGATGATAAAATTAGGTACGTACGTATTGTCACATAATAGCGTTCCTGAGAAGCTAATTTAAATAAATTTGCCATTGAATTAAATGGTGTTAATATATTCAGTAAATACCCAATCAAATGTAAAGAATAAGAAAAAATATTCAATAATTTTGGTTCATTATGTACGCAAATATCCTTTTTATAATTTAAAAAGTATATTTTTCATATTTTACGAGTTTCAATCGAATATTATTTGAAAATTATGTTATGTAAACATGACATTTATTAATTTAAGCTTTTATTTAGTGTTATTTTTAAACGGTATCACGAAAATATTTTTTATTATTATTTAGATACATATCAAAGTTAATATTTTAGTATATTATACAAAAATGATATGTAACCTATTGAGGTTACATAATCTGAGTTCTTCTGTCATACCTACGAGAAACTTGATAATTTTCACTACCTTTTAGTTAGCTTTATTTAGGTGTAAGAATAACAAAATAGAATTTATTTATCAGGAAAAAATATAAAATATTGTAACACAAAATGATTTCTCACCGGAATCGTAAAAACATCGCAAAATATTTCATAAAGCTAGATATCTTAGCATTCGCTTCATACTCCGATATCTTTGTCTCAAATTATTACTAGGCTCGAACCAATGGCGGAAGCATATATGTAGATACTGACGACTGGCAATAACTATAATGTGGGCGCGGATCTGGGCGACCTGCCAGCCACTATCGATCCATACCCAAACACCTCACCAACGTAACCTGGCCTCCCGATATACATCTCATACTCCCTTTCCCTTCAATCAACATGTTCAGCCAGAGAAGCGAGGCAGGTCAACGTATACTGGTTTTGCAGATGTACAAGTAGGTCAGAGGGAAAATTTACAAACACTACTCCCGTGAATTTTTTTCTTTTTTGTTGAAATTATTTCCGGGTCAATGCAAATGAGGTTGTTTGTTCAATGAGCTGAGAGGGGATGATGTTTTGATTGCTCGATACTAAAATACAATTGCTATCGTAAGTATTAACTGTAAACTTATTTAGTTTTATTCGACAATGGTTATTGTAGTACTGTTGCTACGTAAACAAAATTTTATTACTGTTCCTTCGATAACTAAGATTTTACTCATTAAAAATATATTTTTTTTTAAATTAAATCTGTCACCAGTGGCTACTCACTCAGTGGGTGAGTTTATTGTGGGTGAGTAGCCACCTAAATCCATATATGAACCTATTTGTCGAAAGCACATTTTATTTGTTTCTAAGAAGCATTGTTAAAAAGTTTAATTAGTCAAAGTGTGTACTCGCCTTATAACTTACGATCTTAAAAAACGTTAATTTTATCTGCCTTGTTATAATTTGAAATATGATACAATATCTTCATATGATCATCAAAATTTATGACATATAATTATGATACTTTTATCAAAATACGTCATCTATATTTGTGATTTATTATCTTGTTACGTTTTAGTACCAACGAGATTTGAATCTTGAACTAATTTATTAAGAAAGAATTTTTTTTTTAATCAAATATTAGTGTTTCACTTACACACAATCTTAATTACTTTAACATATAGATCTGGGCAGAATAGCTGAGCATCTATAACACTCGTACTTATAAGTATCTAATAACAGACGTTCCACTTAAAATATCACAACATTTTTTTACCCACTCCAACATAAATCTTTCAAGTCTGAAGTACCCAGTCTAATTTTCAGGATAACGTCAAGTTTTACTCAAGATAAGTCTACCTATCCAATCCTGTACCTACTTACTTAACTGTCCATCTTTAGAAGACCCATAAAAGAGTTCTGTGTACCCCATTTGTACTCAACTCTTAAGCCTCGAAGGGGGATTGAGGGATCAAGTTATATTGGGCGAGTTAAAGGGCCCGTGGGTCGACAATCAAGCGAAGTCGAGATAAAATATTTAAAGGTCACCTTAGGCCTTTCCACACCATTCGTTGGAACTTAAACGATTTAAATTCCTGTGTGCTTTGTTAAGTCAAGATATTGGAAACACTTGGGACATATTGAGTTGAAATATTTATATCAAGTTTCTTCAAGTTTAGGCATTTATTTTTTATTGTTTGTGTCACAGAGTTAGGAAGTTATTTTTTCCTGTTTGAATTATTTTTTTGTTCAAGGTATTTCGGTTTGAAATATACCTAAATGTACTTGAATTTTTAGGGCCTACATTAGATTCGATACGACTAACATTTGGGTTTTAATACATTGAATTTATATAAGCATCTATCTGTTTTTTTTTTTTGTAATATGGACTTAAAAAGTTTAAAGTTATCAAAAATTCCGCGTTGAAAGATTTCCAAACCAAAATCAATTCAACATTTCGATACAAAATTTAAACAGAAGTAGATACTAGTAAGTAAACCAATAAAAATAACAGTATTTTTATTAGATAATAGTAAACAAATTGTCCACATACCTGATGTTATATTACGTAACACGATATGCAACTGGAGGTCGTTGATTCTTTAATAAAACTGGTTGGAATAAAACTTCCTAGAAACCACACACGCCCGAAATCACAAGAGTTTGTCGAACAATATGGCCTATTTACTTGGCTAACTTCACTTATATACCTAGCTTTATCATAAGGGATAGTAATTTAGAAACAATACGGGTTTTAATGGATTAATTATATTATCTAAATTATACATTGTTACCTTAATTTTAGACAGACGAGCAAACGTAACGAATTAGCACGTAAATTGATCCAATATCGAACTAGGTCTGTGAGGTGTTATAAGTTTCAAGGTTTTTTTTAACATGTTATTGTCGTAAATATATTTGGCTTTGAATATATTTTGTAAATTGTTTTTAAATTAATATCTATCGCTTATTTATTTTGGCTTTTCTCGCGTTAAGGTTTTGTCCCGTAGAGAAAAATTGAGAAAATTATATATGAACTTGGTTTAATTTTATATTAATATTCACATAATAATATAATTACAAAATTCAAAAGACATAAATTAGTAAATTAATTCAAAAAATAAAGTTGAATACAAATATACAATACATTTTGCTCCAAGTAATAAAATTAATTTCAGGATTATTTAGTATACTTTTATATATACGTTGTTGTCGCTATAAACGCGTTGAAACAAACTATTTCTTCTATTATTAGCTAGACTAATTATGTAAAGTATACATTTGTAAGCTTCCAATAAAGTAAGTGGCCTTCGATATTCAAGTTGTTATATGATTTTAAGTTAGAATATCAATAAACCTAGCAACAATGTTTTAAACAAAACAACATAATGAAAATACGAAACAAAATTAACAAAGTAAATATCCATTTGTTTTGTACACTATCAAAGCTTTCCAGAGTTTGTTTTGTTTGATCCTGTAATGTATTTTGCAATATGGACCTTAAATGGTTGTAATAAGGGTTTATTGGTGTATTATTAGTGTTTTTTGAGGGTGGATTTGCGTTGTGTAGGCAAGTTTCGTCGGTTGGAATCGCCGTCGGCACGCGAGGTTGCGTGTGTACGCTTAGCCCTCCACTCTGCCATACTTTCTACCTGTGGTTACACTTTACATAGAAACAGATGTACAAAATACATTGTATTGTGTATAAATGTTATGAAACTGATTTATTTTTTGTTTATTATTCATTTTACTTCCTATTTTGTTTGTTGTTTGATGCTCTTGTTGAGCTACGCGTCAGCAACGTAAAGTTAGTTCTCCTAACTTAGACTTTGTCTAACCCTTTAGTTTTATATACAAATGTTTAACATTATTATTTAATATAATTTAAATTTACTTTTTCTAAACATCATAACCCAAATTTCCAATTTTGTCTCTTTACCAAACGAACCTTCATTAGAACAAACAAAACTAAAAATAAATAAGTACATCGCACCGCGCACCTTTTTCGACTTTCTACGGAACTAAGTTGAATTTTGTATATTTTGGAAGAAGAATTGTGTGTAAAATATAATTATTCTATGTAACACTTACTCCTTATTATAGTTTACTGTTTATATACTAGAACATATCAAATATCTAGTGCTAAGCCAACTGGAATCCGAAAAAAAAATCAAGTTGTTTTGAATACTAAATCACCGCCTATACCTATTGAATAAATAGGTAAACATGACGTCATACGACAATTAATTTTATTGTTTGTATTCAAACAGTAGTTTTCCAACTAACTGATTTAAAACCACACAGAGAGCCGTATTAATATTCTCTATTAGCTACTGTTGTCAGAGTATTTGGCAAGTAAGTATTGGTGGCCAATTAATCAACACCTTTTTAAACCATACTTAATAGATTTTTGTATAAATTATCATATTACACACCATATTATAAGTATATAAGTTAAGTCTAGGTAAAGTATTTTTATAATACTTAATTATTGGTTTGTTTCAAGATGACAATGCGTGGTATTTGCCCTGTTATTTGTACTATTTTACTCAGAATGAATAGTATTTAACTGAGAATGCTCAGAAATCAAGAATGATTATATAATACAGATAAGTAGACAAAAAAGAAAGAAGAAAGAAAGAGAGAAAAAATTCAACACACTCAACAACATAACACAAAAAAAAAACAATAAAGAACGTACTTAGTGTGTCATTAAGCTTTAAATATCATAAGAAAAGATAATTTGAACTATTATCTTTTAGCTAGTTTTATTCTTTATAATAATCCATCCTTCATTGTCAGAATGAATAAAATTGTTACAGTTGATTAAGATACCTTTTATATTTATTGTAAGTATTCATAATTTTGCTAAGAAAAATACTTACACAGCGCCTTTTTTTTTAAACAAAAAAATAATTTAATACGTCTGGTTAGTCTATAAAGAAGCGGTTTATGTTTATAACTTAAATATGTAGGTATATAAAAAACACTGTCATTAAATAGATGAGTAAATTTTAATTCATATACATTATCTAAATAGAAGTGCCATTATCGTACCAATTAAAAACCATATTTTAATGAATTAAAATACAAAGCTTAACTTCGTTGTTTTTTCTTATCTCATACTTTACATGAATTAAATAGATAATATCATTACATTAGGTATGTATTATATCTCCTACAATTATAATAATGAATGGTATAATGGCTACTACTGATAATCTATATACAAAAAATAAACAAGATAAAGAAATAATCAATGAACATAATTGCTGTAATCATTTTTGTTTTTGTGCCGATATCTTTAATGAATTGTAATACATCTAAATAATTATCAATGAACACACTATGTTTTTTTTTCACACATCTGCGCATATTTTTTTTTTTTTTTCAATTAAACCGATTCGTTTTCATTCATTAATGAAATATTATTATAATGTATAATGGTTATATCAATCCTTATTTTAAAGCTAATAATTTAAAATGTAATTTCCATTCTCGAGCTTCTGGTTTTGAATAAGGTAGAAAATACACAACATTTTCATTATGATAGATTTTTGTAAATTATGAATGTAGTACCTTGTTCGAAAGAAAACATGGCTACATTTATATAATAGGTTTTATGTACCTTCATTAAATAAGTTGGTATAGTTAGATACATAAATGTATACATACCTAAGTATATGGTTTTGAATGTGTTGTTTGAACAGCAGGAAGAATAATAAGAAAAAACCTTGTAGGTACATAACACGTACCTATATAAATAAATACTATACTTTAAAGTAATTAAATTACTCGACTGTTTTCTTTAAACTTACTTAAATCATTTTTATGAATGAGCTGTATGATAAACACACGGTCATTAAAAGAAACACACAACTTTATAGCACGCACACTAAAACAATAATATAATCCAAATTCATTTTAACACTGTTTAACTAACGATTAAAACACACATAGATAACACATATGTTTAGGTATCATTTTACACAACACACACAACAAATTTTTACACATGTAATTAGTAATTACACTTTAAATTACACTATTAATATGTAATTATTATTACGAATGTAATTACGCAACAAGACTTTACCGTGTTAGTGAATTAAAGCAACTAACTCGTCTCAATTTTTGTAGCATGCCGTCAGTTATTTTTATAAAACTCAATGTCACACCGCTATTGTGATTTATATTGCCCTATTAAAATATATTACCCTTACGTTTTAAAGTAACCCTTTAGTAAGAATACGGTAAGTTTTTGCCCTACTTTTTACGGTATACCACAGTCACAAAACAATGTGTTTTTAGGTTATTATTAGTTCTATTATTGTACCGATTTTTGTTATTAGCAAAAAATTGTGCCTCGCTTTTTTGGTGTAATGACTGTTGTGTTTAAAAATTAGAACTTTTTTGCAGAAGTTTTGTTGTGCTTTGGAGGTTTCTTTTCTGTAATGGTTTGGTTTTAAATTTAAATGAAGATATTTAGTGATGATTTTTGATGAACAAGTTTAACTAATTGATGTCAATATAATTTAAATGTTTGACTAAATTTTCAAATTATATACAGTATTGTTTTTAATTAGGTATTTACAAATACTGACCAGAATAAAAAACAAAATATTTATAATACTGAAGTGGGAGTTTATAATTCATTATAAGGAAAGCAACATCAGTATAGGTTAGAATTTGTTGAACATGCTTTGAAACCTTTAAAATACTCGTATCTAGGTATAGGATACTTATATTAAGGTATATTAAAGGTAAAAAAACAATTTATACTTAGTTAAAATTTTAAAACTAACCTAACCTACCTATGAACCAATAAAATTTATAAAATAAGTCAAAATACATATTACTGTGTTTCTTTTGAGTCTTATTTTATTACTTACTAAACATCAGATAGCAGTATGAATAAATATCTGTTTTAAAATTATAATAGAAAATAAATCAAAATATTCCCACGTATAGAAATTAAAACTTATTCAGATCTATCGTATGTATTTATATTAATTATTAATGTGTATAAAGTCTACAATTAGGAATGCTCATTATATTTTTATATTATTTACCTATTATGAAAATTAATTAAACATAAAAAATACTTACTGAAAACGAATCAAATCCTTTGGAATTCATATCAAAATATTAATATACTAAAGCTATATTTTATTTATATCAATAAAATTCGTTGTGTAGTGGCGCCTATTTCACGTAAAAATCTTATACAAAATAAATAAAATTCAAAAATAAATTACATATATTATCAAATATTTTTAAATCCTCGAAAATAGGTGACTTACATGATTTCGTCATTTTAGTTATGTAAAAATTCCAATGGTTCATTCGTTCGTCAATATGAACTAAAAAAATATTTTCAAAATAGATTTGCTTTCCCTCCCCTCTGTACTTCGATCCCCTGAGATCCCCTAAATACGTTTGTATGTGTGAGTGTATGTAAATACACGAAGTGGGGAGAGAGGCTTTGCTTGTAGTAAAACCCGTTAAAAAGTTCTGCCACTCCATACTAGATGGCGCTGTGTGCCATACGTTTAAGGTAGAGCTTTTTGTTTCGTGAAAAGTTTATTGGAAATTTAAGTTTTATTTAAACTAAATTATTTAAAAAAATAGTATTTTTTTTTTATTAAAACATTTGGAACTTATTGTTCAAGAAATTGCCAAAAATTAGATAAAAATAAAAATACTGAATTGTTGAAGGAAACAAGCGAAAAAAAAAATTTCTACACCATACATTAATTTATTTTACAATTTTTATTGAGTTTTGTTTAATTTGAATAGTCAGTGCTGCCTTAAAAAGAGCGGAGAACGTCGGAACTAACGGCAGTCCCTTCGAAATCAATCGTATAAACGACAAAGCCATTCATGAGGCAATAAAAACCTAATGTTATTGTATCAAGGAAGTTTTTGTGTTCGCTATATAAAGTCACTTGGGACTCTTTGTCATGAACCTCTTTACACAACTTTCTGAAAGAAATAAATTGAGTTTCTTTTAAACTGTTTTTGTTCTGGTTTTACTTGTATATGTTGATGGGCAGTTTATCGTAATTAAAGCTTTCAAATGTGAGTGAATATTTAGTACTATGATTTTTTGCCCACGGGTCACGCATCGTCTTGTCTTATGATACTCTGAATGAATTTTTTTTAAATAAAATATTCAGTGAGGTGATTATGACGTTATACGCTTACAATGAAACAAAATCGCTTTAGCATACTTAGCAAAGATTTAAAATTAAATGAAACATGAATGAAAATTGTGGGCAAAGTTATGTCAAGAGTGAAATTTACATTATTTTTACAAATATGTAGGTAAATTAATCACTTATGGATGGTGAAAGAAAACATAGTGACGAAATCTGCACACACATGCAAAGAAATTCCAATAAGGTTGCTAATGTGCTAGACTAAGGCCTAATTGCCCATAAATATGATAGGATTCAGTCCCTCATTAATGGGGACATTATGATGATATGAGCAGATGATGATGAATTACTTGGTTAAATGGATTAGCAGAGTCTAGCTAGAGGATAACAGAGATGGCTGAATGATGTTATTTCTTTGATTTCGTCTCTTTATTATTATTTGTTGTTGCTAATATATTATCAGCTATATACTGAGACTTGTCTCCTATAGCTTGAAGAGATCGCTTTAAGCTGGTAAAGTCACCCATGGCTTGTCCATGTTCATTTAGAGCACATTTTTAAATACTTGCGTTCAGTTTCTGAAACGGATGAAAAGTTTTTCATTGTTATTTTTCTACAGGAGCTGAAAAATAGTACTTCTGAAGAGACCGGGCAAACGCAGCGTATGGTGGTTTACTAGGTCTTTATATAAGTTTATCTATAGGGTAATAGACAAATGACTTGGGTAATGTGTCCAAGAGAAACTGAATGCAAAAAAGCTCTGAATTTAATTGATGGACTTGTAAGAGACATTGTGAGCTAGTCTGCTAACAAGTGATTTATAATAAAAAAGCCTATTTGTATCTATTGTAAAGAGAGCAAAGGCATCATCTGAATCCCAAGTAGAGCCAAAAATAACTTTTACACAATAACTTTTTCTCTTCTTTTCAGGTCCCTGGCTTCATGGAATATGATAATAGCGTCCAAAACACAACGCCAATGTGGAACATCACAAACGATCTCACATCTACTAGAGTGTTTGTCATGTCCCAATTCTTGCACCTTAGAAAACCTTCAGTCACGTGAACCCAACACCTCTGAGCAACTGTTTATCAGATACATATCTATGGGCCTGCTTATGACACCGTATATGGGCCTACTTATGACATCGTAGCTTCCAAATGGCTGAACCAATTTTAATTGGTTTAGTTATTTTTTTATTTAAAAGTAACGATTTATCAAAAAAAAAATAGAATTACATACTTTAATCGGATAGTACAAAACTGGACCGATGGAGGATTATTATCGTGATCATCATCATCATGTTAAATTAATAACCTCCACACTGAGGTCACTGAGAGACTCGAGTAAATCCCCAATTAGGATAATTACATCTTTAACTTGCTCACTGGCCGAGTGGAGGTTGGACTTCACTTCACAGACTTTTTCATTTTGTCTTTCGTCATTTTTAGAGCGTTGACTGATGAGATGAGCGGTAGTGACTGTATGAGCTGTTGATACTGACTTTTGGAAACATACACTTGAGAGCAAAGAAATCGCACACCTGCTCAATTTTGGTTTCAAGGTTGTTTTTTTTTAAACATGCTTATATTTTTATTCCCGTTTATATACTGAATTGAAGTACACACTGTCAGCTTTCAGATAACACCTTAAGCTAATCCATAACCCTAAAATTCATTACAGTAAAGCCAAAAGAACAATTGGATCGGAAATCCACTCGTTTCAGGTAGTGCTAATTGAGCGACTAAGAGCGGGTATAAAAGGTGAAGGGTTAGGTGAAACTGCATCATCTGTATATCAAATCATAGCTGGGAAAGTCAGCTATAGAACACGTCCACATTCGAAACAAGAAAATGGATACCCCACCAGAAATGTCAGGTCAAGTGGTTGCGCTAATTGAACCTGGCCACAACCAGATTCAAATAGCCAGACAGTTGAATTTATGCCAAAACGCTATTTGGCGAGTATATCAGCGTTATCAAGAAAGTCGTAGATTTATTCGCCGATGAGGTTCTGGCCAAAAAAGCACAGCATTGGAGCGTGATGACCATTTTTTGTGATCTCATCATTAAGAAATCACCAGTTGAATGCTGTTAAGCTCTGTCAGCAAGTCCAGGAAGTGAGAGAAGTTAAAATTATCCCGTGGACAGTTAGAAGAAGACTGGCCAAAGGAGGTCTGATAACACACAGATCAGCTATCACTCCAGAATTGACCACAGGTCACCGACAAGTACGACTACAGTTCGCTCGAGAACATTTGGATTGGACGATAGACCAATGGACAGTGGTACTGTACTCTGACGAGTGCAGGATGTCTCAATGGCAACGACGGACGTGAAGGAGGCTATCAAAGACCAAATGAGCGATTCGCCCCGTGTTGCTTCTCAGAACGCGTCTCGTACGGCGCCTAGCTCAAATCAATGTTCTCGAGCAAACTGTAGTCTTGCTTGTCGGTGATCTATGGTCAATTCTGGAGCGATAGCTGATCTGTGCACTATCAGACCTGCTTTGGCTAGTCTTCTTCTAACTGTCTACCGGATAATTTTAACTTCTCTCACTTCCTGGACTTGCTGACAGAGCTTAACAGCATTCAACTGGTGATTTCTTAATGATGAGGTCACAAAAAATGGTCATCACGCTCCGATGCTGTGCTTTTTTGGCCAGAACCTCATTAGCGACTAAAGCTACGACTTTCTTGATAACGCTGATATACTCGCCGAATAACGTTTTGGCATAAATTCAACTGTCTGGCTATTTGAATCTGGTTGTGGCCAGGTTCAATTAGCGCAACCACTTGACCTGACATTTCTGGTGGGGTATCCATTTTCTTGTTTCGAATGTGGACGTGTTCTATAGCTGACTTTCCCAGCTACGATTTGATATACAGATGATGCAGTTTCACCTAACCCTTCGACCTTTTATACCCGCTCTTAGTCGCTCAATTAGCACTACCTGAAACGAGTGGATTTCTGATCCAATTGTTCTTTTGGCTTTACTGTAATGAATTTTAGGGTTATGGATTAGCTTAAGGTGTTATCTGAAAGCTGACAGTGTGTACTTCAATTCAGTATATAAACGGGAATAAAAATATAAGCATGTTTTAAAAAAAACAACCTTGAAACGAAAATTTAGCAGGTGTGCGATTTCTTTGCTCTCAAGTGTATTAACACGTAGCTGGGCAAATTGAATCGGCGATTAGAATTTATGTTGGAAATAGATGTCTTATTGAGTAAAATGGGAAGAAAACGTGTAAATTGAATTTGCGCATGTTGCTCGACTCGAACTCCTCGGTGTGGACATACTTAAATGAGCTGATGATGATGTAGAAAGTATTAGAAAACAACATGCTTTTTAACATTTCGAAAATTTAAGTATCCTACACTCTGTTATTATTATAAACGGGAAATATTGAAGGGATGAATGCTTGTTACATTTTCACGCAAAAACCACTGAACCGATTTAAATGAAATTTAATTGAGATGTTTCTTATAACTACAAAAAGCACACATGATACATTTTATCCCAAAATTTCCACGAAATTGGGGAGAAAGTAGAGTTTTGTTTTTTATATTTATTTATATCGGTTTATCTCTAAGAAAAAGTGGATTGTCTAGAAATAGCTCTCAAGAACCGCTTAAGTAGTCACCTAGGAACTATATTAGCTACTTCATCATTATCATCATCGTCAGCCCGTTACCATCCACTGCTGGATATAAGCCTTCCCCATGCCGCGCCACCACACTCGGTCCTCAGCTCTGCGCATCCAGCCGCTACCCGTCACCTTCTTCAGGTCGTCGGTCCACCTGGCGGGAGGGCCTCCCACGGGTTGTGCGCGGTCTCCACTCCAGCACTCTTCTGCCCCAGCGACCATCGGCTCTTCGACAGATATACCCCGACCACTGCTTCAGCTTACTTATTCTGAGGGCTATGTTGGTAATCTTGGTTCTCCGTCGGAGGCGTCGGATCTCCTGGTTTCGGAGCTTATCCTTGAGAGAAACTCCAAGCATAACCCTCTCCATAGCTCGGTGAGCGACCTGGAATCGGTGGACGAGGCTTTCGTCAGTGTCTTCGTCCCGACCCCGTACGTTAGGACCGGAAGGACGCACTGGTTGAAGACCTTTGTCTTAAGGCACTGGGGCAGTGGTGAGTCAAAGATTTGGCGAAGCTTTCCAAATGCCGCCATTATTAGCTATTTATAGGAATACTAGCTGCGCCCCGCGGTTTCACACGCGTAGTTCCCGTTTCCGTTCCCGTAGGAATTTCGGGATGAAAAATAGATGTTGGCCGATTCTCAGACCTACTGAATATGCTCACAAAATTTCATGAGAATCGGTCAAGCCGTTTCGGAGGAGTATGGCAACGAAAACTGTGACACGAGAATTTTATATATTGGATAAACTCAAGAATTCCGGTGATTAATTTATGTTGTTTTAATGAGAAGAGACTATAAAAACTATTAGGGATCAGTAATAAATTAAGATCGTCATTTAATCTGCATAAGTATTGCTATTTACTATTCTAAAACAAACTGTGATACGTAAGTACATACATAATTAAATTACTATAGTTGTTAATAAAACTGCGTCATAAAAAATAAAAAAAACACTGTTTAGTTCGTATAATTAGGTATGTGCTATAAATTACATGTAAACATTTGAATAAGTAGGCACTAACTCTATAAAAATACTAAGTACTTAGCTTAAGGTTATTAAATGGGTAGGTTAGTAAATAAATGAAGATAAAAAATGTGGTCGCAACTGTCACTCCCGCATAGGACTCTTTAGTCATGAACAGAAATGTTCTATCACAAATTGTTCAATCACCTGACGCCACCTAAATCATCTTATGTAGATGTAAAGGTCTATGATGATGATGAAGAGATAAAATGCAGTTTTATTTTCACCTATATTAAAAGCTACTTAATTGTTTCAATTTAATATCTTAACCCTAAGTTTTTTTTCAGTAGTGTCTTTATAAATTATTAAATCCAACAAATATTATCTGTCTTTAAGCTAGGGGCTTAACAGACCAGACAGACAGAAAGAATATGAAGTTAATATTTTAATGGAATCGTAACTTTATAATAAAGGCCTATTTTACCATCTTCAAGTAACTGTTCGAGTAGCTACTCACATGTTTTGTCTTTGTCACTTGATATAAAGTAATAAAGAGAGAAAACTAACTTTACTTGGTGAGTAACTTTATTTGAAGGTCGTGAAATAGGCCCTGAGTCTAATATTTAATAGCGCAAGGTACTTATACAGAGTGTCCCGTAAGTAGTGGATCAACAAGAAGTGGGACTATTATGGGGGGGACTATTATCTACCTAAAACAGCAAAGCCTCTTGTCCTAGGTCTTATAGTTTTGAAGTTATACTATTTTTAATAATGTGAAATTATGGTAGTACTATGTACACAAAATGTTTAATTCTACGAAATCTTTTACTTGTTTTCATGTTTGTTTTATCCAAGGTCAAGAATACATAGGTTTTTTGTAATTAAATCATATTTACATTATCAATAGCTAAAAAAATAAATAAAATAAAAACAAGTGCAATTGTAACATTTCAACATACTCTTGTATAAGACCTAAGCTGGTATAAATTAGAAAATCCTTTATAGGTATTCTTGACGACCTTGAATAAAAAAACACCCAAACAAATTGGGACGATGTGGGTTGACTATTTCTTAAAAAAAATATATAATACATGAGTTGTACCCAGAAGACGAGAAAAGTTCTCTCCAGAAAAAATTAAGAGTTATAATAAGTATGTATACCGATAAGTACACATACGTACCTAATTCTATGGCTGAGGAACTAGATGGTGCTTAATGTGTCCTAAGTAGTCATTTTTTAGTTAAAGATATTCACTATTAGTATACCTATGTCTTCTTAACTAAGTAGAGTTTATTTTACTCGTAGTAAAATTTAAAAATAATACCTATTTGGTTTTATCCAGTTACTTATTTTGTGCGTAAGTACTTATTGACTTTTTAATAGATAAAATAGTACGTATTTATGAATTTATTAACGTTAATGGACAGACAGTAACCAATTTAAATCTAAGCCTTTACTTACCTTAACCTTATAATTTATATATATCCACTATATAAACTAATAATAATATTTTCCTAAAATTTTAAGGTTGAGAGAAACATGACGATACTTAGGTACCTACTTATTAGATGATCTAATTTCATTTTTTGTCCTAAAATTTAATATATTGTATTATATTGACTATGGGCAAAAAAAGTTATTAAATAGGTATTTGCCTACAATTAGACTTACAGCCTTACTAATAAAAAATACCCACTGTGTATATTCTTGATATAACGAGTGTGAAGCATATTAATAATTCGTTATATCAAGAATATACACAGTGGGTATTTTTTATTGGTAAGGCTGTTAGTTAATAAATAAAATCATACATAATATACACAAAACAATAATTACTTAAGTAATCATAAACAAAATTACTTTTCATTTAACAACCCTATTTAGTGATCTTGTGGTAAATACCTACTTAACATCTTTAAGACAGTTAAATGTACCAATCCAATAACTCCCAGTTACTCAAACTAATCCTTTAAATCGTTTTAGTTTCAAATGTTTCAATACTCCCGCCATAATCCAGCTTTTAGAACTGACAGCGTTTCAAACATCGAACAACCACATGCTCCGCCTATTCCATCATGGTGGTACTTCACTACCAAACCATCTAAAATTTCACAACTAACAGACATCTCTTTATCTCCACCCGAACGAGATATCTGCATATAATACCACACGTAACAAAGCGAGATATCATTCTGTGTGCGAAAGAGATAAATATATTTCCAACTGCACTCTACAAATTCAACCTGACATCTCAACAGAAATCGTTCGGAAATCCAACGCATTGCAACTGCAACCTTATAGTTAGCGAGAAAGGGTTGTATTTCAATTGCAGTGCATCGATTGTGTGTTTGCTGTGATGACGAGTGGGAAAAAGATAGATATATTGAAGGTGTAAGTGTAAGAAGGATGGATGTATGACGAATTCACTGGCCATGTTGCAATAAAGGTCCCATAAAATCCTCAGTTAGTAAGTTTGCAGGGTGTATAAAAGATGGCGCCACGGCAATATTTTTGCACATAAAATTGGTGTATATTTTAAAGTATTTTTTTTTAAATAATAAAAATCGTATGTGCGTGCGATCGTAACGGTTTTATTCACAGGTATTTAATTTTAATTTGTATATTTTCTATATTAAATAATTTTGTTTTTCTATATTTAAAAATAATAGTAAATAAATAAAAAAAGGAAAATTTTAATAATTTAAATTCAGCTCTACCTCTACATTTTTAAAGCCAACAAAATATAAGAGTTTGTAGAAAAACTAAGTACTTATTTAAATATATAACTTAAAGTGATCTTAATAAGATTTTTACTGTATACATTTATATTTTCATCTTACCTCTGTTATATGTATTACTTATATGTTTTGTTCCAAAGGTAAACGGGAAATTTATCTAATAGTGAGCTTCGTGAGCTTTAAGCTTGGATAATTTGATATTAAAGCTACCATTATTCTATTTGAAAACCTTAGTATATGGTTCTTAAATGTTTGTTAATACGAGTATAATAAATTAATACAAATTGTTTCTTTTAAACTCAGTTGAAAAGACATCAACGCAAACTTATAAATTATCATGATAAGTGACAAATTATTCTGTCAAAGAAATATGTTAAAATTTATCTCACTAAAGCAAATTATTGCTACTGAACAGTCTCTAGATCTATTAATTAATTATTAATAAAGTCGATCGTCAAACCAACCGCTTATCTAAAACTGGTTAGCATTTTATCTTTCATGCATTGATTATTACATTTCCGACTGAATTCCGATCCAATTAACATTGTTTCTATTTTTAAATGCTTGTCAACATCGTTCCAAGTTTGATTATTCAAATTTTGTACTCACATTTGTTTTGTGCGGGCGTTGGAAACGTCAAAACCGTTGGAAAACTGTTCGCGAGCACGCGGCGCGGCGGCGCGCGATGACGTCCGACCTACAACACCGACTACAACCGATTTAACCTTGATTTTACACGAAAAAACTTGTACATTCACACAAAAAACACCTCAATATTTCGGTAAAAGTACGGAGCGAACCGAGATGTGTCGTCCGTGGCCGCGTTCGCATCTAAACGGCCCGAGTTTTATGTTAGATTACAGACGTAACTTTTATAGATCCTCGGTGCTATATAACGCGGTGGGCGGGTTCAGGGGAGTGAGGACCTTATGTGGAAGGTGGAGGATCTAGAATGGTTTGCTCGGTCGGTTGCACGGGTGTCATTAAATGTCGCGCGACGAGGGGTGAGGAGGGCGGAGGTGTGCGAGTAAAGTTTTGGGTATTGATTGAATATGAGTTGGATTAGTGGCTAATGATCAACAATTGGGTGTTGCGCCTTAATTGACGCTGGGCTTGGGCGGACGCAGTGGGGGAGCATCGTTATTTTATCTTTAATCTGAAAGTGTACTTAATTTAGGTACTGATGTTGTAGATAAGAAGAGAAAGCGTATTATATGGACATTTTAAATATAAGCGTAGGTTGTAATGGTATTGGAATCATTTTTTTTGTTTGTAAATTGGAATAGAACAGGAATATAGCAGCAACTATATAAGTAGGTATATAACACAGTTTTTTAATAAATATAAATTCATTCATTTATAATTATTACATTAGGAAAAATCACCTTACTGAAAAGTAACTACATTTGTAAGTATATAAGTATACCTCATAAAAACGTATGTAACAATTACAATCTAGAAACTCTAACAAATTATATTACACTCAAGGTACATAAGATTTGCACTTTATTACCAACAACATAAAGAACATTTTCCTTAATAAATCCTTTAGTAAACTCAAGAATCAATCGTTAAAACATGACATAACACGGTATTACCGATGTTTATCATCACATTGTAGATGTTACAGATAAACGCCTACAAACGAGTAAGTATTTGTGGAATGCTTCACAATGTTCGTTCGCTGATCGAGGCGTCTCACGACATTTGGTATCTACGTGTATTCTGTATTATGGAGGTATGCGGCACTGTTTTGATTGCTATAGTTTGCTTGGTTATTGAATGGTGAATTTTAATTAGACGATTTTAAGATCCGATTTGAATACCTACTATCCCAATTTTCTCCAACTTAGTAATATTAAGGGGGAAAAGCACAACTAGTTTATAACAGAATATAATGTATTCTGTTATAACTAGTTTATAAATAATAAAAATTATAAACTAGTTATAACAGAATATAATATATTCTGTTATAAACTATTTGTGCTTTTTTTTCAAACACTGTTCTATGTTTCATACAATATGTTAAAAATATACTATTTACTAAAACAATAATATACCTACATCCATACTAAATCCGTATACATAATTCAACCCTACAAAGAGCTGAATGACACGATACGATATCTCTATAACTAAGGTAAGTATTTATGTGAGGAAATGACAAAATTCCTGCGCAGTAGGCAAACGGCATGAATTTATATGTCAAGCACGAAACGGCACAGGTACCTTCATTTTATGAAGGGTTGGAAACTTACGTATAAGGTATGCTTATGTATTTATAAGAGGTCGATTTCTATGCGGGTCTAAATGAATGACCATACGTCGTACCTACCTGTTTTCAACGGTATAATAAGTTGATATAATTTAACAAAATTATACTTACTTGAAATAATAAAAAAGAAGTATATAAGTAATGTAGGCAGAGTTGAAATAAAAGTATTAGGTAAGTTGATGTTATCGTCTCAGTATTTAATACAAAGAAACTTTTTATTCAAAAATTATATTAGTATATTAGTTTTAATTATAAGTATAGTTTCATCAACATACATAACATACATAATCATTCACTACATCATCTCATTATAGTAACTGACCCCTAACTAAGCTTGGAGCTTGTATCTAGGGTATCAGAAACAAATTAAATTAATTAGAGATTGGATTTTCAAATTCCAAATAAATCACTTATTTCCAATTTTCAGTGAGAAAGAAAGCCGCAGAATGTAAATTTATATAAAGTTGTGAATGTACTCTTGAAAAGGCTTGTCACTTATTTTATTTAATTAAGCATAATATAAATAAATAAGCTGTACATAAAATTAAGCTGTATAGAAACTACTTAAGTAGATACCCCATAGCATACCTAAATATATATTCGAATGAAAGTTTGTTATGACTGCATGAAGTTAATACTTATTTAAAAGTATTACCTTATCAAAGTTTAATTAAATTGTTAATTAATTAAGATACGATTTAACATGCACATTTCAAATTATGAACAGTGGCATATTCATTAACATAATTGAATATTTGCAAGAGTGTGAAATGTTAATATATGATTCTGTTTATTTAAGTAAGTGCTAAAATAATTTATTAGTCTATTTAATGCTTTGATTACAGAAGCTACAAAGATTTATCTTGTTTATTTTTAATTTATTAGTTTTTAAAACAATTTTTTTATCTTTTAGGTAAACTAAATTAAAGCTCTATTTATTTAAAACGTTTATTGTCGATATAGTTCATGGTACTACTTATGATTTGAATTAAAAATAATTAAATACACATTGAATTAAAACACTTAAACGGATTTTTGTCGTGGTTGTTTTTATTTCAGTGAGTAAGTAGTGTTCGTGTAAATCAAAGATATCAATAATTAAATACATTCAAAATTCAGACGGTAATTGATCGCAGGACTGCCGAAATGCAGCACTAATCAATTGAGCTACCGGTGACATATCATAGCTGCTGAAAATCTTGTATTTTCAGGGTACATGTGTAAAATATTACTCATTATAATATTCTGAATCCTAACAATTTTAACAATAGTTATAAGATGTTATATTTTCAAATACAATGTTAAAAACTATTTCTAAAAATATTCTAATCCTTAAATATTTCAATAATAGTTCTTCTTTGTATCTTACATTCTATATCATAGATTCTATATCTAAGTTTATGTTGAAACCGTCCCGCCCTTCTCACATTCAAGCGGTATTCATATTCCATATACATACGTATATCCATAGATATATTTATGCGTCATCTACCTGAGCTCTACCTGCCTATTTCACACGCTATTTGGAATAATGAAACATTTTTTTATCATACAAAATGTGTAGAAAAAGGTTTGATATCCATTTATATGTATGTTTATACAAACTTACGCTTCAAATTTAATTTAATTGTGTAGATTTGTAAAACTTTTTATGTATAAAAAAATACTTAAGTTTACAGACTTAAAAAAAGGTAGAAAAGTATTTATTTTAAATATATCTATGTAATTTTATTAATACCTATTTATTCTTATAAGTAATCTATTTATTTAATAAATGAAACAATGCAATAGACATTCATTACCAAACATTCCATGAATTACCAACAAACACTCGACACATTTTAATAAAATACTCTCCAACCCTTTAAGATGCGCAAAATTCGCCGTTTCGCCGCAGAAATACCGTCATTAAAGGGGTCTTAGACTAGTCCTGGTTTAGTTCCCTCCGAGGTATTGCCAAAAACAAAGAGCTGAGTAGACGGGGCGGGGGCTAAGGGAGGTTTAACAGGGGGAAGATGGTGGCTGTAACTGTTTTACGATCGGATATGCGGAGTGCTCATGCGCGGTGCAATCTCACGTTTGTTATTTGCATCAGATTATCGACGGATGGATGTCCGGTGGCCGGTACCAGGTGTGGATGCCGCTTTATGATACTATGTTGGCGGGTCTTGGTGCAGAATATTATGTTTTTGTTTGTGAGTAGGTATTACACCTGAATAAGTAAGTATACCTGATATCTGCTTATCTAAATAGCCTTTATACTATTTATTCAAGTATACTCGTTTTTACCTACAAATACCTAGGTATGTGTTAATTTTTTTGAAATTATGATGAATTTGACATCAAACACCTTTGGAAGTAAAGAAATATTTACACATATCAATTTAATGCTATTTTCTACATATTAATGCTATTCCCATAGTTACCATTTACAAATTCATTATTAATTTTTAAATTATTTGTATCTTAGGAGATTAATACTTCAAAGTGGATGAATTCGGATCATATATGAAAATTAACTTCAAACAAAATACGAGTAGGTTTTACTAGCTCTGTTATAACTAACCAAATTAATTTATCTTCTACTATCTAATATTATATATTAATTAATCTCAACCTAAACACCAACATAATACGTCACAAATTAAGTAATTACCGTGAATTTCTCGTATTATACGAGATTAATCTCCAGAGTACTGTGGTACTCGTCTAGACAGACATATCAAATTAACTAAGCTTAAACGACTGTGACGACTTTCAGCTGCGATTGCTATGTTGTGGGTATTTTGTTGAAAGCATTTAGTTTAAGGAGTAAATATATCGACTGTGCTTTCATTAAAGGAAAATACTTTATCTTTAAGAGTTTATAAGTTAATTGGGATGTAAAAGAAGTTTATCGAGATGATTCTTATAAATATATGAAAAAAATTTGACTCTAAAATATATATAGGTTAGTCCAGGAGAAAAGTAGTTTAAATGTATAATTTAACCAGAATAATAGCACTATAATATACTTATGTATTAAAATATTAATTTACAATTTCAAAAATACATTTATTTTTTATATGTAACGCAGGCATTTATTGCTATGTACTTATACTGTAATAGTTAATTAATTTATTTAAAAAACAATATCAGAAATTGACATGATAAATGGCATATTTATGAATTAAAATTGTTTAAGTGTTTCAATTGGAGAGCGGAGTTCAACGTCAAAATACAATTGATTAAATTATGAATTATTGAATGTTTTGTAATAGATAAAGAGAGGTTATTGACTCTTTGTACAAGTGTGAATAATATATACATAACCACATACGTCTAAGTATTTAGTTCATTATAAAATCTCTTGTTAATTAACCGTCTTTGTGACGCATATTTTTCATTCATAAACTTCAAATAATAAGCGATTATTTAACAAGTCGTTTTATTGTGTCTTTATTTCTCTTAATAAGAGTAATTTAAGTAATATCCATTACCTTATTTTATTCATTGATTCCGATTTATTTCAATATTCTGAGTTATTCAATACTAGCGGCGTTTCGCGGTTTCACCCGCGAGGTTCCCGTTCCCGTGAGAATACGGGGATAAAATATAGCCTATGTTACTCAGGGTGAATGTAGCTTTCTAATGAAAAAAGAATTATTAAAATCGGTCCAGTACTTTTGAGTTTAGTCTTTACATACAAAAATACAAATCTTTCCTCTATATAATATTAGTGTAGAAGTGTAGATTAAAGAATACTATATATATAGCCTTTTTCCTTCCTTTAAGCCGATTCAAAAATAAAATCCGAAAACATTTGTATCTAAATACGAACATAAATTCAATAACCATATAAAACTGTAGACTCATACATTACACACATTTATTTACTAAAAGTTAAAGTCAACATTAAACTCTAGTGAACATTTTATACGAACAAAACATTAAAAATACAAAATGGATCTCATTTCAATGTAAATAGTACTGATACGAACACGAGTATAAAATTCATTTACCACATACATTGAACAACATTGTAAACTTGTACTTTGTACGACATGACATATAAAATGTCAAATAAATTGGTACATTCCAAGTTGATCAGTCCTATAATTCCTATTTTGTTACGTTCGTATCGGTTGGCATTTAAATATGTTTATTATTTTTGTTTTTGGCCTGTTGTTATAGGTCGATAAAAAGTGAATAAATTGATCTGAAACATTGTTGCTTTAAATGTAGGCGAGTATGTAAGTATATAGTGTAATGTATATTGACTTTTATATTATATGCTTTTTATTCTCATGCTCAATTTGACGCAGTTCGAAACATTGGAACTAAAATTGTACGGTTGAATCTGAAATGTACGTAAAGGGAATACCTATCTTCTTTAGTAAAGATATTTTAATATGAACATGCAAGTTTCCACTGCATATCTGCATAAGTAAAAAATACGGAAAAATAAGTAAAGAAGTATGTTTGTAAGTACAATCAACTAAGATAGCTGTTATATCCATGATCAATAAATATATGTTAGTAATGTAAATAAAAGTCTTCCAATACAGAAATACCTTCCACCTATTTCCATTGCCTATGCCTATAGTGGTACTCATTATTATACTGTACCTTTAGCCTATTGCCCCCAGCTTAGGAAGTGAGATAAACCTTTAAGTACTAGGTACTTACATACATATAAGTTTGAGGCCCTATTTCACCATCTTCAAGTAACGGTCCGAGTAGCGTTAGCTACTCACAAGTTTTGTCATTATCACTTGATATAAGGTAAGAAAGAGACAAAACTAACTTTACTTGGTTAGTAACTTTACTTGAAGGTCGTGAAATAGGCCTTAAAACTTTATAAAACAGTAAGAACACATATACTGTGTATGTGAATACACAGTATATAACATACTAATATAACAGCTTATATTATTTATTACTTCCCTTTTAATTCATAAATATTCATAACTAAACATTTTAAATAAGTTATGATTGTAAGAATGTTGCTATAAAACTGATCATATAATAAATTATAATTAGAATATATTACAAATCTAAACCCCACCCAACTATTTTAACCCTAAGTTATGTTCGAAGGAAAATGTAAATTGTTATTATAATATTAAGCCTAAAGCCTTCATCCATTTCCGCCCGTTAGTTTCACTATTAAGTTACAGACATTTTTTATTCGACGATTTTTAAACCATTGTCCAAGTATACATAATATAAAAGTACGTACATACTGTCATTGTTATGTAGTACATAAATAAATAAAACTAATTTCTAAATATTTGAATGCATAAAATAAATTAAAATTTTTACCCTACCTCATAATCGGCTTATAATTAGGTACAAAACCAAATCCAAAAACAGATTTCACCAATTGGAATTAAATAAAAATAATAACACAAAGCATAATAGAAAAATAAAAACTTATCTTCAATTGTTTAACTCAACATATTTAGCACAAAACCCACTGTCAAATATTATAAAAAGCAACTGTATTTTTATGTTACTTTTTAGGTACACGAACACTTATTTTTCAAAAAAAGAATTACACATATTTTTCAAAAAAAGAACGTTTATTTTTAACTAGACTACCTTCACATCACAAAGTCAAAATCACTTTGTTTGCTCCAATTTGAAACAAGCAAAGAGAGAGGGTGTTTACAAATAATTTGCATAAAAATAGTCGCCTTGAATGGTTTCATTGGGATAAGATGCGACCTACTTTCTAAATTATTCTTTTGTGTTTCTTTACAATGAAATGAGATTGTTAGAAGCAAAAATGTTGTTTATTGTTCTTATTTATTAAACTTTTAATAGAAAAATTATTTGTCTTGAAGTTTGTCTTTGAGTCAGTGAAAAATAAGAAGTTTAATTATCTAAAGGTTTTCATGATTAGTTTACTGATCCATTTATTATTCAAAACTTATAAGGTATTTATATACATTGTATTTGAAAGAACATAACGTGGGTGATTTCTTTAAATTAAAAATATATTCTCTCGCGTGGGTTTAGAATTATCGACGCATGATTTCACGATAATGGTTGATCATGGTTTGATTTCATACCTTATGTGAAATGCAAAAAACTTCATAAAAATACAGAAAAACAAAAAAATATTTAATTGTAATACTTATTTACCATCAAAACGTCTATAAAAATCCTCAAAGTATACATATCTCAACCTTTTAAACGAACATTTGAAATCAAATATTTAAAAAAGAATCCAATACAAGATGGACATACCGATCAAAGTAAAAAACCAAAAAACCTGACTCGAAACACAAATCGATACTTATCTTTTTTTTTCTTCTTAGGATTCGAGAAACGAAATGACATTTGTATGCAAATAACCGTCAATACAGAGAACGCATCACAATAACCTTATCGAATGTTTTAAATTTCGAACCGCCTCCCAAAGGCCGTTGTTATGATAATTTTGTGAAAGTTTTTAAAAATTTATCCCTTTACACATGGATGAGTTGAGATTTGAGAGAAATATTGGGAAAGATAACTTTTGAAGTGAATATTTTTAATATTTCTAAGTAAATAATATATTGGAGACAATTTTTAATACTTCTGGGTATATAATAAAATACCTACATTATGTACAAGTACATGTATATAATCTAAATAGAGTTAGAGATTGTTTCATTATTTGACGTCAATAATCTCTAGAAATTCCTGTTAAATTTAAAAATATGTATATAGGAAGCTGTATCCTTATTTATTTATTTCCTAATCTTGATGGTATCAAAAAACCAAAATGCAAGATCCAGTAAGTAAATGAAGTGAGCTAAGATAATACACAAATAATATCGCTTTTATAAAATATTAATATACACTGATTTTATATACATCACACCCACAATTCAATATCAATCATCATTTGCACTAAATTACTATTGGCTATCGAACTTGGCCTGTGAACGATAAGAGGTGATTGAACGCGTTGCCTTTTCTCATTCAATCGGATACACTTGACTTACTACTGTTGACTCACAGGCTCGGAATAGGTATATGTACTACATGTAATAGGTACTTATATCTAGATGTAGGAACGATTTGCTGAGCTGTGTCCTATCTATTAATAGGTTGTCTCATGTATAGACTAAAATACGTTACTACATGTAATAGGTATATGCTAGATGTATAAACGATTTGTACTAACTATGTACCAACTATCTAGTACTTAATAGGTAGGTATGTCTCATGTATAGACCAAAATACGTTACTACGTTTAATAGGTACTTATATCTAAATGTAGGAAAGATTTGTACTAACTACGTACCTACTATCTAGTACTTAATAGGTAGGTATATCTCATGTATAGACGAAAATACGTTACTACATGTAATAGGTATCTAGGTATATACTAGATGTATAAACGATTTATACTAACTATGTACTATCCAGTAATAGATAAGTGTGTCTCATGTATAGACGAAAATACGTTACTACATGTAATAGGTATATGCCAGATGTTTAAACGATTTATACTAGCAATGTACTATCTAGTAATTAGATATAAACTCATGTATGGACGTAAAGAAATAGCTTCGGAAAGTAATGAGAAGATATGTCATTATGTACTACATGTAAGTATTAAACGTATAAGTATGTCAAAAGTATGAACGACTTGTACTAACTAGTAATAGGTACGGAGTGATAGCTTCGTAGAAGTGATATGTAGATAGGTTATATGGCATTGATAAGATGAATTGATGAGTATGTATTCTGTTCTGGGAAAACATATGGATATCTTTATTATAATATCGAATAAACAAGTTAAGTAGATATTTTGTAAAATTGTATATAGTGGTAGTTAAAATATATCTGAGATTGTTTGTTTAGTTAGTGACCTCTAAGTAAGTTTAACATCTATGCACGTGCTAAATGAAAGGAAAAGTCAACAATAATCTATACTTTCAAATACGCATCAAGTGTAATTTAAATAGTTAGAACGTTTTGATTAAATGACTAAGCTATTAAGGTATTTATCACTTTGTAACAGAGATGAAAATCTAAAATATAAGTACATATGAAAAACTATTGTTATAAAAATATAACTTTTTATAAATAAAAAATAAACCTAAAATCATATTTTTACTTAATAATTTTAAGTAGAGTAGGTAACTATTAAAGAAAAAGTTTCAAATCGGTACCGTTGTTCCCAATAACAATAGTAATCAAAACACTTAATAGTACACATGCAGCAGACCTACTACTACAACTATACTCATGTATAGAGGTTATCGTATTCGTAACCGGTTTGAAAACTCAGTGTATTCGAGTATACACCCGCGAGACGACGCGTCCCGGCATTCACAGTATGTATTCAAATGAGAAGTATTACGAATGTACTCACGTGACAGCAACAAGTCTAGTCAAGGTGTACTAGTTCTGCACAACCACAGACGATACACCGTGTCCTTCCGTCTTGACACTATCACTCGCGTATCTACTCGCGAATGACTGATTTTTTTTCTCGCGTAACGGCCCATTAAACTTGTAGATTTCTATCTCTCTCTCCGAGCCGATAGTAGTGAGATGCGAGACAAAGAAAGGTTGCGGTTTATGGGTTGTTGATAGAATTGGTATCCGCTCAGTAACGTGCCGCGGTGTGTTGCATATTTTTATAGGAGGTGACTTTGTTGGGTGGGGCGTTTGTATTATAACATTATTATTAAAAATGGTTTTGATTATTATTCTATTCAGTGGTTTGCACCTGTCTGTATTATGTCTTTTGAGCATCGGAATTCGTTATTTTGATTTTATTTTGCATTTTAGCATACAAATCTGCGGCTAGATTTGAGGAAGTAAATTTGGTCCTTAAAATAATGTAAAGGTAATATGAAGAATACAAAATGTATATTAATAATAATGTAACAGAATACGTATAAGTAAGTAAGATAAAAAATAAACAAACATACCTTTTCCGACCAAACCAGCAAAACCACCGTAGCACGACTACGCACGTAGAACTCCGTAGCCACTACGATTACTACGAACAACTAATACAGTAATTTATTTAATAAAAATGTCGCGTCAATACAAGGTTACGTCTCACAGAAATATAACGCCAAAGATGTTTAGGAAATATAGGCGTCGCCCCGAGCGCAGTCGTTCGTACATCTTGTTTTATATTGCCTCAGCCAGTATTGGAGAGCAGAACATCAAACGACGTTATGGCCCCCGGACGTGCCGACCGCTCTCTCGGAGGGAAAGGGACAAAATACACACGAAAAGAAAAGAGGAGAGATATTTTTGCAACTCCAATACGTTTATTATTCGCTACACAAACAAACATGACGATCGAATATGTGATGCTATAAGTTTTGCTGATCAAACTTTTTTCATTTGGTGTATGACGCTTGTTTCTTTTTAATATCCATTGTTAAGTAAAGGAATTCATATTTGATTTTATTTTCAGTAAAAATAAATTATATTCATACCAATACAGGTAGTATTTTAAGGTAACTTATACCATTTATCTAATACGATCAGTAACACCCATATTATATTTTATCAGTTGTAGTATTTCCTTTGATACTCCACACTTTCACTAATAAAACAAATATTAAATATACAAAACCTGTGTTGCTACTCAAAAAACATTTAATAAAACATTACGTATGCAAAAACATCAATAAAAATGTCTAAACTATTTTGTAAAATGCTAATAACAAATTGCTTTACATCTGAGCCAACACGCGTTCAAATCAATTACGAACTAATGTTGGTAATAAACCTAAAAACATTGATATATTTAAAACGGTTAAGGCAAAAAATAAATTTACACACGAGGACAAATTGGGGATGTAAGCATTTATCGGGAAATGTAATTATGTATAGCGTCCGGGACACCTCGTCTCTACTCACTCAACGTAATTGAGTGCACTTGTAGGGCTGGCACTGTTGTTTGACTGTATATTTTCGTGTGGATTTATTAGTTATTTTAATACGTAAGTATAGAGGTTCCTTTGCTAAATACGTATATAAGCTCAATGCATAAAATAGTAGGAAATAAAAATTAAATTAAACCTTATATAAAATGTGCTAATAGAAGTTTTATTCATCTTGTTTCTAAGTCTAAATATACAAGTTAATATGTATGTGTTAATTCTTTTATATTTTAATTAAGTCATTTTGAGAATGAATATGTTGGTATGATAGGGTATCAACTGAAAGTAGCATTTCTAATTTAATTTTCTTAGTGGGGTAGTAGCCAAGACAGATTATTTACTTAGTTAATTTTCTAGATTCGTTTCTGTTGCAACGAGTAGATAGGTACTATTATTTATTTAGTACTTACCATCTGAAAACTTTATCGGATTATGAGCTTATACCGGTACGGTTACCTTAGTTGGCAACCCTAATTGTGCCTCCTCTTGCTATTAGGCAAATCGAATCTTTTGCCCCCATCTCCCCACATCTCCCGGGGATATGTGAAGCTCTTGGCTCGGTACCAAGGATTCAATTTACGTTGAATGTAAATAAAACGAGTGCGATTTGCGTTTGAGATATATAGGATTTATGGTACCGCTTCGGTAAGGGAATTTGAGGTATTTTAAGATTCAACCTGAGATGTTACTCATAGAATTTCGTTTCGGTACTCAACTAAGATTAGGTTATTTTATTTATTTAGATATATAGCTATGGAATTGTCGGATTGACTAAATATTTCCGAAGCGTCGCGGTGCTTTAAATTAAGTTAGCTGCTGAGGCTATACCTCAGCTGTTGAAAATATTTAATGCTAGATTGCTTTACGAATGTTAAGAGTAAGTATATGAAACACTATGAAATTGTAATTCTAGTAAAATTAAAAAATAAGCATTTAATTATGTACTATACATATTTATGTATTCAATCTAGAAAAAAAAAAGGAAGTAAGTATTCAATCAACAGCTCAAAGATATACTTTTTAAACTCTCGCGATTGAATTCATTGTTTGCATGATTAACAGGTCTTAATCGCGATAGCATAATTAATTAAGACCTGTTAATCATGCAAACAATGATCTCAAAGATACACATTCTTGAATAGTAATAGACTATTAAGTACCTATTCTAAATTGGATGTGACAGTAAACAGCACTTTACCAGTAAGAAAAAAGTTTTATTCTCTTCTTGAAAAAAGTTTTATAAAATTAATTTAATTCTGCTACCTAACCTCACTCACATCGTTTTTAAAAAACCAAAAAATTCAGTAGGTAGGTAATAATAATAATACTTAACACTTAAACGGCACTGTCCATTTCAAGTCCGAAACATTGTAAAATTGAAAATAAAGTATCGAAAAGATCATAAAATGTTTTCAATTTTTGAATATTATTGTTTTTCTCACCTTGTTTTCAATAAGAACCTTGAGTTTATTTTATTAAGAAGCAGTAATATTAAAATTATGAAGTTTGGTATTAAAGAACAAAATTTAAAACCAGTGTAATGTCATGTAAGGTTTTAAGTGGGTTATGTTTTATTACGCAAAGTAAAGTAAAATAAGATATACCTTCTTAAGTAACATTTTAGATCCATATCAGTTTAAATCTTAAATGACTGGACACGGATTAAATCTTAAGCAATTGCCTAGGGAAGCACTAGACTTTTTTTGGCTTCAAATTCCACTCTGGCTGCAGCCCCTCCAAAGGCTTGGATTGCTTAGGGCATCATGAAGTCTTAATCCGTCACTGATCCTTATAATGCAAGCAACTGACTAGTACTCTGCCTACTAACTAAGCTTAGATATATCTAGAAAATTCTACACTTAAAATCCAGCTAGTCTCAAATTCTTTGTCTCTTTAAAAAAATTTACTCATTTAAAAATCGAACCTACCTTTTTTTTATCGACACGGTTACCACGCTTTGCAACTAAAGACGACTGTCTACTACTAGTAAACAACAACTGTTGCTAAACATGTTTCAGACAAGAGGATGATACTTTACTATCTTTTGCCCGTGACTTCATCCGCATTGAATAATGACTTCACGCAGAATTTGGGTTTTTCCCACTTTACTCCCACTAGGGGGGGAATTTTCAAAAATCCTCTGATGATGTTTTGAATTCACAAACTATCACACAACTTCTTTTTTATTTTTAAAATTCAATCTCGGAACCTTCTTTGTGGACAAGACTTACTTATTTTTTAATTTGCTTTGCGCGTGATATTTTCTTTTCACATAATATGTATTGTGATTGTTTTATGTTTCCATTTACTAATTTCCTCGTTGAAAATGTTTAACCTTGTGCTCTTTTAACTCCCTCGCTAACGCTCAGGATTCTTATTTTGTATCCCTCGTTGCGCTCGTGATTCAATTTTAGAATCCTTCGCTGGCTCGGTCCTCAACTGGAGCCCCGTTTAAAAAGCAACTTTGCAATCTTGTATAAGAAATAACTATTATACGTTGTACATTAATCAATAATTGCAATAAAAAGTTACCCTTATAAATATGTAACAGGTTTTCTCAGTAGGTGGCAACATTACGTATCCATGTAACAATATTAAAATAAAAATACAATAATTTAAACGTTTTATAATGTCAAGAACTGTGGTAGGTTATTTTATCAAATAATTAATTATATAAGAAGCAATAAACACCTGCTTTACTTGTAACTTTTTACTGTAGCTACGTTAAAATATGTTATTACTATCATGCACTTGGCTAGTTGTTAATATGTAAAATCAGCAACAAAAAAATAAGACCATACCATTTAAAGCGTGGTTGATTTTCCTAAAGCTAAATGTTTTTAGATTATGACTCTATCACTTGACTGGCATTGACTCTGTCTCAAACTTTTAATAAGTTTAAAAACGTCGATACGGGTCGAATAGAGAAGTACCCACCTTTTTTTAAGTCAGCTAAAACAGGTTTGAATAATTTAAGAGTTCAACATTATTCCAGCTCTAAAAAAAACTAGAACTCGTCTTCTCGCCTCGGGCAAAAGACTAGTAGTAAATAGACATAATACTAAATCGCTTGTCAACAAATAAATTATATTACTAACTAAATTTAGTGGGGTATAGGACTTCATGAGTAACCCAATACAAAAATATCGTTCAATAAATAAGTACAACAATATCGTGTTATTGTACTAATAACGCGCCCGCGTTTTCAAACTGAAGCCAACTGACACCAGCCAATAGAAGCGAGTTCCACATTTAAACTTTAAAACCATCCAGTGTTAATGAACTCTGTTATTTTCGGTCCCAATCCCTTTTATCGTTAATGTGTAATAGTAGAGAGGACGGGAGGAGGATCATTTTATACTGGTCTTGTAATATAAAGTTGTCTCGGTTCAGTTCATTTATATGCTAATCAGAGGCATGGTTTAGGAATAACCGGTAGATCCTTACATACCGCTGCGGTTACATTGTTGATCAGTACAATGTTATTGGTTGGATAAAGGTTTTGAATATATTTACTTACTTGCTAGCTTATTCTCGTTTATATTTTCTGAATATCAAGATCCTCCCTATCTTTTAATATCTTTGAAAATGTGTATGCAAACATAATAGTCAGTTCAGTAGCTGTGACGAGAAGGTGTGGAAAACTTACTACTTATCATACTTATGTTAACTTACTAAAGTCATGTTTATGTTTGATTTTCTTTTTAGTCCACACTGGACGTCCAGAGAAAAGGTATTTCCACAAGTAATTAGTGCAAAAGTATTAGGTGGTAGCAGAAAAATGTTGGTGTATTGATTTATAGAGTTAGTACTCTACACGTATGTAGAGTACTTTAATTAGTAAGTACTTTCAAGGAAATTTAATGTGAATTATTTCATTAAATTTTCTTAAAAGGAAAAATATAAATCTACTTACACTGAGATTGTATCTGCTTTCCAACTTTTTCAAAAGCTCAAAATTTTTTTTTTGCCTATTTTAACAAAATGAAACAAATCATCGATCCTGAAAAACATATTTACTTTCAAAGAATTCTTTAAAATAAAAAAAATGAAATAAACGGAGGACGCGCCGCCGCTAACGCCTCTAGAAGTAGAACAAAAAGCCTACAAAAGTTTCCTTCGCGCCCTCAATAGATGGCGCTATTTTTAATTTATAAACTGACATAGAGCAAATGGAAATGAGATTATTGAATAAATCTATCTAATAACGAAAATTATGATTTTGTTAGTAATAAATATGTTTTATAATTAGTAGATAGGTATGACGTTTATAAAAAAAATACGTATGTTGTTAGCTCTACCAAACAATGAACACGGATAAATTGTAGTAGAGCAAAAGATAAATCAAAAACATACCCATTATGTATTTTATAAATATTTTTTTCATTTAAAAGAAAGCTTTTTCAAAAATGTATTTTTCTGACTGATTATATAATATGTATTTATAAATGTAGATGAGGAAAGCTTTTTAGAGACAAAAAAGAAACTTTCAGAAAACTCATTTATATTTTATTTTAAGGTTTTAAATTATTTGAAATATAAAAACTTTCTACTTTAAATAAAAAACAGAAAATCCTAATCCACTTACATTAAAGCGTAATAATCTTTCAAGCAGACCAACGCACACTTTTCACACAGACACACACACCCGCAGACAACAAAGTAACATTCGTAGACTGATAAAAAATATCTTGCGTCAAATTAATGAGCATTTGTCTTAATAAATTGTTTCCCAGTTGTTATTCCCTAGTCATATAACATTGTTTATTGTAGAGTTACAGAATGATTTTAAATTAAAAAAACACCCGCATACGTCAATCAAGGTAAAATTGATTATTTCTCATCTAATTTGAATATGACTAGAAAATATAGAGTCTTACCATAACCTGACACTAAACTATATAGAGCTGTGAAGGACGTTGGTTTGGGCCGGTTAGTAGTCACAAAAGCCTTTTATCGCCATCTCTGTTACTCTACTTGTAAAGGAAAAGGACGGATGTAGGGTTTGCGTTTCTATAATTTCAACGGTTTAAATGTAGAGATCATGTAGAGGCCCAAAGGTAGAGTCATTGAGGAATTGATTTGATGACGCTATATCAAAATCGATTTATTTGTATTGAATGTCATTTATTGATTTATTTTAAAGGTAGTTAAATTCAATTAACATTATTATGAATTCTTTTGATAATTATTTTATTTCTTGTAGTTACAGTTAAAATACTTTTGTTTAGCAAAATATTACATAATTATGTTTTATAAGCCCTACCTTTTACGCACTCAGGATCCATTTAGCCCTCATTAGTCCCGAGGGAAATTTATTCATAGAGGCGTAATGAAGTGAAATAAAGGTTAAAGTATTTAGGAACTCGGGTATTTAAGAATAATTTCAAACCTTTTTGTAACGTTTATTTTTTAAAAGATTGAAAAACAGTAGGAATTGAAGGGCAAAAGAAAAAATTACCAGGACACGACGAAGTATTTAATTTTTTCCCTTTTCATACATTATTTTCTAAATTCGTCATAAAACTGTTGAGAGCACATTCATTATTTAGTTTTATATTATACTTAACAAAACCTCACATTATCTGGCGTGATAAACTACTTTTATTTATCTGTACAATATATTAATTACGAGACCTTTAATCATTACAATAATAGTTTAGGTATGGTTCTAGATGATACTACTGAAATATTTTATTAATATACAGTCCTTAAACAAGAAAGCGAAGTTATCTGAAAAGCAACTATATTAGATACATTTACGGTATTTTAAATAACAATTAAGTACTTTTTATCATTAGAACCAATTATAGAAGCATTGCTTTTCAGATTTAACAAATACATTAACGCTGCTAATTCCATACAATGTGAATGTAACACTTGCAGTGAACCTCTTGAGTTTCAAGCTCGACCACACACGGCACTGCATGCATCTATATATTGATTGATGCTGTATCACGTTTTGTAGAGTTGAGACTACAAACTCGTGTTTGCGCAAACAGTACACGCCACTCTATGCCGTGTGCCTCAGAGCTAAGGTCGAAAATCATCCTCGTTCATGTCGCCATTCAATTACATAGAAATTCGGTCACCTAGAAGAGGTCGCCATGTTTGTATAAAACACTTATTTTAGTTATTCACTATAAAATATATTTACGGGACAATACAGATTTAAGAATTAGAGTAAACTACTAAGTTTACAATAGAAACATTTATTAGGTACATAGATAGATATAAAATGTATGTAGCTAGTTAATACAAAGATGATATTCTAAAGACTGAGATGATTTACAATTTAAACGTCTAATTTAATACCATACACAATAACTATAAATAATATACAATTGTACCTTCAGTACATACTTCGTTCGATGAAGAGCGAGATACAGTTATTATTTTAATTGCAGTTTTACTCATGTATAAATAAATAATAAAATATTTTAACTAAAACAAAAAATAAAAAGTAATAGACAGGCTAAAGCGAACAGTAAAATGATCAATAAAGGACAATATTAATGCACTTGCCCATTATACCTAAATATTGATTATAACATCAACTTCAATATTAAAAGTGATAACAGTAACTTAAGGAATAATTCTACTGAAACCAAGTTAAAGCTTTATCAGAAATCCATAATTTATAACAAAATTGACGAATTATGAAGAAATTAAACATCAATAAATATTTGATCATAATCTGATTTCTATCTCTGCTAATGCATCTAGTATAATAAAACAGAAAGTTATTGACGTCAATGGTAGTAATAGTCATACTTACTTAGTGTTCAACATTATCTTATTTATAAATATCGATCCTACAATTCTCAAGGAAATATCCATAACTGCCACCAAAGCAACCAGAGTCATTCAACAATTTGGTAACGAAAATTAAAAAAAAATAACTGATTATGACTAATCCACCCTCTGAACAGCGATACGAATACAACAATAAGCAGTCTCACAAAATATTTTACAAAATGTTTTTTCAATAAACTATCTAAAACTATAATTTATATCGGTGACGTCTTTAAATTGAAATTCGCACTTAAATAAATTTTCAAATACATATTTCGCTATTACTAAGTATCATTAATATCAGGAATCGTTATCTACTCAATTTACTTAGTCTCGTTAAAATTACAGAACATAATTTCATAATTAATACTATACACAAATCGACAACACAATTTAATATTAAAGTGAGATTCTCTGGGACTGAAAGCGCGCACAGCGCCGAAAGCGTCCACGCGGTTACGTACGAAACGGTACAGCGAACACGGTCCACATAGTCTATCAGGTAACGAACGATTGGACGTGAACTCCCCCACGGAACCTTAAGTACGACCACATTCCTAGCAATGTCCCTCGAAACTTCCCTCAGCTGCTGTCTCATTTAACTGGCTATACCGTGATGAAGCGGATAAGTCCCAGAGAAAGGCGCGGGTCACTGATGATGCTTCGCAGGCGGCGCGTGGTGCAGCGCCACGTGGTGCGGGGCGTGGTGATGCCCCCCGTGGTGGTTGTGATTGTTCGCGTTCGAATTGTTATTGTTATTCTGAGCGGCCTGTGCTGCCTGCCTCTGGGAATTCTTTTTGTTCTTCATTCGTCTGTTCTGAAACCATATCTTCACCTGTCTCTCGGTCAGGTTGAGGTTTCGCGCCAGTTCCCATCTTTTCTGTTTGGACACGTAGGCGTTGAACAGAAACTCTTTCTCTAATTCCAGAGTTTGGAACTTTGAATACGGCTTGCGTTTCTTACGCACCGTTACTTGGCCAGTCCAGTCCAGCGGGTTAGAGGACCCGCAGCCCACCCCAACTCCGACGGACATCGACAGGGAACCTGTACAAATAAAGTTTTTATTTAGCACCGGCCAATGTAAATTTAAACAGTAACGTATAAACAAACTATTCGAAACAATGTCGAACATGTAAATATTTTTTGGCACGACTACAATGGTTTCTGATATCAAAGATTTTGACAAAAATAATTTGACTTCTATAAAGAGGAACGAAAATATTTCTCGGACATTGATAAATTTATTGGACGTATGTTTGTGTACTAATTTGCTTCTGTAGAGCTGGGTGGCGAGTTCATTAGGACGCACGGGATGGGCTGAACTGCGTAAGTACAGTGCATTTCATTTTTAACTAGCTATTTCCATGCCGCCTTCATAGAAACAATTGTGGGTTGAACGGCGCGTTAAAAGTAACACATAGCGCGATTTATGCGACCGGTCCTTTTGATGAGATCACCGACTATAAAGTTTATATGCAGCCCACGGTACTCAATAGCCGATGCGTGCAACACACTGCACCATTTCCTATTATTCAAAACGGTGCTTGAATATTGCAAAATAGATGCCGTATTGTCTAGTCTCTAGTCATAAAACTAATCGAGAGTATAATCTATTGATTAAATTAAGTACTTATCAAGATTTAGGCGTACTAAATAATAATTGTTAATAAAAATGTTATTACAATTATATGGATATTAAAATGTAGTACAATTATTATTACACTATTTATATGTAATATAACTTGTAGTGTTTATACTAAAAGTCGTTCACGAAGTTAATAAAACTGCCCTACCGCAATATTTAAATGTCGCCTACGCGGTCTACTTTTTATGCAAACACCAAACCAATGTTAAGCTTTTCCATGACACTTAGTAAATATTTGTCATATTCTTTTGTTTAGTGCAGTTTATTTTAGTTATACCTACGTTTTTCTTGCAATCACTGTAATTTTCAAAATTCTGATCCTACATAAACTTGTTCAAATTATTAAGTAAGTTGTACGAAATATTTTAAAACCCGTATTGAAACCAAAACCGCCAAAGAACGCTAAATTTATTTCAACCTTTTTACTCTTTAAAAAAATACCCAATTGTTTAAAGATCTCCATAATGAGAAGTCTACTTGTCAATTATGAGGGAATAGGTAGCGATCAGTGGTAATAAAATTGCGGGTTCTCCAGAACCATAAAAGTTTTACCTACCCCGACCGAGCTTTGTCTATTTCGTGTGCCAAGAACATGTTGGACCAAACATGCCATTTGTGCACTTATTCAAAAGGGATAAGGTTAAAAATGGCATAAATAATAGAAGAAGAAAATATTTTTCCGTTCAAAGTTTTTAATAATTGAATTGAATCTTGATGTCATAATAAAGAATAGCAATATTCTAATTCACAACAATTTAAAAAGTAAGTGTGTTATCATGAAAGTGAAACATTAACTAGTATGACTAACCGAGCTATTCGACTAACCGTTTACTAAGCCGTAAATGTACAAATCAAAGTCAATGTCAACCTCAGGTGGGCTGTAAACATACAATCATAAACTGACGCGAAAACTCGTATAACTTTTTCAACAATTGTTTCCTTTTAATGGGCCATTATATGCGCGTTTTACGCAAAATTATGTCAAGTTACACCTCTGCTGTAACAGAGGCGCGATAAACCCATCTTTATGGTTTGGCGGCGATCGAAAGTGAACTAGCGTCAAACTGTTTATGAATGAAGCCTTTTTATTGCTCTCATATTGACATGCGGTTGTAGTTTAGTAATTACCTACAGTTTACTATATAATAGCGATTTGGGGAAGGAACCAGTATTATTGTGTGACGTAGTTTTATGAATCATTAACATGATAAGTATCAACAGCATTCTGAATGATATGCACGGTAGCATAGAGTAGCCGATGCTTAGACTTCTCACTCGGACTTTTTATCGTTTCATCAACCTATAATGTGTTTATTGTAGCAATATTTGGTTTATTGCCACTACACAAAGATCAGTTTATTGTCTTAACGCTCAGGTATCGTGTTTATTTATTAGTTATACATTTTTATTGACTGCTTTATTTTACGTAAACTTTAATTTATTGACGGTTGTATAGCGCCGTTTAACATTGCCTATAAAAAGGTGCTTACGGTTCGTTTTTAAACATTTGTAGCACGTGTTTCGTTCATTCATCAAATTTATGGGTTCTGTGGGAAAATGTTTTGGTTTGAGCGTTTGGTGGTTTCCCTAAGGTTGCTATGGATCTCCTTAGCAACGTTTGTGGTGTGTAGTGTGGTGTAAAGAGGTATTTTGTGACATTATGCATTTTCAATATTAAACATTGCATTTTTAATACAAAAAATAATGCAACTAACGAATTTTAGTATCGTCATTTTGCCAAGTGTATACATAGGTATATAGATTTTTTCTATGTATCTCGTAAGTAGATGAAAAATATATTGTAAAAAAGATTCGTTTTCAATTAAAGTAAGCGAAACCTAGAAAAAATATAGTGTTGCCAATCGTTGTGTGCCGATAAGAAACCAATGCAGTCAGCCATGCATGCGTCGAACTGTTGATATGACACCCACATAGCGCTGCGGGAGGGCTTCGTAGTGTGCGTGCACACACGCACAACTTGCAGTGGTGTGCTTGCCACACAGCGCCATCTAGTGGCAAGTGGCGCCCAGCCAACAGGTCAAGGTTGGCAAACTAATCACCAAATATTAATTTCTAATTATTAACTAAATATTTGTAATATTATTTAAAAAATACAAATCTCAAAAAAATATATAAAATATAATATACACATTCCGGATATCCAGCGTATCTGTTTAGAAACGAAAATAGTTACATTTGCTGTTTGACTCACGATAAGTTTTAAAGTATACAAACAGAGCTCAAGTGCAGTACGTACGAATACATTAATGTTGAGATTGTTAAGAAACCATAAATAACCTAATGTAAATGTAATCTGTTCATACTGACCGGGTAAGGAGCCTGGGGGCGGATACGGTGCACTGGAAACTGACTCGGGTGCGTAGTTTCGGAGGCCGTACGCGTCGTGGGAGAAGCTGGACGCCTCGGAGACTGCTGTCCGGCGCTCGTCTCCGCCGACGTAGGGCAGGGGCTGGTCACCGCGCGGAGCTCCATACGGATAGTTCCAGCAAGGTTGTGAGAAACCTTGGTGACATCCACCATCTGCGTAGGGCTTGTACTCGCCACTGCCAGCCGGCCAGAAAGGTAACGATGACTTGCGTTCTCTCTCAACTGGGAGATTGTAGTACGTGGGACCCGTAGGGTACTGGTGCTCAAAGGACGCTGGTGCATCAGGCGGGTAACCCCACGGTTGCTGCGCGTGCCTAATGACGCCGGGCTCGGGCTCGTAGCGCTTGGCCGGTATGTGGAGCGGGGGCTGCGGCGGGTTGGAGCCGACCGAGGCTGGCGAGGCGCTCGAGGCCGAAGGCGGAGCGGCAGCTGGCGCAGCTGGCGGGGAGCCGCCGGGTGGCGACGCGTGCGCCTCCTCGTAGAGCGCGCCGCCGACCCCGTTCATCATGGACCACCAGGCCGGTCCGGCGGAGTGGCCGGATGCGGGCGCTGGCGACGCGGCAGACGCGTCGCAGGGCGCGCCGAGGCCCCCGACATGGTTGTCAGGGTACAGGGTGGCGGCCGGGCAAGCCACGGGGGATCGGGACGGTCACCGGCCGGTTCACGCGCGCCGCGGGCACATCGCACCGCGCACACACGCGTCCCACACACGGCAGCGGCACATGAAAATCAAAACGCGATCCCGATTTAGCTAGCCGACCGGACGAGAGTTGACCGCAGTATTAAACTCTTCAGCTAGCCGTCCGCTGCAGTGGAAATTTTAAAACTGCTTATACGAATTACTGTACGTCGAACAGTCACTGATATGATAATCTGACTTTGTTTGAAAAAATGCAAGTCCTTCGGATATACAGGCAAAAGTCTTTCGAAGAGCGCAAAAAGTTTATAAATATTCACAAATTGTCCAGAAAAGTTAATTTTCCTATTAGATGATGACGCAACAGTTTTATTATTTTGTTGGAAGTATGAGCGCGGATGAGTTGTTGTCGCGAACGTCGTATGTGATTCGACAAGGTAGTGAATACGCGAGGCGCGCGATCTGCGGCGCGGTCGAGCGCGGAGTGGCGGCGACGTGTGCCAGTGTGACGGCGCACACAAGCGCGCATCCGACGGTGGACATCTAGCGGCGGGCGGCAGAACTATTCGCCTCGCTACTCTACAATTACTCGTCTCGGCTGACGGCTTTCGTAGGCGGGCGGATCAGACACGCCACTAGTCTACTGTTGTAATTTAGAAAATATTATCACTAACCAACTGAGTAATATAACTTGGTAACAATAATTCGATTTGATTTTATATATTAAATAAAGAAATCAGGATTTTAATATATAACAAATTATACCATAAATTTATTTATAATTGATTTATAAAAATCTGTATAATTTAATTATTTAATGCCTTGTTAGTAAATCAAAACGTTTACGGCTGATTTTATGAGTTTACAATTGATTTGAGTTGTAGCACACCCGCAAATAGTTAATAACGTCGTACATGAAGTTTGAACTGCTGAAAGGGTTGTCGAAAGCGAGGCGCGGGTGCGTAGTAAAGCGATTAATGGAGGCAAAATAGCCATAAACTGCCGTTTAACCAAACTGCAAGCGCCACTCGGCCATCGCCAAGTTGCTACCAATAAAAAACGCGAGACTTTATGACGGCAACTCACTCACATTTTATTGTGAGTATAAACTTAATTTTATCGTCTGTTAATTTCACCACAAATAATGTTAGGTACTAGATTAAATTATATAATTTTATTTTTATGACCATTGTCAAAGCCAAGGCCGTGATAATGCTTTATTACATTATATTTCAATATTCTTTTTATTATGTAGAGTTCACCGACTTGTTTACAATATGTGAACAGTCTGGTGGGTTTAAGTTGCTCTGTGGTAGAGTCTGGACTCTACAATTTACTATATCGCAGAAACTTAATCTACTAAGTAAACAATTCAATTTATTTAGAGCACATATACTTACTATCATAAGTAATTTGATATTTCATTAATGAAAAAATATTTTTAAAGTGAAGTTCTGGTCAATACATTTTTATCTTTACTATAACCCATCTTTACCGAACTTTACAATCTAATTTCAATAACAACAACAAATTACTCGCATCAAAAGCATTTTTTCTCACCCTAACAACACATAATTTGACATAACACGTCAACAAGATCGAAAACAACAAAAGCAATTTGTATAAGACACATCCCTTTAGTTCACCCTCAATTCGGAACAATACTACATACAACCAATAAAACTACTTACAATATTTCACACCTTATACATGTTTACACAAGACTTGGCTATAAAATATATCAAAGTAACAAAGGCAAAACATACATGACACGGTAAGTAACGCTAAATCTTGTTAACACGCCAACTTAACACTCGCATTATGTTAATAGTAACCGAATTGTCAAAATATATTGTGCTGTAAAGAGTTTGAGGTGTGAATACGAGCGGTTAGCGATTTTGTTCTCAAGGTACTCTACGACTGACTGTTTGACTTGATGCCTTCTATGACAAGCGACATTTTTAGGAAAATTTGAAAAAATAACATTTGTATTAGGTATTCTCTAAAAAGAAGAATTCACAAGAATCATTCAAAATACAAAAATTAATTTACCTAGATTCAATAATGGTATTGTGGATATTTAAGAAGCGGGTATTGAGTAAGATTACAAGTACAAGTCCGTAGTACTTTTTCACATAATTTATTCCTTTTTTTAATAAATGTCTAAAAAGAAAACAAACATGATTTTTCTTCGTTCATTTTAAATCGATTTCAAAAACTATTTAAATAATTTTCAATCTCTCAAAATTCAAATTCGCTATCCGCTTACTATACGAACACACCTTATTACCTCAGCCCTACCTAATTTCCCACACTTATGCTATTGTAGTTCGTAATAATTGCTGTACTACAAAGAGGAGGTATTTCTTGAAGCCAGTGATAAATTCGCGACAAATACAAACGTGTCAACAATGCAAATAATGTGGATTATCGTGTTTCTTATGTGAAATGGGAGGATTTGTTATAATATAATTTATGGACGCACACAGGTAAGTTTGGATTTTCGAAGTTATGTGCGAATTGTGTTGGGTATACAAGGGTAGAATCCTACTAATATTATAAAGGCGAAAGTTTGTATGTATGGATGTTTGTTATTCTTTCACGCAAAAACTACTGAATGGATTTTAATGAAACTTTACAATAATCTTGCTTATACATCAGAATAACACATAGGATACTTTTTATCCCAAAATTCCCACGGGAACGGGAACTACGCGGGTGAAGCCGCGGGGCGCTGCTAGTATATCATAATACTAATATTGCCATTCTAAGAATGAGTGATTCGACGAGCTTTGTATGATAACTATCTTTACAGTATTTTCCAATACCAATTTGCTAAGAAAGATTCAACGTTCGACTAGCATTGATCAAGTGTATAGTGTGCCATCGCCTAATTTATTACTTATTAAGCCACAATCTTTTCTGCGCCGGCGGCCAAACCTGGAAGCTACTATAGTCATTTTGACTATACTCGTAATGTCATTTGGATACATTTTCTAAAAACTGACAACCAAAAAAATGCGATTACAGCGACGCTGTCACTGGCACAGGAAAGATTGTGACTCAATACTGTACAAATTAAGTATGAGAACGACGCCAATGATATTTATTTAAATTACGAAATAAATCATTCTAAAATAAAGTAATAATATTTTCAAATAGGTATGTATTACTAGTAAAGAGGATACTCTACCTTGGGATGTCTATACATAATATTTATTTATAGTTGAGTGCCTTGTTAAGACCTTTATCCAGATACACATAGGTCTTACAACATTGTAAATTGTTTATCTATACATTACAATGTTGCATACAAGTTTCACTTGATCGGATTATAATATTACCGACTAGTCAAGGAAATCCAAGTTTTACTTTCATTTCTAATTTTGTATCGATGTACGAAACACGTGAAATGGTATTTAAACTGTAAATTATAAGGTTGTTCGGTAATTTTGCTTTAAGATGTGGCACTTTCAAATATATGTATGTATATATAAGTTTTATGTAATGTATATCAGTCAAATGTTAGTCTGCTAATAAGGAAATTGTTTGATGATTGTTTCAAATGTCTTTACTTAACTTCCTGATTCATATTTCCAATATTAAAATAAATTTTATTCACCTTTTATTAATATTAAGACGTAATAAATTATTATTTCAACACACTTGCTCATAAAGGGGCTCTTATTTGTGCACAAACAGTTGAATAATGACACGCTTGATTCACTAGTGAGTTATAGATTGTTTTTTTAAATTGCTTTGTTTTTAAAAAGTTTCAATACCAAAAAAATTGTGTCCATACATTTTAAAAACAATCTTCAACTATATTGCCTTACTTTCGGTAGGTCTATGGTCGATTCCATTCATTTATTCATCCGATTTTTTTTTAATTAGTATATTGTTTTAGTCTTTGGCCGATCACCATTGTTGTGTTGGATGCGCGCGAATAGAAAAACTGTTTATTTATTAGCGAAAAATGATAATTTCTTCGCAAGTGTGTTGAAAAACGTTGTATGGTACACGCGTGTATTGATGATTACTGTCCTCGGCTATCTTCTGACCCTCGCCTGACGGCTCGGGCCTCAATAGCGCCTCGGAAGTAATCACCAACTTACCTCGCTTGTACCATAAATAACTATACTTTAAGCATAAATTACAGCACTACCTCGCGAATTAGAGCAATGTTCATACTATCCTTTCATAAAACATAGGTAAATCTATAAAGAAAGATTAAAAAAATCTATTTTTAGTAAAATCACTCAATTTTCAATATACTTTTTTTCCATTAAAACACACAGTATTAGTTTGCGCAACTCCCGCGCACATGTTCACGATAAGAAAGCTCACTTTTATACACGTTTACAAGGCGGACCATTGGCCTGGAGAGTTTCCTAACGTAAATATTTATAGACAGACATTCGTGGGCCGTACTCAGTATTATTTAAACGACATTAGTTAGGTACATATTATGTATTCTGTAACGCGTGGGATTGAGAAAATTGAGAACATCCTAACAATATGTATTGTGAAACTAGGTTGGATATTATTGAATTGATTTATAGGACGTCTTTTAAGTAAGTCTTTGGCTTATTTTTAATTTTAATATAGAGTATTAAAGAACACAAGGAAGAGCCAAAAAAGGAACGTTTTGCAATAAGTCCTTAGATAATTTAATTTAACATAAAAGAATCACGAGAGTACTAAAAAGTTTAACATTTTGAATACTCGTATGCAACTTAATTTCAAATTCTTTTTCTTCTCAAATTCAAAAATAGAACATTTAAACGATCAAGATTCTACCAAAAAGTATTTTACCCACATTTTAAACTTTTTCCTTATATCTCCCCTCAATACATTCCCACATGGACGTACAGACATACACTTGTTCCTATGTTTGTTTCTGTCATTCAACGGGCCTGAATTCCGTCTGGTTGTTTGTACTTCGCGCCGTAGATAATGTTAACTTTCCTTTTGGGATTTGTTTGTGTATTCGTGTTTTCCATGTGACATAGAGTGTTTACTCCGACTTATGTATGTATCTGAATGTTTATGTCTGATATCTTAGTTATGTAGAGACTTGTATGAGAGAGTATTTGTGACTTGATCTTGAGTTAGAACTTGATTAAGTATTTAGTATTAATGTTTTGTTTTTAATTATGCAAAACCTTTATTTTTTATTTTGTCCATCTATTTCTTACTTTTATTTGAATAAGTCCAATAATGTAGTTCATTTTTCCGCATATTTTTTCAACTGTCTTGCCTTATAGGAATACATAAACTGTAAAAAAAAACTACCGTGTTTAGGAACACGGTAGTTTTTTTTACAATTTATATCTTTATATTTTTAGTAAAATATTAAAAGAAGATAGGATCAACTTTTTTATATAAGTTCCTACATTACCTTCAAATCAAATGAGTAACTAACTATATTTATAAAGAATCATACCCACAATACTATAGAATATACATACTTATATGAGTACAATATCGATTTATACGTAACATACCTCCAACTAATGTATACGCACTATAAACACCAGTTTTGATTCTCGTCCAAGATTGGCTTCCGTGAACTCATCATGTGAAACATTCTACGTCTACGTACTTATTTAACCAGTACGAATCGTTCGTTCAATAATCGAATCGAATAAGGCTAAACGATTCTGTATTTATCGATTAACAAACGAATTTATCAGTAGTGGCTGTTCAGAAAATTCTTTAATTACCCGAGTACATACAATATTTAAAGTTCCTTTGTATTATTTACCAAGTGAGTAAGTACTTATTTTAAAACGGGTGTGCATCGTTTGTTCAATAATCGAATAAGCCAGAACGATTCCATATAAATCGATTAACATCAGTAACCGTTCGATGTACATATGTCTTGAAAATATTTAATTACATATTTTAACGTATTCAACTGGTACTGACCGTTCGTTCAATAATCATTTAAACTGTTGCATCATCGATGAAAATTTAATTTATCAGTAACTGTTCGACGTATGTTTTAAAAAATTATAATAACATAAAATTTTAAAATGATCTATACTTAAATGTCTGCATAGAAAACCACGTAGCCATTAAAATATTGTTTAAAGAAACCTTGTCACTACCAAGGTGGTATTAATTTCCAACAAAGTTAATAAGTAATTAATAGATAGTTATTTGATTTTATAGGTAATAGAATAATAAACATTGTAAATATTCACCTTGCCTCAAGCTAGCTAGCGACGTCTGCGTAAAAGGGCACGGCAATCTGCAAACAAAGGTAGGAAAATAATATAATTAATAAAAGGTGGAGCAAAAAGGCCAGCGTGGTTGACTAAGGCCTAATCACCCTAATTCAGGGTAGGCTTGAGCCCCTCGGTGGGGACATATATGAGCTGATAATGTTGAGAGCTAAAAGAAATGTTTTATGAAAATGTAAAGTAAATGTTCACTAATGTATTGGATTTTTTTATATCAATATTGCTAGATAACTCAAAATGTATGATATTAAACTTAATACATTTTAAAAATCATACTTCTATCAAAAATAATTACGACCTGTGTATATACATCACTACTCGTACTACAAATCGAAAACAATGCATGCATAAACTCAATTTCTTAACTAACTCTACAATTATTGAAAACATCATAAAATTATTATTCAAATTGTCATTTAAATATTTCCTTCTTAAGTTATGACTTAATTACAATACAATGAAGAGTTAATCAGTTACGTTAGATTAAAGTGTATCCAATCAGATCATTTAAAACCTTTAAGAACTAACATTAATTTATTCTTTAATTAAACTCCTACACGAAACGTTTACATTTTGTGCTCTTTATGTAGTACAAGACGTTTATGACTATTAAAATGATATTTCATTCCATATTTGAATCGAAATATAAATGTGGGAATCGAAACCTTTTTTATTATTCAAACACGTTACGAAATGCATTTTCACATTTTCATCAAGATATTGCGACTGAACTGAAATTGAAAACCGACTGATATCGCCGTATAAATCAAATATGTTATTATTTTTATAGATATAGAACAAAGAAATAACTGTTGTTTCAGGACAATGTTACACAGTGTGTACAGTTTACTGTGAAGTCAAAATAACTCGAGTTTCTCCGTGACTAACTAACAAGGGAACTCCACATTAAATCATTCTCGCGTACAAAATGTCTTTGAAATCCTGTTTATTTTTAACCGAACCCACAAACATCTCATTGAGTAGATTGCTTTTATTTCCTGGTCGAATGCATGAAATAAATTACAAATAAATCCTTCCTAACTCATTCGATACGGCGGATAGTCACGAAGTTTACATAAAATAGGTGATTTGAGTCGTATACTGTTTTTTTCTGTTTAGTAGGGGGTGCCGCCCTAATGCGGAAAAAACATGTTTACAAGTTTTAGTAGGAATGTTTCTTTAATTGTATTGACAGATGTATCAATCATGTTTTGAACAGACGTTAGTTGGGTATACACGTAAAAAATACAGAGATTACTTTACCAAACTGTGCCCAGATAAACAAGAAAAAGTGAGTAATTGGGAAACTTGGTAAGTTTCTCATCAAAGTTTTCCTACTTTTGCTTACTTAACGAACACTCCCTAAATTAATCCTGGCAAGAATTAAACTTTTCCTTTTTCGTCAAGTGCGAGTAAATAGAGCGAGAGAACTATGGCAGAGGCCACTCGACTTGACATTTACGACTCAATCCCGAAACAAGGCGTCCAATCCTCTAACATACGGCCGCTTGCTATCACCAATTTAATTAGACCTACCCACTTTTGGACGCATGTTTTTTAAGAGATCTTTTTACGTTGGCGTGTTATTTAAATGGTGCCACTGGCTGGATAAGTTTGGAAACGTATTACTAACTGTCAAGTTTTGTTATCTACGCTCTAGAAGAGTTAGATATCGAAAAAATCGGTCTCACGGTTTTATTTTTAAATTGGTGACACATACACTTTAAATAAAAAAGTAAATTATTTTAAATTGGAAGCGACTGATATAACACAGACAAACTAGTTTGAAATATCTTGAACTTTGATCCGATAAAATAAATTCCAAAAGATTTTAATCCGATGAAATAATTTCCATTATGTAAATATCTGTTGAATAAACAGACTAGATAATATTAAGCGGCATTTATGCCGAAGACATAAAATAGCATACAATAATAATATCTTCAGAGTGGAGGGAGAGGATAGTCCGAGAGGTTAATGGTGCGAAAACTGACTGGATCATATCACTGAGTTTACGAGACGAGAGTAAATGGCCGATTCATTTGCAATTCTAAATGGGATTTAGCGGCTGATGGCCGAAATTTGACTACAAAACATCTTTAACACATCTACCCTCCGTGTACCTACTGAATCTGACTTATCTCAGCATAGCATATATCTTAAGCTACATTATTTTATCAATAAATTTATAGGATACTGTAAATGGAAAATCACAAAACTTAATCTTCATTGATTTATCATCAGATCTATTTACACATTCAGAATACTTATGAAGAAATATACGCCTATCTAATTAAATTTCCACAGCATTACCAAAACTTTGGTCATACTAACTATATCAAGCCTAAGGCCGGTGGTCTTTTCTATTTACTATTCGTATCACTCCCGTTTACCTTCAAGGACACCATATTGTGATTCGTAATCGGTTCGGGGCCCGGAATAGATCGAAATACCGATATAAAACATCGATTGATGAATTAAAATGGCTCCGATATATTGAGTTTGCGTGGAACGATTTTCATGCGTAGAACAAATTCTGTTGTAACTTTAGTATGCAATACCTATGTAAATTTATCGGTGGGTTGGTTGCGGATATCCATCTTTTGGTTAACTTTAGCATTTGATTGGGTAAGCGATGGAAAAATTTGGAAGGAAATGGGACATAACTTGCAATGAGGTAGAGCATTACGTTTATTGTTTACTGAAGTACAGACGTTACGAATTTATATTAGTTTTATTTACTAACTTCGACATAAATTGAATGGCATCGTATTGAAAGTTAACTCCAACTTTTCACGTATTAAAAATGGCAGTATTCCTTTGACTTAAATAATATGTATGTACGTACATCCCGTTATTTTATATATATAATGTCGTACGTTTCGGTTAATAATAAAACAGTATTTCTTTGTCAGTTTTTGTAATCTCCATAATGCTTTCAACGCCTTTTAATTTAGTATCAAAGTAGGTATGAGCTCACAAAGATTTTCCGACAAATCTTTTAAAATATTAAAACTTAAATGTTTTCGTAAACTGGATAAATAAAATGCAAACGATAAAAGACAAGTGTCTACGTGACAGTGCATTCGTGAACTTTAGCGACATAAAAACCGAGAAAAGGACTGCATCTTAAACTTGATAAATAAAATTAACAAAAGTTGTCAGATTAAAACGTCACAGGCAACATTGTAACCAGTTTTAAAATTAAAAGGTTTATAAATTAAGTTGTTATATTAAATATGACAAGGCGGCAATGTTAAAAGATTTCATTACTATTCAGGTAAGAGCTTTAAGCTTTAACAAATTATACCTACTTTGTCAAATATATGTGAACAATAATTAAGTATATCAAGTCTTTTTATTCGTTCTTATAAGAAGTCTTATAATGAAACGGTTTTAATTTAAAATAATTTACTCTCTACGTTTAAAGCAAAATGAATCTTATGTAGATAAAATTAAAAAGCATTTCCAATTTAAGAAATATAAATACTTCTTTCATAAAAAGTTATTTTATTTTTAGCAATTTTCGCAATCTGATTCATAAAAAAACTTATTATGAAATAAACTCATTATTATCCATAACTGTTCATTGATTTACGTAAGAGAGAAACGTCGAAATGTCTCTATATTTTACTTACTAAGTATTACAGAAAAAATCATAAAACTGGAATATACAACTACAATTTAAGGATAAGTAATAACAAGCGGTATAAATGTAAATTGTTTCGTGAGTGGGTGCAAGTGAAAAAGTCGTATCTGCATTTTAGGTAGTTTACTTGGACCATAATGCATACCACATAACGCCCATGTAATGTAATGTGCATGCAACTTTATGATAATGTTCTCTAACGAACGCTGAACGCATGCTTATTACTACCAATTTTGATATTCTTGAAAACCTTATTTAGTTTGTTATTTAAATATGTAAAAAGAGTTTGAACTCGAGTCAAGATGAATTTATCATATTTCATATTAACGAATGATTTGTTTTTTTTTTTTATAAAATATTTACTTCTAAGATCCTATTGCTTCATATAGAATTTTTTATTTTATTAAAAAAACAAAATACATAAAATATATATAGAATAGCTTAACCACGTTTTCTAAATACATATAAGTGATAGCGAATTTTCTAGTCCTTATTTATTTTATTTATGTCATCGCTAAAACATAACGTATACCTATATTTCATAGAAATAGAGATATAAAATAAATTTACAAAACTACCGGAGTTACAAAGATATTAAATTAATAATATTGAAAATGTATTTTATATCTAAAATCAAAATGCAAATAAGCTGGTATTTCATACTGTTACTAGAAAAAGCTTCGTGCTTAAATGAATTCTAGTGTGTACGTAATAAAGTTTATTTTCAAACCTTAGTATCATGTTCTGTGTGGCGTCGCCGCCTCACCTGTTAGTAAGGTCGACCGCGTTATAGCCGCGCTCGAACCTTACCAGCGTCAACTCTGTAACAAATAATATCGATATTTTACTATTGAAGCATAGATATATCAAAAAACATTAGAAAAAAAGATGAAATTGAGGGTAATTTTATATGCTAGCACTTCCAGAGCTTTCGTTTTTCATGGAAACGTACATAATTAGGTCTCTACATAAACGTATGTCATTATGATAGTTTATACTAAACATACTCATTAATTCATGTATTGTGGCTGCCCTCTCGTGTATTATTGTTAAAAAACTTTTCGTAAAAGATTTTTAGTTTTCAAAAGTTCTGTAAAGAGCTTATTTATATGAATTTGCGTAAATGAAGCCTCAGGTATTGAGTAGAAAAAGTATATATTTATTTTTCTACATTACAATTGTAGTTTTAAGTAATAAATTATTATAATGTAAGTACTTAAATTAAATTACTCGTTAAGCCGTTATATTAACCAAGACTACTACTCACATCATCTACACATATTAAACACATAATATACCATAAATCAGTATAATTATGTGAACAAACAAGTCTTTCATATAAAATACATTATAACATTTCAAAAGGAAAATATTATTACAAGACAATGCACTCAATTCACGCCTTTAAATGTTACAAAGTAAGTATTATAGTTGCATAAATATGATCAATAAAATGTTAAAAACGTTTACAAGCATTTACTAGGTAGTTAAACTGAAAAAAATAATGAATTCTCTTAGTGTGGTTTTAATGGAGTCAATTGGATATTAAGTTTAGTGGAGTATTTTTGAAAATATTAACAAATATTAACACTTAGCAATGAATGAATAGTCAGCTTTGTTTTACATTGTAAGCAAACAGAGCCTTTTGAGTTTTTAAGCATAAAATATTAATGTTCATATTAATAATATTTGAAATTGTTAAAGCAGTTACTAAAACATTTTTTTGTAAGATTAAGATATTACTGATTTTAAAATATGCATTTAAATATAATATTCTTAATTAGATGAATATAAATATTTAAAGAATTTATTATTTGAATTATTCAAAAGCAATAAAATATTAAATAAAAAATACAGCGAAATTAAGATAAAACCAGTTTTAATTTTGCAATTTGATAAAGAATAAGATAGAGATAAAGTGTCTGCACTTATGTTATTTAAATAATTTAGTTGTTATAACTGTTTTTACCATAATTACTGAAAACCAGTTATTGGTATTACATACTATTAAACATAATAATCCAACCACATGGTAACCACAAGTACATATTTATCCATTCAATTTTCGTTTTACGTGGTTGTTCTTATTATAATACCTATCATAATACATATTAATACCAAAATAATACATAGGTATTATTAGTTAGTATACGTTTTAAACCGTCTCATATTCTAGCCACAGTTGAACATTCAATATGTGTAAGTGATTGCTGGCATGAATCCAAAGTATCTATATACTTACGATTCGTAGCAAAACAAAGCGTCTTAGAATGCAGAGCGAGACTACGGGGATTCCATTAGCGTGGAAAGAAAAATGTAAGTGTGGTTCCCTCCAGCGAGCTCTAGAAATCTCAGCTATAAATGCCCGCAAGCGCTAAATTTATTTTTATCGTTTACTCCACTTAAGATATAAGATTGAAAAACTGTTCGCAATATTTCCCCTTAATTTGTCCGGACATTTTTTCTTGGGCAATAAAATATTTACGGGGCTCAGATGAATTTGAGAGGCGAGGCGTCCTTGTTCTTCCACGTCGATGAATTAATTCATTTTCATGAACAAACAATATAAATATTCAATATTTATTCGTGTTATTGTTTATGATGTTGTTTTTTCGATAATGATGCGTCAAGGGAAAAAATAAGGAATTACTTCTTCGTATTAAACGGAATTGCTTTCTGTATGCACATAAAATCTTCAATTATATTACCTTTTTTTTAATTACAAGTTCACGTTCAACAAGTTTAATTTATGTTGCAACGAAAAGTTTAAAAGTATACATTGAACATTAATGTCATTATTTCTTTTCACTCTGATGACTTTTTATTAATGGATCTTGTGTTACATTTCTGTGTTAAATATTTAGTAGGAATATAGAGCGCTATTTACTTTATGTGAGTCATTTAATAAGATATATTACTTTATGTTTGCTTGATACATTACTAGTCTGTAGGTGTACTTATATGTGCAAAAGTACATTGTACTCGGCTTCTTAGAATTGCAGTATCTGTAATCTTTCTGACAGCGAAACGTCATTACAGTGTGGGTATAACGATGCACTCTGATACTGCTTTGTATATAGGTACCCAGATTGTGTATATTTATTTTCAACCTAAGTGTCCCACGGTTTCAACCACATTAACGAATTGAAATATCCATCTGGAATCTAACTAGCTCTTGATGAAATCTACATTAAATCTTTTAAAAAGATCGATTCGTAGATATAGAGTCACCAAGTTTTCTATGCCGGCGGCCAAAAGTGGAAGCTACTATTGTCATTTTGAATTTAATGACATTTGGATACATTTTCAATAGACTGAAATCCAAAAGGCACGATTACAGCGACGCTGTCACCGGCACAGAAAACTTGGTGACTCTATACATAGACAGACAACGGTAAGTGACTTTGTCTTATACTACGTAGAAATACAATGAAGAGAATAAGTTTTAGAGAATAAAGAACAAAAAAATGTAAATGCGTTTCAGTTTTCACTATACAAAAGTATACGAAACAGTAGACCTACCTGTAGGTATTTCCTATTAATATAAAAAAAGAAATATTTTAATAAAAACCAAAGTAATATTTCTACTTCGTGCCTTATAGTAATAATTTTGAAGTAACATAATAGTTTACTTAGACGGAGTGACTTTTGTCACGCCAAACTAAGTCACGCTAGTAATTTCTTATAAAATATCGTAGATGTTTGTCAAATTAATGTCATTATCACTTGGAAAATATATTCACTAAGTGTGTTGAAAAGAAAATGACACTTAAGGAAAGTAAAACATATTTGGAATGAGTAAAAGTAATCAGCAATCATTAGAAAAACTTTCGAACGAAACGTACGTCATTATACTTATATAACGTCGATTTCCTCAAAGTGAGGGAATCGACTTAAATAAGTACGTACAAACATCCCGTTTTATTATATAGTTAAATATAAATGTTTATAAAATATTTACTTATAAGTAAAACGAATCGAAAAAGTAAGCTATTACTTTAATTACTACACACATCAAAAGTGTCTAGGGATCAACATATATTTTTGCAATAACTTTTCTCCTGATTGATATTAATTAAAATTTTCTTTAAGGATTCATCAAATAAAGTGTTTTCGTTTGTCACAGTAACGATAAACCAAGTCACCTTTGCATTAATAAAGAAATTTGCCATTTTCCTAATAAAGGGATTTTTGACATTTGAACCACTAACATTAAAGTTCGAAAAAAAGACTGAAATAACAGTTTTCTTTAAAATTTTATTGGGTAACTTAAACAATTAATAATCCGTGTTTCTACCGCGAACACTAACAACACAAGAACATCGGTTTGGCATACTCAAAATGAGTTCATCCAAATTACGCTGTGGAATGGCCGCCCATGTTCGTTGCAACAACAAAAAAAGGTCTTCTTGCGACTGGATACCCTCCATATTCGGCAGAGCTCTTCTCTGTAGCATATCCCATGCATGCTCAATCGGGTTCAAGTCTGGCGACTGAGCAGGCCAGGGCAGGACATTGATGTTAGCTGCGGCGAGAGTCTGTCTTACAACTCTTGCGGTGTGCGGTCGTGCATTATCATGCATTAACTGAAATAAGGGACCGATTTGCACTTGTAGAGGAACGATGACGTCTGATACAATCGTCTCAGCATAAATTTGAGCGTTGAGGTTGCCTCTGATCCAAATCAACTCAGTTCTTCCGCCGATCCAAATACCCGCCCATACCATGATGGTTCCACCACTATAAGGATGGACTTCCTGGCAGGATTTTAATCGCTGTTGGCGTCCAGGGGTTCTCCAGTGTCGTATACGTCTTGTATCCGGTCTCATACCAAAACGAGACTCATCAGAAAAGCACACGAAACGCCATTGTTCTTCTGCCCAATTTCTGTGTTCAAGAGCCCATTGATATCGAATCCTACGATTGTGCATTGCTATAGGTGGTACCCGTAGCGGTCTTCGGGAATGAAGGTTCACTTCATGCAAGCGGTTTCTGACTGTTTGTTCGCTAATTAAGTTCCCTGAAGAGTGATGAAGCCGCACGGCTAACATCATGGCGGTTATTGTTGGAGCTCTTCGAGTTAAGATTTGAATGTATCGGTCTTGTCTCCGTGTGGTGCAGCGATACCGTCCTCCATGGCGCTCAGCCACGGTACCAGTGCTTCGGTAACGTGTCCAAAGTCGACTGATAACACTCTGACTTGTATTCAGAGCTAAAGCCACAGTACGTTGCCGGGAACCAGCTTCTATCATTCCCACGGCTCTGAGCATTTCTTCCCTGCTTAAATGACGTCGCCGCTCCATAATAACGTTGGTTTTAATCAGTAGTAGGGAAACAGTAGCACTAATAATGTCTTCAATGCGTTGTATGTTTTTATAGGGAAAATATTGACAGCTGATTTTCATCTTTTACTCGAATTTGATTCACAGTTCCTGATTCAAATTATGAAATGCACCAAAAAGGATCCATATAAATTTATAAAATCATAAATTTATTACAAAGCCACATCTCAATCTCAAGAAATCCGCATAAAAATGCTTGATCCCTAGACACTTTTGATGTGTGTATTTAAAAAATGATGGAAAATGATCGTTGAATAAACTTCAACTAAGATCATACTTATAGGTAAGTTACTAAATAAATAGTTTTAATAAAATAACATTTTGATTACAACTGTACTTACAAACAGTAGGTACTATACTGCACCGTTATACATCCATTTAAGTATAATATATACCAAGTGCCAGTACATGTAAGTGCATTAAGAACCTTTATGGTATGAATGTCATAATTTAGGGGATGCGAAATGTATGCACGTCTTTGTTTTGCCGAGGTTTACGACTTTTATAGCTAGGTCGTATGCAATCTGAGATACCTACTCGTGACCAAATGCATGTTCATGCATTTATGTTTATCATTTTATTATGTTTTTGCGGGTGTTAAGTAAATCCCTATGCTTTTGAATCGTTTACGTAGATTTCCATAATACCTACATATCAAATAAGTAAGATTGGAGATCCCTCCCACTGATGATAATTACAATTAGAAGGAACACTTAGGCGTTATCACCACGCTTACCCACATCATGTTGGTGATTTCAAACCCAAGCCATATTTGGAAAATGGCAAACTATTTCGTCTTAGAACTTGAGCCCAGAACCTAAGGCTTAGTAAGCTAGCACATACCAATAGTTCTAAAGCGTAATATTAAATAAAATGTGAAAATGTTTACTCGCATATGAACAATATATAGCTTCGTAGACACAGACAAAATAGGGGGAGACATGCCGCAATGATTCAATATAATCCGTCTGGGACATATGTCGGCCTACAACTTATGTCGACTTTTATTAAAGCAACTTATTTAGGGAAATAATAACGAAACCTATAAAACGGACCAGATCAAGATGAGACGGGTTGCTTTGGTCAAATGTAGTTAATTAACTGTCTTATTTCTTCATACTTACATGCTTATAAAATCATTTAGTTGTGAGATAGATAAGACATAATATTATTAAATTAATCAAAAGAAACTGTACATATGTATTCATTCAGTTATTCCAGTCTAATGGAATACAAAAATATTTGAATATCAAATTGAAAACTTGTCGCGCGTTGTTATTTAAATAACTAAACAAAAAGCTTTTTTATATTCCTGTTTTTCTTTTGAAGCGTGTTCTTATTATACATCTGGTTTGAAAATTATTTCAGTCGAGGCTCCTAATTCTGGTACATTTGCGATGAGCTTAGCAGGAACGGGAGCGCGGCGGGCTTTTCATCTTTGAAGCGAAACATTTACATTTTCGTCTCATTTATTTGCTATTTCGGGCCACCTCCCCTCTTTTCCCACCCCCTCACACCCGCCGACGCCCTCACTCCAATGAATAAGTCTCAGCGTACATCAGCCGAGAGAACAAAATTGGGAAGGAACGCTCTATAAACTCTAATTAAGTTTGAAGCAAATGCACAAATGTAAGGAAATATAAAAATGTCCATAATAAAGAAGAATTTATTTTGCTTACACTTATGTATTCATGAGATTTTTTTGTAATTTAATGTTTGTGGTTTATTTAAAGTCGAAGTTTTATTCAAATAAATTTTAATATGTTAGATGAATGAAATATCTGTGAGTGTTGATTCTTCAAAATCTTCAAATGTTTTTAAAAAATGTGCATACAAATGTTTCATTAATTTACGAGCGCTAGTTTTTGGCATCCATTTTATTATCTTTATCTATTAAACGAGCGGCTATATTTACTTTTAAAGTTTATACAATTGTTTTATATTTATTTTATAACACGATTACGTATTATTTACCTACTAATCACTCAAAGAAGATAAATTTAGTTGCGTAATAAAACTTCGTTTAAAGAACCGTAAATCTTTTTTTATAGTTGTAAATCAAAACTAAGAAAACAATACCTAATACTGTTTGAGAGGAAACGTGATGGCACATGATCGGAATATAATTGCCTAATTCTAACTTTTATTAAGATATTTTACGAAGAAAAAGCTTATGGTATTGTTATTCAAGGAACGTTTCATATAAAAATAATGCGTCCCTTACGCAAACCTTTGTCTTTGGGGCGGGAAGCTTCTGTTATAGAAATTATTTGATCGCCACCCTCCTACATTTGACATTCGGCCCTTGCATTTGACAGGATGCAACCAATACACGTGATTGAATTATAAAACAATGTATTGGGGAGTGTCTAATTAGATTTCTACCTGCACGGATAACTTCTTTGTCGATTGAATTTAGATATTTAGGAAATAAAGCCGTTAGTTTGGCTTATTTGCTACTTCTTTACCTAACATAAAAGCATATGTAACTAAAAGTAACATAAAAACAGTAGTATTTTCATGTACATTATATTAAAAATCTTCATGAGAATATATTATATGAATATAAGAATTTGCGTTCACTTTATAAATAAGTAAACGAAGAAAAACTTGAGATATTTGTGAAATTTTAAACGTGCAATTTAAAATATAAAAAGCATTCAAACTTGGTCGACAAGGAATTTTACATACGTAAAGTTTCAACTATATTTATAACTGTAGCATACCTAAAATATATTGCTTTGTTCTATTTATAAAAATGAAATTTAAAATTCGAATCCCCCTTTCTAATACGTAATGCCACAAATAACTCGAGTAGGGGGCGCTGGCACACACGGTCCCAGATTTCCGATAGAAAAACAAGAAAGGCCCGGAACAAACCCGGAATATAAATCGCCTTGTTATATTTTCCGGAACATTGGGATTCATGGAGTTTGCGGACCCTGTCGATTTGATTTCACGGATATACGAGTACGCGCACAAAGGTTTAGAAGAAAAGAGGAAAATATACCTGGCAATAAGTACCTAGTGCAATAGCTACCTATGTGTACCTATGTATCACATACCTACATTCGTATATAGTCATACTTAGATATGGTTTGTGTTCAATTGACTTCACATTGACTTAAGTAGTATCCCTTATGAATGGGTGTTAGGTATTTAGTATGCTTTACTCATTTTCATAATAAACTTAATCCCTTTTAAATCCCAATTAAATATTCTTTAAACATATGTAAAACTTAATAAGTAAATAAGCATGCACAAATAAAATAAGAGCATTGAACATTAACAGCTGCCGTTCTGTCTTTTTGCAATTTAATTTTAAAAAAGTTCAAGTTGCCAAACCGGTAATGCGGCTAACTGGAGCCAAGTTATTATCATTCGAATGTAAATCGACCATTCCTGTGCCGTCAGCAAGGCCTCGTTATACAGAGATAAAGTAAAGTGGACCTTTTTACTGAACGTAATCTGATCATACCTTTTTATAATAAGTTATTTCGAGATTACTTTAATTGAAACTTTGTAATATTGCCTATTTACTTACTTGCCTTTAATTTTATATATTGAGGAAAATAACTTTATTATAGGTTAAGTTTACTCACATTATAGATGCATTGGTATCTAGATTGCTCTGCAATCATGATCAAAAGTAAGTATATAAGAGTACTTAGTGTAATTATAACAGTATAGGAAAGTATATGAAACCGAAGAAATACGAATGAGAATCTCAATTTTAAACATGCGTTAGATGTTTGTTACAATTTCTTCTTAACAATAGATAATTTACATTTAAAAAGAGAATTTCGAATATTCGGATGAGTGTCGAAAGCTTTCTCCAAAACAAAAGACGGGGTAACAATACAAGTTACGTAATATCGAACAAAGGGGTCGCAATATGAATATGAATGGGTTGTTTGACGAAATTGGGACGACGATGTTCCCTTACCAAGTACCTATACCATATTTTTTTGTTTTCGTGACATAATGCCATTTTGGTGGTTTATTTTGTACCGAGAATTTGGCAAAGAACTGCGTTTCTTTTCAAGTTTATGATAGGTATACAAAATCTACGTATCCGAAATACGTTTCGTATATTTTATTGGTATCAATATTCCGGTAATAGGTATTTTTATAACAAAACGATCGTATTCGATATTGTTTCTGATGAAAATTGTTTTATCCGTTATCCGATTTTTCTATCACTGTCTGATGACAGTGATCACGCATCAAAGAAAACTGGAAAGCTTGTTTAGTTATTTATCTGTAGCAACCCTTAGTATCAGCCTTTTTCAATATTAAAATGTAACTAAGTAATTCTCAACACAAAAACTATACACAGACCTGTAATAGAACTGCCAAAAGAGGAAAAACTTTGAAAAATGTTTCCCTAAAATTCCCAGGAAGGTTCCTCAATTGCTCAACCAAGATATTTATTAAACTCTCCGGGTTTTACCATGAAAAGGTCTTCACTAAGCCTTTCAGGTAAGGTCAGGTAATGTATAAGCTAATACCTACATACACACTTATATAGTTACACGTAGTTGATTAAATGTTTGCAACGATACACACTCAGGTAAGTACACTTACCTACTTTAAATGGAATTTACATACTTAAATTTATTACAATGTTGGAAAATATCAGACGAAACAATTATTTTATGTTGATATAAGTAGTAAAGAAAGAAGTACTGTTATGTTAACCAACTCTTAAATTCGTACCTTACTCATACTGTAATAAGTAATTTTACGAAGACCGCGTTACTGATATTTATACATTTCATCATATCTTATACTTACTTGTTAAATAGGTAGTAAGTACTTACTAATCTAATAAGTCCGACCAAGAGTTAATATTGTATGTACTTAACAATTTAATTAGTAAAATGCGAGACAGCAGAGAGAGAACGGTACCAAAACAACATTCACTTTAATAAAGTCCCAGCCAAAAACACAGCATCCATCCAACTCGTCCGGAAACCTTATCTCAGAGGAGCTAAACAACTTACTTTGAACGAACACTTCGTATCTAAACAATCATAATGAACAAACCTCTTCAATGGAATTTGAGTCCTAAAAGAATAAAGTTAGGGTATAGAATAGCTTAAGTTGGCGAAACACTTACGACCTTCTAGGTCCAAGTAAAAATAACGCTGGCTCAGTATAACCTCATTGCTACGAGTTAACCAGATACCGCAAAACTGAGACTATTCAAATAACTTCCAGGATAAACTGTCCCTTTACCCACGACCTTAATTTTAATCACAAATTGTTGCCAATTGCGAAGTTGAAAAATAAACTTTATTCCGTTGATTTACGAGACGTTGGGTTGTCAGTTATTTCAGTCTGGATGTGCTGAGTCTGCGTCGAAAACGATAAATCTTGGAAATTCAACATCGTCTGTTGAAAAGCGATGAGATTGGGAGAGTTTCTGCGTAAAAACTCGATGCCAATGCTCTTTTGACATTAGACTGAATAAAGTGAATTAAATTGTTCAATAAGTAAAATAAATAGGCCCTACCCACCTTTTAGTACTTAAATGGTTTTTATCTATAAGTAAATTAAAAAATCAATACCTGCCTAATATCAACAAATTTAGGTGAACTTCAATAAATTATTATAATAAGATGCATAAAAAATACAAATAAAAAAGAAATTCCAAATAAAATAAACAAACAATATCTTGATAAAGTAGACAGTTATTTTTGTAAAATCAAAATGATTCCGATTTCCAACAGCCAATCTTTACAAATGTGTCCGCCATTTTACCTGGCCGACCAATCAGAAGCGTGAACGCAACTCAATACCAAGATGGCGGCCGGTATTTACCTACTCAATTGTGTCATTCCCTATTATTAAGCCAAGGAGGCAGGACGTAAAACAAACATGGTTGGATGCCTGCTGCTTTTAAATTTGAATTTATTATTTGAGATGACATGATCGGTTTGAATATATTGAATATAGGTACTTAGAGGATGATTTCTGTTGGTAGAAGAAAAAATGACTTTTTATAAAACATTTGGCCTGCAGATAATATCAGATGGTGAGTTAACTAGTACAAAATATTTACGTAAGTACATAATTTAGAACTAAGTAAGTAATTATTTTTTTACCTACTTATATAGTTTTATTTTTAGAAAATTATTTTCATATCTATTAATCTGAACGTGAATGATATTATTTTTGGGTAGGTACTTAAGTTCATTTACATTACACAAAAACATTTAGAACGTCTTTCAAAAGGCAAATAGAGGTGAATTAAACAGAATTATATGTACCTTCTTACTTACTGGTTTCTAAGTAGGTATATCTAAGTAATTTGAGTCATATCAACATCTTAGCGCCGAGCATTTTAATCAACACTGTGACCAAAATACAAGCACAGATGTTTGGGGTCATCAACCTAACGATTAGTCGACATTCAAACGAAACTACGCTATTTATAACTTCACATATCAATTTAAAACTATTCTTTCTTAATTAAGTGGCTAGTTTTTAGCGACTGCCGATAATGATTTTATGACATATTAATGTCATTTTATGGCTATTAAAAAGCCATTTTTAATGGCGTTAAATTATAAATATTTTGTTAACTGTTATGTTATACTTAATGACATGTGTAAATCAGTTTATGACTGTTTTTGTAAATGTGTGATTTATTGATAACGTAATTTTATTTTACGCGAAACTTGAGGGTGTTTAAGCTATAAGTAAACACCCTGAAGTATTTATCTGTAAATACTATGTATAGTTCTAATAGTACTATAAATTATTTACTGTAGGATATAATACAACTGTAAGTAATAATAATATTAAAATATTTATTTACCTATCATTAAAGACAAAGGATGAACCTTAACTGGATATTTATTTCTTATTTAAGACAAAGGATGACTCTCAAGTGTACCTAAGTAGAGAGATAATATTATCAATGGTTTAATTTGAAAATAAAAACTTTAAGAAAGAACCCGCCAATGATAAGCTTCAAACTAGTTAAAAATACTTTTAAAAATATTCCCTTCAAGATAAAGAAAATTGCTCTTCTTTGTTTCTCTCCACTCTATAATTTTGTCGTAATGATAGGTAGGTTTGGAAGTACAATGAAGCGCAAAAGTTTTTAAAAATACATAGGTCATACATTATTTTTAATTATTTCTTGTAATGAAATAAACTTCAAGTTGTAAATTATGTTTAACGATTAAAATCAAATCACGTGCTTTTTCTATTATTCAAATATTTTCCCACTCATTTGATGCTTTTATTTCAATATTAAAAGTAAATTGATGATTATATTCATTAAATGATTACCGAATTTAATTTAAGTATGAAATAAATTGAGGTGCTGCAAGCATATTACTCCAGTAAAAAAGAATAAAGGTACCTATATTATGAATACATTATTTTTTTAGTCCATCATAATTCTGAATACTTATTTAACAAAACTAACTTAAGTACTTACAAGTAAATTTTTTTTTAGTTCATCACAATTTTATTAATACTTTAAGAGGTTTTGTCCCCGACTGTACCTCGTTCGCAATGGCATCATGAAGGCAGACGCGGTAGGTGATTTGGCAAAATTACATTATAAAAGGAGCAAAAAGAAACCCCAAGGGCTAAGTGCTGGGGACTACGGAGTCTCGCTCCAAGGAGTTTTTATAATAGGGACTCGTATTTAAAATAAAAAGTTATTTTTGAAATAAGAACATGCTTGATAAAGAATGGTGTGCTGCTTACAATGTTGTTCTAATTTAAGCTTTGAAAGTTATTTCTAAATAAGTTACAAATAGAAAATACCATATAGATTTCCATACAATTTGATAAGATACAAAGAATCTATATGTAAGATACAAAGGTTATACTTGAGTTAAACTTAACTGTTATACTTGAGTTAAACTTAACTAAGTATCACATATTATAAGAGTCCACTTTCTTCCATCAATCATTATTTATAACGAATAAAATTGAACCAAACTAATTATTTAATCACAACAAACAGTAGCTCGGCAATAACTGCTTCATAAATTTAATAAGAAAAGTCTGTAGAAGCAAAATCAACGGTGAAACCATACACTTAAAGAGTGTTTTATTGCCAACGTTTTTCTCAAATTGGAAACGCAGACTGATCGAATCCAGTGTAGAGGAGTAAGTTGGATAATAAAAACTTTCTTTGTTACTCGTTTCTATCAGATAAACTCTTTCGTTCTTTCGTCGAAGGGGAAACAGAATTTAAAGGACATTTTTGGTAGGGAATACAAAAGTTTGGAGATCTCTTTTATCTTAATGATTTGAGTTGTTCGAGATACCTTGTCATTATTAACGGGAGATAATTTGAGCGTTTTAAAGTGATTTGTTAAAAATCTATGTAGGCAGATGAGCATACAATAAATAATCTTTTTTAAGAACCGAATAACAATTACTTAAAATTTAACCTAATTAAGTGTTCTGTATTACACAAAAATATAATCTGAAAATAATATGTGAGGTAGTATCTTAACGGTAACTCCAAATCGTAAATAACTTAATAATTTAATTAACTTTACTATCAACGCATGCGTTCACTTTATATAAATGTCAAAAAGAGAAAGGTACCCGTATAAAATGTATGACTTAAACCCGATTCTTGCAAAACTGAATATGAAAATGTGTTAATACATTGGATACTTTCTGAACATGTTAGTTAAATCAGTAACTAAACTTTGTAATTACTATTTTATGTTAATTGAATGATTTAAAATTACTATTTTGTATTAATTGAATGATTTAATTTATTTTACGATCATACGATAAGTATAGGTAGATATTAAGTAATTTGTGATTCGATATTCTTTACTTTAGTACATACTTTACACCTTATATAAGCTTTAACAGGTCAACCTTTCTATAAAATGATTTTACATAAATAAAAGTCTGTGGTAATATTTAATAAACTTACTTACATCCATGATATACTTAAATCAATATTTGTTCTCTAATGTGTTCCTAAACAAAAGAATCAAATTGTGATTAATCTTTGGTATCTGAGTTTTTCTGTAAGTATTCCTTGATCAGAACAATGTTGCTAGTCAACCCTTGACAATTACTAAAAAAAAGATTTTCCAATCATCTGTAACTGAGTGATGTACTAACTGAGTGACTGACAGACAACGCACAGCCGAAACTACTGGTCGTAGAGAGCTGAAATTTGCACATTGCAAATTTGCACGTGTGTTTGTTGGGGGGCTACTACTAAGAGAGGATTTTTGGAAATTCCTCCCCTAGGGGGAGAAAAGGGGGTAAATTGAAAACTACGCGGGTGAAACCGCGGGGCGCATCTTGTTTCTTATAAGGCACATTCATAACAAACAATATATTTGTTCACAATTAAAATGAATTAAATATTTCTCCCTTAAAATAATGAGTTTCACCTGTACGTATGAATAAGAAATTCGTTTCGCTCGAGTCACGGCAGAGAGGCAATAACAAAATATTCTCGGGGGATTCCAATTAAAACGTTATATCCGCAGAATTCCACGGGGTCGAGAACTTTCAGAATACCTTCCCGTGTCGTGTACGGTCAGCAGATACATAAAAACGACGTTTATTTTTGTATTGTTTAAAGAAAAAAATGTTTGAATATAAATATGGGTAAGTAAATGTAGGTACTGATGCGATTTTTTTATTAAAATCGGAGTAGCTTGAATTATTTCTTCACACCGATTTCCTGAATATGAATATCGTGTAAGTATTAACTGATTGAATTATTTTATGTACATAAATCCATATTCATCTTTAATCTCTTTGTTACATTTAAATACTTAAAACTAAGCACTTTTAACTTCTTACGAATTTATGTGTATTAGATAGTAATTTATTTTTAAGAAACTACATTGAAATGTTATTGTTCAAAAGGAAATAAACTCTTAATAATTACAGCTCCATTAAAGTATAACAAACAAATATACATGTACTCTATGTATATTTTACATAAGGATTGTAGTTTAAATTCCTCGGTAGGAAACTTTAATTTAAGCCTCTTTTTCTGCCGACTCTACATTAAATTAATTGCTTTACTCGCATACTTAGAATATTTCTCTTAGAATAATCTCTTACTGGCAAACGTCTAAATGGAATGCGAATTCAACTTTTGTATTCATGAAAACACCTTAAAGTTATTTCACGAATAAATTTAAAATAAGTTGGCTTTATTCAGCATTGGGATTATAATTAAATTAAAATATTTTAAAGGTGTACAAGTATAATATAAATAATGAGAACTCAAATATGTTAAACAAAATAATTATGAAAAAGTATTAAGAAAATGTGAACATAAAATTAGATCAAAACTACTTAGTAGGTACATTCTCATCTAAAAAGCTTTCCTTAGTGCTCGCTCACTAATATATAAAAGAAAACGTAAAGAAATTTTCACGATCCTAGTCTAATCAAATTATGTAGGTAGTAAATTGATAATTTAGCCAGTAAGTAATATTTATAAATCTTTTGATAAATACAACTTTTTATAACCTATCGAAGTAAAGTCATGCAAGTAAATAAATGTATCCAACGAAGCATAAACTTAAAACAATTTAAACATATTTCCTAAAAAATCTCCCTTCATTTAAAAAATGAAACATGGTCTATAAAATATCCCATCGATACCGATCTCATAATCCTTGAGGCGGAACAAGAAACACGCGCGTCCAATATTTATAAATAATAACGTAAAACAATAACATGGTTGCTCTTAAGAGTCCCGTACATAAACCTCGCCCTGAGAATAAATGGATTATTTGTGTACGCCGGGCGCCATCTAGCGGGGGGCGAGAAGAACAATACGGAACGCGGTTACACCGAATGAAAACTGACAATTATATACTCTACATATTTTTAAACATTTATTTTTATATGCTTCCTTGTAATAAATAGTTAACTAACACTTTACATTACTCTACATATTTTTTGGTATTAAATTTTTACTTGCTTACTTGTAAATATTGCAAACAAAAATAAATCCAATTAAATATATCTGTCGAGAATGGGAATAATTTAAAACAATATTTTTCACGCGTAAGTTTTCTGAAATAGCACCATGTTGTTTCGTTCATGTCGAAATTAAAAAACTAACTTACCTACTTATACTGAATTACACGGGTACTTCAAATGCTTACCGCCAGTATTAAAATAATTCATAAATAATGAAAACAATACCAAATTATCTTAGTACCCACAAAGTTTCTACTTCTACCATAAACATAACGTTTTAAATAATTCTTAGGAAAAAAATATTTCCTAAATTTTCCATTACATTGTAAACGAGGACCGTATGAGTTAGTGTTATTACGCGGATTTTCCCGCTTCCGTACACGCATTCACTTACACCCCACTTATTGTGGGTAGTCGTAAAAATCTGACGAAATTATTTTATTAAATTGATTGCACTTTCAAAACATATCCATACATCACTGTATAGCTATCTATTTGTATTTTAAAGCATTATTTTTTTAGCCTCTGACGTGGTTTGGTAGACCGTGAAAACAGCGCAAAAAGCGCTTCTTGGTCTGTTTGTTTGTGTTTATGTTATGGTTTGTTTAGAAAAAAATATAACTACCTACTTATCACTCTATCAATTAATATGTACGATGCACCTGTCTGCCATGCTAAGAGACTTTAACATTTTCATAGTAAAAAACAAAGTAACTTCCACTATTTGTACCCGTAGACCTTTTAAAACTACCGAATGTCATTTTCAGCTATTTTATAGTAATTTAAAAGGAATGAATATAGTGATTCAAGAGGAATGTTTTGTAAATCTAATAATAACATTTAACGTGGGATAAACCGCTGAACACCGCTACTTATTTATATTACATTGATATTTAAAAAGGTTACATTAATGTTCCAATAAAGTATTATTTTAAAGGAAACATCTTCACAATTTTCTATATATTTTATCGACGTAGGTACAGAAATATACTTAAATAGTGAGTCACAGATCGGTAGCTCAACGCGGGTGGCATCCATATCCTTAATAAGTTACGTGTCTGTCTTTCTGCCTAACGAACAAGTTTTAATGCCTCGTCAGAACTAATGAGACTCAGCCAAGCTAGTTGTAAGGAGTGTATATTTATTGTATAGGTTTTGGAATCCCTAATGAATGTAGTGAACAGTTTTTGAATTTTTTTATGACTATTGAGTATTAATAAGCATTGAGATATTGCCTTTTGTTGGCGCTTGCTTATTGATAATAATTTATTATGTTATATTATTGTTGTTCAGCTATAAGTACATACATTCAGATAGGTATTGTCTTTAAGTATTTTAATAGTTATTTATGATACAAGAGAGTAAAGTTGGTGAATACGCCCGATGCGCTATTGTGGCCCGAGCCGTCAGGCGAGGGTCTGAAGATAGCCGAGGATAGTAATCGTCAATACTCGAGTGTACCATACAACGTTTTTCAACACACTTGCGAAGAAAATAATATTAAAATATCATTTTTCTCTAATAAATAAACAGTTTTTCGATTCGCGCGCATCCAACACAACAATGATGATCGGCCATAGACTAAAAGAATATACTTATTAAAAAATAAATTCGAATGAATTAATGAAATCGACCATAGACCTGTAAAATTAAGGCAACATAGTTGAATATTGTTTTTAAAATGTATGGACACGAGGTTTCTTGGTATCAAAACTTTTTTTAAAACAAAGCAATAAAAAAAACTCACTTGTGAATAAAACGTGTCATTATTCGACTGTTTTTGCACAAATAAGAGCCCCTTTATGAGTAAGTGTGTTGAAAAAACTTTAACGTTAAAGACCTGTAAAAAGAAAACCAAAAATACGTCTTCGTATTTTTTGGTATATCAAAAGCAAATTCAGTAATAAAAACAGATTTAAAATTATAATAGGCCATTTTCTTATATCAACAATAAATTATGAAATTATATTACTTGGATAGTTTTCATCACGGAAAATGCAAATATAAAGTTATTTTCCCATGAAAACCTAAGGTTAATTTTATTTTTCAAAATTAAAATTGAGGTTTCATTATCTGTATGTCACGTGATTGAAAACGCCGACCGCCATGATGTGACGTCAATTTCACTAAAGCAATGATACCGAGCTATGTAGTAAAAATAACCTCAAAGTCTCGTTTACATAGTAAAAAAGAGAGTAATATCGTAATTTAAATAAAAATCAATAAAAAAAGCTTATGTACTTACGTCAAAGTGATCCTCACAAAGATATAAATGAGATTTCTTAGAATATTTTACAGGATCTCGTCCCGCGAGTTCCAACCAAACATTTCTCATAGAAACGTCGGTCGGCACATTAATAAATAACTTTTCTGGAGTCTTCAACGTAGAATTTTTACAATTCAACGCTACACACCAACGATATGGGCTATAAAAACTCATTTTTACTTGAAATTAAATTATATTAAATCACTACAAGAGTACAAGACAAACTGGCATTTTGACATTTCTTCATTTTAGTTTATATGACGTCAGTCGCCGCCACCATCATGGCGGTCGGTGTTTTGGCGCGTATATTTTAAGTCAAATTTTTGATATATTTTTTTTAACATTTAGCAGGTATATTTTGCAGAAATAAAAATAATCCTTGATTATCTGATATATATGAGCATTTTAAAAAATATTTGAAAAAATAGGAGAATAGCCTATTGTATTAAAACTATAATATTGAAATATTTGTCTATCTTCCAAATACAGATATGACATTTTGAAATAATGCTTCATTCTAATTTAAATAACCAAATAATTAAATCGATTCCAAGTCATAAAACCGTAGATTATCTCAATAAAGACTAAAATGTATTATAATTACAAAACTGTTCGTGTACCTACTTATAAATGTATAGTTTAACTGAGACCACACACATGGAACTTGGACAGTACTTATTGATTTATAAGTTACTTGACGGTACAATAATTATGATGACAAGAAAGTAATTGACTACGTTTCTATTCAAAGTTAAAATAATATTAAGTAAGTAACTTTTGATTAAATTGTAAATATGGGTTTCATTGACGTGTTTTTTTTTTGTTTATAATTGTGTATTTTGATAAAATTTCCATAATATTTTAAAGTACAGTACGTTTGTCTGTCTGTGCTAGAGTTTGATACATGCAAGCTGCAAATATTTTCCACATGCTCTTAATCTCTTTAATCTGTCTTTTCCGAACCGTTATCCATATCTATTTTGAGGTCGATTTTCAGTTTAACCAGATTTGGTGGAATGTCAGTATTTTACGTGAAGCGACTGCCATCAGACCTTCATAACCCAGAGGGCTATACGACGTTTTTTGGTTAAACCAAATGTTAGACTTTTGAGGGCTCTAACTACCCGTTACGACTGTCGATGATGTTACACACTCTTTGCCACATGCTCTTAAATGCTTTATAAATAAGTACGTACTTATAGTTAGATTTAATCCTAAATATGTGACTGACAAAAACAATCATAATGTTAGTATGTTGTGTGTCTACATGTTTACGCACACTGATATTTGAGCGGGAATAAAACTCGTATCGAACGTTTTCCACCTTCCTCTGTAAGGAAAGTCTCACGCTCAAAAATCAGTGAACTTAAACTTCTAGAACTTTTTATGTACCTATATTAGTTACATATTACAATAACTTACTTTGAAGTGTTTCAAACGCCACCGATGTTTTATATGAGTACAACTTTTAGCCATAGTAAACCGCTCACAAATATATTTTGAAGCCATCACTTTAAATTTCACTAAGGTTATCATTTTTATTTTTACGAAACTATTTCAAACTACTAAACACTACTTTCACGTATAAAATCTCAAGATAAACTGACAGTAGTAGCTTTCTCTTTGCAAACTAAAAAAAGTGATTTGAATTTTAATAGTAAATTGGGTCACGTTTGCCTTTCTAGGAAGCCTACACTTCGTTTTATATTGTTCGACGCAAACATATTTTGTTTGATATTTAAATTAGAACGTATTTGCATAACAACCCTTTATTTCAAAAGTTGGACAATATTACTTTTTGTACCCAAAAGCGGTACCAAACAAACCTATTGTTCTCGTCGTGAGTATTGTCTCTTATTTCGAAGGCTTTCTCTTAACTTATGGCACATTTTGAAATTATGTTAAGAGGTTATTTTGAAAGATTACTTTATATCTATGCAATTCAATTTTTATTGGGAGTGCAGCTATAGATTCATTAAGGGCCGATTTCACCATCTTCAAGTAACGTTCCAAGTAGATACACACATGTTTTGTCTTTGTCACTTGATATAAAGTAAGAAAAAGACAAAACTAACTTTACTTGGTGAATAACTATACTTGAAGAACGTGGAATAGGCCCTAAGTCACTTTATTTAGGATGTAACTACAGGGAGTAAATACTTACTACGTTAGTTTTGTAGTCTATGAATCTTTATACTTATACTTACCTATCTCATTATTAACAAATTAACATAGTTAAGTAAAACAAAAATGAAAAACGTACTATTTAGATAATTATTAAAAACTGCCAATTTAAAATGCCAAATCTCGTACTTTAAAAACAGCGCCATCTAACGGAAATTCCCTAAACTATTTCGTAAAAGCTCTCTCTGCGCGCTCTCTGTGCTTTTGAACAACACTTCATTTTAGATAGAGAAACTGATAGAGCCATAGAGCCGATATTACGTTGGTAGAGCAAGCTGAATACAATGAAAAATAATGTTAGAGAAAATGCCTTCAATAAAAAACGACATTAAAAAAATTAAAACTGACCAATATATTTTATTTATTTTTATTAGAAAATCATAATGTTGTATACTTAAGTATTTTTATGTGTGTTTAAAAAAGTGCATTTATAAACCTAGATAGAGTTGCTTTGAGAAGATTTTGTAATATCTTAATTATATAATTAAAATATACACTATCGAAAAATATCGTGGATCTATTTTTATATCCTATCCTTTAATATTTAAAATCACTTGCCTGATTTATTATGTACTAAATTATCATACATTTATTTATTAATTTTACTAAAAAAATAATGTTAGTACAATACTCTGTATACCTATAACTTAAACTATTTTCTGTGATAGTTTCCCATTCAATAAATTAAATTATGTAGTAACGGTAGAGTGGAGCACGTGTAAATACTTATAATTCCACAAGTAGAGCAAGCTGAGCAAGTAAAACAAATTTGAAATAGCGCCATCTCTACCAATTTGTTTGAACTAAGTGTCCTTTTCAAAGACAGGTGTTGATAACATTTTGTGTTTTATGAGAAGAACAGAAGGCATCATGTTCATGTCTGTTTTAATAATAAAAAATATTTTTATGCGTATGCTTTTTCTGTGAGTTTTAAAATCAAATAAATTGTACTTAGGTCAAAATTTACAAAAATATACGGTGAAAAAATATGTTATGAACATATAAATAAAAGGGTTTTTTTTTATTATTTATTACTCAAGAACAAAAAGGATGTTTTTTATTTTGCACAATTATTTAAATATTGTATTTTTAGCATGCCTGCTATCAAGATTTTAATATTCTTTACAATAACTTCAATTTTCGAAATAAAGAACTTTAATTATTTCCAAAAATGTTGTTACCTTTTTATACCTTTTATTCAATTTTCTATAAATAATAATTAAAACAAAATAAATGTTGACAACATCTGAACCAGTATACCCTCCCAATAATTATTTAGGATACGAACACACACATCGACAATCGTGAATGTGTGCTCAAGAATTTCTACAGGCAGGCCATTGCCACAGTCTTTCCAAGCGCCGCCATGTTAGTTTATCTTCTATCTCCCTCACTCAAACAAGTTGGTTGGTAAACAAAGTGAAACAGACAACTAGTTCCGTCTCTTTCATTCAGAGATGGGAGAACTGTGATCACAGCGTGACTTCTTTCCATTTGAGGGGAATGGAAAAATAAAAAAATATAAAAAGTATGGCGCTGTCGGGTGCTTGCGTAATCAAGCGGACATTATTGGAATATTTTGATAATGGCGGAAACAGCGTGCGGTAGGGATTTAGGTGTGGTTTAGAACCGGTTTCCAATGAATATCTTAAAGCTTACGTACCAGTAAAGCTTGGGTAGGTATCAACTTAATATAATCTGCTTGGTGGCCATATTTGCTTTGAATAAGGATATTGGTTCAAGGTAGTAGGTACTTGAATGTACCTTGTGAAGTTTAACTAGTTTTTTTATATGATAGGTAATAAATAGATCGTTATTCATTATTTTTACATAGATATAAAAAAAAACGTTACAATAATAAAAAAATAATATCTCTACCACACAAAAACTCTACTTTGATAGCTCTACTTGTGACTCTACTAAGATGTAGAGTATTTTTTTCCCGGTTTTGTAATCTTTTCTTATTATATCGATCTTGATAAGTTGAAAGTTTGTCTTAAACAATCTCAATACCTACTTATAATTAAAATACGTATCATTATATAAGTAACTCTTACCGTATAAGCAACGTGTTGCAATGTGTATAGCTTTACTTTGTTCAAACCATTTTGATGAGATCTGAAATGAAAAAAAAATATGTTAAAAAAACCTACATTCACAATACAATAGGATAAAATTGCGATAAATTAATTCTTCTTTAAATGATAATTCTTAAGGCATTTATATCAACTGGTTATTCTATTGTCTTCGGCACTCTTATATAATATAACTAAGGTAATATAACCTATCTATACTAATAATAAAACAGTAGAACCACCGTGTCTGTACATTAAATAAATTTACCTAAAACTGATAGGGGGGAATAAAAGAAGGTCAAAGGAACACAAAAAAACAATTTTCGACTTTCTTTCCTGTCTGTCTGTCTGTCTGTCTGTCTGTCTGTCTGTCTGTTCGCGATAATCTCAGAAAGTACTGAACGGATTTTCATGGCGTTTCCACATATGGATTAAGCTTAATTTGGCGCAATATATAGGCTTTGTTTCATCTCATTTGGATAACGAGAAGAAAAGTAATCAATAAAAATCTATTTTGTTGTTTTGAATTTAATAAACAATATTCCGCCCACGACATCGCTTGGGTAATATCCGTTTATATCGCGCAACTTACCACCTTAGTTAGTTCTAAGTTATTGAGATATTCTTTAAAATTTAGGAGGAATCGTAGTCTTTATTGTTCTTCGGTCCTCTGATTTCAATCAAAAAATATATTTATCCACACATATAGCTTCCTTTTGACGAGAAAACATTGCTGACAAAAATACTACATTTTGGATTTTGTATAATAATATTTCATAGATATCAAATTTGACAGAATGTAGAATACTTCAATATCGAATGCTTAAAGGTCATATGCACATAGCGGATTTTCAGGCGTAAAAAAAAATTGTATAGACGTAATATTAAAGTGCTGTGTACGTGCGTACTATGTTAAAGAAACATCAACTGAGTGTCTTTCCCATAATAAAAAACAATAAGAAAACTGCTGATGGATACATTATTAACATAAATATTTTATTAAATAGTTTAAGTTTAATTAAACTAACTTATTAGCCTTTTAGAAAAATGCTGAAAACTTGAACCCGGAACCATGCTGACCCGTAGCATTGCTCTATCCAATTGAGCTACAGAGGAGATTAGATCGTAATATACTAAAGTTCTCAAAATGGTGCATCAGACATCAAAAAAATATCTACAGCACCGTCAAGGTATTAATTCAATAAACAAAATAGTTTTTGGCTACTGCTGCCATAACTACGCAATTCTGCTAATGTCAAAGTAGGTAATCGTAAAACAAAACGATGGAGATTGGTCATTAATTTTTTTTATCGAGTATAATCCGTCACGGTATCTACGTGAGAGTGAAAAATAGGCAGTGTGCAAAGGTCCTAAAATTTATGATATTCTTTACACAAAGGTTGGCAGTATTGAGTTTTAAATATATAGGTGCATTCAACCTTCTTTTTGTTAAATCAAGCAAAAATTGTGATATCCATCTATAAATACTTTAGGACAAAAAATAAATGCTTTTAAATTATTGTTCACTGTCTTTGTGTGCTTGCATCATGTACAAAACTTTGTTATGTAATAGCTCATATTCAAAGAATTTCTCTATAAACTACATTGATGGTTTTGTCTTCTGGGGCTAACATAAATACTTAAATAAATTACTGACCCGTGGGCAGGCCACATATAGTTGGCCATGCTAAAAACAATTAGACCTTAGGTCGACACCAGCGGCATTTTAGTGTCTGACCCTGAGATTTATTTATCGTCATAGCAAAATACGCCACGACTGGGAATTGGGTGCGCTTGCATTGGAATGGAAAATTGTTAGGGATGAGTGGTATTCTTGGTATCAAGACGGTTTCTTCGACACCACAACCGGTTAAAATTTCTGCTTCAATTATGTTACGTTGTAGATTTATGACCTTTAATCGAGAACCATTGTACAGTTTAGGACTTAAATTACGAATAAGAATTATAGAAACACCTTGCCTTGAAATGGAGAAATGAGTCTGCTGGATTTTGTTGTTCTGGTGGAAAAGTGAACTTATCCCTATTTAAAGATCCACCGGAACCTTCCAAATCATTACTATTAGGAGAATATACACTTTCTAATGATTTTTAGATATTATTCGCGCTTTTAACAGTGCATTTCAAATGACTTCTTTTGGGGCTCAACAAATACCCGAAGGCCCGTTTATGCCTACATCTAAAATTCAAGGCCAAGTATCACTTAATAGGATCATTGTTGCCAGAACGCGAACGAAGTCGCGGGCACAGCTAGTGTATAATATAATAACTATACCTAAGCTCTAGCTCGAGTAGAGGAAAACCTCACACAACCATACTATACCTATGTGTATAAAAATAACCACTAGAAAATATTTCAACAACAAACATTGCTTATTGAAATAAAACACTTAAACGGATTTTTGTCATGGTTATATTTTGTTTTACATTTTCTGACGTTTCGGATTCTTTACAGAACCCGTGATCACAGAAGACTAAGATGGAAAACATTGCTTAGTTGCGCAGGTTGAAAGTAACTAAGTACTAGCGACTCTACTCGTAAATTACTTACCTATTAGGCACGTACTTTGCTACTCTAAAGCAGCCTTAGTGCAGCAAGTAATTGATAATTTACGTTCAAATGTTTTATAGTGTAGCAGACGTTGCAGACGAATAATGTTTTAAGGTTGTCTGGCAAAAACTTCTTGGAAATAGACAGACCAGACATAGAATTCAATAAAAAAAATATCTCGACAAAATACTTAGAATTATTCCTTTGATATTAAATACGTTATCACAGTATGGACTATGGAGTTGGTTTTTGTTATTTTTTTTAAAAGGAAAGTGTGAAGAACTCTACGAACGAACTTATTACTATCGGAAAGGAAAAGACTTTTCCAGCGACAGAGTCATACAAATAGATACTACAGTATTTTGTCAACAAATTAATGTTGTAGCTATTTTTCATTAAATAAGTAACTAAGTAAATATACGAACAGCAAGATCTCTCATCTCATCTCCAACTTCATTAAATTCAATTTCCGAAAACAGGTTAAATAGTAGGTACTAACAAATAAATCAGACGAAAACTAAATCTTCTTACAGTTACAGTACGCACTTGCAATAATATCGTCATTGATAAGCAATAAACTGAATTTATTGGGTTGCTACATGACCGCTATAAACGCCCGATCAACGGTTAATCATCTATTAATCGTTGTTTAACGGATCCGTAATGTCAAATAACACTTGAAAGAACAGGCGATAAAAATTATTTCACGATAAGTGACTAAAGTGTGACTAAACGGAAGCTTTAGATGGTTGCTACCGTTAAGCCAAGTTGAAATTAATAACCATGTTTTTACACCAAAACATGTAAAGGGAACGAAATTTAGTGGAAAATTAAATAGTATGTAAAGGTGTTATGAATTTAAAAGGATGTAATTTTAATCAATTAAATTAATCTGTGCCGCCATTTTTTTGGTACATAGTCATGACCATATTTTAAAAACTTGGTCACAGTTTTTAAAATGACAATAACTGGCATTATATGAGTTAGTAGATCGACGTTTGTGTGGCAGACAAATAAAAAAGAGAAGAATTAGTCCTAGGACTTAGCACATTAGTAAGGTATATTATGCACAAAGTAAACATTGGTCACTGAACCACGCGTTAACCTATTATTACGGATTGCTTACTTTTTACTGACCAATTGTTTTTGAACACCATACGTGCTTCTACGGTAAATTATAATGATTTCCTTACAGCTACCCATTTACTATTTAGGTGCTGTGTAGCCCTATTGTTCTTTTGAGAATTGTAGTAAAAATATTAAGTAAACTGCTTTTGTACTTTTTTCAGATTTTCATTTGATTATGAAGTAATTATTAGGTAGTTTATTGAACTAAAATATATATAGTTCAGTCTTTTTAATGCTGCAATCTAATGCTGCGGAAACATATACTGAATTAAAGAAAATCTAAAAGAAACTTATTATGGAGTAAAACAGCCATGCAGTCGTGTTACGTGAAATAAAAAAATCATGGTACATTTTATATGATTACGCATTTTAATAACATTTATAAATAATATCCATATCGTATGTTTTATAAAGGTATAAATTACATCGGATTGGTGCGTATTTCAGTCATAAATAAGTTACAGTGTAAGATAAATGGCTATAAGGTACTAACGTTCCATTCAAAGACTAGTAACGTATGGGAATCGCCCAAACAACCGGTTGTTTGGTGATGTTGTAAATCAAATCATCAATTATCGACAATCGTTTACACTCGCGACGCCGCCGTGTAAACAATCTGAACATTAAAACTTGCTACCTACATTTTACGACTATTCAATTTGGGGGAAAATCGATTTTATTCGCTCGCCTTTTCAATCGATTAAGGAGTAAAGTTGCTCGAGATTACTTTCAGTGTTTGTTTAATGATTTTTTTTTCTATGCGGAAGTGGTAGACGGATGCGTCTTGTGTATCTGAGCGTATACTAAACTGAATTTAAAGTAAATTTATGTTTAAACTTACTTTTATTTAAGTAAGTATAGGGTATACCTTTATGTCCTACTAGCAGCGCCCTGCGATTTCACTCGCGTAGTTCTTGGGCATACCGGGATAAAGTACAGCCTATGTTATTCCCTGAAAAATAAACTACCTATCCAGTAGTGAAAGAATTTTCAAGTAGTTTCGTAGCCTACTGAATGCAATTAATGCACACAAACAATCAAATATATCCTCTTTATAATACCTGCCTATTATTGTAGGTGAATAAGCACATTATTTGATTACTATAGTGTTTTATTCACAATCATCTTTCTTAATCATAATAATTTTCTTGGACTACCGTTAATACTAAATCTAGGAAAGCCACAGCAACACCTTGACGTTGAATCAAGTAACTTTTATAGCACGAACAAGTTCATTAGCAAATGTAATTAAAGATATAAATTATAGAGTCGCTTGTGAATATCATCCTATTTAATGACGTATCATAGTGACATGGACAACTAACCAATTTAAATAATTTTCTACTGTATGAACACCATACTTCGTCGTCTCTTCGTTCGATAAATCGTCATACTTTAAATGCCAGGCTAAACGTATTCGTGATAATTTGAAAAGGCAAGATACAAAGTATGTACTTACAGACAATAAACAAATTACGTAGTGTCACTACAGCTTTTTGTTAAAATCCTCAAGAAAAAATAAGAAAACTTACCTAAAACATAAAGCCAAGTCAAGGAACTCACTACACATAAATGTTCAATTTAAACTAAGGCATAAAATCACTCTTAATACCACTACTGGGTGTAACCAAAACGAAGTCATCAAGAGAACTGACTTTATATCAGTCCACGACAATTGTAACACATATATTGTCTACTAACAAAACACTAACAAATTGATATGTTTATCTACAAAGAACTATAAACTCATTCAGAGCCCACCCTTTATTGAGGGGATACACCCTTCTGATTTAAAAAAATTGCAAAATATTACATAAATAATAAAAATTCCTCTCTCCCCTATTTCGTCTCGTCTATCTCATGGCTGGATGTAATTTTGGCGAACTTGTAGTTCCGGGGAAATGGTCCGTGATGAATTTTAAATTTTAAATTCATATCGCTTAATAGTGGGAATATATTTTTTCTAGGTTTTCATTTGAATATTTACTTTGATGTCAAGGGAGACGTTTTCCCAGATGCAGAACAAAATATTTTAATAAAAAATATTGCCTCTCTTACGAGTTTTTGTAATAAGATAGTCAGGTTGGATATATCCTATTGGATATTATCCTATGTCACCGGCCAAACATAAGCACTATAATATCCAAATGTCAACCGAGCGAGGTTACAAACAGTTGTCCAGTTTAATATAAAAAGTTAGAATCAAAAAACCAAATACGTTAAAAAAAACATCCAAAGCTTTATCAGTGATAAAACAAAAAATATCTACTTATTAAGCTGGATGATACCCACACTTTTCTAATCCCCCGGACCACATACAATGATAGCCCACATAATCTCGTATACTCCCACAACCCTTCCAGAGCGGGTTCATTTCGAAACAACCCTTAATGGGACGATACGGCCATTAAAAATGACGTTTGTTGTGATAGGGGAACTCTGTGCTCTAATAACGAAAGGGTATCTTCATGGGAAAACTTCAATTAGTATTGCTTTGGTATATTATGATGGTATCCATGTACCTATTTATGGTAAATTCATTTACCTATATAAGTACGAAATACATTTAAAAATATGTGAATAAATTAAGTAAGTATCTTAAAATGTATATTGATTTATATCTCGCTACCAAAATGAATATACAATTTATTGAAATATTACTATAATTCTTACCTTTTGATAATAAAGTTGGAAGTTAAATGTATTTTCCTTGAAAATTTTAATACTCAATAAATATATCCGTATGGTTTTGAGACACGGAACTGAGAACTACACTTCACAAAAGCAAGTTTAAAACTAATTTTAAATTTATTCGTAGCACATGAAGTAAAACAGTTGAACATTTAAATAATTATCAAAAACACATTCGCGTGTAACGAACAAATGAAATTAAAGCCTTGGACCTGTCACAGGAATTTATTTGTAGTTAATTAAAACGTTCATTTCTAAAATTATTACGCGCCACGTCATAAATAAAAACCTTTAAAATTTATTGTAAGATGGTTTCGAAACGGTGTTAGGTGAACTTCACATTTTATTTTGACATTTTAATTATAATTAGGAAACAACATATCTTGAAAAGAATAATTTTAAATAGGTAGAGTAACTTAGTATTTTCCTTTATAAAAAGTATAAAAGAAAATCTTTTTTCGCTGATTTTCAGTACCTAATTGAACTAGCTATTTAGCTATTATATTATTTACTGCTAAATGTCGCTCCCTGTTCTATATACGTACCAATTAGGTTATTTGTTATAACGACCATTTTCTTTACTCAGTCGCGTTGGTATCCTGCTTTTAAGTCTTTGCGGTTAATACTTACAGTTTTTTTTATATAATATTTCACGCTGTTACTTTTTTATATCTGAATCATCATCTCTCTTAAACTCTTTTATTTAATTTTGTAGTTAAAGAAGGATTTAAAGTTCGTCAATCAAAAACCAACCAATTGTTAAGTTATTTTCATAAAGAATCTCGTAGGGAGGTTGTGAGAGGATACACAGAGTCTATATTTAAATTGTGTTTTTGTTTCCCCGGTTAGTTGTTGGAGCACTAATTCTGTAGTTTACGACTCGGTCCGCCAGATCAGGCGGTCCCAGATGCCGCTCCCACGCCGGGTAAAGATCTGTTTACACTGGACTTGTTACAGCTTTACAATCGATACATAATTTATATGCAAAACTGGATAGGAGTCATGTTGTTTTAAGTTGAGTATCTATTTCTATTTTTTTCATATCTGACATTTAAAAAAAACAACTGAGTGAACACTGTAAGGTTTTCAATTAGGCTTTTACAACAGTTATGGGAGAGATCAGAAAATGAAAAATACTCATTCGGATAAATCAAGGTGCTAAACTCTTATCGCTGATCAAATCACCTACCCTACTCTTACTATCCGTGGCAAGTTCATTCACGAATCACCATCTATTACAGTTTCAAACGTCCACTATTGAACAAAATCTTGCTCATCGATTCCCAGTTAAACCGACTTCGTTTCAAATATGAACGTCCCCTAACCGCTGCCTCCATATTCCTGTTCTATCCATTCGGCGCGACGTTGTTTAGAGTATCGTAAGCGGACTCTGTATAATTTATCGATATTATTATATCTGGAGAAAATGTTTGGACGTTCCGATAGGATTTCATTACCTATCGTGTTTTAATTTTATCTCAATAACGACTTTGGCCTAAACACGCCTTTCCACTTATGTGTTTGATATTTAGAATGTGTTTACGCATGGTAGGTATATAATATGTATTTGCTTAATGTATTCCTATTAAGATAAAGAAGCAGCTTATAAACATTACTGAGAATGTTATTAAGTAGGACTGTAGGTAGGTACCAGAAAAGTGTGAGCACATTCGTATTTCCTAACATAACCTTTATTTAATTGCAAAACCATGACCTTTATTTAAGTTTGATATCTGTAAGTACTGTTTTCTTTCAGGAATTTAGTTATATTTAGTTAGGCATTTTATACTCAACTAATGGCTACTTAAATATGAATATTTGCATCACATTTCATGCCATCTTTTAGGTTAGGTTAGTTTTAACTTGAATGAAGAACATTTGTTTTCCAAAAATATTCGTAAGAGAATTCGCGTTATAGGATTGCTATCAATATGTATCAAGGTTTGATCATTTATAAATCGATGAGTTTTTAAAATATTTACTTATCTGAATATTAAACTACGCAAAAAATATAAATTCTGTAATTAAAAAAAAATTATCTGAATAGATTACTACTGACACTAGTAGAAATAAAATCCACGAAGATAGAATAAGACTTACTATCAATAATTGAAAGAAAAAATCTTAATTTTTCTTCTTATATAAACCAAAACAATTATTCATATTACATTTATTGCCACACAAGTGAGAATAATTACAGGGAAAGGCTATGAAACTCGAGCGTTGAATTTAATACTACTTAAAGTAGGCACGAGTCTACCAATCATAATGTATAAGCTACCTATCTGTTATAAATCTCAACTTTTTATGTACCATTAAAACAGTTTTATTAGTTATTAACACGTGTTAAGCGGCTAAAGACTAACAACATTTGTAGAAAACTTACGATCGTTTTTACACGTGGGTAATAGTGTCCTTTACGTACGATTTGAATTGTAAATGGTAATATCAATTTTGACCACAAAGATTAATATTATTTAAGTATGATTATTTTGTTATTTAAAGTATCTCCTTTTAAGATTTAATGTTACTTTCACTGGTCGTCCTAAATAAAAAAACAAATAAATAAATAAAGTCGTCAGGAAATTAAAAAAAGAAATACATATACTTCGATATACGTATACTCGTAGAAACATATAAGTACTTAGTCGTTCATTAGTTTTTCTGCTATAAAAAGTGTCTATCTAATCACACAATCACACAGAAGTAAGAGCAAGTTTTCATTTCAGTTCCCAGTGTTGAAAATACTTCGGAAAAAATACAGAGGTTTCCTTCTGACTGTTTTTTATTCACTACCATGGGATCTTACAGCACTAGTTTATAATCAATTATATTTGAAATTAAACATCTATATAATTCACTTTATTATGATTTTGAATATATTTCCCATATTTCACTTTGTTTAAGCACTATAAAAAATCTAATAAACATTTATCTACTCTTATCCTAACTAATCTTAACTAATATAATATTATAAATGCGAAAGTAACTCTGTCTGTCTGTCTGTCTGTTACCTTTCACGGCTAAACTACTAAACTAATTGACTTGAAATTTGGTACATGTCTAGCTTATGGTCCGGGGAAGGATATAGGCTTATGTTTTATCCCGAAATTCCCACGGGATCGGTACTTTCGCGGGTGAAACCGCGGGGCACAGCTAGTTATTTAATAACGGAATATTATACTTCTAAATTACTTACCTTTTATAAATTCGTCTAATAGTGAATGAATATTTATGAAATTAATTGTACATGCCACTTTAAAGTAAGTAAAAAATAATTTGAATAATTACTCCTTCCGTATCGTATAATCTGAACAATTTTTATTATTATATTACTTTACAGTTCACACACAGTAAAATACGAGTGAAGTAATAAAAATAAGTAATAATGCGTTCTCAAATAGGTAGAGCTTTGTTAGAAATCTGATTATATTTTAATTTTCTTTGTTAAAATTACTGATACAATCATACAAGTAATTTTACCTTAATTTTTAACCTCAGAAAGTTCATTATAACATAATAATAATTAGGTACATGAACATCAAACAGTCCTAGTTAATATTGTTTAGGTTTCTATTACTATAGATAATATACGTAATTTTATTTTGAAGAAACTTAATTTCAATGAATCTTGATACATAAGAGTTTAATTAAACATTTCTAAAGTCAACTAGGTACGTAAAATAAATAACCAATTTCCACGCGGACGAAGTCGCTGGCATCAGCTAGTATACAATATATTAATTGAATTTTCCACTTTCATTCAATTAAGTACCTATATCGTAAGCGTAGTAACAATTAGTCGTGAGAACAGCCATTAATATAATAGCTACCTAAATAGCTGTAAATTCGTTATCAAAGTATCAAATTAACATTAATAACCAACGTAAATCAATTATTCATTTCAAACACTCATCGACTTTTAAATCGTAATAAAATGTACAAACGGCAGTCAATTTATTTATTGCCTTAAAGTTGTAAAACGATATTACACGCCATAATGACGTGTGTTATTGGCATTTATTTCAACCATTTTACCATCAATGACCACATAATCAAATTTTATGTTCATTGTTTAATGAAAACAAATTAGCTAATAAACAAATTTACTGACGTTAAATTATAAAACTGTTAGTTTTACAGTTTAACGTTACCCTAGTTTAAAATATTTATCATTTATTACATCTAGAGACGGTCAGAATTCAAAAGGTTCATAGTATGTTAGTTCTCACGGTGTGCAAGCTAACGTGTTTGATATGTAGTATATTATTAGAGCTACACTGCCCATACGTTACATACAAACCATGTACACAAAACTACATAAAATGAACGAGTTTCACAAGAAACTGCGAGCAACATTGTTGTCCGATGCCACATGCACCAGACCGTATAAATTTGCGCTTGATTTATTTATTACTCACACAAAATGTCAACAAAGAAAACGTTTTTAAAAGTGAAACGAAAAGGATTTCACTAAAGGGTGTCCGAGCATTGTGCGCGCACCCTTATGCAAATCGGTACGCTGAAACCGAAAGTGTATACGCACCTAACAATAGCTTTGTGTTGCGCAACCTTTACATAAATTATCGATACGCATTAGTCAAATTACCGATTCCTTTCAAGTTTAGTAAAATTACAAAACCAGTTCGAAACATAAAAAAACTAAATTACGAATAATCATCTGTATTGTTTCCTTCTTTCAAACTCACAATACTCAAAAGGTGACATTTGCATAATTTTGTGATGGCTCTCTCCATGGTTAAATATTTTGAGGTTTGTGGTAAACTCGACTTTCGTTTTTACGTCATAGTAAGTTTGTCGTTTGTAACAACAATACAGTTCAGTGCGTGATTTTTGATAATTTAAACTGATTTATATCATTGCGTTGGAGAACGAACGCGAAAATGTTCCATAAACCTTGATCGTGTCGTACATATTTCGATAATACGTTAGCATTTGTTGTGATTTATATTCAGGTGTGTTCGTGTTACCGGATAGTTAAGTTTTTACTGTCACGATAGAGGGAGAATGTAGCCGATATATTTATCGGTAATGTTGAGGCGATGACAAGCGACGGTGCGGTATCAGCTATGTATCTACCCACAACCGACCTCTTATGTATGTAAGTGTCAAGTTTACTATCCAATTTATAGCTTTTGGTAACGTACAGGCACGTACAGGTATCACAACTATTACTGACTAAGGGATTATGTATTCAATGTTAATGTTTGGTCGAACTAACGACAGATATTTTATGAATAATATTGACCTCACAAAAACTATTATCAAATGTTTTTAACATCCATTTACCTATAAAAATGATTTCTAAAGCTAGTTTGAAAAACATCCCAAATGGAAAAGGCTCTCAAAGAGTCGTTGCATATTCTATGGCTCTATTATCTAGAGTTCTCGTCTAACCGCAATACTAACTCAATTCAAGATGGCGTGGCGACAAACCGCAAGCGGTTATTCATCAGGGAAACATCATAAAATAGAATTACTCGGGATCAGAGGCCTTCCCTGCCATGATTACAACGAATCAACATAAATCAATCCCGCACTCATCTAATTGCACTAGATCTGTATAGTAAAAGCGATAAATCAAAAATTTCGTTTGTGCGGGTAGGCACATTTTTTATAGGTCGGTTTTCTGTGTCGTAAATCGCGACTGAAACTTTCGGGATTAATGGTGCGGTTTTAATTTATTAGATGGAATTTTTGATTGATGTTTGTTACATATTTTTTTGTTAAAGATTTTATTTTCTTTGACAAAAATAAATATCAAATGCATAAATACTGATGATAAATCATCTATAATAATGTCGATTCATTCGAATTTCAACATCCAGACTTTATACTTAGTAGGTTTTCTGTTCTTCATTGGTACTTAAGAAACTTTAAAAAAATAGATTTAAACATAAATATTGAAACGGTAGGATAAAACATCATAATAAAAATAAGTGAAGAGAATTTGTAATTATTATTTTCCTCTTTTAATTTCTTTCGCTTACAAGTACCTACACATTTTGATAAAGCAAAACATTTAATTTAACGCTTGATTACATTCCATTAATGGACATTATTGTGTTGTAACACGTATTTTTATTGCTATCAAACCAATTTCTCTGTTTAATTACTGTAACCATTCTAATAAACAATATTTTCTTGTCGTAAATTAAAAAATCGTTAAGTAAAATAAAAAAAGTTTATAATTAAATCGCTGAATGATATTATTTTTTGGAAAATAAATTCTTTACTTTCAAAAATATAAGTATTCAGAAGAATGTCTAAGTATATTTTTGTAACTTGAAAATTAAAAGACAGTATTAAATGTTATCATATTCAGTCAGATTTGGTTAAAAATATCTCTTGAATCCACAGAAAACTTTATACTTAGCATTGCATATCCATTTAAAATACCTATAGAATATATTGGAAGTTGAATGAAACTTGAAAAATTTAATGCCCCATACCTACCGTTCCTTGGCACGGCAAAATTTTTATCGCAAGCCCGTTATCGTTTGCGATCATAAATCTGTTTTCAAATCGTGAATCGCCATTGCAGCAAGACCGCAATGCAAGCGCACTTCAAACTAAAGTCAACCGTTCCATTCGGGTATTAAAGCTTAATTTACTATATCGCCGGCCATTATTTAGCGCATTTGGGTTTCTATCAAGTTTAATGTCGCATTGTACCAAAGTATTTGCCAATGCACGTAAAATTCCAGGCAAGGTTCTCAAAATGCCAGACTTATTTATGGTCTAAGAGCTTCGTCCCTGCTCGTGACTCAGAAAGGTAATGACCACCTCTGAATTAAAGGTATCATTCGATTCCAGCTCCTTACAATTAAATATGTAGAGTAGGAAATACATTAATGTCTAAAACGCTAATTTAATTGCTTCTATTAAAAGGGATTCCTTGAAATCCTGCGAGAAAATTTAACTATCTCAACCTAACTTCAAAATAAACACTGCGTATGGTTTAAAACTTTAAATAACACATGTAAACTAAAAGATTTCACTTGCAATTAAAGTTTTTTATTATCAGCAATCAAACAGCTAGATGATCAACATCTAATTACGTTAGAGTAAAATGTTATCTATTTCGATTTCAGCAAACACCTTTTAAACGAATAAAGTAATTATTTCCTACTTTCGAATACTGAAGGAAACTGAACACTATATTCTGTATGGTTGGGTATATAATGTACTATAGAGATGGCGAGGTTTTAATTGCAAGTTTATAGGTACAGCCAATAAGCATTTATAGCTTTCCCGGCTAGAGTCAATTAGTTTGGATTAACTCTCTTATGAGGCCAATAGTGTGAAATAAACACTCGCCAACTCACATGTACTCCGTTATTGTTATAACTATAGGTTCATATATGCTAGAACGTTACCTACATCTGCAAATGTTTTGAAATTGTGGTAATATAAATTGGGAAGAAAACTTGTTAAATGAAACTACCATATTACTAGGTTTGTAGGGTAAATTCGATTGGCATACCTATGTAGCTGTTTGTTTGTTAAAAAATCTATAAATATCAACAATATAACATAACATAATCATTCACTACATCATCTCATTATAGTACCCCTAACTAAGCTCGAAGCTTGTATCTAGGGTATCAGAAACTACGCACACACTCATTCACACACACACACACACACAGACCGAGACAAACATTTGTGGTTCACACAAATATTCACCCCGCACGGGTATCGAACCCGCAACCTTATGGATATACCAATATCACACAACAATATTAAGGAAAAGTAACTTTTAGAGAATTATTATTGAATAATTTATTAAATAAACATCAAAAAAAAGTAAAAGCAAATAAAAATCTACATATCAAGTCTGTATCTAGGTCCAATATCATACATATTGCTATAAGTAATCATATTTTATGAAGCCTAGGAATAAGAAAAGACTTTAAAACAAGGTTTATAGTACCTGGTGTAGCAAAAAACGAGATCACGAGTTTTTGTCGTGTTAATAGAGACATAAAAATATGGACGACATTTAAAATCACGACATATTTTTATGTTTTAGTCATTATTGTTAATATTGCGTTTTAGATAATATAGAAAAAATAATTATTCTTGTAACAATTGGTATTTTATTTACAAAAAATGTAACTAATTTTTCTTTAATTTCTAATACCAAAATACATATACTTACACTTTACTTTAATAATAATTAGACTAAAAAGATAGTTAGTATTTAATATACTATATATTATTCACCTCATTTAATATACTATACATTTTTCGACTCAGACATCAACTACACCACACCAATACTAAGCAAAGTACTAGAGGACACAGTTTTTGTTCAGGGGGCAACTGAGCGATCCTTTCCTTGCGGGTCTCAGGGCGGACGCTCAGTATTCGGATCTCTAGCTCGCGTATAGGAAAACCTCACACAACCCTATATATTTTAAAGGTTGATTAAGTTTCACAAATGTGAATATATGTTTGTTTGCTTTGCACTTCATTAGAGCTGATATGAAATTGCTGTATTTTCGTTGTAGTCGAAAGACAAAATTCAAAATTTCCTAATAAAATTTACAGATATCTTTAACGTAAGATAATTGATTATTAAAAATTAGCTCTGAATCGCTTATAATATCATTCTACTTATTTATTACAATTCTAGTAACAATCTAATCAAACAAATATTGAGTTTGAATACCTTAGTGCTTTAGGGTTCTGCATATTCCGTTCATGTCTTCCATTCCACGTTCAAACTAGTATCTATACAGTATACACCCTACATATAGGTACTACCATAGCAAATTTTAATTCCAACGCTATCATTCATTGGTTGCTAACAATAGTAATTTATAATAGTACATACAATAATATTTAATATCAACTCGTCTCGCCTGTAGACGAAGATTCAGACGTCCTTTAAACTATTTGGCAAGATTTATCCCTATCTAAATTTGCACTCGAACAAAGAAATGATTCATAGTATTGTTTATACTTAGGTTGTATGGCACGTATTGAAAACGTAGTTAGTATTTACCTTCATAAAGTGGTATTAATATAAGATTTATGCAACGAGTTTCATTAAACTAAAGAACAGCATTTGTGTCAAGAATGTGTCATCATAAGTAATATAAAATATGTAGTTGATAAGTATTTGCTAGGTATCGTTTAATAGATAATGAATAAATACTGAGAAAATTCTATTTATTTTGATACAAAACAGAATTTTCCTAAATTACTAGATAGATTTTTCTGCCACATAAACTGCTCTATTATTACTGCGTTTATTGAATTGAACAGTTGTCAAAAAAAGATTTACTTACAGATAAATAATTTTTCATCAGTTGATACAACAGAATAAAGATAAATAAACGTAAAAAAAAGAAAAATTACTTACACCCAATCCATAAATCTTTTAATTCTTCTGGCACAATAACTAAGTCATAATTTTATATGATGTTATAAACATATAACATGAAGCACTTATAAAATCAATGTCCGAGACGGAACGATAAGGCAAACGTATGTATTTGAATGATTTTCCATGTAAATTGTATTTTACGGTTATCGATTTGTTATTACAGGTTGTTTTATTCGAAATTTGGAGTGAGAATCGAATTGTATGCCGCCATATTGTTAAAGCGTGCGTAAGCGCCTACTCACCGCGAATACTGCAAAATTACAGGCCGCTCGCTCACAACCGCTGGCGCGTTTAAAAATAAAATAAACTTAAAACAACGTCATATTGTGCACGTGTGTGCGAGAGGGCCAGTATTTATTTATAGGCTAGTAGCTATGTAAATAACGACTGGCTACACAATTCAGTATTTCTTGTGGTTTGCGAAACGTCTTAATTCGTACAACTACTTGAATAACTTCACTCAACTTGGGCACAATCTCGGTAAATACCAGACTAACCTATTGTTACGAACCATAAAACCTTAAGCTACTCATACAAGTAATTTAAAGTCGTTTGCATGATTACATGTATAATTATTGTGTTGTAATTAAATCTAATGTTAGTAAGTTCTGTATAATTTGTGCCTTCAGACCCGGTATTCCAATCTAGATAAATGAAGATAAATATAGACAGATAAATATTTTAATAACACTAATCGAAGGTGATACTCATCAAAAGCAACTATTGATTTTGTTACTCACGCAAACACTACACACTCTATGAAATTATCTGTAATTGGTCTGTAAGCAGTTATAATAATGGATGTAGGAATATGTATGAACTTACATAAAGGAATTTAATAAAAACCACAAACTTATTGGCTTAATTTTGTTTCAAAACTTTAAGTGTTTCAATAGATGAATAAGTTTTCCGAAGAAGACAGACTGTTCATATATGTAGAAGACAAAATTTTCCATTTATAATTAAAACGAATTTCAAAATTATTAAGCTATATAGGGTTTGATTTAATTGAAGGTCAAAAATGGTGTTAAAGTAATGATGCTGGTTTCAGCTAGTGCGAATGAATATAATAATCATACAGGCCTAATGAGTTGTTGGTGATCCTCAAATTTGAGCTTTGTTTGGAAAAATAGGAATAAAATAAAACATCTCTTTATTGCAGGTATGTACATTCGATTAACTCAACATACCACAATGAAACTTCTATAATCTAATTATCTATTCAGCATTTAAATTAATTATTTATTCATCAAACATTTATATGTAAATGTGTTGCCTAGGACTGGAATTTTATTTATATGATAAGAAAACCTGTATTACTCTTAGATAAACTAAAGCCAAGGAACTTTAATTATTTTTAATGTTTTATTTTAGTTTGTTCCAGACTTAGTTCTTCATTTAAAATATCGGAATATAAAAGCCTACTGCAGCCAGGCAAAGGCCTCTCTGTCACTAACATTATTTGTATCATGAGGGGGGAAAACTCAATACATATACTTTTTCTTATTTTATTAATAAATATATGAGTGAAACATTTAAAATAGTTTAAAATATCGGCCTATAAAACAAACTGCAGCTAAGCAAAGGCCTCTCTAGCTCTAATAATATTCTGAGGGGGGAAACTCGACAAATGTACGTATTTTTTTCTCTATTAAAAATAAATATATTAGCACATTGATTCATTGTAGATTTTCACTATTTACTGTCATGTCCAGGTCAGACGCATATAACTCGTAATTAAATATCACAATTTATTTACTATGAAAATTCATTTTCCTCAACCTACTAGATGTTGTAAATAAATAAATCCAATCAAGTTCTGTATAACTCATTGTATTACAACAGATACCTAACTCCGGTTATAACATACCTAGAAGTTGGATAGACTATCTAGGTAATTACATATATTACTTCATCGACATACATGTTATATATGTACATTATAATATTTTATTTGCACCATAAGTTTTCAATACATAGGTACCAGATAAAGAATCAATTAAAAATGATGACTTCAGTTTTTTAATAACAGCCATTTTAATACAAGCAAGATTCAGTTTTTTTAATACCTAACAGTTTTATTGCAAAGCAGGGTTTTCTTTTAAATAACTTAGCGAATATTAGTGTTGTAAAGGTAAGTCCGGCCAGACCAGGTTTAATCCGAGCAAGATATTGCAAGGCGGTATTTCAAGCGCGGGCGGCGGTCACTGACCCCGGCTCCCCACGATTATGTATCCAGGGTTGCCAGATGGCGACTGTTTGAACAAACGTAGGCCGTACGTTGTAGAGCGAATCTTAAAATAAAATATTGTTCTATGTTTTGTTTTTATACCTACCTACTATGGGTGTCTGTCGACTTAATGTAAATAAATCATACTGAAAATTAACTTAATTAGTACCTATATGGTTTTCTCTAATAAATATAAGATTTTTAAGCAATGATATTGAATAAGAAATCTTCCAAATAATTACTGATCTGAGGTACTCTAATGAACAGATACTTTCTACGCACCAAATTATTTCGTAGCAAATTTCGTAGCGCTACTACGAATGAAGAAACTCCCAAATTATTACAAGTTTTTATAAGCATACCAATTACTTGTTTTATAACTAACATAAGAAGTAAAAGTAAGTAAATTTAATTGACACCCCTAATAACTCTACAGAGAGTCACCATTTTAATTTTAACTTGGGTACATCTGACACCAATTCAGCTCCAATATACCCTTAAAGTACTGTTAACTCACAAACAAACCAGAAAAGGTATTATATACTTATCTTTACAATAATTTTGGAATTTAATCGTCCATAAAACAAGCGGGCGATATGAATAATCTCGTATGTAAAATCTGTAACTTGGCTCGTAATACGGTATTGAGATATTAATTGGATCAGTTGGTAAAGTTTAATTAGCGTGTGTAGGTAATTAATTTGCGTACTGTATAGGTAATTGTAGATATTTTATTGACGTACTTATATTGGTTGTATTTAACCCAATTGGTACAACTTGTATTTAAAGCAATTGGTGAATTCGGTTTTTTAAGCAACCTTCATTTGACTAGTATATTATACTTTTATAATAATATATAAGCCGATTCTAAAACATATAAGAAAAACTAATTTTTGCAATTAAATATTTTGGTTCTTGTTTATAGTAATACAAAGGTACCTGTATTAACTATAAGTAAAAATAAATAATTGTCTGTCATTAAAAAAAAGTAAATAAGTGTCTCTAAAAACAAAATTAGCCTCAAACAAGAAGCTAAATAAAAAAAAACTTGTTAAAAAATTTAGTCTACCTTACCAATAAAAAGGTTTTTTATTACAAACAAATATTTTAATCGGTAACTATCTCAACCATCTTGATCTCAGAAATCGAAACAACTAAAGATATTTTATTGTTAATTTATAGCAACAAAACTAACATCTCAATAGAATAAACTTTAGACAATTTACACCTAAAATATTAACACAAAAAATCTATCTATAGATATTATAAAAACAAAATATTTTCTAAAAAAATGTTGGTTTATTTCAAGATTTTATCTGTGGTATTTTGTGAGCATCTTCAAGCTAAATCAGTTATAGGAGACTGTTTCTTTAGGGGAGGTAGGTAAGGGAGAAATCGACCCCCGCCCCTTGAAAACAATAAATATGTCAGTGGGGATATTACAAGACGTTAAGACCCGGCTCCATCCTAACTTCTAAGTAAATTATTACAGTGCAAGTTTTCTGATGAGTCCGCTCCTCAACCTAATAACTTTTTACTTTTTATTACTGTGTAAGATTAAGCGAAGGTTGGGTTCTCGTTTTTATTTATTTTCGTGACAGATTTTGTAAAATATTATTTTAATATGGGTGGGTAATAGGATTATTGTTTTATTTATTGCTGACAAAATTAGACCTATGTTGGAATATTTAAATAATATAATAATAAATAAAGCATTAGTTTAGCATACAATTATGAGGTAATTTATAAGTAAATCCTCTATAAAATATTTTTACGTAAGACTAAGTTAAAGAGCGATATTAACATAGAATCAATCACTATCTTATTAAGGACAGCAACTGATCTCGAACTAGGTTTATTACTTGTATCTAGGGCATTAAACTACTATCACGCTCAAGTTCATTCATTTAATACTTTAATAACTTAATTAATAACATTAATAACACTCATATTTACATAATACCTAGCACGGGAATCGAACGCACATGCGTTTACACAGGTGATAACGAATAGTTGGTTTCTACTTACGTTGTACTCTCAAAAAATTTTAGTCAAGTTTTACTAAGTATAATGTCAACAAAAGTATCATTTAAAATACATTAGGTACAGAAGTAAGCCGCCATTAGCCGTCGGGAAACTCAAGTGATAATAATGAAAACAATGATAAAATGTTATTCGCATACCTATTATTATCTAAATATTTTTATAATATAGAGGCCAAACGCACAAAGGTTCGTAATCAATGAAGTACCTTCAGACGTTAACACTGAGTAAGTACATAATAATGTTAAAAGCATCCATTTATAAAACTGAATTCGTTTAAAGCCGTATTTAATCCAAGAAAACACTTAAATATACATTGTATCTCTTACAAAGCAAACAAAACATTTCCCGCAAAGAAAAAAATCAGGAAAAAGCTTCGTTGAGAAAAACAACGTCTATAAAAGAAATAGCGCAGTACGTTGAGCGGAGTCAGCGATACGCCATTGGACCGAGGTCGGGTGAGCCCTCCCCTCCCCCGGGCCGCCCGTAACTCACTGTTCACTTGTTTTACGGCCACCATTTTGTTACGTTAGCTCGCTCGGCAGCCCGCGCTAATCCATACGACTGCGACTGCGAGTGTGTGAGTGTACTGTCTCTGTGGTAGTAACGCTGCCATTGCAGATAGTGTTTACAGCAGACAAACTCATATATTAAACACCCGTAAAACTTTATCAATATACCAAACTATTGTGGAATTATTTGGTATTTTTGTCATTGAAATTGTTCTAGGTTGAGTATTATTAGGTAGCTCTAAGTATACTTAATATACTGGACATAATTTAAAATACTGAGATCTATCAAACTACTTAGGTCTATGAGCAAAATGTTTCCAATTCTATTTTCTATTTATATTTCAAACCAGCTGAACTTGACAGTTGATTAATTTTGTTCTTTTTTGTTTCTTATTGATTTTGAGTCAGCTAAATAGTATATAGTTATAAAATACTTTTAGTAAGAAATATGACTTTATGGAAAAATATCGAGTCAATTCATCGAACTCTTCTAGTTCACAAATTTTAGGAACCTGAATTTTATAGTAAAAACCTTTAAGTATCTATAAGTTCGGTATTCACTGAACTGACATTTTTATTGAACAAAACATCAAACTACTTAATTTGATTACCAAAAATAAGGCAATTACCTATTTATCGAACATCCGCTGTGCCTTGACTAAGTTTAATGATCCTTAAAATATATTCTCGAATATTCTTCCCCAAAATACCCCAGATAATGAGAACGGGAGCGTAATGGTTGAGATTAAGACGTAAAGATACTCAGATACGGCCTCATTAAGGCCCTCATGCATCTATGGATGTAGGACGGACATTCAGTTGATACGCAGCGGGAGTTAATGATGTTTCTCTAATGGATCACGCCCGTATTACTTTACTACATTATACGCACTATACGTAGTTATTATTATGGAGAAGAGTGGTTTATGTATACATAGAATAAAATATAATAAGAGGGAAATATAATAAATAAGATATATTTAAGAGCGTTTACGTGCTTCAAGGGACATGTTAAGAGGTAGGTCTAGGTTGTAGTATCAGCATAGTTGACAATCATTACGGATAGTGAGAGCCCTCAAAAGTCTAATCAAAATTATATCGCAGCGCACACCAAGAAGGGTCCTAATTGCGGAAAGCTGCCTACATACGATTACCTACTATAGTACAGTTTAGATATAAATTAAGTTGGTATTTTATTTTACCTTCCAAAACCACGCGAGAAGACTATGCAAGTAATATATTATGTATGATGAAGGTAAGCGTGTAGGCGTAGCTAGATTTTGGTCTGGGAAAATACAATTAAGGTTTTATTTATTTTGTGGCCACACGAAAGAAGAAGACAAGAATTAAGACGAATTAATGTTTATTATTTGGGTTCCTATAAACTGCCTAAGAGCAAATAAGTAAGAAAATCAACCGAGTAAATTTAATTAAGTACAGACAAGTGCACTGCGTGGGAACACAATAGTCATGACGCCCATTAAACGGGCCTGATAATTGAAAAGCGTAGGAGCAATTCTGCAACTCCTTAAGAAGTAAGTAACTGATGATGCATCAGCGAAAAGGTTGAAGTTTTATTGTGACCGTTTATAGCAGTAAAAGTGAAACGATGGCCGTAAAGTGAACAATTGTCGCGGACTACACTACCCTTGCGTTAATGTACAGTTTCTTAACGATGACACTGCTAAATGGGTTTTCTAAATACTCTTTTGGACTGCTGTATGAAGATTCATAGTACATTGAAAAAATGCGACGTTTTTTGTTTGATTCTTCTAGTTCATACTTCGCTTAATATTTTTAGTTAGATCAGATGTAAACTTTAACAAAATACAGATATACCTAACCAAAAATATCCTCTTTTCATTATTCCGTAACAATTAAACGTGATTTTAAATTACATTTTACAACACAAAGAAGAATGAAAAGGAGTAGAAAAAAAGGTGAACAACTTTCATCTTAGTAAAGTAATAGTCAATAAGTTAATGGTCAAACATTGGTATAATAAATACAAACAAACACTTCAAAAGAATTAATTACCATAATAACAGAGTCGATTACTGACTAATGTTGTTCAACAATAATTGTTTGAAATTAGTTCGGTACGTTTGGTCGTTCGTCGCAATAAATGAATGGTAATTAAGTATTGTTCGGTTTATTGCTTGTACATATTAATAAATTGTACGCCTAAACAGTCACGGTAATAAATATTTAACATTTTCATTTATTAGGAAATCGATTATCTTAATAATTTAATTTTGTAATTTAAACAAATTGATTTTTTGTTAACATTGAATTAGAATTGGAAAATTATGATTAAGTTAGTAAAAAGTAATAGAATTTTAAATTTCGATATTCAATTAGTTTTGTTGTTAAGTATTTTCTTTAAATTTAAAAAATATACATCTCGTGGTTCATTTTGATCATTTTATAGTTGGTAAGAGTGGAAAAACATAGGTACCTATTTAGCCTTTGGAAAATCCAAATAAAAATTGAATAATCATTGAGTTAATCGATTAATAGTCCAGTTAGCCTGTATAGGTAACGTTGATAACGTTAAAAATTGTAAATTAATTTGTTTTTGCTAACTGCTTAAGTATCTGTTATACTACTCTAACTTCTTCAAAGTACCTATACCCTAGCTTTTTTTTATTAAAAACTGTTGTGTTCCAATTTGAAGTGTGTCCCCCTTATCTAAGAACAAGGATCTCATCAAAAATTCAGCATGTGACTCTCGGGATGTATCCAATAAATCAGTTTTACAGCATTCCCGTGTCATTTCAGTCGTCGAACGACATAAAATGATAATTTTACTGCTCTCTCCTTCCGTCTCCAAAGTTTACGACAATTGTGAAATGTATCGACACTTCGAGTGACACCTCTGAGGTGGACTAGCTACCTTCAATAGATCCAATAGCCCTTAAATCAATGACAATAAGACTCAAAATCAGTACTGTATTTCAGCAACTGAAACGTCATCCATTGGAACATATGGCACATTCCCCTCTCCCGTCTGTCTCTAAACCAGATCTCCCCAAAACAGATATTTTAAAAAAAGAAACTCATAAAGTCATCAATCATTCAGCTGATTTTGTCGTTAAATTTTGAATAATGGATTCCAGATTTAAATTCCAGAACTTCCAAAATATGCTCCAAAGTTTTTCAGTTTTATTGTTTGTTTTTATTTGGTCATCCAATAATAGATTATACTCTTCCTATCGGTATGATTTTTTAAAACTTAACTGATTGATGTTATTATAAATTCTAATAAAATACTCTCAATGAAAATCGTCACAGTTTGGCCAAATTGGAAAATAATTTCAATCAATAAATAAAATGGCACCTTACTGCCTGGCAGTAAGGCATTAAGGTACTAGGTACTAGCCAGACTACCAGGTAATTATTTGATATCTAATATTGTACCTGCAAAAGAAAATACCCCTGTACCTAGTATCAATATACTCTGCAGTTATGCAAGTACTTTTAGCATTAACAACTCAAACAAGGTTTACTAATTACCTGCCCAGCCCACATGTCCTCATCAAATGCTTAGACCATCGGTAATTCAGACAATTTGATTATCTCGGCACGCCACCGGTACATTTTACGACCCTATATTTCCTGATTAGGACCACTGGGCCGCTCCACCTCCTCTAATAAACTAAGATCATTGGAGATTCAATGCCTCGATAAGTACTTTTTACCTTAAGAATTAGAAATGCATTTGTGACCATAACGAGTCTTGTTTAGGAGACGTTAATTGGAAGTCCAAAAAATATAGGATAAATGTATTGAATTTTGTATTTTTACCTATAAAATAACAATCAGAATGCATTTGTGATCATAATAAGTCTTGTTTTAAAAACGATAATTAAGTAGAAGACCTTTGCCCAGTAGTGGGACGATGTGGGTTAAAAAAGTAGAAGTCCAAAAAAATTAAAGAAAAATGTATTGTAAATGGTTTTAACAATCAGATCCAGTTTGCGTCTTTTCTGCGAGGTTAAGTTAGATTTTTAAGGTGTCTAACTATCCGTTATGATTATTGATGATGTTAGTAAGACCGTGATATGCTTTCCACTAACTTATTTATTTAGCACGGACTTAAAAACTACTTCAGATTTCAAATAATTGATTTTGAATCCGTGTCCGTTACCACTTAGCTATAGCGCTTTATATAAGGAAAAACACTCTAATTTTTTAAAATTAATAACAGTACAATTTAAAAGTAGAACAATAAAGATCGTATGCAAATCAAGGGCTCATGAAAAGCAATCGTGTCGACCTCTTGAAGCGAAAAACACATTAAAACAAACATGACTGTAAAAATAAATCTAACTGCCTATAAAAAGTGCCATAACTATCACTTAAACGCCATTGTAGTGGGCTACGACAAATAATCTTAAACATACGAGAAACAACAGTAGTTGTTGTAAATATTTCTATTATGGTAATTCTATATGTATGAATTTAATGTTTTATATGTAGATGATAATATTATTTAGTTATATGTGTAAAGTATATGTATTTTATATTTATTACATGAGATTTCCGTGTTCAATATTCTTTGACCGTTGTGTTTTTCACTTCTGCTGATTTTCATTGCCTCTTAAGCTTTTTGGATATTTATTGCTAGTTGCTCCAAAAGTTTATTATTACAGTACAGCTTATAAAACGCGTTTAAATCTAGTTATTTCAAAAAATGCTTTTCAATACATCCGCCTCAAAAAACCCAAAATAAAAGTCAATTTAAAATCAATATCAATTCAATACCACTTTACAATAAATTCTAATGACCGAAGTTGTTCGTATACATGTTGTTGGGTATATAATCTGTATCTGGTGCGGTGGCGACCTTACCCAATAATAATAAAGGCAGTTTATTAGACATCTCGCCACGAGGTGTTATCGGCTTCAATTAAATATCATTTTTATTAGGAATCGTTCGAAACGCCCTGCGGCCACTTTATTTCTTTAAGCATATTTTATGTACTGCCGCAGATTTTACGACTTTACCGGACAATGTATAAAGAACATAAAATATTTACCAATTTTTAATCCATTATCACTCTGGCTGCCAATCCATTAATCTGAAAAAAAAAGAATAAAATTATAAACATTTGAAATATAAAATAGTGACTAATCGTGGCAGAAGGTTAACGACTCAAATAAATATAATTAAGAATCTCATATCAAAACATAAAGAGATCATATAAATAAATCATTGTTAAAAAAAACTGTTGATACTATTATTTATTTAATAGTTAAAAAAACATGATGAACCATAAAATGTGATGTGAGCCCGTGGGTATTCACAACAATGAATAAGAAAAAAAGTTCACGGAGCAAAACGGAGATCGCTTTTCTTCAATGGTTACTTTATATGCAAATTCCTTGCAATAAAAAGGGAACCCTTCTTTCCTAGCTTTACATAAAGAGCGCAAGTCTCGAATCCAACGTTTTATGTATTCGCGAATCGAGTTCGTTTTATTGGTATCGACTATCGATTCGATTCGTCCGTATTTGAGAATTCGGAAGTAATACCCTGCTATTTCCAGTTTTCGTCTGCTAAACTCGTGCCTATTCGTTCGCAATCAAATTTTGATTGCCTTGTATAAAGCTTTCATTTATATGCAGTTGCTTTTGATACGGTTAATCAAATGGGCTTATATTACATAAACTCTTCAAAATTACAAGAAGACATTTAATCTTCCGTGATCGATAATGATTTATGTTTGTCAGGTTGGTAAGGGCAATAAGGAAATGTATATTACAATAATGGAAGGTAATTTTGTTAAAGTAATCTGCTTTAGCAGTTGTAAATAATGAAACGAACTATCTACGTAACAAAAATGCTTTGTTAGTTGTGGTTATTTGCGTATTTATAATAACTGAACCTCACGGTTTCACCCGTGTATACTTCCTTATGTATTAAACCTTTCTCTTGTATTACTCTATCTATTGATGAAAATTGCATCGGTACTTAAAAATATCTAAGTACTTAATTTCTTTTTTGTTTTTTTCTTTTATGTATTGTGGTGTATAACTGGTTTTTTAATGGTTTAACGGGCAGAGAGCTAAAAGTTTTGTTATGTAGAGATGAATATATAGAATGTATGTAACATAGCAAAAGGTTCACGGTAGGTGACTACCAACTGAAAGTCGTATTTTCTAGTATGTTGGAGATTACATTCTCTGGAGACGGTGTAAGGGCAAGAGTCACGTTTGTGCTCCCGACAAGGATCTTATATTTCCATAAAACGTACATTTTACGAGCACACCTATACAATATATACTTATTTACATCGTGTCCAGCTTTCCCTTGAATTGTAACAAATGCTGGATGTTAGGAATTGTATAGTAGGTACTTATTTTGATGAAAAAGCCTTGGTCTGAGATAAGATGTATTTGAAAAAAGGAAATTGAGAATTTAGAAATTAATATTAAAAAATTATATTACTAACGTGAAGTTATATATTAACGCTCTAGTTAACGCGTGAGTGCTTTAGCTTGCAATCAACTCTATCTAGGTAAGTATATCTTTTTGGTACATTAATAGATATAAAAAATATTATATATTATGTTAGTTTATAAATATTATTGTATATTTTACAAAAATAAATAGATAATTTCCTAATAAAATGAATCACTTATGTAACCTCATAAAATTTCCTGAAAATATATTTAGCTTAATTTAGCTAACAAAATTTTAAGTGGTTTTATTACATTCGTATTTCAGCATGCTACTTATTTAATGCATCACATAAAATTTTGGACATCGAATAAGATGTTGTTCTTTTTTTAATGGTACTTAAACTTGACATATCGAAATGGAGTAATTAATTTTAACTATAAGCCACAAACGAAAATATTATAATAAATTTAAAATACGAAAGAAAAGCGAGTAAAATCTTTCACCAGATTACAAATCTAAATTATGACATAGAGATTATAAACAGGGGAACGTCCAAGATCTAGTTTACGATCTAAGCTTTAATAAAAATATCTAATGACATTCCGACATCGTGTTCTATGTTACCTACACCCATGTTCAATCTAACTCTCCCACTATTCATAAAAATGATATACACATCTATCCAATTACTCGCACGCTTTCATAATTTCTTTTTACGAAAACACCGATTCAATCTCTTACATAAATTATTACCTAAACAAAATATTAAATATCACCGTTTTTTATCCCAACAAACATGTAACTAGAACCGTGTTGGCTTCACTATAAACTTCATAACAAACTGCCACGCATGGCCATATCTTGTGTATATTATGAGCTTTTTCGTTTAAGCCACAGCGATTAATATCTCATTTTCAAATGTCACTAGTGGAAAAACTATGCAATGAAAATTCATTCCTATACTCTTGAATGCAAAGACGAATATCGTATAAAAATATCTGATATGTAACCTTTTATATGCAAGAAAGTAACGCCCTTTGGATGTTTTACTTAACTGTTAATAACATAAAGGTGTAGATATAAAATGCCGACTTATTTGACTCGAAATGTACCTATTATTTTAAGAAATCATGATCTTATTTTAAAAGCTACATTTTTATCTCCTTTTAAGAAGTAAGGCGTACGTTCGAGTTAATGTAAAGCTTGTATTTTAAGCTTTTAAAACGTAATTATGGGAGGTAGATAGTACACTTGTATATTACTAAAATACATTATAGAGAAAGTAGCCACGAGTATGCAGTCTTTTTCATAAAGTTACATACACACAGTCGCCATTTAGATATATTATTAGATCTCCTACTGCATAATATCTTACAGATACTTAAGATATTCCTTGAAAGTCCAAGACAAGGTGCCTTTATGTACATAAGTGTTGATTCTAGTTCAGTTTTTATAGTTAAAGCGTACGAGCCGAAAGGAGGGAACTATAAAACAGTCCCACCACCCACTGTAGAGTGCATCACTCAGCACACTAATAAACCTTACCCCTCAAGTTCTCATTACGACAAAGTTGCACGAACATCTAAATTACCTATTGAAACAACTGTCCGTTTGAGTTATAGTAACATAAATTAACGTCGATATATAACCATTTTTGTGTTCCTTTGAGATGTTTAAATAAGTTGTATGGATCTTGATTAAGACTCAATTATTAAGTTGGAATGGTTGATTTACATTCAAAGCCGCAGCGTGTTGAATAGATAGGAATATTATTCATTTAGACACTCTAAGAAACGAATGATTGATTATCATTTATATGTAAGAGTACACTTGAAAGCAAAATGAATCCAGAATAATATGATTGGATGTTGGAAAATCTTTTTAGGAGATTAAAGTTTTGGAAAGTATTCGATAATCCGTTTTATAAATTCTACATAAGTTAAAGCACCGAGAATTAAAGTAATTTATGGATTTAAAATGAAAAATGTTTTTAATTAAACGTTTATTTTAATGTCGTAAGTGTTAAAGTTCCCAAAGTCCTTTTAAAGCATAAATAAGGAATGTTAAAATAATTTCTGAATAAAAAGTATCTGATTATGGTAATAACGTTCCATTACCGGTTTCGATGCGATTGCGCCGTGACAGGCAATTTTGTATCCAATTTTATTGGAAAACTTTATATTCAACGTTTAAATCTGTGCAGTTTTATATGGAGATACATAATTGTATATTTGTTTATGTGAATAAACACGGCATTGGTTTACCAAAGGTACCGAAAGATAATGTTTATTAGACATGAAAACCAAGAGTTTAACGAAGGTTAATATAATAGTACCTTTTATCCAAATCAATATACTAATTATATTTAGTAATGTTTGTATTCTCTACATTTTGGACATTGCCTAAGAGTTTATGATAGCTATATCGTACATGTAAGCAAATACAAGTAATAAGAAAAGCAAGACATTCGACCGTTGTAGGGTCGGCCAACGCTATGTCACGTTCGCATCGACGTTAGCATTTCTTTTGTGAACGCCCCGAATTGCCGACATAAAACTCGGAAACCTGTTTTTCTACGTGATATTTTTACTGCTTACATTTATATATACCTATATTCTTATCAAAGCTAGATCGGTCCCTTTCTATTGTACCCGAAGAAATATCGTAAAAATGTACCGAAGCAGTTTCTGCGCAAATATAAAGGAACTTTTCGAGTTTCGTAATTAATGTTGCAAGAAGATATCGTTGGGAAAAGTTTTTTCATCACGTTTGAGGAGGCGGTGCGTAATGAGCGCCCCCGTAGCGTCACATCGTAAAAACACCATACAACTTAATAAATAAAGGTTGAAATTCGTAAAGATTTATCACGAGGTCGTGTTGCGATTCGTGACCGAGGCCCGGAGCTTGTTTTTGCAGGATAAAGCAGTAAAATAGAGATATATATCATAGGAGCGGTTTGCGGTACGCCTCTATATTTACCAAAGTTTCTGTTTGAAATATTTTGACATTTCTCGGTAGACACGCTAAATTGGATACGAATGGAACACACGCCGGCTCCTTCGGGGAATATCATATGACACGTTGAGCATAATAAATATGAAAACTTAGAGATAAGTTACTTTTTTATGTCTACAATGATGGATAAAAAATATTGATATTAGGTTATCATTACCAATTCGTATTGGAAAAGTGATTACACATATTCCTCGTCACTTTACCAAACCTAGATAGAGTCGGGAAAGAAGCCATCTTACAGGATCTTATCTGCCGATACATACACACTGGCTGTGATGACTATTGATAAATTTTCTTTATATTATTTAGCTAGAGTCTTTTGTCAATCATCTTATCTAAATGATTTCTACGTTACAGACACAAAGCTTAGGAGTCAATATAAACCATGTCATTGAAAAGATTTTAGAAATAAAGTTATAGGTACCTATACATAACTACAATTCATGTGTAAGCTTATAGTAACTTTCATATTCTTTAAATTCTAAATAACACCATAGTATTTACTCTACCTATAAGTTTTACAAAGACATAGTAGCAACATTTTGTTCCTTCGACATTACATTTGCAGTTTAAATTCTAAACAACGGTGTAACATTCATCCCACGTATTCGGTCTCAGGTGATATCAAGAGATACACGGCGGTCCAAGTTTTATTGTTATTCCCACTTTGCGAATTGAATTTGAAACAAGCCAGGGCATTCGATCGATGTCGCTTCTCTGCAACGTTGGAAATTTTATCTAAGGTTATTTTTTAGAGTGAAACTTTAAAATTGTAGAAGAAAGAATTATATTTACGTATTATATTACTGCATACTATTAAAATGTATATACTGATATGAAAACAGTTTCAATTTCTGAAATAGGTACATACTTAGAAAAGAACGAAACTAAACATACGAATTAGTCAAATATCAATTGTATTTACCTAACATTTTAATGGTGAAGCAAGGTGAAAGATTTTATTCTAACAACATTTGTTGGCTTTATGATTTACTAAAACAATACAATTTTATAAACCTAAGCACGATCCAACATTACAATTACACACTGCAAAATTATAAATAGAATGCACGAATAAGCTTAGAATTTAATAAAGTTTTCATCTTCCTTTTGTTCAATTTTAATTATGTTAGAATTCTTTGAGATTCCGGCTTACTTTGCCGCTATTATCTTCCGCGTTTTATCTCTTTTGTAATCTTGTTAAGAGCCCCCTACCCTCTAGCTTCGAGGGAAGCAATAACGGCGAAACGACGGTTTTCGTAGCTTTCACTAAGCCATGTATTAAATAGAAATTCTTGGATAAATTAGTTTATTTACACCTATATATATTTGTGTTATTATATACGTAAGTATTGAGAATATAAATGACAGATTCTAAGCCCCCCAAATACATAGATTCAATGTTTCTTCACGCTTAGACATGACGCCAACTTCTAAACCTGCATTATATGTCTGGAATATCATGTATTTATTTATTTATGCTGCACCAACAGCGTTTACACAAAACAATCTTAATAATATAAAATAACAAATCAGGTCTTGTACGGTGTGCAACACCTTTACAGGCGCAATCAATCGTATTCCTCTGGTTTCTAGTTTTTGAGACAAACCCTGAACCTAACAAGCGTGCTCGCAAGAGAGTAGAATCATAAACGAAAGAGACCAGATACAATCTCGTCGTGATTCATATTCAAGGAGTAGAATTTACAAATTACAATCAAAAGTCAAAATCATCCTAAAAGAATCCTATCCTATCCTCACATGGAAGTGTTAATATAATTTGTTCCTCCAAAACTTCTATAGTTGACAAATCCGTGACATAAAAATATACTCTGTGAGTGTTTGTCACTGTATTGTCACCATGACAGAACAACAATGATATTTTGACATTACTTTGAACAGATATCATGATATTGCAATTTGTAAGATTTTTTTAGAATATGATTTAAAATGCCTTTTAGATGTTGGCCTATTGTTATAAAATGTTGTTTCTGTATAAATGATTTGAAGGCTGCCACGGCAATGATTATTGTGATTAGTATAGTTAAGTGTTTTATTGATAAATAAGTGTACTTGATAGACCACCCAAGATTTGTATTGTTTGATAAAATTTACTACTACATGGTTGCGGGTTCGATTCCCATGTGATTTAAATAATTGTCTGATCCATAAATATTTCGGTCTGGGCGTGTGTGCCTAGTTGATACCCTATATACTTGTAATAAACCTAGGTCAATTGCTACTTAAGATAGAGCGATGATTATGTTATGTTATAAATGCATAAGCTAGTTTATAATAAGACCACTTTTTACTTGTTGTTTTTCATAATAAAAATGTATACATAAATCAAACCAAGTTATCTGGTATTGGGTAGATTATATAAGAGAAATAAGTATATATTTTCACAGGCAACTAGCCCAGCTATATCGTGGTGCGTAGTGCGACATGCTTACGTGTTACGTACATTTTGTTATGTAACTTCAGCGAGTCACCGATCGGATGTTATCGATATACAAATAAACAATGTGGTGAGTTCACAGTTATAGTTCTTCTTAATCATTTTCTTTTATACCTTTTGTTCCATGTTTCATTAGACTGGTTGAAACTATGATCATTTTATACATAAGTACGTTACTTTCGACGCTCTTACGGTGAAGGAAAACATCGTAAGGAAACTTACACACACCTGGGAGGAAATTCTAAGGTTGTGTGTGAAGTCGACCAACTCGCACTTGGCCAGCGTGGTTGACTAAGGCCTAATCACCTTTATTCAGGGTAGGCTCGAGCCCCTCGCTGGGGACATTATATGAGCTGATGAGGATGATAGTATGATCATATTCAAGCTCTAAATACGATTGTCATCTGTCTGTGAGCAGTTTCTGATACCCTAGATACAAGTTTCGAACTTAATTAGGGGTCAGTTACTATAATGAGAGGATACAGTGAATGATTGTTATGTTGTTTTGAACGATATGAAATTTATAAGATAAGTTAAAAAATAAACGAGATACAAGCGACGCCCGCCCAGTGGTTTTACCCACGCTGAACCTTATCCAACTGAAAAATCAGAATAGAACAAACTTAGCCTAATCGCTTCGGTCTTTTGTCTAGTCTATCTTTGTACAAAATTTCATCAACATCAGTAACAGGCGGCATAATTTTGAAAGCGAATAGAAATAGTTTCGCAATTTTTAAACATTTAATTGAGGTTTTAATTTTTTTTTTCCTATTTTACAGTTATCCTTTGGATTTGGAACCAATGCCGGCCAAGGGCCTTCTTGTTTATCAGACAAAAGTGATAATAATAAAACAAGTTTACGTATAGAAACTCCTCAAGATGATTCACTATACGGTGCTATTCTAAAGTATGGAGGAGGGGTGGTGCTGTTCATCGATATAGTATATTTAATGATTAGTGTTCATTTTCTTGTTAAATTGTTTCGGGTGAGTGTTCTATGAAAAATATATTCATGAGGTCTTGATTTCAATTGTTACAAACAAACATTCAAAGCTTTCCTCTTTGTCATATTAATATTACTAATATAGATTAGTTAATAAATAATATTAAATCGGAACAATCGCGTGCAAACAAAACGGAAAAGCTTTGGGAAAATACTTATTTGTTCGGAAAATTAGCTTTTTACGTAACCTAATTGTGAAAATAATTGAACTCACAGTTACATTTGAAAACATTTATCGTATTAGTAAACTTCTTCAATACAATTCAAAGTTTATTTTTCGCTATTATCTCTAATTTATTTATCTCTATTAAGTTAATTGTGAGTTATTTTTTCAGGGAGTGTACAAGAAGGCCGCGAAACTATTTGTATGGACGTCATTTATATCAATATTTACATCGTTTATATACACACTCGTGTATATAAGTGCCTGTGTTGGGATCAGTGGATCTTTTCCTATTTTAGAAGTATTATTTGCATTGATGGACTTATTTCGTGAGTATAAAAAATATAGCTACTTGCCCGTGGTCACCTACTTCTCTCCTTACCGGGCCAGATGGGAATAAAAAGTTTCATCTGGCCCGGTACCGAGCCAAGCTACCGGGGCTTTCCTGCACATTTTTTTTATTTTAAGGGCCTATTTCACAATCAAGTAAAGTTACTCACCAAGTAAAGTTAGTTTTGTCTTTTTCTTACTTTATATCACGTCACATAGACAAAACTTGTGAGTAGCTACTCGGAATCTTACTTGAAGATGGTGAAATAGGCCCTAAATGTTGTACTCGTATGTCAGATTATGTTAAGTAGAATAAACTGTTTTTATAATAATATTGCTTTTCTTTTCAGTTTGGTTGTACTTTCTAACAGTAGTACATTCTTTTACTGAGGGTGCCAACAGTTCATTCCAAGGACAAGTTTAAATAATAACCACATTTTTTTTGTATAGGTACATATATTATCTAATTTTATTATCATTCAAAAAGTGATGCATAAAAAATACAATATTTTTATCGATATTTTTGTTTTATTTTCATAGTTTGTACTTTCACAGCTAGTATCAGTTTACACTAATATTATAAAGATAAAATAATCATTCACTACATCATATCATTATAGTAACTGACCTCTAACTAAGTTTGTAACTTGTATCTAGGGTATCAGAAACTACGCACACATTCACACACACACCCAGACCGAGATAAGCATTTGTGACACATTATCTCGGGAGCGAGGACTACGTGGGTTAGACCGCGGGACGCTGCTGGTAAAAACGTCTTGATGCTAAAGCCGCGAACCCACCGCCACGCACGCTACGCCCACGGTCCACGGCCACGCAGCTCAGCTACGTTGAGCTATAGCCGAGTCAGCCACGAATGTATCAATGACGTCATTTTCGTGCGTAGCGTGTGCGTGTACTTCGGTGGGTTTTACCTCATACATTTTCATAGAAAGCGAAGCTACGTGCGTAGCGTGTGCGTGTACTTCGGTGGTTTGAGCCTTAATCCAGGCCATTATGTTCTACTTCACAAAATTCTAGTCTATGAAAAGTAAACAGAGACAATGCTTATATCTTTTTTTACAATGTCAAAATTATGCCAATCCATCGTCAATATATTGTGATTGTTTATAAACATTTTTTTACCAAATTATTGACTAACAAATCATGTGAATGGAATAACTCCAATATTTGTTATTTTTCACAATTTTATAATTAAAGCCACACTTAGTATTTATTGGAAAACAACGAAAAATAATTAAAGAAATAAATAATAATAATGTGTGCATATTTTACAAAAGTTGGTGGAATATGCTGTATCTGTACAAAAAACCCGAGAATAGCATGTTTATTAATCATTGTGTGGAGCATAGTTTAGTATCATTTTCTATTTTTTATTTACTTTACATACATTCTGTATTTAAGACTTGATAAAGCAAAGTATCGGCTTGTTAGATTCCAATATACCCAGCCCCGCGGCTTCACCTCTGTAGTTCCCGTTTCTGTAGGAATTTCGGGATAAAACATAGCCTATGATCTTTCCCGGAACATAAGCTACCCCTGTACCAAATTTCAAGTCAATCGGTTCAGTAGTTTAGCCGTAAAAGGGTAACAGACAGACAGAGTTACTTTCGCATTTATAATTTTAGTAGGAATAGTAGAAACTAGTAGAGATAGTAGGGACTTGTGGGGATAAATAATAATTTCCTTTGTTGTAGATAGCAGCATCATTACACATAAAATTACTGTGGACACCTGTATGCAACTACGAAGCATTAGATGACCAACTATCGGCCTATACAGACGTTACCCGATGGGTGCTATTTAGTCTCGAACTAATTTGGATCGCAAGCAGTTTTGCGTTTTTGTACGCAATATTTTTTGTAAGTATTTCACTAAATCTGGAAATGATATTTAAATAAATAAGTGAGAGTTCAATAGAACATTTAGACCACGATTATATCCCCTAAACAGTACTAAGATTTGTTTTTAGTTTTACATATAACAAAAACTAGTAGCGCTTCGCGGTTTCACCCGCGTAGTTCCTGTTCCCGTGGGAATAAGGCGATAAAATATAGCCTATGGCACGCACTGATAAATGAGCTCTCTATTAGTGAAAAAATTTTTGAAATCGGACCAGTAGTTTCGGAGCCTATTCGTTACAAACAAACAATCAAATCCTTTCTCTTTATAATATGAGTTTAGATAATATTAGAGGCATTATTTTTATCAGCAATTGGGTTTTAATTTTCTCAGTAATTTTGTATATGATACCATAAAGAAGTCATATAAACTTCGAAATAATAATCTTCATAAGCTACATAATAAGAAGAATTGTGTTGAAAATGTGTTTTCGTGTTTCAGCCATACCCAAGTACAGCAGATTTATTTATCGTATGTGGACTAATTACTTGTATTTTGGCATTGGTATATGCGATTATGCTATTAGTCCATTATTCTTATGGAACATGTTCTGATTATTTTGATGCAACTACAATTATCATAATTATATTAGGTAAGTTTTAATTTTTAGGATCTTTCTAGCTTACTAATTCGTATTGGACATCTATGAGGCACTGTTTGTAGGGTAGAGACTTTACCTAGCCAAAAGTTACGGATTCGATTCCCATTAGTTCAAAAGCGTCATCATGCCAAGAATTAATATGCGGTTTATTTCTGATATCTAGAGTCCTCAAAAGGCGAACAAAATTATCGCAGCCTAACTGTGAAAAAGTAACTTACATTTAGTACATGCCCTAGATAAAAAATAAAATTGTTTTTTTTTTTTGTTATAGTATGGTGTTACTGCTTACCAACTGTCAACGAGTATTCAAGTCAATCCACAAAGTGACTCGTTGAATAACTAAAATCATATACTGTATTTAGATTACATAAATATACAATTTTCCTGGTAGTTCTTTTTTTTGTTTTTTTTTTTTGCCTTTACGCTACTTCGAAGTAGCGTAAAGGCCAAAAAAGAAGCCAAAGAATCTCGTAATCGTTCTTTCTTTTAGTTTCATGGTAAAGGCAATAAAACTTAAGGGCTTTGAAGATTTTGGCAATATAATCTTACAAATAATGATCTCAATCACTACATAGTATAAATCAAAGTCGCTTTCTCTGTCCCTATGCCCCTATGTATGCTTAAACCTTTAAAACTAAGCAACGGATTTTGATGTGGTTTTCAGTAATAGATGGAGTAATTCAAGAGGAAGGCTTTTAGTATAATTTTATCCCCACATTCCCACGGGATACTACGGGAACTACGCGGGTAAAACCGTGGGGCACAACTAGTAATAAATAAACCACGGACATAAGAAAACATATTGACAATCAAGAGCAAGTTTGTCAAAATCATTCTTTTTATGAGCGATGATGTTCTTCTGACTTTAGATAGCATGTGAAAAAAATTAAAAGGTTAATGTTTTGGAAAATAATATTTACTTAACTAACTTGCAGTAAATAAAGACTCTAAATCTATGTGTTGAAGTTTTAACTGGTTCTAGTAATTTTATATGAAACAAAATTAAAAATGGTGTGGCTTGATAAACTACCCACTGTATTAACTTGCTGTTATTTCTTCGACCTCAGGGGTGGCAGTGCTCTTATTGCTATGTTTGGAATCGTAAGTAACATAATATATCATAATCATTTACAACATCATCTCATTATAGTAACTGACCCCTAACTATGTTCGTGACTTGTATCTAGGGTATCAGAAACTACGCACACACTCATTCACACACACACCCAGACTGAGATAAACATTTGTGGTTCACACAAATATTCACCATATTCTTATATATAAGTACTTACATTTAGTATTTCACTAATGAAAATTACTGTGTAGCGTGAATATGGCATGAAAATATTACTAAATTTCCTACTTTTGTGTGAGCTTATACGGAAAATTCGTGGGTAGAGCGATGCATGCTTGTTATCTGAAATTTGCTCAAAATTGTTCTTCTTCTATCGTGTCAATGGCCACAAAATATATAGAAAAATAAAATAACCAAACTACATAGTAATGACGCCTATTCTTCTTAACCTCTAATAGTAATAATGATAGTGAAACTGCAGCGGGGCGCTGCTAGTAACCAATATAAAAAAAAGGTAGCACTCCGGGAGTGCCGGCAGAAGTGAAAACTTCAATATTAACGTTGTGTTTAATTATAAGTATAAAAGTACTATCATTTATGAGGTAGAATACAATGTTTGTTTCTTACTTCAGTTATCATAAACGTCACGTGATGCTGATCTTACGCTTTTTCGATCAGCATCACGTGACCCTGACGCGAGTTTGAAAGTTTTTACCCATACAAAAAAAGTGCTCAGCGCCGCTAAAGAAGTTTTCACTTCAAAAATGGAAAACATTTGACGATTGCCCAGAACAGTTAGATCATCGAACTGCTAGTCAAATTAGATGGAATATAGGATACATATACCAGCCACAAATCAGTACCAGATACTTACTTACTACATAATCTTTTTTTAAAAATTCTCTTTTTTTTCAGTTATCTCAAACTGTAGGTATTTACTCTCTATTAAGTATACGCAATTGTTTTGAGGAAGAATCCACTATTAAATATTATATTGTTATAATGATAAAAATGTATTTGTTTGCGGATGCATTACATACAATTACATGTATTATTTTTCTTATTGGAATCTGTACCGTAAGTGGAACTTCTGTTGAACTTAATTTTTAGTAAAAGTAGGTACATAAATTGTAATAATTTAGAATGAAAATAACATAGTGTTTCACACAGAGAACAGAGAAGATTAAAGATTCACTTATGTGTCTTGAACATTATACATTACAAAAATCCCTCCACTAAGACGAACCTAGGACCGTAGTAGTCAAAGTTGTACATTTAAGTTTTTAAACAAACAAAGGTTGTCTGGTAGAGATTGCTCTCAGCAATAAGACCGCCTTTGCCCATGTACCAAATGTTTTTGTCTAACTGTTTCTGCAATATGTCCTTGTGTGTGTATGTGCAATAAAGAATATCTATCTATCTATCTATTAACCTTTAATTAACCCCATTTTTACAGAAATGGATGATAGCGGCAACAATTTACATTTACATGTCATTATGCAAAATGGTATTGTGTGTTATAATATTATCTGGGGGCACGGTAGTGCCCCCCGCCAAGTCGAGCGCGAAGCAAACACTGCCGTACCATCCTTTACAGGAACCCTTTCGCCGCATTTTCAGGCTCCTATTTGAGAACCTCTGGATAAGCCCAGAACGCTGAAATTTTCGTCATCCAGTAAGCTATACAATCACATACTTAAAATAAAATTTCAAGTCTGTAGGTAATTTAGTTCCGAAGTTAAGCGAATGCAAAGTTTCGTATTTATGACAGACACTCACTCACTCACTCACTCACTCACTCACTCACTCATGATCATCAAAATAGAACTAGTACTTCCCATAAACCTAGAGAGCTGAAATTTGGTACAGAGTTAGGGTTTAATGGCCACATAAAGGGAAAACTATAAAAACTAGGATAATCGAACGGGAACGGGAATTATACGGGATCGGGAACGGGAATTGTAACTCAAGAACGGCTGAACTGATTTGGCTGGAAATTGGTGGGGAGGTAGCTTAGAACCAGGAAAAGGACAAAGGATACCTTTAATCCCGAAATTCCCACGGGATTAGGAATGGGAATTTAAAAATCAAGAACGGCTGAATTGATTTGGCTTAAAATTGGTGGGGTGGTAGCTTAGAACCAGGAAAAGGACGTAGGATACCTTTAATCCCGAAATTCCCACGGGATTGGGAACGGGAATTTATAACACAAGAACGGCTCAACTGATTTGGCTGAAAATTGGTGGGGTGGTTGCTGAGAACCAGGAAAAGGACGTAGGATACGTATAATCCCGAAATTCCTACGAGATTGGGAACGGGAATTTATAACTCAAGAACGGCTCAACTGATTTAGCTGAAAATTGATGGGGTGGTTGCTGAGAACCAGGAAAAGGACGTAGGATACGTATAATCCCGAAATTCCCACGGGATTGGGAACGGGAATTTATAACTCAAGAAAGGCTCAACTGATTTGGCTGAAAAATTGGTGGGGAGATAGCTTAAAACCTTGAGAAGAACATAGAATACTTTTAATCTCGAAATTCCCACGGGATTGGGAACGGGAATTTATAGCTCAAGAACGGCTGAATTGATTTGGCTGAAAATTTGTGGGGAGGTAGCTTAGAACCAGGAGAAGCACATAGGATACTTTTTATCCCGAAATTCCCACGGAAACGTGAACAGGAACTACGCGGGTGAAATTGCAGGGCGCTTAGTAATAAAATACTACTCCTAAAAAGAAAAAAATGTGTCAAATAAGAAAATCTAATAAAAAAAATCAATATAAACACGTTTCAACAAAAATAAATGAAATCCCACCAAAAACATTCTGTAAAAAACTAGCCAAGTCTCGATGGAGCTGCTTGTTTATCTCTAAAAAGTAATGAAATCTAGACAAAGTCGTACCAAGTCTAAGGTTCCTTACTGCGATTTCTTTATTATTATAGTTAATGTTGTGTGACTTGGCCGTTGAACATTGTTTAAAACGTTAGTAGTGGGTACAAGTCAATTTTGTTTACACGTAATGTTGTAACATTATTAAAATACGCAGTTTTATCAAGCCTACAATTGACTGGATATTGAATCAACGTTTTTCAAGTGGCAATTTTCTATCGTCAATGGGTAGTGGTTCTGGCGACAGATTGGTGCAATAGTGTCATGGAGCACCTAGTTTTGTACCCTTGTGTACTTGTGTTCAGTGTATCCTTCAACGGCCAAGTCACACACCATTAACTATAATAATAAAGAAATCGCAGTAAGGAACCTTAGACTTGGTACGACTTTGTCTAGATTTCATTACTTTTTAGAGATAAACAAGCAGCTCCATCGAGACTTGGCTAGTTTTTTACAGAATGTTTTTGGTGGGATTCATTATTACTGTTTTCATCAATTTCAAAACAGACATTTATTGTTTCACGTATTATTGTAACCTCATGGGCAATTCTTCTATTTTTCTTGTGTGTAAGTATAATATATGAATTACCTACTAGCTCTGTCCCACGGTTATATCCCCATAGATCCCGATCCCTTGAGAATATCGGGACAAAACATAGCCTTTCCCGGACCATAAGCTAAATTTCTCCCAGTAAGTACTTACTAAATTTAAATTCAGGTTCAGTAGTTCAGGTTCTTAGTTTGGCGTGAAAAGATAACAGAGTTACTTCCGCAATTGTAATATTAGTAAGGATATAATAAATTATGGGAAGGTTCCCACTCAACGCACTAACGTATAATCGGTTAAGTGTGAACGCTCATCTGTTTTTCTATACATTTGTCTGTTCTGGCGCTACGCCACCGATAATACGCGACGCATGTTCCGTCAGATATGAACCATCCCTAATATACCAAAATATAAAAGTTATATCAAAATGGGCTGACTGTTTTCAGGATATGATATGACCAAAAATATCAACAACACGTGTGTGTTTGATAAGTTTAAATAAGTACTTATTATATATTTAAAGAAATACTTTTGTTAACATTTTATTTTATTTTTATATATACTTAAGTATAACTTTTATTTAATTTTGTATTTATCTTTCAGCGACTGTCTATTTCTTGATTGTGGTGAAAAGTTACAGAAATGAAGTATTGGGCAAATAGTCCTTAGTGAATCAGGCAAAGATTTAAAAATTTCTGCAATAAAAAAGGTTCAAAACTAATATTTACTTTGTTTTAATTCAGTACTTAGTAAGTGATTATAAAATTATATTTTTATTATTAACTAGCAGCGCCCCGCGGTTTCACCCGCGTAGTTCCCGTTCCCGTGGGAATACGGGGATAAATAATGGGTATACAGGGTGAATGTAGCTTTCTAATGAAAAAGAATTATTAAAATCGGGCCAGTACTTTTTGAGTTTATTCGTTACATATAAAAATACAAATCTTTCCTCTTTATAATATTATTATTATATTATATATACTAACTTAAGTGTAGATTTCACCAAGTAAGTAATGTAATTGGTAAGTAAGTAGTCGGTAATATTTGCTGTAAGTACCAATTTACTCTTCGATGCCTGCTTAAGGTAAATATTTCACAAGTTAGGTATAAACCTGTCTATCTGTCCCGATCTAAGATTCGGATAAAGTTTGTGTGTGCGCTCTTTAGACAGACAGATAGGAAGTTCTTTTTTCCCCTTGCCTCTTTTTTCCCTTTGCTAACTCAGTGTGCGCTTAGGTTACCACACATTTAAAAATCCAATACAATTCAGCTTATACCTACTTAAATAATTATAAACTTCGGTCATAATTTATTAGATATCTTCATTAAATGTTCGTTTGATCAAAGAGACCCGCCCTCAAGAGCATCGCATCAGCGTAAATGTCAGAACGTTATTCGAGGCTTTAATTAAAATACCTACAGACCCACCGCGTTGCTTGAAAAGGGTTAAAATGGCTTTTACAAAGCCCCTTATAGTGCAAGTCGTAAAGTTTAGGAAAGCATGCTAGTTAGATGTCTGTCGTCATCTGTTTTAGGTACCCTTGTCTTAAGAGATTACGATATTATAATTAAATTTAACCCCATTTGAAGTACTAAATAAATACATCCAATTTGGTATGCAACGGACCTGCCTGCCTAGCATGACTGTGCGTGATAAATGATATAGACACCACGAAATAATATCGATTTCGCGAGCATGACCAAATGAATATGGCGATTTGATAAAATTATATATGGCGGCTATATTTATTATATTTTGACAGTTGGATGTCAATAAATCGCTGTATCTATCGCGTTTTCGAAGTCATGCTAGCCTAGCTGGTATTTTCCTCTCTGAATTGTAGTTTATTGGTGTATGACGACGTCGCCCATACCTACAATGCAGAAAACTTAGTCACAATTGATACAGGATATTAGAAGAAAATGTTCACCGCTCACTCACCGTGCAAAACGCAGAAACATGAGCTGCTACTTCGTGCTTATATCGTAAGTATATGGTGCTTGGTTCAACCAGCCTATCTTCGACCTGTGATAGTCACAGTTCTACAACTACTAAATACTATCCATCCAAATTGGTATTGGTATGCAACGGACCTGGTATTTGTTAAATAATTGTAATTGTAGCTTTTGGTATATGACTAAAGTTGCCCATACCTACAATGCAGGAAACTTAGTCACAATTGATACAGGATATTAGAAGAAAATGTTCACCGCTCACTCACTGTGCAAAACCCAGAAACATGAGCTGCTACTTTACGTTAATATTTGTTATTTCTGTTAGTATGTGGTGCATGTTTAACCAGCCCATATTCTACAACTACTACTAAATAACATAACATATAAAATAACGTAAGTTAAAGTAAGGTCAGTCACGTCACACTCCCGACGGACGCGTAAAAGGAGCTGTAGATACTTTCCTATCTTATTTTTTAAGGAAAAAATACAAGTAGGTAATGTACAGTATGAAAGAAAGTTTCCATCCATGAGATAGTATCCCTCGAGTGCTCCTGACTTTTATTACTTTTTACACGTGATGTGAACAACGAATACTGCTTTCGAATCTTCAAATTTTTGAAACAAACTCACGTTTTTTATAGCTATATGACATATTGATATAAGCTAATAGAAAATTAGGTAGGTACTATAGGTATATGCAAGAAAAACAAATTTTAAGAGAACTAGAAAGAACTTTTTTACAAATGTTTATTAAGAAATGGTAAGTTGTGGTTATTAAAGGATTTTTAAAAAACTCATCCCTAAGTAAGTACCTCTCGTTGGTACCCAAGTTTAATTCTGTTGTGTCTATCTAAGTAATCACAAAACAACGTGGATGTCTGCCAGACATAATGTCTAGTCTAAATGATATTTTTACAACATAGAGACGTTGAACTGTTGTAATATTATAAAAATTTGTTTGTACCCACTACCCACCAATTTATTTCTTTGATTTTAACGGTATTGCTTAGTACGCGAAAAAAATATCATTATGTCCAAATTGGCGTCATCAGTGGTCGTATACTTAACATCATTCATTGACAGTCTTTAGTAATTAGTAATTTTAAGACTCAAAAGTCTTACAGTTGTATCAAACCTACGAAAAAGTTACCTATAGAAGTTAATATTTAGGTGGCTACCTACTCCAAGTAATACCTAAGATCTTAATAAAAAAACCTTCATTAAAATAAAGAATAAAAGACCGATGTTATTATAAAAACATTAGCTATTAAAACAAAACGAAATGACTCTTTGCTGGGTTTTTCCAACAAAAGGTCTAAGTACGTATTACATCGAAGGCCATCTGAAGTCCCTGTTCGTCCCTCGGGAGTTATTCATAACCGACATAAAACCCTCCCTCTCCCAGATATAAGAATATATTTTACTTGCAAAAGGAAATTTAGGGATCTTGCCTACTCTACATAGTTGTATAATATATTACTTTACTTACATACCATAAAAATAAAATATTTGTGTACACGAGGCTGTTACAAGATTTTTAACTTTATCTGTATGTACCTATAGGTTCTTAATAGTAGAGTAATAGTTTAGAATTAGTTTTTGAATTTAAAATTAGTTTAATTTACGCCTCTACATTTAAACCTACTAGAGTTTACTAAAGTAAAAATGTACCAACCTAATATTGTAATGTGACATATAATGAATAAATAAAGAAAACATGTTATCGATGAAAAATAACTACCTACGTAAAACGCAAGGATGATAATGATATTAGAATACTTAATATAAAAAATAAACCTAATATGTATACTTATTTATTAGAAAACAGAAATACGACTCTACCGCAACTCTACCTTTTTAATAGTTACATATCTTATTAGAAAATTGGGATGATATTGGTACAACAATTAATTATACAGGAATGTATAATAGTTATAGCTAAGTTATTGAGTAAATACTAGACTACAAGTCTAAATTACCTTTTTTAAAGAAAATATTTTTGGAAGGAAGGACCAAAACAACTCAAGAACATATTTTGTATTGATTGGGCAACGTCTACTTTATCTGTGTTAATAAATTATTGAACAATCACTTTTAGATTACCTATTTTAATTAGGTAAAATGAAATTGCCGACGGATAGTCAAAATTGCCTATCAATTAGTAGGTAAACACAAAAGAAAGGTAAAGTAAGGTCCATATCTAGGTATAATAAATGTATGAAATACTAAGAAAAAAATATTTAAATATCCTTTATTTTAAACTATTCCCCATTTAAAATTACCTATTTACCAACGCTTCAAGCGCCATCTATTACAAAATCAAAGATTAAAGCGAACGCAAAGCGCATGCGTGCCAAAAATGGCCGCCGCAATCAATACAGGGATGCCACCCTACCTCACCCCAGCGCTCAAATAATTTATCTTTTGCTCTGCGATATTCACTCTTAATACTCAGACAATAAGATTCAAGGAAAACAATAGTTGTATCTTGCTTGTATCTTTTGTTTACATGTTTCATTATAGTTAGATATATCTGGTAAGTGAGGAGGATTTTATAGGTGTAGTACCCCTAATGGGGGTGGTACGGGAATGGTACGCTTGAAAGTATTGTTCCAACAGGGCGGTTTGCTAAAAGCTTTGTTAGTTTGGGATGGGTGTACGTACTCGTACATATAGTAATATACATTATACTTAGTTGGACAATTAGGTCAAACCAATAGTTTGAGATAACAAGCCTGGTGTTTACTTTTATTTCTCTTCACTTTCCTGATATCATCAGAGAGTGAGAGAGAGTTTGCAGTTTAGTAGTATTGTGTGTACAGACCTTAGATAAAATATCTATTATAGTAAGTACAGATGAAGATGCTAGAGTCTCACAACTTATTTATTCATAAAACAAAAAATATGAGGTGTATGTAAAACTAATAATTTTGATTTTGCATCTAATGAATTGGAGCATAAAGAGCAGGCTTTATTATAAATAATAATAATCTACCATTTCAATACCTAAGTACACACAAATTATTTTAATTAAAAAATTGATATTGCTATGCAATTACCAAGTTCATCAACTTTGCTGTAAATTTTGATAAAAATCGTTTTCTCTTTTTTCACCTAAATTTTTTGCGAAGCTCTTTCGAATTCAATTTTTTATTAACTTTTTTAACTTATACTAGATGCTAAAAGATAATATCGCGAATTATATCTGGGTGAAATACATGTTGTTAATTGGTATTATAGATATGTATTTTAAGTTGATACATATAAACAAAAACTGACCATTAAAATGATTAATTACTTTTTTATGCACATACAGTACCTATTTCTATTTTACCCTAGTACTTAGGTAATTATTAGACCTATTATGTACCTATTAGATTTTTTGATATCCGCAATGATAAATTCTAATATAAAAAATCTACTAATTATTTCAGACCGCTTAACAATTGAAATAAGTATTTATTCAAAATATTCTATGGGCGATGAAATTGGGTACGTTTGTAATATACGTATTTTAAAACAAGTATTCTCATCAGTATAAAGCAAGATTGCAAGTGCTGCCATCTAGTAACATAGCCACTAAATATTTCGTGCTTTAAACAGTGAACCATAAACAAGACAGAGCTTTCCTAAGCTCTTCATCACTTGCTAACCAAAGTTTACTTTGAGAATGTATTTTTTTTATTTAGTAGGTACTTTCCCAATTTTATTTGAGTAAATGAAAATGTTTTTTTTTCTATCAATTTCTTAATGTGTTCTATCAATTTCTAAATATGTTACATTTTTTATTTTTCCAATTAAAGAAATACCTATTCATATATTTTTTTCATACTTTTTTCTTTACTTATTTTAATAATTTTTATCTAAGTTTGTATTACAAAAAATATTTGACTAAATTTAACGCAACGCCATCTGTGAGCGGCACGTAGTACTAAAAAGAGAATCTGTCATTGTACATCTTAGGTACAATAGCGACATCTATGGATGTATTTTTAAAACACTTTGAAGTAACGAAGGGCTTTGAGACTCCCAAAATAAGGTAGAGACTGATCGAAAGACGAAAAGTTTTACGTGTTTGTGCATAGATGTCAGAAAAATAAAAAAAATATTGAGTGTTAAATATTAAACATAACTTTTCGTGACTTTACTATTTCTTTTTTTGCGTATAAATTAATTGATTCTATACTAAACACGATAATTGCGTTTTTTTTTGCAATTTATCTTTTTAATAACATATTTAATAAATAATTGATTATATTTAATATACAAAATAGATTAAATATAATAAATGATTACTTATATTAAATCTACTTTTTTAACAAAAATAATATTTTATTAAAAAAAACGATTTTGTGAACTCTACCTAGGTAGAGTCACGGAGGTAGAACTCTCAAAAACCTCTACAAAATTCCTTACAAACATATCAATGAAAAACCCACTCTATTCCAAACACAAAAAGTTAAATTTAAATATTAAACAGATACAAAAACCCTACACTTGAAATCCGGTGGGTTACAAATTGGACAACCCAAATCAAATTTTCATTGGTTGACTTCGACATAAGTTCGACGCCATTTGCGAAGGGCCGTCTCTTTGAAGCCACGCCCACTCACTCTGCCGAAATGTTCCCGCCTTTTATATCCACCATGTTTGTCTACTGTCACAATTTGACGTATAACTTTGACGTAGCGCTTCAAGGCGGAGCGTCAAGTATAACGCTACAAAATTAAAAAGGTATCTTTACCGTACAATTTGCTTGCTTCACTGAACTTTTTAATTTGGTAGTTTTATAGTGAGAATTAATGATGACAGCTACTGGTTTGGTTGGGTACTTCTTTATGTTAGGGCGCCATACTTAGCAGTTTTTATATTGAAGAATGAAGATACAAATATAAGGTAGGAATAAGTTTAGGTATCAAACATTTTTAATAACCTAAATTATTTTAAAAATGTAGAAACTGTGTTTTAATTTATTAATTTATTCGCGAACGGGTTTTTCGCTCGTGTGTGGGCTGTTCCGTCCAGTGAATATTTTATGTTATAAGTATTGTTTTAATAAAATTAACACACATGTACATTCCACAAACACATTATTTATTAGAATATTATCATAGCTTTTTTTGTAAGGTAATCCATTCACGATAAAAATCAAGAACAAAATATTAAAAATTGGTTTTATTTGTTTATCTAAATTAGTGTCACGTTGATGTCTTTTGTATGTATGAAAATATAAGATGAATGTTACTTGTTACTGTAACTACTCAAAAAAATATTATGAATGTATTTTTTATTTAAGTACTCAGTAAACAAATAACAGTTATTAGGTAAGTAGGAACTTACACACAAATATACCTATCCAAAAAAAAGTTACTGCTTGAATGAGAAATATATGAAAAAAGCTTGTTTTTTTATCATATACTTCAGTGTCTTATATGTTTTACAATAACGTAAGTATATATTATTTAGTACTTTTACCTAGTAATAGCTACCACAAGTATAAGGTACTTATGAGCACACACTAAATTGCTTTTAATTAATTTCTAAGTACCCACCATAACTAAGTAGGTAATTCCAGTAGGTAGTGTGGAAACCAACTTAATAGATAGAATAGAGAAATTAAGACTGTTTAATTTCCTGTATAGGTATTAATCGTATCAGTAAGGTACTATATAAGTACTACATACTACTATATATAGATACTATATAAGGTACGTTGGTAAATACCTAGTTAGTTGCGGAAGCGAAATAATCACGAAACTTATATCATTAGTTCTAATAATGAGTAAGTACTTACCTTAACGTGCCCTGAAATTAATTGAATGGATAGTTTATAACGTAACTAGCTTTTACCCACTTTGTTCACGTGGAATAATTACTTCGGCAGAATTTGAGTTTTTATCCCTTTTCTCTCCATAGGGGGGAATTTCCAAAAATCCTCTCTAAGTGGTAGCCTACCCCATCAAACACACGTGCCAAATTTAAGGTTTCTACGGCCAGTAGTTTCGTCTGTGCGTTGTCTGTCAGTCAGTCAGTCAGTACATCACTCAGTAACGGAAGAGATTTTATAGATAGATAGAAAGTATATACTTATAGATAGATAGATTTATTTATTTAATTGTTTGGTAGGCATGTTATTTGAATTTTGTAGAAATGTTTATATTTTAATTAAAATATTACAGGTATAATAGGTATAACTTGAACTAAAGTAGGTACATGTCAAACAATCATACTTATGATATTTTTATACAAATTAACCAAGTAAGAAGAATCAAGAGTCATAAAACTACTTCATTTAAAAAAATAACATTATTCCAAATATATTTACTATAACGACTAAAAACGAAATGAAAATAGAAATCTAAAACCGCAACAAAAATTACAATTACAAACTTAAATAAAATCCGTTAAAATAGTTTTATTACAAAATTAAATACGTGGTAAAATTAAAACACTTTCGACACCGACTGTACCAGTACAAGTATATCTCTCGAAAAGTAAATCAGAATCGAACACGTAATACCTCGGACAGTAGTCGAGTCGCAAGTTAATTTCTCGCTTAGTTAACTTTACTACCGAACATTGATTGCTTATCGATTAGAAACCACGTTTCGCTACCTGTAATAACACAATCAATACTAGAAACGACCCGCGGTTTAACTCGCATTAACTCCTCTACTATTAGTTTTAGCGGGATGATATATATCCTATACCCTTCCTTGATAAATGGGCTATCTGACACTGGAAGAATTTTTAAAATCGGTCTTGTAATTTTTGAGATTTGGGCGTTCAAACAAACAAACTTTTCAGCTTTATAACATTAGTATAGATTTATTCTTTTCGAAACATCACGAGCTACGAGTTTACACAGAATGCTATTGTAATTAACTCGAGCCTCGATTTTATAGCAGCTATTGATTTAATTAAACACCAATAAATAGTTTAGCAATCTAATAATACTTAGGTGTGTTTTTATTTATAATTGGATCTATGAATAAAATAGTAATGTCTATTAGTCATTTATTGGTTTAAAGAGATAATTTTTAAATTTATTTTTTTCTAAACTATCTCTTTAAACATGAACTAAATTTAATTATAACGACTACATTTATACCTACATATTTCCTATTCAAAAAGTTTGAAAGAAAATAAAAGAAGCGTAAGTACCTATCATTTTTTTAAACAAAGGTTAAAAGTTTACTTTCAACATGGAGTGGAATAAAGCATATATAAATAAATATGAAAACTTTACTATAGGTACCAGAAACCATAGCGATCTGCTACAAACGTGTGAGCCTTAATAAAGAATAGTGTTAACTAAGCAGCTATGAAACAAATGTAAACCTTCTAAAATAAAAACAAATTTAAAAGACGCCTTATCAAACCAAGTTCAATAACCCTAATTCTAAAATCAAATAAGAAACAAATTCAAATACATATTCATAACATAACAAACTATCAAAACTGTACAATATAAAACTATAACAACAAATCGTAAACGCTATTATGGTGGACGTTTAAAAAGTGACCTCCCGCTTCAAAATCACTTTAGTATCTCCATGTTGCGTAACTCTACGGGATTTCTTGTCTAATCCACCACTTGGGTGTTTAGTTTTATGTCGAACACTGCCAGTAATAAACTACATGTCTCTGAATCCACTCACATTCAATCCAATGTAATAACGTAAAGCTTATTGCTATTGAAATAAAGTTGATATTGCAACAAAGGTGAATAGTATGATCGTGCACGTGGGTGAATCAAGATGCTAGGCTATTATGAGTTTACGGCCAGTGTCATTCATTTAGCGAATCGCGCGTGATGGATGGATGGAATAAATTATTTGTATAAATGAGTAAGTATACATACATGTACAGAGTACAGACAATATATAATCGTGCCTATTTATTAATAAGGATAACGTTTATCAAAGTTTATTCTTCGTATTGTCACAGTCTTAATACTGTGCTTTTGTTACTCATTTATTGCAAGTAATAAAGGGAGGTAATGTTTCGTTTCATTCAGCTACAAAGCAAATAATCCTTTGATAAACTTGTTTACAATAAGGTATTTTTATCGGTTCATTTATATACTCACTATGTATGATCATACAGATAATAGACATAGGTAGGGAATACTAATCTATTACATATATAATCTACTAGCGGCGCCCCGTGGTTTCACCCGCGTAGTTCCCTTTCCCGAAGGAATATTAGGATAAAATTATGCTAAAAACCTTCCCACTGAATCACTCTATCTATAAAAATAAACCGGATCAAAATCCGTTGCGTAGTTTTAAAGATTTAAGCATACAAAGGGACATAGGGACAGAGAAAACGACTTTGTTTTATACTATTATACTACGTGGGTACTTATCACAATCTCTTTACGCCTCATAGGTAACTACTGTGATCAAATTCAGGAGTTAATGAGTCAGAGAAGTTAAAACTTTGACTTCTGGCTTTCAAAAAATAGCTTAAATATTTATAATTATTGCATCAATTTGCAAATTCGTGTTTAATAATAATAATACCTGACGTATATACCTAAGTGCATCATTATTTTATGATAAAGTATATTTGATCTATTGTAAAAAGATGACTGTGAACTGTGTATAAAGATTAAGATGTCTACGAAATATATATCGAATGTATAATAAACACATAGGTAAGTAAATATTTCTATCAGAGCACAATTACTTAAATATTACCAATTTCATGAATATGAAAAATATTAAAATCATATGAAAAATATGATAATAAGAAGTGTATAATTTATTAAGTTCTATGTTTTAATTAGAAATTCCAAGCTACGATTAGCCTATCGAATATTTAGGTGAGGTAGCTCTAGCTACCGAGCGAGGTATGGTTTCCGCCGCCGGCAACCGATAGCCACGCCATAATTTAATAATTTCACTTTAATATGTACATATTACCACAACAAGTATATATTATAAATTTAATAACATAAACTGGTAAGCATATAATAAATCGTATCTAATTTATGACACATTTATGACAAGGTAAATAAATCGATTTGATCGCATTACATTTTCTTTGTTATTATAATGTATGTATAAGAGGTTTATAGATTTAATGTATCTTTGTATTATTGTATTTCTTATCAGAAAACATATGTACATACTTACCTACATGACATGGTTCGTTACCGGTAAAAGTAATATATAAAACTAGTTATGCTTTGCGGTTTTACTCGCGTAAATCCTAATCCCGTGGGAATTTTGGCATAAAAGTATCCTATGTATTAATTTGAGTTATAAGGAACATCTGTGCCAATTTCTATCTAAATCGCTTTAATAGTTTTTGCGTGAAAGAGCAACAAATATCTATCTATTCAAACATTCGCGTTTATATCTAATATATGAAAGATTGTTGTACAAAACCTACAATAAATGAATATTATTCATATATTAATTTAATTTCTTATTTTTTAAGTTTTCAAAAAAAGAAACAAAATATACAGTAATAGTTATTTATGGTACAAGCGAGGTAAGTTGGTGATTACTTCCGAGGCGCTATTGAGGCCCGAGCCGTCAGGCGAGGGTCAGAAGATAGCCGAGGATAGTAATCATCAATACTCGCGTGTACCATACAACGTTTTTCAACACATTTGCGAAGAAATTATCATTTTTCGCTAATAAATAAACAGTTTTTCTATTCGCGCGCATCCAACACAACAATGGTGATCGCCAAAGACTAAAAGAATATACTTATTAAAAAAAAATTCGAATGAATGAATGAATGGAATCGACCATAGACCTACCAAAAGTAAGGCAACATAGTTGAAGTTTGTTTTTAAAATGTATTTGTTAATATAATGTTTGTATGGACACCATTTTTTTGGTGTCGAAACTTTTTTTAAAACAAAGCAATTTAAAAAAACAATCTATAACTCACTAGTGAATAAAACGTGTCATTATTCAACTGTTTTTGCACAAATAAGAGCCCCTTTATGAGCAAGTGTGTTGAAAAAACTTTTAAAAAATAGAAGGCCGCCAGTAGCGGGGCAAGACCCAAACTACCGGTGGTTAGGGCTGCAGAGACAGGAACCTCCTCACGGTACGTGCCGTGTCTAAATTCACTGCCTGAATATTATTATTATTGTAATGTCTTTTCCTTTCACGGGACTATATAGAGCCCCGGTCTTTTGGAAGGCTAATATGGGGCCAAAGAAAAAATACAAGAAGCCCTTTGACATATTTAATCTTTTGTAAAGTACTTATTGTTATTTTTAAACCTAATTTATACTCTGGATACACACATCATTATATACCTTGACTCCATCTGAGATTTATACTATACTAGCGGCGCCCCGCTTTTTCACTCGCGTAGTTCCTGTTCCCGTAGGAATATGGGGATAAAATGCTAAAAACCTTCCCACTGAATCACTCTATCTATTAAAACAAACCGCATCAAAATCCGTTGCGTAGTTTTAAAGATTTAAGCATGCATAGGGACATAGGGACATGGTAACATAGGGACAGAGAAAGCGACTTTGTTTTATACTATGTACTTAGTGACGTTGTTATGAAGCAACACATATGAAAATCTATTGAACCTATTGAATTTTTAGTTTTGAAATTGTAATTTATTATATACTTATTTAAATTAAATGATCAGTTTCCAAGTTAATTTATCGCAGGAATTGTTGTTAAGAATTTTCGCGGGAAATCCTGAGATATTATTATATGGATATTGAGACATTTTTATATCATACTGAAATCTCTGAAGTCACTCAATATCTAACTGAAGTCATTATTTAAATTAAAGATAAGTAAATAGGGTATAACTTAAGTATGATTTAAGCTTAGTTGAAGTTTTGTTATGATTATAATTTTGAAGTCTTCATATAAGATAATGAAGAAATTATTTTTGTATTCTACATTAAGTGGGTTATTGCTGAAATAAATTGAAGAATACGAATAACTGTAGTACCCATATATATGTATTATGAAACCATTGAAGACAGTGGAAATCATAAGGCTAAGTTATTTATTTAATTAATAATTTTAATATTTATTTCTTTAATTAAGTAAATAATTTTAATAACCTCTTTATAATTGATTAACAAGGAAAAAAGTGTTTATATCTTCTTACTTCTCAACATTTCTGGTTCCTAAATTACAAGTACTTTTTATATTATTGTGATATGATTATGTATCAACGTGTACATAGGTATAAGTACGATATTATAATTTCGATTTAATATTATCATTTATTTACCTCTACGAAAAGTTATTTGCAAGCGCTTATTAGATTAAGTCAACTTGCTCAACTGTTAGTTTTAACAAATACATGAGCTTAAATATGTTCAAAATAATGCTATAAGTAAACAAGGTTACCTACTTGCCACTTCACATTTACTTATGCAAAACGTTAGATAATCGCGCGATCAAGCCGTGTCATGGGTAAGGTCAAACATAATCACTTGTAACAAACTAGTTTACACACAAACTTAAAACCGCATTCAACAGCAACTGTCTAATTGTAACGAACAAACAAAAACTAAAGGGTTCCCGAATACAGAACTCGAATTATCACCGTCGCGGTATATTTATTATTTACTCTACAAACAAGCGGCGTTCAAAAGCAATTACCACTTACCTGCGACACGCGATCACAGATTTATAGTCGATAAACTAGTATCATCACTTTTACAATGTTGTAAATTAATTATGTGCACTATTAATGTACGCGAGGAGAGACGGCCATTCGCGGTGGCGTCGAGTAACGTTATGGAGGTATGGGCGGGCGGAGCTAGCGCAGCCCGCAGACGGCCGGAGCGTCGAGAGGCGCGCGCCGACATCTCAGCTCCCCGGGAAATCATCCATCGACCCCTCAATCTTTCGACACCATTTTTTTTCAACATCGTTCGCAGGTAATTATGTATTATATTTTTATATTTATTGATCATTTATAGTTATTTATATCAATTTTTCATTCATTGATTAGTTTTATTTGTTTTATTCTGTTTTTTTTTAACAAAATATTATCAAAAATCAATGTCTTTCTATATTTTTCAGTAGATACAAATCTTACCTGCAACATAAGTAAATATTTATTGAATAGTAAATCGCTTGTAGGCACACGATCTTTGTGCTCCACGTGGGAGGGCTCAATGTAGAGCAGTAAAGTTTAATGAGCCTTGTAGTCCAATGAGGCTACAAATTTTGAAACAGCTTGCAATTATTTTACAGCATAGTTTTTACATATTAAACTGACGTGTTATTATTCTATTCGAAAATTAAATTCGTTATACAATTAGCAAAACAAAATCCTAATAGATATACCTACCTACTGTAAATTCCAAAATAAAATACATTCATAATACAGTAACCGGTTACTTATAGATGTTAATCATATTAGAAAATTTTACGAATTAGGAATTAATTATTAAATAAAGTATTCTAGAATTTATGATATGCAAAAATTGTATTTTAAAAGCTAGTAAATCAATTAATAAAGTACATTTTTAAAGCGTTATTTTATGCACACTTTTTTCTACAACAAGAGCATTAGTTTTTAAGTTTTTCTTTAAACATGCCTGTAACACCTCACTGCAAAGATATTTTCTCATTCTCACTGATGCTCCCAATTTAATACATACAGAAATTAATAGGCATAATCACAAAGCTTACGTTAAAAAGACACATTGAACTCACAAAGAAATGTGAAAACTTCACAATCCCGTTTTAAAAATAATTAACAATGAATTCAATGTAATCATTATTTAAAATGCTATCTGATAAAAGATACGGAGGCCTCAAATATAAGTAGGCTCAATGAAAAGTAAGATTTGGTAGACCGTTGTTTCCGAAACCCAAGTTTTATTGCACATTATACAGTTTTAATTTTGTAATCTACCAGGTAATACAATAGGTGGGCATCGGTTTAATTAAGTTAATGTATTTACTTTAGCTGTTCCGTGGTTAAATTAAAAATGGCATGTTACTTAGGTAAACATCACTTGTAGACTCATAAACCATACTTAATATATTTCTAATATAGGTTTATGTACTTCTTTTGGCAAAATAAACTATGTCACTTGGCCCATCGTATTCACGCATGAAGTAGGTAATATATTTTTCATCCCACTAGCTCGGAAAGTATGTTTTTAATCCTCGATATCTAGGGGTAAAAGTCGATTTTAATCTTAAGAGTGGAAAGCAACTTTGCACTCTTGTACGAGTATAACAAATAACTATTTAACACATTTCATACATATCACGTAACCATGACACTGTCTATTTCCCTTTTAAAATTTAGATACTATTGTTTGTTGCCTATTTAAAAATCAGTAGATTCAAGTATGTATGTATTAAAAATAGCAAGAATAAATGTTAATAAAAAATACCTTACCTATCGCTACAAGTGAGTATACTCCACATTTTCTTCATAAAAGTTTGTAAAAAAGTTGTACAAAATCATAAAAATTAACATACCTAATAAAAATTTCCAAAACCAACACGTCATTCTATTTTCAATAATCTTCACAACATTTCGTTGTATAAGTATTTCTTTGCAGCACACAGTTTTATAGTATGTAATTGAAGTTTCAAATTAAAATGAGATTATTATCTCTTACGCAGCAAAACCACTTAGATGGTGTTTATTCATTTTTAATGGTAAGCTTTTGTTATAATGGCTTAATGATGAAGTCTCTGTTGGTTTAATTATTTTATAGATATGTTGCAATCTAACAAAATTGCTTTAGTATACCATTAATTTTGCCACAAGCGCTCATAGTGTTTGTTTTATAAAAACCACAGTTAAATACAGAGTAGTTTTATTATTAAGATTTTAATGAATAGTAAGCTACTTTAATTAAAATATTTAAATGCAGGAATAAATAATTATATGGACATAAAATTGAAAGCAGAATGTTAATGATTGTTAAAACTGTAAAAAGTTTTTGTTGTTGGATGAAACTTCGTAGTTTTGTGTTTTTAATTTAAATTAATATTACTTACTATTGATTTTTTACAACAATAAAAACATACATTCTTTATTTTAATTTACTTACTCATACGTTGACTTTTTCCTACTTTTACATACATTTAGAAATGCTTATATTAGCAATAAGGCAATTCAATTACCGTACGAGGAAAATATTTAGATGATCCATTAAAAAAAAACTAAGAAAACTCAGCTTGGCTGTGTGTACATATATGTGAGTATAGTTTCTTGCACGCTATATAGATACAGGAACAATTGTTGTAATAAGACGATAAAATAATTGATTAGATACATTACGTTATTTAGGCATCTGGTTTTAAAACATTAAATAAGTAAGTTATTTAAAAACTCTTTCAACGTTTAAAATCAACTGCAACAACAATAAACTTTATTGCACCTTTACTAAGGTGCTTAGGTCAGGTTGGCAGTTACTTTTCTTCTACTTTAACAACAGTAGAAAATGTATAGATACTTAGATACAGATAGTGTTGTGTACCGTCAGCATGCGAAGTAAACGCGTGCTACATTCCACCTGTATTGACATAAACGTGTCGGCCTGTACTGACACAAAGTAACTTGCCATCTATGATGTACGGACAGAAGAATCATATGTAGATTATTAATTTTCTAGTAGTCAATTTGTAAAACTTAATAATATAATAGTCCCAGCAGTATCCTGGAACTGTCCTTGGATGCTTTTATAGTGTGATACAGGGATAGTCGCCGGATTGTTCATCCTTTACCAAAGGTAAAAAATGTCAAAGGGCTTCCGTGTGTTGGCTTTGGCACCATACTAGCCTGGCTGAGATTCTTATTTAGTCCCGTGGTAGGACATAACTCAATGATTTTTACGAATTAGTAAATGAAATTCACGGGTATTTTGGTCTATTTTTTTTTAACAATCTAGGGAGTTCTGCTCTAAACCATCTGAAGTATAAATCTTATTCTGAATATGACTGTTATGTGACTGGTGCTGTCTTGACCCGGCGACTGTTGCAAATTGAATATAATATTTATTTTCTTCTCCTTCTTTACTAAGTACTTAAGTACACAAATATAGTACCTAATAGCAGCGCATTGCGCTTTTACTTCCAAAAATTCCAATCCCGTGAGATTTTTGTGATTAAAAGTATTCTATGTTTTAATTGTCTATAAATCGGTCCAGCAGTAACTAAGCCAATTGTTGGAATAGCTCTAATAAACAAATATTTCCATTTAATAATTATATTAACATTGTATCGGCGGGTGCCATAGTGCCCTTAGTTACCCTATATCCAGTCCATTGAACATCCCATTCCCATAACCAAGTCGTAGTTTTCCATACACAATTCGCAATAGTCCCAGCAGATCCGGGGACTGTCCTTGGATGCATTTTATAGTGTTATACAGGGTTAGTCACCGGATTGTTCATCCTTTACAAAAGATTAAATATGTCAAAGGGCTTCCGTGTGTTGGCTTTGGCCCCATACTAGCCTTCAAAAGACCGGGACTCCTTAATAGTCCCGTGAAAGGAAAAGATATTAATGTTAAACAATTAAAAATTAACCAAAGTACATTTCCATGCTGACGGTACAACACAAAACAGGGAACGCTGTTTGCAAAGTGCACCGCTAATTGCAGACCTGTCGTCGCACCTAACGTCTGCCGTACCTACCCAGTTTAGCACAACATATCTATTTAACCAAAATGTCTCTATTATTGTGATGAAATTACTACGAAAACAATCACTCAATAGCAATTGCTAGATAACTTCTTGATTGAACAGGTTTTCCAGAAAACGATTATCCTACTAATACTATAAAGAATGTTTGTGTGTGGATGTGAGGATGTTTGTTCATCTGTCACGCAAAAACTACTGAATGGATTTTAATGAAATTTGGTACTTACAGATGTTCCTCCGAAGAATAACACATAGGATACTTTTTATCCCAAAATTCCCACGGGATAAGGTTCCACGTGTGTAAAACCGCGGGGCACAGCTAGTAAAATTATATTACTCGTGGTTGAAGTTTGAGATGAGTTTGATTGGAAAGCATTTGAAGTTATGCTAATCTTCTTCTTCTAAACATTTGTTCAACATCTAACTGGGATCTTTATTCCCTAAATACTTCCAGTATCGGGAATTGTACAAGAACCTTGGAGTTATGCTTTTTAAGTATTTTTAGAAGGAGAAAAATAAAGGAACTAAATAGAGTAACAAAATATTCTGTTTTTTTTTTTAACCCCTAAGTATGTTGATTATTCTCAAGGAAACACTACTTATTAAACTAAACTTTTTTATGCAAAATAAAATTGACCCACTCTATTTACCTAAACTTAAAACATACTAACTAACAACCATAAACGTGTACACATTATTTAGAAATTATTGGAATAATTTACAATCAATAAATCAGCTGCATATTATTTCCAATTAAGTATCTCGTAGTAGAAAAATAGGTATCTTTGCAAGTTATTTGTAGGGCTGTAAGTGTACTACAGAGGTATATAACCTCGGCACATACTAACTTGTCATTTTATTACATTTTTATAGTCAGATGTTTCTTGTGAAGGTAAACAAAACCTAATTTATTTATATTGAATAGGTGTGTTTAAAGATTGATTGGTACTTGTATAGGTAGGTATATCGACCTACCTATAGATACGTAGGTACACTTGAGTGCTACCCCATTTCACAGAGCGGTATAAACGGTATAACTTTTTAATATTAATCGTAATTCCGTGATTCGTCTCAGCCGTTCCTTATCCAAAGCAATTTTGGTTGGAAGTGGATTGTTTTTCTTGGTTCTCCGATTGGATTTATCTCAAGTTTTATGACGTCTCGCATCCCTGTCGTAAAGTTTAATACCAACCGGCTACCGCTCTACCTATACATACATACATGTATGTGATTATGGTGATGTATTCTATGACATTCTTAGAATTTATGGAATATTTTATCTTTAAATACCGTGGCTCAGATTTAAGAAATTTATAGAGCGCTTAGCTTTGAAATTGTTTTTTAAACACGATAAGCCCAATAATCTTAAAAGGTTTAAAAATATTTACATGCACACACTAATTTGTTTATAGATAGGCAATAAATTTTAAATAAGTAACGTCTGTCTGTTGACGGAAAACTACTTTCCCGTCTCAGTGAAAGACTGACGTCATTTGTAAGAAAAACTTATCAGATTTCTACTAGAGTCAGTCCCGTTGGGCAAGCTTTCATACCTACTTTCGTTTTCAACTGATGCCAGAGATATATTTGTACAAACCTCCGGACAGACATTCCTCATCAATCTATCTCAAAGACACCGCAAGCTGCGAAAAGGGTTGTTTGAATAACAAAAGCAATTCGGTAGCGCTTGTAAAAACATGTTTTGCATGCCGTAACGTAAATATTTATACCAACAATAGTTCGAAGGAAGCGTGAAGTTCCACAATATGCCACCAGTTGGCTTTCACTTTCAATTTTTTTCAATATTTTAGGAAACCTTTCAATAAACATGCTACTGTTGCGATACATTTGCATAACAGAGAGGGATATAATAAAACTTGCATTTATTTGTGTACAAAAGTGAAAACAAGGGTCAAGGTAAGAATAAAGAGTTGTGACCAGTTGTTCTTTTGGTTTCTGGTGTTGTACACGTCCAAATTTGTACTAGTTAAGTACCTACTTGAAGCAAAGTTACGATATTTACCTATCGTCTACCAACTTAAAGGAAGTAGAAGATGGAATAGAAAAAAAAACAATCCGGAACTTAAAATGAAGAAATACTTTTCCAAGTTAGTATTTATTACAGTCTACATAGGTACATATCTATTTATGCGTCACCAAAATAATATTTGCATTTTTTTCCAACAGCAATATATTTTCTATAATATATTCAAATTGATCAGCTGATAGTCCGTTTGTCATATCGGTAAAACTTTATTATACGTCTATAACATCACAAATTAGTCAAATGTTAACATCAGATAAATTGCCCTCGGGTGCAATAAACGCTGACCGGCATCTGAATGCAATTTAAAAAACATAGTTTGAAAATAGACCGAATTTTCATTAGCATAAAGTACAAATTAACTTACTAAACAATATTAAAATATGTCCTTTGTATATCAAACTAGTAACAGGTTGAAGATTTGTTAATAAGTCGGATACACACTGGTTGTTTGCACATCTCATTACATCATTTTGAGTCGGCTTAGCGTACTCAAGTTCCAATATTTAGTGTGTGCAAGGCTTTAGTCTGATATTTGTCGTTAAATATTAGGTTATTGTTCACATTTTTTTAGATGTCGGCAACTATTGAGACACTTTACTTACCTACGTGTAGCCGCGTAGGTGTCAATGATGAATTGTCAGTAATCGCTAAGTAAATAGAGAAAGTTTTTGTTTTTAACTCTAATATTAGTTAGTATTTTTAGTTAATTCGGCTCAATAAATAAAATATTATTTCGTATTACTATAAGAAATAATCAGCAAGGTAGATGGCTAGGATGATAAGCTTTCCAATCACCGACAACGGAAATTCTGTTGTTCTGAGTTTTGAATCTTAAAGCAAAAATATTAATGCAAACCTTAACGAACAAACCTTCCATGTTGTAAAGTTTGAAATATGACAGCAGAACGCATATTCTCTACCAACTAATTACAAAACAAAACCATCAGAAAACTAATTAAATAATTAATTTCGTCAGAACTTTTCCTACCTCCAAGTTCGGTCACCGTTACATCAACAATGGCAGATAATGAACGCGCCAATTAAAAATTAACATTCTTATAACAGTGTGGAATCAGGTCAGGGGTTCGAAATTCGAATGATGCCATAAAGCCTGTTTTAAATTCCGAGTCAGCTGGTACCTCCATGGTTCGAATAATAGATGCGGTTTCGTTTATTGAGGCTCATATAACTCGAACTTGGTCGTCCAGATCTCGACATGGCCAGTTAGTTCGATGTGAAACACAAGCGAGACGAGTCAGTGCAAACGTTATTTTAAATCGAATATTAATAGATATTATACCATAAATCGAGTGAATATAGGACCGGTAATAACTGAGAAAGCTGCGGTTGAGGAGTACAAAACCAGACCAGGTAACGTTAGAACTTTTGCTTTGATCAGCTTTTTCTTTAAACGGAAGATATTTCTATAACTGACTAACTTTTGAAGGAAGGTGATATAGATAAAATAGAAATCAGTAATCTATTTAAATATAGGTGCCTAGTTTAAAAAATCTTTTGTTTCGTTCACACACGGAAAGTTACTAGTGAGTGAGAGAGAGAACACAATCCGTCGATTTTTCCATACCTTCTCTTATTATTGCATGTAGGTACATTGAAATAGCGTCACTCTATAACAGTTATTTACGTACTTTAGTAATACTTAGTAGTAAGTACTTTAGTAGTAAGTAAAATAAAATACTCCTAATGATTTGATAAATCGTCAAAGTAAAGCCACTTATCGTTTTGATATAAAATTCTCACTGAACTACTTCAAATAAGTTTTTAATGAACTTAATGATGTTTGTCGATAAATAGATATGTACAATTTACTCCAATTTGTTGTCACATTGAATCATTAACAAACTAATAAATTTTCTGTTTATAACATCAATTTATTTGTCACCAATGATTGAAATGTTGTCCCCATTCCCATCATTATATTTAGAAAGTGTTATTGATGTTTTTGTTATTATTACTAGTACCTAATTATGTACTTACCATCAAAGCTAGGTTAGTTTTCCGCAATTGAAACACACCAATTAAGTTTCTTGTTGCAAATATTATATAGTTATTTTTAAAGGCTCTAAGCTACCTACATAATACACGACTTAAGAATAAGGTGTCAACCATAATTAATAGAATAATAGTACCTAGTTAAGTAGTTACTAATTTTAGGTAAACTAAAATATAACTGTTTCATTTTTGTTGAAAAGTTTAAGTAAGATGAAAAAGTGTGACTTCCGAAGAACAAGGATTAGTCTTTTAAATAAATAATATATTATATGAGGATATATCATTATATATAAGGATGTTCTTTATGTATAGGTCCACCCAAAATAGACAAAAAATAATCCTTTGTTCGTATTATTGATAGCGAAACTCAAAGGGGACTGACTGACATAGAGATCTATCAACGCACAGCCCAAACCACTGGACGAATCGGGCTGAAATTTGGCATGCAGGTAGATGTTATGACGTAGGCATCCGCTAAGGAAGGATTGTGATTAATTCTACCCCCAAAGAGATAAAATAGAGGATGAAAGTTTGTATGACGGAAGTCATTATTCTAGGCGGACGAAGTTGCGGGCAGTAGTTAGTTAGATATATAATGATACGATACTTATTCATATTGTATATCATTATATCAAGTAAAACGAGTTCTATATAATGAGCATGATCAGTGTACATTATTATGTATTATTTATCTAGTTCCGTTAACGTTAGCCTTGGCCAATGCAATCACTTACGTAGAACTTATGCCATTATAAATAAATGTTGTGAGGTTTTTACAGTAAATAACAAAAAAAACCTCATTATTACTTAGAAAAAATATAAACGTTGAGATGTATGACTATTTTCCTGATATTATTTTCCATGAGTAATTTAAAGGGACGCTCTACTCTCGTAGCAGAATCAATATTTCCCGATACTAGATTGTAAGTTAGTAGCCCGATATAATAAATTTATTAATTATTCATTCCCACGGTAGTAGTTTTCCATATAGGTACCTATTTGCTATAGTCCCATTAGAAACCGGGGACTGTCCTTGGATGAATTTTATAGTGTTATGCCCCGCGGTTTCACCCGCGTAGTTCCCGTTCCCGTAGGAATATGGGGATAAAACTACACAACAAAACCTTCCCACTGAATCAATCTATCTATTAAAACAAACCGCATCAAAATCCGTTGTATAATTTTAAATAGGTATCTTAGCATACATAAGGAGATAGGGACAGAGAAAGCGACTTTGTTTTATACTACGAGTATGTACTTAGTGATACAGGGATAGTCACCGGTTTAAGCATCCTTTACAAAATATTTAAATTTCAAACAGCTTCTTGTGTGTTGGCTTTGGCCCCATACTAGCATTCCAAAAAACCGGGATTCTTATACATATAGTCCAGTGAGTCAGAAATGACAATGAATTAAAATTAATTAGGTAAATAAGTCACCTTTTCCTATTGCTGGATCAATTGTTTCAGTAATTTTATGTACGAGTATAGGTATAGCATGACTTAGTTTTCCTTTTTTACTTTAACTAAGGAGACGTATGAAACAACGCATTCAACACTGTACCACATCTGTTTTCACTCGTATTTCTTGAGTGCTTTCCCTTGTATACGAGTAGATATGCTGTGTGTGAAGAGTTTGCTACAAAAACTTACTTTACTTTACTTTGTTGGTGGCAACGTTTGAATACCAAAAACAATATCTAACTTTTCTTAAAAAAAATCACTAAGTGTTTTAGCTGGAAATCTGATAATATCGATTATCACTACATAGTATAAAACAAAGTCGCTTTCTCTGTCCCTATGTTCCTATGTATGCTTACATCTTTAAAACTACGCAACGGCTTTTGATGCGGTTTATTTTAATACATAGAGTGATTCAGTGGGAAGGTTTTTAGCTAATAATTAGCTATAATTTTATCCCCATATTACTACGGGAACGGGAACTACGCGGGTGAAACCGCGGGGCGCCGCTAGTTTAATTATATATAAAACTACTTGCAAATCATGGACGGTAAAGTTTGTTAACTTTTGGTAAAGTAACGTATTAAAATTACTTATTCAAACAAAAAACAAAGTTAATTTAAATTCATGTAGCAAAAATATTTTTCCAAAATGAATTAAAATCCATATTTTTTATACAAAAACAAAAGATCCTTGTCGATTTTTTCTCACGATTCTATTCTAAAAATAATATGAACCAACCAAATTTATAAACTTGAAACATCCAGTGGTAGGCAACCATTCGGTATCTCATTTTAATCTGGGTGGATATTTTTAAGTCGATAAATTTGGCTGTCAAGGCACATGTGTAGTGTAGGTATGGGGAGATAAGGCTTCCCGCCTCTCTTAGTATAATATAAGCCGTCGTAAAATATTATCCTGGCCGAGACATTTATAGCCCGGTTTGAGATAGGTACCGTAGATTTTTTTACTTGCGTATTTTTACATATTTTATACGGCTCCAATACCAATATATTATTTTGATGAAGTGTAGGTGTAGGCAGGAGACCGTATTGGTTTTTTTCTAGTTTGGTGGGTTTCCGAGTCTTCGTGCACCTATTACAACTATTAAGTACTTGCATGAGATAAATAAGGCTTAATATTAAATTTATTTTTGTTTAATAAGTTGTCCGACAACATTTTTATGTAAAATTTTATAAAATTGTTCATATTCCTAGCGCAAACTTCTTTCTTCATTTTTCCATTACCCTGCAACAAAGAGCTATCAAAAATCGTTCTTCCTGCTACCTAAATGTTTTTCTAGTTTAATTTCAGAGGTTCTACATTTCAGATTTTGACTTTAAATTACTTACTTATAGTACCTATATGAAACTTAAAACCCATCATTTGGAAATAAATATAACAATAATAATAAACTACAAATAACTTCTAAAAAAGCTTACAATATCAATAACAATGTCTTTGACAACTTGATCGGTCATTAATTTTGATAAATTGTAACAAAATAATAATGATGATGGGTGATCGTGAACCGTACGGGTGCATTCATCACGCTGCCCATCATTCAGGCCATAAACTGTCGCTAATGTCCCGTAATACATTCGCTCTATATCTTTATTAACAATTCTCTTGCGATAGATTCCATTGAAAAAGCTTTATGTCCCAAGTTACGACGTCCTCACTTTCCTTTCATCCCGAACTATTTTTCTGAAAACACTGTTTTCTTTATGCGATTTTATACGCCATATTTTTATTGACTCCTTATGTAGAGGTACAATGTTGCAAAATAATAAATGGAATGAAAAAAATTGTAAGCATTATGGTCTTTAAGCTGTAGATATAAATCAATTTCAATGGTTCTTGCTTTTTTGTTGAGACTTAAAAATTGAAGGAGACTTTGGACTTAGTTACAATGTAATGAATGTTATTACTTGGGTATATGATTAGTATGTTATGTTGTTAGTTCAACGGATATTTGTTTGTGGCACATGTGTGACTAACTTACCTTAATTGAAAGAATAGATAAATATAGAATTGACTTCATATAAGTACTTATTACTAATTGATGATGAATATAAGAAAATGTTTGATAAGATTAATTTTATATAAAAGTCAACTTAGTATCAGTTTTTGGGAAACCTCGCTACTTATGAGGAATTTTCTAAATTTAAAAAAAGTTCATTAAACAAAATTTATTTCATAGGTTATTGGAATAAATAAATCTTACTTAACCTTTGCCCTTTTAACTTGCATTTGAAATAATACCTACATGTCGATACTTAGTTTTATAGTTCTTTACGAGACTCAAAGATCTTATGAATCTTGAACTTTAAATACCAGTGGTATTTACTATAAAAAAGGTAAATATCAGCCTATCTTATAAGCAAAGGTTTCTTTTTACTTGTTATTCAGAGACAGCCTCTTTTCCGCAAGACGTCGTATTTACGTCCATTTTGCACGATAACTATACTTCGTTCTCAAAGGTCTCTCTCTCATCCTTACTATACTTACTGTCTGTCTGTTACCTTTTCACGGCTAAACTACTGAACTGATTGACTTGAAATTTGGTACATGTGTAGCTTATGGTTCGGGAAAGGACATAGTCTAAGTTTTATCCCGAAATTTCCATGGAATCGGGAACTACGCGAGTGAAACCGCGGGGCAAAGCTAGTTGATTATATTAATTCGGGGAAGAGAATTATCTAAAATTACCTTACCTTACTAAAATTAGCTTACCAAATGTGTACTGTACGTAGTGTTAATCGCCAGCCCGAGTAGCGTTTGAAAATTCGTTTAAATCGGTAAATTAACTGTGTATCTCAAGCTTGGCATGGATAAAATATGCACATGTCTCTAGACCACCAAGTCGTTGCTATATACTAAATTCCAACAAAAAAATATTCGTTATATATCTGTATATCCATTTCTAAAAGCATATGCTATACCTGCCAACAGTGGAATACAAAAACTTGAAACTAATGGACCGTCTCGGGGCGGGGTGAAGAAAGATTTATATTTTTCAATATCGTGTGAGAACGCGAGGGATCAGACCTCATTTACTGACAACACGCACTTTCAAGTGGCTTTTATTTATGAAGATACGCTTTAAAGTTTTGTTATTTTTATTTGAGTACCATAGAAAAATTAAATTGGGTGACGAAATGAGGATTTAGGGTATTCTTATTAAGAAAATTTCAAAATGAAAAAAGGGAATCAAAATATGTTACAATGTTCGTACGTACTAGGTATTTTACAACGATAATCTTGAGAGTGTTTTAAAACTTTTAGCATACACTTGATTGCAATTAGCATTAATTTACCTTTGACACAAGCGACTTACTCACAACTACGTGAGTTGAGTGTGTTGATCACAGAATACTTATAATAAAATCAAATATTAGATAGGTACTAAAACTGTTTTAAAATGTCTTAGATATATAGTAGCATCTTCATTTGCCTGCTACGCTTGAGTTTTGATTCCTGATTCCTATTTTCAAAACGTAGCTTGAATTTAACATCTGCATTGAGCAAGCGTAGCAACACTACGGTACTGATTATGTCTATCTCTTTTCAATGATTTAATATCATTAGTGATCGAGAGGCTTTAGCTCTAGAGTATATGATTTTACAAACCGCAACTTGACTTTACTATTCCTCAAACAAATAGAAGAAACAATATAATTTAATAAATGACCTTAAACCCCGAATCGCTCAATCCCACGACCGTTATCGTCCACTCATTGCCGCTATAAACTCATTAAGCCACATAACCGACCAATCGAGCTTTCCAATCATGAAATTAAAATTACGTCCCCTTTATAGCCAAGCCGTTACGAGCTGCGAAAAAAGGGGGCATAAATAAAAAAGGGGATATAAATAACACACCTTCGTTGTTGCACGCAAGCGAGCCCGGGAATGCAATCGTAAATTATTCGCTTATAGCCCTGAGGGCGATCAATACCATTCATTAAGGAAAAATGTATCGATACCAAACTTTTAGACGGTCGTTTGCGGTTCGAAAAAGCATTTTGGCGTATGTCGTAAATAAATTGCTGATCGGACTCAGTTTTATCTGACTTTTTTTGTTTTGTTTCAACATTTTGATATTTATTGGTAATAAAATCAACAGCGTAGTAACTAAAAAGTATTTTATAATTAAAATTTAATAAATATTTAAACATTAGTTAACACTGCAATACCAAGCTTGCTTCATCTTTATGTTTGTGACGTTATTTGTTATTCAGTCTCGTAAAGAAGTAAGTAAGTATCAAAGTCATTGGGATCGGATTTCTCAGAGCCATAAATCTATACCTTAGAATACCTTGTCCCAAAACTAGCATGATATCTATAAAATCTTATTCCACATGAATAAAATCTAAGTACACTTGTAAATGGTTTAAAGTTCGTTGGAACTGAGACAATTCTCAAAAATTAACCAATAGGATATTGTATTTTCATGATTTTCTTCACTAAGGACCTATTTCACGACCTTCAAGTAAACCTCACCAAGTAACGTTAGTTTTGTCTCTTTCTTACTTTATATCAAATGACATAGACAAAACATGTGAGTAGTGACTCGGAACGTTACTTGAAGATGGTGAAATAGGCCCTAATACATATTATAAATACTTACAGGCAAAATCACGCAATATAATAAATCTATCCTCTGTTAGTAATATAAATACTATAGACAACTATTCCAAAGCAAATAACAACTCTAATAGAATTACTTTGTGAATCAATGTTTGCTGAACAGTCAGCAATTCACCCAATTAGTTCCAAATATGGTGTGAAGTTAAATAAATAGACGTGAGTAAACAAAATGGCTTCGTTGAGTCGCGATCCCTACGTCACACGGCCGGGACCCTCCGGGAGAGCCCGCACCGATCGATTCAGCCCTCTTACAAGTAGGTGGTATCTACTCGATTTTGAACTCAATGTGCTTTATAAATTGAATAGGTATAACTGAGTTTATAAATACGTTGTAACTTTTATTTTGTAATAGCAATTTTGATGTTTCTAATTTAGTATATTTTTATGATTATTTTGTAATACTTAAGAATTCGAAAAAATATTTGATTTTAGCTCATAATTCAGTTCAAATATGTATTCTTTTACACTACATACAAACATTAGACTCTACTAATGTGCAGGTAAAGTTGTTACTATTTACTTTAAAAAATTATTACTAGGTAGGTATTAGTAGATAATTCTGAGGGTCTATGAGTCCCATTTTATAGACTCGGTATATAAATCACGATGTTAAATAAAAAAATCTGCATAGTTCTATCTTATTCCCCTCAATATAGTATGAATAAGACTAGTGAATTGGGATTAAGCTATATCAATTTCAACATAGTATGAAGACAATGAAGTAAATTAAATTTTGTGGAACAACGTAGGTACTTGAACTTTAAATCCCTTACAAAGTTCTCATTTGCATATTTAGTACGAAATGCGAACATAAAAATCCATCGTCAAGATAAAGGTCGTTGGCATTGCCTCGCTTCTTTTCAACGCAATTGTACCAATTAACTTGAACATTCGAAAGTGAAACTCGCTTTAGAATCTTGGGCGTTTTTTTCTCGGTAGATTTACATATTTATTGGGGCACATTTTATGGAGGCAACATGAAAAAAACCAGAGCTCGTTTAATGGACAAAAAGGGTGGCTCGGTGTATATTTATTCTGTCGCATCCTTTTTTACGTGCGAAAGGACGAAGCGTGTTTTTTCAGCACCAACGGTTTACATCGAAACATTTGGCGACGTTCTTTGCATAAAAATATTGGATCGTAAACTCTATTCCGCTCCGACGCATGTGGCGCAAGATAAATATTGAAATCGCTGAAAATAAGGTTTTATTACCAAATATAAGATTGAAAATGAGATATGAATACTTTATGATAATGACGCGTTACGACACCTGCCTCTTTAGACATAAACTTTTTGTCGACACTTAAAGAATTTTGATTAAATCGTGTCAACTTTTTCGTTACTTAACTTTTAAAAGTAGAATTTTTAATTTTGATTTTATTTATAACAATTTATTTATTTACTCAAACACAATTAAGTTAAAAACCTCATGTAATTGCTACATTAAATGTAATTTGAACATTTTTATTGCGTCTCTAAATAATTTTATTTTTGTTGAGGTAACACTTATCGAAAAGATAAACCACTGGGCCATTTTAAACACTTAAAAGCATTGCAAATACAAATTAGATTAGCATTGCAAATACAAATTAGATTATTCAAATTAAAATGTAGAATTGGAAATATATTTAAACGGGTTTCAAAGGAAATACTCAAAGCAATCACACCTAAGGAAGATTACTGACAGACCCCTACGTAAATTAAAGGTTTTGCTTCATAAATTATCCGCTGGCATATCTGTAAAAGGCATAACCGTTAACGGATGTTGTTTTAAATTTATTTAAATATAAGGTATCGATATAAATAATAATATTTTTATTGTATGTATCGGTTTCTGCTTATTTCTGCTTTTAGTCGATTGTAATACCACGCCAACGAAATCACGGGTATCACAGATACAGCTTACCATATTTCGAATAAAGACTAAAATTTTTCATAGATTCATAATAAAATACCTTTGAGAATGATACAAAACATTAGTAGAAACACTAAAATTGTTTATTCAAGTCTTTGATAATTGTAAAAACAATTATTTACTTAGCAAAACCGCTTACATTCTCATATTTACTCTGCAGATTACCGGCACCTGTTTTGAGGAACTTTTCAGTTTCACTAGTAGCGTCTTATACCGTTGATGACCAAATATTTACACCAGTCATATACCTACCAAGGACGATAGTAGTTGGGGAATGCACTCAGTAAATCATGAGAAGTTGTAAACCAACTCTTTACTGTCTACCTACTTCGTATAAAGTCTTAGGGTTGTCATTGATCATAATGCTTGAAACATTTATTTTAAAATATTATAACAAGTAGATATTTGATAGTGTTATAGGTATTTTGATTAATTTCATCACATTATAAAATATTTATTAAACTTCTTTAAATATGATTTTCCAGGTTCTTTTGGTTTTACTAAAACAGTCGTTCTCAATGGTTCAAAAAAGCAACTAGTATGTAGGATACACGGTGTATATACTCCAGTTTTAATCATTGTTACACGAGGGTTAATTCGTAATGGTATAAAGTCAAATTATGAAATTGATTGAAAGTTCAATGTTTTTCCAGTTGGATAAAGAGTCACTTGTATTCAACTTTAATTCAAAAAATTCCCATTAGAGCCAACCCTACCTATCACAAGTGATGTATAAGCAGTGAAGTGAGGTATAAGCCGCCATATAGCCTGAATTGTAAGCCATAAACTTGTTATTTAGTTGTAACAAAATCCATGGAATTATCCAACACACAAATTTATCTAAAATGCTTTTAAAGCGCTAAGATGTCCTCTATCTTTGACATTAGGAGCTTGTAACGGGTAAGTGGTAGGATAGGGATGGGAAACAAATATATTGATGTCATTTGTAGGTTACATGTCGTAAAATTTTCTAATAGGTATGATTCTGTTTATGGATTGTTTATCTGTACCGTATATTTGACTGGTTTATATGATAGAGCTGTCTAATTATTACTGTTTTTTGACGTATTTTGTCCAACTGCACTGCTGGTCAAAGGTTCCTTCAAGTATCTCCATTTTCTTTGGGAGTAAGTTATCCTACAATCCTATTCTTATTGATTCACTGAAAAATTGATGGCTAAACTTTAAAATGTCAACATCTTAAGTTCTCCTTCATATTACCTATAAAGTGTGTTTTGTATACATATACTAAGTTAAAATTTTAATTTTATTTAATTTTAATTTTATTTTTTAATTTTATTGAGCAGTCCCTTAAACTCCGTTTGGTACATTAAGTACCAAGTTCTCCGTATTATTCAAGCCCATTTCACAAGATTAAAATTCAAGTAAAATTCTTGAATGTTCATTAATCAGTGGATTAGATTCGGATTATTTACGATCAAGTCTAACGTACGGAATTTAATTTCATTAGGGGATTTTAGTGGCACCATGTTGTCACCCGCTGCGCGAAGGCAGGCAAAGCGACGTATTTCAACCAGCTGTCAACCGCCCACCAATCGCGGACGAGCATCGGTGCCGCGTTCCAACTTTAAAAATGGTGGAGATAATTTCATTGTATATTATTTTGTGACAGGTCGTTATTTTTAGTTTTTATCGATTCTTGCTTTCAATATTTTTTGGGATAGGAGTTATGGAGTATTTTTGTGTAGGTGGTTGTATGGAAAGAAAATAATTTATACATTAAGTTATTCTGTATTTTTGACCTTTGTACATAATAAAAGCATTGCTTTTCATAAATTACAATTCTAGAACAAGACAGTAGTGTTCCCAAATAGACTCTACTACACTAATATAAGTAGTATATTGTAACTAATGCCACGAGGTATTGCCCTCCAGAAATTTGATGTTTCAAAAATTACAAAGTAATCTTATCGATTTTAGTTCTTTTTAATAATCATTTAAATGAAACTGGTATGCATTTTAAATAGGTACCTATGCATATAATATTTCGCCCAAAATTGGCATAAACAAAACATTACCCAACGCAAGCTTTATAACATTAGAGATTATATTCTAAGTAAATAGAGCTCTACGTTAAAACATAAGTATTCCCGTGCTATATACCCACTTATTTTCCCCGGGCAAAGTCAACTACTAAAAACTTCCATAAAACAACAATTTGAAACGGGCCATTTCACGCGGGAAAAACAGCATCCCAACAGTTGTGGGAGGGTCCCGGGGTGGTGGGCCCAAAGTGAGCCTTCCCGGTTTTATGTCCCGGAATTACGACTTAGACGTTTCAAACAATAACTGGGACCATAAATACGAGCCGATTCCTTCACGCGTCATAGCGCAGATTGTTTTTCTTCTTCGCTGCTAAATTTTCCCGGGATTCTGAAATTAAATTTGAATTTTAGAATCGAAATTATAGGAGTGATTTACGATCAGGATAGAGCTGAGCTGACAAGAAGGAAGGTACTAATACCTAGGAACTTAATATTTTTGGGGTTGTACTTGTACATTATTAAAGAAAATATAGCACTAGAATTCTCTGATGAGATAAATCATAAGAAAATACGGACTGCAAAGTAAGCAAATGTTTTTTTCTTCAGTAGCAATGACGCTAACTTTGGTTAAAATACTGTACAAGTAAAGTAAAGTAAAAAATCATTTATTGCTACATAAAAAAACAAACACACAATTAAACTTAAAAACTAAACAAATGTAGCAAAAGGAGTCAATGTCAAAACCACGTCAAAACTACCGATTCTTGGTAACTTCTGAACGGTACTAACACAGTAATAAAACAAAATTATTAAAATAAGATTATAAATAAAATAAAAACATGTTATCCGGGAATATCGCATGGCAGTAGGTTACAAAACGCGATTTCAGGAATTTTCCCATTTACCGGTGACCTCGAGTGTTACCCTCTCCTAATCTAGAAAACCTAATAAAACCCAAAGTAATAAAAACGTGCATTTTCACGTTCATCGTAAAAATATGATAACGTTCACGTACGGTGCCCACCTTACGTACTTACGTGGTATTACGGTGCGAATCGTGATGCCAGCTTTTTGGATTTTTATAACAATATTATTCGAGATAAAGCCGACTAATTAGGCAAGTTTTCAACAAAGAATGTTAATGTTTGTAATAAAAATATTAAAATTAATAGCCGACCACCCATTATGAATCGCGCAGGTATTAGGGGTAATATTTATATAAGCTTACTTTTATAATTTAATACGTAAATAATTTAAACTTATATTTAGTTTTACTAAAAATGTCGCTGCACGCACAAAGGGTCCAAATTAGAGAGGATCAGTTGCGGAAAAACTTACAAGTATAATTTTGAAATACCATAATATCTAACAATATTTAAACTACTAACAAACAAAAAAAATCTTACAAGAATCTAATAAAAATAGAATTGTATCTCTATGAGTCGTTTTAGCTAGATATTATTGTTGGTGTAGGTACCTCGACAGTCCATTGTCACTCTCTAGCATCCCTTCTTACAGTAATGATCATCGCTATACACCCCTCCATAAAGGTGGATTAATTCAGCCAAAAGCCCAACTTACTTAATAAATATAAAAGCCTTCTCCGCCCGCGATCGTAAACCGCCCAATGTGCTTCTCCAAGATTACTTATATCGCGACCAAAATACGAAGATCTCCCGATTTCATTATTCGGACATCATTTAACGTAGAGACAAGGAAAACTAGAAAGTCTTGTTGTATTGGTTTTGCCATTATCAGCGCTATGTAGATTGCACGAGTTGCCTGCGTCGCTTTCTCAAAGATAAGGTTTTATGGATGCCTCGAAGAAAGGATAATGTTCCCGTTTGATGTCGAGGGATGGACTCGTATTCGTTGCTGTGTAAAGATAGATAAGGCTACAGTTTTATATCTTGTAGTTTCAGTTGTTTGGGAAATTACCTAATATTACTTTGAGGGGCGATATTATTTATTTTTTAGTGGTGTTATGTTTTTAGCCTATATCGTATCTACACAAGTTGACCAGGTTTGTATGTTTTTTAACACATAGGTATATATAATAAGTATATACATAACTAAATACAAACATTATTTAGTAACTTGTAAGTTGTCCGTTTCAAAGTTCGGATACTCATTTTCAACTAGAGAAAAACCATGGATACGATTAGTTTTCATTAAAACTTGATATTTAAATAACTATACTTATTTTTAATCTATAAAATCATTCAAATAAGTATTTAACTAATTCAAAACAAACAAAATATTTAAATGTTACTAAATTCACGTACTATGGGTACTCACATCAATGTAAGTAATCTTACGTCCACGTGCCTACACATAATTTAAAAAGCTCTAATAGACTGCCGTAAAATTAGTCAAATTAACGCAATAGTGCGACCGATTAGCGGCTAAGGTTTAATTGATCTACAGACCTGTTGTATATCACATACAAGTTACCAGAAACGTACGAGTACGTGGGCAGATGAATAAACAGACATGGTAACACCAATTAATTATAATTAAACGAATTGTAAACCTTCAATTCTTAACAAAAATTACACAGAAAAGATGGTGACAGTATGTGAATACTCAAAAGTTAATTAAGTAATACAATATAATGTACTTAATTGCTTATACTGTTCAAGATAAAACCAAATTAATTTAAAAGCATTTTCTTGCAACATCCATTTGCATGTACCCTTCGATTTATATGCAAATACCTACCTATGCATACCATTAATATTGTAACAGACTGGGCTAATAAAATCTCTTTTTTTATATATTTCAGTACACTGACACTGAGCCGGTAAGACGCAACGCACACCTATACAAAGTTGCGCGTAATTTATGACTCTACAGTTTATGGCCATGGACCAAGTTCGCACATGCGCGATGGAGTGCGCCGCCGGGACTTGTATAGAGCCCATAAATATTCGCTAACCCCTTTCAAAGGGTCAGGTATGGATTCTACACACATAAATTACAGTTTTGCTTATTTTGTACGAAGATATATCGGGTTGAGATGAGCGGAAAATTAAAAATGGACGCCACACAACCTGGGTTCCTTTACATGAAGGTAGATTTGTGGTTGCCTTAGCTTTCAGTTTAAATTAGCCAGGTGTATCTTGACGTACACGTACACAGATAGATAGATAAGAGCTAAGGTATATTTAGCGTTAAAAACGAAGATATGCATATTCAAATTAGATTTAGTTAAATTCCTATATTAATTTTTTCTTACTTATATTATTACTACCATCTTATTAATTATTAAAAAAACACATATTAAAACGCCACAAAACTCTATCACTTAATAAATCCTGAACACTATTATAATATAATGTCACATGATAAAATTCAACACCGCAAAAAACATCAATGGGAGCGATTATTTCAATTAATAAAACGCTTTACGCCCACTTAAAGCAACTTAGTAGTAGTAGAGAAATCACCATAAAAATAACACTTAATTTCAGCTCACAATTACGATGCCATTAAAGGGCGGCTGCCTAGTCCCGACATCGGCATTACATTACCTCCACACTTACCATGCTAACGTACTAACTAGCCTATACGTTCTACACTTAGAAGCCGACTCCATCGTAAAAATAACGAATAGTTTGAACGCATAAAGTGAAAAAATAAAACATTTTCTTTGTGGCAAGCGGCGTGCGTCGGTTCTATTAGTTTGCGCGCGTTCATTACCTTTCATTATACTAGGACCTTTATTATAAACCTTTTACTGATCTGCGGTTGGTTTAAGAACAATGATGCTGTGCTTTTAAAGTTTAAAAAGTTATTCTTTATAATTGTTTTATTTAACTTTAATGACTAAATTGCCCGCATAATAAATAGGCAAAATAATCATAAGTTGAAATAGAGTATTACTTAGATACTTAACGCACCCTATACGTGCTTAATCTAAACGAGATATAAAGCACACGTGTCACTTTAATGAACGTATAGTCATTAAGGAATTAATTTTAATGTGAATGTTTATTTACAATGAGTTTCACGGTGTTTTATGTATCTGTACCAGATTGTTACTGTACGGCAAAAAACATCTTATAAAAGAAATATGCACGCACATGCATGCCAATCTGGAGATACTAGTTTCGATTCCTAAGTTTTTATTTTTCAAGCGTGGTGGTAACGTCTCTACATACTTAATAATTAAATAGAGAGAGAAAATTTGAGTAGAATCTTATAAGACAATCTTTTTTAAATCAATGTTTCTCTAAATCATTTTTTAAATCAAATCAGTAGCTCCCTAGATTTATGAGCTCAAACAAAGAAACACAACAATGTTTTTATGTAACAAAGCAATAAGTCGTATACAGAATTGTATGTAATAATATTATTCCTTATGTAACTAAAGTAACCCTCTAATGCGATCAAATGACGTAAAGTAATGATCTCGATAACGGGAGTCATAACTTTTGTGTCAACTTGCAGAAAATTTCAGTTGAGTGCTTTTTAAGGGGTGATATGCAACCGAGTGGATAGGAAATTGTACATATTTTGTTTTAGAATAAAGTTGTACCCCGCTGTTTCTTTTACATTAGTATTATAGTATATACTTATAACGTTCGTCAGGCTATCTAATACAAAAATAATTTATGAAATCGGCCTAAAAGTCACGAGATTTGTGCGTTCAAACAAAAGCTGCTTCTCTATGGAATTATTAAAGATATGTAGTCTTTTTGTGACTATAAGTAGTAAGTAAAATTTATAAAATAGGGTTATTCTTTTATATATTAGGAATGCCTATACTTATGTATAAGTCCTTATTTCTATAGGTACAACACAGCATAATGTAAGCCTCTGGTTTAACATGGAAATTTTAGGATTCATAAAATCCACAAACTTAGTTTTGTAATAAGGTTTTTTATAGAGTGTAGGTACCCACCAAGAAAGGGTTTTATGAAAATTCACCCCAAAGGGGGTGGATTATACTTCCATTTTGTATAAGTAGGCTTAACCCCTATCGTTATGTATTTAGTTAAATAATAACGACACTACGTTATCTTTGTGTTTAGACGTGCGTCAGTTACTTAAGCACCTTCGACTTACATTAGATATTATAGAGACATTTTGTAAGTTCAAAAATGTACTTGTGCCTACGTAAATTGTAATTATGTCGGTAATTATAAAGCACGTTATTTGACTATATATGAACACCTACTAGTGGGCATAAAATAGAAAGACATTTATTTAGTATTATTGGTTCTTTACGTATTCTCCTAAAATAAGTATTTCTATCAGTTTAAGTTTGGATATCGTAGATAACATTTCCAATACATAGGTGCTCTAATGCAAGAAAATACTCATGCACAATTTATTATAGAACCAGAACTGAAAAATATTCCACACTCAAGTACCATCCAACAGAAATATCTTCACAAAGTTATATTATATCACCCTTCATTTGTGTCCTTGTTATACATTCAGCGGAACTCATGTCTAATTCCTTTCTTTTGCACCCTCCATCTTTTCTCTCACTCTTTCAAAGGTAAAAAAACGTGTCCCATCTCTTTCCCGCAATGTAATAAAACATGGCGGATGCTGTATTCGTCGGGGGTACGGGAGGGTTCGTTAGTTTCCGGAGGGTGAGTCAGGGGTAGGATTTTGAGTGAAATCACGTGAACTGAATTGGATTTAAGTGATGATTCAAAATTAAGCCATCAATAATATTTTTGTGTTCAATAAAAATATATTGTGTATTGTCATGCTGATTTGTTGGTCGTAATGGTTATGTAGCAATAAAAGTGCTAAAAGCTTTTTATTTAATTATGCATTAACTAAAATAAAACTTTTTTGTTTCAGATGTAGTTGCTGGAGGAAGATATTCAATGAAACATTCGTGATTGCAGCGAGCATTTATCTACAAATAAAAATCGTATTAATTAAAAATTATGTTAAGATTGCTTGTTATTGCCTATTTAAGGTTCACATACCCACATAATTATGTGCCTAACCTGGAATGGACCACCATGGAATAATATTAATAATTTCACTAAGTAGGGACTTATAAAGCAAATGCCTTAGGTACTTACAGGTAGCGACAACTCCCTACAAGACGCCGTGTCTTCCCTTTAAAAAAACGACCAACACATTCAAGATTTTTAAGTGCTATATCTTCTCTTGTGAAAAAATCTTCCTTCGCTACTGCTACTTCGTTTACTTACTTATCAGTATATCGTCTATTTTTTTGTTTATTACCACGATGATTAAATATTACCTACAAATGTTAGTTTCACAGAAACTCTTAAATGTTTTTCGTATCCAAAATAACCATTTTAATGTTTAAGTGTAAGAAACCTTATCAGAACTAAACTCACGAAGAGGATCCAACATTACCTAACCCATTAATCCGTTGATTAGTGAGCACTAGAGGGGATTTAACGATTACTTTCAGCGATGTAATTATACACCAACGGCTCCCGACGGGTTATAGCCGGAGTAATAGCTAGTGGACGGTAATGGAACTCCACTTACTTATTTACCGGTAGAATACATAATAAGTACATAGGTAGGTATGTATTCTGACTGATACTTAAAAAAACGAGTATCTGAAACATTATGTAGTTTCGAATTATTTTATATCTAACTTACCTACCTAAATGTTTTTCTTTCTATCTAGAAAAGATCAGTACCTGCTTTTGTTTTCAACATAACTTACATAGGTGTAACAAAAACATATAGTAAAACAAAACAGAAAGAACTAGTTAGTTCTTTTCAAGATACAAAATAGCATATCTCGAAAAATACTTCTGGCATCTGGCACTCGCAACGACACCTTCTCTCCCCTCACCCAGCACCATGCCGCTACTTATAACTCAAGAGTCACGCTGTGAAGCATGCGAGTGGATTCATGGAGAAAGAGTATCTTCTTCTGTGATCACGGGTTCTGTAAAGAATCCGAAACGTCAGAAAATGTAAAACAAAAATACAACTACGACAAAAATCCGTTTTAGTGTTTTATTTCAATGTGTATATTTAAAATGTGTGTTATTTTAAAAAGTTGAAAAAATAATTCTAAGTATACTCGTATTCCACATTAAATTCTTTACCAACTGACTTTTTATTGTATTTTAATCATGCAGACCTAATCACCATGATGCAGCTATCCTCATTCATCATATAGAACTAAGCTAGTTTCAACATTGGTTTATTCATGTAGGAGCCCCAAAGTTATACTGCGGTCATCCTCAAATCTTAATAATAATTAACAGTGAAATGTAATTTCTTATTCAAATGATTTATATATAAGGTCCCCTATTTGAGACCCTCACCCCTGACTCATTTAAATAATGCCTTTCCTAATGTGATTAAACTGAGGGGATATTTCTCGAAGGGTCACTAACATTGACAACACCACGTTTTAAGAGAATTGTTTATTTTATTAACGAAGTGGTAAGTATTTACTTTTAGTATATTTCACATAGGTTGAACATGGAAGTTCTAAGGTGACTCCCTGATCTGTGGGTTGAAACATTTTCTAAACAAGGCATACGTTTACGAATCATCCTCAGAATGTTCTCCAACGAGGGATTTGAGCTTACCTTGAAATGGGGCGATCACTTCATAGTCAACCACGCTGGCTAAGAGTAGCTTAGTCGATTTCATATAAAGAATTAAAATCTTCAAAATAGTTTTTATAGTTATCATGTTATTAGCACTCAAATTATTATAATTAACATTGGTTCATCCGTGATTATGGCGCTTGCAGCTGCGTCGAAATATCGGAAACTCAAAACAAATAATATACACGGTAAATATCCCGTTAATTATAATAATTTGAAAATCTTCGAAGGCGAGCGCTTTTTCACAATGATTTCTTGCAATAAGCATGCATGATTTGCGTCTCATACCTACTTAGTACTAACAAACAAACTATGAATAAGTAAATAGACACTTAAAAAATGTCCTTTTTTCTACTAATGCCTGCTCCGTGGATATCTGGGCTGCAGACCTATTGGTAGGTAGGACTAACCGATTTTGGAAAACTTTTAACTTATCGTAAGTATTTCTATTACAAAGTAAGTAGTTACTACCTACCTTAATTATTTTAAGAAAGTATTATACTTACTAACCAAATACAGTTACAACTCTTCTTCAGGCAGGTCCAAAGTTGTCTCAAAAATACGTTATTTTTCTTCCCATACTATCGCTAGTGTTCTTTAATCTAGATAGACTGTTAACGGTCAATGTGGTATGTATGGTTGCAATTGCACCACGATTAATACACTAGCAAAAACTAATACTCATCTACTTATTACTTTTGTTTGACCGCACCTTTATGATCCGTGCTGATAAGCACCATCATAAGGCTGAAGATTTTTTTTAATAAATATTTAAAAGTTGGTTTACCCAATTACTTAGGTTAATAAAGTTAGAAAAAATAAACACAAAAAACCATGAAGAATACCATTTTGAGAATTTTCTTTCCTAAAGCGCCATCTAGCGTACTATCACGGAACTAACTCATTTTGACTATCAAGTGTTAACCAGCATTTGTTATTGTCATGGTACTTTAGTAGCGACATCTATGGAAAAAGTATAAAATCAATTTGAAATTTATATTGTTATCATTTACAAATATTTACTTTTATTCTGAGTGTGTGAATGCACAGATATATTAATTTAAACTAGAAATATCTAAAAATTAGAGCTTCATTAAAATACAATTTTTTGACAACTTTACATTACAGCATCAAGTTTTAAAAACAGTGACATCTAGTGAGTAACTAAACAACTATTTTGTCATTTGATTGTAAAATAAAAGTGGTACTGAGGAAAGCTTTCACGAGCTTTTGATTCTAACTACAGAATTTTATAGAAACATTGGTCAATGGTAAGTTCAGATTATTTTTTCTAAAATAACATTTATAATTCTCTTGTTAAATTATCAATTAAATTATGTACAAAACTATGCAATAAGTAAATGAAAAGTGGTAGAGCAAACTGAAACTGCGATTTGAACGAGCGCCCTCTTACATAATCAGTGTGAAGTTAGTAGTAACTCAAGCTATACTGCTTTATTCCGAGAAGCCCAAACCCCACCCCTATCTGCTTAATTCCGAACCGAAGCCCAAACCCCACTCCTCCTTTTCCTTTTCCTCTTCGTCCCCCTTCCCTAAATGTTCTGTTATCCTAAAGACAGACAACGCCCTTGTGACTTTGATGTAGCACAGATCATAAAATAGTGACGTAGTTGCAGGAATCCATAAAAAAACTAACTTTTCGTCTATGGTTTTACTCACAGATTTACTATTCAATTATATCGTCATTAATAAAGGATTGCTGGTTCGATTCTCGTGTGAGTAAATATTTGATCCAAAAAAATGATAATCTCAATTTGGGTGTATGTCATTGCTTTGATAATATAAACGTGAGCACTTGTGGAATCCTTAATGCGATACTGGTCTGATTTATGTGAAGTCTTGACCTTGACCTTACAACTATGAATATTACATTATGTCTTTTATATTTGTCTGTACTTACATAGGACAAAAAAGATTATAATTTTTACACTTCAAATTACTTACTAAAATAAGTTGGTGTACGAATAAATTATTACTTACATGATTGATCCAAAAGATATAAAATAGAGATTTAAAAAATACTTTCAAAATATTGCATCAAAATGGGTTCATCCGTTTACTATACCACACACATAGCGGTCAAACTTTGAGCACTTCTTTTTTGTGTCTAAAAGTGAACTGTAAATATTAAAAATAGTGACATCTAGTGAGAAATGAATGAATTAGTTTGTCATGGCAGAGCCACGTGTTAGCAAGCTTTCATGAGCTTTTAAATTGCAGAGATATTTAAAAACGATGGTACCCAAAAGTTATTGATTTTTGTTAAATTAAATTAAGTACTTACTTAATAAAAAAATGTTAATTATTGATTTTTAAAAATGAGTAATGAATATACTCAAATTATCTAAAGTTTACCAAGTTAGTTAGTACAAATATTATAAATAGCGACATCTATTGAGTAACAAATGAATTATTTTGTTATTTGTTCAAACCAAGGAGTTAGCAGAGCTTTTGTGAGCTTTTATTTCAAACCGCAATTTGATATTAAAACAATGCAATTGTCAGTGTGCTGTTTTGTTTAAATTGAATTATCTTTGTGATTATTATTTGTAGGCAGAATTATCATTCAAAATTACTGAAATATTTGTTAAATTGCGTTTATTATTTTGAACTAATTTTAAACTTTGTACAGCTCCATCTAACGGGATGGAATGTAAGATTCCTTTTTACTTACACTTTGTTCTAGATATATCATTTATTACCAAATATTTTTTGTAAAATGTACCTACCGAAGGGAGAGGATTAAAAAACTATACTTACCTATATAAATTGATTATTGCAAGATTGATTTAAGTAAGTGGAAAGATAGGTTCAGAGATTTTTATTATTAATTATAGGTACAGCTGTTAGTTAAAAAAACGAAAGGTATAGCTTAATACATTACTTATATTGCCTAAGTATGTAAAAAATATAATAGGTAAGTATAAAAAGAACTCTAAATCTACCCCATAGAATTCGTTTTATAAGGATTCTATAGCGTTTTGTTGTTCAAACTTGGGTAACGTTGGTTTTGTAAGATATTTATTTGGGTCATAAATATTTACCTCTACAACAAAACGGTGATTATCGAATGCTTTGTGAAGTTAAATGCCAAAGGGTTGAATGGACGATTGTTTGGGAGACTCTACCCAAAAAAAACTGGAGGTGCGAAATTTAGTTGGATTTCGTATTTCAAATATGGGTCAGTCAGTTTGGTCTCGCGAACTATCGATACGGTACGGATTTTCAAACAATTTTTAAAGGAAAGTTTTATTTTTATCTGGGTTAAGAAAAGTTGTTTTAGTGTGAGTGAAGTGAAATGGAAAATAAGAGGAAAAGTTTTGAAACATTTTTAGTTTAACTATCTACATGTAAGTAAAGTAGGTACTTGAGATTACATAAGCTTTTAATAATATTCTCCTGAGCAACGTTTATATTTGACTTTACAAAGACGAAAGCTTATATCAATAGATAGGATTCTGGTATCAAAAGTCCATTTCTACAACCATTTTAACATTTACTTTTTAACCAATCACAAAATCAAGGCACCAGAATACTTACCAATAGAAAGAGCGGCACGTATCAACTGTCAATTTGATCTAAATTTATGAATATAATACACTGGCGGCCATCTTGAATCTTGCATCGAACTGTCATCCGAAAGCTCCGAAACGCATGCACGTGACATGCGCTGTAGAAAGTGCGCGGTAATCAACGAATAGGATTCGTGAATTTAAGCCGCCATTGCTAAAAAGGCGGGATTCTGTGACACGAGGGGAAATAAATTGAGCTTTTATGGGTCGAGCTTCAGAATAAAAAACTAAAAGGTAGAACCCCTTTCTCTATCTGCCTATCGATTGAATAAATAGAGTGCATTTCTTTGAAAATGGAAATAAGTTGGTACCACATTTGTGTCTGATGTTGAGAATATTGAACTTGAAGAGAACTTATGTTCTCGTATCATTTATGATAAGCTCATGTTGATACCTAATCATAATGTAAGAGCTCATACAAAAAACATCATCACTTCTGGATGGCGATATGGGTTTGTTCAATAGAATTAAGCAAAAATTGTACCCACTACTTAGTACTAAAAACGGATAATTATTTCACCTACCCTACTTAATATTATGAAGAGAAAGATTTGTTTTTTTACTAACGAAAAGGCTCCGAAACTACTGAACCGATTTCAAAAATTCTTTCACCACAAATTTACATTTACCCTGAGTAACATAGGCTATATTTTATCCCCGTATTGCTACGGGAACGGGAACTACGCGGGTGGAACCGCGGGGCGCTCCTAGTATGATATATTTATGATTTGCAGATTTTCTTTGTAGATACCTCAAAAAAAAAGAATAAATAAACCAAAAGCGTATCCATCAAAATCAAACTCGGCGAGAGCGAGCGTAGCCACGTGCGTTAGATAATCTAATAAAAGATATTAATTATCATAGAGATTTTTGAAATACAAATAATGTTAGAATTACATTTTATAAGTAAGTACTTATATCTGGATTGGGGTCTTGCGAGAGATCGCGAGAGATCGCGAGAGTTATGTAGAGTTGACTGCCAACCTCAACTAGGTAGTTGGAAAGGCACTAGAAGAAGAAAATGCATCCGGAATTCCGGATTGAGAGATAAACTTGAGTTTACGAAATTGATTTCGTCATAAAAGATAGACATGTTTTCGAGTTCTTACTATTTAAAAAGAAAATGAAATACATAAGTACTTAAGTATTTTTATATTTTTCATAAATTGTATAAATTACATAATGTTACTTAAGTACTTTTAAATAAGTATTGCGACATTAGTTTTATCCATCCATATTTAACTTATAGGCTAAATAGGTAGGTAGGTGGTAGGTGGTAAGTAGGTTTTTCCTATGTGGCTCTCTATTTGTGAAATAATGTTCATATTCTTTAGCGGGTTCTTTATACTGAACTAGCAGCGCCCCGCAGTTTTACCCGTGTAGCACCCGCTCCCGTGAGAAAACGGGAATAAAATTATACTTACTAAAATCCTTCCCCTTGAATTACTCTATAAATTAAAGAAAACCGCATCAAATCGGTTGTGTAATTTTAAAGAGTTATATATAGGGACATACACACAGACAGCGATTTTGGTTTATACTAAGATGTACCTACTTATATCTTGATTTTCTGTAACTATGTATATAGGTTCTCAGAAATGAACGTTGATTGATTTTTAACATTTTCCATTCCATCTAGACGCACCTCTTTGATCATGTCCATTATTTTATCAGACGCGATTTCGCGTCGACTGCTATACAGAATAGGCATTTATGGACTCTAAAGGCCTATTCACGACCTTCAAGTAAAGTTACTCACTATAAGTAAAGTTAGTTTTGTCTCTTTCTTTTACTTTACATCAAGTGACAAAGACAAAACATGTGAGTAGCTACTCGGAACGTTACTTGAAGATGGTGAAATAGTACGAGTATAACAATGTACTCGTAATAAATTACTTACCTTCATTTTTAATCCATAAAATACTTTTTGAACCTTTTCCATTAAAATAATGTTCTAATATCTAAGTATATAAAGTATGTACATTCCAAGGAGATACCCAAGTGCTAAACAGTGAGTTTATGTGCGCACTTTTTATCGTGGCCAACGAAATATCTTTTTTATTTTTATTGCAGACGTGCCCCGTTACCGTCTATCTCAATTATTTATATGATCCATAAAACTGCATCTACTTTAATTTCGTTTCCTTCCTACGGAAGTATTTTGTAAATTTGATAAGATAGATATAACGTTATTGATGGGCACCGAAAGTTTAGACACTTTATCAATGTAAGGATAAGTCAAATTTTATTTTATCGCACAATTAATAATAAAATTGCAACCTAAAAAATTAAATAAATCTAACATATAAATCATTCAAATATTATGGTTTAACATTTTGAAAAAATCCCACGAATACAATAGGTATGTACAGTCTCGGAATGAAAAGGTTTGTCAATTTTCAAATTGATTCGTATAATGTGTCGCGAAAACGTAAGTATTACCTTTTGAAACTATGGTACAGAAAAGACTCGGGTTAGGGAAAATAATGTTCTACTGCCCGATAATAAAGTTCAAAATTATTCAGATCAGTGTTGTTTGACAGGATAAATATCTTGTCAACAAGATTTTTGATAAACTAAAACCTTCTTGTTGGTTCAACCTGCGATTATTATTTCTGTTAAAACTATTGTCAATCGGTCAATGTCGTCATTGCAAAATATCAAAGAGGTTTTTATATGCAGCGCGCACAAGGCAGTGTTTAAAAATAAGGATATAAAAATGAAGCAAAACCTTATTCGATAGTAAACGTCATTCTATTTATTTAAATGTTAGCATCACTGTTTCTTATACTTGTATGTTGGCAAAATTGTTTCTTGCAATACTAGTGCAAGTGAAAACCGACTTTAAGGTGACGAACCTTTTCATTCCGTGACTGTACAACGTTTGAAACTTTCCTGTATCGCGGTGGTGTACGTATAGTACAAGAACTTACACATTTCTGCACGTTATAGAAATTCGAAAACCGAGAACTAATGGAAACGAAACGGCAGGACGAATTTGAATGAAAATGGAAGGAATGAAGATAGCTTTTACCCTGGATTAAGAAATAGGCTACTTTTTTCAGGAAAATTCAAATGCTCCCGAAGGAATAATGATAATCGAAGAATACGCGAATGAAGTCGTGGGCACAGCTAATATAAGGCTGGAACTCCACCAAAGCGGAGATGTGTTATGATGACGGATGTTTTATATGCGCTACAAAAGCTTGTGTGTTCAGCCAACTGGAGTCGATAAACCCTAAGTCAAAAGAATTACCTAGTACGAAACAACGCGAGTATTAAAAAAATCTTGTGCGTAATTTACAGATTTTAAATAACCCGATTGTGAAGACCTGCGACCGATGACATAAGCGATTAAACATATTCGCTATGACATAAAAGCTAGAAAAAGAAATTTTACTAGTTGAAACAAAGAGACCGCGGTAAAACGTGAATGCTGGAAATAAATGCACGAAAAAACGATTTCGCGGAAACCTTCTAACAAACCTTGTGTAATGGAGTAAGAGCCCGCGAGTACCTGACCTTCGTTATTTTATAACAGCTAAAAGTTTGTCTACGTGTGTCTCTAGTACAGGTAAGAATGATCCCCACCCATGAAGCTGAGGCAGCGGTGGCTTTGGCAGATAAGAGGTAACAAAGGTGTATGAAATTCCATCTCAATTTCGTCATAGTATAAAACTCTATTTTTTGATATTTGATTCATAATGATATCAAAACTCACGTTGCTCAATGCCGGACAGCTAGTATGGTTCCAACCCTCTGCCGGACACCCTTAAACTATTATAATTTATAATTATACTTACGTCATTTTATAAAACCTAAATTTTATATATATTTTTTAGGGGGCCTATTAATCTATGTTTACATAATTGCCGGACAGTTTAAAATAACGAAGGTCAGGCACTTGCGGGCTCTTGGTCCATAAGTAACTTGGTAATAAGGCATCCTACTAAGTACAGCTGCAATCGCAAGAAGACGCTGTATAGCGTATAAATATGCGTATTTATGTATTTAAATTAGACCATAGAATAAGGATCACGACCAAGAATCTCTCGTACATAGTAGATCAATGAATAATTCAATAAGTATTTAAAAATATATTCTTATTTGTCAAGATACTATCTAACTCTATGTAATTGTGTCAACCTATAAGATCTCGCTGCAGGTCGAAGTCTTCTTTCTCACTGATAATATTGTAAAGGAAAAGACGTTACTACCAGTCCTGTAAATTTTCCTGTTGCTAATTTCACATTAATTTTTAAATTATTTTATGTTCGAAGTTATGTTTGCATTAAATATGAGTTTTCTTTATTATAATGGAAAACATTTTGTCCCAATCTGCCAAGCCATAACCATATAAAATTCGATTTTGGTGTTACATTTTACGACTGCTTTTCCCATTACTTCCCCCTAGTTTTTATTATATAAATTAGGTACATAAAATTACAGACAAGTTATATAATGTTGCAAGAGGGGTCCTTACATTGAACGTGATGGGAATAAATGTTCTGATTAGTTCAGCTGTAACCAAAGGTTATAAAACGGATTCAAAGTTATTGGAGATTTACGATATCATAAATCAAGTTGTTTGCTGTTGTTTTGATAAGAAAATAAAATAAAATCTTTTGATATAATGACAAAGATTTATTTTTTATAGTTATCATGGTTATTATCAGTACAATTATCATAGTTTACTGGCTATATCATCATAGGCCTTTACATCTACATAAGATGATTTAGGTGGCGTCAGGTGATTGAACAATTTGTGATAGAACATTTCTGTTCATGACTGAAGAGTCCTATGCGGGAGTGACAGCTGCGACCACATTTTCCACAAATGAAGGACCCCGGGGTTGTTACGGGGTTTGCGGCACGTTGATGACGTCTAGTCCGTTTGTTTGCTAAGTCATCGAGCCAAGCAACGTCGTGAGCGATGACTCCCTCGGCCAAGATTTTCCTCCATGCATCACGGTCCTCAGCTTCGTTCTCCCAATTGCAGAAGTTAATTTGGAACGTAGCCATGTCGCGTTTCACGCTGTCTTTGAAACGCAACATTGGTCGGCCGACAGGTCTTTTGGCATCGGCTATTTCTGCAAGGAGAGTTTGTCTTGGCAGACGAGAAGAGTCCATGCGGTGAACATGCCCAAGCCAACGCAAGCGCCTCTGTTTTAGTAAGGCCGTGATGCTTGGTTGTTTAGCAATCTCCAAAACTTTCTCGTTAGTGATTCTATACCATGGCTGGCTATATACCATGTATAAATAGGTAGGAACGTATTTAGTTCATCCGTGATGGAACATGGCCCTCGCAATAGGCATAAAACAATTTTTGAAATCGTGTTGTTCCCGAGACCATTTAGTACGTACAGAATAACTTAATTTAAGTACTTACTAAATAAGATTACCGAAATTGGGAAATTAGAATTGAAATTTGGAAATACTTTAATCGCAAAAATATTTAAGCTACAAAAACAGTCTAGGGTGATTACATTTCTGATTTTCTTCTTATGCAGTTCCTTGTAGTGTAGTAGATTCAATCACAATCTGGAAAAAAAGATAAACAATAAGATATTTTTTTTTATCACACAAAAAATACTTACTTAGAGATAGTTACTCTATTAGGTCATCATAACTAGTATATTTAACATCTAAAGATATCATTGGTTCATATGATGAGTCTACTTATAATGATTCGTAGACCGAAGTTTAATTTCATGAGCAATTCCGTGTTTTGGTGGATAGCTCAGGGTAGAGCCCTCAAAAGTCTAGCCAAAAAACATCACACAGAGACCTAAATTATTGAGCTCGAATTACGAAAAACTATCTTCCTACCTACGAGTAGTTCATTCCATAAGTCGTGGACTGTCAAAAATAGAATAGGTACAGTCTCGGAATGAAAAGGTTCGTCAATTTTCAAATTGATTCGTGTAATGTGTTGCGAAAACATAGGTATTACCTTTTGAAACTATGGTACAGAATAGACTCGGATTAGGGAAAATAATGTTCTACTGCTCGATAATAAAGTTCAAGATTATTCAGATCAGTATTGTTTGACAGGACAAATATCTTGTCAACAACATATTTGATAAACTAAAACCTATTTGTTGGTTCAACCTGCCATTATTAAGGATAGAAAATGAAGCAAAACCTTATTCGATGGCAAACGTCACATTATTTATTTAAATGTTAGCATCACAGTTTCTTACACTTGTATGTTGGTATTATTGTTTCTTGCTGTACTAGTGCAATTGAAAACCGACTCTAGGGTGACGAAACTTTTCATTCCGTGACTGTACATGAATAGAGAAAAGTATCACCCTGTGAGTTCGCACTGTAGAAAAGCCTTTTCTCTAATTATTTAAATATTACGCTAGCTTTTGCCCGCGACTTTGTCTGCGTGGAATAATGACATCCGGCAGAATTTGGGTTTTTCCCGCTTTTCTCCCCCGAGGGGGGAATTTTCAAAAATCTTCTTCTAATGGTAACCTACACCCCGCAACAAACACACGTGCCTTTCAGCTTTCTACAATCCCTACTAATATTATAAATGCGAAAGTAACTATGTCTGTCTGTCTGTTACCTTTTCACGGCTAAACTACTGAACCGATTGACTTGGAATTTTGTACAAGGGTAGCTTATGATCCGGGAAAGAACATAGGCTATGTTTTATCCCAAAATTCCCACGGGATCGGGAACTACGCGGGTGAAACCGCGGAGCACAGCTAGTATGAAAATAAACGGATAATGCTTCTTACAGAGCACTCGAGGTCGATGTTTGATTACAAACAAAACTCGAAGAATTAAATTTAAAAAAAAAACGTTTTTAGTATTATTTTATACACGTAGCGACGTCGTTTTTTTCTAAAACAGAGTCTAATTCATACAAATCCTAGCCGACAAGATGCGATGTTGTTATTATTACCTAGGTACACCATCTGCTAGGAACTATTAGGTAAGGTTAATTATAGTTTTATTTTTATTTAATCCTATATCTCTCAGTATTTATTATCATCCAAACAAGTACAGCTCATTTCTCCAGAAAATAGATAGGTATCTATGAGAACAAATAACCAAGAAACATGCGTAAATAGGTTCTTGGGCTACTTCTAAAGATTTGACTAAGTACTCAAATTATTATGATTAACGGGATATTTACCATGTACATATATTATTAATTTCGAGTTTCCGATATTTGACTAAGTAAGTATTTTATAAAACCTTTATTTGGATAACCTAACTTGATGAGATAACTCTCATACCTACATATTTGCAATAAGCCATAGGTATATAAATTTACCATAGTAAAACTATCACACAACAAATAAAATAATCTACAAAGCAATTTAGTTACGCGTAAAATTTACGATCAGGGGCACACCGGGCTCCGAGTATTATGCAAGTCTCGCAATTTTCTTCCAAACTTTATTCTCTTTTTATAGGCGTCTACTTGAGTAATGAAAAACTATTAAAGTGCCCGTGTGGGGATAAACCGAGGGTCGTTTGGACCTTTCCGTTTTATTACACCCCGACGAATAGAATGCCGCTATTTTTACAACCACGCCATCTTCATGTACCCCGCTAAAATATAGCAGGCAACCCACGCTTTTGCGTTAAATTATACAATACTTGCTAGCTTCCTGCGGTTTTAGCTATTTTGATGTTTATAATCTACGTAAAGTAAGTATTATTATAAAAATGAATCCCTATTACACTTGGTCACGGCATCAAGCGTGAACTATAGGAACGATTGACTTGAAATTTGGTAGGTACAAGGGTTGCTGGTTTTATCCCGAAATTCCCACGGGATCGGGAACTATGTGGGTAAAACCGCGGGGCACAGCTAGTCACTAATAAATTGAACAAAGAGCGATGATAATGGTATACAAAAAACGAATACAATACAGATTTCAAAGTTAATTCTAGTATTTTAATTCTTTAAGTTCTCCCGGCAGGTTTGCAACGGATTTGTTTTGAAACTTCCCGTTCAATATCTTTAACCAAAAGCTCTATTGCCCAGGTTGCACCATATTTACAATCTGTGTGCATCCAAAGAGTTTTACATACTTACACAGTATCGTTATATGCCATTAATGTCATCAGTCTATTAAACTTTCCGTCAATATTTATTTTATATTTTGGTTTATTTTATGCTGATTTATTATTATTACTAACATAATGATTTAACATCTTTAAAAACCAAATAAGTGTTGAATAAAGGTCTATTTCTATATTATCAACCAAATATAAAAGCCGTTCTGGATATCACACATATCAAATAAATCTTGAAGAATTGTTTTATTTGTCGGTTTGATATCTAATTACACATGGGTAATATATTTCTTTATTCCTTAATTAATTTAAATAATTACGAATTTGTAGGACCAATAACATAACTTAAACAATCACCCTTTCTGTATTTATCATCTTCATTTAGCAACCCATATCTTCATTCATTTCCTGTATCTAGAGTATCAGAACTGACAATCATCAAAGATATTTGTGGATTAAATAAACATTTAGGTACCTTGCAACGGGAATTCAACTTTTTTCCTTTGTTTGACAGTCCGAGATGGTAATAATGACCCACATGTGGGCCATTAGCACCATCCCCATATATTACTCAATTGCTCTATAAACTTAATTCGTTCATATAGCTAATTCATAGCTTAACTGGACTACATTAAATATATTTCTTGCTACTGTCCGGTACGGTTTTACCCGTGCTGAACCTTATCCCGTTATATATTCGGGATAATATGTAGCCTATGTCCTTTCTCAGGCCCTAGATTATCTGTGTACCAAATTTTATTTAAATCACTTCAGTAATTTGGACATGAACGTGCGATAGACAAAGTTCCTTCCGCATTTATAAGTAAGGATTTACATAGGTACATATACGTTTAAGTGTCCTCAAGATATCTTTCTTAGGAAGGAAATAATGTTTACTTTGTATTCTTTATTTCAGAGCATGGGATTCGGGGATTCATGTATATGGTTTATGATGTTAATTACAATCAGTTTTCCCATAGCATTTATATTTGCACCATTATACGCCTTATGTTTACCATACACAGTATGCAGCTCATGTGTAGATGTAAGTTTTTAAATTATTTCCTTTAAGGCTGTTCGCCCACGTACGATAAAATCGGTGACCGACTTAATGAACCTATAGTCGGGCCAGCATTTTTTGTAGTACTGAGTTTATAACTATTTATAGGACGTGTGCATTGCACCATTTGCTATCAGTACGTCTATTTTTCTCCTACAAAAAGTCGGTACAAAAATGTCGGACGTGGGCTAGCCTAAATCAATGGGACCTTTGACTTCCATTCGAAAGCTGCCTGGTTCGATCCGGCAACCCCCACATCTTACGGTGAAGGAAAACATTATGAGTACTTACCTAAACCTGTACACTTCAGACACAAACAACCTTACCACAAAGAAATGGTAAGGTTGCTTGTGTCTGGACCTGGACTTGGCCACCGTGTAAGCGTTGTAAGCCCTGATCGCCCCAACTCAGGGTTTTTCGAGCCTCTCGTTGGGGCTTTATGGGCTGATGATAAATAAGATAGTTGAATTCTTTAGTGCCTTTCACGAATAAAACAAACACCTATAGGTCCAAGACTGTACACAGTAACAAAAGAATAATAAAATATAAGATGATTTTGATAAATAATTAAGGCCTAAATTTCTTGACGACCTCGATGGCAGAGTGGTAATCATGCCGGACTGCCATCCGTAAGGTTGCGGGTTCGATTCCCGCGCGGGGCGAATATTTGTGTGAACCACAAATGTTTGTCTCGGTCTGGGTGTGTGTGTGAATGAGTGTGTGCGTAGTTTCCGATACCCTAGATACAAGCTTCGAGCTTAGTTAGGGGTCAGTTACTATAATGAGATGATGTAGTGAATGAATGAATGAATGAATATATCTTACAAATTGACTAAGACCTAATCGCCGTTCAGAGTAGGCTCGAGCCCCTCAGTGGGCACATACTCGTATCGTATATGAGCTGATGAAGATGTACAAAATGTATTTTACACCTAATTAAATTTTAAATGTTTCAGCCAATCGTAGACTTTTTATGCAAAGCGATGCATTTCCCTAAATACTGTGCACACGCGACCGTACTTGGCTTGGAATGTTGGTGTGATTGAAATTATGTTAGTAATATTTTTTAGAGGTTTAGGTATATTTTTGTATTTGATTATACATTATTTTTAATTATAATTGTAATAAATAAATACTTATTATACACCATACTTTTATTTGCAGCCAAAAACCCAAAAGCAACTTTAATTAGGTACTTATATAATTGCAACGCAAGCTAGCCCCACAATTTTGATGGCGTTTGATTGTTGGTTACCTATATGGGTATACAGGACTGGGTAGTTACTTACTTCATAAAAAAAGATTACTTAAATATTGTTACCTTTTCATTGTCTGAGTTTTAATAATGTAGCATGGTGTGTGGTTTGTGCATATGTGGGCAAATATCCGCAATTATATTTACTAGGTACTTACCTTTTTTTTATTTCCCGGGGGAAATGCATCCCCGCACCGAAGCAGCGGGGTATGTGGGACTCACCCTCCACCAAGATGGAGTGGTGGAGGTCCTACCCATTTAAACCCTGGGGGCAACATCGCCTGTACGCTGAGTGCTGGCGCAGCGGTAAGTGGGCCGCACATCCGCTACGCCGGCGACGCTGAGCTCTCTACAGAGCTTCTCCTCCGGAACAGTATGTCCCTAGGCCCTAGACGAATGAATCGTCCGTCCCGGCTTAGCTTGCATTTTGCATGCTTTCAACCTCGAGCGAGACCTTTACGTGCGGGCAGTGGGCCGGTGAAGGCGCACCGCGCGGCGCCGCGCCGCAGGCCTCGGTTAGGGTGGATGATGGGCCTGCTCGGGCTCATCACTTTGACGTGATGGTTTTACTTATGACCCAGTTCGCAAAGTAATGAGACCACGAGTAAGTACTACGAGTATACCAATGAAACGGATAGGTAATATTATAGTATTGCCCAGTTGTCCCTCTTTCCCCCAATAAATTAATGCAAAAAAAATAGACAAGAAATAATTTAATACTTATTAGTTTTTAATACTTATACAAAAAAAATAATTCACGATAAGTAACTACTAATTAGGTAGGTAGGTATTTCTGTAAAAAAGTATTTATTACTGTACCTAATTATTTTTAGGTCAGTAGGTAAGTACTACCTTCCATCCACTTCCTTCGTATTACACTACAATATTACAGAGGCGTAATATACGCGCTGCGCGTAATATTGTTGAGGGGGTGAGGCGGTTGCGCGGGGCATGTTCATCGGTAACGCCCATTCGAGCATGGTCAACGTTGTATATCTGCCCATCTGCCCCTTAAACGAATTTTTTTTTTTTATCCTAATACTTTAATTTTATTTCAAAATTAAAATTAAAGTAGGACTCCATTATTATTGCTTATTAATTGCATAATAATTTACCTTCCTTAAATAAGTAAGTACTTACATATTTTATATTATAAGACTCGTGTATACCAGCTATAATGAACGGGCTGCAGCCTTGCTGCTGGACAACGTATAAAATTGCGCCAACGCACATGGGGCTCGCAACGAGAGAATCGTGATACTCGTGATACATCTTCCTAGGCGCTATCTAACCCTTATTGTATACAGGGTGTCCGGGCATCGATGTCGGATACTTTAAGGGGGTAAAAAATGGTATTTTTTATCGACAAATCACGGTTCCAATTTTCTCTAGCTACCTCCATTACAAAATGGCAGCCATTTTGTTTTTTTCAACTCGACGCGCGGGTGCTTGTACTGATTTAGTCATTGCTATCCATGTAAACGTCCTAGGAAGATGAAAGATGTCTCATCTGAAATTAAATAATGTAGGGTATTATTAAATGTAAGATTTTATTCCATATCTTAATTATAAAATAACAAAAAATGATTACAAAAATTAAAATCAATATTTTTTTTCAGATTTTTTCTGCATTTTTTGTTAAAATTTGACCTATTAACCTACATTTTTCATCTTGTTTTTTGATAGTACAGAATATTTACTTAAAAAAAATCATACATCTTATAGCCTTATGTATGATAGTTCTAAAGTTATGATGGTTTGAATATGATCCTTAGCCAAGAAAATCGTCTCGTATTGCGAGGAGTGCTCGACGTGCTCGTCCATGGGACTGCGTTGTTGGGATTATCTGATCTGGACTATTATTTAGTCCGTCTAAGTGAAGGTAATTGATTAAAAAATGCTACATTTTACTCCATATCTTTATCATAAAATAACAAAAGAGGATGATAAAAACCAAAACCATTATGTATTTTCGTATATTTTTTAGATTATTTGATTTTTTCTTAAAAACTGACCGATTAGGCTACATTTTTTTTGTCGTTTATTAATAGCACAGGATATTTACTCAATAATAAGTCATGCATTTTATAGCCCTATGTATGGTAGTTCAAAAGTTACGGAGGTTTGAATATGACCCTTAACCGTGAAAATCGCCTCGCATTCTCAGGATTACTCGTCCGTGGGACTGTATGGCTAAGGGTCATATTCAAACTGTCTAACCTTTTGAACTTCATAAACCCTAAGTAAATATGCTGTACTATCAAAAATAAAGAAAAAAGTAGCCTAATGGGTCAGTTTTTAAGAAAAAGACAAATAATCTAAAAAATATACGAAAACACATAATGGTTTTTGTTTTTATCATCCTCTTGTAATTTTATGATAAAGATATGGAGTAAAATGTAGCATTTTTGATCAATTACCTTCACTTAGACGGACTAAATAATAGTCCAGATCAGATAATCCCAACAACGCAGTCCCATGGACGAGCACGTCGAGCACTCCTCGCAATACGAGACGATTTTCTTGGCTAAGGATCATATTCAAACCATCATAACTTTAGAACTATCATACATAAGGCTATAAGATGTGTGATTCTTTTTTAAGTAAATATTCTGTACTATCAAAAAACAAGATGAAAAACGTAGGTTAATAGGTCAAATTTTAACAAAAAATAAAAAAATGCAGAAAAAAATCTGAAAAAAAATATTGATTTTAATTTTTGTAATAATTTTTTGTTATTTTATAATTAAGATATGGAATAAAATCTTACATTTAATAATACCCTACATTATTTACTTTCAAATGAGACATCTTTCATCTTCCTAGGACGTTTACATGGATAACAATGACTAAATCAGTACAAGCACCCACGCGTCGAGTTGAAAAAAACAAAATGGCTGCCATTTTGTAATGGAGGTAGCTAGAGAAAATTGGAACCGTGATTTGTCGATAAAAAATATCATATTTTACCCACTTAAAGTATCCGACATCGATGCCCGGACACCCTGTATATTGTCATATTTCAAGTAACACCAAGAAAATGTGCTTCCATGCTACACTCCATATTCCATGTAAGGAAACAGCTATACAAGTAATAGACAATAGAGTTTTGTGACGTTAAATTGATTTAGTCTATGGTGCGTTCAAGTTCCGCGTTTCCTTTCGCGCGTTCCTATTGGTCAACTGAAAAACCTTGTTTAGCTAGCCAATATGGCGTCTTTTGTGTTATGAGATGACAACATCGCAGTTTGTGCCCTATTTGTCACTAATTCATGTTGAAATCAACAATATTTTTTCCAATCACCACAGAAGTTAATAATAATCGGTAATTATAATGAGATCATTTCTCACATGACACGTTAATCGCAAGTCAATAGATTTCAGTGTGTTCTTCAAAGTACTATTAGCCCCCGTAAAAATGGCGGGTGTGTTATCTTCTCGGATTGTGTTTGGATTGTGTTATCTTCTCACGCAGCGAGTGTAGTGATATTTTGATTACCTACCAATACAAATAAATTATAGTTTTAAAGTTATCTCCACTCTTACAACGGCCTGCGGTATGTAATCAGATTTCTGACACAGTGAACCAAGTCTATTGGAAAAGGTTCAGTGCAAGTGTCATCATTTGGATGAAAATATCAGAATGTCGCGTTGGGGCAGAGGCCGAAGCGGCAGTGTCGCAGTACCGCTGGACAGTGCTCTATTTAGAGAAAATAGTAACTGTCCATCAGCGGCGCGATCGGCAGGAACAGTGGGGAAATGGGGAATCACAAGCTTTACGTCGATCAGGAGTGCGCCTTACGGTAAGAACATTCACTTTAATTACTCAGTTATTATTGTAACCTTGGATCAATGTACCTTATCAATGCAATATTTATAATTGCCTAACAAATTTAGTGTTATCTTATTAGTTGATATTCTTGGTGTTTATAAAATGCTAATAATAAATAATTATTATTATTGTAATTTCTTAATAACTGAGTTATAATAAGCACAAGATATTACAAAATAACAGCTAGATTACCTATAAGCTTTATATTTCTCAATTTCAGCATATGCTAACAACGTTCTAAAAAAGCCGGTACAAGATCAGAATAGTCCACTGACAGTACCGGCTGTTGAAACTGAACAACCTCCGCCTAAACCCAAAAAGTTTTTCAAATCTCGAAATGCTGAACCATACCCTCCTGTACCTCAAATCACATACGCTCCACCTGTACCTGCTGCACCATTGTCACCAGAGCATCCCTCAAATAGCAAAGAAAAGAAAAATAACAAGAAAAGCAGAGTTTACAACAGAGACTCATCCTCCCCTGAGATCCCCTGGAGAGGCTCAGAGAAGTCTAAAGCAAAGAAAAGTGTTGCTACTAAGGCATCTAAAAAGGAAGAAGCCCTAGATCCTAACAGTCAACCACCAAATAAGCGATACCTTGTACGGAATCGTGATAAAGTAATAAACTATGCTGAAGACGGCAGTAACAGTCCCATTCCTGATTTTAGCCGATATGAGCCTCCACCACCAAGTAAAATTGCATCACCTAAAATACCTTCCCCTAAGATAGCTTCCCCTAAAGTACCTTCACCTAAAGCAAGTCCAATTATTTCAAGTCCCATACAGACAAAGACAGATGTGGTTAGTCCATCAACAAGTAAAGAAACAAGCGAAGAGCGTAAACCACCACCCATAGTACTCAGAATATCTAAAGGAACCTCAAGAATTGTGAGTACTGATTCCAATGAAGGATTTACTTCCCCTGGCTCTGACAGACATTCCTCTATGGACACACATCCTGACTTTGGACCTGACCTTAATAAAAAGAGCCCAGCAATGGAATCAATATGTTCACCAAAGCATGAAGGACTGAAAATTACCATTAAATGTTCTGGTCTTATGGAAGCTAAGAAGGAGAAAAAGAAGGATAAGAAAGAACACAAATCTCATAAACGTCATCATAAAAATATTGATGAAGACAGTAATAAACAGGCATCATCTCCCTTACCTGGTTCTGATGTTTATGATCCATATAAGAATCTAACTTCTCCAAGTTATGAAACTGAGAAAGAATCTAAGAACAAACATTCGGTAGCAGACGAAATTGAATCACAATTAGCACAATTAGACTCTACTGGTCCTCCCTCAAAATCTCCCAGATTAGAAGCCAATGAGCCTCAGCCAGAGCCAAAGCCCCCGGAAACATCTGGAAGATCTAGAAGGAATCGTCCAAACATAAATTACAGTGAGAATGATGACTATTTAGATAAATTGACTACGGGAGGATCAAGCAGAATGCTTACTAGAACTGTGAGTGACCTCAGAAAAGAAGCCAAAAAAGGAAGAAAACGACAAGAACCAGTTGAAACTCCTGAAATCCCATCACAAGACAATGATCAGGTAGAAAGTGAAAGTTATTTACAAAAGAATGATTTGATAGATATTCTTTCTGGCAAAGAATCAAGCAAAAAGGAAGAAAGTTATAAAAAGCCACATAAAAAACAGAAACATAAGCATAGTAAACATTTGAGTCCTGAAACAGAAGCAGTACCTGAAGATATGAGTGCACAAATGAATATTGAAAGTAATAACCAAGTGCAGAGTGATGTCAATGAAGGGGAAATGAGCCAAGATGAAGTGCCACCTCAACCAGTACCAGCAGCTGATGTGCAAGGATATCTACAAACAAATACACATTCATCTGACTCTGCATACAATAGCTGTCCAAATGAGAACTCCGAAGAAGACTCACAAAAAAGTTCTCACGAAGAAGTATTCAAGCCGCCTATTTCTGAACCAGAGAGTCACCATGAAGATAAGCCTAGTGTAAAACTTGTTATTACAAAGAAAAAAGGTTCCATATTCAAGAGCAAGTCGTTGGTAAATGATAACCCATCACCACTGCCAGCCAGAAAGAGAAGACATCTTTACAGACACGAATGGGCAAATGATGTAAGTATTTTTTTTATATTCAACCTTAAAAATGTCTTATCATTTTTTTTACAAATATTTATTTTTATCTATAGCAAATTATATTTGGGTAATTATGCAAAAACAATCTCTGTGGCGTACTTATCTTGCTTGTTAGTAGAGCAAGAGGTCTCAAGTTCAATCTCTGGATAAATTAAAGTATGTCTAATTTGCTGATGAAATCCTTGTTATGTAATATTTATAACTTTGCTTGCAATGCCCTTCAGTTTTCCCAATCATATGTTAATCTCAATCCCATAGGAATTTCGGGATAAACGGATAATTTTTTCTTAAATATTATTCCTGGTTATAAGGAACTAAATAAAGAAAATCTGTAACAAATTTCATTTAAACTGGTTCAATATGCGTTAAAGAGTAACAAAAGATGGATGTCATCCATCCAAACTTTCACATTCATTAACTTATTCACATGCATTTAATGATTACAGAAAGGCAATGAGACTCCAAGGCCGGAACCTAGAGAGAATGCTGAAGTGCAGAACCCAGTGAGTGAAGTATCGGAGGAACTTACAAGGGTCACTCGGTACCGGGCCCCAGATCCTATTGTAGATGATTTGAACTCCATGGACACAATCAAACCATATACAAGTGTTAAATGTTCAAAGGATGCTAAGGAGGTATGTTTTATTATTTAAATCTTGTAATCTTTTCTTTATATTACCAAGAAAAAGAAATAATAGGAGTAACCATTTATTACATTATTTTTTCTAATACTAACAAGAAACCATGTTACCTGTTATTTGTTTCAATGTTAAATAATTTCTAAAATATTGTTTTGTTGTTCCCAGTTCTACACAGTTGTAAGAAATGTAAAGAAAGCCCATCAGATACAAGAAATTGGAGAGTTCCAAGAGTTTAATGATGATGTTGAATATCTACTGGACACTTTGCAGGTCAGTCAAGTTCAATATAAGTATTGTAGGAAGAGACATTTCTATAAAAACAATAGATAGTCAGATAAATCATAATAAGTCACATTGTTCTAATCTACACTATGGTATATATTAGGTATATTATATTTGTATACAGTTAAAATTTATTCTATACTATTATTATAATGAAGCTGAGATTGTTTATTTAATTGAATACACTTAATCTCCGGAACTACTGCTCTGTTTTCAACAATTATTTTTGCATTAGTAACCCTTTATTGGGCATTGCTCTTTCTCTAAGGTATTTATCAACATCAGCTAGTTAATAAAATTATTAGATGTACAGTGGACTGATTATGTGATATTCAATTATTGATGCAATGTCTCCATGGAGCTTATGTCATTCAAAAGTCATTCGCATCTGTGTGTGTAGTCTGTTTTTATTTATTTTGCTATCTCTTCGGTACGGCATCACACACTTACCCCATAATAATATATCCTGAGCATTCAGTTCTTATTAACCTCATTATGACTAGATCGTAATTTATTGAAATACTCATAGTGGTGAATCAAGTACTTAAAAAAAAACATTATTTAAATAGGTATAACTCCAAATGTTTTGTCAACAGGATAACAACCCGATATCGACACGTTGTTTGTCAGCGATCACGCTAGCAAGCAAATGTACGGCGCCGGCGTTCCGTATGCACTTGCGGGCGCACGGCACCGTGCAGAAGTTCTTTAGTGCCCTGCACGACGCTACCAATGATCAGGTACATTAATTTTAATTAAGTTAAATTATATTAGATGTTTCTTATAAGACGCACATGCTTTGTATTGTACAGTAGAACGCCGATTATCTGAATTAATTGGAACCGGGGTCGATACGGATAATCGAAAATTCGGTTAGTCAAACATTGACAAAAAAAAAGAAAGTCAAACTATCACACAGAATAAACTTTAATAAGTTTAACAACACAATCCCATCAGGTCATAAGAAAAATACAAAATATTTAAATTCACAGCAATAATAGGATTCATAGTAGCAAAAATTACGCTTAGGACCGATTCGGATAATAGGCGATTCGGTTAATCGGCGTTATTTGTGTTGTGAGTTAGCCAGTTAGTTTACCACAGTTAGGCCACTCCAATTCGAGTCCTTTTCTGATACTTATTTGTTTGTTGATGAAACTGGTACCATGCACTTATACTGAATGGTATTAACAATTAAGGCAATCTATGAAACATCTGGCAGTTTTTGTTTCGTAGGAGTATTTTAACTAATTACAAAATCAAAAAGTCGAACTAAACTATAATGTATTTCTATTAAAGCCGAACTAAAATATGTATAATGTATGAAATATTTATATTTTCATGATGATAAAATAAACCTATATTTCTTTTTCAGAGTTTGGGTCTCTGCACGGCGACGGTAATGTTTGTGTTGTCACAAGACCGTCTCAACATGGATCTGGACAGAGAATCATTAGAACTTATGTTAAACCTACTCGAATCAGATGCTTCTCACAAGTAAGTACAGAACAAATAAGTTATTTATTCCCATTTTTTATTTAAATGGCGGTTAATTTAGACATTCAACATTAAGTCCAAACCTTAGTGGGATAAAATCGCAATTTTATGTTTTATTCTATGTGTGTCATTTCTGAGAGATAATCTGTGGTCAGAGAAGGCTGAATGAAATCTGTTTCAAAATTAAAATCTGTAAAAAATATCATAAAATAGTTAATTAGGTCAAGATTCATATTCTCTTTTTATTTATTTACACAGAAACGCGTTAGAAGATTGCGGCTTAACTTCAGCGCAGTTGGCGAAAACACAAGAAAGAGTGAGAGAATTATGCGCCGAAATAAAAAGTCAAGGGAAAGCTCAACATTTAGACCTTGATAATATAACCGTAAGTGAAAGTTTGTTTATGTGTTACAAACTTGCCGATTGACGTTGGTCTTACTCATTGGGTCACATTTGTAATATGAACTTACCGGTATGACTAGTAAATGTTTCACGGTTTTTACCCTGGAAGTCCTTATCCCGTGGGAATTTTGGGATATAAAGTTTTCTTGCTTCCATGAAATAATATGCAAGTTTAAATAAAATCGGTCCAACTGTTATAGAGTGTATCCTCTATAGAGAACATAAATACACACAATGATTGGCATAATCCTGAATTTATATCCCAAATAAAAGGTTTAAATTTTTAGAGCACTTGTAAGAAACAATTTATAAAATGTCAGAATCTTCTTGACTTTAAAAAACTTAATTTGTATGTTATTTAACGTTACATGGATGAAATGTTTTCATCCGTTTTTTATTTGTAGGTTGGCCATCTCGCAATGGAAACTCTATTATCTCTCACATCCAAAAGAGCCGGTGAATGGTTCAAAGAGGAGCTTCGGAACTTGGGTGGTGTGGACCATATAGTGCGCACCATACAGTACTGTGCTGACCGATTGGACACTCCCGCCGCCAGCTGGACAGAGGCTGACATTGACGTTCTGAGAAAAGCTGACAGATGCATGAGGGTCTTGGAAAATGTAAGTATACTTAGTATTTCTTTAGTTATTTCAAACCTTTAAATGTAAAGGTTATTGGATCATTTTGGATTTTAAGATAGAAGATCATTAGCGAGAGTTGAATTAAAATATTCTAAACAAATCATGAAGATGATACAGTGCATCAAAAACTCGTGTGATGTCTCAAACCGGTACACTTTTTACCGGTAATCATAAGCCACCATTCCTCAACTTTAATGCATTGTAGCTATTTCTTTACCCAGGCAACATTCGCATTGTCACATTTTTTTTTATTTGGACAAAGGAAATGTGATGACCTAAGAAGTTTCAATCAGCATTTTCAAGACTCTTTAATTCTTTCCTCAACATGTAGCTTAAATTATTATTTTTTCTCTTCCTAACCAGGTGACGGAACAAAACGAAGATAACCAGTTATACCTAGTGAGCGAGTCTCTAGGCTGTGCACGAACGATCGCCGGCTTGCTCCGGCGATGTATAACTGAAGCACAAGCCGATACGCCTCTTAGAAAAGTGTTATTGCAAACAGCATTTCCGGCTGTCAAAGTGCTGGTGAATCTATCGCATGCGTTTAGAACTAATGAAGGTATAGTGTTTATTGATGCGTAAATGATGTGTGAAAGTTGGTTTGTATTGTATTAGGAATATTGAGTCGAGGGTTGCTGTCAATGTTAGACATATGAATGTTAACCAATCTGTCCAATACAAGAAATACAGAAATATGTTAATATAAAAGCACATACTGAAATGCAATGTAATGCATTTACTTCCAGCGGTTTTTAAATTATTGTTACTATCAATACCAGCCTGTGTCAAATAGAGAACAATGTAATGTTATTATGTAAGTTAGGTAGTGCCAATATTACTGTTATATAAATTCGCTGATTTTACTAATTATCAATATTGAATTTCAGTCTCCATTGGCGCCCAAGTGGTGGGAGATCAAGCGTCAGTTATGGAGATATGCCTCATCATTCTGAATAACCAAGGGACCTTTATACCAGATGACAAAAACTTTGAATTCAATGTTTGTGTAAGTATCATTTACCATACTTTTATTACGTATGTATATCCTAGAATATTTTTTCTCTTTCTTCTATCGTATAAATGGCCGCATAAAATTATTATTTTTAATCTAGTCCATTTTCCTTCTAAACCTTATTAATTCCTTTTACAGGTGCTCCTTCTTTTAATGAACCTGGTACAAAACAATGACGTGAATACGGAAAGATTGTTGAATATCCGAATAAGAGTTGATAACAAAGACGACATGATGACTAGAAATATTGCCGCCTGGGATCTCCTTATTGATCTGTTCTACAAAAGAGAAGAACTCGCAAAGTGAGTAGTGTTTATTATTAGGGCGAACGAAGCGAAGCCTTCTTATTCAACAAGTTATACAGTTTTGTGGTACATTTTACGAAAAAAATACATAACCCACAGATTTGAAATTCAACATAATGATTTCAATTCATGTCTAGATGTGCAGAAAATAGTTAAAATATTATGAAAAATCTTGCGAGCCCCCACAAAGCATAGAAAAAGGCACGCTTTTGCTACCTTCTAATACTTATCATAATAATAGAAGTGTTATGTAAAAAAGGGTACACTATACATAGTAGTAAAATGGCATAAAAATTGGATAGATTGATTTTGACGAGATTTCCACTGCCAGACAGATAGAATAAGCAGCAGTTATACAGAGCAACATGGTTAATGTTTATCCCAAATTTCTAGAGTAATAACGCGAAGAAATCTGCGCGATGCAGCTGTTATTGCAAAAACTAATATTGCGGATATTCTCATGTATTGTATTATTAATTCTTTGTTCACATAATTTTATAGGAAAGAAGAAAAGAATACAGACGCTTTGCTCGACGGTGAAAAAGACGAGGAGAGCGATAAAAAGGACGACATCGACGAGACGTTCTCTAAACGTGAGTTCTACAGTTTTTATTATAATCCTACTAATATTATAAAGGCGAAAGTTTGTATGTATGGATGTTTGTTACTCTTTCACGCAAAAACTACTGAATGGATTTTAATGAAACTTTTCAATAATCTTGCTTATACATCAGAATAACACATAGGATACTTTTTATCCCAAAATTCCCACGGGAACGGGAAAACGCGGGTGAAGCCGCGGGGCGCTGCTAGTACTTATTTCATATTTATATTGTGAAACGGCGTCGATGCATATTTGCAAGACTTTGCCTCATTCTTGATTAAAGCATGGACGTACGAACTTTCCTACTGTGAATTACTACTGTGCTATAGTACCTTAAGCTACTGTATTTTACATGGTGAATGAGATGGCCGGAACCCTAACCCCAGCTCTTTCTTCTACTATCCCGTTATCTCTTGAAAGTTAGTAGTACACTTGCGACCCTTGAGTTGTAAATGTCCATGACCGACGATAATCCCTCTACAATCTACATAAATAAGAGGAAGAGTCGTTGAAATAAAACTACTTAACGGATTTTTTTGGAAGAGTTGTTGTTATTTGAAGTCGTTTCCCACTTTCCCCATACCAATATACCATCTCCTGCAGTGCTGGCGCGCGCGGGCACGCACATGGAGCACACGATGGTGGGCGCGTACACGGCGCTGGTGGTGGGGCTGGCCGCGCGCGCCGCGCCGCGCGCCCGCCTGCCCTCCTACCGCGCGCTGCTGCCCACGCTGCGCAAGTACTACACCTTCCTCACGCTCACGGCCAGTGTGAGTATACCGTCACTTACTTATCTATCTTCTATCTATATACATATATAAAACTAATCTGTTACTGAGTGATGTACTGACTGACTGACAGACAACCCACAGCCGAAACTACTGCTCGTAGAAAGCTGAAATTTGGCACGTGTGTTTGTTGGGGGGAGTAGGCTACCACTAAGAGAGGATTTATGGAAATTCCCCCCCTAGGTGGAGAATAGGGGGGTAAATTAAAAACTACGCGGGTGAAACTGCGGGGCGCAGCTTGTCTACACTAATATTATAAAGAGGAAACAATTGTTTCTTTGTTTGTTGCGGATGGCTTCGGATGCAGTTTGAATGTAGTTCACACGACTGCAAACCAAACGCGCAGTCCGATTGTAGTTCTAATTGCAGTCGAGTCAACTGCATCCCAACTATAATTTGCAGTTGAAATGCAGTCTGTCTAGACCCTAAGTCAGTTTTATTATTTTGATAAAAAAACAAATACGTCAGTGTTACGGGTTATTTTGGTCACAATCAAACGAGATAAATTATATAATTACAACTGTATTTAAGTACTAAGGTTAGTAAACAAACAACTTATCCTAATGTTAAATTACAAGCTACAATTCTACACTAATTATTAAATTATCCTAAATGAGGGCGCCAGGAGGATTTTTGTAAAGGAATCCTGCCTAAACCGTGCCTCGTGCTATCTTGCCGGTGATGTATTTGTATTGTGATTTAAGTAAGTACTTTAATTTCATCCAAACCAAGAAGGGCATATCCGTAAGCTACAACAATTAAATTTATATTAGAACTAGATAGCACCTCAAAACCTATGATTTTAATAACAAAACAAAATGTAACTTACCCCGTCTCGAAGAAACACACACTCACTGATAGTAAATCAAAATAGGCAATAATACTAAATGGCATAAGTATGTATAATGTACTTAATTTCGATATTTCGATTTTATGCCAACTCACTGCCACTGTCGTCAAGCGTCTTGCAACCACGACGACATGACCTCTAATGCCCCTTCAATGCAATCGCACCAACGTTCATGCATTTTTAAAATAATTAAACAAAATTAAAATCAGCGTCGCCCAGAATCGAAACACTAACTCCTTGGCGGCTCATATTTTTAAGCCGAGCGCTACAACCGCTTGACCAACCAGACTATACGTTGCAAGCTCAAAATAATCGGTAGTTGTGTATTAACCCAAATGACAGTTACATAACATCAGTAATACTTTTTCGAAATCTATCTGACGGACTAATTAGAATTTCATATTGTTTACCCAGTCGTCATCCCTATTAATATTAGGAATTTGTGACATAGTAAAGCCTAACCTTTGACGGTCTTTTCTCGTCAGTGATGTCTTCGGTACTAAAATAAAGAAGGCTAAATATTTAGAATGCTCCAAATTATAGATAACCCGGTTTTTATTCCTTTTTCCGGGCTTCATGCCAATATTTGTACAATGATCATGATATTAAATATTAGTTGCGTACATTATTTTAATTGCATACTTACTTCGATATTCTTTAATATTAGGCCAATTTTCCTGTGGATAGTCAAAAACTTTAATCCAACCTGACAATACGATAAAGACATTTCGACGATTCTAATTACGACTATTTATCGAATCAAATTAAAATTGAACTTACCAAAAGTTTAAAATACTACATTACAGTCACTGTTACTTACCACGATAAACTAAGGACATAAACACTAACAAATTGTAAAATCATTTCAGGCCGAAGCACCAATCGTTGCACACGTGAAAACAACTCAGAAAATTATCCAGTTTATGGAGGCGTGTGATAAAGAGGCTGAGGAAGCAGCGCCGACGCCGGCCCCTTACTACGCGGCCGCTTCGCCTTCGGACGTGCCCCAAGACATGTCCCTCAGCAATCTCAATTACACTATGAATAGTATTGACTACACCACTTCTAGCTCCGATAGACTATCCTCCTCAATGGACGTCGATTCTTACCGCTGAGATGATGTAACACTTCGAATAAAAATGCACGCCTTTCAATGTATGTAGACTTTGGTTTAACTTTCCTTTATTTAGTGAAAGTCGATTGGGATCGGCTCTATTGTTCTGATAGATTAGAAGTTAAATGAAATCAAATGTTTATCGTTTTATGAAACTTTTATTTTTAATTGTGTGTCGTGAATAGTTAAGGTATGTAAATAACCCTCTTAATCCCTTGTATATTATGAACACCTTAGCGTTAGTTGTAATGCCATTCGTTATAGTTACTGATAAGTGGTGGTTGGATGCACAGTATGTAGTTTCTCTCTCTCTGTCCCTTTGTAATATTTTCTCTTCCTTATTACTAATCAAATGTAAATAAATCGACTGTTATTCGTGTTGAGATCGATATGGGTTATGAAGTCTTAATTAAATTGAGATATTCCGAGTTTAAGCCAATGAACTGGCAATATGAAAGTGCAAAAATAGACATGTAAGTGTATAATAGTTAATGTCTTTTTATGTGAATATTGTCTGCACTTTTTGTATGATACCGAGAGGGTTACAAATTATATTTAGAGTATTGTTCTATTGAGGCACAACTCTTATTGTAAATATTATTTTAGTTAGTTTGGACTTTGTTGAAATAACTTAGCGTAGGCACGGTTAAATTATAGTATGTATTTGACTTAGGTTTTCACTATTATTCATTATAATAAAACATGTCGACTGTACCTACATGGCTGCAACTGCTAAATGTACAAAATTGTTTCATTATAATGTGTAAAATGTCTGTTTATTGAGATTTGATTATTCATTAGCGCTGAGCTAGTCTCGCTGCTGTTATGATACTTTACGGTTAGTAATTAGCTGTCCAAATGACAAGTGTACAAACAAAATGTGAGCGCGAGTCAAATTAACACCAAATTATAAAGAAACATTATCATATTGAGCCTTAAGAGTATGAATATTAGAAAGGGGTTTCGTTTCATTATACCGTCTTCTAAATTTTCTTGGAGTTTAATCTCTAGAATCTTTAATGTTATGGTTTCCTTTACATACGGAATATCGAAGTACATAGTTCATATGACTTTAACTTCAATATTTTCCATAATTGTTTCAACTAGCACGGGAGGTACGGTCACGATAATTGCATCAAGTATATTATTATTAATGCATTTTAATGAATTTTGATTAATGATTTCATTTGAATTACACTCATTTCTCTATTGATAAATTTGTACTTTCGAATGTCTAATTCTAAAAGCGATTCTACGTATCAAACATTTATATAAATTGATATTTTAAAATCATCAAAAATATTTCTTGATTAGTTAAGGTAATTTATAAATATATTCACTTTGGAATATAGTGTTCTATTAAATATAAGCAATAATATCAAAACTGTGGTTCCTTTTAAAGCGTATGCCTTAGATTGTTTCAATAAATTAAATGTGTGTGAAGTTAAATGAACGTGACTGATGAAAAAGTGTGGTGCGTTGACTCGCTTCTCAATTAATAACAAACGAGAGAATTTTATTAGAGTAGATAGCATAAATTGTAGTAATTTCGTTCAATGTAGCGCTAGTACCATTTTGTTTGTTTCATATTATAACTAAAAGACTTCTGTTAACAACAGGACTGATTCATATATGATTCATACTTTGTGTTTATGTCCTCAAATTGTAATGAAATTATAAAATAAAATTCTCAATGTTGAGGCACTCAAATTACTTAAGTTCATCTCGATTCGCTACCGTTAAATATCATTAAAAATAATTTGTGTTTGTATTAAGTTATTTTTGAAAATTGTTAGGTAAATTTAAGATATTAATAGTATATTTCAACTCGGGTTGTTTGCACGTATTATAATTACGGCGCTGTACCACAGAGCGTAGTTGTAGGTAGTGTAATCTTGAATATTTTTAATATTTTTTTTCATTTAGTAATCGTTAAGTAACGTAACAATTTGATGTTATCTTTTAAGAAAGTCAGAAATTGCAAACACTCCAATTTCATATGTATATTATACCAAAGTAACAATGAAATAGACCACTCTACGTCCAAATGGATTGACCTATTTAATAAAAGAAAGCTACAGATTTCAATGGTTCATAATGGTTCCAAATACCTGAATAGTAATTTTGAAATAGCTTCCAATAATGATGGTGAGGTTCGATGAAGAAATAAAACTACTCGGAGACTTTCTTGTGCGAATAAAAATGAATGAACTTGTTACCGTCAAATATTTTGAAACAGCTTTAATTTATAAGTTTTATGTTAAACATATTTTAATCTAAAACACCAATTAATAAAGGTATCGGTTTTAATTATAAGCGATACATTGTTTGTTGTACAGCTATTCATTTTATATGCCTAAATTATATTTTACGTAATTTATTGACTTGTGTATGTTAAGTAAGCGTAGCTCTTAAACTGCATTTCGTTACGATACTACAACTTATCACATCTGAGTTAAAAAACGTTGTTTTATAGACTTTTATCACGAGAGTTTGATATCTTGAGAAATTATTATTGTATATGTAACGTGTAATTATGTTATAAAGTATTACGTGTAATTATTAAAAGAAGACAATTTAAACATTATTTGGTTTTATTTACCCAAATTCAAAATATTATAAACATTTAGGTTCGTAAGTTCACTAATAACATCCATTCAGCACTTCGTGATATCATGATATGTAAGTAGTATGTTAACAATATAATTAACAAAAAGATATAATAAACAAGATAACATTAACACTCAACAGCAGGATATTGATGCAACTACATAATGTACCAACAATTAATGAAAACTATCATGATTTAAATTACAACAAAAAAAGTATTCTAAAAAGTTAAGTTTATAATTTGTCTACAGCTTCGACGCGGTTGATAGCGGGAGCGCGGATTCCCTGCCACTCTCCTGTCTCTGTGAACCTCTTATTGACTGCCATCAACTGCTCGAAATTAGCTTTGGCTAATTTGTGTTTATTACGAACTTTCTGGACTAACTCTTCATCATATACCTCTTCGGGAACTTCGAGTTTCAAATGCGCTTTCATTTCTTGGACAGTCACTAAGAAACAGTTCCAGGGCGACCAGTCTTCGTTGACATGCCAGCGACAAAGTCTTAGCTCCGTCACGTCGTTACACTCGCTGATAGCAGAATGGGAATGCCATAGCTTTTCTACTATGAAGAAGATATCCTTCTCTTGTAGAACAAAGGCCAATGATCCCCAACATTTCCGGCGCCTTTCATCTCGTTGCACTGCTCTTAGTATAAACTTGTACGGTGTCATGTCAATCCAAAGGCGGTCCGTAACATCCTTCCATGAACATGATTTGCAGATAAGAAAACCGCTCATTTTTGCGTTCAGCGGGAAGTCTGTATACGGTTTGACTTGATGACACAATTCGCAGAAATGCAGACGACTGTTCTCCATTTCTCTATACTCCCTAATGTCCTTGCTCTTAGTTGTGCCAGAGTTCAGCTCAGAAGTTTTGATCAGCTGAAACATTGATGCTGCAACTCTTCGCCTTAGGAACTCTAGTTGGTAATCGTTACATCTTCTGACAATCAGATCGCATTCTCTATCGAGTAGAGCTATAATTTCCTCTGCAAGTGGATGGCGAAATTCTTGTAAAGCAAATTTCATATCAACTAGTAGCTCCATACGTTCTTTAACTTCCATATCATCGCGAACAAAAGCATTGTACAATTCTTTCAGTTTCCTCGCCTTTTGTACTTCTATAGTATCCATTGTTATTAGTTTACCGTCCTTTCCATACCACGCAACAGGCTTAGAAATTTCTTCCAAAAACCGTTTCTCCCTAATCTTCTTGCTGTCTTCTTTTACCTTCACTCTGTATGCTTCTATACATCTGAGTAGTTCTACTTCTTTATCGAGAAGTAATGTGAATTCTGCTATTTTTGGACCTTTTGCATGCAACCGAGATATTCTTGCTATTTCACCGTGTTTCCATCGATCAACCTGTAAGTAAGTATATAATTTAATTTATTAAGAAGACTATTTAAGACCTTTTTATCATTCAAAATACATACCATAGCGTAAAGTTGATCAAAATCCTCACGTGTTTTTGGAAATGTCTTGGTAATGAGGTCCCTTCTCAGACGTCTCTCCATTGCCTCTGCTTCCAATCTCTCTTCTTCTTTCATTCTCTCTATTCTTTCCCTGGAGTTTTTAAAACATAAAATGTATTTATTTATATTCCATTCTAACAATTATACGTACTTATGTTCTTATTTATTACCCGAGGTTTTGAGTCTTAAAATACTTACATGCAAACTGCAAGCCATCTTTCAACCTTTTGTCGAAACTGATGATGTCTAAACGCTCTTTGTATGATAGACGCGTAATGATTATGATTCAATCGTTTAATCATTTGTTCGTATGTCTCGTAAAGTCTTGGTGTCAATATTCTATCCGTTACATTAGGAATGTAACATTGGGCTGTTTGCATTTGTGTAGCACGGTTGTAATTAGTTTCCTGAAATTTTTAAAGAAAATAATTAAATACTATAGAAATAAGTTAAAATAAAACGTCCCAGACATACTTAGGGATCTCGCTGTATAAAGATCACTTTGCCTTAGCCCAGTCGTGGTTCATTTACGAACTTACATAAATTTTCTCTCGCTCTTCAGCAGTCTGAGTGTCTCGACAACTTTTATTTTCCGGCGGCAATTTTTCGGGCTTCTGCGGCGTTTGTGTGTATGCGTGATGGTACTCCACACCTAGAAATATAAATAATTCTCTCAAGTCGAATATACGAAACCAGAGAAATGCAAATCCAGAAACTTATGCAACATTAGTGACTGTTGCTACGAATTTAAACACTTGTGCATAAACAGTAAGTAGGTAACTACATAGTATGCTTACCAGTATGAACATTCCTGTAACCACCCAAGTAAGGTTTACGCATAAGTTCAGAAAATACTTCAACATTTATTTGTTTGAATGTATTTCCAAAACTAACCATTACACTGAGCACGTCATTTACAGGCATTTCTTTATATAACTTCTCCAAGTTTATTTTCTCGCCGTCTTTCGTTAACAACTCTACTTCTACGATACCATATTTGTCATAGTCCAAGTCTAATAAAGCCATTCTATCCTTTAACGGAGTTTCTCCTCTCAATAACACCAAGTTATCAGGATCAGTGTTAAAAAGCCCTGCCAAGTTTTTCTTAATCTCATGTACCTTCATAATGGAATGATAAGATCTTGTAAAAACCCCATTTTGATTCTTTACTCTGAATTTAATAGCTATAAAAGGCATCGTTTTCTTCTTGGGTATAACTGCATGTAAGAGCTCGTGAACGTAAGTTTCTTTTGGGATCGATGACAGACTGAAAGCCTCTGAGTCCTTAGTGAAGACATCTATCACCATATTGCCTAGAGGATCTGCCTTCAAGTCTGACAACAGACTGGTGTCTTTCAGCACTGTTCGTTTTTTAGTTAGCAATAAATTGCTATTTGACACAGAAAGTAGTTTGGCCAATTTGCGCTTTACAAATTTCACTGGGGTACTTGCTGGGAAGACTTTACTGAACACTTCGTTGGGGTGGAGGGGCGCCTTGAATGTAATCAGAATGTGGCTAACTGGGCATTTGTATTGCTCAATTTCTCTAGCACAAGGAGCAGTAGGATACCGTGATTGAGTTTCATCTACAGAAGATATCTGTTTGTAAGGTGGCGCAGTAAGTAACTTCTCTCGACCTAGTTCACATTGACACGATACCACATCCTTTATACAGTCAGGATTCGGAGAAATTCCTATTGTCCTTTCTAGATCCATGATTATATTCTAATAAATTAACGATTTCAAACAACAACACTAACAATATAATATGATAAATGTAAATAAAAAGTGTAATATGTACAACAATGTCACAGTAGATAGGTAAATGTTTATTTTGCTTAGCAACTGTTGCTAGGAGGATCGTTTATTAAGTAAGTATTTGTCTTTGACCTACTTATATAAAATGTATGTAATTATAAAAGAATTATAATAATAATATAGAATCTCATCCCAATCCCAGTTAAATAAGAATCATCACAGTCAACAGTTTTACAAAATCGCATGAGGTCACAGTCCGAAATCAGAGTCCTAAGATCAGAATCCGAAATCAGAGTCAGAGGTTAAGGTCAAAGTCCGAGGTCAGTCTGAGGTCAGAATCTGAGGTCGAGAGTCCGAAATCAGAGTCAGAGGTCGAGGTCAAAGTCCGAGTTCAGTATAAGGTCAGAGTCCGAAATCAGAGGTCGAAGTTAAAGTCCGAGGCCAGAATTTTGGCCAGATGCCAATCTGGCCAAAATTGAAAATAGCAACAAAAATTCAAAATTTCAGCCAAAATTGTAAATAGCAGCCAAAATTATAAATGGCAACCAATAATAAATTGCTGCCAAAATTCAAAAATGCAGCCAAAATATAAAATTGCAGCCAAAATTCAAAATTGTAGGCAAAATTGAAAATAGCAGCCAAAATTGAAATTAGCAGCCAAAATTATAAATGGCGGTAAAAATTGAAAATAGCAGCCAAAATTATAAATGGCAGCCAAAATTGAAATTAGCCGCCAAACTTATGAATGGCAGCCAAAATTTAAAATTGCAGCCAAAATTTAAAATAGCAGCCAAAATTATAAATGGCAGCCAAAATTCAAAATTGCAGGCAAAATTCAAAATTGTAGGCAAAATTGAAAACAGCAGCCAAAATTGAAAGTAGCAGCCAAAATTATAAATGGCAGCTAAAATTCAAAATTGTAGGCAAAATTTAAAATAGCAGCCAAAATTATGAATGGCAGCCAAAATTGAAAATTGCAGCCAAAATTCAAAATTGCAGTTATAATTGATAGTAGCAGGCAAAATTAAAAATAGCAGCCAAAATTATAAATGGCAGCCAAAATTGAAAAAAGCAGCCAAAATTATAAATTGCAGGCAAAATTCAAAATGGCAGCCAAAATTCAAAATTGTAGGCAAAATTGAAAAAAGCAGCCAGAATTGAAAGAAGCAGTCAAAATTATAAATGGCAGCCAAAATATAAAATTGCAGGCAAAATTCAAAATTGTAGGCAAAATTTAAAATAGCAGCCAAAATTGAAAATAGCAGCCAAAATTATAAATGGCAGCCAAAATTGAAAATAGCAGCCAAAATTATAAATGGCAGCCAAAATTGAAATTAGCAGCCAAACTTATGAATGGCAGCCAAAATTCAAAATTGCAGCCAAAATTTAAAATAGCAGCCAAAATTTAAAATAGCAGCCAAAAATATAAACGGCAGCCAAAATTCAAAATTGCAGCCAAACTCGGAAAATTCACCTAAATTTGAGAATTCTCTTAAATTTGAAAATCGGAAAATTCTCTTGAATATGAAAATCGGAAAATTCTCTTGAATGTAAAAATCGGAAAATTAACTTATTTTTGAAAATCGGAAAATTCTCCTAAATTTGAAAATTCTCTTAAATTTGAATATAATATATAAATGGCAGCCAAAATATAAAATTGCAGCCAAAATTATAAATGGCAGCATAAATAGAAAAAAGCAGCCAAAATTATAAATGGCAGCCAAAATAGAAAAAAGCAGCCAAAATTATAAATGGCAGCCTAAATTAAAAATGGCAGCCAATATTGAAAAAAGCAGCCAAAATTATAAATGGCAGCCAAATTAGAAAAAAGCAGCCAAAATTATAAATGGCAGCCTAAATTAAAAATAGCAGCCAAAATTATAAATGGCAGCCAAAATTAAAATTGCAGACAAAATTCGAAATGGCAGCCAAAATTCAAAATTGAAGGCAAAATTAAAAAAGCAGCCAAAATTCAAAAATGAAGGCAAAATTAAAAAAGCAGCCAAAATTCAAAATTGTAGGCAAACTTGAAAATAGCAGCCAAAAATGAAAGAAGCAGCCAAAATTATAAATGGCAGCCAAAATATAAAATTGCAGCCAAAATTCAAAATTGTAGGCAAAATCGAAAATAGCAGCCAAAATTAAAAATGGCAGCCAAAATAGAAAAAAGCAGCCAAAATTATTAATGGCAGTCAAAATTAAAATTAGCAGCCAAACTTAGGAATGGCAGCCAAAATTGAAAATAGCAGCCAAAATTTTATATGGCAGCCAAAATGTAAACTTGCCGCCAAATTTCACAATTGCAGTTAAAATTGACAATAGCAGCCAAAATTAAAAATAGCAGCCAAAATTTAAAATAGCAGCCAAAATTCAAAATGGCAGTTAAAATTCAAAATTGAAGGCAAAATTAAAAAAGCAGCCAAAATTCAAAATTGTAGGCAAAATTGAAAGTAGCAGCCAAAATTATAAATGGCAGCCAAAATATAAAATTGCGGCCAAAATTATAAATGACAGCAAAAATAGAAAAAAGCAGCCAAAATTATAAATGGCAGCCAAAATAGAAAAAATCAGCCAAAATTATAAATGGCAGCCTAAATTAAAAATGGCAGCCAATATTGAAAAAAGCAGCCAAAATTATAAATGGCCGCCAAAATAGAAAAAAGCAGCCAAAATTATAAATGGCAGCCAAAATTGAAAATGGCAGCCAAAATTATAAATGGCAGCCAAAATTAAAATTGCAGACAAAATTCGAAATGGCAGCCAAAATTTAAAATTGAAGGCAAAATTAAAAAAGCAGCCAAAATTCAAAATTGTAGGCAAACTTGAAAATAGCAGCCAAAAATGAAAGAAGCAGCCAAAATTATAAATGGCAGCCAAAATATAAAATTGCAGCCAAAATTCAAAATTGTAGGCAAAATCGAAAATAGCAGCCAAAATTAAAAATGGCAGCCAAAATAGAAAAAAGCAGCCAAAATTATTGATGGCAGTCAAAATTAAAATTAGCAGCCAAACTTAGGAATGGCAGCCAAAATTGAAAATAGCAGCCAAAATTTTATATGGCAGCCAAAATGTAAACTTGCCGCCAAATTTCACAATTGCAGTTAAAATTGACAATAGCAGCCAAAATTAAAAATAGCAGCCAAAATTTAAAATAGCAGCCAAAATTCAAAATGGCAGTTAAAATTCAAAATTGAAGGCAAAATTAAAAAAGCAGCCAAAATTCAAAATTGTAGGCAAAATTGAAAGTAGCAGCCAAAATTATAAATGGCAGCCAAAATATAAAATTGCAGCCAAAATTATAAATGACAGCAAAAATAGAAAAAAGCAGCCAAAATTATAAATGGCAGCCAAAATAGAAAAAAGCAGCCAAAATTATAAATGGCAGCCTAAATTAAAAATGGCAGCCAATATTGAAAAAAGCAGCCAAAATTATAAATGGCCGCCAAAATAGAAAAAAGCAGCCAAAATTATAAATGGCAGCCAAAATTGAAAATGGCAGCCAAAATTATAAATGGCAGCCAAAATTAAAATTGCAGACAAAATTCGAAATGGCAGCCAAAATTTAAAATTGAAGGCAAAATTAAAAAAGCAGCCAAAATTCAAAATTGTAGGCAAACTTAAAAATAGCAGCCAAAAATGAAAGAAGCAGCCAAAATTATAAATGGCAGCCAAAATATAAAATTGCAGCCAAAATCAAAATTGTAGGCAAAATTGAAAATAGCAGCCAAAATTAAAAATGGCAGCCAAAATAGAAAAAAGCAGCCAAAATTATTAATGGCAGTCAAAATTAAAATTGGCAGCCAAACTTAGGAATGGTAACCAAAATTGAAAATAGCAGCCAAAATTTTATATGGCAGCCAAAATGTAAACTTGCCGCCAAATTTCACAATTGCAGTTAAAATTGACAATAGCAGCCAAAATTAAAAATAGCAGCCAAAATTTAAAATAGCAGCCAAAATTCAAAATGGCAGTTAAAATTCAAAATTGAAAAAGCAGCCAAAATTCAAAATTGTAGGCAAAATTGAAAGTAGCAGCCAAAATTATAAATGGCAGCCAAAATATAAAATTGCAGCCAAAATTATAAATGGCAGCAAAAATAGAAAAAAGCAGCCAAAACTAAAAATGGCAGCCAAAATTAAAAATGGCAGCCAATATTGAAAAAAGCAGCCAAAATTATTTATGACACCAAAAATTGATAAAAGCAGCCAAAATTATAAATGGCAGCCAAAATTAAAAATAGCAGCCAAAATTATAAATGGCAGCCAAAATTAAAATTGCAGACAATATTCGAAATGGCAGCCAAAATTGAAAATAGCAGCCAAAATTATAAATGGCAGTCAAAATTAAAATTAGCAGCCAAACTTAGGAATGGTAGCCAAAATTGAAAATGGCAGCCAAAATATATAATTGCAGCCAAAATTATAAATGGCAGCAAAAATAGAAAAAAGCAGCCAAAGCTAAAAATGGCAGCCAAAATTAAAAATGGCAGCCAATATTGAAAAAAGCAGCCAAAATTATTAATGACAGCAAAAATTGATAATAGCAGCCAAAATTATAAATGGCAGCCAAAATTGAAAATAGCAGCCAAAATTATAAATGGCAGCCAAAATTAAAATTGCAGACAATATTCGAAATGGCAGCCAAAATTGAAAATAGCAGCCAAAATTATAAATGGCAGTCAAAATTAAAATTAGCAGCCAAACTTAGGAATGGTAGCCAAAATTGAAAATAGCAGCCAAAATTTTATATGGCAGCCAAAATGTAAACTTGCCGCCAAATTTCACAATTGCAGTTAAAATTGACAATAGCAGCCAAAATTAAAAATAGCAGTCAAAATTTAAAATAGCAGCCAAAATTCAAAATGGCAGTTAAAATTCAAAATTGAAAAAGCAGCCAAAATTCAAAATTGTAGGCAAAATTTAAAGTATCAGCCAAAATTTTAGCTGCTTTTTCAATTTTGTCTTCAATTTTGAATTTTGGCTGCCATTTTGAATTTTATCTGCAATTTTAATTTTGGCTGCTATTTTCAATTTTAGCTGCTATTTTGAATTTTGGCTGCAATTTTTAATTTTGGCTGCAATTTTGAATTTTGGCTGCTGTTTTCTATTTTGGCTGCCATTTATAATTTTGGCTGCTATTTTCAATTTTGCCTACAATTTTGAATTTTGCCTACAATTTTAATTTTAGCTGCTTTTTCAATTTTGTCTTCAATTTTGAATTTTGGCTGCCATTTTGAATTTTATCTGCAATTTTAATTTTGGCTGCCATTTATAATTTTGGCTGCTATTTTCAGTTTTGGCAGCAATTTTCGATTTTGGCCAGAGGTCAAGGCCGAAATTCAGAATTTTGGCTGCAAATTTCAAATTTACCTACAACTTTGAATATTGGCTGCAATTTATAATTTTGGCTGATACTTTAAATTTTGGCTGCTATTTTAAATTTTGCCTACAACTTTAAATATTGGCTGCAATTTTCAATATTGGCTGCCATATATAATTTTGGCTGCTACTTTCAATTTTGGCTGCTATTTTCAATTTTGCCTACAATTTTGAATTTTGGCTGCAATTTTGAATTTTGGCTGCCATTTATAATTTTGGCTGCTATTTTCAATTTTAGCTGCTATTTTGAATTTTGGCTGCAATTTTTAATTTTGGCTGCAATTTTGAATTTTGGCTGCAATTCACAAGTTTGGCTGCTATTTTCAATTTTGGCTGCCATTTATAATTTTGGCTGCTATTTTCAATTTTGCCTACAACTGAATATTGGCTGCAATTTTCAATATTGGCTGCCATTTATAATTTTGGCTGCTACTTTCAATTTTGGCTGCTATTTTCAATTTTGCCTACAATTTTGAATTTTGGCTGCAATTTTGAATTTTGGCTGCCATTTATAATTTTGCTGCTATTTGCAATTATGGCAGCCATTTATAATTTTGGTTGCTATTTTCAGTTTTGGCTGCAATTTTCGATTTTGGCCAGATGCCAAGGCCAGAGGTCAAGGCCGAAATTCAGAATTTTGGCTGCAAATTTCAAATTTACCTACAACTTTGAATATTGGCTGCAATTTATAATTTTGGCTGATACTTTAAATTTTGCCTACAATTTTGAATTTTGGCTGCTTTTTCAATTTTGAATTTTAACTGCCATTTTGAATTTTGGCTGCTATTTTAAATTTTGACTGCTATTTTTAATTTTGGCTGCTATTGTCAATTTTAACTGCAATTGTGAAATTTGGCGGCAAGTTTACATTTTGGCTGCCATATAAAATTTTGGCTGCTATTTTCAATTTTGGCTACCATTCCTAAGTTTGGCTGCTAATTTTAATTTTGACTGCCATTTATAATTTTGGCTGCTATTTTCAATTTTGGCTGCCATTTCGAATATTGTCTGCAATTTTAATTTTGGCTGCCATTTATAATTTTGGCTGCTATTTTCAATTTTGGCTGCCATTTATAATTTTGGCTGCTATTATCAATTTTTGCTGTCATTAATAATTTTGGCTGCTTTTTTCAATATTGGCTGCCATTTTTAATTTTGGCTGCCATTTTTAGTTTTGGCTGCTTTTTTCTATTTTTGCTGCCATTTATAATTTTGGCTGCAATTTTATATTTTGGCTGCCATTTTCAATTTTGGCTACCATTCCTAAGTTTGGCTGCTAATTTTAATTTTGACTGCCATTTATAATTTTGGCTGCTATTTTCAATTTTGGCTGCCATTTCGAATATTGTCTGCAATTTTAATTTTGGCTGCCATTTATAATTTTGGCTGCTATTTTTAATTTTGGCTGCCATTTATAATTTTGGCTGCTTTTATCAATTTTTGCTGTCATAAATAATTTTGGCTGCTTTTTTCAATATTGGCTGCCATTTTTAATTTTGGCTGCCATTTTTAGTTTTGGCTGCTTTTTTCTATTTTTGCTGCCATTTATAATTTTGGCTGCAATTTTATATTTTGGCTGCCATTTATAATTTTGGCTGCTACTTTCAATTTTGCCTACAATTTTGAATTTTGGCTGCTTTTTCAATTTTGAATTTTAACTGCCATTTTGAATTTTGGCTGCTATTTTAAATTTTGGCTGCTATTTTTAATTTTGGCTGCTATTGTCAATTTTAACTGCAATTGTGAAATTTGGCGGCAAGTTTACATTTTGGCTGCCATATAAAATTTTGGCTGCTATTTTCAATTTTGGCTACCATTCCTAAGTTTGGCTGCCAATTTTAATTTTGACTGCCATTAATAATTTTGGCAGCTTTTTTCTATTTTGGCTGCCATTTTTAATTTTGGCTGCTATTTTCAATTTTGCCTACAATTTTGATTTTGGCTGCAATTTTATATTTTGGCTGCCATTTATAATTTTGGCTGCTTCTTTCATTTTTGGCTGCTATTTTTAAGTTTGCCTACAATTTTGAATTTTGGCTGCTTTTTTAATTTTGCCTTCAATTTTAAATTTTGGCTGCCATTTCGAATTTTGTCTGCAATTTTAATTTTGGCTGCCATTTATAATTTTGGCTGCCATTTTCAATTTTGGCTGCCATTTATAATTTTGGCTGCTTTTTTCTATTTTGGCTGCCATTTATAATTTTGGCTGCTTTTTTCAATATTGGCTGCCATTTTTAATTTAGGCTGCCATTTATAATTTTGGCTGCTTTTTTCTATTTTGGCTGCCATTTATAATTTTGGCTGCTTTTTTCTATTTTTGCTGTCATTTATAATTTTGGCTGCAATTTTATATTTTGGCTGCCATTTATAATTTTGGCTGCTACTTTCAATTTTGCCTACAATTTTGAATTTTGGCTGCTTTTTTAATTTTGCCTTCAATTTTGAATTTTAACTGCCATTTTGAATTTTGGCTGCTATTTTAAATTTTGGCTGCTATTTTTAATTTTGGCTGCTATTGTCAATTTTAACTGCAATTGTGAAATTTGGCGGCAAGTTTACATTTTGGCTGCCATATAAAATTTTGGCTGCTATTTTCAATTTTGGCTGCCATTCCTAAGTTTGGCTGCTAATTTTAATTTTGACTGCCATTAATAATTTTGGCTGCTTTTTTCTATTTTGGCTGCCATTTTTAATTTTGGCTGCTATTTTCGATTTTGCCTACAATTTTGAATTTTGGCTGCAATTTTATATTTTGGCTGCCATTTATAATTTTGGCTGCTTCTTTCATTTTTGGCTGCTATTTTCAAGTTTGCCTACAATTTTGAATTTTGGCTTCTTTTTTAATTTTGCCTTCAATTTTAAATTTTGGCTGCCATTTCGAATTTTGTCTGCAATTTTAATTTTGGCTGCCATTTATAATTTTGGCTGCCATTTTCAATTTTGGCTGCCATTTATAATTTTGGCTGCTTTTTTCTATTTTGGCTGCCATTTATAATTTTGGCTGCTTTTTTCAATATTGGCTGCCATTTTTAATTTAGGCTGCCATTTATAATTTTGGCTGCTTTTTTCTATTTTGGCTGCCATTTATAATTTTGGCTGCTTTTTTCTATTTTTGCTGTCATTTATAATTTTGGCTGCAATTTTATATTTTGGCTGCCATTTATAATTTTGGCTGCTACTTTCAATTTTGCCTACAATTTTGAATTTTGGCTGCTTTTTTAATTTTGCCTTCAATTTTGAATTTTAACTGCCATTTTGAATTTTGGCTGCTATTTTAAATTTTGGCTGCTATTTTTAATTTTGGCTGCTATTGTCAATTTTAACTGCAATTGTGAAATTTGGCGGCAAGTTTACATTTTGGCTGCCATATAAAATTTTGGCTGCTATTTTCAATTTTGGCTGCCATTCCTAAGTTTGGCTGCTAATTTTAATTTTGACTGCCATTAATAATTTTGGCTGCTTTTTTCTATTTTGGCTGCCATTTTTAATTTTGGCTGCTATTTTCGATTTTGCCTACAATTTTGAATTTTGGCTGCAATTTTATATTTTGGCTGCCATTTATAATTTTGGCTGCTTCTTTCATTTTTGGCTGCTATTTTCAAGTTTGCCTACAATTTTGAATTTTGGCTGCTTTTTTAATTTTGCCTTCAATTTTAAATTTTGGCTGCCATTTCGAATTTTGTCTGCAATTTTAATTCTGGCTGCAATTTTTAATATTGGCTGCAATTTTTAATTTTGACTGCCATTTATAATTTTGGCTGCTATTTTCAATTTTGGCTGCTATTTTAAATTTTGCCTACAATTTTGAATTTTGGCTGCAATTTTGAATTTTGGCTGCAATTTTTAATTTTGGCTGCCATTTATAATTTTATCTGCTATTTTCAATTTTGGCAGCTATTTATAATTTTGGTTGCTATATTCAATTTTGGCTGCAATTTTGAATTTTGGCTGCAATTTTTAATTTTGGCTGCTTTTGTCAATTATGGCTGCAATTTTGAATTTTGGCTGCAATTTTTTATTTTGGCCTCTTTTCAATTTTGGCTGCTTATTTTAATTTTGGCTGCCATTCATAAGTTTGACTGCTAATTTCAATTTTGGCTGCCATTTATAATTTTGGCATCTAATTTCAATTTTGGCTGCCATTTATAATTTTGACATCTAATTTCAATTTTGGCTGCCATTTATAAGTTTGGCTGCTAATTTCAATTTTGGCTGCTTCTTTTAATTTTGGCTGCAATTTTTAATTTTGCCTGCTATTGTCAATTTTGGCTGCAATTTTCAATATTGGCTGCATTTATAATTTTGGCTGCTATTTAATATTTTGGCAGCCATTTATAATTTTGGTTGCTATTTTATATTTTGGCAGCCATCTATAATTTTGGTTGCTATTTTCAATTTTGGCTGCAATTTTGAATTTTTGGGTGCATTTTTTAATTTTGGCTGCCATTTATAATTTTGGCTGCTATTTTTAAATTTTGGCTGCTTTTTTTAATTTTGACTACAATTTTCAATTTTGGCTGCCATTTTTAATTTTGGCTGCAATTTTCAATTTTGCCTACAATTTTTAATTTTGGCTGCCATTCATAAGTTTGACTGCTAATTTCAATTTTGGCTGCCATTTATAATTTTGGCATCTAATTTCAATTTTGGCTGCCATTTATAATTTTGGCATCTTATTTCAATTTTGGCTGCCATTTATAAGTTTGGCTGCTAATTTCAATTTTAGCTGCTTCTTTCAATTTTGGCTGCAATTTTAAATTTTGCCTGCTATTGTCAATTTTGGCTGCAATTTTTAATTTTGGCTGCAATTTTTAATTTTGGCTGCCATTTATAATTTTGGCTGCCATTTTCAATTTTGGCTGCCATTTATAATTTTGGCTGCTTTTTTCAATTTTGGCCTCCATTTATAATGATGGCTGCTATTTTTAAATTTTGGCTGCATTTTTCAATTTTGACTATAATTTTCAATTTTTGCTGCAATTTTCAATTTTGCCTACAATTTTGAATTTTGGCTGCCATTTTGAATTTTGGCTGCCATTTTGAATTTTGGCTGCAATTTTAAATTTTGTCTGCAATTTTTCATTTTGGCTGCCATTTATAATTTTGGCTGCTATTTTCTATTTTGGTTGCCATTTATAATTTAAGCTGCTATTTTCAATTTTGGCTGCTATTTTCAATTTTGCCTACAATTTTGAATTTTGGCTGCAATTTTGAATTTTGGCTGCCATTTATAATTTTGGTTGCTATTTTCAATTTTGGCCAGATGCCAAGGCCAGAGGTCAAGGCCAAAATTCAGAATTTTGGCTGCTATTTTCAATTTTGCCTACAATTTTGAATTTTGGCTGCAATTTTGAATTCTGGCCGCAAATTTCAATTTTGGCAGCCATTTATAATTTTGTCTGCTATTTTCAATTTTGCCTACAATTATGAATTTTGGCTGCAAGTTTGAATTTTGGCTGCAAATTTCAATTTCGGCTGCCATTTATAATTTTGGCTGCTAATTTCAATTTTGGCTGATTTTTTCAATTTTGGCTGCAATTTTTAATTTTGGCTGCTATTGTCAATTTTGGCTGCAATTTTGAATTTGGGCCGTTTTATTTTTCAATTGTGGCTGCAATTTTGGCTGCGATTTTGGCTGCTATTTTCGATTTTGGCCAGATGCTAAGGCCAAAGGCCAGAGGCCATTTTGGCCACTACTATTAATTTAGGCTGCAATTTTAAATTTTGGGTGCTATTGTCAATTTTGGGAGCAATTTTTAAATATGACTGCTGTTTTTCAATTTCGGAGATTCCGTCGATTTTGTCTGCAATTTTCAATTTTGGTTACAATTTTCAATTTAATGTGCAAATAGCCCATCTTGTCTCTTAACACCCACCTTTTGCTCACCTTTGCTTTGTTTCATCCATCTTAGTTATCAAAAACAGAACCTACAAGCATACCTAATGGAACGATTGAATGAACTTATTTTCCTTCAGTTCCAGTCGCATATCCACCAATCCTTCACCAATCGTGCGTCGAGTTTGTTTCGTCAGGAACCATCTGCGCTTATCACATCGAGACATCAGTTAGTCTCTCCAAACTGCATGCTTAATAGATCAACTATGTAGCAGCGTAGCGCCCCGTAGTTTCACCCGCGTAGTTCTCGCTCTCTTAAAAATGCGGGGATAAAATTATACCAAAATCCTTGTCCTTGAATCACTCCACCCATTAAAGAAAACCGCATCATAATCCGTCGCGTATATTTTTTAAATCTTAGCATCATACACACATACATAGGGACAGACAGAGAGCGACGTTCTTTATACTATGTAGTTATAGTCATAGTAATATTTTACACCAATATTTTCTTCGCATCTATTCGCAGTGTGCACTTCGGTACCCTTTGTCTGGTAGTCTAGCATGGTGACCAGTCTACCGCTTGAGACGACTACAAATGAATTTAATTATGTTATCAGTGAAGGATTCAAGTAAAATATTAGCGTAAACAAACCTTAGCAATAGACTTCACAAATGTTTCACTCGCGAAGTAAAGAAGCAAGACTTCGGTTGTTTATTATAAAGAGCGAATTAACCGCTAAGCTTTAAAAACTAAACTCCTTTGAAGTATTTTATAAAAGAATCTCTATGGGTGTGCATTCAACATTTTTAAATAGGTAATTTACTTTATAAAATTGTTTCCTTTGTAAGTTTATATCAAAAGTAATTAATTCCTTTATGTTGAAATGATCTCTCGCGACTTTATTAAAATGTACCTAATAAAAGATACGGGTAGTTATACACCGAGAAGTCTTATTGATCTACTATAACAGGAACCTAAGTAGGTGGTTGATAGTTAATAAAAATTGAGAAAACAATAAAATTACAGCGCAATAAAAGAGCTTCAATGCTCGGAGCATAGCTGGCGTGATATTAAATTCCTACGAAAACATAAAAATGATTTTCGATCGTAAAACTATAATTTACAGACGTAAAAATTTGCTGAGGCCAGGGCCTCTGGCCCTGGCCTCTGGCCAAAATTGCAGACAAAAAATAATATTCTAATGTTTTTTTTCTTTGGCCTTGGCCTTGGCCTGTTGCAATTTTGAATTTTAGCTGCCAATTTCAATTTTGTTTACAATTTTGAATTCTGGCTGCAAATTTAAATTTTGCCTTCAATTTAATTTTTGGCTTGTTTTTTCAATTTTGACTGCTTTTTTCAATTCCAGGCTAGAGGCCAGGGCCAGAGGCCAGGGCCAGAGGCCGGGGCCAGAGGCCGGGGCCAGAGGCCGGGGCCAGAGGCCGGGGCCAGAGGCCGGGGCCAGAGGCCGGGGCCAGAGGCCGGGGCCAGAGGCCGGGGCCAGAGGCCGGGGCCAGAGGCCGGGGCCAGAGGCCGGGGCCAGAGGCCGGGGCCAGAGGCCGGGGCCAGAGGCCGGGGCCAGAGGCCGGGGCCAGAGGCCGGGGCCAGAGGCCGGGGCCAGAGGCCAGGGCCAGAGGCCAAGGCCAAAATTCATAATTTTGGCTGCAATTTTTAATTTTCGCTGCCATTTATAATTTTAACTGCTGTTTTAAATTTTGGCTGCCATTTATAATTCTGGCTGCAATTTTTAATATTGGCTGCAATTTTTAATTTTGACTGCCATTTATAATTTTGGCTGCTATTTTCAATTTTGGCTGCTATTTTAAATTTTGCCTACAATTTTGAATTTTGGCTGCAATTTTGAATTTTGGCTGCAATTTTTAATTTTGGCTGCCATTTATAATTTTATCTGCTATTTTCAATTTTGGCAGCTATTTATAATTTTGGTTGCTATATTCAATTTTGGCTGCAATTTTGAATTTTGGCTGCAATTTTTAATTTTGGCTGCTTTTGTCAATTATGGCTGCAATTTTGAATTTTGGCTGCAATTTTTTATTTTGGCCTCTTTTCAATTTTGGCTGCTTATTTTAATTTTGGCTGCCATTCATAAGTTTGACTGCTAATTTCAATTTTGGCTGCCATTTATAATTTTGGCATCTAATTTCAATTTTGGCTGCCATTTATAATTTTGACATCTAATTTCAATTTTGGCTGCCATTTATAAGTTTGGCTGCTAATTTCAATTTTGGCTGCTTCTTTTAATTTTGGCTGCAATTTTTAATTTTGCCTGCTATTGTCAATTTTGGCTGCAATTTTCAATATTGGCTGCATTTATAATTTTGGCTGCTATTTAATATTTTGGCAGCCATTTATAATTTTGGTTGCTATTTTATATTTTGGCAGCCATTTATAATTTTGGTTGCTATTTTCAATTTTGGCTGCAATTTTGAATTTTTGGGTGCATTTTTTAATTTTGGCTGCCATTTATAATTTTGGCTGCTATTTTTAAATTTTGGCTGCTTTTTTTAATTTTGACTACAATTTTCAATTTTGGCTGCCATTTTTAATTTTGGCTGCAATTTTCAATTTTGCCTACAATTTTTAATTTTGGCTGCCATTCATAAGTTTGACTGCTAATTTCAATTTTGGCTGCCATTTATAATTTTGGCATCTAATTTCAATTTTGGCTGCCATTTATAATTTTGGCATCTTATTTCAATTTTGGCTGCCATTTATAAGTTTGGCTGCTAATTTCAATTTTAGCTGCTTCTTTCAATTTTGGCTGCAATTTTAAATTTTGCCTGCTATTGTCAATTTTGGCTGCAATTTTTAATTTTGGCTGCAATTTTTAATTTTGGCTGCCATTTATAATTTTGGCTGCCATTTTCAATTTTGGCTGCCATTTATAATTTTGGCTGCTTTTTTCAATTTTGGCCTCCATTTATAATGATGGCTGCTATTTTTAAATTTTGGCTGCATTTTTCAATTTTGACTATAATTTTCAATTTTTGCTGCAATTTTCAATTTTGCCTACAATTTTGAATTTTGGCTGCCATTTTGAATTTTGGCTGCCATTTTGAATTTTGGCTGCAATTTTAAATTTTGTCTGCAATTTTTCATTTTGGCTGCCATTTATAATTTTGGCTGCTATTTTCTATTTTGGTTGCCATTTATAATTTAAGCTGCTATTTTCAATTTTGGCTGCTATTTTCAATTTTGCCTACAATTTTGAATTTTGGCTGCAATTTTGAATTTTGGCTGCCATTTATAATTTTGGTTGCTATTTTCAATTTTGGCCAGATGCCAAGGCCAGAGGTCAAGGCCAAAATTCAGAATTTTGGCTGCTATTTTCAATTTTTCCTACAATTTTGAATTTTGGCTGCAATTTTGAATTCTGGCCGCAAATTTCAATTTCGGCTGCCATTTATAATTTTGGCTGCTAATTTCAATTTTGGCTGATTTTTTCAATTTTGGCTGCAATTTTTAATTTTGGCTGCTATTGTCAATTTTGGCTGCAATTTTGAATTTGGGCCGTTTTATTTTTCAATTGTGGCTGCAATTTTGGCTGCGATTTTGGCTGCTATTTTCGATTTTGGCCAGATGCTAAGGCCAAAGGCCAGAGGCCATTTTGGCCACTACTATTAATTTAGGCTGCAATTTTAAATTTTGGGTGCTATTGTCAATTTTGGGAGCAATTTTTAAATATGACTGCTGTTTTTCAATTTCGGAGATTCCGTCGATTTTGTCTGCAATTTTCAATTTTGGTTACAATTTTCAATTTAATGTGTAAATAGCCCATCTTGTCTCTTAACACCCACCTTTTGCTCACCTTTGCTTTGTTTCATCCATCTTAGTTATCAAAAACAGAACCTACAAGCATACCTAATGGAACGATTGAATGAACTTATTTTCCTTCAGTTCCAGTCGCATATCCACCAATCCTTCACCAATCGTGCGTCGAGTTTGTTTCGTCAGGAACCATCTGCGCTTATCACATCGAGACATCAGTTAGTCTCTCCAAACTGCATGCTTAATAGATCAACTATGTAGCAGCGTAGCGCCCCGTAGTTTCACCCGCGTAGTTCTCGCTCTCTTAAAAATGCGGGGATAAAATTATACCAAAATCCTTGTCCTTGAATCACTCCACCCATTAAAGAAAACCGCATCATAATCCGTCGCGTATATTTTTTAAATCTTAGCATCATACACACATACATAGGGACAGACAGAGAGCGACGTTCTTTATACTATGTAGTTATAGTCATAGTAATATTTTACACCAATATTTTCTTCGCATCTATTCGCAGTGTGCACTTCGGTACCCTTTGTCTGGTAGTCTAGCATGGTGACCAGTCTACCGCTTGAGACGACTACAAATGAATTTAATTATGTTATCAGTGAAGGATTCAAGTAAAATATTAGCGTAAACAAACCTTAGCAATAGACTTCACAAATGTTTCACTCGCGAAGTAAAGAAGCAAGACTTCGGTTGTTTATTATAAAGAGCGAATTAACCGCTAAGCTTTAAAAACTAAACTCCTTTGAAGTATTTTATAAAAGAATCTCTATGGGTGTGCATTCAACATTTTTAAATAGGTAATTTACTTTATAAAATTGTTTCCTTTGTAAGTTTATATCAAAAGTAATTAATTCCTTTATGTTGAAATGATCTCTCGCGACTTTATTAAAATGTACCTAATAAAAGATACGGGTAGTTATACACCGAGAAGTCTTATTGATCTACTATAACAGGAACCTAAGTAGGTGGTTGATAGTTAATAAAAATTGAGAAAACAATAAAATTACAGCGCAATAAAAGAGCTTCAATGCTCGGAGCATAGCTGGCGTGATATTAAATTCCTACGAAAACATAAAAATGATTTTCGATCGTAAAACTATAATTTACAGACGTAAAAATTTGCTGAGTTATACCTACGTTACGCCGAGTTTAAGATGTGGATTGTAGACTGTGGATATTGCTATTTGTTTACTCCTCTCATAATGATTTTATATACGTACGTACATGGAAATATACAATTGGGTAAAAGACAAAATTTAACACTTCCCATTCCCTTCCATTTTAAATATAGTTTAGTAAAGAACAACAAGGAAATAATGCATTAAAACATTACTTGTAACTATTAACAAAACTATAAGTTAAGTTAGTTCAATAGAGGTCATAATGATGAATGTAGTACTACGAGTATGTGAAAAGGTCAAGTGTCTTCTTATATTAAAAGTACTTCAAAAGATGTAGACGTACAGCCTCTTAGTACGCAATCCTATAAATAGAAAATGCTGTTAGTATGTTCTTATTAAATGACTTCTAGGTACTATATACAACACCAAACAAAAGTAAAAGGGTTTTTATTACAAAATATTTTTAATACCAAATCTGAGCCTGCAGTCCTAAGTATAAATAGTTTGTGCTTAGAATCAGTAAATGACTTCCGATACGAACATAAAATCTAACAAATGCAATCACAGACTTCAAATGCTTAAACTATTGATTACGCATAAATATCAGATTTCTAAAACGTAGCGCAAGTAGGGGTAGTTGGGGCAATCCCACCCCTTGGCAGTGATAGCGGCAGTCGTCGGCACTATTGCGTCCGTGTGCGTTATGTAAACACGTGTTTTAATCAAGCCTGTTGCTTCGCTTCCGTTTGCTGCGGCCACTCTACGCTAAGCAAAGAAAAACTTGCATGTGTTTTATTACGACGGATGCGGACTCGCCGCAGGGCTTAATTTCGACGCCGACCTGACTTGTTTTAATTGTTTTAATATATGTCGGCAAACATTTAAAACTGAGCGATGACAATATTTATTCAAAACGATGGTTTCATATAACAAACTGTTCATCTGTTTGTACATTGAAGTTTGGATGAAAAACGTTATTATGTTTTGATTTTGAACGTGCCATGGACATTGAACATATACATTTATGTGTATTAAAATGAATGTTTATTCACTACGTTTTATTATCAGTCATGTTTGCGACATTGTATACGGACAAAGAATTTTATATGACTCTAAGAAAGTAATCAATTAATAATACGCACAGAGACAACGATTTCATAGGCTTATAAGTAATACGTACTCATATTGCATATTGCTTCTCATCGACCAATTTATAAATTAATTTTAAATTCAAATGTTTCAATTAATTAAACTGAGACAAGCATAGTTCAAATTAATTATTAAGGTCCTTAAAATACTGTTATTTATTTTGCATAAATCTAAATTCAAATTTTAATCCCAGCCGGTGCATTCGAACGTAGAAATTATTTACTTATTTAAATTGCGTTCCCCAAATAAAGCCTTATACATAATCCTAATCGCTTCAGGCATTCTGGTTTACACTCTGTGTTACTGACAATCAACTGGACAGATGAACTGGTTAAGCCATTAGTGATCTGTTTTTACCTTACGGAGCCTAGAATATAGGAACAACTCCCACTGTTTAAGTATAGGTGTAGATACGGAAGATTCATCAACTAAACGAATGACAGTTGGTCAGTGAATAAATTAAATTGGTATACATCTAAAAGTATCTACCTCATTAAGATAGATAAGAATTAATCTAATATCTTTTTTCGTGTTGCAATGCTTATAAAAATAATTAAAACTGAGCTACTTATAATAACCGGCCACACTGAGCTACTTATAAGAACAATCGACTTCATCATATCATCTCGCATACTGGTGGAAGGACACAACAGACACAACAATAAAGTGAACAGACCATGCATGGGACATCTTATTAAAAAACATAAGTACCTATTAAGTTTATTGCAACTAATTAAGTAAAAGCAATAATACTTAGAAGCGACACAAAACATGCACACATTAAATGCCCCGTGTCAATCGTTTATCACAATAGAACGTCCCGTCAGTTCCAAAACGCGCAATCTTCCCGTTTTGCTCACAATAATCGAGCTGAACAATTTTATTGCGCTCGCGGGCACACGCTGAAGGGGTTGCAGGGGGCGGGCGCAGGTTCATTCGATTAAAGCCCGCTGTACACGGAAATTATCAAACGAAACGCACCCACAACTCAGCGGCCCGTGAGAGCCTCTACATTAATAGTTTTTGTTCCCCAACTCACACGTTTCGTCGCAGAAAGGTAAAGTTTGGCACGCTTCTTTTTTATCCAACTGTTTGTTTTCAGACACCTCTCATTTTAAAACACTCTTTTGGTCATCTAGAATTGAATATGGAGCTCGTTTCATACAAATAGCTTTTGTCTACTTTTGTGTAGTCCGTCCTTTGCATTCATGATAGGAAAAATTTTCAAAGTTGCATCATTCTGTGTATTCATTATTTTTCAAACACACTTTGCACCGAATCTCATGTTCGCCTGAAATTGCAAACGAGTTTCTATTGTATTAGGTATGCGAATTTACGGTTGAAGGCGAATTCCGCAAATATCGTTACAAATTGATGAGCATTGACTAGCTCAAACAAAAATTACGCGCCCTAAAAATAGTCAGGCAAAACTTGTCGTTGTTTTAAAAAACAGAGACTGAAATAGATTTTTGTTCCTGTTCCGTCCAACCCGTAATTCAATAAAGGTATGTACGCACAAATCTACTATGTCAAAATTCAAATTCAGTTTGTTTGAATGTTTGTTCAGATTTCCCAATCGCACCTCGCGTTAATTTGTTTGTACAAATTTTATCGCGCCCACAAATGATTCGATTAAAATTTAGTTCTATGTTGCATCCGACTAACCTTTGAAACAGTACTAAAACGTTGTAACTAACGTTTCGAATAAACTGAACTTTCAATTAAATTATTAATTTCTGGTTAGTACGAGTATACCTACACTACAACTAGCGAATTCAAACAATAAGTTTCACGTTCATACAGCAAACAGTGATTAATTGTAACATTGGAACTGATACATCAATATGCTTAATGAGTGCTGATTAGCGTCAAATAGACAGCTACAATATGTACCTAGCCGGTCACACGCTCAGTTACAAATACATGTACTACCCACCTAGTTACCTATCTACCTATACCTTCATTAAACGTGTTAGCTCATCTATATTTAATCAACACTTGCAACACTTCATTTACCTATAAATTACGTTTATTATGACTTTTTATTGCTTTTTTCTTGCTTATATTTTTAATATTATAGTAATAAAGAGTTGGAAATGTTTGGACTCTTGGGCACAAGTATTAGATCTCCAGCCAAATAACATTATTCTATAAAAATATACTTACCAAAAAAGAAGTTACTATAATACAGACTACAAAAATAGCTACCAAAAATATTTATACAGTAGATTAATAATAAGAGTTTAACCTACATTATATTGTCAAATTGTTCCTGTAAAAGAGTCATGTTGAAATAATAAATTAGTTAATGTATAAGCCACAATGAACAAGCTCGTAATTACGTGTATTAAATTTAACGTTTCAACGACCATGTAAATGTTAACCAACGTTTTATTCAAGTTAGTTTTATGTGTCACTCCGCAAATAATAATTTGCTTTTCATATTCGAATTAAAATACACACATCAAAAGTGTCTAGGGATCAAGCATTTTTATGCGGATTTCTTGAGATTGAGATGTGGCTTTGTAATAAATTTATGATTTTATAAATTTATATGGATCCTTTTTGGTGCATTTCATAATTTGAATCAGGAACTGTGAATCAAATTCGAGTAAAAGATGAAAATCAGCTGTCAATATTTTCCCTATAAAAACATACAACGCATTGAAGACATTATTAGTGCTACTGTTTCCCTACTACTGATTAAAACCAACGTTATTATGGAGCGGCGACGTCATTTAAGCAGGGAAGAAATGCTCAGAGCCGTGGGAATGATAGAAGCTGGTTCCCGGCAACGTACTGTGGCTTTAGCTCTGAATACAAGTCAGAGTGTTATCAGTCGACTTTGGACACGTTACCGAAGCACTGGTACCGTGGCTGAGCGCCATGGAGGACGGTATCGCTGCACCACACGGAGACAAGACCGATACATTCAAATCTTAACTCGAAGAGCTCCAACAATAACCGCCATGATGTTAGCCGTGCGGCTTCATCACTCTTCAGGGAACTTAATTAGCGACCAAACAGTCAGAAACCGCTTGCATGAAGTGAACCTTCATTCCCGAAGACCGCTACGGGTACCACCTATAGCAATGCACAATCGTAGGATTCGATATCAATGGGCTCTTGAACACAGAAATTGGGCAGAAGAACAATGGCGTTTCGTGTGCTTTTCTGATGAGTCTCGTTTTGGTATGAGACCGGATACAAGACGTATACGACACTGGAGAACCCCTGGACGCCAACAGCGATTAAAATCCTGCCAGGAAGTCCATCCTTATAGTGGTGGAACCATCATGGTATGGGCGGGTATTTGGATCGGCGGAAGAACTGAGTTGATTTGGATCAGAGGCAACCTCAACGCTCAAATTTATGCTGAGACGATTGTATCAGACGTCATCGTTCCTCTACAAGTGCAAATCGGTCCCTTATTTCAGTTAATGCATGATAATGCACGACCGCACACCGCAAGAGTTGTAAGACAGACTCTCGCCGCAGCTAACATCAATGTCCTGCCCTGGCCTGCTCAGTCGCCAGACTTGAACCCGATTGAGCATGCATGGGATATGCTACAGAGAAGAGCTCTGCCGAATATGGAGGGTATCCAGTCGCAAGAAGACCTTTTTTTGTTGTTGCAACGAACATGGGCGGCCATTCCACAGCGTGATTTGGATGAACTCATTTTGAGTATGCCAAACCGATGTTCTTGTGTTGTTAGTGTTCGCGGTAGAAACACGGATTATTAATTGTTTAAGTTACCCAATAAAATTTTAAAGAAAACTGTTATTTCAGTCTTTTTTTCGAACTTTAATGTTAGTGGTTCAAATGTCAAAAATCCCTTTATTAGGAAAATGGCAAATTTCTTTATTAATGCAAAGGTGACTTGGTTTATCGTTACTGTGACAAACGAAAACACTTTATTTGATGAATCCTTAAAGAAAATTTTAATTAATATCAATCAGGAGAAAAGTTATTGCAAAAATATATGTTGATCCCTAGACACTTTTGATGTGTGTATTAACTAGTTTTGATCCCGTTTTCGTTTCATTGATCAATTAATAAATACCACCAAACTATTTCTTAACGTTAAACAAAAATGGATACAATCCTGTATGTACACAAAATTAAAATACTTCAGATATAGATTCTAAGTTTTCTATGTAATACTAGGTAAACTTCATCTTCTTCTTGCGTATCGACTCATATTATATAGAGGACCAGAACTCGGCCACCGATATGGCACTATCAGTGGCCTTGTAAACTTCCTCGCGTGTGTAGGTGTACTTATAATAAATAATAGTTTGTAATAAAAATATTTAATAACAATTATTTTATAGACAATTGAACAACATGTATGTATATACATATTTGAAATATATTGTATAATGTATTTCGATTGAAAGCATCAATCGTACTATCATTAGCCGGTATTTAGCCTTTCGAACTGCGGTTATCTGTCAATTTGTGGAGTGCATCCCCATCTCTGTCCACTCAACGGTCCAAATGTGTCATATTAATTATTTATGAAATTAATACCATTGGCAAAAACAACATGCCAGGTATTCGGATGTGAGTGCTGTCTTTTATTCGATTATCGGATGGTTATTATCGATAGTGCGTCCCGTAATTTATTCTAAACGATTTGGGCTTTGCGTTGTGTTCGGTCTCCCCTCTGCGGGTAAATCAAGGCTAACAGGTCTGGTTTACAGTAATAACTGTACTACGATACTTGAATTTTTAAAGCAGGATTCGTTTTTGAATATTTGCCATGTTATATGTAAATATCTATTGGTTTTTTATTTGATTACTTACAGGAGTTTTACGGGTTTCTTCTATTGGTATATATACTTACTTAAACTTTAGTAAGTGGATGCATATCACTAAATATTTAGTTTTAAAATTAAAACTGACCTGTAACTCTACCTTGCTTTCTGCAGTATCTCTAACAGTCTAGGATTTCTAATCTGAAGAATTATTATAATGAGGAAATACTTTTTAGTTTATGGCGCATTTAACGCTTCAAATTATTTAACTCGACATTTCGATTCGGTTACCTACATTTATGATCCGTGCCTACACCTACCGTAATCTCGAAAGGTGTACCTAAGTAATTGATTGTTGTAAATAACATTACATAACATAACATGATCATTCACTATATCATCTCATTATAGTAACTGACCCCTAACTGAGTTATAATAATCTAAAAATATGAAAAAATACCAAACAATTAAATAAAATACTGAATCAACTATAAAAATCCTCTAAAATACCCAATTTTGGTATGTTACAATGTGGCTTTGTAACAGTAATCCTTATAGCCCTCGAATCAAACAACGCCAAACTGGCGGACACGTTGCACCAACATTTCACACGAGCGAGTAAGCACCAATAGCTAGTCCACCACAAGCCCGTTTCTAAAAACAGTAAAACAATAGTCGAACTTATAATAGTGTGTTCGATGCAATTGGCAGCTAATTTCTTGTTGTTCAACCAACGGTTATTGTGTCAAAATTTTTAATCGGGTTCTCTTTGTTATGGAATTTTCTCGGTGAATGCAAAATTAAAAAGTTACGCAATTTGTATTTCTACGTACACAATGTTACCCTCACAAGTTAAAGTTTAATTTACTTTGTGTTTAGCGGTTTTATGCTTATCTTGTAATTGAAAACAGACTTAATTCCAATACTTATTATCGACAAGTATAACGAACAGAAGAATAATTTAAGTTCTAACGTAAAATACCATATACTTACTCGTATGCTAAAAGTTACTTCGGGAAAACCTTAAGCATTCTTAAAATCAGTTTAAAACGAAACCGTAAAAAACACTTGCGTCAAGAAAATTAAAAAGCGGAGATATAAAAAATATTATATTACTTCACATTTACCAGCAACGAAATTAACATCTAGCACATCAAGCTTCGGATGTGTCGCGTCATAAAGGTAGAGTTATATTAAAGTACTACGTTAGGCATATAATAATACTGCAGGCGACGGTTTCCCAATCCTTGGCTACGTCTGTCCGTGACGCAATAAAACTCCTCTAGTTATGACATAATATGCATGTGTGATGAACTCGCGTATTGCTGCACTAAACTTTAGTAGTCAGATACTTCGGCTCACGTACATATATATTAGTATATGAATTTATTTTATATTATAACTGGGTATTAACGAATGATGAGGTCACGTCTTAGGGCATCCTAAATTAGTGTTGTGCAATGCTCGATCTGGATCACGCAGATTATTTTCTTAAACTTGTTTATTATTTTCTTCCTTTCGAGCTGTTCTAAACTAACATAAAGTTATATAAATAGCAATTTCTTATTAAAATTTATCTGATAAAATAAAAATCTTATTTAAGGGAATACATAAATTATTATCCCATTTATTTATTAATACTAATACATTGATATTTAAAAACAACAAATTAAATTAAAAAAAATAAAAATTTAAATAACAATAGGTACTTACACAACTTAAAGTTATAGATACGTAAGAAAAAAAAAAGACAGTTAATCCAGTAACCCCCCCCGGATCGCCCCCGGCGCGAAAGTGCCCATTACGCTGGCTGCATTGCCGCGTTGGACTGCGATGGCCAACCTTTGCACCAGGTACGAACCGGAGCGGGAGTCACCAGATTTCTCCCTCATCCTTCGCCCCAACTCGCTCACTAAAACCTTGCCCTCAGCGGCCCAACTGCCCAAGGTCTCCACAGCTATTGGGACAAACTGATAATGCGGCATCAACGCCGCGTACTTTAGCCGTTTTTTACTTGCTGCGGCCTCCGCAGCAGCAGCCGGGAACATAACGGTGCGACTGAGGTGGCTGGGAGCGACAGTGCTGACGCACGTGGCGTCCCACAACAGGCATTTGCCACTCCTCCACGGCACCAAAGTCAACCCGTCCGGCCTCTTGCCATCAGACCTACTAAGGCCAGGCGGTTCAAGCACGCACGGGACGTCCACAGATATAAAGGCTCTCCGAAGTATATCGTTGAGAGCATGATGTCTTGGGAACCTCCCGGAGCAACGCTTACAACTCAATGCGTGATGGCCGTCAGACTCCACCATGGAACCGCAGATGCATCTATGGGGTTCACACACCTTGCAGCCCAGGCGAAGAGCCACCGCGATACGCAAAGAGCTGTCATACATAAATGCCACTAATTAAAATAACATAACATAATCATTCACTACATCATCTCATTATAGAAACTGACCCCTAACTAAGAATCAGAAACTACGCACATACTCATTCACACATTCATTCACATCAATTCTTTTTAATATTTGAAAGAACTGAAAATGAAATTATTTTATTACCGAAAGCAATTTCCATTGCAATGCCTAAACAGCCTTACCATCTTTTACACCCACAATGAACCATCTAACAATTCCTTAAAAAAAAATCATAACTGCATAGATTCATAATTCCGATATATGTAGGTAATATTCGAGTTTGAAACGCACTGCAAGCTGCAGTTCGCATGTTGACAGAAGCAAGCAGATCTCACAAACATATTAGTATACGCGGGTAATGCCTGGTCAAACGGTCCCAGGGCCGCGCGTGATCGTACCGCCTTTCCAGGGATATAGCAGGAATCCTTGTTGTACCATAACAACTGTCACGCTCAAACGCGATTAAGATACACACAATATTTTGTAAATTATGGCTTAGTTTTCTTTTATTAATATGGAATTCCACCGAATAAAATGAAGGAAAAAAATAAATGAAATGAAAAATAATGTGTAGCAAGCTATGATAATTATTTCCACACAAGCCATTCTAATTTGAATTATACGTATAAAAACACTTGTATAAAGTATGTTTACTTATATAATATGTGTATTAAAAATACTAATTAAGTATACAACATTTTTCACGTAGCATTATTACCTACTTCATTGAATACTATCTAATCCAGCGTGAAGGTGTAATGAAAAATGTGTATCAACCTACTGACACACATACTTTCACCGTAATAATATGATGACCGATTTTTATTCAATCTTATTATATTTAATAATGTTTTGTAATTTAAAAGTTTTGTTTTTATCTTCTTATAATTTAGGAATAATAAGTTACACCTTTAAATATCCTTATTATGAATATACTTTTTAACAATATATTTTATATGCTCATTCAATATTCACAAAATTGCCCAAGATCCATTTGTAAACTTTGCTCACAGTCTTCACTGCAATTAGTTTAATAAACTTCAGTTATGGTTGACAACTAGTGTTCATATAATTGCTAGAGAGTGCTACACTAAAGTGGATCAATTTTACATCGCAGGTAGGAAACCTACCTATCTATCTATCTATGTTCGCTCAAATATTAATTTAAAGGTCAAACACAAGTTTGATAAGTCTGCAGACAGGTTATTTTTGTTTAAACCTTTGCCTTCTACATTAGTCAAGTGTTGGACCCGGCAAAATATCGGATACTTAAGGCTAAACATTTTAGCCGAAATTTTCTCTTTAATCCCACAACATTCTTGTAGGCTACTGATCAGAAATGATTTAATTACTAAGCGTAGCATTGATATCTAGTTGGTACGTGACAACGAAAAACAGAGTTGCCATTTTAGAGTGCGGGCTATCTATTTTACATCATTGGGTCCGATAACCTTTTTCTTCTTACTAGTTGCCTGTTTTTCCGGAAGCCATTGGTGTAGATGATCAAAAATTGGCCAACACTTCGATCAGGTCAGACACCGAACTAGTGTGAATAGACGTGGCGTTAAAATACGGATCCGGTAACCGACAAATACGTAGCTTTACTAGCTTTTATATTTATCCTGGAAAACCCCTATAGGTAAAGTTTTAAACGTATGTTTAACAGATTGCACCTGTTATTGGACCTTGCATATGATTTTATGTGTAAGTAATTTAAAAAATGTTATCAGTGTCATTCTGTTGGTGTGATATAAATCAATGTTTCGCCGTATGTACTCTCTTAGTAATAAACAAAAATGATTCAACGTGATACTGAATCAATATTTTTTTTTATCTTCCATTATTTTCCTAAATAAAAGAGACGCAATGAAGTTTTTACTATATCTTTGATATGCTTTGTTTATTAACGTTCGTCTACGCTAGGGTGTGTATGTAAATTTGAATAAAAAAACGTGCCCATAATACTATTATTTAATTACAATGCCTTTGTATTGGCGTTGCATTTTAAAAAGTAATCAATTTACCTCAATAATATTTTTTTCTGAAAAAGTTACTATCAAAATAGTTTTTGTAAATTCATTGATTGAAATCCGTTTAAAAACTGCTCTATCTACATAACAATCAACCAAACCGCTTTCAATCACAAACGAATTTGTTTATCCAGTTTAGGTGTATTGTAAATAAGAAGAGAGATCCAAATATACTGAATAATAATAACCTTTAGTGTAAATTGTCTTTAAGAATGAATAAGTTCTGTTTCATTAAAATATAAACTCAAGATCCATCAAAATAAACTCGAATATTACATAACCAAAAGTAACTCGTACACTATTATTACAATGAGTATATAGCAAAACTCTCAAACTTGGAAGTAATTTCCAAAAGTGGTATCAACATACAAATCTTTGAATCGCGGTAACTGCTAACATAAAAATGCATGTGTTTACGAACCCCGCAGGCCAATATCCGACAGACTGATTGCTTCTTTACTGTTACACGATAAAATTTTTATTAGATGCTCATAAAATGTACTGAGACGACTCGCGAGACCCAGTAGCCAATATATTTCAAACTACCCTGTAACTAACCTTTATAAAACTTAAGACTTAAAATAATAGCAGTCTTTAGGTTCACTTTATCTTACAACAAAGTGGTTTTGTTTATGACTCTACATGTGTTGTTTACTTAACACAACACAATAAAATTGTGTTAAATGCACTTGTATAATAAATGTTATTTTCCACTTCATACCGTAATACTAAATATACATACATCAATATATGTACATCTAGGCTGGAAAAGGCACTAGCTCTAACTCTAATTACGTAATAAGTATTATAAGGAGGAGCTATTTAGCAAAATAATTATTTTAATTTAAATTTCGCACAAACAATGGAAATATGTATAACTATAAGAATTCGTTTGTATCTTTAGTTACATAACACATAACATCTTCACATTTTAACTAAATCAATATAATTCATGTACAATTGCAGTATATTTTCATTATTTTTACAATTAATACATGAAAAATGTGCAAAAAAAATCACGCGGATGGTTAGCCGAACCGTCGAACCGTTCAAATCGTTTAGTAAACAGTGAATAGGTCGTGTACAAGTGAGGTACAACGATTTTAATCGAATGGAAACGGAACAAAGTGAAAATGTACACCTCAATTATTCCAACAGTCGCTTGTGGACAAATAACCATATGTCGACGAAACCGCTTCCCTGTTCGGTGCACAGGGTTTTTGGAGATGGATATATACACGTGCAATTGTAATAACAATCCAAATACATGTTTTTATATGTATATAGATACAAAGTTATAAAGTATATAAACTTCCAGTAAATCTTTTTTCATACTATAGATAAGTAAGTATTAAAATAAATAATATGCGTTTTGTTTGTAATGAATGACTCAAAAACGAATGGGCTGGTTTTAATTACACATGGCTGTTTCTCCTTGATTTTCTAATAGGAAAGTGTTGAAAATCCATTATTAATGTTAACTAATCAAACGTTATTGCGAGTAACGTAATGTAATGATAAATAATGTAATTAATAAATAATAGTTAATCCCATTTAAAAATAACGATTTATACAAAAAAGCAGTTCCACTATTACTTACATAATTAAAACATATTTCTCTACACTATTCGAAATTATGCAAACTTAAAAAGACTGTTAACATTTTAAAATCCAAGCTATTGTAAGTTACAGAGCTGAATCGCAAGCAATTAAATAGAACCGGTGTAGAAATTGAAAAAGTTAATGGATTCCTAATAGAATTTTTTATAGGTCCTTTCTCCGTCATCCTAGCACGATGGGAACACGATTTTTGTTGAACATTATTTAGTTCATTTTACTGCCCTTTAAAACGGTAATAACTACTTCAATTACATTTCTAAGTTCCTCATTTGGGTACCTATATGTGTAATATAAGTCTAGTCTATTATAATTATAATGTTTTGTCTTGTAATTGTGATGGACAGTTTACCGCAATCAGATATTTCAGTTATAAATTTCGCGTGAACTATTCGACTTTTAACGGTTAATACACTTTAGAAATTAACTAAAATGTTACGAAAAATAAGTAATTTCGAATTTTTCTTATGGTTTGAATTATAACATAAGCATGACTTTCTTCCTAAATTATTATAAAACATGTTACATAATGTCGTTGTAACCATCTAATATTAAAATTAAAAATTAAAAAAACCCCCAACACAATCAAACATGTCTAAGAACACTCGCACGTAAGTCCCCTTTAATACAATAAACTAAATTGAAATCGAATTCATCCGTTTGAGAGCTATGATGCCACAGACAGATAGATACACACACACACACACACACAGACACGTTAAACTTATAACACCCCTCTTTTTGCGTCGGGGGTTAAAAACTGAAATAATTAAAAAAAGATATCACAAAAATCTATACTCAAAAAGTTCTCCAATTGTAAAAGATCAGCAAATTATTTCCCGCATCAATTGACTAACACTGAGTAAGGTTCATAAAAGTTCTCAATAAAATATAAAGCCGTGGGTACGTACCGGTTGTCCCCGTCTCCCAATAAAATACAAATAGAAACGATTGAAATGCAGGACGATCTAGCTGTTTACTTGATGCCGGGTTGTCGCAGCCAACTATAACCAAGATTGCTTTTTTCTCCAATCACTTGTAAAATGTCAGCGTAAATTAAAAGTTATTAATACTTTTGAAATGGTTGTTGATTTAATTAACTTTTTCAGTTATATAGGTCATTTCTAGAACTAGCATGTAGCCTTGTTTGTTAATGTTAACCCTAAGGTCACCGGTTCGATTCCTGGACAGAGCGAAGCAAGTCTTACAATTCAAATATACTCAGTTCAAGTCTGTTATCATGAACATGAATTAGACAAACATGGTGATTCTGATTACGTTTATTCTTCATCAATACTAATATGATCAATGAGCGAGAAAAAAATAAGAAGTATTAGCTAAGGATCAAATATTCCTGACATAATAAAGAGAGATCCCAGAGCCGCCAGACCTCACTTATTTTCTCCCGGATGAAATGTGGACGATTGGGTAGTTGTAGTATGTACCTTGATTAACTGATATCTGGAAATTGACCGTTTGATCAAGCTAGCAAGTACGCATACGATCGTAGTCAATACTAACACTACCCAATCATCCACATTTCATCCGGGAGAAAATAAGTGAGGTCTGGCGGCTCTGGGATCTTGGTCTAACCCCAATTCAGATCCCGTGAGAATATCTGTACATAATGCATTTAATCTAAATTTATTTGGACGTTTGAGTATGAATGATTAACAGACACAGACGCTCACAAACACATCCTTTTATAATATGAGTTATTTTTCAGTAGCTAGTGTGATAAGTAGTTTACCGTAGAAAAAATGATATAATACATAACCAAATAGTTTGACTCAGATAAGTATTTTAATCGATAAGCCCGTGGCTTTGAATGCTCTGAATAATCAAACGAATTAACTTTATTTAACCTATCTTAACCATATAAAATGAACTGTTATATAAGTGGAACGGCGTTTGTTATTATATCCGATATGAATAATATTAAATTTCATAACTTATTTTTTTAAACATACTTAATCATTATAAAAACCGATTGGACATGGTCTGTTTACCGTGTCGAACTATTTTCATATATTTCATTACTTATGTGTTGTTGATTTATTGATTTTAACGCGGTTAGTAGGGACGGACATATTTAATTTATAAAGTATTAATTTTGTTTGAAATATTGTTAATAAGATATACAAATTATAAATATTATATAAGTATAATATGAATATATTGTTGGTTTTGTTATATAAAAGTGATAATATTATGAGTAAACAAACCGTCATCTCAAAACTTCATGATTAATATGTGAAGCAAATCAATAACACTTAATTAAAGCCGTGAAGAGGTATTAATGCGATAACAGTTAATTAATAAACTATCAAGCACAATAATAATTGTGCCCACAATCAACTGGTATTCGGTTCAGTGTTAATCCGATAGATGTTCTGTGAACATGGTTTATATTTTGTGTAAGTTTATTCACGATTCATTTATACTCATTCTTATATTAGGTACCTACATTCAAAGAGGTAAATTTGAAGTGTTTGTGTGGTTTTAAGTAATCTCTGGATCTGCTAAAATATATTTTAAAACACTTTTACCAAAAGACGACCTAAATGGCAGAGTGGTGTGAATATTTGTGTGAACCACAAATGTTTGTCTCGGTCTGGGTGTGTGTGTCAATGAGTGTGTGCGTAGTTTCTGATACCCTAGATACAAGCTTCGAGCTTAGTTAGGGGTCAGTTACTATAATGAGATGATGTAGTGAATGATTATGTTATGTTATAAATAAAGCCACCTTATTGACCACATTGCTATTACCTTTAATAAAGTATAAATATTTCAATAGTTACTATTTTTAAGTGAATTGACTAACAAACAAAAGCTTTGTATGAAAATGTAAGTCCCAAAAAACAGATTAATCTTTGCAGCGGTAGCACAGATGACGTGCCCTATAGATCGCCCTTACTATTGCTATGTGAACAAGGAAACAATGCAAAATTTCACTCCAATCTGTTGCGTTGTTGTGACGTGATTGATTGCCGAACAAACAATTCACAGTTTATGATCGATTATATTACTCGGTTCAACTGTAGATAAAAACACAGGGAATTCTTACTTTAAAATTTAAACAACGAACTAACATTAATAATTTCGTTTATTTTCAGTAATCTTAATGTTATTAAAACTGGATATATCTACCCAACATGAAATCGAAGAAGATTTTAATACAACAATAGATAAGTTGATCCAATTAACAGATAAAAGCGATGCGAGTAAGAAAACAGAATCTGATGTAGTGAAGAGACAAAATTCAAGAATAATTTATTTAACACCTCCAACAGAAGAAAACAATAATCAACGTAAAGCTAATACAGAGTTCAAATTAGATGAAAATGAAGAAAGTTTTCTTGATAACTTATATAAAACTGACTCAAATAATAGTAGTATCACACAAGATAGTGAATTAACCATAAATAGTAAAACTACAGAGAGCTTTAGTGTTGGAAGTAGTGACAATTTAAACAAAGAAATAGTACAAGAAGTAGAATCTAAAACTGTGGACCAGTTTGAGGACAATCCACCGTATAAATTTGATTCGGTTGCAGAAAATGAACACCATCATAAATATCCCGAAATAATTGTTGATAAAGTAACAAAAATTAATAAAAATAATGAGGAGTTACGAAAAGAGTATTCAGAACATAAATATGAAACAGACAAATCAGACATAATTATAGACGAATTATTGCGAAAGATATTGAAATTGAAAATACAAGCGCAGAAAACAAAACATTTAGAAAGTATACTGTCTAGAAGTATGGCTACCGACCGACGTCCTCTTGAACGTAGGAGTCTATCAAATGAAGAAGAGTTTGATGAAGAAAATAGCATAAGACCATTGTGTGACAATCCATGTCGAATGATTAATACAAATAAAGATATGGTTACTTCACCAAATATCTTTAATAGACGATCAATGATTCCACCTATGACTGCGCATCATGGTGCAGGTTTGTTAATAAGAAGACCTCAACATACAGACAATCCTCTATTAAGATATTCAATAGCACAAAAAATGACACAAGAGCGACAAGTAAACAATTGGCTCAAAAGAGCAATAATGGGCATTCCGTCAGCTTACAATGTGTACCATTAATAAATTATTTGTTTATCAATATAACATGGTTTGGACGTTTGTGATTTCGCCGGCACCGGTAGCTAGTTAGTAAAGTTGCGACTGTTAACACAAAGAAGCTATCCACAATTCGCTGTCTAACTAGTGAGCAACGAGCAAACACGATCAACCGAAGTCCAAACTGCGCTCAAAGATCTAGTTAGCTGCGGAATGAGAACCGTTTGCTATATTTGCCTTTTGCAGACGTGTGGCTGCCAATGAGCAACAATAGTTGAAGATGTAAGTTTAATACGCGGTTTGTTTGTGGAATTAATTAAGCAATCTGTGTATTGTTGAGATATTGGCGTGTAGAGAGTGTAGTGCAGTGTGCTCACGTCTCACGGCTCTCGGTGTGGAAGTAAGCAGCCGTCACTCAACGGCGATATTGCGCGCTCGACTTACATTGCACTGCCAATGTTCTTTATTTACTATTTTGTATTCAGTTCAACGGTGTGGAATATTTGTATGAAGCTTGGTAATAAGTTGTACAGATTTAAAAATAACTGATAAATATATGTGTTTATGAGATGATAAAATATAAATTGTATTCACAGCCATAAAGTGAAACTTTAAAATATGTTTTTAATATATTCTTTTGTAATTAAAATATATCAAAAAAATATATCAGTTTAATTAATTTTTAAATTGAAGTACAAATGGTAACCGAGAAAAATATAACTTGATTATTGTCTTTAAAACATCTTAGGTATAGGTAAGTAAATCCTTCTCTGGTTTCAAAGTTACCCACGCTAATAAAATCTGCAATATCTTACAAATCATCAAAACATTTTTCTACAATACATTACATACAAAAAAAACAACAGTTTACAGAAAACAACAACCATTAAAAACATGTACAATAATTCTTTAAAAAGTACCATAGAAACAAATTAATTTGCCATTAAATATTAAATGAAAAAATACAAAGGACGTGCATACATAATATTTGTATTAAATCGATTCGTAGTTAACATGATACGATAGTTAATTGAGCGTAATAATCTTTTTCTTGTCACAAACACATTTCGTGTTCACACACGATTGTCTCTTCAATTTATTACAAATAAAACTTATCAATTAGCATAAGTACGGTGGTTCCCGTAATATATGATTCGTGTACATTGATTCATACTGCTTTCATCTTTGTACAATAATTATAATAGGTGAACATATACTAATATTATAAAGCTGGAGAGTTTATTTGCTGGAACTACTGGTCCGATTTGAAAAATTCGGTTGTATAACATTCTACGACCAATAGAACTTAACTAATCCGCGGGCACAGCTAGTTAAAGATAAGTATATTTAGGAGTATTTTCTTAAATTCCTAATGATCAGGAATATACTATTGGATACATTTTATAGCAATATTCCCAAAGGTGCAAAACAGGAATGACGCGGGCTAACTGAAGAGCACAACTAAAAGTGTCCAATATTAATATACGTACAACGAGACAATTCAATATTAGATCTGAGTGTGTGAGTAATCCTTAAGCGCATATTTTCACCTCTCGCGTTAATCTCTGAAAAGCTTTCAATAGCGTTTCGCATATGGAAAAGTTTCGTTGAAAATGTTTGAAACTCCTCACAGCCAACCGAGAAGTTGCTATGTTAATGTATTTCCTTTTTGTATCAGGATGTCTGCTTGTTAAATACGTACGCTAAGCGCTTAAAGTTCATCTTGTTTTGTGATGTATCTACATCTCAACTCTACACAATATCAAACTTATTCATCGCACAAAGTAAGTACCTGCACGAAGATTTGCAGTCTAATAATCTGTTGTTTAAAAGTTGTATTGTTTTAAATTAATATCAGTATGAGTACCTACGACGTGAAAATCTATTTAATTTGATGAAATTTATTAACTTGATTTTAGTAAATTAGTCTGTTCTTTTTTTAATTATTTTTTTAATAATTTAATAAAGATGTTTAGAAAACAGAATTGGTTTCATGTTATCTAATAGACTGAGGCTTTTCATAAGCAAAACTAAAGGAAGATTTCTTATTATAATTCTTACTCCATTCGTAAAAATAAACCAAATAGCTAGTTAAATTGTTATTTAAATAAAGGAGATTAAGGTGTAGTTTCTAAGTCGCGTCGGCTCTACCGGTCCAACTACGATGGTAGAATAATAAAGAGCTCCAATAATCCAGTCTGGGAAACAAAGTAAATAACTTTCCACTTATGTATGTGTTGCTTTTAAGAAACTTATACAAATCCAATTTATTTTCCATTTCCTCACTTCATGAAAACTTAAATGTGCTCGCAAGGTAAACCACTTTGAAAGCAATCCTTTGATCTTGGTTATCTTTATGCAAATCTGTATCAAATTTTTAATATTGTGCCTTAATGTGTATGTATGAAAAAACACATGCCCGGTATCATCGGTTTTAAAATATCTTTGTTTTTGTCATGCAAAGTTGATCGAGAATAGAATCATGCATAGACGGTTGGTAGAACTAATATAAAAAAATGACGAATATATTTATTTAAAAAAAATCTTAATTTATTCACTGTTTTGTACATAATTGTTAATTTGCTAAGTTGCTATTTATATCTAGTTTTAACTCACGATTTTATCCTCGTAATTCCTTTTTTAGAACCTATGATTTTTTCAATTTTTCTAGTGTATAAGCAAGTGACTTAAAATAGCTTTAAACCCAGTTATTTAAGCTAACAAAGCTCCCCAATAAGTACTTCGATCGGAACTCAATTCCGTTTTAATACTCCTGTCCTCATTCATACGTCATCTTATTTAGAAACAAAAGCGAGATGTTAGATAAAGCAAATTGTCCACTTATCTTTTGCATAAGATACAGTTTCGTTCCGTTGAGAACAGTTTAATAAGAATTCAAACGGAGAAGGAGGAAAAGTTACAGGCACTTGAGTTAATCTGGATAAGCGAACTGAATCGGGGAGGCATCATTTCATTACCCAGTACTAGTTTAAACAAAAAGCATATTTTCAACTACATTTTTCTATTCAAGCCTTGTAGCAACTATAGTTAAAGGTAATTTACAAAAGTATTAGACATTTATTTTAATCGGATTGTTTTTACAAATATTATGAATTAAATAATATTAATATTAGAACCTATTTTGATCTGAAACCACTTTATCCATTTAATATTCCGATATTAATATAATTGAATTTGAAATCAATATAAAATCATATTTATTTTACAATTATACTTTTACTTATTTCAATTAACCTATTGATTATTAAAAATTTACTTTTTTCTAAGAAAATAAAATTAATAGTTCATAGATATTCTTATTCATTAAACTTGTAATATTCGTGTTGTCATTTAAAACCTCTTGTTCTCTAACTTTAAATCTCAAGTAACAAACAAAAAGTTTCAATTTACAAACTACTCAATATTTTTTATAATAATTAAAACTTTTAATTAATATTGTAACGATAGTACTTAAATGTTAAGAGTTGTTAGTATTTTAATTAAAATTAAAAAGGTAAGTACTTTGACACACTTTTTCGCTAAAAAGTAAAAAGGATAATGAAACACAAATATAACTGAAATTAGGAGTTCACACGAGAACGTGTTTGGAATAAAATTTGGTATAAATGTGTATGTCGGGAAATGTTAGGAAGAAAATTTTTCATTCAGAACAGACGTCTTGAGCGAGGTATAATTTCAAGTTAGTAAGAATGAGATGAGACAAGAATTAACTTGGAAAAGTAGTACGACATCTCAATACACACACGTTAAGGAATCACAAAGAGCAAAACATTAACACTAGCGTCCTACTTATCTCAGATATCACCAAGTTTTATACAGTTTTGCATGCAAACGATTCCAGTTTAAAACTTTCAGTCCTATTATTCTGAAGTCAATTTGGCAAAATAATTTATAACATGATCGTATGCTATTTTTACTAAATGAACATAATATTTTATTGACAACAAATAACAACATTTTCCTTTTAAAATACGTCTGGGCCGTTAATTTGCTCAACATTTAATATTCTTAGCGATGAGTTTAAATGGAACGATCAACAGTTCTCTCCCCCAATTAATTAACATGAAAATTGTATATTCGGTAATACATTTTTAGTATGTTACTTCTTTTTGACAACTGGACGAATTCATAATCATTTATTAAGTTTGGACCACGTTCGCTCTTACAAAAGAAGATTTTAAATTAATTATTACCCTTAATTATTATGAATATATAAATAGCAATTTTTCTCGTATACTTGTGAATCTATAATAATCGATTTCGAAAACTTAAACTCACACAAAAATATGAACACAAACTTTACACAGTACATTATTTTTTATAACTTATCATATAGTTCGTCAATTACGTGCGTATCGAATATTTAAAGACCGGCACTTAGTTCATGATAGTGGGGCGCTTTGACGCTGATTGCGGTCCCGATGCGTTTCTGCAGTGTGCCGGGCGTCGCTGCTTTGTCCCCAGTGATTGAAGCCTTTCATTTTAACCGTCACGGGGAATTTCACCGCACGGTGACATCCTCGTATTGCCACTTAATGACGTGTTGATTAACTTTAAATGACATGTTTTCCTCAACTACAAGTCGACAATACAGAGAAAATTTGGACGGAATTTCCTAAAAATGAAATAGATGTCCTCCATAATTTTCGTAGTGGTTGTATAAAATCTTACATGAAAACAGCATAAGTTTTTATGTCTGAATTTCTCAGTTTTTCTTCTCTATGAAAATGGAGAAAATAAAGGTGCTCGTTCTTTATTTTTTAAAGAGGGCATATCCTTAGGTTAGAACAGCGGTGGGGAAACGCGAGTAACGCTTGTTTTACAACACTTTAAAACAAGGCACTAACATCTTGTACCGAGGTTACGGAACGAAAAGAACACGTTTATGTTTGCGGTCTCTCTGACTATTTTCACACGAAATAATTAAGAGTTTTTACGATTCCTACGGATAGTGTAAGATATACTGTAAAACGTGTTTAACAATAAATTTAGGAATGGGTACTTAGGTTTTACTTTTCTAGCATATTTTTTTCATGTCCTTTAATTTTTTCTCATAATTATTGACTATCAAAATACATATGTCTCAACCAAAATAATATTTGAAGAGAATCATAATTTAATATTAAAGTGAACCAGCGTACTTGTATCAGTGTGGTCCGATGCAAATGCGAATCGATCAATTTTTAATAGTTCGCGTAAATATGCATAGAGAGTCAATTTACGTTTGTGAACATGAGTTGATATCAATTTCGGCGATGGTTTTTGCAAAAGACCCGTTTCAAACAAGGTTAATGGCTGGTTATTTCGTCAAAAGTACATCGAGCGTGGGCGCGCTCTCGACACACGAACATTAACATAAAAACGTTTAATTCTTTCCTCATTTTGAGTTATCATTAAGTTGATTATTGAAGCCTTCACAAGGCTTCAATATTATTGTTAATTCAATTAACATCAAAATGCAATGAGCCAAGTACCTTTAATGATATTAGGTAATCAAGCAACATGACTAGAATCTGTGAAAAATAAACTTTTTTGTGTCAAGTAGAAATAAAATGCGGGTCAGTCTGTATTTCTGTGTAGTCAGCGCAATTTTGATCTGTCCTATAAAGATAAAACATTTATTTTTTTAGTTATAGTTAGTTGTATAGGTATCTCTCCTGAGAAAATGATGATTTAAGAAAAAATAAAACGCTTATCTTAAATAAAACGCTTATCCTCATAGTTTATAATAAAATTAAAGTAAACCTTTGAGGAATCGTAATAAGAAAAAACATTTAAATTCAATTCTTAGTCTTCTGTGATCAAGGGTTCTGTAAAGAAACCGAAACGTCAGAAAATTTAAAACAAAATACAACCACGACAAAAGTGATTAAGTGTTTTATTTCAATTCTTATTTTCAATTCAACCTAAAATAGGTTGTTTCCCTTCCAAAAGTCACCTCACTCAACTTTACGTCACATCTCAGTCCCTGCCTGGGTACTCGTACCTACAAGCGATGACCGCGTACTAATACTAACCCAAGATACCTGACTTTACGACATTAAGTAGTGACGTGTTGGTGCGCTTTCCATATAATTTTCCTTGCCACTTTACAGCGTCGTTTTCGCCCATCGTAAACACTTTTAATTATATCTGACTACGCGAAATTCAACGTGTGCATTCTTTGCTGGGAGCGAAGTTAATGCTCTTTGTTTTAAGTAGTAAGTTTACAATCAATTTAGATAACGTTTGTCTGTTTATGTGAAAGATTAAATTTACTTCACATCTTTATTTGGAAGGTTTTTATATTATGATTAAACAGGAGTTTATGAGAAAAAAATATAGTTAGAACGATACTATAACTTTTTTTTCATATTTCACATAGTTAGGTCCAAAAATAAGTTGTTTGAATAAACTTCTACACCTTTTGGTCACAGTTCATAAATGTTGCTATATTTGAATGAAATTGTTCCTGTTTATTATGTTAACCGATTAAAAACAGAAACAAAATGAATTATTTATGACACGTGCAGAAATATAAATTCAAACTTATTTGTGCGTTGTTATGATGAAACATCATGAATCAGTTCCTAGTTCGTGGAAGCCGATTAAAAAGTTGAATATGAAATCAGAATAAATCACAATGAAAACAACAAGCTTTGTTATACTTCGTTCCCGTTCCTACGTGTTTATTAACTATTTATTTTTCAACACACTTGCTCATAAAGGGGCTCTTATTTGTGCAAAAACAGTTGAATAATGACACGCTTGATTCACTAGTGAGTTATAGTTTTTTTTTTTAAATTGTTTAGTTTTAAAAAAGTTTCGATACCAAAAAAAATCGTGTCCATACATTTTAAAAACAAACTTCAACTATGTTGCCTTACTTTTGGTAGGTCTATGGTCGATTCCATTCATTCATTCATTCGATTTTTTTTAATAAGTATATTCTTTTAGTCATTGACCGATCACCATTGTTGTGTTGGATGCGCGCGAATAGAAAAACTGTTTATTTATTAGCGAAAAATGATAATTTTTCGCAAATGTGTTGAAAAACGTTGTATGGTACACGCGTGTATTGGTGATTGCTACCTCGGCTATCTTCAGACCCTCGCCTGACGGCTCGGGCCTCAATAGCGCCTCGGGAGTAATCACCAACTTACCTCGCTTGTACCATAAATAACTATTATGTATTTTGGAGACTACTTTATAATTATGTTTACTTAATCTGGTTATAATAAGTCAGCCACTACTGTTATGGATAAAAAAGCAAATTACCCCATAAATATAAAGCAATGACTAAATAAAAACTACACTAAAAATAAGAAATTCAATACTTCAAATCCTTCAATAACAAAATCTAAAAAACTTTTATACACCCATCGCTCCCGAAGAATGTGCAAATGTAAACAAAATCAACACGTGCCTTAATCGAGAAGCTTCAATTAGTAACGCAGAAGGTTGTTTCTTAATAAAACATTAAAACTTATTTGATCCAATTAGAGACATGTTTACATTAGTTCAGTTTACAGGTCCGCTCTGCCGATCACTGAATCTGCGTAAACTTTTAATTGCACAACTGTCGTAGCGTGTCTACGCGTTCTCGTAGCATCGTGTTACTGACTACGACTGTAGCCATTTGCTGTTCACTGGTTCATTTGTACTATTGCAATTATGTACTTATTTGGTACGGATTGTTTAAGTTGGGTTGAACTTTAGTCTAGTTTTTATTTGTTTATTGATTGAACAGATAGAAAATATAATATAAAGTCCATCTATTGAAGTCATTTATAAACTGCGGCATCTAAATAATAAATCACTATTCATAACAAAGTATTATAAGTACATCAATCTTTACCGCCCCTAATAACTTTAAGTACATGAAAATAATAACCAAAATGGTATAATTCTCAAAATGAGCGGAGTAAATTGACGTGTAAATGTTCTTAGTTCAACGTTAATATGAAGTACAGTAGGCATTATAACAGAGATTCGAACGAACTCTTCTCATTGGATAGTGGTAAACAATCCAATTTTATGCTCTAATTTGAACTAGAATTTTAAATGTCGCTCAAATCTAATAAAGTCAAATTAGAATCCAATGTAGTGTCGGTATATAGAGTGTGGTTGGATAGTGCGCGGTTTTAAGTTCATTAAATATATTATATACTGCGACTATTATGAGTCTTTCATTATTTCTGACATTAGTAATGATAACATAACATAACATAATCATTCACAACATAATCTCATTATAATAACTGACCCCTAACTAAGCTCGAAGCTTGTATCTAGGGTATCAGAAACTACGCACACACTCATTCACACACACACCCAGACCGAGAGAAACATGAATGATTATGTTTCATGTTATCCAGAAAGCAGGGACTCTATCCCACGCAAGAAGTGATCCTGCTTTTATAAATACAGACTGGACATTGGCCGATTTATTTGGACTTATCAAAATGTCTTAATAATTAGTTAAGTTATTAAAAAAAAATTAAAGATTTTGTTATTGATAGTTGTTCATTTTCTATATAAATGATGATTGATGATGGTATATAACTTATATCATTCTAATAACAAATCAATAATACAGTCAGGTTTTGATAAAACAAATACATTATTAGATCCACGCTTGCAAGTTGACCAAGCCCCGACCCAGCGCAGCCCAGACGCCCGCTCCATCCGAATTAGCCACCAACGTGTATAATTTATTGAAATCCGACAAACTTTTCAACTGATTATTACCTATATATCATAAATATCGATGAACAGATCCATTAATTGCTATTCCACAAAGAAATATCAAAATGAAGGCACTATTAGGGTTCTGTATCTAAGGACCCTTTATTTAGCTTATGCTCGACATTTCACAATCGTTTGTCTTTAAATTTATGTGTACAGTATACAGAGCATGGTTTTAGAACAAATTTTAAAAATGCTTTCGTTGTATTGAGAGGTCTCCGAATTGGGCTTAGACTTTTGATATGTTATGAAAACATATCGAATAGAGAAGCTTCTATTTTTCTTCTTCAAACTATTGTTTATTTGTATAGCCTTTGTTTATTTGTTTCGGATTTTGTTTAATCGTATTTGGAGGAATGTCTGTTTTTTGGTTGAAATAAATGTTAGATTTTTATCTTGGGTTCTAACTCTCTTTATCTCATATATTGGTACCGACAGCTTTCGTATATATTATGGAAACAATAATAATGTTAAAAGCTACCTATTAAAGAAACGTAGTTCAATAAATCTACCCTTTAAACCAATCAAAAAAGACGCGACAAAACCTTTTTTCTAACAAATACAGTACCCTGCGTAAATCTAGTGTATGCGGAACCCTCCGTGTGCTATACCGATTGGCGATTGGCCGATTTTTTTCAATACGGTCGCCTCTCTGCGGTCAGTATATTTCAAGAGGAATGTAAAATTGAATGTAAAAACTATGACGTGACAGGCTAGACATGTGATTTCTTGCTTTGCTCCGATACGTTGGTTTTGTTCTATTTATTTTTTCCTTAATATTAGAATCTAGAATAAATTCTATTTTCTTTTGTTATCTTTGACGGTTATGATTATGAGTGATTCTTTGAAGCCGATTCTGAATTTATGATTTTGAATAAAAATATTGTATTTAAAATTAGAAGCGGGAAGGAAGGAATTAAAAACAGGTGATACTGTGAATTCAGAAAATAAAGACTGTGGTTGAATGTGAATTCTCATTAGGGGTCGGTTTTTAGTTTAACTAGATTACATATTGATGTGGTTTACTTAAATATACATATTGTATGCTAATCTCATTAATAAAAATTGTTAAATAAATAAATTAACATCATAAAATAAGTATTACATTCAAAACATGTACCCGAATGTTTATTATTTTTCAGTTCCGTTTAGTTCGGATTCACTATCCCGGTAAAGTTTCGTTTTGCGAGGGAGGTCGCGACGTCGTTAATTGGAAAATAAAAATCCTTTTACAGCCTTCGAAAGCATTGTTAGCTTGGTTTTCTTTGGTAAAAATACTGTTACGGATTTACGAATACATTTACATCGAATTTTATGTACTGTTAATTTAGTTAGATCGTGTTTGTGTAAACAAAGGAAGTCAGTTTGTGTAGGGAATTTGCTGTTTTTAGTGTTTTAATTTATTTGAGTAAAAATTTAAAAGAAAGTTATGAAAGAAAACAGTTGTAACTTTAACAAAGAAATAATATGATTTTTTATCATTGATTAAAGTATATTTATTTGTAAGTAATACACTCAAAAACTGTTGAACCAAACCTAAGTTTCTTTCATAAGTGCAAAGCTACATAATCAGAGTAACGTATGCCTTATTTTTAGTATAAACTTAGGGAATAAATTTGGCTAAGTACATCGATTGAACCATTTATACAAAAAAACATTGCAAACCCCAAACATCTACAACAAAAATATCAGTATACTATATAGCAATCCTCAACATAGAGTTATACAATATAGGTAGGTAGGTATATACACAACAAACACTCATAATTTCCATACATACGACTCTCGGGGGAGTCCATACATGTACCTGCCTGCAGATTTCAACGAATGGTTTTCCAATGGTATTATCTGGCTGATAAACTTCACTATTCATTTATTTTATACCTACTTGTTTTGTTATGTAATTGGTCCACTTACAGAGTTGACATGATCGGTATTTGTTTTGGTTGACGCATGTTCGTTTATTGATTGGATTTTTAATTAATTGATGTGTATTCTGTAATGTGCTGTTGCGTAGTAATAAATATGTCGCTTTACGTCTAGAGCGAGGAAATCTCCGGGCTCCGGTTCAATGCTCGGTTAAAGAAATATAATCAAATTAAAATAGACGCTAATGTAATTTCCTAATCGGTCATAGATTTAAAAAGTATTCTTTTGTATTGAACCTATAAACGAAGTCCACGTGGGTAAAATCACAGGGTCCTTGTTCTATATAAGGTTCTATCTATGGCTTCTATATTACGCAAAACGTCTAGACTCCACTTCAGCACGCGGTTTCGCCCACGCGCTTTTTGATTATAATGTCTCTCAAGAATTAAAACGAACTAATAATATTCTGTCTCCACCTTCCAACGGCACTCCTCCGTCTCTTTTCATCAAGAAAATCAACTTAACGTATTAATAAGTAAAATTAAATATAGGCCAACTCTGTACCCCTCAGTTTTGCCATATGAACTAAGTAGTCCTGTATGTGTACGAGTATGTGTATTTATTTATTTATTTATTTCTTTATTAAGGTAATCAACAGCGTTACAAAATGAGTTTATAATATAAAATACATAGTGCTTATCGTAAGGCAAATAACAGATTACCCCGGCTTGTACTTAAGAAGTATTACAGTATAGGTAGCAGTTTGTCAGGTAACAAAAATGCAGAAAAAAAACGTATAAATTGTGAGACTATATAAAAAAAAAAAAAAAAATTACAACAGAAAAGAAAATTGTTTTAAAGAGGTAACATATTGAATAATTATGCAATATATGTATTATTCATGAACAAATGGTCATAATATTTATTTATGTATACAATAACAGGTCATTAAGGTGTTCATTCTATTACAAACTACTTATTTATTTAGAAGTTTATTAATAATTTTGCGTTTGAACGCTAGTTTTGAGAGTACGAAAGGATCTATATCTTGAAAACATTTATTGTACGTTTTGGTAATTCGGGTTATTGGTTCATTTGAGGCATAATTAGTTCGGTGACCGGGTATAAAAAATAGAGGTGTTTGTCTTGTGCGTCTTTTGGGCGCAGCAAACGAAACTGCATTAAGTAATTCATTGCAATCAATTCGTGAATTTATTATATCGTACAGAAACATGGTTCCTAACAGTGTTCTACGATTTTCTAATTCCATAATTCGATGAAAAGCACAACTGTCAAGGTAAGTATTAAAATATTTACGTTCGCGATAATTTAGGTGGTTGACGAATATCTTTTGTATGCGTTCGATTCTATTGTTATGAATAATGTACTGTGGGGACCATACAACATTAGCGTATTCTAAGATACTTCTTACATAAGCAAAAAATACAGATTTGATGCAATTTATATTACTAAATGGGGTACAGGTACGCATAACAAAGCCGAGTGTTTTGTATGCTTTATTACAAATAATATCAATATGATGATTAAAATTTAGCTTAGCGTCAATGTAAACACCTAAATCACGCACGACACTTACTCTTTGGATTATATGGCCGTTTATATTGTAATTAAATAAAATTGGGCACTTACTTCTGGAGAATGTTATGATTTGACATTTATGGACGTTGATCGAGATTCTGTTTTTAGTATAATAATCAGCGAGGTTATCAAGATCGGATTGCAAGTTGTGGGCCATATCGGGTGTTCTGAGGTGATAATAGATTTTAGTGTCGTCGGCAAACAAAAGAAATTTAGAATTATTGAAACAAGTATAGATGTCAAAGAGGTAAGCATTGTAGAAGATGGGACCAAGATGGGATCCTTGGGGAACACCGGAAGGGATGCATACAAAATCAGATCTATAGCCTCCAACAACAACATATTGAGACCTATTGTCCAGGTAAGATTCTATCCATCGGAGAAGATCGCCATGGATCCCAATATGGGCGAGCTTGTCTATTAGTATACTGTGGTCTACACGATCGAATGCTTTTTCGAAGTCCGTGTAGACCACATCGACCTGTCCTCCAAGTTCCATGTTTTCGAGAATTTCTTTGACAAATAGAGATAGATTGGTAATTGTGGATCTACCTGTAAGGAAACCGTGTTGTTCTTTAGGAATACTTTGGGCAATAATGGAATATAAATACGGATAAACTAGTTTTTCAAATATCTTACTGAATGTGTTTAATATAGAAATAGGGCGGTAGTTAGAAATAATATTAGCGGGGCCTTTTTTTAAAATTGGAACTATTCTAGCTTCTTTCCATATTTTTGGAAACCTACCGTCGGACAGTGATTTATTAAAAATAATAGAGAGAGGAAGTGCTAATGATTTGGCGCATTTAACAATGTATATCGGTGGGACGTTATCTGATCCACAGCCTTTAGTCGTGTCGAGTTTCAGAAGTGCAGTAAGAACGGATTCTGGAGTGAGATGTAATGTGTTTATATGTGAAGTGGAGCTGGTTTGAGGATGTGTCAAGACGCTGTGAGCATAACGGTCCAATATGTATGTCTTATACAACTAGGTAATTTTGTTTTTCTTAGCGCATAATTATGCGATACAATTAATTGTTGAAAGGTTTGGGCTTTATGTTCATGTCAATCAGACAGTTACGGTTACCTAATACGAATTTCTTTTATTAAACCAATTCGCCATAATTTAGGCAAACCCTAAAGTAATGTCATTCAAGACATGAACTCAGAACAATGAAATCAAATTCTAAGTACCACTAAACAAAACCAATTATGAATACTAATTAAAACTATACGGTTTCCACTAATTTCTAGATTAAACACGGTGAGCTAAAAACAATAGATCTCATCAGTTAGCAAACAGCGATATTACATGATCCCGTGTGAGTCGTAACGTGATCGAATCGAGGTGAGTAATCATCGAAATAGGATTGTCGCTTTCCAATTAGTGCTGCTCCGATCGAACCTCTCACACTGACATTACCATGTCCCCTTCCATGTCACCTTTTAAAAATATTATTTACATCAGGCTTCAAATATGAGGTAAAAAGGAAAATGCGAAATAATTTTAATGAGATTTGAGTAATCCACAGATTCTTGTCTCGGTCTTGGTGTGTGTTTACGTAGTTTCTAATAGATACAGGCTACAAACATAGTTGGGAGTAAGTTGGTATATGAAGATGGTAGAGTGATTTATTATACTCGTATTAAAAGTATCGGCGTGTAAAACCTCACCAAAGGACATACACTTACTGATAATATAATATTAGTACAGTTATAAGAGTTAGAATAAAAATACGTGTTTAACAAGACATTATTATTCTCGTTTCAAAGTATTAACGTAGGTGGCCCATCAGCTAATAACATTTCTTGCATCAATTAAAGCAAAAAGGATTTTATTAACAAACAATTATGAGAATGAGCGCAAATGGAAATAATTTACCGCTAATACTGAACTGAAAACTGGCAATCCGTTAACGAGTTATCTTTAAGCTGATTTATCAGAACCCTATAGAATAATATTGTGTATTGCATTTCGCACATACACGCTCGGTTGATGTTAGGGTATTAACACACTGGACACTAATTTATACAAAACAAAAGCTTTCAACTGTATAGATAAAAGTAAATTATGAAAATAGTTGGAGAAGTTTTAGTAACCTCAGCTCACAATAGGAGTTAAAATACGAGTATTGACGATTCCATCCGGTCCGATTGTTGCGGCCGACAATTTAATAACAAAGTTTATTGTCATTTTGATTACATACCACGTTTGTTATCCGACTGCTGTTAAGCCAAAAGGTTTATGATAATAACTTTTAATATGATAGTAAATCGTAAAACGCTATTTGAATATGAATGGACAACACCCTCTGTTCCTTTTTTATATGACTCTCTGTTGACAGATTTAGGTTTGTCATTTCATTGAAAATACAATACGGGACCGATACTTTTGTATTATTTTTGTTTCACCAACAACAGGCTTCGTATTTATTTAATTGATTTTTTTAACATAAAAATACTTATAAACGATAAATTCACTTACTAAAAAAATTATTATAACGGATAAAAGCTGTAAGGTCGAGCTTTTATTCGTTACTAGCTGTGCCCCGCGGTTTCACCCGCGTAGTACCCGTTCCCGTGGGAATTTCGGGATAAAAAGTATCCTATGTTCTTTCCCGGACCATAAGCTACCCCTGTACCAAATTTCAAGTCAATCGGTCCAGTAGTTTAGCCGTGAAAAGGTAACAGACAGACAGACAGACAGACAGACAGAGTTACTTTCGCATTTATAATATTAGTTAGGATAATAATGTTTTAGTAATGGTTATAAGATTTAATAATGTTTTTTTTTATGAATTTAAAGCATTACAGTTTTTTCTTTGACAAAAGATATCACTAGACAATTAAGAAATAGATGTAATAAACTTTTATTTAGACTACAATTTTATTACTATTTCACGCACAAATTTTAAGAGACACATTCAACATTTTCAGCCTCACCCAAAATTGTAAGTTTAGTATAATTTATACAAGCTAACATTGTGATTTAGAAATATGTGAAAGTGTATAAACGCCTAAGAGCCTGGTCGTGTGCCGGGGGCGTCGATCGGCCGCCTAATTTCAACCGGTAATAACAACTCGTCGGACATCACATCCAGAATCTTTGTGGGAAACGTGCGTCGCGTTACCCATCAACGGAGGTGCGTGAGGGGTGCTACGAACTAGTTAGTATAAAACTTATAAACAGGTAATCAATGTAGGTATTTGATGACCCCGGTCTTTGTTTTAAATACTTATAATTTTTTAATAAAATGTTCTCGAAAGATATTTACAAAATAATAACTAACTTATCATTAAAAAAAACAAATGAAAACTAATCCTTTTCTCTTCATTGTAAGTCATCTTTCAATTCATTGTAACAACATTTTTAGCATAAATTACTAAAAACAAACGTCTCTTTAGCACCCACAACCTCAAACATTGTATAAACAGTCTAATTTATCAAGTCAAGTCAAGATTAAAATAAAGCTTAAGAAACAATCAACAAAATGCATTCAAAGCGGCATATAAAGGCTAATACTAACCACCCCTGGCTGGATGTATAGAAGGATATTTGTTATCGTGGTGCGAAGCTAAAATCAATGACATTGCGTCGACGTTGACGACAAATTGCTAGTTGAACCTCAATTTTGAGTGATGAATCTAGATAAACACACTTCAGAATTAGCTTTAGAGGCTTATTTACCGACGTTTGTTTCAATGAAATCACTTGCAGAACTAGGATTTTGATTAGAATTGCCTATATTAATTTGGTTGTATCGGTTTTTAGGGTTTAGAAGTATACATTTTACTAACTATTATACTATTGGTACATTACATTTTGTTATCTAATAACATCTGCGTAGATCTTTACTCGCGTGCACTGAATATTTTGTTGATATTGATTTTTACTTATTTACAAGATTTTGAATATTTTTTTAAATGTATGGGTGCATCTTAAAAAAGTATTAATATCAATAAATAATTCAGGGTTCCTGCCACGATCTACTTATGACGTGTTTCTTTTATTATCCGGTACCTGTTTAAACACAATTGTTAACACTCAACTTAATATATTTACGTATCTTACGTAAACATCATTCAAAAGAAGTTCTCTATTTAAAAATGTAGTGCTTAAAAACAAATTTTTTTTCTATTTAAAAACCTACTGCTGCATCTTCTTAAAAACGGTATTAATATCAATAAAAGCGTTCCCGTTCCCTATGACGTAGTATTCCTTCTATAAGGGTGATTTTTCCCGCTACCTATTCCTGTTCGGTGTTGCCAGGACAACGCGGTGCCCTTGTAACCTACATTGGTTAGGGTCAGGGTGATGCAATATAAGTTTATTTGAAATATTTGTATCATTTCTTGAAGGGGAATCAAATTATTGCGTGCATTTCAATTTACTTTCGTTTCACGTTTAAATATAACTTCATACTTTAGTGGTGAAATATGTGATTAGTGTAGAGAAGATTTAAAAAAGTAATCGTCTAAAGCATATTGCTGATCTAAAACCAAAAAATATTTTGGTCTACCCAGGAATTGAATCTTGAACTTTACATGAAAGACAGACTAAATATCACTGTCAATAAGCCACCGAGAAATTGTGATGCAAAATATTTTTTAAAACAAATCTCTAAACATAATTAAATGACGTCATACACATTATACCGTGCGTCAGTTTATATTGTCTAGTCGGAGGGTAACAGGTAGCTATTATTACTTTATACTATGAGAAACCATCCTTTATCACACGTTACACAAAACTTTTCCACATTTTAACGCCAACCCTATGCCGAGAAATGACACGGTTCGAGCTCCGTCGATTTTCTTTATGGAAATTATGGGCTTACGACGTAAATATTTCTGCCTTTCATAAGAAGGTGAACTTGTTTTATTCCAGTAATCTCTAACGACGTTTTACGTAGGCGTATTGAAATAGGTTACTAGTTTGTTCGTATATTATAATTATTTATGGGAGAGCTTTTATCTTGAAAATATTGAGTTAAAACATAATTTTAAAAGACTAAATACTTGTAAAAAGCTCTAGAGTCTGTGTACTTTATGTAACTAAACATTTTCAAAATAAATAACTTTCTACAAGCCTTAACTATCCTAAATGTACAAATTTTAAATAATGTAATCGAGAGAGTTTCCGTGCCTCAGAAGGTGCATTAAGCAATCGGTTCCACTTGTCATTACAACAACTCTAAAGGCAATTTCATGAGCATTAGTAGTTCACGTTAAGACGTGATACTTAAAAAGTGATACTAACACAATTAGAAAAAATGCACTTATAAGTTACAAGCAAATAATAAAAACACACTGTGCATGGCTTAAAAGCTCTTTCACAAAAGATTTTATGTAAAATATTAAAGATCAAATATCCTTAATTATTTTTTCTTTGTTGTAGAAAAAGCTAAGATTAATAAAAAGGCTTTATAATACAGTTCCGCGTGATTTATACTCGATTCACTTACTTCGTTGGGTTTCATTGATGCATCGCAAAGACTGAACACACGATCCCTTGGTGTGAAATTGAACGTAAATCTTCGGTTTATCTTTGTTTTTCCTGTTTTTATAACTAAGCCGTAATAGTTTTCCTTTTTTTATTAAGTAGTTGCATAGAGTGCATGCATTTCTTCAGGGGAGAGTATTGTAAATAGTGATATATTTATTTCAAATTAACCAATAAAGATTTGGAAGAAACAAAACTCTTATAAAAGATTTTTAGATAATGTTTTGCCAGGTTTTGTACAATAACTAGGAAAAATACAAAAAATATCACCATTTAATAATATAAAAAGAATATATGAAACAAAGAGAATAAAATAAAAAGTTTACTTTTAAAAAGTTGTATTCTAAATCTCTGTCGTACTATTACATTATTTTACATTTATAGAAAACTTTTTCTAAGTTTTCCTCAATATCTTGGAGAAGTTATGCAGATATGACTAGTTTCTTCACTTCTTTAGAAACAACGTTCGTGTTTGTAAATTACATAATATGATGTTGCATTCACATATTTATAGATTAAGGGCCTACTTCACGACCTTCAAGAAAAGTAACTCATCAAGTAAAGTTAGTTTTGTCTCTTTCTTACTTTTTTCATATCAAGTGACAAAGACAAAACATGTGAGTAGTGACTCGGAACGTTACTTGAAAATGGTGAAATAGGCCCTAAGCAACATATCCTTTGTATCTTTTTAAAAATATGTAAACACTTTATGGTATAAGTTGTAAAAAGTTACTTAAGTTAAAGTAGAACTAAAATTCATGTCCTTACTAATAAATTATAGAGAAGGCATATTATAAATTATTAAACATATAAAGTGTTATATTATTTGATGTCTACATAACAACTTATATGAAATCTTCACATCAGTAATGAAACAAACGTCTAAAACAACATACCAGCGAGTCTTATCACTCTATTTATTTATTTATTTAATAGGAGATCCAACAGCTTTTCTTAACAGAATAAGTAATAATTAAATATAGTGACAGAGAGCCAATTATAGGATCTCACGTATAAATTCTATATCTACAAATCTAAAAAATGTAACATTTATAAAAACTATATTCCGTGGTGTAATTTTAAGTTATTAGGTAATGGTTCGGGGCTCATGAATGTAAATGTCTCCACTACCGGTCTAGTAAACAACAACAGTACATATTGCAATAAGTCTGCTTACATAACATATCTTAAATTTATCAAAGAAGGATGAGGTTTTCAAAATATTCTCCTTATTATTATTTCTCCTTCTTAGTACTTCAAGCAAAACAAGCTTTCGGATATACTAATAAAGGTGCAAACGTATGTATATTTTACGAGTTTTGTAACTGGCCCCTAACTAAGTTCGAAACTTGTATCTAGGGTATCAGAAACTACGCACACACTCATACACACACCCAGACCGAGGCAAACATTTGTGGTTCACACAAATATTCACCTCGTGCGGGGATCTAACCCGCAACCTTACGGATGGCAGTCCGGCATGGTGGTCACTCTGCCATCGAGGTCGTCAAAATATGAGGAGTCTAGCTCAGAAGATAAAGAAACTAACTGATTTATAGAATTATTTGACAAATGGGGCTTACGAGATAAGCTTGCCTAAAATTGTAGATCAACTGAAAGTGTACAACAGTTTCTGAAAAATAAATAAATTGTTTTTACCATCATCTCAACATATGGTGTAATCTACAACTCAAATATTAATGTAAGAACAACTCGTTCATTGCTATTAGCATATTACTATATCCACGATCCAATGATTATCAAGATAGATAAATGGAACCTTAAAATAGTACCAAACAAACAAATATTACATCACACATGAACCAATGCATCCGATTTTCGAGCAGCAATTTATTACATTGATCGAGATTACTTTTGACATTCAACATCAAAAATAGAACGACTTTTTATTGCACATATCCGGAACAAATGGTGAACATTTTTATGAAGGTATAAGGCATTTTAATATTTGTTTGAAAGATGAAGGTTTTATAAGGTAAAATTATTTATAGATAGATGTATGATTGTATGTATAATATTGTATTAGGTCTGAGCGGGATACGTGGAGTGAGCGCGGCGCCGACGACGGCGGGCGGTCACCGTGGCGACCGGCATGTAGGCGGTCCCGCCCAACATCAGCCGTCGCACATTATCATCTCACTATCAACATAAAATATCTAACCATTTTTTCTCATTCGGTTACCGTCTCGCTTCATTAAGCGTCGCTCTCATGTTAAAAATCGAACATTAAAATAGGTAGACTACACTCCTATACACCCAAAAATTTGATTAAAAAACTATCAACCGCAAATTCACCGTTCGGAAACTTTTAAAACTGTTTGATCAGGTGTGTAATTGGGAATTTGTGTGGGAGAGTTGTAAGTTTTCCAAGTTAACAGGAACAATTAGGGCGGGAAAGTGAGACACGAAGCGAATGGGCGGGCGGTGCAGTCTCGCTTGCTCAGAATGCACCACCCCCGGCGGAATGCGTTGCGATTGCAGTCTGCGCCGCGCCGCCTAGCCGAGCCCACAACTCGCACGCTGCGCTCGGTCCTCGCCGCCGCGACATTACGCGCTCTGTAACCGGCTACCAGGCTGCCAGCACCGCGAGAGAGGTGAGCCCTTACATTTCTATTTGCCACCCTCTCGCACCACGGTACTCACCCTTATCTCTGTCCTTCTCGGAAGTCAAACTTGAAGCGGGTTTCCCTTTTATCTTTGGAATGTGGGAAAGCGGGTTTCAGTGTCCTAACTCTCTCTTTCAATATGTAAGTGGTACAGATTTATTATTGTAAGGTGACGCGTAAATAAAACTGAAACTGGGGCGCGATTATGATTAATTGATGTGAGATTTTTCACGATTTGGCGTTTGAGAAAATACTTTGATTTTTCCGCGCGTCTTTTATAAGAGTGCTAATTAAAATGTAAGTTGTTTGTCATTTTAAATATGTTATTAACGTTTTAATTTTAGATATAAGTACCGCTAAATACTCGTACACTTTTGTAGTTAATAAAACAAATTAAAAATACGATAGATATTATGTAAGTACTTACAAAAATCATTTATTACAAAATTAAAATTCCGTTTTATAAAAAAAATACTTATTTAATATAAAAAAATGTTATTTTATCTTTTACATCATAATTAAACAAATTCATTATTTTGTTATCAATTTAAAAATAAACTTTACATGACTGTAACATAAATTAATTAGTTTAAAAACTTCATTACTTGGACATGCCGTGAATCATACTGAGAGGGTAAACTTACCCTACAAAAGGGCAGGTAATTACTAAATTGTTTGTAACAATTACTTGATGAAAATTACTTTACAAAGGGGAAAATGCAGACGGAACAGATAATTTCATTGTAAAGTTAAGTTACGCAACACTTACATGGACGTCGAGGCTTTCAATTATAATTAAACCTATATTTAGACGTTGATACATTTACTTTTAATTAAAATCTTGAAAAGAGAATTATAATTTTTGTCTGTAGAATGTGTAGAAGAAATAACTCGTATTTAAAATGATGAGTTACTTTCATTTATTTAGTTTATAAATATCTAAGTAATATTGGGGTTTAAAGAAATATTTATTATTTCTAAACAATAATTAATTTTTATTACGAATATTAACCTGGATTGTTTCCTTTGAAAAATCCAGGAATTAATCACAAAAATACGATACAAAAAAATACAATTTATTAAAATAAAAATGTATAAAATCACCTATGACTTCATTTATACCTATAGTCAATTTTTTTTTACTACTTTAAAAAAACTACTTTGCATGGATTAAATTCTTTCTAATTCGGAATCTTTTCTTCTCATTTTCGATACATAACACTCTTGTGGTCGCGTAAATCAAAGGAAAAAGCATTAAATTTTAAAATATAAAAATCCGTGATTTACTGCGTCTAGTCTCATTTTACATTTAATTGTCAGTTACAACCATCCAAACCTAACATAACACAAGTTTTATTGTTTTATTAACACAAAATGTACCATTAAAATAAAAACATATCCTTCATAGTGGTAATGCGGGAATCTGGGCACTTTGCCGCCTCGCTTTGAAGCCCTAAATTCAATTTATGGTATTACGGTCTTGAACTTGGTTTCACCACAAAGTTTTTAATACTACTAAGTTTGGTATACATTCATTAAAAATGGATAAGGTAATTTTTTTTTGCTTATATATAAGAGAACGACACATCATATATTTGAATATTTGAGTACATTATATTATTCCGTAGAATAACGATCAATGTAATGTAAAATATTAATTGTATCGATTAAATTAATAATTTCACCGTCTGGTGGTAGTCTACAGTTTTTTAAACTACAGCTGAACGGTTTTTCAAATGTTCGTTTTTTATTCAGAACAGTCAAATGTTAATTATGATTTCATTCTATTTCCCAATCAACCTATCACCGACTGTGATAGACGCCGAGGTAAAAACGTATCGTAACGTTTCATTTTTACATTTTCTCGCAATGAAATTTGAAAAAAAGCTCTTTATGAATTTTCAATCTTATTGCAATAAACGTAAAGTCCATCGGGATTTACATACTGTGTAAAATAGACCGTGAATGTTGATATCTACGTCAGCGTCGGCAGTCGTATAGTCGTCACTTCGTATTGGAAAAGGTTTTTTTACGCCTTTTACAATAGAAGTACTACAGGAAAGATACGTAAATTGGAACACAATCACGATCCCTATAACTTACTCTTGAAAACTGTAAAGCAAATTGTTGGGCAATCTCCTTTAAGTCAATGCCAAATAGTACCAGGCAAGCAGCAGCGGAGAGAAGGTTTAGTTACAACGTTGGAACCTTGGTGGGTGCGCCCCCCGGGCCCTCACGCACAGACTCCACGCACCCATCCCTCTCACCGCGGACCCATTCTCCCAATGAAAATCAGTTTTTCTCGCACCCGTCGGTACTATATAATTAAACGTCATTCTGGCTGCGGTTAACACTTAATTTGTGCAACGCATAATGTTATTACTTTGCAATTCAATTTATTATATCCCTGATACGATTGTTGTGATAATAATTGGTGCTCTTAATGAAATTGATATCCGATGATATTTGGGAAAAATGAAACACTTTTGGTTTTGCGGATTTAATTCGTGTTGTGATAATTTCGGGGTTGATTGAAATATCACGGGGGCGTTTTGTTTATTAATGTTGTAAGATAACAAGATAAATTTGATACTGACTAAAGTTTATGTTGGAACAAAGACTTGTGAAACTGTAAAACTTTGAGATCATTAAATAAGAGCTGCGTACTTGTTGTAGTCCTTATGAACTGGACGATTTGGCTCAAGCTCAAACCGGTACCCGTGAGACTAGGCCATTATCGAAATATAGGGTAACTCGGCTAAAAAGGAACTTAGGCGGACCTCTCTAGAATATTATATGCAGTGAAGTAAAAATCAGTGTTATATAGGAATGTTTTCAAGACAATAGCATTAAAACTTTTCTTTTGAAATATTCTTACAGTGAAAATAGGTAAAGTTTCGAACATGACATGAATTAGCAGTACACAATAAAGTACATTCTAACAATTCAGTTTACATAATTACTTAACACCGGCATTATGAATAACATATTTTCGCACAAAGACTAACTAATAACTCGTACTTTGTAAATATTGCACCTTTGCGTGTTTCCTTCGTTTATTTCATTACTGCGTGTTAGACAAGATATTTGGAATAAATTCTGACAATAAATCGATGGCAAAATAAAATAAGTAGGTACATACTTTTTTTTAACGTAAGCAATTTTATTGGGAATTAAGTATTTATGATTTACTCATATACTTTAGATAATAAAAAAAAGGTAGCACTCCGGGAGTGCCGGCAGAAGTGAAAACTTCAATATTAACGTTGTGTTTAATTATAAGTATAAAAGTACTATCATTTATGAGGTAGTGGTATCAAGAATATCGCGAGCAAAACCGCGGGTCACGATTAGTTTTACGCAATGTCACAATGACATTTTTTTTTATTTTCAATGTTTCCCCTCGATCTTACGCTTTTTCGATCAGCATCACGTGACCCTGACGCGAGTTTGAAAGTTTTTACCCATACAAAAAAAGTGCTCAGCGCCGCTAAAGAAGTTTTCACTTCAAAAATAATTAAACTATAACTCTGCTTACCAATCTGCAATTTGCATGCATCAATGTGATCAGACTGAAAGACAAAATCTCTGTCGTAGATACAAAATTAATATTGTATTCTAATTTTAAAATTGTCTGTACAAAAGAACAAATTAAGAATGCCCTGAGAAGAATTAAGTCAAAGTGCTTATCAACAACTTTTTAACTGTTTTTAATATATTTTTTAAGTGAAATATCTTTATAATTTAGTGTGCAAGTCTTACTTTAAAATAATATTTGAAATCTAGATGAAGGTATAATTGTCTATACAAAAGAACACAAAAATTAAGAATGCCCTGAGAAGAATTAAGTCAAAGTGCTTATCAGCAACTTTTCAACTGTTTTATTATATATTTTTAAGTGAAATATCTTTACTAATTAGTGTGCAAGTCTTACTTTAAAATAATATTTGAAATCTAGATGAAGGTATAAAAATGTTGATATGAATTTTCATTACAGGTATTTATTTATTCATATATGTTTAATTAAGTAATTAATATGTTTTTTGTGTAGTATCCAAAAAAAATCTCTTTAAAAATTGGTGAATTTTGTTTCAGACAATTTTTGTAGTAACCTTGTTTTTCTTAGAACTGATGACTAAAATATTACGTGAATATAAATTAAAATAACATCAATATGATTTTCTCAGAACCAATATTCTATTTAGCTGGCTGAATTGCCTATTTTATTTTAATTTGAGTAGCACTTAAGAGTTTCTTTTACATGGTAAATTTCGTAGAAACATTTTGTTAGGTACGTAAGTAAATAAATGTTTTTCTAAGGTAAATTAAGTTATATTACTTTGAGATTGAGATCAATAAATTAGTTTATTGAAAACGTAATTATAAAAGGTTTATAATTTAAGATCAAACAAGTTTTATATATTTCTAAAGGTTATAGAAAGCACAAAAAGGATTAATTGGTAAAATATATCCCACCAAAAACATTCTGTAAAAAAACTAGCCAAGTCTCGATGGAGCTGCTTGTTTATCTCTAAAAAGTAATGAAATCTAGACAGACTCGTGCCAAGTCTAAGGTTCCTTACTGCGATTTCTTTATTATTATAGTTAATGTTGTGTTACTTGGCCGTTGAACATTGTTTAAAAGGTTAGTAGTGGGTACACGTCAATTTTGTTTACACGTAATGTTATAACATTATTAAAATACGCAGCTTTATCAAGCCTATAATTGACTGGATATTGAATCAACATTTTTCAAGTGGCTATAATTAAGCTAATTTTCTATCGTCAATGGATAGGTTCTGGATTTTTTAAGATTGGTGCAATAGCGTCATGGCGCACCTAGTTTTGTACCCTTGTGTACATACATGTGTACCCTTCAACGGCCAAGTCACACAACATTAACTATAATAATAAAGAAATCGCAGTAAGGAACCTTAGACTTGGCACGAGTCTGTCTAGATTTCATTACTTTTTAGAGATAAACAAGCAGCTCCATCGAGACTTGGCTAGTTTTTTTACAGAATGTTTTTGGTGGGATTTCATTTCTTTTTGTTAAAACTTGTTTATATTGATTTATTTTATTAGATTTTCTTATTTGACACACTTATTTTTTAGGAGTCGTATTATATTATTAAGCGCCCCGCGGTTTCACCCGCGTAGTTCCCGTTCGCGTTTCCGTGGGAATTTCGGGATAAAAAGTATCCATACATAAATAGTTTTAAGCTACCTCCCCACAAATTGTCAGCCAAATCAGTTCAGCTATTCTAGAATTATAATTCCCGTTCCCATTCCCGTGGGAATTTCGGGATTAAAAGTATTCTATGTGCTTCTCCTGGTTCTAAGCTACCTCCCCACCAATTTTCAGCTAAATCAGTTCAGCCGTTCTTGAGTAATAAATTCCCGTTCCCATTCCCGTGGGAATTTCGGGATTAAAAGTATTCTATGTGCTTTTCCTGGTTCGAAGCTACCTCTCCACCAATTTTCAGCCAAATCAATTCAGCCGTTCTTGAGTAATAAATTCCCGTTCCCAATCCCGTGGGAATTTCGGGATTAAAAGTATTCTATGTGCTTCTCCTGGTTCTAAGCTACCTCCCCACCAATTTTCAGCCAAATCAGTTCAGCCGTTCTTGAGTAATAAATTCCCGTTCCCATTCCCGTGGGATTTTCGGGATTAAAGTGTTCTATGTTCTTGTCCTGGTTCTAAGCTACCTCCCCACCAATTTTCAACCAAATCAATTCAGCCGTTCTTGATTTTTAAATTCCCGTTCCCAATCCCGTGGGAATTTCGGGATTAAAAGTATCCTATGTCCTTTTCCTGGTTTTAAGCTACCTTCCCACCAATTTTCAGCCCAGTCAATTCAGCCGTTCTTGATTTTTAAATTCCCGTTCCCAATCCAGTGGGAATTTCGGGATTAAAAGTATCCTATGTCCTTTTCCTGGTTTTAAGCTACCTCCCCACCAATTTTCAGCCAAATCAATTCAGCCGTTCTTGATTTTTTAATTCCCGTTCCCAATCCCGTGGGAATTTTGGGATTAAAAGTATCCTATGTCCTTTTCCTGGTTTTAAGCTACCTCCCCACCAATTTTCAGCCAAATCAGTTCAGCCGTTCTTGAGTTACAATTCCCGTTCCCATTCCCGTATAATTCCCGTTCCCGTTCGATTATACTAGTTTTTATAGTTTTCCCTTTATGTGGCCATTAAACCCTAACTCTGTACCAAATTTCAGCTCTCTAGGTTCATGGGAAGTACTAGTTCTATTTTAATGATCATGAGTGAGTGAGTGAGTGAGTGAGTGAGTGAGTGAGTGAGTGAGTGTCTAAAATGCGAAACTTTGCTTTCGCTTAACTTGGGAACTAAATGACCTACAGACTTGAAATTTTATTTTAAGTATGTGATTGTATAGCTTACTAGATGACGAAAATTTCAGCGTTCTGGGCTTATCCAGAGGTTGTCAAATAGGGGCCTGAAAATGCGGCGAAAGGGTTCCTGTAAAGGATGGTACGGCAGTGTTTGCTTCGCGCTCGACTTGGCGGGGGGCACTGCCGTGCCCCCAGATTTTATTAATTCAAGTCTACATTTCTTTTTAAATTTTAATGACAAGCTTATCGAGTTCATGCAGGGAATTTTCCAGTCTCGTCTGATTATCACTTCATTTGGTAATCTTTTTGAGAAAATGACTCGCTTTTTTCAACAATGAACATTAGTAACAAACAACATTACTTGATTATGATTATTTTAAACAGATTATGCATTCGATTTTAATCCAATTTCTCCAATACGAGTAGTTCCATCACGATTTCTGATTCATATAGAGGGAAATCAGAAATCATTATTGACAAACTAACTACGGGCGGCGTCTTGTCATTGAAGTAAAACTTTTTAACACTCAGCCCAGAATTAAATGCGTATTAATTATTCCATCGCTATCTGGTCAGCTAAGCAACGTCTTTCATCGCAACTAATAGTGATGAGTGACCGGTGCCAATGTGGATTTTAATTCCCCAAGCATTACCGTGCTTCGAAGGGCACTATAAGCCGTCGCGTCGGTCGGTCTTGGAGGTCGCACTGATGACATTATCAACATTGATAAAGTATCGTAGCGACGTGTATATGGTTTTTGATGCTACGAATAATATTTGACATCATCCAAAGCAGGATAGCAAAAAAAACTTACTTATGATAATATAATTACTAAGAATGAGGCCTAGATAGATTTTTGAGATCTGAGATAGGAATCTAAACTGGACGTCTACCTTAGAAGGCAATAAAATGCTATAAGATCTCCGCGCCGTAATGCTACAAAGAAGTTTTTAAAAGCTAGATTTTGTCAAGTTTGTATTTATTTTAGTTCATAATACACTAGAACATAATTATAATTCCTAACTTAACGAAAGTAATATACATAAATTTTCCTATTTTGCTTATTACTTTGTTGCCCTAGTCTAGTTAAAAAGGTAGAACAATTTTTGATATCGCGATCGGGCGTAACATAGACAATAAAACAACTTGTTGTATTTCTACATGTGTTTTAATTAACAAAATGTCTGACAGTAAAACAATTGAGACGTTGTCTGTTGGACTGTATGGAGATACAGAAATAGAAATTGTTACAATTCTTAACAGACGAATTTCAATAAAATATGACACAATAGTAAATTATACATTATACTCGTACATATAAATTATACATATCAATTTCTTTAATATTTCTTTTGAAATCAAAGTTATTTTTATTGATTTAATATCTTTTATATAGTTACTAGCGACGCCCTGCGGTTTCACCCGCGTAGTTCCCATTCCCGTAGGAATAGGAGTAAGCAAATCTTAACTAAGATTGAACGTATTTTTAAGCAGATTTACTGGTTTTTTAATAATTGAGTATAGTGTCAATTTAAAAACTATTCTCGGCGAAACATATCATCAATGAGACATAGGCCTGTGTCCTATAGGACCTTCTTGACCTATTCTTTACTATTTGGTCAGAAATGATTATAATCGAACGTCAAAGAAGTCCCGGCTTTTAATTCGACTTTTGGAAGGTGAATCTCCATTTGAATTGTATGTTCGTAAGTATGTTGCCGTTGATTTTTTAAACAATTGATACTATCATTGTAACAAAAGAACACTAATGAAATACCGAAGTCAGATATACATATACATGTATGTATGTTTCTAAAATCGTTAACAAAATGTAAAATAACAAAATCTTAGTAATATTTTCCCTAATGTTCAATAAACTACAAACAATTATGATTTTATTCTTGATTTTGAAGCACAACATTATTATAACAAATTAAATTGCAAAATCGGATTACCGTTAAGTCGCTTGTTACCAGTCAAAATACAATTAATTATCTCCGTTATTGAGAGCTATTTGATAAGGGATATTATCATTTATATTAATGAAAAAATATACACGAAGTATTTTGTTATAACATAACCGATAGATTTTTAAAGGTATTAAAATATTCACAATTCTGTTCTTTATACCTTATATGCATAAGCACGGATGTAATTTGTACAATATAGATGTAATATGCACGGATAAATGGGAGACCTTTGCCCAGCAGTGGGACACTATAGGTTGACAAAAAAAATAGGCAGTTTGGGCCATATATGTAATTTTTTTTAAATCAGCATTTTGGTTAGACATTCAAATATACATAAAACTACGAACAAAATTATTTTTCATTCCACATAAAGAAAATTTCACAAAAAAATGATTTTTAAATAGAAAATCACGGACATTGAAATTGTAAAACTGATTCTTTTAGGTAGTTGTCGGTGTGTTTCGACTATTACACAGTTTATCCGGATTTGCATATTAGATTGTTTCGTGAATTTTGTAAACCCGACGCCCGCCGGTATTGTACCGGGCGGTTATGGTCTACGACTGTAGGGTTGTCTCCTTAATATCTACCGTTTTTTAAACGTTATTAGTAATTTAATGACACAATAATTGGACTGTAGTATTTGACGTTTTAGTTTTGATTGTTTTTTGGGAGATAATCAAATGAAATTATTTATTAACAAGGTTTGTACCTGTACTTGAGTTATTTTATTTTCAATCATCACAGTTATTCAGAACGTAAAATAACATTTTTAAAATGCCAAAACTATTTAGACATTTTTGCAATAGGATGATTTTCTGGGTCGTGGGGCATTTGGGACCGGGACCGCGGTCCAAACTTACACCTTTTAATTTTATATTATTTTTGAGTAGTATTTCGGGACCACAAGAAAAATGAGTTTAAAGTACAGTTAACAAAAAAAACGAAATTGCTCTGTTCAAAATAAACATTATGTATAAGAAATTTTACAATAATTTATTTAAAATACCAAGAGAACAGAAATTTAGAAGAGGTCTAAAACTTTGTTAAATTGATTCACAATATTAAATAAAGTAATTGGTCTTGGTCTTGGAGAATTTATTATTAGAAGTACCAGGACAGCACAACCTTAAAGCGTTATTTTTTAAATAAAAATTCTTATACTCTTAGTAAGTATATTTAAATTCATAATATTAAGTCTTTACAACAATAATATACTTATGTTTGAAACTAAATTAAGATAATATTTAGTTTCATTGGAATACTTCAATAATTTCAAGTATCTGTAACTTGCGAGGTAAGCCCTTTGCCATGTCTGTTCGATTAGTAAATCTGTAAGTTTGATGTAAAATATCAATGACGAACGAATCAAAGTGAACCAAAAGGATTGGGCGCATGAAACGCGACTATTCAATAAAGCCATTTTTTATTATATTTTACAAAACGCTCGAACCGCGACCAACTTACATGTTTACATAAATTCGACGACGCACGAACCGCGACCTATTCTCTTATTTCTCTGCAATCAGGCACATAATGACACCTATTATTCACAAGTGAGTTAAAGGTTTTTTTAAGTTGCATTGTTTTTTAAAAAGTTTCGAAAGCACAAAAATCGTGTCCATACATTTTAAAAACAAATTCAACTATGTTGTCTTACTTTTGGTACGTCTATGGTCGATTCCACTCATTTATTCATTCGTCCATTTTTTTATAAGTATATGTTAGACCGATCGCCATTGTTGTGTTGGATGCGCTCGAATATGAAAACTGTTCCTTTTTTAATGAAAAATGTTATTTTCTTATTATTTTTTTCGCATGTGTGTTGTATGATACACGTGTATATTGATGATTACTATCCTCGGCTATATTGTCGCTAATAAACAAACAGTTTTCCTATTCGCGCGCATCCAACACAACAATGGAAATTATAATGGGCATAGATTATAAGAATATTATAAGTACTTATAAAAAAAATTGATTGAAGTCAACATAAAGTACATACTGTCAAGATACTGCCTCACACACAGAATTCAACCATGGACGTACCAAAAGTAAGGCATAACGGTGTGAATTTCTATTTAAATCTATGGACACGATCTTTTTTTGTACCGAAACATTTTTTAAAACAAAGCACCTTAAAAAATCTATAACTCACTTGTGAATAATAGGTGTCATTATGTGCTTGATTACAGAAAAATAAGAGCCACTTTATGAGCAAGCGTGTTAAAAACTATATTATAACTATACAGGATGAATTTTTCAAGTAGGTTTGGTAGACGATATCCGAAACTACTTACAAGGAATATCAAAAAATGCTGAAAAGAGTAGTTTCTTTAATAGCAACACTTTCAGATGACACGATAATACAAGGTGTGTACATTTTTGTAGCATACTCAACTGGTTTGATTTCTGGCAAAGAATATAGATTTTTCAAAAATATTATGATGTAGTTTTTGTTTTTATCAAAATAGGTCTAGAGACTTCTTTTAGCATTTTTTCGGATTTAGTCTACCACGCCCACTTGAAAAGTTCACTTTGTAGAAGATATATTTATATTAAATTTATTTGCTATGTTTTTGTTAACTGTACTTTAATCTCATTTTTCTTGTGGTCCCGAAATACTACTCAAAAATAATACAAAATTAAAAGGTGTAAGTTTGGACCGCGGTCCCGGTCCCAAAAGCCCCACGACCCGATTTTCTAGACGCCTTATCAGAAGATATTTTAAAACAAAAATAAAATGTGACTTATATCATTTAGAAACTGTTTTTGTGTTTATATTTAAACCTTTACAAAGTGGTAGTCCCCATCCCTGAACGTCACGAGCAATCGGCCCATGGCGTAGCGATTGTGGATCAAACTTTTACAAGCCCGCTAAAACTTTCCTTCAATTAAATCGATCGACCTTAAGTGGCGGCAGCGCCAATGTTCAAAGAATTTTCTTAAGGTTTTCAAGAAAGTTTTTATGTAACGATCACTATCTATCGGTGGTCGGCAACTTACCAAACAAGTTCCGAGTTAGCACGGATTATGTAATGTAACTTCTTTGGAACAAACTGTTGTAATATTCATGCATATGGAAATTAACTTTTGTTTGTGTGACCATTATACGTTCTATTTAAAGACGGTAAGCCCGTTACGTGGGTCAATTATGGTCGAACATTTCTAATTTAAGGGTTATATTAGCCCTTAAATTAGCATGTTGTTAAATCGCAGCTTTACCAGTAACCTTTGTCTATTTCATTACTTAAATCATTTGGAAAAACATATAGGTACGTTAAAGTTTAGAATTTTTGGACTTAGGGCAAAGATACATTGTTTTACCATTGCATGACATTACCTAACATACGCACCTAATTTCGCTATTCAGTAATCTAATTTAGTGATTCAGTAATTTGTATATTATGATGCATGGCACCTATAAAAGAATAAACGAAAAACTGATTTTTAGGTTTTTCTTGCTCTAATTATTTTAATAATTTTACCTTATTCTCACATATCTACCAGTATACAATATGATGTACAGATATTGCGAGGCCTGTTACAATTTCGTTTGTACAAATTATAATTCACAATTTTCAAAGAATTTAATTAAAATGACCTTTTTATAATGAGGACAAGATATAAATACTTCGCCACATCTAAAAACATCGTACAAACCTGTGCTACGCTCATGTATGAGGTCTGGCGTACAGTCGGTCCATTTTTTATTGTTATGTAACTTCATATTGTAACAACGTGTTTATCGATTTCGAATAGTAAGCATCAATTGACCAGTTATGGCCACCCCAGTAACAATGCAACCACAGTCTGCGATAACTACTTATTATAATTACAATGGTTATCTGAACTAAATATAGGTATAGATGGTAGTTTTTGTAATTACGAAGACTAAGGTGGCATTTTACTAGCAGCGCCCCGCGGTTTTACCCGCGCAGTTCCCGTTCCCGTGGGAATTTCGGGATAAAAAGTATCCTATGTTCTTTCCCGGACCATAAGCTACCCCTGTACTAAATTTCAAGTCAATCGGTTCAGTAGTTAAGCCGTGAAAAGGTAACAGACAGACAGACTGACAGACAGACAGAGTTACTTTCGCATTTATAATATTAGTAGGGATAGTTATATTGTCTGTAATAAAACTTTGTTTTCCGACGAAAAGAGAGCGTCGGTGGCGAGAGGTTAAGGCTGTTGACTTGCGATCGGATTTACCTGGTTCGAACCCCACCAGTCCCACCACGTACCAATGTTCAATTTACGCATTCATAAGTACGTTAATTTCGACACTCATACGGTGGAGGAAAAACATCGTAATGAAACCTACACACACCTGGGAAGAAACTCTAGGGATGCGTGTGAAGTCGACCGACCCGCACTTGGCCAGCATGGTTGACTAAGGCCTAATCACCCTGATTCAGGGTAGGCTCGAGCCCCTCGGTGTGGACATAAAAATATGAGCTGATGATGATGACAATCGTGATTACGCAGAACTTCTTATTATTAGGCTTTAATAATGACACAAACAAGTGGGTTAAATTAGTTGTTAAGTAAATACATTATGCTAAAATACTAAGAATGATATCATTGATTGATACTATGTGACAGACTCCACCTCTAAATTCAATGAACTGCAAAATGTTGTGGGAGAAATTTGAATACTAATATGACGTTCTAAGGAGAAAATTATATTTGTATTTATTCGTCTCGCGTATAAAATACTGTATTTGAATTAAAATCTAAATGGTTCAAATAATGTTAAAGAGTAAGTACAAAGTAAAAAACGCAGTTTAATAAAGTAAATATTAAATCGGTATAGGCGTAATTAATTAAAATAATCCAAAAAACTTATTAGAATCAGAGCAACTCTAGAATAAAAAAGTGCTCTAATCATAATAAAATCAGACAAAACGCCGTGAAAAAATCGTTTTGAAATATAATTATAGTAATAATAATCGAAACATACTCAGTACTTATGTGAACTTATTTTAATAATACAAATATATCAAAAAATAAACTCAAGTATTTAAATAAAATGATCACACATTTTTCAACAACAACTCAAATGTATAAAATGCTCTACAAAATGTGTTTCAATCGAACAAAGCATTTATCATACCTAATAATATCAAACGGAAAAGTGTAAACATTCTATTTTTAGCCCTGTTTTCACACCACACTGGATGCGGAATACTATAAACTAAGGTAAGTAATACAATGGTAGGGAAAACTTACAGCTGGCACCCACATTGTCTCCTTGGAATATTTTGCAATACTCAGTAGGTTACCCCTACAATAGAGAGAAAATACTCTCAGAGAGAAATGTAGTCCGTGTGTAATCGGCTTTACCATCCCTCACCTAGCGTGGTCACCTCTGTTCACGGCTCTTTACTAAACAAAAGAATTTTGATATGAATTCTGTTTTAAAAATACATTTATTTTTATCAAATTTTAAATGTATTTATTTGTTATTTTTTTTTTAAATATAATACAGTACTTAGTTATTATAGTAAGTATAGTTTTTAAGCAGTGCATATTTATTTACTTGCCCGATTTCTTACCACAGAAGTCAAGTCTGTTTGTAAAGATAACAAAATATTTTGGATATAATTCCATTTAGCCATAATCTGTTTAAAATTTAGGAAGAAGTTACAAAAACAATACATTAAAGTGTTACAAAAGTAAATCACTTTTTAACTATGACATAAGTTTCAACGGAAAAGCTTTTAAGATTTGGTAGGGTTTGTTACATAAATCTGTGACATAAATAAAAGCTTTGAATTATAAATATTATTAATACAATTAATTATAAACAATGAGTATGATAGATATATAATTATTATTTTAAAATCATTAAATTGGTATTAAAACAAAATATTTAATTATTGAGTACAAGAAATAGTATAATAAATATTAAGAAATAATATTTTTTTCAACACACTTGCTCATAAAGGGGCTCTTATTTGTGCAAAAACAGTTGAATAATGACACGTTTTATTCACTAGTGAGTTATAGATTGTTTTTTTAAATTGCTTTCATTTAAAAAAAGTTTCGATACCAAAAAAAATGTGTCCATACATTTTAAAAACAAACTTCAACTATGTTTCCTTACTATTGGTAGGTCTATGGTCGATTCCATTCATTATTTCATTCATTCGATTTTTTTTTATAAGTATATTCTTTTAGTCTTTGGCCGATCACCATTGTTGTGTTGGATGCGCGCGAATAGAAAAACTGTTTATTTATTAGCGAAAAATGATAATTTCTTCGCAAATGTGTTGAAAAACGTTGTATGGCGCGTGTATTGATGATTACCTCGCTTGTACCATAAATAACTATTACTAAATACAGTTTCGTAAAGAATATATTCGTATAGTTTTAAATCCCAGCCGAGAAGAAAATTTTGGCCGTTGATATTTTCAGTATTTATAAGTGTGAAACCTTAAAAAAATTAACCCAGTCAAAAATATTATCTCACAAACAAGAAAAGATACTGAATTTTCTGTTCTAAATTACATCGTCATCATTGTTCTAACATCTAAACAGAAAGACGTCAGCCATTGATATTGGCTTCAATATAATTTCATGAGGCATTGTTAGGTGTGTGTTGCCTTATTTTTCAGTGAGTGAAGTTTAGTAACGGTTACAGTAGGTCGATCGAGTACCAGGGCGACAGGAGCGAGCGAGAGGTATGTTTGTTGGGGGACGCGGGAACAGACGACCGGCTTACACGTGCCGCCCCGCCACCGGACCTATTCACACACACAAACATTATACGTAGTTACATTGCACTGGCGAAGGTTGCACTCGTTTACACCAGGCGCTCGCATCTATATGCGTACCTACTGGTTAGGAGTCAGAAGCTTTGAGGTTTTATGTAATTTGTGGGTGAATTGGATTGGGGGCTTCAACGTTTAAAGCCAGTTTGTGGCTTATGAAATGAATTTTGGTTGGAATAGCGGTGTTTTTAGTTTTCGTAATATAAGTTTGATTGTTGGATTTTTGTCGTTATTTTAGTGTTGTTTCGGTATGACGTCCAATCAATATAATCACAAACAGGAAAAATAAACAGCTCTTGAAAATCGCTAAAGATTTTTTTTAACGTTATTAGATAAGGTTACTTATAAACCCCAATTAGACATAGACATTAAGAATAGATTAAAAAATAATAATAATACCAATTGAAACTGTCATCACTTAGTTCGTCTACTAGTAGTTTTATGGACCATTTATCCAATATTTCCGAAGCAAATTGATATAAACGTTTTGTGAAGCGAAAGATCGAACTTGGAGTTTACGAAGTTACCTTCAGTTGAAACTTTGTTTGTAGGCGTCGTAGAAACGTACCTTCCTAGTACATCGGGTTACGTGCAACTATAGATACACAGTTTTATACTCAAACTCGTTTATATGGGTGTAATTAAAGTACTACGAACAGCACAATAGTGAAAACCCACTATTGTATATTCATGTGATGATTTTAATTATGAAGTGTTATTTATTTTTTATGTTTACTTCACGTATTGCGAACAAAAAAATATACAGGCATTTTTTAATCTGAATAATTAATGTTTTAAATAAAATATTTGTTTTTTTATATTTAAATAGATCGGTTACGTCGAATCTACATTAATCACTGTAAAACAGGTGGAAACTGTAGGTGCTGACGCAAAGACACTCCCGTGGCGTTATTAAGTCACTAAGATTGAACTTTACAGTGCCTTACACACCACCAGAATTCTTAAAAGTGTGTGCGTGTGTATGTATGTGATGTATACACTGTACATATGTGTGAGTGTGTGTGTGTGTGTGTGTGTGTGTGTGACACACACTTAGAAATTCTGATGGCTGTCGTAAAAGCCAATCTAGAAGCTGACAGCCTTGACAGCCAGCGTAGGGCCAGGCGTAGGTAAACCACGGCTAACACTATCCTGGGTTCGATTTCCAGCTTAGGTGAAAATTTTAAATGTAATGTGAATATATGATGATGCGTAAATCCGGTTCTCATTTCAATTTACAGTTGAGGTAAAATTTGGATGTTTCTATATCATACTGGTAAATACGTAAAGTAAAGCCAGACTTTTGACCAATATTGTAGGTACCGTGAAAACTCCGAGGCTTTGTTTTTCATGAGATCCGATAACTTTTTAACAATAGCGCCATGAACTTGTAAGTCTTGGCAACCGACTTTACACGAAATGTTTTTATTAAGATTTCCAATACGGTCAAATCGAAATACTGTTTTTGTTGGCTATAAACTTATTACTACTTTACTTGTGTATGTTTAAAACTAGCTGTGCCCCGCGGTTTCACCCGCGTATATCACAATCCCGTGGGAATTCTTTCTTAGCACATACTTAGCATAACATCTACCTGCATGCCACATTTCAGCCCGGTTTGGGCTGTGCGCTGATAAATGACTATGTCAGTCAGTTACCTTTGAGTTCTATATATTTAGATATGGTTAAACCAAACTCACTCGAGCCTTCCCTGAATATTCACTTTGGTATACTTAATTTTAAAACGTTCTGCAGCCCACCCATCACCCAAGCTCTCTCTATACATAACCATTCTATACCAGGCTGAGCTAAAATAGATTTCAAAATAGGAGCTCCTAGCGGTGACCACGGGTGCTTAACTAATCATGATAGCGGGCTGTCTCTCTGGCATGTCTCGATCGACGTCGTAATGGACGGCCGATGCGTTACAGTCATCGGACTATATTATACTACTATATCACCCTAAAGTTAGAACTATGTTATGTTAATGGAATTACGAGTACATTAAAGGGCTAGGCAAAATTAATTACCTTTTGAGCACAGGCAGATTTTTATTTTAGTATTTTTTTATTTAAAATACAATTATTTGTCTGGTAAGAAAAGCGGAATAGAAAATATAATATTTTCAACACACTTGCTCGTAAAGGGGCTCTTATTTGTGCAAAAACAGTTGAATAATGACACGCTTGATTCACTAGTGAGTTATAGATTTTTTTTTATTGTTTAGTTTTAAAAAAGTTTCGATACCAAAAAAAATCGTGTCCATACATTTTAAAAACAAACTTCAACTATGTTGCCTTACTTTTGGTAGGTCTATGGTCGATTCCATTCATTCATTCATTCGATTTTTTTTTAATAAGTATATTCTTTTAATCTATGGCCGATCACCATTGTTGTGTTGGATGCGCGCGAATAGAAAAACTGTTTATTTATTAGCGAAAAATGAAAATTTCTTCGCAAATGTGTTGAAAAACGTTGTATGGTACACGCGAGTATTGATGATTACTATCCTCGGCTATCTTCAGACCCTCGCCTGACGGCTCGGGCCTCAATAGCGCCTCGGAAGTAATCACCAACTTACCTCGCTTGTACCATAAATAACTCGACACAACGTTTTTCAACACACTTGCGAAGAAATTCATAATAATATATCATTTTTCGCTAATAAATAAACAGTTTTTCTATTCGCGCGCATCCAACACAACAATGGTGATCGGCCAAAGACTAAAAGAATATACTTATTAAAAAAAAATCGAATGAATGAATGAATGGAATCGACCATAGACCTACCAAAAGTAAGGCAACATAGTTGAAGTTTGTTTTTAAAATGTATGGACACAATTTTTTTGGTGTCGAAACTTTTTTAAAAACAAAGCAATTTAAAAAAACAATCTATAACTCACTAGTGAATAAAACGTGTCATTATTCAACTGTTTTTGCACAAATAAGAGCCCCTTTATGAGCAAGTGTGTTGAAAAAAGTTTTGTTATAAACAAAGAAATATTCATTAAATATAACGATATCTTCTATATATATAAAAATCAATTGCTGTTCGTTAGTCTCGCTAAAACTCGAGAACAGCTGAACGGATTTATCTTATCTTGGTCTTGAAATGTTCGTGGAGGTCTAGGAAAGGTTTAAAAGGTGATACTATGTGGGTGAAACCGCGAGGCACAGCTAGTCTATAAATAAAATTACATATTACGTAGCGATTACACAATCGCAAAGTTACGACACTCGCTACGTAAACGCTACGAAATTTCGTAGCCACTTATATCACATACAGTTATATTGTAGAATTCTAACAAAGTTTTGGCCCTAGTCTGTGTCTGTAACGGAAATCCTTTGTTTTACGATTGTTTTTCGCTGTTATATAGCTTTTGAAGTTTTTTATTGTTAAATCTATTATTAATATTATAAAAAGGCAGAGTTTGTTTGAACTGACGCAAGTAGTTGTAAAAAAAAACGAAAAATCCGTTTGAAAAAAAAAATGCATGAGATAACCCATTTTATAAAAAAAACTATAAGATTGAAAATCACTAACTACTACCCTACTTACTAAGTAAGTATAAATTTTATACAATCAAAACCGCGGTTCACGGCCAGTATTAAAATGCAATTGATAATCGTGGTGTAATTCAATCACACGATCCTTGAAAATATATACTTGTATTTTTTATATCTACTTACAAACATACATTTAACTTTTCCGTTTTTCTTTACTATAAGAGCGAGCCATAAATGCACACGTCGTAAAGACCCATTAGAGCGCGATGCACGTCACCACCGGATTTGAAACAAACGCGTTTGAATTACGACGTGAAGACACATTCACTTACCTACCTATCAATGTTTAACAAAACAAAAATATAGTCAACATTAAATTACCTATAAGTATACGAGTATATAAAACTCTTCCGTTACTGAGTGACGTACTGACTGCCAGACAACGCACAGCCGAAACTACTTGTCAAATAAAACCTCCAAGAGCTCAAAACTTGATTCGGCGCACTCACCATCGGGTACTGGCAATGTCACTCTAAGACCACAAAACCTGAATACTCCGAAACATCTGGATCCTGAGATTACTCTAGAGAACATTAGAGATGTTATAAAACAGGAGATGTCGCTTATTGTTGGACAACAAGTCACCGAGCAACTAAACGCAATTAAACAACAGATGTCGGAATATCATGACAGTATTATATTCTACAGCAGTCAATATGAGGATATGAAGTCCTGCTTAAATGAAAAATCAGCAATAATTTCTAAACTGCAATCGGATAATGAATCTTTACAATCAACTGTAAAAGATTTATCTACGAGGCTTAATTTGACGGAACAACACATGCGTGAATGCAACATTGAGCTCAACGGAGTTCCGGAGCATCGCACCGAGAATCTAGTTAGTGTCGTGGAACAGCTGACTAAAACTGTTGAACATCCTATTCCGAACGAAGACATTTTGAATGCTACTCGAGTAGCAAAGCTATCCAAAGACACAAAAAAACCCAGAACTGTCGTTGTCAAACTACGTACTCCACGTCAACGCGACTCCGTTTTAGCCGCAGTCATAAATTTCAACAAAAGGAACCCATCCGAGAAACTGAACTCACACCATCTGGGTATTGGAGGAACTAAAGCACCAGTTTTTGTAAGCGAACATCTCACTCCTCATTATAAATCGTTGCATGCTGCTACACGTCAAAAAGCCAAGGCCTCTAACTTTAAATTCGTTTGGGTTCGTAATGGCCGTATTTATGTACGTAAAGACGAATCCTCACAGGCTATCCTTATACGCAACATGGATACCTTACAATCTATCGTTTAAATGTATGCTATCCCAACAAGGTTACGTGGAGTTTTATCAGTAAAATTCGATCTTCTAAGCATATATTATCAAAATATACGAGGTATTCGTACTAAAACTAACGACGTTTTAGCTAGCATCACTCTTTGTAACTATAACATAATAGCTTTTACTGAAACTTGGCTCAACACTAAAATACGTGATAATGAATTTATTGATACTAGATACACTGTATATCGTAGAGATAGAGGATCAACATCGTCTTCTAAAAAAGATGGGGGTGGGGTTCTTTTGGCTGTTTCCAACAAAATAATTTCTTCTAGAATGCAGGTATGGGAAAGTGACTGTGAGGATTTGTGGGTTTCTATGAAACTAAACATTAACGGCAATCCAACCAATTTAGCTATAGGAGTGGTATACTTACCTCCACCTGTGCGGTCTGATACTTTAAACAAATATCTAGAAAATGTCAACAGTATAATGAGTGTAGCTGAAAATGTTCTAATTCTCGGAGATTTTAATTTACCTTTTATATCTTGGACCAACGACGATTGTTTCCCCTATACATCTCCTAATAATTATAATAATAATCTTGGTTACTCTCTTGTTGATTGTTTATCAGTTAATAATCTTTTTCAGTTCAATAGTATTCTTAATTGTGATGGCAAAACTTTAGATCTCGTAATTAGCAATTTAACAAATATTACTGTAAATAACTCTTTAGATACGTTAAGTAAACTAGACACTAAACACCCCAGTTTATGTATAAGTGTATCAAATTTAAATGACACTTCTTGTCTATCTCAAGTTGATAATAAGAAATATAATTTTTATAAAGCTAATTACAAACAGCTTAATCAGGAATTTAAAAATACTCAGTGGGAATGTAAATTTTCCGAGTGCAGTAATGTAAATGATATGGTTTCAGTATTTTATTCCGTTCTCTTTGACTCAATAGCTAAATATGTACCTAAACATCGACCAAAACAATCTAATCTCCCACCGTGGTTTAATCGCTCTTTAATCAAAAGACTCGCTGAAAAAGACAAACTACGTCTTAAATACCGTAAGTACAAAAATCCTCTTGACTTAATATCATATGAAATAACACGAGATCACTGCCATAAACTGTATCATGAGTCTTACATAAATTACAAAAAATCTATAGAGGACGACATTACCAGGGAACCAAAAAACTTTTGGCGTTACATCAAACATAAAAATGGCAGTAACTCGACCAAAATTCCAAGCACCATTCATAGCGGAAACATTACAGCCAACACAGGTCTTGATATAGCCAACCTTTTCTCTCAACAATTTTCTTCCGTTTATACTGTAACCTCTGACGTCAACACCACAATAGATAATTGTTCTTCTGATTTTGTTTGCCATCAAAATATTTCACAGTGTACTGACTTACAATTCACTGAACTCGAAATTTTGAACAAAATGAAGAAACTTGATGTGTCAAAGGGCAGTGGTCCTGACACCATACCTCCATTGCTTATAAAACGGTGTTGTTCAGTTTTAAGTTTACCATTGATGCTAATTTTCAATAGATCCCTTCGTGACGGATTGTTTCCCAATGAATGGAAGAAAGCAAGAATTTTACCCTTACACAAAAAAGGTGATCTGAGCGATGTCAAAAATTACCGCCCTATAGCAATTTTATCTTGTTTTTCAAAATTATTTGAATCCCTCGTCTGTCCTATCCTCACAAAACATGTTGACAATATCTTGTCTCCGCATCAACACGGGTTTCGTTCAGGCCGTTCTACTGTAACCAATCTTCACTCCTTCGTGTCTGATTTAACCGGTAATCTCGATCGCGGTTTTGAAGTTGATGTAGTCTATACGGACTTTGCCAGTGCATTTGACAAGGTCGATCACACCCTACTTGTCAAAAAGCTAAGACATCACGGAATTACTGGTTCGTTACTCGATTGGTTTGCATCTTACCTTGCAAAAAGACTCCTAGTTGTGTCAGCCAATGGTCATATATCTGAGCCTTACATTGCCCTTTCAGGTATACCGCAGGGCTCTCATCTTGGACCAGTTCTTTTTTCCATATTTATTAACGACATCAGTTACGAAATACAACACTGCAAATTTTTACTATTCGCTGACGATTTAAAATTATACAAACAGGTTGCATCTAACATCGACATGGTGGATATTCAAGATGATATAAATAGGATTAGTTTATGGTGTACTAAGAATAACATGAAACTTAATATCAATAAATGCTTTCACATGAGGTTCACTAGGAAGAAAGTACCATTTGAATCACAATATTTGATCGACGGTACCGTGTTACATAAAGTTAGTGAAATTAGGGATTTGGGAGTGACGATGGACAGAGAACTTCGCTTTTCTGCACACATCGATAATGTTGTGGTTAAAGCAGGCAAAATGCTAGGATTTATTAAGCGTAATACCAAAGGTTTCAGACGGGTCTCCACCAGAATTATTTTATATAATTCCTTAGTACGGAGCCACCTAGAATACGCATGTCATGTTTGGAGTCCTTTCTACAGCAAATATTCACAACGCATTGAAGGCATACAGCGCGCTTTTACCCGACATCTCGCTTTCATATCACAAGGTATTAGCCATCGTTGCAGTTACGATCAACGCTTAAAATATTTTAACATCCAATCGCTATCTAACCGTCGCAAAATTCATGATCTCATCTTTCTGCATAAAATATTACATAATGTGATTGACTGCCCCGACATCCTCAATTCAATATCCCTGACAGTGCCTAACAAACTCCCCCGCGCTCCAATAACCAGAACCTTCTCCATTTCTCGAGCCAGAACCAACCTCGGACTTTGCTCTGCCGCTGTAAGAATGTGCCAACAATATAACAATGTGTGTAGCAAAGTTCACGAAATCGATGTCTTCAACGACTCCCTTACTACCTATTTACGTAAGATACTGGAACCATATGCATAATTGATATACTTATAAGTACTTAATTATTTAATAAATGACAATTTTAAAATTTTCTTTAAATTAGCTTTTAATATTTTAAAAACTTTTAATATTGTTATGTTTTATAGATTTAGTTACTCTTTATTATTTTACTTACTTATTTTTTATTATTCGTTTTTACCTATTGTACCTACATACTTTTTCTTTGTAACATGTCACTAGTTTTATTGTAAATGTTGTACACGCCTGTTATTGGTGTACATATCAGAACTCGTAATTTTAATTGTTTTTGTGTAATTTCTTAATATGTATACTGTTGGTGTGTCTTTAAATAAATAAATAAATAAATAAATACAAAGCTGAAAGGCACGTGTGTTTGTTGGGGGGGAGTAGACTACCACTAAGAGTGGATTTTTGGAAATTCCCCCCTTGGGGAAGAAAAGAGGGAAAACCAGAATTCCGCCTGAAGTCATTATTCCACGTGAACGAAGTCGCGGGCAAAAGCTAGTCTGTAATATAGAAAAGCATAAAAAAACTATTTGTTGTATGTAACAATTGTTTCTTTTCCCTGACTGACTGACTGATTAATTTAACAACACACAGGCTAACAGATTTCATCACACAGAACGGATTGCGCTATTTTTTATATGTATGACGTAAATACCGCTTAGAAAGAAAAAAGAAAACCTGTGTAAAGCCGCGGGGCATATTTAGTACAGCATAAAGAAAAATCTTCCTTCATAAACAGCGAATAAGCTGTTTATAAAACAATAAGAAACAAAGTCTTAAGCAAAATTGAGTTAATAAACATTTTCAACGGATTACTCAAACAAAATACAAACTGATCTATGCGTATAAGCATTCGGTTAAGTTCATAACTTTGTAAGAATTTCCCGGTATAACATCTAAGGTAGTTGTATTTGAAGTTAGGTCTCGTATCGGACGGCGAACCGCGGCCGTCAAATGTTTCACTAACCCGGCCACATTCTTCAAGCCAAGTTTGTGACAACAAGGTAAAGATGTTCGATAATACATGTACAATGTTATTTAACTATTTGTGTTTTGGGATTGTTAATATTGGTAATTATTGAACAGCTGTTTTGAAGGATTCAAATAATTTCGAGCATGACTAAATGATACTAAAAGAATTACTCTGTACTCTTGAGTTGTTTAAGAAATGCTTGTAAGAAGTTTATGGTCTCAGGGTAAGGTGAAGAAGATTAGTAGAAACACCACGCTTGTCAATGTGTGTTGGTGTTTTCAAACTCGAGCTATGTTTGAAAAATATCAATCGCTTACTTAAATAAAATACTAAAAAACTAAAGGCTTAACATTAAAAACATGCATGAGGTTACAGAATTACAGCTTTGAATTTAAAGTAGGTATAGGTACGTCTAAGTAAAACGAATACGTCGATTTTCAGAATATCGTAAATGTAGGTTGAGCGGGTCAGCTTAGGACGCATGGTCCTGTAACGTAATGTGAACTGAAAGCGTAAACGATAAAGTCAAATGGTTGGAGAATTCCACATTATTTTATGCATTTAATAACATTAATATACATCTGCCTGTTAAAATTAAATTACGACGAGTTATTAAATTAGTTTTGGCTTTGGGATATTGAATATTCTATCTTTTTTTCACCAGTAAGTAGGTGTATAGAATATTCTAGAGAAAATTTCATCATGATTGCAACGTGATTGACATGAAAACGTTTTTGTGCTAATACAAATTAAGTATAATCAATTATTCCAACAAAGTTAAAAATGACTAACCTGATACGTTTTAAAGTAAAATACCATAGTAACAAAGCCTAATAGAATCGTTAGCCAAATTAAAACCAAAAATAAATTAAGACGTAATTGAATAGTTGATAATCAGAAGACGATAAATTAATGAACTCAGTTCGGTGTCTTTGTTTGTATAGATAGGTAGATAAAGTATTGGAACATTCCCGACTGCCGCGATCCGATCCCCGATTAAGGACAGGCTTTAGTTTATTTACCGACTCCCTTTAAGTATTGCCGAGGTCGCCGGTCGCCCAGTTTAACTTGGCTCCGAATCCCGCTCAGTTAGTTTGCTGTAATTTGTTTTATCACAATAGAATCTAATGTTACGTAGATTCTAGTTTGAAATAAAATTATTGTATTACAAGTAAATATTATGGGTGTAGTGTTTTGTAATAATATGTGTGTACAAAAACACTTTTGCTGGTATGTATCTAAAAAGGTAGGGCCATTTGGTTTTTGTGCAGAGATATTATATTTTTAACCTATAATGTCCCACTGCTGGACAAAGATCTCCCCCAAATATTTCCAACCATCGCTAACCTTCGCGGTCTCCCAAGACCAAAGCCAGCAAGATCGTAACTCAACAATTTTTCTTTTGAATTTACAATAAAGAACCCAAACTATAGAACTATTTACAAAGCTTTAACAACCGATAAAAACTAGACAATAATCCACATATTTGTATACAAAACATTCAGCTAACACATTACAAGATACATTGTTAACATAACATAGCAAATAGATATGCGGATCTCTTGCTGCAAATACAGTAGAACAAACAGTTTATTTGATGTAAAAGTAAACCTTTGAAGTTTGTGAATCACTCAGATTTCTTGTTTACGTTGCGCTTTGCCTTTACCAGCCTTCTTATCCGGATTTCACTGGAATAAAGAAAAACGATATACTCTTACTGTTTCAAAATACTGAATGGATTCTGATATAATGTGAAGATTTTAAGTCTTTGATCTTGAACGGTGATTAATTTTAAATATGTGCTAAAAAATTTAACACACTTTTGCCTTTATATTGGTCTGATACTCACACATAGACTCTTAAGGTATTATTTAACTAAAGATAGGGACTAAATTCAAGTTATATTCTACCCACAAATTAGGTAAAAATCAACCAATGATACTATTAAGTTCCCAATTCACAGTATTTTGAATACGTGTTCCATTGTCAAATACATTTTGAACAATCAAAATATTTTTAATATCTCTTTATATAGGTAATTGTTTGAACTTTTCATCCGCCCCACACGTGCGATAAATGATTAAGATAATAACCAGCAATGTGGCTAACTGGACTATCAATTCAATTATATGTAACCACAATTCGAAAACATTCGTTTTATTGTTTGACGATATTAACAAATTAATTAATTACCTATAATATTTTGCTGTCGTTGTTCAGCCACTTTTAATTTATTGGAAGGAAAATGAAAATTTATAAATTATCATATACTTATACAATGAAATCAAGCAGAGTAATTACCAAATCTTATTCCTAAGGTATCGTCATTCACAGAGAGAGAAGTCAACTTGCTCTTCTCGTTCTAGTTAGTGAAGATACAACAGAGTAAAATATATTTTTAAAAATTAAGTTAATTAGAAAAGTTTTTTACTTTTTTCCCAACTCAGTTTATGCGGTAAACGATTTTACATTTCCCCTACTTTCAATAATTGTTTCAAATTTAGATAAAAGAAAAAACAATCAACCTTTAAAGGATTTGAGTCCATTTGTCCGCTTCCCAAAAATTATCCAACCGTAGGTATTGGCTCAATATCAAAACTTAAAACGAGTCGAACCTTTATCTAAAAGGATTATGCCGTTGGGTTGCAAGCTCTACTTGTCAATATTTCTCTGTATAAAAAAGAAAAACGGAGCTGTTTATAACAAAATTAGTTATACAAATCTAAATTTATTGCAGTATTTAACCAGTATTATTTACCTCTCTACTAAGGTTTACTTCACTTTAATGTAAGTAAACTTAACAAAAGAAAACATAATATACAATTTTGTATGTAAATATTAGATGGGAGGACATTAAAGATGACCTATTTTACAAGTCCAAATAGGACAGCTTTTTTTACTTAGTGACTGTTACTTGGACTAATTCATAAACATAAAGTGGTAAAAAAAACTTAATTTCCTTCTTAATTCAAATCTTAAGTCTTCAACTGATAAACAAAATCAAAAAGAACCTGTGTAACATAATGAAATACCGCCGCAGCAAGGAAAGTTAGAAAAAGTGCTGTCAATTGAATGTTGAGTAGTGAGCAGTGAGCAAGCTGTGCTCGCTAATGTTGGTCAGAGTCGACAATTAGGTGTCTGACGGCTAACGAACACGTACAGACCGCAGAAACAATTCACTTATAATATCGACTGGCATTTTTGTTGCACGTGCTTTTGATTTACTTACTTGTGTACTGAAACGCTGTATGCACAGGCTATGTTCATCAAAACAATACCTATGTATTTGTTCCAGAAAATAATATTTTAATATCAAACAACGTATATTTTTTCTCTACTGTCTTACTTACATCACAGCAATCAACTTTCCCTCAATTAAAATTCGAGAAGACTTGTGGCAGTTCATATACATGGACTATACAATAGATGCATATTTTTTTTATTTTAAATGTAAATTAATATCTATAAAAGGTAACTTTTACTTCTTGAATTATCCCTTAAATTAAACCATTAAAAGAATTGCGAAGAATTTGGCTCGCAGATGGTTATTATGACGTAGGTATCCCAAAAATAACGAAAATCTAAGGAGGTAAAAATTCACCAATAAAAAGAAGAACAAACCGAAGCACAGCTGTACGTATATAATCGCTCATTTAAATGTAAAGCTTCGTGTCATAATACACCTAAACAGTAAGAATTTAATATAGAACAATTACGGAATCAACCAACAACTAAATGCGATACAATTAATATTACATCGGCGTTAAGAGAAGCCAAGGGAATTAGATTTGATGCGGGGATTACGCAAGCGTATACTTGACTTACGGCTATGTTCTCGGTTTAATAGTTGCTTAATATATGACAAATTGTTCTGTTACCATGAAATTATTGTCTTGGTGTATAGCACGATACTTATTTCTATTGACACCAAATGATTTATTAAACTATCAATTTAAATGCATAAGTTATTTGTATAAACACAAAATGAAATGAAAACAAAATTTAAAATGTAAGTACCAAACTCGTAAATCTAATTAACGTTCAACACAAAGAACAAGTATTTTTTCCTTTACTAACAAATTAATAAAACATTTTATATTTGATATGAAATTTAAATTTTATAAGTTAGTAGACAGTTAAGTACTTGTCAAGCCTACTTAGCCGTGATCGGATTTCTAAATCAAAAAGTGGTTTTCACACACTTGCTTTTCACACACTTTTTCAGCGACCTATCCATACAGACAACAATGTATAGGTGAAAAATCATACCTACTCTACGCGTCTGCTTATAAATGTGTATTTTTTGTTGATCTTTTTGGCGTGATAATTATGTGTACTCATGCCAAATTAATACCTTCTAGTACTTAAAGTATTTGAGCTAACCTACGAACGGGCATGGGGAAAAATACTTATAGCTTAAACTACTTACATATAAGTAGTTTCCCCATGTCAGTAAGAATTTCTTAAAATGCTTTCACACTACAAAACTATATTTTATTTGTTTAAAAGTGATTTAAAGACATAAAAGGCAAAGCATTAATATCACAAACATTAACAGGTAAAACAAGTCTATATCCATGTTTATAAGCACCCGAGATGGCTATATGTAATCCTATTTCACACTGAGATGAGTCTCCCATTACTAGATACTACATTTGTTTCTCACCCTGATGGGGATTAAATAGCAGGAGTCATCGCATCTTAGTTCAGTAATACATTGCACATTAGAAGCTTAGTAAAGTAGTGTTGTATTTACATTGAAAATTGAACTTTAATAGCATTAATTAAAGTACAAATTTGTAGTAGATAATTTTCAACTTTCATCCATAATTATAATACAAAGAGCAATCTCTTGTTGTTAGAAAATCGACAAATTCCTAAGTGTGAAATCCAATAAAATAGTTATATAAGAAGCTTCAGAGTTCAAACATTTACCGATAGTTTCCTAAGTGTGGCTCCGTCGGCTCAGCGAGGTAACGAAGTCAACAGAAATAAACAAAGATCACTGTAAGTGTCGGCTTTGAGTGTATTGAGGATTTTGTAAGATAAAGATTTTGCTAAAAATTTGCACTTATTGTAATTTATTTATTTGAAATACTTGAGTAAATACAACAAAATTATCTAATCTACGTACAAAAAATGCTTGTATTGAATAGGGACATAGAAAATCTAGACTCGAAATTTTTTTTTGATTGAACAGATCTCTCGCCTTTTTGTAATTTAATAGATTAAACTTATAGCACTTGTTAATCAATTTCTAAACTTATAGCGCTTTTTATTAAAAAAAATATAATTATATAGTCACATTCGAGATAAAATAGGCTACTTTCATCCCTTATTAAAGAAGTTCTTAGGAAACGCGACAACCGAATACCACACGAGCGAAATAGCGGGCGGAAAACATAAACAAACCAGACGGTATAAATACTGTTTGTAAACAAATAGATCCCTTTTAGTTAAGCTGTATTTTATACCCCCACTGTTACAGCCGTTCAGGAAACTTGGAATGACGTAATGAGCCTTAGATTTTATTAACGAAGTTTTTCACTTCGTAAATTGGTTCCCTATATGCTTTAAAAAATTAAAAAAGTGCCTTTAGAAACTTGATCACATGTATGGGTAATTAGGCACTTCAAACTAATAATCAAAAGAAAAACTTCGTGTGATGTAAGATCTGGGTAAACAAGTCGGATAATCGATGTTTAGCAAAAATCGCTTTGAAAAAAAAAATGCTGCTGTTCTTATTTCTCTGAAATATTTATATGAATGTTAAGAGTCGGCCTTCTCACTTTTTTGGTAGTAAAACGCCGTATCTAGACCACTAATTGTCACTGTTAAGCTCATTACATATAGTTATTTCAACTAATTAAGAAACTTAAATGAAATCTATTTGTTTATTTTGTGAGGCAGTTCTTGAGATGAAATGAAAAGTAAAATAACTATAACAGATGCATGATAAAGTAGACAAGTCTGCTTAATGTAATTTTGATTTAAAGTTCTGTTACCTTGAAGTGTTTCGAGTTATTCTTTAATGCAGTAATTTTACTTCGTCATTGTTTTAACACTAAGTTAATGCTCCAAATGAGGCTGTAATGAAATGTAATTTAAATAGTGAACTTGCCAAATGCCAAAGCCGTATTACCGTGTTGTGTTCGAGGGCTAATTACATATTACCTATTTACGTCAACGTAATTGTTAGTTAAACCGGCTGATAGTGATCTAAACCACGGTTTGTGCAAAGTTAGTTAGGGGCTCTGATGAGGCACTTAGTCTTTTTCGGGTTTTCCTTTTTTGTTTAAAATACGTTGGTTTATGTAATTACAACTAATTGCATTCAAATTTTTATAAGTAAGTAAATACGTTTGAAATGCGATCCATAGTAATATTAAAACCTTAACCTTACGAACATGAATAGTGATTTACATAATTTATACCTTATTAATAAAAGCTACATTTACAAAACTCATACATTGTAAAAAAAAGAACTCCCATTTCACCCTCTACGCTTGCTAAGCAGAAAACTTTTGGTTGTATGGAAGTAGATAAATTGAAACTTTTACAGGAAAATAATGGACTTGTACAGGCTTACTGTAGTTATTACAAAATTATTACACACAGCTTTGGCAGCCATAGTTGTTTGGCAAATGTTGTAATAAATATCTAATATTTAAATTAAATTTAGTCTGAATTGCAAATAACATTAAAAATGAATATACACTTATATTGTAGGAATAATTTGTTTGCTTGTAGCGGGCAATATCTGAAATCGCTTTACCGGTTCTAGAAAATTCTATACTTTGGAAAGCTACTGTCCTTGAAAATAAAACATTTTCTACCATATCCTGTTTAGTTTCTAAAGAATTATTTGCCTTCAAGATGAGGCCTACAAAAGAGTCAAGGCCTCTCTCAGAATGATGATACTCCTCGTTACTATTTCTTGTAAAAACAAGGAATGTGTAATCACCACACTTGCCTTGCCAATTGGTGATCTCAAACCAGAGCAATATATAAAAAACTAACAACTAATTAACCTTAAATATTGTTTCTAAGAGACAGTCAATAATAATAACTTATGTCTTTTGAAAGGCCTCTCGAATCTTTTCTTTGCGCTCATTAGTAATTTAATATGCCTCTTGAAATAACATTATTATTTGTACAGAAACAATATTACTAATTTGGCCTTACAACCTCCCACATAAAATATGATTTCTTTTCTTAATAATTACAAATCGTTAGACACTTGATATCGGTCAAATATATCAACTTACTAATGTTCTATAAGTATCTAATGAATTAGAAATATAATTAGCTAATGACTTAATCACTACATAGTATAAAATAAAGTCGCTTTCTCTGTCCCTATGTATGCTTAAATCTTTAAAACTCCGCAACGGATTTTGATGCGGTTTTCAGTAATAGATAGAATAATTCAAGAGGAAGGTTTTTAGCATAATTTTATCACCACATTCCCACGGGATCGGGAACTACGTGGGTAAAACCGCGTGGCACAGCTAGTGTATCATATAACTGTGTTTTGCTGATTTCTATTTATTTTAGTGTATAAAACATAATATCTTCTGGTTTGTCTATTGTTAAAGTGAAGAAACTTTTACAAAATACTTAAATGTATTTTTCATCCACATGTTCACAGTTAAGAGTGTTATTGTGTGGCAGACGCAAACATTTAAGCCCTAGAATCGAAAGTTCTAGCACCAAAGACGAGTATGGTTAACTTGGTATAAATAAGTTTTGTTCTGTCATTGCATTGATAAACTGGTTAAATAGGGGTCAATAAATATACGTAAGGACGCCTCTTCATTTTTACTGTAGGAACTTATATTATGACGATGGCATACCGATAATTACAAACCCAAACAATGAAAACTTTAAATGTATCCTAGTTTTTGGGTCTGGGATATGAAGTTGTGTCTTTGCACAAATTCTTCATCCAATTGGCAATTAATCTTAAGACCTCTTTCACTCAAAGCTTCATAACCACTTCAAAACGGTGGCTTCATAACCACTTCAAAACGGTGGCTTCATATCCACTTCAAAAAACTCAAAAACGAAGTTATTATCTTTTACAATTCTTCTAAAACAACAAACACAACACAGTTCAATCTGCAATCCGCAGTCGGTTCAAAACATATCGTCCGTGAAGACCTTTGTAATTATGCGGTGTCGATGTCGGCAATAGCTATTAATGGTTCAAGATTCGATTCGTAATTGGAGCAGATATTTGTGTAATAGCTTAAGATTGTTGGTTTGTGTTTTCCTATACGATTTAGACATGAACTCGCAACACAAACACCTCTCTCTAACTGATGATGTTAGTACGGTGAGGAAGAATATTTATACGATTGAGTTTTTGAATACCATCTATCTATTTTATATTTTGTCGAACAACGTATTCATATTAGCCAAAAATAACATATTCCGATCACAGCGTGATGATGCCTATTCATCCTGACTCTGTTAATAATTTTCCGTGAATACCGCATAATTATTTACTTACCAACACTGTACGAATCTTATCATTTGACATTTAAATCTGGGGGCACGGCAGTGCCCCCCGCCAAGTCGAGCGCGAAGCAAACACTGCCGTACCATCCTTTACAGGAACCCTTTCGCCGCATTTTCAGGCCCCTATTTGAGAACCTCTGGATAAGCCCAGAACGCTGAAATTTTCGTCATCCAGTAAGCTATACAATCACATACTTAAAATAAAATTTCAAGTCTGTAGGTCATTTAGTTCCGAAGTTAAGCGAATGCAAAGTTTCGTATTTATGACAGACACTCACTCACTCACTCACTCACTCACTCACTCACTCATGATCATCAAAATAGAACTAGTACTTCCCATAAACCTAGAGAGCTGAAATTTGGTACAGAGTTAGGGTTTAATGGCCACATAAAGGGAAAACTATAAAAACTAGGATAATCGAACGGGAACGGGAATTATACAGGAACGGGAACGGGAATTGTAACTCAAGAACGGCTATACTGATTTGGCTGGAAATTGGTGGGGAGGTAGCTTAGAACCAGGAAAAGGACAAAGGATACCTTTAATCCCGAAATTCCCACGGGATTGGGAATGGGAATTTAAAAATCAAGAACGGCTAAATTGATTTGGCTTAAAATTGGTGGGGTGGTAGCTTAGAACCAGGAAAAGGACGTAGGATACGTATAATCCCGAAATTCCCACGGGATTGGGAACGGGAATTTATAACTCAAGAACGGCTCAACTGATTTAGCTAAAAATTGGTGGGGTGGTTGCTGAGAACCAGGAAAAGGACGTAGGATACGTATAATCCCGAAATTCCCACGGGATTGGGAACGGGAATTTATAACTCAAGAACGGCTCAACTGATCTGGCTGAAAATTGGTGGGGAGATAGCTTAAAACCTTGAGAAGAACATAGAATACTTTTAATCTCGAAATTCCCACGGGATTGGGAACAGGAATTTATAGCTCAAGAACGGCTGAATTGATTTGGCTGAAAATTTGTGGGGAGGTAGCTTAGAACCAGGAGAAGCACATAGGATACTTTTTATCCCGAAATTCCCACGGAAACGTGAACGGGAACTACGCGGGTGAAATTGCGGGGCGCTTAGTAATAAAATACTACTCCTAAAAAGAAAAAAATGTGTCAAATAAGAAAATCTAATAAAAAAAAAACAATATAAACACGTTTCAACAAAAATAAATGAAATCCCACCAAAAACATTCTGTAAAAAACTAGCCAAGTCTCGATGGAGCTGCTTGTTTATCTCTAAAAAGTAATGAAATCTAGACAAAGTCGTACCAAGTCTAAGGTTCCTTACTGCGATTTCTTTATTATTATAGTTAATGTTGTGTGACTTGGCCGTTGAACATTGTTTAAAACGTTAGTAGTGGGTACAAGTCAATTTTGTTTACACGTAATGTTGTAACATTATTAAAATACGCAGTTTTATCAAGCCTACAATTGACTGGATATTGAATCAACGTTTTTCAAGTGGCAATTTTCTATCGTCAATGGGTAGCGGTTCTGGCGACAGATTGGTGCAATAGTGTCATGGAGCACCTAGTTTTGTACCCTTGTGTACAGTTGTGTACTTGTGTTCAGTGTATCCTTCAACGGCCAAGTCACACACCATTAACTATAATAATAAAGAAATCGCAGTAAGGAACCTTAGACTTGGTACGACTTTGTCTAGATTTCATTACTTTTTAGAGATAAACAAGCAGCTCCATCGAGACTTGGCTAGTTTTTTACAGAATGTTTTTGGTGGGATAGATTGTATCTCAGCTCTTTCTAAATATATCAGTTTGGATGCAAAGATGACCTTACATTAGCATTGCAACAAAACTTTATCTTGAGATTAAAAGAAAAAGAGTTCTAAAAAATGTAAAATAAAATATAACCACGACAAAAATCCGTTTAAGTGTTTTATTTCAAAAGAGTTCTAGTTTAGAAAGTCTTAGTTCGATTTATGTTTTAAAATAAACTTACAAACTCGCCACGGCCAATAAAACAGAGACCATAGACTAACTATTCTGCATAGAACGATTACAATAACAATAATGTTTTCGGACACACATGTTTATAACTGACATTTATTGTAACAAATATAAACTGTTATGTCTCGTTCGATTTTAGTTCTACAAGGACTTTGTGGGTAATATACAGTACATACATAGCGTTGTATATTAGCTTTTAAATGACAAGTTACAGTTTTGTTACGAATTATGAGTGCAGTATTATTTAAAAACATAATGTTTTAATATATTTTCGTTTACTACGTTTTACGGGCAAATAATGAAACTGGTTTTAATTAATTTGATACTGGCTCAGATGACAGCCTGTAATCTGAGGATATTGGTAAACGTAAATCATGTAAAGTATACCGTAAAATATTTATATACTTACTAGCTTTCAGATTTATATTTAAAACTTTCAGACTTATAATATACGTGTAAGTGGAATAACCATATAAACCAAATTCATTATTGATACAGTAATAACTCATTTTGTAATTTACATTTTTATTCACGATTGTTTCGTATTGTGCACAGTTTTAAAGAATTTAGTGTTAATTATGAGACAGATAAAAATTACCTCATCTATATAATCAGTATTACTGACTGCAAATACAAAATTGTAGTGTATTTACTTATTCTTATTATAAAATTAATAAACATTATTAAGTATTTTTATATCTGCAAAAAGTAAAAATCTATTTTATGTAAAATTACATTTCATGACCACTTAATATCGGCTACAAATATAATAATCGTAGTATCACGTACTACGAACCATGTAGCGCCCTGTATTGCAGGTAAAATTAAATACTTAGAAGACTTTACCTACGACTGTCTTAAAGTCGTCTTATTATCTGACGTAAAATTATAAGCTTTTATTAATTTTCTTGTTGCAAGAGCCAAGAAATAAAGTTGTAGAGACAAGCTTGTAGGTCGAGCGCGCCGATATAATAAAAATGTACGATAATAGTTTAATTATTATGATTGTTTTTGTTATGATTATAGTTCTAAAACAAATGGGTATACAATTCAATGGCATATTTAATTGCTTTTCTTAAATTTGTACTAAATAATCGTCTTCAAAATTATAGTAGACTATTTACCCAACCGCCCGTGATAAAGTATTTGTAATTAAGTTATAGTGTAAAATGAATACGAAATGTTTGTGCTTAACAGACAGCGGGCAGTGTAAAACGCTCATTGCATTTGTCTAGTTTACGTAAAAACTAGCTAGTTAGCAACAGAGTTTACACAAATACAGGGGCTTGTTAACTGTAACTCAACTTGTTAATTTTGTTGCGGTGCGCAGTTACTGTTTGTCACAATTGAAACTCTTGTTTGGTACGTGAACTGTTACGACAAATGCTATACTAACTGGTGCGTGATCGCTCTACAGATATAACTTTTAACTACACGTTTGTCCTTCTATTTAATACTTATATAATTTTAGATTCATTAATAATGTTTGAGCTTGCTCGTTTGTTTTTTTTTTTAGATTCTTTCATATATTAGTATCTAATGCTAAGTCATTGTTGTATTTGTGACATAAATACGTTTATCTGTACTTACCTGATAAAGTTACACAAGTATTTCAGCTTTTTCGAAATAAGAAGATTAATATTTTAAAGAAGCAATTTTGCAGACTAGAAGTTATCTAAAAATACATTTAAATATATTACATGGAACAGGTTTTACAATAAAGTTTTCAAAATTGTCTTACATACAACATAAACATACAAACTTTAATTCTCTCACTCGGTGAAAATTTACACTCACTATACCGGAACAAATATATTATATTACTGAAATACGATTCAAATATGCAGTCGTAAAATTTAGATATTTCTCTAACCGTCCTTTTTGAGTCTCATAAAATTCCCGCAAGCGATATGATTTTTTCCCCTTTCAGAAAACGCGTCTTGTAAATCAGTGAAATGTGAATATCACAAATATAAGCGAATGATATTTAAAAAAATTAATATCATCGAATGGAATGCATTACGTGAAGTATTCATTCAGTATGTTACTGACATTGAAGTATTACATAGTTTTATCTAGTTTTTAAATCAGAGAAAAGTTACAGAGACAAGTTTGATTCTGGCACAAATCCAGTTACAATGATATTTACACAGCGTGCCAGAAATGTGCGACTGCGGAATATCGTACATACTCGTAACATGTACTACATTATAGTGCTGTTGTAAAAATTTATTAATAGGAACGCTTAATGTTTATTACAATTATTTCAGTTAGAATTTGAATATATAATTGCACTCCACATATTGTTAAAATATATAAATCATCTTTAATAATAAACAAATATTAGATAACTAGGTAATGTCTAAAAGAAAAATACCTTATACAATATAAGTAATAGTTAACCAGTCGACTGGGTTTATAAAAGAGCGAGCCATAATTTGCTGTTTGCATAACCGTGAAAAACAAAATGTCACATTACAAACTTGAAAATACAAACTTTATCTGAAACGACTACCGAAACAAAACCAAGCCAAACTTCGTTAACAACAACAAATCTTAACAAAATTGTATTTTACTCTTTCAAAGGATGAAGTTAATTCACAAATCTTTAACAACATGGTGAATGAAGTTGTTTTCTATGAAATCTTAGATATTTTTGTAAAAATAATAAAAACTGATCAAAAGACAAAAGACATTTTTGAAGTGAAAACTTCTTTAGCGGCGCTGAGCACTTTTTTTTGTATGGGTAAAAACTTTCAAACTCGCGTCAGGGTCACGTGATGCTGATCGAAAAAGCGTAAGATCAGCATCACGTGACGTTTATGATAACTGAAGTAAGAAACAAACATTGTATTCTACCTCATAAATGATAGTACTTTTATACTTATAATTAAACACAACGTTAATATTGAAGTTTTCACTTCTGCCGGCACTCCCGGAGTGCTACCTTTTTTTGAAGTGAAAACTTCTTTAGCGGCGATGAGCACTTTTTTTGTATGGGTAAAAACTTTCAAACTCGCGTCAGGGTCACGTGATGCTGATCGAAAAAGCGTAAGATCAGCATCACGTGACGTTTATGATAACTGAAGTAAGAAACAAACATTGTATTCTACCTCATAAATGATAGTACTTTTATACTTATAATTAAACACAACGTTAATATTGAAGTTTTCACTTCTGCCGGCACTCCCGGAGTGCTATTTTTTTTTTAATGTATTACCATTGGTCGGCGTGATTAATATACCCATGCAAAGTTCGTTCTAATACTGTTGCTATGCCACGCCGCAGCCTGGTGGATAGCCAGACAAATAGACATAATATTACTATATTTATTGCATAAGGGATGTCTTGTTAAGACTACGCCCAGCTTAACCAACCCCAAAATATTCCTCATTTAGACAACGTCACCCTAAAAACCGAAATACCGAAATTTCTAACATGAAATCTATTTGAGAAAACAATAGAAACATTTTGAAACAACAAAACAATTTGTTTTGCTACAATACGGTCTGTGTGTTAATCGTGGGGTGGTGGAGTGGACACACCGATTTTTGTAACGGAGGGTGAGTCGGGGGATGGGTCGAGGGTTAAAATTGAAAGTTCTAGGGCACAGACGCAATTAAATAGACTGAGAACCGTTCTATCTGCCGGCCTCGGGAAATGATAAAAACATTATGCAGTATTACAGCTTAGTATGATTTACAGTATTTTAGCTTTGTTTTTTTTAAGTACACAGTTTTATCTCATTTTCCGTTTCGCTCAACTAAGAAGTGCAATTAACTCATAGTTATTAGATTGGAAAGCGAATATTTAATTAAAAAGTCTTAATTTAAAAGTTGCAATCTGTAAACAAATCAAATACAAAACTAGCATTTCACAGAAAGCCGACAACTCAGCTTAATAGAGCGCAATATTTCACTAACTCAGAAATAAACTTGTGTGGAAAAATTTCGAATCAAATTACTAATTGAATGTCACGTCCTACTACCGTTTACATTACTTAATAAATCCAGAAACGAGAGTAGCTAGAAACTCTTTAACTGCGCTTTGACTTTGAAAAGAAAGTCGAGACCTCTAGAGGTTTTCTTTTCAGTGCAAGTCTGGGGTGCTTTTGTGACTACACTTCGGTTTGCTATATGCTGTAAAGGTTGCCCCACTGTCGGAGTATACCCTAAGAAAACGTTTTTCCTTAATAATAAGCCTTTCTTTTTAAATAACTTTTCAAATCCAACCGCATTTACGATAAAAATATGGGTTATTAATGAGATTAATATGCGATATCATCTTTTACGGTATGTTTCCGAATGAATGCGTTTCGCTCTTGTGTGAGTACATTTTATCGTGTCCTTGTTGTATAAACCGTATCTCCGATAGTAAGGCTGTGTGAGTGCGGCACGTGTAACAACTCCCGAACGATTCTGCTCTCCTGGTACTCGCTCTGTGCGCTGTAAACGATCTAGTTTGCGAGAACTTTGAAGCGGAAAATTTATCTGACAGTTAAACGAAGAGTGCACGGTGTATGAAATGCTCCGGTAATAATAATAAGTTGTTATTGCCTCTCAATATCGCGAATATTTTTAGTAAAATTATATTTTTCTTCTTTTCCTTGTTATGGAAATGAGTTTAAAGATCATAGAGATATTTTTGTATCTGCTTTTAGATACCAAACTGCATTCTATTCAATAATCTAATTAGTATAATTTCAAGCATACATCTCAAGGATAATTAAGTAAGAATCTTAGAAATTAATGCATACTGTGATTAAAGCAGATATGTGTATGAATTAAGAATGAAGTAGTAATAACGCTAAATGCATATTTAAACTTGCACGTGGGTGGGCGCGTGTAAGTTAGAGCTGCAATCAAGCCTCTTCACTCATGACCGTGACCGCGGTTACAGCGCGCTACATCGACTATAAACCGACCCAAATGGGGAGACAGTTGCTCTACGGGACTCCTCCACGCTGGGTACATTCGTATTTACCAAGGTTTATATCACTTTATACATTCGTAGCACCGCATGCACGACTAAAGTTTGACGCTATTCAAACCCTTATTACGAAGCCATAAGTCATTAATTCGTATATACGAGTTCACGTCGGAGAATACGAATATAATTGACAAGCTTGATTGGCATTTCGATTGAAGCTTCGATGAGTTGTTGTTTATGAATGTTTACATGCTTACAATTCATTAGAGATTATGAAATGAAACGACACGTTATAGTAGCTAATCATTATTTGAATATGAGACTGGACTGAACATGAACAAGGGTGTAGGAATCATATAAATCATGTAATATAATTAACTCGTTTAAAAAATTGATTTCTTCATACGGTGTTAAACAACCTGAAAAAAGTTCAGTTTGTTACGTAACTTTTGTCCGTACAACATTACAGAAACGACAACAAGTTTAACGCATTCAAACGAGGCTGCGTTTATTCTGCGTAGCAACAGACCATTGATTGGAAACAAAGCTTTAAAGAAACAACTGCAAGACAGTATAAGTTTTTACTTTCATGGTAAAAGAAAATAAACATTTCCCTGACGTAATGTAGCCCTTTTTAAATCGATCGAATTTAAAATGGATTAATAGTGTAATAAAATAAAGATAAAAAATAAAAAAAAAAAAAAAAAAAATCCTTACTTTTATACTTAAATATACTTATCCTAACTAATATTATAAATCCGAAAGTAACTGTCTGTCTGTCTGTCTGTTACCTTTTCACGGCTAAACTACTGAACCGATTGACTTGAAATTTGGTACAGGGGTAGTTTATTGTCCGGGTAAGAACATAGGCTATGTTTTATCCCGAAATTCCTACGGGATCGGGAACTACGCGGGTGAAACCGCGGGGCACAGCTAGTCGTATATAACCCTTCAATATTAAAAAAACATTTGACAATATATTTTAAATACTTTCTACGCGATTAAGCTTTGATGAACGCCTGTGACAAAATCCTCAAATTAATCTACTTACCGACACGGACAGAAACTTATCGCAATTGATAAATTTAATTACAGTTGTGTATGCGTTAATAATAATACTAATTAAGTACTATGACTATTATACGAGTAATCAATTATACTGTAAACAATTATAAGTATTACTTTACCGTATTACCCTTCTATAATCATTGTGGGGTAATAAAAAGGTACGATGTAGCACTCTATCATTAGAGTTAAAAAGGGAAAGGAAACAAATGGTGGCTTAAATTGAATACTTACTTATAAAGGTATTTATAAAGGCGCATTGGAACACAATTATTGTTTACACTCGATCAAATATTGATTAAATTTTATATTATTTTATAGGATGTAGTATAGACATGAGTACTGTATTCGATTCCTGGATCGCTAATGAAATAAACATAGAGAAAAGTTAGGACAGAAGTCCTAAGGTGACTCCCTGATCTGTGGAAATAAAAGTCATTGATAATGTATTAAGTATAAGTACTCGTATAGCCTATAAATTTACTTGATCTATAAAGTACAATATGAACCCTTAAGCATATTAATGTTCGATTCTTAGTGTACCTTCCGTTCAAAATAAACTTTAAGTTTCTCTAGAAACTATTTGAGCTGATTTTTTGAATCGCCGCCAAAGTGGCCGGTTGCGACTTTACATTTACAATACGCCAGTTGAATAAAATATAAGGAAATTCCAACTTTACACAGACAATTACGAGACTGAATATCTTGAGGCAGCGTTTGTTCAAATATTTTTGTTAGGTAATACTAATAAGTGTTATATTCAATTATAGCCAACAAAAATATTAATAACGTAAGTATAAGTAGATATGAATGTAGTACCTGTACAATATTATCGATCCTGTTTTTTTTGTTTCTATCCAAAAAGAAGAAAAAAAAACTTCCTAGGAAACTAGCGACGCGACGTTGCAATAACTCCTAAGGCTACCAAAGCAATAACCATTAGTTAAATTCTTACACTATTAAGGCCTTTTAAAATAAATAAAATTCACAAGTATAAAACCATAAAACACTCGGCAGACATGCAGCAGACAAGTTTTACATTGAGCAAGTGTTTGGTGTAGCGCGATGGCGAACCACCCTTATCATTGATGCGAGTCGTCGACTCTGAGACATGTAAGCCAGCTGTCCGTAAAGTGGACTGACGTGAAGAAAGGAACCGTTCTTCTGTATAATGCAGACTGGGGATTACGGAAGGACAACTGTTTACTGAATTCTCAAAGAAACAACACGCTAAATAAAGGCTAATAAATTACTTTAATATTGGAGGTTCTAAATGATTTGAATAATGGTTTGTGATCGCAGTTTTATCAGAAATTATCTCTGTACCGTGTTTAGTACAGTGGAAATTTAAGGACAATTCCAGCCAAATCCGGACAGTTTAGAACACATGCTACATGTCAGTACTTATGTAAACAATCATGTAAAACAATAACTCGGCAAGAGAATACATACCTATATATTTATAACATAACTATGTATCGAACTATATTCGTATCGTTAGAACGTAGTCTTATAAGACAAAATTCAATATGAATCTAAATTATTAACTGAATCCATAATTCGTTTGTCTCGCAGCAGACGTACGCGACTTATTTGCAACCAAATGAAGTGACCACGGTATGGTCAGCTCAGTGGTAGTAGTTAGTTGTATCATGTCTGAGGCCGTATTCCTACCACGTCCACGATAGTTACATCAATTTGTCGAGATCGACTCGCCGCACACTTCAGTCTACAGGATTTAATGCTATCACCAAGATTTGCATGTCACAAGCCTCCGTACCCGCGGCAATGCTGTGATACGAGTAACGCAGATTGTATTCTGATGCAATATACCTGGATAAATTAATTTACGCACCACATACAGATATGGATTATTGTAATTAGCACGTGTTAATCGACTTATAAATGACTGTTTAATTGAATTTTCTGCTCTTAATGTTTATTATGTTAATGTTGATATTAGATTTGGTGCATATAACATAATATTTTGATTACGATATTAGTTAGAGAGATTTTCACAGCTTCCTACAAATGAAAAGCTATCTAAAATCTATCTTGATAAACTAAAAACCTAGCCCCTTAGCGAGTAGAACTGACAACATGACACTACATTATTATGAGGTACATTAGCGCTACAACCTTTTATGACGCTCCCTTTACATTTTATAAAAGACTTTTACAAAGTTACGAAATTAAATTTAAGCATTTTTTTTTACCTATGCAAAAACATTTTGACTTGCAGCTATTTTCCAAATAATCTATGAGTTCAGATTATCTCGTGAATTATCCAACATATATACTAATTAGTGATTACCTGCTACATACAGATACAGATATGTATTGTCTAACATTGATGATACCAATATTGAAGCTCCAGTCCAAACATAGCGTATGTATTCCATCAATCGTATCGTATACCGTGTCATCAATAGAATGAGTTATCTGGTACAATTTTGACTCCGGGGCGAATTTGTCCGGGGCTTTGTGTGAAGCATCTGCAGAGGGTTAGTCGCATAATTGACCATTTAGCGTGTACCGGGTTACAGGTAACGTAGCCATAGCCTTCAGCGGTACGACGCCAAGCCCGCGCTCGCCCATCAGCCTAGGGGACACATACACATTTGCATAACAAAGAACATCTGTCTGTGCATGCGTTTTGTTTGTGTAACATTGGATTTGTATCCAATCTCGCCGTGGACATTTGAATCTGATCATGAATCAAGTTTAACTCATTTATGGTATGTAGTTTTAGATAGATTGTGTGTAGAATACGTAAATGGTCATTAAAGTTACCAGCTTGGTATACACTTAGTTACTACTCGTTTTCGTTTTTAGACTTTTATATAAGTATATGATTTCTTTGTGTAAAACTTTACAGTTTAGCATACCACCACCACCTTGGGTTCAATATATATTTCAACTAGCTGTGCCCCGCCGTTTCACCCGCGTAGTTCCCGATCCCGTGGGAATCGGGATAAAACTTAGCCTATGTTCTTTCCCGGACCATAAGCTACCCCTGTACCAAATTTCAAGTCAATCGGTTCAGTAGTTTAGCCGTTAAAAGGTAACAGACAGAGTTACTTTCGCATTTATAATATTAGTTAGGATTAGGATTATAAACATAACGGAATCAATCACAAAATCTACCACTAACTAGGACTATTAACAATATCTAGAGTGTTACAAACTACGCACTTTTTCCCATATTTATGTAGTTCAAAGTCCCAATCGGATGAAGATTTGTAAACAGACAAATATTTTTCTTCGGTTCTTGCATATTTGATTTGTACGTCTGCCGCCACAATACAGTAAGTATTATTTAAAAAATTTTGTTTCCGAGCCAAAACGCAAGTCGTAATACAAACCTCGTTCTGTGTAAAACTTACCAAGCTTTGACAGACGGATAGAAAGACAGATATCTGAAAAGTACTAACAAAATTGGATTCTCTTTAACTAATCTTTTATATAATTTTGTTTAACTAAATGATGATAATGATATAGGTACTTAACTCCCACTTGAGCTTCACCATCAAATTGCCAAATATTGGTCAAATCTGTACTTACTTGTATTGTTACCCAATATCAGCCAGGTATGACTGTCGTAACCTAGTCCGTGACGATTGTGCCACAGCCTATACATTTCCCTGCAAGACAAAAGCCTAATTTCCATCATTCCAAACCGTTACCAGTAGTATGTTGCTAATCATTCTCTGACGCGTCAAGTTCATCTTACCAGCGAAGCGTTCGTCGTGGCCTGCCACGTTTGCACCTTATCACAAGCGGCTTCTCGGTGGTAACTCGTGCCCACGATTCATCCGGCATACGGTAGACGTGACCAGCTTGAACCATTTTCAATTTTGTAATATTATTATGGAAAGAATATTTTCCTTAACTAAAATGTACTTTACTTACAATACAAAAAATATTATCTATCTTTCATTAACTTCATCATCTTCAGCTTATCTTATATTATGTCTTCTCCGAAAGGCTCGAGCCTACCCTTTATGAGGGCGATAAGGCCTTAGTCGTTCAATAACTTATATTTTCTATAAGTACTTACATTTCATAGAAAAATACAAAGCTTACTCTTACGCTTACTTTCTCGGTCTGGGTGTATGTGTGAATGAGTGTGTGCGTAGTTTCTGATACCCTAGATACAAGTCACGAACTTAGTTAGGGGTCAGTTACTACGAGTATTATGAGATGATGTAGTGAATGATTATTTTATGTTATGTATTCTGTGTAAAGGAGTGAAACTTAAAGCGTATAAAGTGCCAAGTGCCATATCAGCAGAAGTCAATGTAAGTGAGTTTCAATAGTATCGCCTAACGTGCCTTCACTACAAAACCCGAAGACCACTCGATCAAATATTGTCTTATCTCTAATAGAAATCTTGGACACTTTAAAGGTTTTTTTTCCTTCCCCAGTTTCATATTACTGTAAGTACAAATAATACCGTAGTAAAACTGTAAGTAGTTGTAATATGCAATTGGTCTAACAGGATAATAAGGAGTAATAAGTAATCTCAAAAATATAGCACCATTAAGATTTCCGTGTCAGTTCTTGGGCATTTTTATTAGTTGTAAGTGTTTATCTACATACTTACAAATTCCTCAATCTGCAAATGTCTTGTGCTATGCGACTCTCCATCTCGTACTTAGTCTTTTTTTATTATATTTCCTTCAAATCTGCATTTTTATTCCCAAACTAGCTGTGCCCCGCGGTTTCACCCGCGTAGTTTCAGATCCCGTGGGAATTTCGGGATAAAACGTAGTAGCCTATGTTCTTTCCCGGACCATAAGCTACCCCTGTACCAAATTTCAAGTCAATCGGTTCAGTAGTTTAGCCGTGAAAAGGTAACAGACAGACAAACAGACAGACAGAGTTACTTTCGCATTTATAAAATTAGTTAGGATTACGATAATATTTATTAATTTTATTATGTGAATAATTATTTCCAAAATCTGATTTTTAAATGTGAATAAAATATTTTCATTTCCAATTGTGTAATGAAGTACAGCGTATGTATTGTCAATTAACACCGTGCACTGACTGCGTAATGATAAGTTGACATTCTCTTCACGAATATAACAAATAACTACTGTATACTATACATACAAGTAGTACAGTAGTGAAAGTATATTGATTGTATAATTTGTATATGTGTAAGTCGATTCGGAACTTAATCATTGAATTGTAAACATTTAAAATAAGTTATATTTGCTACTTGTTTGACCCACTTATGTAATATTCATTTAAATATCTTCTAACTTTTAGTCACGTAGCCTTTTCTTTTCTTTCCAATCATTTTTTGTTAAGCCGAGAAAAGTGAAGTGGGCTACATTATCTATAAGTTTTAGTTCTAATATTTTTTGTATTATGTTTTATAATGTAGCTGTTATCTTTTCCATAATAAATAAAATCAAAATAAAATAATCATTTAACAAGAATAAGCTCTCATATATTTCAACAGCCCGATTTTTTTTCCATATGGAAACTTGTGGTACCGTTAAAAGAGCTATAAACGTGAAAACGAATATCATTTTGCAAAAATCTGCCCCCAAATTTTCCTCTCATTCCGGTATAGGCTGGGACACTGGTATTCATGAAATATGCTTCTAAATACTTAAAGTTATAGTTGTTATCAACCTGGCTACAATCAATGGATAGCTTTATGTGGATTATGTTTTAAGTTTCAGGATTCAGACGCACACAATAGGTAAATAAAAAATCTAGTAGGATTGTAACCGCGAAACATTCATACGTATGACTGTCTCTTTGTTTATATGACTGCGTAGCAATAAATTAATTTACGCGGAAAAATCGTGGCACCTTTTGTGGCTGAACAAAAAACATTCCAAAAATTACCAACATAATACCGGATATGGCGCGACGAGAGATAATAAACGGTGATGAAAGCCGGGTGTCATACAATTTAAATAAACAATATCTTATAGTCAATAAAATGAAAGTACACTTTACAATTCATAAAAATGAGCTGTGTATTCGCTGTCAAATTACAATGGGTTATATTTTGTAACAATGGGACAAATTGACCGGTGCACGCCCGCGCCCGCCCGCCGAAACAATGCCACAATCATGAATCCAGTTTGTCAGTGCACAACACACCTGAAAACAATTGTATTAACTGAAATCAAAGATGGATTAGACATATTTATATTTAGGAATGAATTGATTGCTGTTTGTATTTATTTTCAATACAAAAGTATTGTGTGTTTGGTTTTTATTATCGGTTTAATTAACGCTGGTGATTGTACTAAGGAAATAGACTCTTTAGCTTCAAAATGATGATCGAACCGTTGCATGTTACTAATCAGTAATCCAGTTTCCTTTTAACATAAAAACTCACTAAATAAATAAGTAGATTCTTATATTGTCCTTATCACATTCTTAGACATGCTTTAATGGATGACAAATAATAAGTACCTATTTCAACTTAAACCAATTGAAATTCTACGTAATATCGATCATAAAAAACCTAATCATATGATTAATAACAGATTAGTACCTATTATTTATTTGCTTCATAACATGATAAAGCCCGCGAGACGCCCTTTCATTAGTAGATGAAGTCGCGACTCGTATCTCAATTTAACACCATCTCAGATGTGGTTTAATTTTCTAATTGAGTTGGCATTAATAACTTATTTTTATTAGATTATGTTTTTTCTTACAGTGTTTCTACATCTGTTTTATAATCTGTTTATGTGTTTGTAAAGATATAGTTTTATCTCACCTCACATATAAGTCAATAAGTTTTATTAGGCAATGCTCTAAGATTAGGTTAATCGAAACTAAATAAAAGTGTTATAGGTACTTACAATGAAATAAACACGAAAATTATATCTTATGTATTTTGTTTCATGTCTACATGACAGGTGAAAAACTTAAGCAACAAAAGTTTGATACATTTCATGGAACTTTTAGTTACTTATTGCACCGTATTGTTGTATATGTCAGTTCATTGATACCTTTTGTATGTAATAAAGAAAATGCTCTTTAACTTAGCACCGGACCACGTATAGAGCACATAGACTCTCCTTTTGTTTGTACTCTTTTGTTTTCATGACACTGATTTTTCTTTAAATATTTTCTTAACTTTTATTACCTTACTCGTAACTAGTTTATCAAAACATAAAGACTTACTTATCTATAAATTACTTAATCAATAAATTGTAACTTAAAATTTATCCGCAGTCCACTTTTATCAGTGTTTTCAAGCTAATGAATTAAGTACTCATAAAACTTTTCTTCTTTTCAGATAAGCGACGTGGAAAACTTCCCCGCAAACGTACGAAGTGAATTATTATACACAACTGCTCACATTCACACACTTGCTAAACACTATCAACCAGATTTCGTTAACTTAACAATACTGAATCATACTGAAGCACACAAAACTACTTTTCATTCAAACTACGCGGAAACATAGCAAACAAACACCGCCGACTTCAAGTCAAACGCGGACATTACGTCACTGAAAGGAAACTCAGACACGTAAGCTGACTTACACACACCGACAACCCCACAACCACATTCGAACATCACACGCGTATCCCACCCTCCCCAGTCCGTACAAAACATTAAATCGCACACAAATTTGATTCTATACTGGTGTGGGTAGCCGAGAGCTCTTCGGTCGAAATGCTCTCCTAGTATTCGATGTAACGAAGAGGTGGCGTGATTGAGACAAGTGCCACTTATCTATGTTACGTAAACGCAAACCACACGCACACACACCCACAAACTAATTCATGACCCTTGAGTAAGTACTTTGCAAATTCACAGGGTAATTAGCCGCATACCAAATTATTAAACGTGCAGGCCGGGTAAATCGGTACTGATTGGTTGATACGTTGAAGAGGAACGGATGAATTTAACCACTAAAGGTTAGTATTTTGTCACGACATAACAATTCGAACTAATCATATTATATTGCATGTAAGCGAGTGATTAGCAAAACATCGCTATGGAACATTGAAGGTGCACACTTTATTTTTCCATAACTTTTGAAATAAACTAGTAATTTGTTCATTTCCTTTTTTAAATTACAACGTTAAAGATAGATAAATATTATTAATAATACCTATTGGTAGGTTTAGCATATCCGATCCGGTGTAATAGGTACCAGTTTTATGGTAGAAAGCAAAATTAACATTTCAAAAATAGACTCGTTCGGCCTGTCATTATTTTCGAATATATATTTTTATACGAGTATAGATGACTTTCTTGTAAGGTTGTTAAAATAAAGCATGACCTATAGATTTTTTCCCGTTTCTAACAACATAAAGTACCACGTAAGTGAACAGTTGTCAATGGTCGATATCTAATGTAAAATTCATTAGATTCAAAGAGTTACACGTGTATGAAAGATAGTAACTGTAAATTTAATACAAAATATAAATTCATTTCTATAAAACTATAATTAGATGAGCGAGGGAAACATTTCAAGCCCCTTAATTACAATGCAAACGTAATTTTCATCATTCTTTAGCTCTTTTATTACAATTTCAATTCAAGTTACAAGAATTTATTGTCTGGCCAAAAATATGACAGCCGAAAAGAAAGGTTTAAGGCAGCTAACTCAGAAACGATTTGGGATATTGCCAAAAATTGGCATGTATACATTAAATTTAAAGTTTTCGTATTACATACTAATTTAATTACTTAATACCTAGCAAATTGTTGTATATAGACATGGTAAAAAAAAACTTACATCTCTAAGTTATAGATAGATTTAATGTCATCATCAAATATCAAAAGATTTAAGATGAGGAAAAGACTTTCTTAAAAAAGTAAATAAGTAATTATAAAAAGTATTTGCTTTACATATAGGGCACAAAGTTATTGAACTATTACGTCTCTCCCTATTTATAATTCGTATCAGAATGTATTATTGGGTGTTTCTAAAATAGTACCCTTTTATTTCTAGATCCGAGCGGACGATACCCCGGTGTATGATAGAACTACAGATAGCCGCTAGATATCTGTACCTATAACAAAAGTGACCTTTACACGGGCCGATCGTGGCTCAATATTTAGTAGATAATAGGCAGTAGAGCAAAGTAGAGCAAACAGTTACTCAAATGAAAATGGTTTGGTTATACTTACTTTCATATTCTTCATGTTACAAGAAACATTTTATGTAAAAAATAACGTTTAGTAAAAATGTTGTAAGTCTAATATGACTAAACTGTAATACATTTGTATGTAGAGTTCATGAAATTCTATTTAAATTGCCTAAGTACGCGTAATATGTATGACGTTACATAATATCTATATTAGTTATTGTTTTAAGGTGGCCATTGACGAGTCAGTTGAACTGGCGTCCATCCAAAAATTTTCGTCATTAACCAGAGCGATTCCAGATTCCAGTTGGGAAATCTAGTTGGTTTAAAACTTTTGGAGTGACGTCGCAGTTTTATGTCTGGACTGATCATTTCAACTGACTAGTCAATGGGCAATGACCACCTTAAGACCATCCAATTTCAGAAAAATAGAGCACTCAAACTAATAATTAAACTTTTGAAACATAAGAACCTAAGTATTACAAGGTTCGCATTAAAAGAAAAACTAAGAAAAATAGAATAAATAAAACCTACGATAAAACCTTTGATTTAACGTGAATAAATAGATCGTTTCTAACCAGCAGGCTGTAAGTGGACTTTACAAGATTATATACGCTCGAGTGAGCGCCACACTTCAGAGAGCGATTAGCTCATCAACTTGACGCGATACATTGATTTTACACATCCATATCTCTACTATGTATACAATACACAATAGCAAATGTACTACAGATGATTGATTATGTAATCAGTAGATTAAAAAAATACTTTACGTCATATTAATATTGGAACTTTTAATGAATAAAAAACATATTATGCTATGCATACTAAATCATGAGCAATGTATTGTAGAGATAAAGTAAGCTGTTGTACACAAATTCTGTCAATAGGCCATACTGGATATGATGAAAGCCGATAGATATCCACACACATCGCTAATTCGTGTTACTGCATCTATTTTGAATAATCGCTCAAATGCCGCAGGATATTTGGACAATGCCCATTCAACTAAAAGTTTCTCTCAGATCCACTTGCATAATGTCTACTAATATACACAACACGTAACATATAGCTGTGGACGTAATAAGGATGAAAATATGGGGCATTCCGAATGGGCAATTTGTAAGCTGTACCTAACATTAGAGTGTCATCAGTCTGTTTTAAGGGCAGTCTCCTAATGGAGTTACTAATGTCAATACTATTATGAAACTTTTGCAAATATTTATTTAAAAAATACTTTCCTAGTAAACTTTGTAACGTGTCAACTTTGATTGGTAATTAATTTCTTATGATAATTCTCAGAACCTGGGTTACTAACAATGACAAGTATGTATGTACGTACTCGTTCTAATAATTTTCAGGAACGATATGGTTTCCTCATATCAAGATTAAATTATCATTTAAAATTTTTCAAAAACACTGATAATAACAAAATGGGTGATAAGTAATTTAAGAATGCTTAATTTATTTGCCCATCTCAGCATTTGTCTTAAACATCCCTGTGTTGTTAAATTAATGATGAACAGACCATGGGTACCCATATTGTTTTTAAACTCGTATTATTACACGTATCCCGTCCCTCATTTTCCGCTTACGTCTAAGCAAATGTAATAAAGTTTGAATATTAAGTACCTACCTACCAACTACAAATGAGCAAGCAAATTGACTCAAAGGAATTTTCTTTAAATTATGCAAGTGTAATTTTATTTACATGAGCAAATGATCAATTTGGTTTTTATTAAAAAGTGGATGAATTGATAGATACATTATCGTTCGGAATTTAACAAATAGCAAAATGAATAGAAACTTTTAAAAAATAACTGAATTAAATAACCTTATTTTTGTTTAAACAAAGAACCTTCTAAAACATCGTATAATTTACTACAAAAAAATACTGCGCTCAAATAGATAAAAAATAAAAACTAATTACAAAGTTGATATTTAACATAGATATTAGGTAGACACGTGCATCTTCAATGTTCTTTTTTATACGCAATAAACTATATTATCTCGTTTATATTTTAACATAATTTTATGTTACAGAACAGTGGAAGAAAATGCTTTGCGAATATTTTTTAAACGAAGTTACACTGAACATTATTTCCAATTCCACTTGACCTCACTCTACCATACATATTATAAGTCATAACTCTTAACTTTGTTTGTTTTTACTTAGGTTTTCATATCATCATTATCATCATTTGTCTACCTCAGTCCACTGCTGGACATAGGCCTCTCCCAATTCACGCTACCGAGCCCTTCGGCTCTTCTTCGGCAAAGCCTTTCATATAACACATATTTAATTAAAGATAAATGGAATTCATCCAAATAAATTATACGTTTTTCCCTAAAAACTAAACCATATAAACTGTCTTTATAACACACCCTTCTTTTATTGCCAATTTTCCAATACTCTACATAGCAACTGACCCATATCTAAGTTTATTACCTGTATCTATCGGTTCAGTAATTACACAAGTACGCATATACTCATTCTCAATAGGTGGATTAAATTAATATTAAATTTTGTCTAGCTCTTTCGTGCTTCAGAAAGCACCCTAAGTCATCGGTCTCAGATGTAGTACTTATGTCATCTATGGTCATCGGGTGTTAAACCCTTCAAAGATCAAGTCGTATTGCCTTCATGATATTTGACTTGTGATGTGATGATAATTGACGTTTGATTTAACTAAAAACTGATTAAGAACGGCATTTAAGGTTGAAGAACTCTGTATTAGTGGTATGGTCTGGCATTAAAATTGGCCAATCAAACGTTAGAGAAAGTAAGAATTATAAGTAACTAAGCATCAGACACTACATTTTTTTATTAGTCTCTACATAAACTTCTGATTAACTTACACCGATATTAATAAAAAAGGGTGACGTAGATAAAGTTAATCCACGTTATCTCTCGTTCACTGACTAGAAAATATTCACATGAACGAGAAAGAAAGAGAAAACAGAGATTTAGTCTAATGTAAAGAATATCATTTGTTGCTATTTATTAAGAGAAAAAGAGTTTTCCTTTTAGTTCGATCTGAAATCAGTTGAAAATAATAAGTTCGAGGAAACCTTTCTGCAGCAGAAACTCCAACCTTCAATGCATATAACAGACTGAATTGTTATCTAAATATTACACTATTTTAATTAGAAACTTACTACACATATTATTACGACTACAAGGTACTCTCTGGCTTCCCTAAACTTTTCAGGGTAATTAATTTGTTAGCTATTAAGTAATAGCCAGTTTTTAAGAGTATATAAATTTTTATTGATTTTATATCAATCTTTTTCTATTGAACCTTTGTTCCAGTTCTAATTTTGGTCGGTTTATAGTTTTTAGGCGGTTTTATATCAATCCTACTAATATTATAAAGGCGAAAGATTGTATGTATGGATGTTTGTTACTCTTTCACGCAAAAACTACTGAATGGATTTTAATGAAACTTTACAATAATATTGCTTATACATCAGAATAACACATAGGATACTTTTTATCCCAAAATTCCCACGGGAACGGGAAAACGCGGGTGAAGCCGCGGGGCGCTGCTAGTTAGGTATATAAAAAGAAATTTCAAAAAACCCAAGTCGTGTTTTGAAAATAGAAAACATGCATTGCTCAACTTGGGACTCCGCCACGGCTTAGGAAGCAAGTGCCCGGGCCTCTAACTGAACCACTCGAGGCCATAATTATATTTTATTACTAATAGTTATCATATTTTCTAGAGATCAATCAGTGCTTACAATGTATTCCAAATTTATAACTGTACTTTGTTATATGTTTAAGCAAGTGAGACTGTTCTTATCTATAACTTGTCATCTAGAGGTACAACTACCTAATTTTATTAGTAGTCAAGGACCTAATCTGTTGTACCCGTTATGATAATTTCCAAAACTTTTGGACTGGTTTTAATGATGTCTTTAATGTTAATTAAATGACAATTTATATATCTAGATCCAAATAGAAAGTAGTGTATTTTTGAATAGATTTTAGAAATCTAGAAACATAGGTCACATCTACTTAGTATATTCACTTTTTTACGACCACTGCCTACTCCAAAAATATTTATTTTTATTATTATATTTACATACTTTATACTACGAAAGTTGACACACCTCTTACCAGTCATTATCATAATGATCGTATATTCTTACACCTATATTTGTAAAATGAGATAAGTCCTCAAAAACCATTCAGGACTGCTTAAAGGGCATGTAAATGAACACTAGTAAATATAACATAACAGTAGCATTCACTACATCATCTCATTATATTAACTGACCCCTAACTAAGCTTGGACCTTGTATCTATAGAGTATCAGAAACTACGCACACACTCATTCACACACACCCAGACCAGAATATAATTACTTATACTGAGAAACTTATAGATAAATCTAGTAAACAAATTAGGAAATTAGACCTTTTAGTAACTAACCTATACCTCTCGATGTAAAGAAAGGAACACGATACACAAACACACTGATTACCAAAACCGCAGCGCGAATTGAGTTTCTTCGAAAACCTCCAGCTGATGAACGTGAAGTTACGACGACGCGACGATGAGAAATTCGAAGACTACCAGTACAAGCAAGGATTTAAGAAATATGAAGCTCACCTCTACAATCAAAAATATCCCGCTGTGCGCATTTTTCTGTTGCGAATTTAGATTAATATCCTGTAATATGGACTGGTAAGTTTCTAGTGTAATTATTAAGATTTTAAGTCCCCGATTAATTACATGCAAAGAAAGAAATTCTAATTTCCATCAAACATGCCATTGAGAATGTTTTTCGGAATGATAAGTAACAAGAAGTAAAAAAACTGAACGTTTTAAACGGACACAATTATTTTGTAGCAAGTAATTAAACTTAAAAATAATAAGGAAATCAAACTACCTAGGTATTACAGTTTTTCTGAAGCAATAATGCCTACGTATGTACCTATCTAGTATCTACCTATGTACATATATTTGCAAAACCTAATGACCGCCTCTATACATAGCGCATCAAACCGGTTTAACTAGTACAAACTAGATTCCCTAATTCTAAGATAATATTACCTTCAAGCTAGTGCTACTGGCCTTCAGACTATATTGGCCGCGATAAAAAATGTGTCGCGTTATTTAGCCGGCTCATTGTAGGCAAGTACCTACCACGTGCTCGAAATGACGAGCACAAGTCGGTGTTATTTGCCGCATAATTTACATAGAGATAGATCACAGTCCCCTGGGCCGCGCACCCGTTGAATTTCTATTGTTTAGATTGGAAAACTAAGTGCGCCACTGGTCGACTTTCCACTCACGTCATTATTAGATTGCAGGTAGATGTCGTGACTCGGAAAGAGTACCATAACTTTGGTTGTGTTGTTCAGTTGTTAAACTTGGATTTGATTACGCATGTTCACAGAATACAACATCATTAGCTGTTTAGAATGTCTATTTTACTTCAATCGGTCTTTTAAAAGAATATGTTCAAATTGGAACGTATAGGGTACGCAATTTCTATTCGATTATACGCGTTGAGCGGAGTTGATATCGATGGGGCTGAGAACGAATCGATTACCTAATGGCGTTGTGTGACCACCCGGCCCCGTAGAGATTGACTCATTTGCACTGCATTACATTACCGAGTGACACGAACAGCCACTCTCATCATCGCGGTAATGAACAGATTGTTCACAACTCTCACAGAAAATTCCGATTTCAATTGCTTTCAATTAAAACGATATTTAAATAGAATTGACCGGGTTTTATGCATGCCTCTATAATATTATATTACTTGATAAAACAACAAGTTAAATAGAGTGGAATATTATGCTAATACGTAACCTGTCAAATCGAATTTGATTTTCTTCAGTTTCCACTCCACATCACTTACACCCACACTTGACTGTGTGTTCATCTCAATATTGTGTCCAATGTCAAACCAAGCTCATCTTAATATTACCCAATGCCCACTGTAACATTCCTTGGAGACAAAGAGGCAGCACTTGAGACAAATGACTACAGTAGTTGCCATATCTCAATCAAAGGTGTACTTAACTCGTCCTAGTAATCAGATGCTTGCTAGTCTGTGACCTAAATGATCAGATCCTCTCGTTACCGATACCCTACTCAGCGGCTTTGATGTTTAAATTCTAAAGATATTTGTGATAATGTGGCCAAATTAGTATTACTTTATAAATTGTTATTAAAGTAATCTTTATTGCAAATCTCAACATGTATGTAAGTATATTCAATTTGTTATCAAGCATTTTGGATTGTAAGTATTGTAGTAAACAGTAGCATTGTAAATCAAGTCTTATAATGTACTCATACCATACCATACCATCCATATACCAATATATCCATACCAATATCTGTTAGTTACTAAGCGTAAAAGTGTAGAGTCGCGTCCTGTAGGTAATGAATGCATGACGTAGATGTCTAGACAAATATAGATCTTATTGGAGGCGTAATTGATTTCAACGAACATGTAGACTGATAGAAAAAAATATAAGTACTTACTTACTTAATTCTAATTAATACCTATGTAGGGTACCTCCTTAAATCATTTACTACATCATCTTATTATACCTAGTAACTGACCTCTAACTAAGTTTGTAACTTGTATTTAGGTATCAGAAACTACGCCCCCACTCATTCACACACACACATAAACATTTGTGGTTCACTCAAATATTCACCCCACACAGGAATCGAACCCGCAACCTTACGGATGGCAGCCCGGCATGGCGACCACTCCGCCATCGAGAACGTCAAAATTAACACACATTATTAAATAAATAATACTACATAAGTATTTTATGATCCGTGGTTATAGGTAGGTAACATTTTATTAAGAAAGTCCTACATAGAAAACTAAATAGGTAAGTACCTATTTAGGTAGCTAGGGTTATAAATAATTAGGTAAGTACTTATAGGTGCTCGTCGATACTTAAAATCGTTTCTATTTTTAATTTCTCTAAAGTTTCAAACTCACTACCGAGGTACCTATAGGTAGGTACTACCGTTAGGTTGGTAGGTATGCGTCAGAGTTGATTTCTGCATGATTACCTAGGTACCTATGTAGCTCCATTTAGTAGGTAGGTAAACCTATAGTACTACCTATCTATAGGTTTTATTACTGTAATTGCCTACCTATAAGTAAAGGTACTTACCTACTTAGGATATAGGTAGGTAAGATAGGTTACCTGTACCATAGCACAATATAATAATGAGTACTAGCGTACCTATACTAAACCTGCCATTGTACATGTAGGTAGGTACCTAATTATAAATTCGCATCTTACATTTTAGGCCTTACATCATAGACAAACTAGTACCTACCTTGTATTCGTCATCAAACAAAATAAGGTCGTTGTACTTTTGATTGAAATCTATTGCAATTTAAAACTCGTAGCGCCATCTGTACCAATTGGTTAAAACTAAAACTTAGAAAGTACGAGTTAAACCTAGGTGCTGGTAGGTGGCGCTAGTAGTTCGGATATATGTACAAATTGTACAATGCAATGCAACCAAACCAAAACATGTGCGAATTTTAGAGATAGGTAATAATGTCAAGGCCACTAATGATCTTAAATACATAAGCGATAAAGCATTATAGTTTAAAAAAGGGTATTTTATTTAGTATATATTTAAATGAAGTGGTATAATCCAAATTGATCTTATCTCAGTCAAGGTAATATTTCGTTAATTGTTGCTTCCGCATCCTAACCTCTGAAAACTTTAACCATTGGCAAATAAATACCAGCTTTTTCCTTATTTTTTAGTTATTTGTGAATGTAAACTAATAAACATTAGTTAGTTAACTTCAAAAATACTTATTTCATAAATATTTTGTTTTAAATAATGAATAATATTGTAATAATTTGCAAAAAACTAATTCGCGAAACTTAAATTTCGCGCGCCAATGTGAGAAACGCATGAAGTTCGCGTTGCGAATCTGGCCGATTGATGTGAAAGATATTCCGAAGGCCGTGAGTGAACACGGAAATCGAGATGTGTGTGTGGTCAAAAAGACAGTGCAAGGTAGGGGTCGGGTGGCGTTTGTGATGGCAAAAAATTTGCAAATGGTGAGTTAGGAAATATTGAATTGTTGTGCCTTCAAATCGATTCTCTCTTGTGTCAGTGATTAAATAGTGTTTTAATATTATCATATTTAGTGTTTAATGTTGATAAAATTCTCAGATTCTGTGATACGGATCGGCAAATGGCGCTACGAATAGCCAAAGTTGTCACTACTACGCGTTTTGTAAACCTTTTCATCCATATTTTGGTAAAATCAAGGATTTACTTGTGATTTGTGATATCTATCGAGCAGTGGTGCATTAAATTTCTTTCAATAAAACGCGTGTGGACTTAGCAACTGGGACATCCAGCTTGGCGATTATAACGGTGTCAGCATGTTGCGATTTTTTTGGCCAGCGGTACTACTTTTTTAAACTCGTTTATAGAGGCGGCTAGAGGTTTCCGCGTCCCGTAGGGTCGGTGGCCCCGCGGTCCGTCTTCAGGAGTTAAATTACATAATGTATAGGTGTTGTTTAGAGCATGCAACAAGTAGATATGTGTCGGCGGGCTAACTGTCAATGTGGAGTACAGTAAGCTCGCTGCCCGCGGCCCCCATTAATTCGAGCGGCTGATGTCACTTATCTCTCCGCTCTCCTATCTAGGCCCTATGGCCGCCAATTTTTTGCAACTGTATAGTATCTCAATGTAGAATTGATAACCGGCGCACGTCTCTAATTACCACTTGTTTAAATAAGACGTGCAAATTAAGGTTTGTCTCAGAAAGTGACCACGATTTTAAATATTATCAGTTTTTTATATGTTTAAGTCAGTATAAATGTTTCAACGAATGGTGTGAACTATTCCATTAAGTGTGAATTATTTTCAGCACGGTCACTGACATTGGCACCTACAATGGACCAGCAATTCTGCTTACGCTGGAACAATCACCCAACCAATTTGACTGATGTCCTCGCAAGTCTGCTACAGAGAGAAGCCCTTTGCGATGTCACACTTGCCTGCGATGGAGAGACTGTCAAGGTATCAAATACATTTATCTAAATATCCCTTATCATTATTAGATAAGGCTCAGTCTCATCTTTAAAAATTCTGTATAAATAAACCGCAGATTGTTGAGAAAATTAATGTAATAAAGTAAATGTTCCTGATTATAGCCAAATTTAAATTCCCTATCCAGTATTAAAATACTAATCATACAGATACCATTGGCTCATTCAATATTTTGCACTAAATTTATCATTGATCATAAATATTAGGTAAATTTTTTCATTGTTATTATTTAACTCTCATTATAAAGTTATGTCACAAGTAGGAAGTGTATGTAAATATTGACATTCAGATGGTGCATGTGAGTACAACTGTTTATTGTTATGCCACAACAAAATGCATTAAATAGTAAACAAACATGAGTAATACAATTACATAAATTGTGTTTATCAATGATAAAGTAATAAATGAATTAATGCATTTCAAAATTAATTTATTTACAACAATTCCTTCAAAATGTCTCTTTTTAATGTACCATTTCTCTTTTCATTACTATTACTAAATTTTATTTCAAACTACATTGCAAGAGATTATGTTTTCTGAATCTTGCAACGATGAAGTATTGATAATAGGAGAAGCGTAATTCTTTACACAATGCTGCTAAATTACTCTCTTCTGTTGTAATGCATAAATAGGTATTAGAATTTGAAATTGATCAGATAAGAAAAAAATTGAGATAAGCAGTTTGTACAACATTTAACAAGATTTTATGAATGAAACTGTGTTTGTATTGTAATTTTATATTTTAGAACAGGTTTAAAAACTTTTTCAATACTACTGTGGAATAATCATTTAAATGTCAAAAAGATTTCAATCTTATTTTTGTAAATTAAAATGTTCCATGCAATCGCTGGTTCTTCTAGAATACAATCATAAATAATTCTTCAACATTGGTAAATTACAATTTAGTATTAGTGGTGTTATGTGAACAACTATAATATTGTTATTCTAATTAGGTTTATGCTGTTTTTTTTTTTAATTGTGTCTATATTTCACTCAAAATATCTTTTGTAAAATCTTAAAGTGGACTATTCACAAAATATTCACATAGCTAACACAAACCAAGGATTTTATCAAAATGTAGATTTTACATTGCATTTAAAATTGTACCTTAGATTAGGCCATCAATTCAAGGCCAACTTCATTCGGGCATTTGAATTAGTATTATTTTATCAAGGCCAAAGTTTACCTAAATTGTTTTTTTTACTGTTTTAAATAAAGTACCTACTTATTTTTTGTAATACCTTAAATTTGGTACCTGAATTAATATTACAGTTGGTTGATATGTAAAACAATGTAAACTATCTATACATTAGGTACCTACCTAACAATTTACATTTTGTCGTATATTTAAAAAGTTCCGTATTTTTTTTAATTATTACCTACCTATGTACATAATAATTAAAAAATAAAGTTAAAACAGAAACCTACAAATGTTAAAATATATAAAATTATGATAATTAAATAAGATCACCGTTCGAAATCTAATTTATTGCCCACGTTTATATACAGCTAATTAAGTACAAAACCTCGCAAATTACTGGTTTTAACATAATTTAAAGGTTTCTCCACATAACTAAAAAAATATATTAGATTTTACTGTCTTAATTTATTACCCTATTCGTAATAAAGAAGATAAACGAATATAAAAACGCGGGAAATATAACATACTACTACAAATTCAAGGGGAATCGGCAAATATTTGCGATCATACCTAGATTCCGGTAAATCTAAGGTCAATAACACGTTGACCAGCTACTTCTCTTATATGCCATTTAAATTCAACAATTAACTATGAAAGCTAAAACTTTATGCTAATAAAATGCAATTTGTTTTGTAGGTTGAAAGGAGTCTGCAGAAGACTGCATATATTTTTTACTTTCTAATTTTTTATTACTGTTGTTAAGCGGGTTTTAGGGTCTAGAATTAGACAGCTACTATAATGTATTATGTCTGGTCAGATAGCTGTATTTATTTCGTACGTATTCACACAAAAAATGTACCTAGCATTGCTTAAACCTTGATGTACACTAGGTACACTTTGAATTTATACAGCTAATGCTAAATAGTGTCGCGATAAAAAGATTACACGATTCTAGGTACCATTTTGCGACACATTTATACTTCATACCTACCTACATACAATTCTTAAAATAAATCCCAGTACATAAGACTTTGCAGTTTTTACATTTTTAAATGGATGTTATATAATGTAACTAAAGGTGTACTGTAAATAAAACTATGCATTGTTAGGAAATGCGCTCGCGCATCCATAATGGCAATTGAGATATTTACTACAGTTATCTTAAGTGGATGCGTTTTTATCTTTAATGTAATAGGGAAGTAGTATCAGAGTTATTAATATTTGATCAGTATTATCCTATTGTTAAATACACCTCATGATTATTTTATGAAACCAAAAAGCTATCCAAAAAAATATTTCCAAAAATAGATCAAAGGTTTATACGCTACGCTAGGCAAACAAGTATCTAAGTGAAAGTTACCATCTTTACCTAAAGCTCTGTGAAATGAAAGTCGAGAGTTATATAAATTGCTTTTAAAATATGGATTTAGTGGGCTTATATCACGCTTAATATCTTATTTATTGTTATCAATGGTATAATTAGAAAACTTGTATTTCATCTATTCGAAATTTACGTGCTACGCTCTTATTTGATCTAATTTAACTAGATCGTTATTCACTAAGAACTTGACCGAGGCCATAAATCGATGTGTAACGGAAAATGCAGGTTTTCAAACTGTTAATTCTTGAGATTACTTACCTTCGATAGACGCGCGTTTGTTAACACGGTACCTACCTATTCTATCACAGTGAACGCGGGTTTTGCTACATAACTTGTAAATTATGAGCGTTTTTGTTAACTTATGTTTATTAGTTGTTTTATTTTATAATTAAAATAACTGACAGAAGAAAATAAATACGAAACGAATAGGACATTTCAAGAATTTTATTTATACTAAGCGACTCGGGCGCATATTTCGACAAGATATGAAAGATTTTATGTTAATTAATTAACGGACAATGACCTGATATATTAATAAAAAAAGTAATTTAAATATAGCTCTAGTAGCTACTTAGGAAATAATTTATTAGGTACTGGAGTACCTAATAAATTATTTCCTAAGTAAAAGAAAACAGAAAACGTTTTGAAGTACCTAATTAGGTACTGGAACCTAATTACTTCAAGACGTTTTCTGTCGTTCTAAATGAGATCTAATTATTTATACAAAACATTTAACGCTTTTTAAAAATATTAGTAATCTGTCTACGAAATTATAATGATAATAGACCTGCACTGTAAGGCAATTCTTTTTAGGTACTTACAATGTAAGAATAGTGGAGACCTTCACAAAAATTGCATTGAAAGTGTTTGTCATGTGTTTCTGTATAATCGATGCACATTACGTGTGACCATTTGTAAATCTAATCTTATTTTGTAAGAATCGAAAAACATTTACGTTTTGCTTTGGATAAATACATTATTTATAGGAAATATGTAACAAGACACGTTTTACATGCGAACCCCAACTCGGTAGATACAAATTAGAATAATACCCGCCAATCGTATTAAATATCGAACAACAAATGTCTCTGGTCTTGCGCATCTATTAGATTGATTTCGTCGACTCCCCAATCTTTTTGTTTGACATATTTTTTGCGACCCACATTTAGTGTCACAAACATAAATCTAGGCACTCAATTCTATCGATCCATTTAGTTCTATTGCCTAAAATGATATTGCACCAGTTCTACTAATCAAAAGTACTTAAAGCTCATATTTCGTTCAATGTAACAGACATATTTTGCTGTATTATTTTTTGGCATACAAACATAAATATTTAAAGGCACCTAACTGTAACCAAAACTGTTATTTGTATTTTGCAGGCACACCAAACGATATTATCTGCGTGTTCACCGTACTTTGAGAGTATATTCTTACAGAACAATCATCCACATCCGATAATATTCCTAAAAGATGTACGCTTCTCAGAAATGAAGTCTCTATTGGACTTCATGTATAAGGTAAATTGATATATTATAGTTATTTTCTAGTAGATAAGTTATTTTAGTATTCATAATTTTTCATATTTCAGGGTGAAGTGAATGTTGGCCAAAATATGCTACCGATGTTCCTAAAAACAGCTGAAAGCTTACAAGTCAGAGGTTTGACAGAGAATAACACATTGAATCCTAAAGTGAGTACAACACCTGTGCATTGTCTTTCTTTATTTGATGTTTTATTAACATTTATCATCAAATATAATTATGGCGTCATTACATACCATACCTCGTATTAGTATAATATTTCTTTAAAACATAATTTCGTAATGTTTCAAGAACATTCGAAGTTCTTCTGCTTGTCCCTTGTGCACGCGGTTATTTATATGACGCCAAAATAGATATCATGTCTACAGTAAAGAATCTGCGAAAATTGAACTGTGTCAAGGCCAGTACCAATCAACTTTATGATAACGCTATGTCGAAAACATACAATGTAAATTGTTTCTTATAGAATGTTTTGATACACCAGGTTTTTGATAGCGGCACTTAAGGGCTTAAGATATTTTTTATTATATTATAAATTCGTATTAACATATTTATTTATTATGGGCAGACTGATTTAGATAAGTGCAAACAAATCCCAAATAATAGTGTCAATGATTGTTGACGTATCAATATCAGGATGTTGATATATATCGATTAGGCGTGATTATGATGATTGTTAACGTATCGATATTGGAATGTTTGTGTATGTGTCGATATTGGGACGATTATTTACTTATCGATGTCGAAATGACTGTTGATGTATGTTTTAATAAAATAAAAAAATATATCGATAACGAGATGATTACAAAGTCATCGATGTCGTGGTTATTTTTAAAATATCGATGTTGGGATGTTTGTCGATGTATCGATATCGGGATGTTCGTTAACGTGTCGGTATATGGATCCCAGTGCGAGGAGCGACCGACGCCGTCGGTGAGCGCGGAGAACCTGTCGCGGTCGGAGTCGTTCGCGACGCCGCCGGCGGCGCACGTGGCGCACCCGGCGGCGCCGCTGACGCCCGCGCCGCTCGCGCCCGCGCCGCACCCGCCGCTCGCGTCGCACGCGCCGCACGCGCTGCCCCCCGAGAAGCGGCGCAGGAAGAACTCCGTCGTGCCCCGCGACGACATGGACCTCTCCTACCGCCACTACGAGGTATGAAACCGCGTCCCAGATGTGGCCAACACACGGTGTCAACGTCATATTGTATCCTAATGAATCTCATTGTCATTGTAAATTTTTCATGTACTTATATTAAGTTTTCCATAAGACTTCTCCACTATGAACACTACCCTTATAGAATTATAAGTAGGCCTCAATAACTTGGCCGAATTGTCTCAAATCTTGGTTAACGATTGTCAATATCTAGCTGAAGTAGCAGAGTGCAGGTGGTAATGTGTGTGTGTTGCGCAGGGCCTGGTGAAGGGTAAGGGCGGGTCGACGGGGTCGGGGTCGGAGCCGTCGACGCCGCCGCCGGCGCACGGCGCGGGCGCGGGCGCGGGCGCGGGCCTGGGGCGCGCGGCGCGCTCGCCGCTGGTGAAGGCGGACCCCGACGGGCCCTACCCGCCGCCCGCGCACCCCACGCCCATGCACCCGCCGCCGCACTTCGACCACCACCACATACAGGTATGGACTGCATCCGCGACTTGCAAATATAAAAAAAATCCTCAATCTCGATAGGATTATCGATTCAAATGTCACATCGATTAGAAATGTTTTGACAGTTCTGGTAGATTTAACATATTTATCATCGATTGTGACGTTTGAAATCGGTTTTATTGTCGAATCGAGCCTGATGATTTACGTAATTTCAAACCCTTTATGCGAGATTCTGTCTGATTTTAAAGATCTTAATTTGTCTATAACATAATTCAAGAAACTTGTGTTCCAATTCTAATTGTCGATTAAACTATAATATAAAATAAAAAACTGAATTGCTCCATTTAAAACTTGAGAGATATGAAAAATTTCAAAACGTTAGTCCTAAACGCGTCCGTTTGCAAAAAGCTTACATTGTAACGTGATCTGTGCCTCGTTCCACTCTTCCGCCCTTCACTTACGGTACTACACACGTCATTTATTATCGGAAGAATCACGTACCATTAATGCTAACGTTATAATTGTATTTACTGTCTCACTGTAATTTAAACTACCAAGGTTTTTTTAAACAATTTTCTTTTATTCCTACATTAACACCATTTTATTTTATTATAAACGGTACCATACAAACATCCGTGACTATTGATAGCGATAGAATACTGGATATCAAAATAACGGCACATTACGAGCATATCACTAATGAACTGTGAATAAATCTTTCAATTTCTCTTTGAATTTTATATTTTATTCATCATTAAAATGAACATATTATACCGTATCTATGGCATTTTTTGCCAAAGTTATTTTATTTTTACTTTGAATACCAGTTAAAAGGAATTCCCTTTTTACAAAATAATAATATTCTTGGCTACAATGTTCCAGGCAATGGGAGTAACCGAAATGGCATCAATGTTAACACAGCATTCAATGAACAACGAGTGCAATGAGACTGAGCCGATAATGCAACCGCAACCAGACCAGACAGACACTATAGATGGTAAGTTTAATTCCAATATGACACAATCACTACCAACTAAATAACAAAAATTCAAAGCACAGGCGCATACGAAAATGTACTACTATATTCCTATACAACTTGTATGAAATAAAGAAAATAAAGAGGCCAACATAAAACTCTATTAATAGTCTTGTGATGCGCCTGCGCGTTTTTATTGTACGAGTTTTTTGTAATGCGACCTTCGAGGTCCAGAATTTTGCATTTCAAATAACTAGGAAATTAATTCAGTTGGTGGTCATTGAATAACTTGGTTTTTATTGTTTTATAATGTTTGTCAATTTTTGAAATATAAACCAAATAATTTATTTTAAAAGTTTGTCAAGAATTGAGAAATATTACTAGTTTTTAAAAACATCCTGCATTCAAATAAGGTGTAATTAATAATTCTTGTACATACCTACCCTTTTACTACAAAATTTTATCAACAATTAACTGTTTTATCACATTATCCTTGAATGTCAGATATTTTTTATTAACTATTGTAGTACGTATTGTTTTTTATTTATTTGCATTGGATAACATATGATTGCAACAATGTCTATTACGTTGTTTTATAGTATTAGTCAATATCAATTTAATAGATATTGTTGTCGATCGAATTCACGTTAGAAGCATGTAAGCACCCAGCTGCATGTCAAACGCTAATCATTCACAACATTATACTGCACTAATCACATTGCTTTTCAATCTTTTCTTTACGCTTATTAGTTTCTTTTATTAAGAAGAAATCGGTGTCATAAGATTTCTAACATGGTGATGATTTGGCGCCCCCGGAGGGACATAGGTCGTGCAGTGTTTAAGATTATTTAATTACTTTTATTTGATAAGTTTCGTAGCTAAGTCTTGCATAACAGATAGTATTATTTGTCGGGTACGAGAAAAGTAATGCGCTATGGTTAAATGCATGTCAGGTTTGTTAGGGGTTGAGGTTAGGAATGGTGTGCCGTGGTGTTAAATACATCAGTTAGATAGTGATTGGCCAGTTTGGATTTGAAATACCAGCATGTTGAACATACAGTTATGAGCATAAAACAGATATGATTCTTACAGGTGAAAACGAGGAAAATATAAAACCGCGGATTCCGTTCGGATTGAAACTAGAGAATGTTGAGAACATAGTCAAGTCTTTTAGTTTAGCATTAAACCAAAACAGGGCTATAAACGCCGCTCCCGAACCGTGTGTGATATGCGGTAAACTAGTTAATAATAGAAAGAAACATATGAAATCTCATAATCCGGAACAACACAAATGTCCGTTGTGTCCCATCATATTGACCCGAGCTGACAATCTAAAGAGACATCTTCGCATGAAACATTGTTCGGTATTAAAGTCTGATGATAATCTATCTAACATAAAACAATTGATATAGCATAAAGATAGTTAGGCTATTCATTTTCAGTCCAAATATTGTTGCCAATTGACTTTAGTTTAGTACTTAGGTAATTTTTCTTTAGGTTACTTTTTACGCGTTCGAACTAATCGAAACAGTACGCATTGTTTTAACACTACTAACGTTCTATGGGCATTAAAATAACTCTCTTCATTGGTTCTAACAATCTCCATTTTGTAATTAGTAATAAGGTGTGGTGTGATTCTTTTTGGTTTTTGAAAATTGTATTATTATGTCGTTAATTAAGGGCGAAAGTGTTATGTTACAATTATAAATTTAATTATAAGTATAGTAAGTTAATTAAGTCCAACAAGAGGTTTTTATTTCAGAGTAATATAAAAACACATAATCTAATAAATGAGCAATAAATTCCGGTAATCAATCAATATTATCATTATATTTAATCTTCTTAAAAAGATTTATTTCTCATAAAAACTTCTCTATACCTATTTTTTAAATTAATTTATAATAACAGCTAATCCCTTAATCTAAAAGTAATTGAGAAACTTAAATTTTGACATATTCATAGTTATATTGTTATTCATAAAACCTAATTTTGGTTAAACCTGTATTTAAATCTTAATTAAAAGGTTAGTTTTTATTGGTTTTCCGTTTTTTTATAATTATTATTTATTACTCACGTGATTAATAAAATCACATTATTCACAGTAAAAAACTAGTATAATGATGTGCGTCGTAGTTTCCCATAATATTATTTTCCATTTGTGTACAAAAACATATAATTCCGATGTTTGAAATTGATAAAGACCTCTTCATAGTTTAATTATTATATCAAACAATTTGGACCAAACTGTTAATGTAATACTTTCGCTTTGTGATTAATGTTTTGTTATATTAAAATTGTGATAATATTCCAAAAATGTCTTCGCTATGGCATTAAAATGTAATTATGTAATGTGTACCTGTGTACAGTTAGGTATTTTCGTATGAGATTAATAGGTATTAATTAGGTAATGTAACAGCTCAATTGATTAAAGGTTGTGAAAGTTATTAATGATATTATAGCATAATATGTTTTTATAGATATTTTTCAAAATCATTTTAACAAATTAATTAAAATTTACAATCAATTGAGATGGTCGTCAAATATTTATACTAATGTAATAATTTATGATCTTCATAACCGCAACTGATCTCTCCTCCTTGTAGGTGTATTGTGGACGTGTCCGCGTCCGAGACTGATATAATTTTGCTTTGTGATTAATTACTAATATCTTACTTATAATTTATTTTCCGCATAAATACCTAACCTTCGACTTATTCTTTATGTAATTTTATCGTTACTGTGTGTTTGTTGCAAATATAATATTCCTTTATTTATACCACTTTTCTTTTCATTTCATCCTATCCAATGCTTTTTGTTTATATAAAATAATAGCAGACCTATTTCTCTCTATATAAATCGCCTTATGCATACAGGCTTGGTGACAGTTAATAACAAATCGTTGCTCAATTAATATAACTAATATAACAAACACCATTTCTTCCGTATCATTGATTCATTTATGCATGAATCTCCATTGAATATCTAATGTTTTGTTAAAAGTTAATAATTTTAATTTAAAATATTTTAAATTTTGTATTCGGTAATAACGCTTCTATATAAATAGTGCTAGGACAAGCATAGTACAGCGTTAACAGTTAACTAATATCTGAGCTTACATAGTGCTAAAAATGTGAAATAATTTTATTATAATAATTGGTAACTGTTAATGTACAATATGATGATGTTGGCCTATGATGAGTGGTGGATGTGGGGTGTGGGTGGGGGGAGTATGGCGCGGAGGTTGGCGCGAGTGTGATATGCGGTGGCTCGGCTGGTTGCAGGCTCGAAGGGCTGGCACATGCGGCTGACGTTCGAGCGCGTGGCGGGCGCGCTCAACCTGCACCGGTGCAAGCTGTGCGGCAAGGTGGTGACGCACATCCGCAACCACTATCACGTGCACTTCCCGGGCCGGTTCGAGTGTCCGTTGTGTCGCGCGACGTACACGCGCTCGGACAACCTGCGCACGCACTGCAAGTTCAAACACCCCGCGTACAACCCCGACACGCGCAAGTTCGACCCGCCGCCGGCGCCGTCCGCGCCGCCGGCCCCGCACGCGCCGCTCTTCGCCAACCACCTGGACGCGCCCTTCGACTGATTGTCCGCGTACTGGCCGCGCCTCGACGCTCTGTGAGCGCGGGCCGCGGCCAGCCTAGACTGTCCCGTCGTGTGCCGGCGACTGCCAAGTGCCGTCTGCCTCGATACCGCTTCCTATTTAGGAGTAAGCTGAAGTGCTATTACTTAAAGGGCCTTTCTCGAACTCCGCTCGTGGCGGGCGTTTGTTTTAGTATTGTCTCGGTTGTGCGTTCGACTTGCCCCAGTGACTTGTGTTCTATTGTAAGGTTCGCGTCTGATAATATGTAATGTATACCTATTGTGTCAATGTTACTGAATGATGACTCGAAGCGTTAATAGGTAGATAAGATTTTTTTCTGTACCAATCGCTATACGGGAACGGGCAAAAGCAATAATATGATGTTATTTTTTATTATTACCATATTGATTTCTATATTATTATTATTATATCGATAAGAATCTTAATATATTAAGATATATACTTATTTTATCGAGTAGCGGTGCGACCGCGAAGTGATGCTGGCTATTAGCGGTAGCTCGGAACGGGCGAACATTACTTGTTATTATTGTATTTATTCATTAGATAGGAAATTATGAGTTTCCTGTAGCTAATTAATTATATTTATGTTATTTTTGTCAAATCCTAAGGGTGGTATGGAACGACATCGGAGAATGGTATTTGGGGACTGGCAAGAGATTGTGATCTGTCGTTAGTCAACGACATATAAATATTGACTGAATCTCAGTGTAGATGCATTTGTAACTCTATGAGGCCTTTGCAAGATGGATAATTATTAAGGATTTGTGATGTATTAAAGGATAGCGCCTAAGGAAACATACGAAAAGATTTTTTATACTAGACTAGTTGATCTATTTACGGAGATTGTTTTTTTTTATACTTAGATATATTCTATTGTCTGATTTCATATACTTTTTATATTTATATAACTATATAATATGTTTTATTAGTGTTGTTTGTTTTGAATTGACTCGTGTAAGTAACATTGATTTGATTGATTGATTTATATGTACGGGGAGGCGCGACGCGCGCGCGCAGTGTGGCAGTGCGTGGCGCGTGGCGCGTCCTTCTGTTAACGTGTTTTATTATTTAATCGTTGTAAGTGTTTAGTTGTGTATTGTAACGGGCAGCGACCTCGTCCCTCGCCCACTCTCGTGTGATCGGTGCTCGGGGTCAAAGACCTCCTTCAATCAATTAATATAAGATAGGATGGAACGTTTCGAGGTTGCGCATCTAGTAACTAATATTGGCATTCTACGATTGGGACTAACCTAGCGTTTATGTATGTATTTTTCAATTAAGATTTAAGATTGTTACATTTTTAGCTAAACTTTAGAGTGGTACGGTAACAGAAATGTGATAAAATGGAATGGTGCTAGAACCAAGAGTGTTAACACGCTACGATTCGACTCCTATTATAATATTATTAATGTTTTAACGGTTAGTTACTTTCATTAAACGTAAGGCATCTAGCATCCAATTGAGGTCGCATCTGTACGTCAACAAGTCATTGTGCATGGATCGGTTACAATCCAAGAGATTACAGTATCACTCGAGATTTTATCTTAATTTTTCAGAGATCTAAAATTTACTAATACATAAATATTAATAATTACCTATATAAGACGCAATTCAAATGAATCTGATCCTTGCCTACCAAATAAATATGTAACGTGTGAAGAACGATGATGTTAGGAATAACCACATTGAAATACTTATAAATAGTGAATCCGTTATTTATTTCCGTTACTTTGTTGTGGCGTTAGTGCTGTTTTGTAGCTGTGAAAATGCAATTCCACTTGTGCAATTTATTAAAATAGTCATAAACTCATACTTAGCTAGATTAAACAATTGTCTATTGAATATAGGGGCCCACTTAAATAAGCTCCTACGTCCCTCTTAATATAGTCACCGACGTATTTCTTCCACAGACATTTTATATTTAAGAAAAGATTTTATACTTATTGTTCGTAATACGTGGGCGCTTAATATTTGATAGCATTTCATACTCAGTGCAATATTACTAGTTATTTAATTACGTAACCAAACTAAAGGATATTTTAAATATATAAAGATTATAATAAATATCATGGAAGAGAGTAACTACCTATTTGTATGTACCTATACATAAGTGAACTGCTCCTATTTATATTTTCTATTTAGTGAAATGCAGTCTGTTTGGGTTACGGTGATTGTACAGGTTTCATAGCTGGTAATATTATTAAGATTAGCTTCTTTACCTCTGCCAATCGTAATAGTTATGTACTATTTAATAATTTATTGTCGCGCAAGTTAAAGGTGTATTGTTGAAATAGATCATAGCTATCCGATACGGGTCGTAACGTGACGCCAGCCGTAGAGCGCTGGCCGGTGCTAGCTGGTAGCCGGAGTGGGGGCTTCCTCCACTTCACCGCGTCATACAGTCACTCCACCTTCTCTTGTATTGTATTGTATAGTACGCAATGCAAAGCACGCGCTCGGTTCGCGGCAACGCTTCTCATCTAATCGTGAATGCATTTTTATATTACTATCTCTCGAGACCAATTTTGAATATTGAATTTGCTATAGCAAATCGATTGATTAGATCATAGATTATTTTAGATATTTTAGGTTAGGATACTATGATAGTGTCTGGCCAGAATATTTTGGAGTACCACATCGTTTGGCTCAGAAAATATCTACCTTTGATCTCTTTTCAGCTTTCAAAAAGTATGCAACTTAATAATTTTAATAATAATAAAATGACCATATTTGGACTTAATTGAAAGCTAACTTTATGCCATATGGAATTTATACATAAGGTTAACGAATTACTAAATTTAGTCTTATGAAAATTGAGGTCTTGTAGACCTAGTCACTTATTTGGCCAACTATTGAATATTCCAATTTATTGTGTATTTTAAAATTTACAATTGTATCACAAGGATGTGATTTTATCATTTAATACCAATGGAGTGCAGGACGAGCTAAGGTTATTTTCAGGATAGCAATGGTCTAGTTATGTTTATTTTGTTCTTTAACATTAGCCAATTTGTTATAGTGTCGTATATCACAATAGTGTAATACTAATAGAGAGGGGGTGTCAAATCGCGTACCTATCATCCGACTCGCTCTTGTTATCTATTATTACATGAAATTTTATGAACCTTTGTTGTTTATCAATATTTTGTTTGATGTCTTGGTTTGATGCCTCCGTTATAAAGTTAATTTAAATAATTTTGTTTTATGCAAGCAGTTAATGCAATTTTTTCACATTGTTTGATGTTATGTAATGCAATTTTAACGTGTTGCAAACTCCTGCATTTATCTGTTGTATTTATTACTAATTTTTACATTAAATTGTGGTATGTTACAAATACGTGTAGTTTCAGTTGTGCGTGTCGCACGTCCCACACCCACTCGCAATATCTTATTATGTACGTGTATGTATGTATATTGAATGTATGTATCGCATTAGTTGTTGTGGTATGTATGTGTGCACGGCTGGCGCGCGGCGCGGAGTGCGCGGTGTGTAGTGCAGCGGGCGGCGGTTGTGGTTGCAGAGCGCGCGGCGGCGCCCGGGCCGCAGTACTCGTACCACAGCATGTTCGTGGCGGCGGCCGAGAGCGCGGCGCTGTGGCGCTGCAAGTCGTGCGGCAAGGAGGTCTCCAACCGCTGGCACCACTTCCACTCGCACACGGCGCAGCGCTCGCTGTGCCCCTACTGCCCCGCCACCTACAGCCGCATCGACACGCTGCGCTCCCACCTGCGGCTCAAACACGCCGCGCTCCTCCTCAAACACTAGGCGACGCGACACGCCACCACACGCCACCGACGACACCCGACCCCGACCCTGCACTGCGACCGACCTAACTTATTTACTTATATATATACTGACGCACGATATTGTGCATTTGTAATTCGTTTTGAAAGTGTTATGATATACGGTTACCTTATTGTTTAACTGACAGGGTAATTGTAACGAGTATGTAAGTTCGAAACGTATGTAACGCCGATATTTTAACCGAGTTTATCATTGACGCCAGGCGTTACGTAAAATTTTCGCTCCAGTCGTGTTGTAAAAAACGCTGAGCAAATTATTGTTTAGAATATTGCTATTAGTTGTATATCGATGCCAAATACGATGTCCGTTTTCGGCTTCATATTGGTGGACAACGTGAGACGTTGCTAGCGGGTATGTTACGATGTGCTCTCTCGGGTGATTGTTCCCGATCACCCGGGAAATACATATTTGAATGCAACATGGCTCAATATTAATTGTTAGTTTTATTTGCCCGCGAATATCTAATTAGGGAATGAGACGTAAAGACTGAAATGGCAACAACTTGTGATCGACGCTAACGACGACAGAGAAACGGTACGATATGATTGTAAATACTGTAAATATTCATTGTTTTGATATAATATAGGAAAATTTCTGGGACTTGGAAATAACGTGTTCAAAATTCAAATTAGATAAACACGATCAAATACGATTAGCCATCGTAAGTGTAACGTTCGAAGTTATATTTTTGTATAAAATATTTGTCTGCATACATATACCAACCTTATATTAATGTCTATAAATTAAGCGAGTATTATATCAAATTTATTAACTCAATCAATACTCACTATGAGATAAACATTTTTAAATGTTTTAAGGAAATTATCTACATTATTGTATAATCAATGTAGACAATTTGATCGTCTGTGTCTATGTTAATCAAAATGCAATTGTATTAGATGTTTATTTCAAGAGAAGTGATTGTTTAGGTGGAATTATAATCCGCTATTTTAACTCTTTGTGACATCTTTAACTATCTCAATAGTTATAATTTTAATGTTAAAATTATAAACATACTTAGGTAATCATAATAAATCCTAATGATCTCTTATCGTGAACTCAAGTTTCTATTTAAGTGTAAACGAATTTAACTATTAATGTTAGTACATTATGTTAGCTTCTAATGGTCCAAAGCATTCGATGTGTTATGTATTTGTCGTTCGTTATATATTGTACATAATGATCATTATATAATTGAATCTCATTTTTCGTATTTCATACATTCATTCATACATAATATTGTGTCATTGTTAACATTCATATAATATTATTAAGTGACTTGATGTTGTAAGTCCCAATCCAAGAATGTAGAATTAACATGGTTCGTTGCAAATTAATTGAATGTGCTTTTAATAGACGTCGTAGCTTTTATATAAATGTTTACTTGGTGTTCTACAATTCTAATTGACACAATAATAACCATTATTAACTCAATAATAAGTAATTAGTTGTTCTCTTCGACATTTAAAGATTAATGGAAATATAGAAATTTAAGAATGATTAAACATTAACTACATTCTGTAAATAAATTCATTGTATCAAACAATTGCCGAGTTTCTCTAATTTTTGGTTCGTTTTATTTTTTGTTCCAAAATAAAACTAAATTTTCTCTAAGTATAATTACATTTATTGCACAATAAATTTCCTTTATGCTTATTATGTTACATAAATATTGAAAAGATATAAAATTGACGTAATAGTAATAGTTTTGACTAACTCTATTATAAATAATAATAAATTAGGCATTTATTATATCCCTGTATTCATAAACATGCAAAATTAATTAGAAACTTTAAATTTAAAACAGCTTTTTTATAACTAGAACACAAAATTAAATTATTCCGACTTTCACATTATATTTGATACGAATCGACTTTTTTGCATTTGTGTACCAATACTACAAAATAATTAAATTAAAATCTGCTGTCGAATGTATGTTCGTACAGTTGACTTATATTTGTAAAAAAATTTGAGAAAATCCACTGGAAATCTTCGAGCAAATCCTATGGTAATTAAAAATATCAAAGTTTATAATCTTATGAATACAGGTATGAATCCCAATACATAAACACATCCTCGCTAACCACATTTACAATATAAATTAATTTGAATTAAACATGGCAAAGTATGGCAAGTTTAATTCGCATGCATAACCTACATGCAGACAGAGATACAACAAGTATAAAAAACTGGACATAAGTACTACAAGTACATAAAACTTAATAGCAATTACAGTGAGTACGTAATTGATATAACACACCCTAATGACTTAAGGGCACTTACTACTTAAATAAGTCTTATGTCTAATGGCATTCATACATTTCACTCTTAGCAAACACTTCGTATTTCTGAACTATCACAGTATTTAAATAAGTTTCCTATCCTGAATAGTTTTAGGACATCATTAGTTAAAACATTGTATTCTGTTCCCTAATTTTGCAAATATTGAGGGCAAAGAGTTTGAAACTACGTGTGTTGGTATAGCCAGCATTAAAAATATGTAAACACATTTGTATAAGTAGGTACTTATTTCAATTTTTTGTGACTTTCCAAAAGTTATAATTTTCTTTCTTCGAAATATAATTTGTTTTGGAAAGTCATAAAAGGTTTGGTTAATTTTAGTGTGTTATCATATTTTTGAAACTGACCGTACTACATCAATGTCACTATTTTTTCTACAAACTGATGTTAATTCGGTATATTACATATTAAAATGTCCTTCAACGGCAACAAGCCCCTTGTTGTTTCAATAAATTATTATTCCGACTGACTTCCTAACCAATTTCTGAACTGATACTGTCTATGCCTATTCATCTTGCAGTCTTTGCACTTTACCACTAGTACCGGGTGATTCTACAATTACGCTAGCCTCGCTGAGGTCGTGAAGTTGTCTCTTGTCATGTTCTCCACTAAAATCCTTGTCATCTTCACTAGATTCGTTTGAATCTTCCTCTTCATTTGATTGTTCGACAGCATTCTTGTTTTTGTTCTTTTTAAATTCCTCTTCCATTTCTTTGAATTTGAGTGTAAGGTATCTGTAAAAACGCAATAAGTATAAATCCAAAATGTATTTACCAGCTGTGCTTCACGAATTTTCACGCATTTAGGGTTTTATTGTCCTAACAAGGACCGCTTTCTTCGCTGCCGGGACTTTTAAAAGTACCTAATATTTTAAGTTCTCTTTTTGGTGATAAGGAACATCTGTACCAAATTTGTCCTAAAACCATTCTAATCGTTAATTCAACAACAATCCATACTGTAGATCTGAATTCTGATACAACTTAGGAATAAACTAAAATTAGCTAGTAATACACTTACTTATCAACCAAAGGACCGCTGTAATCTTCAGGGAACTTGGGTGAGTGTGGCAATATGAACTTATACAGGCTCTCATTGAGCACATACAACTGAGGAGTACTGGAACATCGCACGTTGAACCACCAATCACAAGTTAGGCCAGCTTGGGAGAATATGGTTCCGTTTGGACATAGGAATGAAGCCTGTCCTCCATTCAGGTCGCAGTAATGCCATACCTGAAAAGTAGAAAAGTGTAAGTATTAAAACTATGTTTAATTTGTAACATATCTGAATAAAAATAAAGTATTTATGTAGGGAAATATCTTTAACATGACCTTATTATATCTATAATTTTTACTGATTATAATAAAAAACATCTTAGGGATAATGATCCCCTAGAAACTAACCCATTAGAAACTCTTTGTCTATCTAGCCGTCTCTATTATACATGCATTTAGTATTGGGTGCAGCTTCGTAGCAAAAAACCAAACTAATTTAGTCAGCTACCATATTAAGACCTGTTTTATTATTCAAGCAAAAACTGAAGGAAACACCGTGATGCTATGTTGCTATTTATGGATACTACATCCTTTATGGAGTTATTTTTAATTGGTAACGTTTGATTTGTTTTACATAATTGAAGCAATTCATATGGCATTCAGCTTAGTTGACTAAGGCCCTCGATGGGGCCACGTATATGAGCTGATGATGAGATATGGCATGGCGTAACTTTGGTACTACTTCATACCATTAAATTGAAAACTAATTTAGATTTTACCTGGCAACGTGTTTCAGTATCAGCGAAGAATCCTTTGTAACGTTGTGTCTTACAATCGAAGCTTGTTTGTGGGATGGTGGAAAGCACAGGGTAATCAATACCGGGACGTCCTGGAGTGCCGCCTTCATCGTCAGAATTTGTTGGTAATGGGAACTGTTGACTCGTGGAACCATGGTTGGAGTGATCTGTAAAGTAAGTTAATAAATATTGTCGTACTTAAACACCTTTTAGAAAATTATTTTAAACTAGCTGTGCCCCGTGGTTTCACCCGCGTAGTTCCCGATCCCGTGGGAATTTCCCCTGTCCTTGTCCCCTGGACCATAAGCTACCCTTGTACCAAATTTCAAGTCAATCGGTTCAGTAGTTTAGCCGTGAAGCGATAACAGACAGACAGACAGAGTTACTTTCGCGTTTATAAAGTAATGATGGTATTCTTACCATCTAAATGTTGTGACGGCAATTCTACTTCAGCAAGTAGTTCATCCTGTAACCCTGGCTGACCAGCTAAATTAGCAGGAATTAGTAATTCGGGATGCTTAGGCACTTTAACTAAAATCTTTTTCGGTACAAACGGTTTCGGCGTGCTTAGAGCTGGATTTTTATTATGTTGCTGTGTTGTTTTTAAGTTGTTCAGAACTTGTAATAGTGTTCTTATTGATGACCCAACGTTATCTTTTGTAAGTGGTTTGGGAATTGACTTGTTGATTTGCAAGGAATTTAATAAAGTGGCCAGATTGGGTGTATTTGACTGTGTTTGTGGTGTAGGTTTTGGTTTGGGCTGATCAACCACATATTGATAATATTTGGGATTTATTTCGGGTTCCCGTTCTACAGAATCAGTTTCCACAGCCTGTGGCTTTTCATCACCATCTTCAATATCGTAATGTGTTATTGGAGTTTCCGGTGATATTTTATGAATAGATTTTTCGGTAGAGTATCCAACTGGAGCAGCAATCGGTTGAAAACCACTCTCTACAACTGGCTCTGTAATTAACTTCTGTGATCCTTGTTTTTCGTAGTAACTCTCCGATACAATGGACGGTTGTTTCCTTAATTGTTGTTCACCATTGTCGTATATAAACGAAGTTTGCACTGGTCTTGGCTTATCATAAAGTTCTGTTGGTACCAAGACTGATACTAATACAGGTTTTTTCGCTTCGTAATTTTCATCAAGAGTTGGCTTAGGATCGAATGTCTGTTCGTATTGTGGGACTTTCACTGGTGGCGGTGATTGGTCGTAAGGAATCACTTTAATGGGTGTTTGCTCATATGAATTAATGTTAACTGCCTGTTCATAATTAACTTTAACTGGCGACTGCTCAAAGTTTACTTTAACTGGCGACTGCTCATAGTTTACTTTAACTGGCGACTGCTCATAGTTTACTTTAACTGGTGGCTGTTCATAGCTTACTTTAATCGGTGCTTGTTCGTAAGGACTAATTTTAAAAGGAATCTGTTCAAAAGGATTAATTTTTACAGGGACTTGTTCAAAAGGTCTTACTTTCCTTGGCAGCTGTTCATAATGACTTATTTTACTTGGCACCTGTTCATAATGACTTATTTTACTTGGTACCTGTTCATAATGACTTACTTTACTCGGTACTTTTTCGTAAGAGTTTACTCTAATCGGAGGCGTTTGTTCATACGGTACTAGCTTGTAATTCAACGATGGTTCTTTCTCTGATAAATAATATCTGATATTAGGTGATTCCTCGTTGTATAAATTCAAATAAGGTTTCCTGGTTGGAGATACGAAACCAACTGGAGATCTAGGTCTATTGAATCTTCCCAAGTCGTATTCACGAACATCGCTCAATAACGGATTGACATTAGGAGTAGCTTTGTTCGGATTTTGATAGTACGCTACTCCATCTTTATAAAATATTTTAGTTGGATTAGCTGATGCTATATTATATTGAGTTAATCTGTTCCCTTGGTATCTTGGAATATTTCGCTGCGACGAGTACGCTATTTTCTTCGGCGTTCTTTGATTATGTTCTATTCTACTCGCTTCAACGATCTCTGCCTTCTCTACTTCAACATTATGAGTCTTCGTAGCTGTGGTGGGGGTAGCCAGATCATTTGCATAATAAAATGTCATATAAGGTATTAGTCTTCTGTACCTTTCATTCAAAGATAGGGTTGAGTTAATGTTAATTGTTCTGCTTTTCTCGTAATTGCTTTTAGTTGTAGTTTCGACTTCTGGTGTCACTGGGACGAAACCTTTCTCTGAGTCGACCATCATTCCTCCTACCATTCTCGTTCGGGGACTGTTGCCATTTGACAATACTGAAATTGACGTCACCATGACTGGTATAACTGAAACAGAGAAAACATGTATGTTAAAAATAATTTTAAGTTGAAGGTAGTTTATAAGAAGTAGGTAGGTAATATGTGAACGGTGGTTATAAGTAGGTAGTAGCACTTTTGTACATTTCTCAAGCGCGGAAAGACAATACGCTTTACGAGGTCACAGGTGCCTTTCAACTTGACATTGGGCTTGTTCGTTTTGGTACAATAATTGCAGTGTCGTATAAGTATAAAGTATTATTCATAAACATTTAGAAGAAATAACTTATATTTCCTGCTTCATAACAACTTTTAAAAGCGTTTATATCGATGACTTTTTTAGCCACCAACATGCCAATTAACTATTTAGGTTCCGACATGAAAACCAGACCAGGATACTTCAATCCAAACATACTATTTCAAAAAAATATTGGACTGCTTATTGAACTGAATAATATTATGATTGTAAACTAAAAAACATTTTAACAAAGTATGTATTATATACAAATTGGCAAGAGGCTTATTATTATTAGTTCCTTTATTAAACGTGTTTATTTTTATTGCATTAATATAAGAAAATAGGTATTATCAACGCAAATGAACAAAAAACTACCGGCAACCGCAAACATGTCCATTATAATAACTTTAAAGTGCATAACATACGTAATAATCAAGTCATTACGTTACTATTAATGTAATGTATCAATGAGTTATGTAAAATCTGTATTTGATGTACTCATGCCTACAATGTAGACTAGTACAAATATTCTAAGTGTGTTTATTTGTTTGTCCTTTTTGAAATCGAAATCTAGCAATAGTTAAATTAAATTTATGTATGGAAAATGTCTGAGATTTGTATAGTAATATTTAGTACATTTTTATCCAGAAAAGTTTCTTTCATATTATCAGTGCGAATTTGAGTTTGTTGTAAAGAAATGCTTTCGAGATCAATCTAAACGTGTTATTACGCGGGTAAAGCCACCGGTACAGCAACTATAAACATAAAGAGGCGAGACGAAATGTGTTCATCTATTTCAAATGCTCGTCATACTCAATAATTATTGGGAAATAATTACTCTGCATAAGAATGTAATATTAATGCCCGGTACATCTAAATCAAAAGATTAAGCAAAGAGCTTTACTTTCACCGTTTAAATTCCTGCTTCAGATTACAGCGACACGGGCGCTTGTAAATTTTAATGTAGGTCAGTACCAACGATTAGTTATGAAATATAAACAGGCTCTTTAAAATTGTTTAATGGGTAGGGGCTTATTAGATACTGGTGATAGGTACACTACATAGCGTATTTTTATTCTAGGGAAGACTTAAAATTGACTAATAAAACAGGTACTTAATTTTTACATTTGTTTATTTGAACTATGAACGCGCTAATCTCAAGATACTACTACTCTATATTTATGTATATTAAAACAACAAAGTTTACTATAAAATGTTTTCACGAATATAATATAAATTTCCTCATGCTGTCCAATCAACAAAAAGCAGTTTTGTTTGAAAAAACTACCGTTTTTGTCTTATCGCGTAATCTCTACTTTTCTATGCTTCTGTGTTACTAGTCATAAAAAAGTAAACTTGTTTTGTCTGTTCATCCTTCGTGCAATAGATCAATTTGATTGATGTGATCATTTTCGTGAAATATAAATTAATGAGTCAGGTTTTTGTTGCGAGATACTTAATTATAATTTGTGAAAAAAGACTGCTATTAGGTAAGTATATCTATGTAGTTAAAATATAATATCTAATATAATCCTTAAAATATAATATCTAAAATAACTTACCTAATACTATCCTACTTATAGAAATGTAAAAGTTTCTGTTTGTTTCTAATTTAACTGTTTCCCATTTAACTTAATAAACATGTTTTTAAACATTTTAATGTGTTGTTGATTTTGTGATAAGAATAGATTCAATGACATAACCGCTGAACGGATTTTACATGAAAGGTACTTAGATGGATGATTTGGCACTTTTTATCCCCAAATTCCCACAGGATTGGAATTTGGCAGGTAAAATTATTGTGAGAGAAACCGCGAAAGCAGTCAAAAATAAATAATATCTTCCCAAAAATTACACCCTCCATTTCAGTTACTTTAGAGCTAATTAAAAAACAATGTCAATTAATTTAATAGTACATTTACTGCTACTATTGAATGTTGGATATTTGCTTTGATATAAAAGTTTACAAAACAATACAAAGTTTACTGTTTACCTAAATCCAAGACAATTTTATTGAATGTGATTTTCCTGTGGATATTTTTAAAGTTGTTTACGAATCCCTCATTGATGTGATGATACAAATTAAACACGCTAGCCCGAGAATGCTTGACTAACTTGTACAAATGACTTTAACTTTAAACTAAGCGTTTGGCATCCTATCAGTTAATGATTTGTTACGCATACCAAAGTGTATTGCTTTATTACTACAAGAAAAATAATTAGGACTTATTTTGATGTATTCAGTTAAGATTAATCAGTTAAACAAAATATTTCGTAAGTCTCGTATAATTAAATGTTTAATTAATCATAAAACAACATTGCGTATTAAAGTATGCAGTCTAGAAAACAGTTTATATTATTTTATTTCTATTAACCATTAATTACATTGGCCTTGAGTATTAAAAATGAATGGTTAATTGTATCAACGTTTGATCGCAATGTATAGATCTTAGATTAAGATTACATTAGTAAAGAAATTAATGATATAATGAACACTTATATCATTAATTCACTTAAAGGTCTTTATCTATCTAATATATGAAATTCTCGTGTCACAGTTTTCGTTGCCATACTCCTCCGAAACGGCTTGACCGATTCTCATGAAATTTTGTGAGCATATTCAGTAGGTCTGAGAATCGGCCAACATCTATTTTTCATCCCGAAATTCCCACGGGAACGGGAACTACGCGTGTGAAACCGCGGGGCGCAGCTAGTAAAATTATATTACTATCAACCCGTCATTGAGTATCATGAGTACGAGGGCACAAATATCTCATAGTATAAAACCTTTGTCTTGGCGATTACGAATACAACAAAAATGAATTAGCTATTCTGACGCATACGCATTTGGCAATTAATTTGGTTTTGTGTGTATAGATATTGGCATATTATAAATATTTGTGTATTGAAAAATTATTGATCCATACATTGTCGTATATCTATAGGTACTTAATAATATTATAAAGAGGAATAATTTGTTTGTTTGTAACGAAAAGGCTTCAAACTACTGAACTGATTTCAAAAATTCCTTCACCATTAGTAAGCTACATTCACCTTGAGTAACACAGGCTAATATTATATCCCTGTATTCCCACGGGAATGGGAACTACGCGAGTAAAACCGCTAGGCGCGGATAGTACACTATACAATATTAAGTTGGTTTTTACCGTTATAATCCAAATAAATATGTTTTTTTATTGTTATACATTCACCCATATGGTATTAATTCGCCTAACATTATGCAGAACGATATACTCGTAAGTGACTAATAATAAGTACTGAATTTAAATTAGAAAGGCTGGATCGTGTGTACTAACCGAGCCTTGGAGAAGTGACTGGCGATAAAAGATCCGCATCCTGGCTGCTGTTTCGTACGTTGAGATCCTATCGATCATAGTGACCTTAATTCGATACGTGGTTCAGGATTCAGATAATCGTTCTTTGTTCTAATAGTTAATCCTTACTTAATATTATAAATGCGAAAGTAACTCTCTATGTCTGTTACATTTTTTCACGGCTAAAATACTGAACCGATTGACTTGAAATTTGGTACAGGGGTAGCTTATGGTCTGGGAACGGACATAGGCTATGTTTTATCCATCGGGAACGCGGGTGAAACCGCGGGGCGCTGCTAGTTATAGAATAAAGGATTAAATTGTGTTCGATATTCGAAAATATTTTAAGATTATTACAGAATCATTAACTGACAGAATTACTAAGTACTTAATTATTTTCATTGGTGCTTTTAAAAAATCCCTACATCATGTATTCGTCCACTGCTGAACACAAGGCTCTCCCAATGAACGTCACCTTACTATATTATCAGCTCTCTGTGTCCAATTGTTATTATCTCTAAGATTGCTATGAGCTATTTCAATACTAAGTTCAATAGGTTATGCGTGCGCCCTATACTTAATATCAAGACCTTCAGAAATGTCATCTAGTCCTACCTAGAGTCGTATCTTAGAGAAGTCAACACCTATTGTCATGACTTACAGTTTAAACAACTCGATCTAAAGTTCAACTCACAGCAGGGCCGGTACTTAGATAATAGACGAGCGATTAACCTGCCTATTATCCTACTTGAAACTTAATAAACGGTTCTTAGAGCTTACGGTACCGTTAAATAATATGCTAGAAATTTATTTTCATGTTTTTCTAAGGTTTGTTTATAAATTACTACAATTACGTTTAGTTTTGTAAATATTTTCAAAATATTTCAATGATATTTACTATTAACTTTTCGTAGGGCATCGCCCGAACCGATATAGTTTATTATTAAACAATGATTGTGCACAGACAATGCCATAACTCCTGACCTCGGTTTACCGTGAGATCGGTTAACCAGATCATTAAAATTAAACCGTTCAGCATGACACGACTTCGAAGGAACCCACTAGATATAATTTTTGTATCGTGAACGGCGGAATCAATAGTTTGCTATAAAGTGACGGTCAGCCAAGGCCTCGATTGTTATAAAAAGTAAATCAATCTTTAACACTCACAAAGATTATATTACTCAGTTCACTTTTTTGCTCATAAACGGACAAGGACTTAATAGTGACGTATGCATTTAAAGGTCGCCATTGACGAGTTAGTTGAACTTGAACTGGCCTCCATCCTAAAATGGTCATCAATCACCGGAGCGATTCCCGATTCCAGTGGGGTAATCTAGTTGGTCTAAACAGGTTTTTGGAGTGACGCACAGTTTTACGTTTGGACTGATCAGTTAAACTGACTCGTCAATGGCCACCTGTATAGCAAAATATAAGCTCAATAACAAGACGTCAACATCAAGTTACACGGTTAATAAATACTTTGCCTTCCGAATGGTATGTAGTAGTATGAAATATGAAATGACTCGATTCCTTACATAGAGGCTGACTAAGTATTCCAACGTGACTATTTTAGTAATAATTTATCTGCAGCCTTACATTCCCACGTAGAAGCATCGGCCTCGCATCTCTTATATAATACTTTAATAATAGAGTGCGAGTGTTTATAGACAACGTTGTCTTTTACGGGATGTGGAGTCTAGTTTTCTTATAGCTTCTGGAAATCGGTTTTCCTTCACCTTTCCGTTTGGGACAAATTAATGCGCACTCATTTGAGTCATAACTTAAATTGGTATGAGATATTAAACACTGCAGGTGTATTTTTTATCACGAAGGTTTAATCATAGTAATTATTCAAGTATAATTTCGTCGATGTGTTCGGACATCTTTATACGTTTATACAGGAAGTCAAAGCTTCCGTTAATTTATGTAACTTGTTTTCACATTCTCACATAAGACAATGCATAAATAGGTCGTAATATTAGGCAATATCAAAGTGTCACCCCGAGACGGTCGCAGTCACGGTGCGCAAGCGCATGACGGGACGCGCACAATGCACGCGCACGTCACATCACCAACATACATCTACAAAAGCATCATGATAATTTGGACAATCGTGATTGAAATGTATAATTATGATCCTTATATCTTCTAAATTTGTCTTTTCAAACTTTTTTGTTGTATTTTACGTAAGCGTTACTTACCCATCTAAAAGTAAAGACTTAAAACTTTTAAAAGGTAAACTTCTTGTTATTCATGTAACGCATGCAGTAAAATGCCGTTACATTGTTTATTTACAACTATATTACTTACAATCTTCGTTATGTGCCCATACAGTTGACTCTATCCAGTAATGTTATATTAATTATTCAGAATTACGTATACAATGCAAATGTCGCGTCACATGTAACATTAACATGAATCTGCCTAAAGTTCGAGAAAGCGATATTAAAGTGAAAGTGAAACTTGGCCACTAAATGCGACACGGACGCCAAAACAGTTATTACATAAACCGGGTGTTGTTTACCGATTAGACGAGATTGTGTGGTGACCGTCACTCGGTTCTGATTCCTCTAACTAATTAAGCAAAGTAATGCACTAATTTCTAACGATGGCATCAATCTTGTTAGGTTAAATTATCATACTAATGTCTAATTAATAAATTTATCAAAGTTGCTTTCCCGGCGTCTGGCCCTCGGAATGTATGTATGTTCGCTTAGATTTAAAATATGCGACGGTTTTTTTGCGGTTTCCATCGATGTAATATAGTATGTGTATATGATTCAAAAGGAACGATTAAAATATTTCGCGGTCGAAAGCGCAGGGCATAGCTACTATTGAAATAAGTTTTTGTAGTACTGACTGCATTTTAGTTCTTTTTTACTCAAATATAGTAGTGGATTAGGATGTTATAAACTGATGCATTCCAATTAGGTTTCTCTGTACAAAACTCATTTGAATAGATAACATATAAAGTAGCGTAGTGTAACCCTATTGCATACAAAACTTAGTTCTAAGAGTTTTGCATTTATTCCGATTCTATCTTTCGTGTTTCGCTTCGCAAACATATTCAGTTTAAAGTATGCGTATGTTGTTTCAAGTGGACGTTCTATTTGCCATAAAAAGCAGACTTTTTCTATTCTGAATAAATTAACTGTTATCGGAAAAACGGAAATCGGCAATTTGTTCAGATTTTTAAAGGTTGCGAAACAAAAATGTTTTAAAGTGACCTGTTTTTAGACGGACAAGATATTGAATTTCAATTTCGAATTGCAACAACTTTGGACCAATTTATATCAACGTTATTAATAAAGTTATGAAATGAATGCCTACATACTCTTCCACATGTTATTGTAAAACTGGGTCAAGATTACTTGCTAATCATCTTCGTCGTTCACTATATGAAAATTAAAATTTTGCCGTTTATAATTGCTCTATTATTGTTAAATGATAACTGCTTTCGCGTGGGAGTATTTAGTTTGCACTAGTTTTTATAACACGGCTAAATCATCTATGTACGTACTTCTATTGTCCTTAGTCGGTTAATTCATAGGTGTAAGCCGTATATATGGTCCAACATTTCTTCACCGTTCTATCTATTCTATTGTTTATAGTGTGGTGTAACATCTGTTATTTTAATTGTACCTTTGAATAACTATTGAATTAAAGTGTTTAGAACAAGTGCAACAAACAATGCATGGGCGTTCTTCTTGCATAAGATTAATACGATTAAATAGTAAATTAATCTTTATCTTCAAACATACCCATGTTTGTTATATTGAATAGACTGGATATACAAAAGAATATAATTTATGATTGAAAGTTCTATGTTATCTTATCTTTTTATTTCAAACTAGCTATGCCCCACGGTTTTACCCGCGTAAAACATTATCCCGTGGTAATTTTGGGATAAAAAGTATCCTATGTGTTATTCCATCAATGAGGAACATCTGTACCAAATTTCATTAAAATCCATTTAGTAGTTTTTGCGTGAAAGAGGAACAAACATCCACACATGAAAATATCCACACTCACAAACATTCGGCTTTATAATATTAGTAGGATATTATTTATTATCTGTGATTTAGAAATGTAATGCGGCAAAATTTTATTGTCCAACGTGTTGTTGTGATAGTTATTTATAACCTAAGGGATAGTCGTAACATTTGTTAAGGACGGTGTTGCCACTAGGCTTCTGTTGCAATCCAGCCATACGCAGTCCAAGTAGGCCACAACTGCCTGTCACCACTTCATTATTTAATACTACATTATCTGATCCCAGTATTTCTTTACGTTAACAGCATCTCAGCAGATATAATGTATTTTGCTGTCCGTCTCGGTATATTTTGTCATTCTCAATGGCCCATGTTTCCTATAGGGTGTACGGGTAATTAATTTTCAAAGAATTATTTTTCAACCGAGAAGAATAATTATTTAATTGTAGTTTTTTGTATAATTGTAGAAATAATCTCGTCTCAGTACAAAAGACATCAACGGGATGTTGATTTAAAATTTCATTGTGTTACTTATCATATAGGCATTTACGATATTTTTAATTTGTGAATGAATGTAGGAGAATAAGAAGTACTTCAAAAAATATATATATTGATTGGTTGCTAAGCTGTTGCGGTTTTGCCCGTTTCTGCCATTTCTTACCTTGACAATATTAGTGCTAAAGTTCATAATGATCGGGGAAGTTATTAAAACGTGAAAGCGTCATAAACAAACACTTTCATATAAAATATTAATATTAAGTAAGCATTATGGGACATAAACAGTCTCTTATCATCGCCGCATAGATTACTAATATATTTGTTACGTAATATTTGTTAGTATAATACAGCCTTTGTAAGCAATCTATTACCCATGGAATTATAAATTTAGTTCATCACGCGTTAGTATCGGTACTCAGGATACAATCACTCACTTGATAGTGTATCTAGATGCAATAATTTAAATACTGGTTTTTCTAATGTCGTAACCGAATGTACCAATTCAATTTATTTGTTGCTATTTGTTTACAGACGAGAATCACGTATTACAGACTTTTGAAAACTTTCACCACATTTAAATGTATTTAAAGAAAGTTTATTAAAATTTATTTTTTACTTGTTGTGCTGTTGTAATTACCGGCAATATTAATAACGTTGAAATTTCGAAACTAAAATCCTTCGCTACTTTCTACTCAACCTTTTAAAACATCAACAATACGTGATTGTTTTGTCATAATAGGTCAAGTACAACAATTAAAAAAAGCTTTTATATATATTGTATTTAGTAAGAAGCTTTATTGACATTGATAAATAAAGATTTCGTCAATAATATTTACATGTATTAATGAGTCAACAAGCTACTAAATTAAAAGAAAAAACAATAACATCTTATGTTACACACACTTACATTGTAAACGTTGAATACTATGTGTTTATTTTGTTAAACAAGTTGTTTTGTATATAACTTATAAACAGTCAACATTCACACAGTTTGCTTTGCTTTCCATTAAAGTTTACTATACATATTACTTATTATCAAATACCTGTAGACTAACCAACAATATTTCTCTTATAAACCTTTTGTTCTTTGCATCTGACATTAAAACATACAATGTGTTATGTCCTAACGACGGACGTCTAAAGTAAACAATTCACATTCTATGCCGGTTACACACACGCGTACTAATTAACATCGCTAATTACGATGTTACAAGTCGATGTCGTGTCACACAAGTATGCTCCTGTCAAGGTGATGTTTGTTTACGAAACATTGCACCGAACACTTGAACTTACGTATCTATAAGAATATCTCACTACAATTGTGTGGGAACCATTCATTAAATACTCTACCGCGATATTTCTTTATGGTTTAATATAATTACTATGACATTAGATGTAAGGGCAGATTAAATGTGTATTATTGTGTATTTTTATCTTAAAATGGCAACATTCAAAAATATAATTATTCATAAGTTCGTAATTACTTGGTGCTTATATTTTTAAATAATTGCAGCATCAGCATAATATAGTATTTTATATGTTAATTAATTTCCTTTTATTATATTGTTAGTTAAATTAAAATACGTTTTAGAGAAAATATAGTCTTAATGTGCAGTCATACCTTCACCTACAAATCAAGTAAGTTTATAAAATTCTTGAAGATTTCTCTTTAAGAAGTAAAGATTTCCATGAGGATGTGAAACGGGTAAGTTTAAATATAAGGAAGATTTTATACGACAAGCTACATTACTTATAAAATACTTTCAATTGGCGGTCAGATGGTAAAGACATCTTTTAAAACTAGATCGCTCGTTTCTAACCGAGGGATTGATATATAAATGGTATTTACCGTCCTCTAGAAACTAACCTCAGTGAATACGGTCAACTTATTAAGTTCAAGTACTACGTGTCTCGTGTGAGGCATTATCTGTGTAGATTACCAACTCATGATTTAATCTATACTAATATTATAAAGAGGAAAGATTTGTTTTTTTGTTTGTTTGTTTGTATGTAACGAATAGGCTCCGAAACTACTGAACCGATTTCAATAATTCTTTCACCATTAGAAAGCTACATTCACCCTGAATAACATAGGCTATATTTTATCCCCGTATTCCCACGGGAACGGGAACCACGCGGGTGAAACCGCGGGGCGCTGCTAGTATACAATAAATTTTAATTTGCAATACCTAAGCATTAATGTTAACTAGTTTACACAACAAATAAGTTATTTTAGACTTTTATTTACCTATGAAATATTGTAAAATATCAAGCGAAAGGTTTATTTAATCTATTTTACGAATACACGAATTGTTTACCACACAAACTGGAGTTTCGTGATGAAATTAACAAGAATCATGCCAATTTAATGAAAGGACAAAATATTATTCGCTGATCAAGTTTTGTAATCAAGAAGGCTAACAAGGCAAGGTACTTTTACAGACCTTTTAGGTAGAGCAATTTAAAATTTCGTTGGTATTGAGTACGAAATTTAAAATGGAGTACAAAATTGACGGGTATTCATATATATTTTATTTAAATATATGTAAGTCTTATTATGTAATTGAGTGATGGAAAACCTTTTAAATAAATTAAATAATAGATATCGAACGTTGCGTCACAAAGCGAGATAGCGGAAGCAAAATAACCATACAAAATCATAGTCATTGCGATTGACTCTCGTGAGTCGGTTCAGTTCGAATACAGTATTTTGTAACTGAACTGGACCGATGAAATCTAAACAAGTATTGTAAATGATACCCATTCTTGAAAGGTGGTGACTCAATTATCCGTCGCATACATTAGGCTATTCTCTATAGAGTTAAATTGAATTCGCGATCAGATCAATGTATACCAACTAATATTATAAAGGTGAAGAGTTTGTTTGTTTGACCAAATGTGCTAATCTCAGGAACTGGTTATAATTGACTTGATTAAAAAAAAAGTGGAAAAATAATATTCTCCGAGTGTTCTAGTTATAAAAAAATCTACAAAATTTTAGATAAATCCATCTTGCCATTGTTGTTTATTACTCGTAACTAACCCTTTGCTTTAATTACATATATTACATCAATATCAAGTCATAAACTTAAGTTCTTATAAAATAAAGTAACCGATAACAGTTTCTATTTAAGTATAATCGATCCTATATTCTATAATACTATTATGTAAAAAATGGCGTTTAAATAGTTAACGTCTGGCCAGTGGTCACTCGAGGTCATGAAGGTCGTACATACTCGTACATAGTTCAGGTGAAAGCGGTATCACACTACATTGCACCTACACTCTGTAATCTGCTAACATTATGCGTGTATCAAGTTTACATAGTTATATCCGATCAATAGCATACCTAGGGTTATGGAACACGGAAATGTATTTCCCATTAATCTAGTTAATAGACTAAAACGAAACCCGCGACACTGCTATTGGAACAAGGCTAACATTATTTATATTGCTAGCTTGCTTGCGGTTTTATTCGCGTAGGTGTATGTTGACCCTGTATGAATTTCGGAATATTGAATATCCTATGTGTTAAACCAGGTAAAAATCTATATGTGTATCTAATTTTATTAAAATTCGTTCATTCTAGAAGTGTGAAAGAGTAATAATAATAAGACACGTTAGTGTGTTTATTTCTGAAATACAATTACCTATAGGTATGTATAGATTTTAAATAAAAAGTTACCTATTATTAATAGACCAGTCTAACTTTGTAAGGATCTTCTTCCAACAATTCTCCAGTTATGGATACAAGAATAATGAGGTTTTACTGTCTGACTAGAAATTATATTTTATTCTTACATTAAGATTTATAACAGGATATCTTCATGTAATGTTGGTAATTTTTAAACCACCTCGTGTTACAACTTTCAAAATAATTTTTACTTAACAGACTCGAAAATGACAGATTAGATCCTTTCTGTCTGTATTATTATGCGAAGCAAGTAAACTTTGTCTACAAAGAACAAAATTAATTTGACATCAATTCAGCATTTTTTTTTTTCAAACCAAAAAAAAATACAGTAATTGAATTTTAGATGCAATTATTTTCACTTTTCGCGTACGAATAAAATTACAATACCTTTAATAAATAACTATCGTAACTATAACTACCGATTTGGTTCAAACTAACTCTATTATTACTGATATGTAACGGTTATAGCGTCTGTTTTTTGATGATGTGATAATTATTAGAAATTTTAAGGAAATTAGCAATTTCTTTTCGCAGACCCAAATTGATTCTTAGGATATTTAAGTAGACTAGATTGGTACTCACAATAGTCAATGGCTATAATTAGGTATGTTACCAGTTGCAATTCTTGAAATAATGAACATCATTATCACATACTTCGATATGTTTATAGTTTTTTAATTAACTTTCTATTTTGACAAGTAATTTTATTTATTACTCGTAATTAGAAAAGTCAATTTAAGCTGTAATTTGAGTTGTTTTATTACCTATAGGTAATTTTAATTAGCTGATAGCAATGTGTGAACTGTTCAGTTGTAATTTCACTTTTCTTGTAAGTACCTAATTAGCGCACTAACGTACTTTCTTTGTTATAACTACATATACCTGTATTAAACAATAGATTACAAAGCATACTTTATAAATTGGGTCACATGATAACCTTAAAATATGCCCTCGAATCATCTTTTAATTATTCTAAAAGCATTCACTTCCAATATATTAAGGATGCATATAAATAAAGATATTTCTATCAAAAAGTTTAAATATAATTTTATTTATGTTATGTAGTAATCCATTACGAATTCATATCAATCATAAACGGAAGACATTTTTTAATCTAATAACACATAATCGATATCCAGTTTTCACTTTTGGCATTCAAATGTTGCAAGAAAGGGAAACCAATTCAATGACAAATTGCTCAAATTAGCTATCTTATGTAAAGTGTCTTCACTTGAGTATTCACACCGTGATTTGACCAAAACTTGATCTTCACAATGTATAGACTCAATTGGGTGTAACAAAATCATAATAAAACTTGTAGATGATATAACATCGAAGAGTTAACAGGTTTCCGATGATGTACTCGAACTAACCTCGGTAATGGAGAATGCGTTTCTCCCAATCATATGTAACATCGTTTAACATTGCGAAATTAAAAGTAGAACGCATTTGTGTTTTAAATTTATAAAGTGTTTATAATTTGACCGCAATAGTTGTGATGAATTACAATAAGAATAGTTGAAATATAACTAATATTAGAAATGCGAAGGTAACTGTCTGTCTGTTATCATTTTACGGCTAAACTACTGAACCGATTGACTTGAAATTTGGTACAGGGGTAGCTTATGGTCTGGGAAAGGACAAGGACAAAGGCAAGGCGTTTTATCCCGAAATTCCCACGGGATCGGGAACTACGTGGGTGAAACTGCGGGGCACAGCTAGTAGTTGAAATAAAAATCAAATGTTATGCTATGATTAGTTACAAGAATAATAATTACGGAACATTTCTAAAATAAGAAAAAATATGTTTCCTTGTTTTAGAAATGTCCATCTAGCTAGAGAGTAATGATTGCGTCGATTAGTAGAGAGATGTCGTAAAGTCTTGGATAATAATTTTACTGCAGGTGTTGAGTGGCGGTTCCTAATGGCCGTAATAAAATAAATAAATTACTAGTCAACTTATAAGTATACAAAAAGTTTAATTAGGTAGTGTTATGCCTAAGCTGTGCCCCGCGGTTAAACTGCATAATCCTGAATGATTTCTTGAGAATTGTTTATCCTACTAATATTATAAATGCGAAAGTTTGTATGTATGGATGTTTGTTCCTCTTTCACGCAAAAACTACTGAATGGATTTTAATGAAATTTGGTACAGATGTTCCTCATACCAAGGAATAACACATAGGATACTTTTTATCCCAAAATTCCCACGGGATAAGGTTTCACGCGGGTAAAACCGCGGGGCACAGCTAGTTAAAAATAAACAGAAATTGCCTACAAACAATAGTTATTTATGGTACAAGCGAGGTAAGTTGGTGATTACTACCGAGGCGCTATTGAGGCCCGAGCCGTCAGGCGAGGGTCTGAAGATAGCCGAGGATAGTAATCATCAATACACGCGTGTACCATACAACGTTTTTCAACACATTTGCGAAGAAATTATCATTTTTCGCTAATAAATAAACAGTTTTTCTATTCGCGCGCATCCAACACAACTATGGTGATCGGCCAAAGACTAAAATAATATACTTATTAAAAAAAAATAACGAATGAATGAATGAATGGAATCGACCATAGACCTACCAAAAGTAAGGAAACATAGTTGAAGTTTGTTTTTAAAATGTATGGACACAATTTTTTTGGTATCGAAACTTTTTTAAAATGAAAGCAATTTATAAAAACAATCTATAACTCACTAGTGAATAAAACGTGTCATTATTCAACTGTTTTTGCACAAATAAGAGCCCCTTTATGAGCAAGTGTGTTGAAAAATTGTTTATATGAGGGTGATTACTTTTATCGTTATGGTTGGACTACTTAGTTTATTTATTATAGTTTATTTTACATACATAGCAGACCGTTACACAAATAAATTGTGACTAGATAGACAACTCGAATTTGTAAAAGCGTAACCTTCTACGTTTTTAAAATTACTGGCATTATTGAAAACAAAGAAAAGACATACTAAATCTATTTGTATTGAACGATATTCGGTAGTATTTCTTTATATGTAACTAATTACGTATTAATAATGTCACATACATTATTGATATTCGATAGTCAGATTTATAAAGAGATATTCAGTTACACTATTGTGACAATACAATCTAATCTGTCTGTTACCTTTTCACGGCTTAACTACTGAACCGATTGACTTGAAATTTGGTACAGGGGTAGCTTATGATCCGGGGAAGAACATAGTCTAGGGTTATCCCGAAATTCCCACGGGATCGGGAACTACGCGGGGCACAGCTAGTACTAGATAGAATAATAAAGAGATATTCAGTTACAATATTGTGACAATACAATCTAATATTCAAATATTTCTTAACAAATATTTAAAATAACACAACTATTCATACGTAAACTGAAATCAACCTTGTGATAGTTTGTGTTACACATTTAAACGGCTCGTAAGGTTGCGGTTATATGCAGTTTCATTATACATTATAATTTTATAAAGTAGCCGAAATATGGCTTTTATTTATTTAAGTATCTATCTAGTATCTATGCTCCGTGTTGATTCCCCATGTTGCTGGTTCCGTGGAAATTTTGGGTAGGTAAGTGCTAATCTAGTGGCGCGACTTGGGAGAGGCCTATGTCCAACAGTGGACTAATACAAGCTGTTGATGATGGCGATGATGAAGTGGTAATCTATGATCTACCAATGAAAGTCCCTTCAAAATCGGCTCAGCTATTTCGAATATGTTCAAAACAAATAAGTAGGTATGTGTTTTTGTAATCCATCCACCACTCCTACTGAGTAAAGTTTCATTAGCATTTAAATAAATCTCGTTTTTTATATTAAAAGCTTCTATCACATTGTTGATCAAAGTTACCACCCGCTTTAGTTTTATTTATATCTGCCATAGATATAAATACAATATAGATAATCTATGTTTAGATTAGATATTATGTAAATATAAACAGTTATTAACATTGTTAATATAAAAATAGAAACTTTCGAGGTCCGGACAAAGCTTTTAATTTATCTACGTTAAGTTTTTTTATTAGTATTACATAATATAGAAATATTATGTTATGTAATTGTAACTAACACCATAGAAGTATGCTTAATCGAGTTTCATTTTACTGGGCTTGTAGGTTGTGTAGCAGTATGTAGGTACTGTTATGTCAGAGGTTTTGTGAGTTTTCACATAATCTCCGTTTGTCTTATCTAATTACCTATTTAAAGTTTGATGTGTCGGCATGAAATGTTTTCGCATCTAAATATATACATATAACTCAAAGGTGTCTGACTGACAGACGTAGTGATCTATCAACGCAAAGCCCAAACCACTGAACGGATCGGGCTGAAATTTTTCATGCAGGTAGATTTTATGGCGTAGGCATCCGCTAAGAAAGGATTCCTACGGGATTGTGATATACGCGGGTGAAACCGCGGCGCACAGCTAGTTTTAATAATAAGATGGACTTGTACTGTACACTACAGATCATTCTCCTGTAAACTAATTTACGTTTTCTATATTAGGTCACAAAAATTAAATGTTGGATAATTCTATTTTCCTACCACCCAAAATTTCCATCCTGTCAGGATTAGAACAATGAATGCGAAAGTAACCGTTGTGTGTTACCTTTTCATGCTTAACCCAGAAGCCGAATACTGTACTTAATTTCAATCAAATTCGGCACAAAGATAGACTTGAGTTTGGGAAAGGACATAGGCTACCTTTTATCTGTGCCTGTGCTTGGTTTTCCTTTTACCCCTTCGTATTGTCTCTTACAAACATTGTTTAGATCACTACATAGTATAAAACAAAGTCGCTTTCTCTGTCCCTATGTATCTTTAAAACTACGCAAAGGATTTTGAAACGGTTTTCAGTAATAGATAGAGTAATTCAAGAGGAAGGTTTTTAGCAGTTTTATCCCTACATTCCCTCGGGATCGGGAACTACGCGGGTAAAACCGCGAGGCACAGCTAGTTACAAATAAAAACGATCTTCAGTTACTGTCACCGACTACGTATGGAAAACTCCATTCAGCATATAAATATTTATAGTAAGTATTAGATATTCGATCGATAAAAATTATCTAATATGCAACAATAACGTAAACATATATTTTAGTAAAGTGATGATCTACTAATTACCTAATTATTTATTCGTATTCACAAGAAAATCTATTTCCGTGTTTTTATATTTCGTTATGTATTACTTATTTATTTATAGACTTGTAGATAATTTTAGAATACTAACATTCCAAATTTAACATGTTAGAATCTTTAGATAAATACAGAAAAAAGAGAAAATATTAATGAAAAATGGGACGGTTACAAAAAAAAACCATCGGGTAACACAAAAGAGACACAAAAAGTCTTTGTTTTGATATTTTTCGTTATCAGTTTAAATTATATTTTTAAGGTAAGTAGGTATATAAGTACTATTTTTTAATGAAAATAAATACCCGTATCCGTTAGTCATCGAATAATATCTAATTAGTCAAAATTCGTTAATGTATCACTTAAGATCTTAATAACCATATTACCATAATCGGCTTAACAGTTCATAAAAAAATACATAAAACTGCTCACATACAATTAATTTAAGACTCTTTTATAAACAAAAGATGGCATCGTTTAAATTAAGATACCGTGAATCCGGTGTTATAAATTATAATTACAATTAAAAATGGTGCATTGTGAATGTCATGCGTACGATTCGCATAAGTACCGATTGCAAATTAAGAAACACGGTCAAGTGCTTTTCATATTACGGTTTGAAGGTTCTCTTAGTTAATTAAAGAGTTTCCTTAAAATGATACATAATTATATATCAAGAATACTGTGTACTTGACGACTATGTGGTCTTTGTGTATATTGGATAGAGATATAGGTATACTAGGCGAATTATTCAATGGCAACTCGAGGTTTCCTGCAAAATATATCATGTGTGGTTGCACTTAAGGTAGCCGATTCCTTGTTAAGAATATTGTTTTGTGAACTCTAACTAAACTTAATCTACGATGAGACTCCTTTGACTATTTTTGGCTATTCGTTAGTGTACCTAGTATCGGGTCTGGTCATCCATATCCATTCATCATCATCAACAGCCTGTATTTGGCCACTGTTGGACAAAGGCCTCTCCCATATACATTGGGTAAATAATAATTTGGCTAACTGCATAAAAATATCCACATTTGTAATCAAAATGTGCGTAAAATTATTAAATTATATGTTATCTAATATTGTCAATTACCTACCTACTATTTTCGGCAGCATTACAACGAAGGATAATTGGGCTAAATTATAGCCACTTACAAGGAATATAATAATGTAGCTTCATTCTTATGAAAGAATATTCAAAATTGTATTAGTAGTAGTTCCAGAGATTATCTTATTGAAATAAAAAACAATCTCTTATAGATATAAGTTAAAAGTTAATACTTACCTACATAGATAATCTCTTCTAGATGAAGACCGTCATAGAAAAGCAATATTAATATTATTACTTAACGCACTTAACCAAATATTATAAATTATAATACTTAATTAAAATAAAACTTACCGCATAATAAAAGCGTTAAATACTCCAATTTGACACCCATTATGATTTTTTATATTTAATTTTAAATAATATCATTCACAAAACGAAAATTTATTCTGCGCGCAATTAAAAATTTCCCGCGTAAGGGTAAAGTCGACCGAACTCGCGCGTGCGTTTGGCGCGCTTCGCTATAGAAATGACCGCGTCACTTGGCAATCAAAGGTACAGTGCAATTCGGACAAGACTTTACGGAACCACCGTTCGACCGTTGGCTAAATTCTCTACGTATTGTATATGTTACGTCTTTGGACAATGTACGACGAAACCTCACACATATGGAAGGCAAATTCCCACGATTAAGTAGCGTTGTTGTTAACATGTCGGCAATTCATATTGGCGACCCTTGGATATGAATTGGCATTGTTCTAAGAATACAAAGTATTATTGTGTTATTTGTATTTTCGTTGGTTTTCAGTTACTTTTGGTTTTGACGTGCGAATCCTATGAATGAATGTGAAAATCTATGTTTTTATTTAAAGTTTGACGATAGTTTTAGTAAACAGGGTTTTAACGATGTTTTATAGATTCATACATTTTCATTAACGACATTTTACCCGACTACGGCGAAGCAAGGAGGGTATGATTTATTGATATTGATGTATGATTTAAATAGTTACCTTTTAAAAGACATCGATTAATTTAAAGTCCAATGTCAAAGTAAATCTTGTCATAATAATTTAAATTATCTTCGATTTCTTGGACATACTCGCACCGACCTTTAACGTAACTTAACAATAATATTATAGAAGTGTTACCTACTATTCTCATAGATTAGTTATTTCCACAAGCTTTAACTTGCAATGTTTGTACGGTTGTTTGAGTAACCGAATTTCTAAACAATTCCTCAACTACACACATCAAAAGTGTCTAGGGATCAACATATATTTTTGCAATAACTTTTCTCCTGATTGATATTAATTAAAATTTTCTTTAAGGATTCATCAAATAAAGTGTTTTCGTTTGTCACAGTAACGATAAACCAAGTCACCTTTGCATTAATAAAGAAATTTGCCATTTTCCTAATAAAGGGATTTTTGACATTTGAACCACTAACATTAAAGTTCGAAAAAAAGACTGAAATAACAGTTTTCTTTAAAATTTTATTGGGTAACTTAAACAATTAATAATCCGTGTTTCTACCGCGAACACTAACAACACAAGAACATCGGTTTGGCATACTCAAAATGAGTTCATCCAAATCACGCTGTGGAATGGCCGCCCATGTTCGTTGCAACAACAAAAAAAGGTCTTCTTGCGACTGGATACCCTCCATATTCGGCAGAGCTCTTCTCTGTAGCATATCCCATGCATGCTCAATCGGGTTCAAGTCTGGCGACTGAGCAGGCCAGGGCAGGACATTGATGTTAGCTGCGGCGAGAGTCTGTCTTACAACTCTTGCGGTGTGCGGTCGTGCATTATCATGCATTAACTGAAATAAGGGACCGATTTGCACTTGTAGAGGAACGATGACGTCTGATACAATCGTCTCAGCATAAATTTGAGCGTTGAGGTTGCCTCTGATCCAAATCAACTCAGTTCTTCCGCCGATCCAAATACCCGCCCATACCATGATGGTTCCACCACTATAAGGATGGACTTCCTGGCAGGATTTTAATCGCTGTTGGCGTCCAGGGGTTCTCCAGTGTCGTATACGTCTTGTATCCGGTCTCATACCAAAACGAGACTCATCAGAAAAGCACACGAAACGCCATTGTTCTTCTGCCCAATTTCTGTGTTCAAGAGCCCATTGATATCGAATCCTACGATTGTGCATTGCTATAGGTGGTACCCGTAGCGGTCTTCGGGAATGAAGGTTCACTTCATGCAAGCGGTTTCTGACTGTTTGGTCGCTAATTAAGTTCCCTGAAGAGTGATGAAGCCGCACGGCTAACATCATGGCGGTTATTGTTGGAGCTCTTCGAGTTAAGATTTGAATGTATCGGTCTTGTCTCCGTGTGGTGCAGCGATACCGTCCTCCATGGCGCTCAGCCACGGTACCAGTGCTTCGGTAACGTGTCCAAAGTCGACTGATAACACTCTGACTTGTATTCAGAGCTAAAGCCACAGTACGTTGCCGGGAACCAGCTTCTATCATTCCCACGGCTCTGAGCATTTCTTCCCTGCTTAAATGACGTCGCCGCTCCATAATAACGTTGGTTTTAATCAGTAGTAGGGAAACAGTAGCACTAATAATGTCTTCAATGCGTTGTATGTTTTTATAGGGAAAATATTGACAGCTGATTTTCATCTTTTACTCGAATTTGATTCACAGTTCCTGATTCAAATTATGAAATGCACCAAAAAGGATCCATATAAATTTATAAAATCATAAATTTATTACAAAGCCACATCTCAATCTCAAGAAATCCGCATAAAAATGCTTGATCCCTAGACAATTTTGATGTGTGTACATATGCAAATATCTAGTTTGGATGAAAATTCTTAGTGAATTGTTAGATAAGTGACAACGTTCTAAATCTAAGGGATTTTCAAAATATTTTGGATCGATATTTTTAATGCATCTAGATGATATGGGTGAAATGGAATTTAGATTCCATTTAGGAAAAAAACTAGCGGAGTTTGTAGAGGTATTTTCCAGGGACGAAACACGGGAATACGTATGTACAGTCTCGGAATGAAAAGGTTCGTCAATTTTCAAATTGATTCGTATAAAGTATCGCGAAAACACCCTTTGAAACACCTTTTGAAACTATGTTACAGAATAGACTCGGGTTAGGGAAATAATGTTCTACTGCTCGATAATAAAGTTCAAAATTATTCAGATCAATGTTGTTTGACAGGATAAATATCTTGTCAACAAGATTTTTGATAAACTAAAACCTTCTTGTTGGTTCAACCTGCCATTTTTTTTTTTTTTTTTGTTGGTGTGGCACTTAGCTATGTCTGTGTGCCAATTTCAGGTAATAAAAGGTAGGGAAATATTTTTAACGGAAAATATCGGAGAGGAAAAGGAATTTTGTAAGGTTCAGGAAAGGATATATTATATATATTATAAAAGATGTATTATATATTATTTTTAAGAAAAATAAATAAAATATATATAAATAAACATACACAAACTAAATCTTTATATCATTTTTTAACATAAATGCAGATATCAAGTTATAATATTCAATGGGATTCATTACTAAACAAGAAACACAAGTAGGAAGGGAAACATTTTGGGAAACAAGAGAACGGAGAAAGGATGAACGATCATGACGGGGACAGGAAAAGAATATGTGATCTAAAGAGCCAACATCATCTCCACATTCGCAAAGGTTACTATTGGAGTAAGAGCCAGCGACTGCCTGACCTTCGTCATTTTATAAAGGCTGAAAGTTTGTCTACGTGTGTCCCTAGTACAGGTAAGAATGATCCCCACCCATGAAGCTGAGGCAGCGGTGGCTTTGGCAGATAACAGGTAACAAAGGTGTATGAAATTCCATCTCAATTTCGTCATAGTATAAAACTCTATTTTTTGATATTTGATGCATAATGATATCAAAAATCACGTTGCTCAATGCCGGACAGCTAGTATGGTTCCAACCCTCTGCCGGACACCCTTAAACTATGGTAATTTATAATTAAACTTACGTCATTTTATAAAACCTAAATTTTATATATAATTTTTAGAGGGCCTATTAATCTATGTTTCCATAATTGCCGGACAGCTTCGACGGTTCCATCATCTTGCCAGACGCATTCAAAGTGATGAGCAATAGCCCGTGAGTGCCTGACTTTCGTTATTATATAAAAGCTGAAAGTTTGTCTACGTGTGTCCCTAGTACAGGTAAGAATGATCCCCACCCATGAAGCTGAGGCAGCGGTGGCTTTGGCAGATAACAGGTAACAAAGGTGTATGAAATTCCATCTCAATTTCGTCATAGTATAAAACTCTATTTTTTGATATTTGATGCATAATGATATCAAAAATCACGTTGCTCAATGCCGGACAGCTAGTATGGTTCCAACCCTCTGCCGGACACCCTTAAACTATGGTAATTTATAATTAAACTTACGTCATTTTATAAAACCTAAATTTTATATATAATTTTTAGGGGGCCTATTAATCTATGTTTCCATAATTGCCGGACAGCTTCGACGGTTCCATCATCTTGCCAGACGCATTCAAAGTGATGAGCAATAGCCCGTGAGTGCCTGACTTTCGTTATTATATAAAAGCTGAAAGTTTGTCTACGTGTATCCCTAGTACAGGTAAGAATGATCCCCACCCATGAAGCTGAGGCAGCGGTGGCTTTGGCAGATAACAGGTAACAAAGGTGTATGAAATTCCATCTCAATTTCGTCATAGTATAAAACTCTATTTTTTGATATTTGATGCATAATGATATCAAAAATCACGTTGCTCAATGCCGGACAGCTAGTATGGTTCCAACCCTCTGCCGGACACCCTTAAACTATGGTAATTTATAATTAAACTTACGTCATTTTATAAAACCTAAATTTTATATATAATTTTTAGGGGGCCTATTAATCTATGTTTCCATAATTGCCGGACAGCTTCGACGGTTCCATCATCTTGCCAGACGCATTCAAAGTGATGAGCAATAGCCCGTGAGTGCCTGACTTTTGTTATTATATAAAAGCTGAAAGTTTGTCTACGTGTGTCCCTAGTACAGGTAAGAATGATCCCCACCCATGAAGCTGAGGCAGCGGTGGCTTTGGCAGATAACAGGTAACAAAGTTGTATGAAATTCCATCTCAATTTCGTCATAGTATAAAACTCTATTTTTTGATATTTGATGCATAATCATATTATAACTCACGTTGCTCAATGCCGGACAGCTAGTATGGTTCCAACCCTCTGCCGGACACCCTTAAACTATTATGGATGATGCCAGAATATGTTTGGACTCTGTTACCCTCTCCAATAGCTATGTGTAATATGTCGTTGGATAGCCATAGTTGAGCTGACAAAAGGTTCCTAAGGAGTCAAGGTCCAAATCTTAGTCCAAACAGAGTTATGCAGTACTAAACATATCAATTTATCATAATATCATCCACGTAGATTGTTAAAACAAAACAGTGTAATGGTATAAGGTTATTTTAGGTTTTTTATTATTATAAAAATTGCATTTCCTACATTTTGGGTCCACTATGACCTCATTTAAAAATATGATATATACATGGGCCTCAAAATCGTTGAAAAATTGATATTTCGTTTGGTACTGCATAACTCTGATCGGACCAAGATTTGGACCTTGACTCCATAGTAACTTTTGTTCTGCTCAACTTTGGCTATCCAACGACATATTACACATAGTTATTGGAAGGGGTACCAAAATTTGCATCATCCAATAATTATACTTACGTTATATTATAAAACCTAAATTTTATATTACATATACTATGACGAAATTGAGATGGAATTTCATACACCTTTGTTACCTGTTATCTGCCAAAGCCACCGCTGCCTCAGCTTCATGGGTGGGGATCATTCTTACCTGTACTAGGGACACACGTAGACAAACTTTCAGCTTTTATATAATAACGAAAGTCAGGCACTCACGGGCTATTGCTCATCACTTTGAATGCGTCTGGCAAGATGATGGAACCGTCGAAACTGTCCGGCAATTATGGAAACATAGATTAATAGGCCCCCTAAAAATTATATATAAAATATAGGTTTTATAATATAACGTAAATATAATTATTGGATGATGCAAATTTTGGTACCCCTTCCAATAACTATGTGTAATATGTCGTTGGATAGCCAAAGTTGAGCAGAACAAAAGTTACTATGGAGTCAAGGTCCAAATCTTGGTCCGATCAGAGTTATGCAGTACCAAACGAAATATCAATTTTTCAACGATTTTGAGGCCCATGTATATATCATATTTTTAAATGAGGTCATAGTGGACCCAAAATGTAGGAAATGCAATTTTTATAATAATAAAAAACCTAAAATAACCTTATACCATTACACTGTTTTGTTTTAACAATCTACGTGGATGATATTATGATAAATTGATATGTTTAGTACTGCATAACTCTGGTTGGACTAAGATTTGGACCTTGACTCCTTAGGAACCTTTTGTCAGCTCAACTATGGCTATCCAACGACATATTACACATAGCTATTGGAGAGGGTAACAGAGTCCAAACATATTCTGGCATCATCCGTAATAGTTTAAGGGTGTCCGGCAGAGGGTTGGAACCATACTAGCTGTCCGGCATTGAGCAACGTGAGTTATAATATGATTATGCATCAAATATCAAAAAATAGAGTTTTATACTATGACGAAATTGAGATGGAATTTCATACAACTTTGTTACCTGTTATCTGCCAAAGCCACCGCTGCCTCAGCTTCATGGGTGGGGATCATTCTTACCTGTACTAGGGACACACGTAGACAAACTTTCAGCTTTTATATAATAACGAAAGTCAGGCACTCACGGGCTATTGCTCATCACTTTGAATGCGTCTGGCAAGATGATGGAACCGTCGAAGCTGTCCGGAAATTATGGAAACATAGATTAATAGGCCCCCTAAAAATTATATATAAAATTTAGGTTTTATAAAATGACGTAAGTTTAATTATAAATTACCATAGTTTAAGGGTGTCCGGCATAGGGTTGGAACCATACTAGCTGTCCGGCATTGAGCAACGTGATTTTTGATATCATTATGCATCAAATATCAAAAAATAGAGTTTTATACTATGACGAAATTGAGATGGAATTTCATACACCTTTGTTACCTGTTATCTGCCAAAGCTACCGCTGCCTCAGCTTCATGGGTGGGGATCATTCTTACCTGTACTAGGGACACACGTAGACAAACTTTCAGCTTTTATATAATAACGAAAGTCAGGCACTCACGGGCTATTGCTCATCACTTTGAATGCGTCTGGCAAGATGATGGAACCGTCGAAGCTGTCCGGCAATTATGGAAACATAGATTAATAGGCCCCCTAAAAATTATATATAAAATTTAGGTTTTATAAAATGACGTAAGTTTAATTATAAATTACCATAGTTTAAGGGTGTCCGGCAGAGGGTTGGAACCATACTAGCTGTCCGGCATTGAGCAACGTGATTTTTGATATCATTATGCATCAAATATCAAAAAATAGAGTTTTATACTATGACGAAATTGAGATGGAATTTCATACACCTTTGTTACCTGTTATCTGCCAAAGCCACCGCTGCCTCAGCTTCATGGGTGGGGATCATTCTTACCTGTACTAGGGACACACGTAGACAAACTTTCAGCCTTTATAAAATGACGAAGGTCAGGCAGTTGCGGGCTCTTGGGCCATATCCACAATATGCAACTTAGCAAGGTGAGAAGGAGTACAAACGTGACCAAGCCGCATGCGAATTATCATGCTCGTAATTAGTTTAGAGCCCTTTATTTTAAAAAACCATGGTTTGACTGGGACTGAGGGCTGAATTGAGGCATAAACCTTGCCCTTTACTTGAGAGCTCTCACTCCAAAGAAGTTCCCAGGAGTGTCGAAGATAATCTTTAGGGAGGCTGACAAGATCATGGCAGAAATTTTTATAAGGGAATGTGTCACCATTCTGCACCGCTTGTTTGGCTAGTTGATCAGCTCTTTCGTTTCCTTGGATTCCAGAGTGACTTGGAATCCAAGCAAAGTGTACCGTATAGTTACTCTGAATACATTTGTGCAACTGTTTTCTTATATCAAATACAATGGGGTAGAAGGGTTTCATTTTGAATGTAAACTTTTCAATATTTTGTAACGCACTTCTAGAGTCACATAATATGAGGACATTTTTAAGTTTAGTAATTAAAACGTACTCTAATGCTTTGAGCAGACCAAAGCATTCACCAGTGAAAACTGATGTTTCAGGAGGAAGTTTTACCATCTGAATGACTTTATACTGAGAATGAAATATACCAACTCCCACACAACTAGACCGGGTCTTTGATGAGTCCGTAAAGATATAATGAAAGTTTATCCAATTTTCACCAACGGCAGCATTAAATTTTATGTCAGCTCCTACATCACTTTTTTCTATCCCTAAATTATAATGCACTACAGGGGAGATAAGTAGGGGTTCAAATGTTTTGCACTCAAATAAAGGAAGAGTAGCTGACCTATGTGTACTCGCTGGTATAGAATTAAACTTCCTGAGACTTTTAACTAAACACGGAATATCTTTGTGTCGCCAATAGGATGAAGTTTGAATAAAATAATCAAGTTTTATTAATTTTGAATGAAGCAAATGGTTAGAAAACTGCATCGATTTAAATAAAAATCGGTCAGATAGATATTGCCTTCTCAGGTGTAATGGAGGGTCACCTACTTCCACCTGTAAGGCATTTAACGGACTTGATTTCATGGCTCCAGAAATGATTCGGAGAGCTTTCGACTGTATGCTATCTAACTTTTCAAGACCCTTTCTGTTACCATCTTCAAGGAGGAATGTTCCGTAATCAAGTATGCTTCGGATTATTGCATTATAAAACAGTTTTAAACTAAAAGGGTGTGCCCCCCACCATACTCCAGAAAGACACCGCATCGCATTCAGTTGACGTTCGCATTTTTCAACTACAAAGTCAAAATGTTGTTTGCCAGAAAGTGTTTTATCTAAAATTAATCCTAGAAATTTAACATGATTTTTCACAGGAAGGTTTATGCTATTATAAGTAACTGTTGGGGATGGAAAATTACGTTTTCTTGTAAAAACTACTACAGTGCTTTTTTCTATTGAAAGACTTAACCCATTAATTTGTAACCATTGCTGTAAAAGACTTAGGGAGGCGGTCAAAGCATCACATGCATCTGATATGTTATTGTGAGTAGCATAGATTAAAAGATCATCAGCATATTGTAAAACATCAGCAGATTTTTGTAGAGATGATTCTAGATCATAAGAATAAATATTATAAAGCAAAGGTGACAATACTGACCCCTGCGGAAGGCCTTTGAACACTGTTCTTGTTATTTTCTTATCACCGCAAAAAAGAGAAATAAATCTAACTGATAGCAGATTTATGATAAACCGTATAATCAAGGTAGGGACGTTTAAATTAATTAGTTTGCGTTTAAGGACAGATATAAGAACATTGTCATACGCACCTGTTATATCTAGAAAAGCGCCAACAACCGACTCGTTTTTTGAGAAAGCTATACGAAGGTCAGTAGTAAATACACTTAAACTGTCAGTTGTGCTTTTTCCTTTACGGAACCCGAACTGACTGCCTGCTAGTAATTGCTTGTTTTCTATATACCATTCTAAACGATTTTTAACTAGGTGTTCTGCAATTTTAGTAAGGACTGAAGATAGCGCAATAGGCCGGTATGATGATATATCATTTGAATTTTTATTTGGTTTGAGGATCGGTAAGATTTCTTGGGAACGCCAGGATTCTGGAATATTTCCAGAAACTAAAATGGAATTAATTATTTGTAGATAATATGATATTATACTATCACTACAATGTGATAAGAACGAATATGGAATACCGTCTTCTCCTGGGGCAGAGTCTTTTAAGCATGTTAATACCCCTTTCAATTCGAGCAACGAAAAGGGAGAATTCAAAGATGAATGATTATCAATATTTAAAGGAATAGAGTTGGGGTAGATTTGATCATACTCTGGAGCTGATGCTGGAGCTAATTTGTCAAGAAAACTGTTACTAAGAGATGGAGGTAATTGTGTGAAGGAAGGAGTATCACTAAAGGCTTTTCTAAATCTCTTAATACTGCGCCAAACTTCTGACGGGCATGTGTTGGGTGATAAAGACATACAAAATGACCTCCACCCCTGAAGTTTCTTATCTCTTAGAAAAATCCGTGTATCTTTAATAATATCTCTAAGGTCGTCCAAATTTTTATCTGACATGTCCTCAGCATATTTTTTTTCAGCTTCCTTTCGCTTCCTAACTGCATCAGCACACGAAGAGTCCCACCATGGGGGCATAGGAATTTTATCGGAAGGAATCTTTTTAAGAGGGAAAACTTGATCTGCTACTTCTACTAGGCACATCGCTAAAGCTTTTGAGCAATCACTTTCTCCACCCTGAGTAATTTGAGGGAGCTCAGCAACTTTAGCATCAACAAGTGTTTTAAATTTATTCCAGTCTGCGTTTTCGATTCTATACTTTAGTCTAGGAAGTCTTTTCGGTATTTTAATTGATTTTATTGAGGAAGTAATTACTAAAGGAAAGTGGTCACTTCCAAAGGTGGAAGAGTAACGGGACCAAGATAAAGATGAAGCCAATCCAGGGGAGCATATGGATAAATCCACAGCACTAGCACTTTCACCTGCATTAGTTCTACGAGTAGGTTCGCCATTATTTATAATACACAGATTATGATCGTCTATAATTTCTAATAGACGGATCCCCTCTCGTTTTGTCTCACCACTTCCCCAACACTGATGGTGACAGTTAAAATCGCCCATTACTAAAAATGGCCTACGAAGGGATGACAACATGTTGCTAAGTTCTTGTAGGGCATTGTTATTAGCAGTAGGAATGTAAGTGGAAACGTAAGTAATATTATCAACAATTATCCCAACAATATCAATATCGGAACATGAAAGGAGAGAAACACGGGAAAATGGGGTATTATTTTTAATCAATATGGCCACACCGCCATATCCGTCAGCTCTGTCATTGCGAATACAAACATAACCGGGAATAGCAAATAATTGATTATTTTTAATCCAAGTTTCAGATAATGCCACAATCTTTGGTTTAAATTTATTTAATAAGTAGATTAAGTCAGTTTTTTTAGGAATTACTGATCGGCAGTTCCATTGAATTATTGTGTCCATCTTTTTGGTTTTTATGTAATAATAAACTACTTATTCGCTCTACGTGGTACGGTTCAAAAGATGTATTTTTATTTAGTAACATTTTAATAAGGTTTATAATAACATCAACAACCTGCTCATTCTCGTTCTGTTTCATTTTCATTTCGGAATGTTCCTTGGATAAAGCACACCCATTTGCCAACGATGGGGGTTGAAACTCCCTAAGAAGGGCGTTATGAGCTGCTCTGTCATAACCTTGTGCTGACTTGGGAGGAGCATGGGGTTTAAGAAATACTGTCTTTTTATATGATGAAGTTGTAGGTACAGGTTGTGAGCTGAAGTATGAATTATTATTGGTGTGAGTATCATGAGATGTAACAGAAGTGAGAACATTAGCATAGGATTTTGAAATGGCTGGGTGCATTTTGCTCGCTTCCGCATATGAAACACAGGAATGAGCCATAGTGTGTTTAATGTTTTTTTGCCTCTGAAACTCAGGACAAGTCTTATCTGTAGCGTAATGAAATCCAGAACAATTAACACAAGATGCAGAATCCTCTTCCAGTAAACAAGTTTCACCTGAGTGATTTTGACCACATTTAAAACATCTCGGGACAGCCGCTCTGCATTGATTTTTGGTGTGGCCAAAACGGCAACAACGGAAACATTGTATAGTGGGATATATATAAGTTTCTACTGATAGTGCATTATAACACATATAAATTCTTTTCGGTAGAGTTTGGCCATCAAACGTTATAACTACTGTTTGGGAGGGTTTCCAGGTATAGGATCCATTTACTTGAACTTTGTAATTAAGACGTCTAACTTTCAATATTTTGCTTATGGGAGTTGATATACTTTCAGTAATTTCTTCCTCACTCCATTCAGATGGGATACCCCGGACCAAACCCATACGTGTGACATTAAAAGTGGGTAGAAATGCTTTAAATTTATTCAGAGACAATAATTCACTATTGATAAATACGTTAGCAGCCACAGGTTTTGTAAAAGCTACAACACACTTATTCCTACCAATTCTCTTGACACTGCCGGGAACAATATTCATAAATTTGTTATTTTTAAGGAAATTTCCAAACGCAATAGGGTGAAGAATGGTGCCACTGTTTTCAGTACTGGTAATACGCTGAACATGAACTATGTAAGGCCCTGTATCGGAGGCCTGGTACTCCTTCCTACCTACACTAACTGGTTGGGAAGTTTGATCTGACTGTAAAGTTTGACAAACAGAAATTTCAGAGGGTTGGGAATGTGGAACTGGTGTATCATTATTTATTAAGGAGTCAGATTTAATTTTATAACGCCTTTTACGTGAGGCCCTGACTTTACCTGAGGCAGATGCATCAGTTTCCCTTCCACTTGCTGTGGCTATAGACCCATCAGTGTCCATACCACTCATGTCTAAATTAGATGTTGATATGGTAACATAATTACCTACAGGGGGACTTAAGCCAGGGCCTAAATCCCCCACATCTGCTATAGGCGGGTCGTTCATACGACCCTCAAATAGACTTCAACTATGCTACGAATATTTACAAAAACTTACCTAAAATCAGGAAAAATTTACACAAATATAATATAAGATACACTACAAAGAAAATATATTTACATAGGAGCCTCAACTGAACCAATTATCTACTTAAAATTTAATTATGAAAAATTGCCAAGAAAAAATACACCCGGTCAAACCGAAATTTCCCGCGCTTTTCCTCCCTGCCATTATTATTTCTGTTAAAACTATTGTCAATCGGTCAATGTCATCATTGCAAAATATCAAAGAGGTTTTTATATGCCGCGCGCACAAGGCAGTGTTTAAAAAAAGGATAGAAAAATCAAACAAAACCTTATTCGATAGCAAACGTCATTCTATTTATTATTTAAATGTTAGCATCACTGTTTCTTACACTGTTATGTTGGCATAATTGTTTTTTGCAATACTAGTGCAAGTGAAATCCGACTCTAAGGTGACGAACCTTTTCATTCCGAGACTGTAGAATGGATTCTAGACTATTCTCTTAAGGGACTAAGCACACTCATAAAAAAATTGTTGTTTTGTATGGACAAACGCTGAATGGAGCTGAATAAGTGTGCTTAGTCCCTAACAATGCAGTTTTTACAGACATTCGAATACAGGCGTTTTCCTTTAAGTTACTTTCCGACAACTTTGCCTTTTTGTTTTTAAGTTATTTATTAATTGCGATTTATTTTCGTTTCAGCAAGAAAGTGCTCATTCTTTAAGGGATAAGATTAAGTAATACTAATGTTTTTTTTTTAAACTTCGCGATCGGAATTAGGAGAATGATTTGAAGAAGACTAATGTCTTCTCGTGACCACGATCGGTGTAACCCGGTCGAAACGTCGAGGTAAATAATAATTATGTTTTACGCGATTAAGACCTGTAAATTATGCAACGATGAATAGTAATGTTATTATATTGAGTTATCTAAGTGCCGATTTAAGTAAGTTCTTCTCTTTAATACAAAATATTCATTAAATAAGTGTTCATATATTTTTCTTATTCAAATAGCAAATATAATATTGATGATTTTGCTATTAGAATAGAAAATCACCTTATTTGTATGAACAGCAACTCTCTGAGAGGCATTTTGCTTATCTGTACAAAATTTCACCTAATTCGGTACAGTAGTTTTGAAGCTCAATGGATAGAACCATAGAAATAAATTATCGCATTAAAGATTGAGTGTCCAATTGGGCTACTCCGCTCTCAAAGGATTACCCAAAATAAATAATATTCCTATTGTCGTCTATCTATCTATCTTCTTCCTTAAGTATCTTATTCATACTATGTCCATTTCAAAATTTCATCAAAATCGGTATTTCTATTAAAATAGCCTTAGTTGTGGTAGGTACTGAATTTATCAATATTTGGGAGTCAGAGATTGTAGGGTCCTATATTTAGGGCTGATTGAACAAAGACACTTACCAACACACGCTCTATTTGTCATCACAAATCTATAGGTACTAATATCGTAAAGCTGAAGAGTTTGCTTGAACGTGCTAATCTCAGGAATTACTGGTCCGATTTGAATTTAGTGAGAGTCCGAGTTTATAGTGTTAGATAACATTTATCGACGACAGCTATAAATTAAAAGTTACAGCTTATCTTAATATAAATTTTAGCATTATTAGCATGGTTTTGGTTAAGTCAGTTTACTGTAAGTATAATTTATCTCTTCACACAAACTTGATATCATTCACGAAATCGAAAATTTATTCTGCGCGCAATTAAATTTTCCCGCGTAAGTAAAGTAGTCCTGGTTAAGTCAGTTACTGTATTATTTATCTCTTCACATAAACTTGACAGAAATCATCATTGAGTTTTATTTAAATACAGACTGTGATGAGATTAGTACAACAGGTGCCGCACCTGCTCTCCTGCCCTGCGTGCCCATCCACCTTCCAGGAGCTGATGGAAGCCTCAAGTAAAGCGGTGGATGTGGCTACGTTTTGGAAATAAAATATTTAACTGTTGGATGAATGAACCTGATGCAATGAATGGAAGATGTACACAAATACTTTTAATACATTTTATTTTCATTAAAACTAGATACATTCAATAAAACATAATTATTTTAACCTTAAAATAGTATGTTCATATAAACTTAAAACAAGATGGCTGCCAAAAACTAACCTATACTTTATTTACAAGAATATTTCGTCGACGAGTTGTTTGTCTATAATTCTATGGGGTTTGGGTTTTGATTGTTTTCTTCGTCGGCGGTAGAGTCTTGCGTTGAGTGGGTAGAGTGCTGGTGACAGAGAACAGCGGACGTTGAACCACCAGTCACATGAGGCGACTCCTTGCGAGAAGACTGTGCCGTTGGGGCAGAGGAATGATGCTTGCCTGCCATCTATATCGCAGTAGTGCCATGCTGAAATAGTATAATAATATTTTTGTTAGAATATTTGACAATGTTTTAAGTAAAGAGCACACTTAAGTCTAAAATTTGTGTAAGTGAGAAATGTGAACTAAGTATGTAGTTAGAGAGATTTGATCTTTATGATTAACCCTATGTATCGTTGCCACAAAAATAAGGATAGCGAATGTTTTTTTCGTATTTTAGTGAGTTTTTCGATATGGTGCACTTTCAAGAATTTATAAATTTTGTTTTTTTTTTTTTAAATAAAAGAACTAACTTGAGTTTTGTCTCCTTTAATTTTTCTATAAATATGAAGACAAACCTAAGTGTAACCCTAAAATTTCTTAATGTAGAAACTCGTCCTTTGAAATATCACTTATTACAACTAAATAACTTTCATAGCACGATTTACCACCTAAGCCTATTACATTACGTGACATTTGTATTTAATTGATAAATATCTGCACATTGCAAAAGGTCAATGTTCCTCAATGTCTCTATGTAACTGGGACAAGTGTATGTTTTTGCTTTAATAGTTTCTTAACAATTGTGCAAGTCACAAGGGTCGGAATATATCCTCTAAATTACTTTTAAATATTCTTTGAACGTGATCATCGGTTTGTTTAGGAATTAATTTGAATAAAGCAGGTAACGTAAACAAGTATTGTTGTGTGAAAACACTAGATGTAGATTTCACTGCAAAATTATTGCGTTAAAAAATTATGAAATGAACGTATTTTACAGTAATGAAATCATTCATTACTGTAAAATACGTTCATTTCATTATAAGCAATTTTCAAAGGGGCCTGCTAGTTTTTTAAACATTCCCAACAAACTCGCTAGAATATGCACCAAATATTTTCCAATACCTTTTTGTATGCTTACGTCCAGCTATTTATTGTAAGTAATTTGAATTAAAATGCTAATATATCAGTGTAAAACAACAAATATTGGCATTTATTAAAGCAGACTAATTTTAATGACGGATCTCACGTTTAAAACCCATATTTCATGTCTAACTCATCTTCCGGGTAACTTTTTGTTCCAATAAACTGATCTCTAAAGGTCAAACTGTATAATATAGTAGCTAGTATCAAGTATTAATCATCAAAGCACGGCCAAGGTCTTCTTCAGTTCAAAATGCCAAGTTAAAACAATTGAAACATTAATTGCGAACTCCTACACGATTAGTTGCATTCCTACAGCTTTTATATTGTACTAAAATCATTGATGTACAAAAACTTAGGATGTACATTTTCAAACAAATCTAACAATTCAACAGCTAACATCAAATGTAACTTTCGAAACTATACGTAAACACTGACCACTACTACGGATGAAGTTATCCTCTACCGATAAAAATATTTTATTGTAAATTCTACTTTATGCTACTTTAAAGTTAAAAAAGATTTTTTGAAATGAGCGCACTGAGCGCTTATTTTATAGAGACGATTTTGAGGCATAGAAAGTTTATCTTGGATTTTTTGGCATCAATGTGTTCAATAGTTTTAGTCAAGGATTCTCTTAATTTTAATGGAACAATAACTCCTACGTTCTAACATGGATATTAATGTATTTTGGAATGGTTAATAATATATCATTACTTTATGCGGATATAAAATTTACGAAATTTAATAAATATATTATATTTTTTTGATATTTTGTTTTATTTTTCCACTTATAAGTAAGTAAGTAAGTATATGTTATTAATAATTTGTTGAGTTTTTGTATTCAAATATTTCTAATAAGTATGTATTATGATTACTTAGTAAGTGGTATTTATTTAATATTGGTAAGTATAAAAAGGTTCCGTTTTTATAAAAAGCTTAATATCAGTCTGTAAGATGACACAGCATTGAAAAGGCCTTCCTGCTATCGATTGATTGCTTTTAAGAGTGTGAAGAATTGGTGTCATTAGCACGTTTGCCTACCCTTTATATCGAGATGGCAATTTTCATTTCGTACAAAAAATAATCATGTACTTAAATGAATATTATTAGATAATTAAGCACTTTAAACAGTTGTTATAAAAACCTACGAAACTACTTTTAAGTATTATAAATCTGGGGGCACGGCAGTGCCCCCCGCCAAGTCGAGCGCGAAGCAAACACTGCCGTACCATCCTTTACAGGAACCCTTTCGCCGCATTTTCAGGCCCCTATTTGAGAACCTCTGGATAAACCCAGAGCACTGAAATTTTCGTCATCCAGTAAGCTATACAATCACATACTTAAAATAAAATTTCAAGTCTGTAGGTCATTTAGTTCCGTAGTTAAGCGAATGCAAAGTTTCGTATTTAAGACACTCACTCACTCACTCACTCACTCACTCACTCACTCACTCACTCACTCACTCATGATCATCAAAATAGAACTAGTACTTCCCATAAACCTAGAGAGCTGAAATTTGGTACAGAGTTAGGGTTTAATGGCCACATAAAGGGAAAACTATAAAAACTAGGATAATCGAACGGGAACGGGAATTATACAGGAACGGGAACGGGAATTGTAACTCAAGAACGGCTGAACTGATTTGGCTGGAAATTGGTGGGGAGGTAGCTTAGAACCAGGAAAAGGACAAAGAATAACTTTAATCCCGAAATTCCCACGGGATTGGGAACGGGAATTTAAAAATCAAGAACGGCTGAATTGATTTGGCTGAAAATTGGTGGGGTGGTAGCTTAGAACCAGGAAAAGGACGTAGGATACCTTTAATCTCGAAATTCCCACGGGATTGGGAACGGGAATTTATAACTCAAGAACGGCTCAACTGATTTGGCTGAAAATTGGTGGGGAGGTAGCTTAAAACCTTGAGAAGAACATAGAATACTTTTAATCCCGAAATTCCCACGGGATTGGGAACGGGAATTTATAGCTCAAGAACGGCTGAATTGATTTGGCTGAAAATTGGTGGGGAGGTAGCTTAGAATCAGGAGAAGCACATAGGATACTTTTTATCCCGAAATTCCCACGGAAACGTGAACGGGAACTACGCGGGTGAAATTGCGGGGCGCTTAGTAATAAAATACTACTCCTAAAAAGAAAAAAATGTGTCAAATAAGAAAATCTAATAAAAAAAACAATATAAACACGTTTCAACAAAAATAAATGAAATCCCACCAAAAACATTCTGTAAAAAACTAGCCAAGTCTCGATGGAGCTGCTTGTTTATCTCTAAAAAGTAATGAAATCTAGACAGACTCGTGCCAAGTGTAAGGTTCCTTACTGCGATTTCTTTATTATTATAGTTATTGTTGTGTGACTTGGCCGTTGAACATTGTTTAAAACGTTAGTAGTGGGTACAAGTCAATTTTGTTTACACGTAATGTTGTAACATTATTAAAATACCTACGCAGCTTTATCAAGCCTACAATTGACTAGATATTAAATCAACGTTTTTCAAGTGGCAATTTTCTATCGTCAATGGGTAGCGGTTCTGGCGACAGATTGGTGCAATAGTGTCCTGGAGCACCTAGTTTTGTACCCTTGTGTACATGTGTACCCTTCAACGGCCAAATCACACAACATTAACTATAATAATAAAGAAATCGCAGTAAGGAACCTTACACTTGGCACGACTTTGTCTAGATTTCATTACTTTTTAGAGATAAACAAGCAGCTCCATCGAGACTTGGCTAGTTTTTTACAGAATGTTTTTGGTGGGATGAGTATGTACTTATAATATATAGTGATAACCACCTTGACACCGTGTCTCCATGTCAGCGAAGAATCCGGGGTACGGTTGCTCGTCGCAGTAGAAGTTGGTGTACGGCACCGCGCCCAGCAGCGGGTAATCGATGCCTGGTTTACCTGAAATTATAGAAAATATAATAATAATTAATAAAATGGAACTATATATGAGAGATTGTTAATAAAAAGTAAGAGAAAACTTCGAATTTAAAACAACTGACATATTACGTAAAGAGATTGACTCTGTACACAAATAAAAGGGGGGAAAAGAGTTTTTTCCTCGATTTTCACGAAATTTCCTCGGAAGATACTGAGATCAGACACGTAGGTGACCATAATGCTTCAAGAGTTTATATCCTTTCAAACAAAAAATAATTTTGAAAATCGTTTTGCAATTGACGAAGTGAAGTCGTCGGTGAACATACATAATAATAAATACATACAGCCAAACATATAACCTTCTCCTTAATTCAAGTCAGTTAAAATAGTATTTAAAATTACATAAAATATGTCCAATGTAAAGTAATCAATATGCATAACGTGACGGAAGACAATTAACCAACGTACGCGTGAGCGTTGAAGTCTTTTGTATGAAAATATTGTATTAAAAATCTTACGTATGGTTCGGAGCGATTTATTATTATGAATATATTATAAATAATGAGAAATAGTCTTGAAATTGTCTTTAAATATATAAAATTATCCATATTAAACACACTTTTATTTAATTAAAATAAGGCGTATTTTTTCATATAAGTAGGTCTTGTAGAGTAGTATAAATTTATACTGTTGTATAACGATGCATCCTTTTTCAATTATAATCTATATCATTATATAAAAGGCTTTGTCCTAAATGACTGATGGATCAACGCACAGCCTAAACCGCTGATCGTAGAGACCTGAAACTTGGAGGGTGTGTTATTTGTATTACGTAGGCGTCCGATAAGAAGGGATTTTTGAAAATTCCTCTTCTAAAGGGGTGAAAAGGGGTTGCAAAGTTTGTATGGGACAACGTGATTCCTCGGTCTTATTAAGTTCAAACTTGGCATAAATGTTCTTCAAAAAGATTAATTAAATATGTGATACTCATTTTTCTTAAAATCATCACCTAACATGATTAAAAAGGGGTAAAATGTTATTTTGGGGTTGATTTGCGTCGAAATTGATATCAATACTCCTTTGACATGTATTTCAATTTGTAATTTGACAGCTGAATGACAAAATGGCGGACTAAAATAAATTGACGGAAAATGAGGCAGCGTATCAAAACTTTATGTACTTAAATAAAAAAAATACTGTATTTTTACTTATTAATAGATATTTATCAATATTCTTCACACCTCATTATAAATCTAGACATTAATTTAAATAACTATTTCAAATATCAAATCTGTAGGTGAAGTAGTTTTTTCATAAAATGTACCAAATTGTTGCGTTACAAGGGCTTCGCAGTGCTCGCCCTAATTAGATATTTTACTCATAATTTGATTTCTGCTTATCATATCTTCAGACATTTTTGATCTAAAATATTACTATACGAAAATTATTATTCATGTGCGATTTATCGATTTTAGCTTTATGATATGAAATTAGTTAAGTCGAGCAGGGTTTTTTTATAACTAAATCACCCACTTATTATAGATACATAGATTCGCTTAATTACAATCCAGAATCTTTCTAGAATTGTTCGCAGAATCGAAAACACTTTCCAATATAGTAGAACGCCGATTAACCGAATCGCCAATTATACGAATCGGTCCTAAGTTACTATGTAATGTACCTCTATTAATTGTTGTGATTTATTATATTTTATACTAGCTGATCTTTATTATATTAGTAGGGATTTTCATAAGGCCCGCTGGGATTGCAACTTAAATATAAATAAATAAAATAAAATAACTTACTCTGGATCGAGATGTTTAAGTGAGCTATAGATATTGTAGAACTGTGTTTGTTAAACTTATTACAGTTTATTCTACGTGTGACATCGTTTTTAGAGTTCCGTTCCCAAAGGGTAAAAACGGATCCATATCACTGAGACTTCGCTGTCCGACCGTCCGTCTGTCACCTGACTATCTCAAGAACCATGGACATTGGACGTATGATATGAGAGAATGATGCATATTCAAGGTCAAGAACGGTGAAAGCTAAAGCTACACTTGAAATTTTCACAGATGATGTATTTATATTCTATAGCTGCTATAGGAAAAAAAAATGAAAAAATGGGATGGAAGTGGTAGTGGGGTAGAAGGGGTAGTGGCGTGGAAGTGGAGTGGAGTGGTGTGGATGCGGGATAGGCGTTGAAGTGGTAGAGATGTGATTAGTGTGGATGTAGAACGGTGTAATGTAGAGCGTCGGTGGCGTAGGGGTTAAGACCTTTGACTTTCGATCGGAAGGTGCCTGGTTGGAACCCCACCACGTACCAATTTGTTTTAAATCATCATAACCAGTTCATTGATCTCCCTACCGAGGGTACAAGACCAGAAATAAGTAATGATGAGTGATGTGGAAGTGGGAGCGGTGTGGAAGATGTATTAGCGTGGAAAGGGAATGAAGTGGAAGAGGTAGTGGCGTGGAATTGATATTAGGGGGTCAGTATCAGCTACCTAAGGAGGGGCTAGGGCCTGTCCTGAATGATATCTAATAGGGGTATTTTAATTATGTAGTGCACATAAAATATGAAAGTTTACCCAATTTATATGTCACTAGCGGCGCCTCGCGGTTTCAACCACGTAGTTCCCGTTCCCGTAGGAATATGGGGATAACGTTATGCTAAAAACCTTCCCACTGAATCACTCTATCTATTAAAACAAATCGCATCAAATTCCGTTGCGTAGATTTAAAGATCCAAGCATACATAGGGACAGAGAGAGCGACTTTGTTTTATACTACGAGTACATATGTATGTAGTGATAACGAATAATATAGGCGTGTTTATTGTTTAATTTTAATCTCGACTACCAGACCCACATATTGATTAAAGTTATTTTATTACATCGATATTTAGCGTTAGCCCAAAATAACTATTCTTCGCGTACGAAGTCGCGGGGCAGAAGCTAGTCTATCGAATAAAAAAGAATCTTCATCCACGATGTAAACAAAAATACAACAAAAAATATACAAAATTTAGACCCTCCTCCGTATAGTCAATTAAAAATAAATTGAGCTACAAAAAAATTAATTAAATAAAGTACTATCAAATACATCAATAAATAAACGTAAGTTACTAATTATAGTATAATAAATTAACATACAGACCAAACCACGACCTATTCGTAATCGTCTTGAATCTCCACGCCCAATGAGTATGTGATTGACGAGGCATTGTTACCTCACTAAGTTTTGTTGCGATTCAATAAATGTGAAATAACTGAACTAGTAAATGAAGTTATGAGTTAACCTTGACCACTTTATTGTAGTAAATTCTTAATTTATACCAATAATATGTCATTATAATAATATTGAAAAGGAAAGACTTTATTGTTTGTTACTGATTTCTAAAAGGTATTTCACTAATGGAAAGTTATGTTATCAGTAAGCGACATGGGCTATATTTTATCCCTGTATTTTCTTGGGAACGGGAACGGAACTACGCGGGACGCAGCTACTTATATGTACTTATTAAAAAAAAAATGTTTTTTAGCATTCCATAGGCTCTAAAACTACTAAACCGATTTGAAAAATTCTTTCACTGTTAGGGAGCTACACTATGCCTGGGTGACAAGGTTATATTTTATCCCGGTATGCCAACGGGAATGAGAACTATGCGGGTAAAACCGCGGGCGCTGCTATGTAATAATAAAACTATAAGTACTAGTAAATAATGATGTTATGACTTTTAACCTTGACCACTTTTGTAGTACCTTCTTAATTTATTATTATGATCTTTTAAATATCAGTCATCAATCAATCTATTTGATTACCTATTTTTTATTTGATATACTTATAATTATTTAATTTGTTTCAATACTTTTTTCTCGTTTCATGTAGTATTTAATTAATTTTAAATACTAAATTAACTATGTAGTGTGAAGTTATATCTGTTTAACTTTTTATTGTTCAAGTTAAAACCACTAACTAAATATTGATATTAATATTTTACGTAAAATATCAGCCTGTCAGTTATTAGTGTGAGAAGCGAAAGGTGTTATAATTCATAACAGATATTTCATCAAATTTAATGTCCATGTTAGAATATTGTATTAAATGCAAAATATAATAATTATTTTATCCCTGTTTTCACACGGGAACGGGAACTACGCGGGTGAAACCACGGGGCGCTGTTAGTCTCTCATATACAGAAAGAGTCACAGAAGAGATTCTGTGCAAACAATTAAAACTTTAATTAAAAGCAAAAGGCAATATACGAAAAATAATGAGTCAATAATATGTATGTGTAACAATATGTACACAAGCCTTTAAAAATACGCTCATTATCAAATCAAAAGAGTGTTAAGAAATCATTAAATCACGTTGGTAAATCGTGCAAAAATTATCGTTCTATATTCACGAGTATTAATCTATCCTACTAAGGTTATAAACGTGAAAGTTTGAGTGTATGTTTGTTACTCTTTCATGCCAAAACTACTGAACCGATTTTGATTTTTTTTATTATTAAACGAAACGTACGTCATTGTTTATTATTAATTTATTTTAATTCGAGGGATTCGACTTATCGGTACGTACAAACAACCCGTAAAAAGAAATGAATCTACACTAGTCTACACTTCTAATATTATAAAGAGGAAAGATTTGTATTTTTGTATGTTACGAATAAAATCAAAAAGTACTGGACCGATTTTAATAATTCTTTTTTCATTAGAAAGCTACATTAACCCTGAGTAACATAGGCTATATTTTGTCCCTGTATTCCCACGGGAATGGTAACTACGCGAGTGAAACCGCGGGGCGCTGCTAGTGATAGATATTTTTGGTAAAGATGATCCTTATTACTAGAAATAAAACATAGGATACTTTTTATCTCAAAATTCTCACGTGATTGGAATTTATGCGGGTAAAACCGTGGAGCATAAGCATAGCTAGTTCTTACCTAAAGTTAGTTACTAAGTAAAGTTCACTTGGGGTAATGCAGTGCAGTGACCACTTTCACTCACAATAACCTTTGCTTCGACTTATTATCTAATGAGAAAGGCTTTGGTGTAATGCTGTTTCAATAAAGGAAAATTTAATAGGATTTACTGCAGCGTGTTTGTTCGTTGGTTTATTTATTTGAAATTATTACGTAATGTTTTACAATACTTACATGTATATGTTTATCTTATTTACTTATCTCTACAACAATGAATTTTATACAAATAGGTAATTTAAATTGTTTCAAACGGTTTTTCATAAACATTTAAAAAAAAATATGTAAAAATAAATAAGTACTTACTTAATTTACTTGATTAAAAATATTTTACAGCATTTTAATTCTTAATTAAGTATTTATCAATTGTTATTATTTTACAACTTTTCTCTTTTTTAGTAAAACAAAATATTGCGAGTGAATTTTGACCCACTTTCGAACAATTATCAATTGAGCTGATTTTTTGCACGCTCTTTCAATTCCGGTGATAATATTACATCCGGATAAAAGTTATCGTCGTTTTTATACCAAATTGGAATCTTTATTTTAATGTATTTATTCATTTAATTTAATTTAAAATATCACACAATAATGAAGTATCGTCATAATCTGATAAGGATAATATTAGACAGTTAAACGTGATTAAAACCTAATAAAACAACGTTTGCGAATATCGTAATTTTGAAATAAGTACCATCTATGCTTGTAGATTTAGATGTGGATACAAGATCGAAGTGTCTGCGTACATTTTTGGGCTGTCTTACCTTGCCTAATAGACACAGTATTTTGTGATTTTAATATTGAAAAGTACAGGAGTTAGCTGCTCTACCTACCTAACCTACACTAATCACATTCATGAACTTATAAAACATTTCAATCTAAAAAATAAGTAAACTTTTTAGACGTATTGCATTTGTATAAAAAGTATATGTTGGTACTATTTTTTTTTAGTTTAGGTACCTACTAACTTAACTCATAAAAATGCCCGCAAGACGTACAAAGAATCAAATAACAGTAAAGACGTAGGCCGATGAATGAACCACGTATTTTTAGTTGTAAGCAAGAGTAACTTTTGTACTGCAATTACGAAACCTCACAAGTACTTACATACCTAGATACAATCAACCCATGAGCAATGCAATCACCTTTGACCGTTAATTTAATACCGTTATTAATCGTAGTGCAGTGATAATGCACAACTGTAGTATAATAAACTTTAGTAGGCACTTCTTATTTATAGCTCTCGGTAATATAATAACTTAGGACGCTTATATCTCTTTATATGTTTTCTAAACATATGAATGTAAACGTCCAGCTGTATAGTGACTACCAATAGCACCAATAGTAGGTAATTAGGAGGATTAAGGAGGACCTTTACAAGGCCACTGATAGTGCCATATCGGTGGCCGAGTTCTGGTCCTCAAAAATATGAGTCGACACGCAAAGAAGGAGTAGGTAATATACTAGTAGATACTCTATCTGCTCCTGCCTGAAAAACCTGACCTCTCGCGTTAAATTCCAGGGTCGGACAATGGAAATTTTGTTTTTTTTTCAAATGCGCCTCGGTTCAGCTACACGTATTAAACAACTTGGTAATTATTATGCCATCACTGTTCTCATAGATAGAGAGACCAATAAATGAAGTCTGTCTGTACTCATATCATCAACGAAAGAGAGATGGACTTTTATTATTTGATCACGTGTAAAACAACATACCTATCACGCTTTGCAAAGGGCCCTTCAAAAGGATAAAAGGTAAATTAGGTTAATTAGATTATGTCCATTGAATCTACAACAAAATCAGTTAAGTATACAGTTTAATCAGAAAAAATCAAGATAGGTACGCATTTAAGTTGTTAGAAAAAAAGATTCATAATAAAATCAGCATCATTATCTGTCTCTCGTTACATTTACTGTCATCATTTTTTACGCTATAAAAGAAACAATTTAACACTTATTTACAAACAAATATTATTATATAATACCCACGGGTATTACATAACAATTGTTACAAACATTATGTACGACTGTTTACGTTGAATTTATAGTTTTTGAGTAACTCACCTTACACTTACAATGTTATGTTATGGATTGTTAACTAAGTGTATTTGTAGTGAAAATAACGAACATAAGCAGCTTTTATTAGTGTTACATGCATTCATAGAAACTCATTATAAGAAGATATTACTAGTGTTATGTTGTAACTAAAGTATAGACAAGTTGTGGCAGTATTTTAAACTGCAAATAAGTAATAAAACATACATAATCATAAATCATTCACAGCATTTATTTGCTATCAATTTTTTATGGCATTTCACTCAGCTCATTCCCGACATTCAGACATCGAAAAGTACACACACCTACATGTTTACTTTATGTAAGTAATACTCGTACAACATGTACGTAAACCGAGAGAAATATTTTTGGTTTACAGAAATATAAATATGTACGAGAATCAATCCCACTACACTACCATCTGCTCCAATCCCCCAATATGTCCAATCTGGTGCTAGGGTAGTCAAATGTAAATTACAATAGGCAGTTTCGGTTACTTATATTTTAAAGCAAACAAACTATAACAATAAGACTGTATGACCCCAAAGCTCAAACAAAGAGACAAGGTTACACTATATTGTTCACTTCCTCTACACACAATTAGAATGTGCTTGAGACATTATGTAATTCATTGACAATTTTCGGAAGCAACAATATACAATAACACCTACATTTTGTTATATAATAGGTGTTAAACAAATAACGCATCTTCTTAACTGAGGACAAAAACAAACAAGGCCGGTATGACCTTACATAATATTTAACATGCCTAAATTGTATACGACATGAATTTACGTTAGAGAATACAACTTATTTGTGTGTAATAGAGACGTGATGGGAATAGAACGGAGTAAAACGTAAACTACACCCTACATCACATGATTAGCAATATCCGATTGATTTATTTTATGGGATAAGTAGGACCTATTGAACTTTAAACTCATTGAATTAGTTTGAAGAAACGCGACGCGCTTTTAAAATCTTCTTTGCATTTAACTATGCAGAAAAAATGTTTGTGATGACGTCAATATACAAGTAACAACTTCAGGATTTCTTACGATTTTAACAAGTAATCGAACCCAAGAACTTTGACAAGGCTTTATTGTACTAATAAACTGAAAGGTACGCTTTAAATGTTTTAACAACTTTTTGTTTGACAATGAAAGATTTCTTCGTTGACCTTTACGCGCTTATCAGAATTAAATATTAAATAGGTACATACTGTATTAAACCATACACTAGTCATACTTAGTTCATAACAGATATCTTATTAAGCACTTAGTTTTATTAATAGAGCGAAGGATCACCTTTGATGTCGATCATTTAATAATTATTCGTTACTCATTGCTACTTTCTGTTTCGAAATCGGCATATCGCAAGAAGTTAAGTTTGCCGTTATAAAAACTACATTTTTACACTCATTTATACACAAGATCTATTACCTACATCTAGACTTGACAAATTACAGACTTGTACCAGTATTGCAGTTATACTCGTATGACTATTTCACCGCAAGCGAAGGCTTTACACCTACTTGTGTGCATATGTTTATTTACTTAACCCACAGATCATGTAATACTGGCAAACAGTACTTAAACGTAAGCAAAAACACTATTATATAGTTAAATTCCTTGCTTAATTGGCAATTTACAATATCAGATGAATTCTGTACCCAATGACACATTCCTGGTTTGCAAACATGTAATTTTCGTAATACTTAGATTATTATTTTGTCTTGTAGAAGTTCGAGAAGATTGTTTTACATTGAACATCTTCATAGAACCGGTTCGACTTGATTCACATATTGGGCAGACGCAATAAAACCGCCTTTATATACTTAGAATTACATCATTTTATCCAAATATCACTATTCATTATGTTTATTGACAAAACTATAAGATTTGTTTAATGCATCTACAATCTACACTTAGGACATTATTATGACTCTTCTTCGAGAATTTATCTAAGTACTTTCTTATACCACATCGACACAAACGCACTCGGAATTTAGAAATTGTCCAAAGTATTAGTCGCAAAATTGTTGTACATATAAACATTTATTTTTCACTCATTCTTAGAGGTCATATGATGAGATGTAATGTTTTATTTTTTGTTGGAACCCATTATACCTACGTTTTATTATTTAAATAACTTAATAAATACAATAACAGGCCCCAGCCAAGGTGAAGTAAAAATATATTTGGGTTTTATTACCTAGTATTCATTATTATATGTAAGTAAGTATAATTATTCTTCGCATAGGAAAATCTCTTCGAAATATGTCGTCTACGTGTTCTTTCTTCTTGATGGTAACTTGTAAGTATAAGCTATATAAGTAATGTTAATACCACAACGTTTATATTATCTATTGTAGGATAGGATCAAATGTGTACATACGCAATTTCCTATACAATTTCTATGTAAAATCCACCACATATTACATATAAAGTTACAGTCAAAGTGATGTAATATTCAATTCTATTTACTTACTATCATTACCAACAGTTGACCATTACGTCCATGTTATAACACATAACAAGATCTTTATATCTTCATGGGTGGCACACAAAGTAACTTTAGGTTGCATTCACACTACGTAACTGCACCAATTTCAATATGACATGCTTTATTTAATGTGATTGATGGGACATTATTTAGGATCCAATCTAGATACATGACCCTCACGTTACATAATATTATTAAGTAAGTACCTATATCTAGTTGAGCTTGAGGGTCAAAGAATCATAAACAGGGTAACATTACGTTACCTTGTTTATAGTAACGATAACTAAATTAGTTCGGAAGGTATTATGTTTCGTTTCAGAACATTTAAATCTGGGGGCACGGCAGTGCCCCCCGCCAAGTCGAGCGCGAAGCAAACACTGCCGTACCATCCTTTACAGGAACCCTTTCGCCGCATTTTCAGGCCCCTATTTGACAACCTCTGGATAAACCCAGAACGCTGAAATTTTCGTCATCCAGTAAGCTATACAATCACATACTTAAAATAAAACTTCAAGTCTGTAGGTCATTTAGTTCCCAAGTTAAGCGAAAGCAAAGTTTCGTATTTATGACAGACACTCACTCACTCACTCACTCACTCACTCACTCACTCACTCACTCATGATCATCAAAATAGAACTAGTACTTCCCATAAACCTAGAGAGCTGAAATTTGGTACAGAGTTAGGGTTTAATGGCCACATAAAGGGAAAACTATAAAAACTAGGATAATCGAACGGGAACGGGAATTATACGGGAATGGGAACGGGAATTGTAACTCAAGAACGGCTGAATTGATTTGGCTGAAAATTGGTGGGGGGGTAACTTAGAACCAGGACAAGAACATAGAATACTGTAATCCCGAAAATCCCACGGGAATGGGAACGGGAATTTATTACTCAAGAACGGCTGAATTGATTTGGCTGAAAATTGGTGGCGAGGTAGCTTAGAACCAGGACAAGAACATAGAATACTTTAATCCCGAAAATCCCACGGGAATGGGAACGGGAATTTATTACTCAAGAACGACTGAACTGATTTGGCTGAAAATTGGTGGGGAGGTAGCTTAGAACCAGGACAAGAACATAGAATACTTTTAATCCCGAAATTCCCACGGGATTGGGAACGGGAATTTATTACTCAACAACGGCTGAATTGATTTGGCTGAAAATTGGTGGGGAGGTAGCTTAGAACCAGGAGAAGAACATAGAATACTTTTAATCCCGAAATTTTCACGGGAATGGGAACGGGAATTATAATTCTAGAACAGCTGAACTGATTTGGCTGACAATTTGTGGGGAGGTAGCTTAAAACTATTTATCTATAGATACTTTTTATCCCGAAATTCCCACAGAAACGCGAACGGGAACTACGCGGGTGAAACCGCGTGGCGCTTAATAATATAATACTACTCCTAAAAAATAAGTGTGTCAAATAAGAAAATCTAATAAAATAAATCAATATAAACAAGTTTTAACAAAAAGAAATGAAATCCCACCAAAAACATTCTGTAAAAAACTAGCCAAGTCTCGATGGAGCTGCTTGTTTAACTCTAAAAAGTAATGAAATCTAGACAGACTCGTGCCAAGTCTAAGGTTCCTTACTGCGATTTCTTTATTATTATAGTTAATGTTGTGTGACTTGGCCGTTGAAGGGTACACATGTATGTACACAAGGCTACAAAACTAGGTGCTCCATGACGCTATTGCACCAATCTTAAAAAATCCAGAACCTATCCATTGACGATAGAAAATTAGCTTAATTATAGCTACTTGAAAAATGTTGATTCAATATCCAGTCAATTGTAGGCTTGATAAAGCTGCGTATTTTAATAATGTTATAACATTACGAGTAAACTAAATTGACTTGTACCCACTACTAACGATTTAAACAATGTTCAACGGCCAAGTCACACAACATTAACTATAATAATAAAGAAATCGCAGTAAGGAACCTTAGACTTGGCACGAGTCTGTCTAGATTTCATTACTTTTTAGAGTTAAACAAGCAGCTCCATCGAGACTTGGCTAGTTTTTTACAGAATGTTTTTGGTGGGATTAGTTTTGAAGCTCTTTTTGAATAAGTATAGGGGGCAGACAAGCAGATGAGTCAACTGATGGTAAGCGTCTAAACCTCCACCACCAGTTTCAAGGAATAAATAGCATCTTATATCACCCATGAACTGTCATAACTTGGCAAGATTTATAAATTAAAAGATCACAGTGTAAGCTAGAATATGTAGGGGAGGTCCAGACATCACGACAGGTATAAGTACATAATATGGTTTAAAATTACTACCAAAGAGGAGCTGGACTGCCTAATGAATCAATCTTCGAAAGGAATCTTACACATAAATGGCATTTTTTTTATTATATACTTATTATGTCATCCGATATGATCTGATATGTCCTTGCTGTGCCAAAATCCTAAGCTTTATCTTTATCATTAATAATACGTACGTAGAGCCAACAAATGGCGAAACTAACTCTGTTGCAACTTCGCAACTCACCGAGGCTAAGGCGACGGTATGCCTGCTAAACACATGAACAATGCACATTCAAATAATTTACTATTACATTCATGTATCAATATTGAAATATTAATAAATGTTTAGAATAAACCTCATTAAAAACTATCACGTTTTATGCATTTTATTTATGTGACCTTTAAAGAAGAAGTTTTGGTCAAAGATTGAACAAAAAGAATCGAGTACTGCATTTTGTTTTTGCTTTAACTCTTGTATCCTCTGAATCGATTTTAATCGTAATAGTAGATATTCATAATATAAGAATATAACAACACACTTAACTTACATTATTACATAACCAATTAAAATATATGACCACTCAAAACTAAGAAGACGAGTTAATGATGAGACTCTATGATTTATTTAACTTTTTGATTTATTACACGAAACCTATATTTTATACACAAATGGTCAAATGCTTATTGATCAATCTGCGTTACACAATCACTGAAATGTCATTGATATTGAATAACTAGTTTGGGTTCATCAACTTGATACAAATATTATTTGCAGTTAAGTATAGTCTGGTAACGTAGCTAACAACTATGAAGTCATACCGTAGTCGCTTTTAAATATGAGCGTTGAGCAGTCCCATGCCTCGGAGGGCATGCTAAATCCCAGTATCATTTGTAAAACTGACATCATCAGCCAGACAGTCATTCCATTTATAGTTAGGTATCGCCTCAAAAGTCTGACACTGGGTTTAAATTAAAAATATCTTATTGTACTCTGAGTTGTGAACTTTTAAAGGTCAGGTAGGTCCCCGTGATATTCTGACATCAAAAGAACGTGAAAAGCCAAAAAAGTCGACTCAATTAGATTCGCTTTGGACAAAAGCTAAGGAATCGATAAAAAATATATTTTTAAAATGTTATACCATATCATCAAAACATTTTTCATCAAAATTATCTCACGATATCGAGTCCAAAATAAAATAACCTTCATATGTCTTACCGTTCATAATAAAATAATTCATTAAAAGATTTATATCAATAACTGAGCTCATTTTAGCAAAACAAGTTGTTTTTTAAGAATCTTCAAATCAATTAAAAGCATACAGTTTATTATTTATTACATTAATTAGCAAAGTATTTGCTGTATTCAGTAACCAATAATTTATTAGTTACTTACTGGGTTACTTATGAACGTCTAATTTATAGACGGTTCAAAAATACATATTGAAGTGTGTAACCTAATCAAATTGAAGTGTCTGCTTGAATTTCAAAATAACTAAATGCATATTCTGAAGGTATGTACCTACTTGTTGCAGTTTTCCGCAATTAGAGCCTTCTGATTTGGTACCTTTCTTTCTTTGTGGGTATCACAGGGATTTTTTTAAGTTAAATTTTAGAGCGTTGTAATTACTCGTAACGACTGTCAATGATGTTATTACGACCGGGACTGAAGGTCTGAAATTGATTGTACTCGAGGTACTCAATTATTAATCCTAAACACAGAATAACCATGAAAACCTCTTACATCAAGAGGTAGGTACGAGTAAAATTTCCTGTCTCTATAAATACTTATCTCAATGCCTGTACCAATTATTGATTACCTACTATCATATGTTTACATGACTGCCTTCATAACGACCTCAAGTCGAGTGCAGAATGTCAGGGCGATTTTTTCAAATAACCGACAGCTATGCAAGTAAAACATTCACTGCAATTAGTGAATCTTAGATTGTTGGTTTCTTAATCGTTATCCAAGATGGTTATCTAAATGATAGTAATAATAGACAGATCAGAAACAGATGTCATAGATTTAGACAAAAAAAATAGTTTACTAAAAATGATTTAGTAAAGGATGACATGCACTATTCCTAAAATTGCACATTTTTGAAAACATTTGTCTAAATTATAAATAACTTTTAACATAAAAAATATGTTTTGCTTTTTCAATCAGTTTTAACATATTCTCGTATCACTCTGACGTTAATTCTACACATGTACTAATTTAATTATTTTTCATTTCATCAGTGCAATGTTGCAAATATTTAATTTGAAACAAGAAAAAATCCGAAGTGTTGAAGGTTTTATTTGCATTTACAGCCAATTTCCTAACAACACATACATCGTAAAATTACTTTTGCCAGTCCATTGATTGCATTACATAATCTGCGGTGTTGACATTACTGTATATTGTTTCTAATCTTCTTCAAAAATCAAAAATATCTTGAAGTAACAGCATTTTTCAACCATTGCGGAACATTTAACCTATGGGTTTAGTCATAGACTACGTGGTCTATTAATTTATGTGACTATACGACCGTTTCTAGGCTGCTTAACCATGCGTAGATATTTCATGGTGTTCCTATTATAGTCAAGTCCCTATTAAAAGTGTAATCATAGCCATAAATTACGACTACAATAAAATGATAATCGAATTTGTTAATGTTTATGTAAATCTAATACCTGAATAGGGTCGCTTTCATCGGCTAGCGAACTATGCTAATAAGTTTCGTAAGTGCTCGACATACTCTGGAGTGTTGCCCAAAGCGTATGCGGCCTCGTTCTTATATAGGTATACGATTGTTAGCACAATTAAGAGTTATTATGATACGAGTTAAAGACAAAGCTGGTAGTGCAAGGCTGCATACATCACGCCATAGCATTAGCCTTGAGAGTTAGAGCCTAAACTGAACATTAAGTTAAGGATATTAATACAATTGAAATGTAACGTTGCTAATTGTAATGAGCAATATGTTTAAATATATTAATTAAATTGTTTAAATGTTGAGAGATATAAGAACTATTAAATACTTTGAGTTAAATAGATAAAAGGCCTATAAATATAAAGAAAATTGCAACACATAAATTAGGTACATTTACGAATGAGTTACAAAACCTCAACGCTTAATAATGCGAGCATTGAATGTGAATCTATTCGATACAATTATATGATAAAGCTATTCGCATAAGCATACGCCATTATGGATCGATTTGGCAAAACATCTTAACCGCAGAAAAATTGTAAGGTCCCAAAGTTGTTTAGATTTGAATATAAGTAAGTAAGTAATTCAAAAGAATAAAAACAATGCAAATAAAAATTCAAACCTTGTACTTAAGTACTTATGAATTTCTTATTGCAATTATATTTTCATCACTTGATTTTCTCTCTATCGTTTAATAAATACTTATATAAGTACTTAATCGAAAATTTCGCTTAGTAAACTTAGATTTCTCTCTCTAAAGTTAAACTTGCTATAAATAAGTACCTAGGTACTAATACTACAGACTCATCTAATTTTCTAAACCCTTACCTGGTATAGCCATGCCGAGTTCCAAATAATCCTTCACTGATGGACTCAAGAAGGACGGAGGAGCTGGCGCAGAATCTGGCTCCGGTTCTGGAGCATCCAGCGCTTGAGCTGGTTCCCTTACAGCGCTGTCAGCGCGTAATCGCTTTACGCGATTTGTGCCATCCCCGGTACCTTAGAACAAGAGCAAGTCAGAGAGCTAACAGCTACATACATAGGCTTATGCTAATGGACATGCTTTTGGAAATAGACATTGTTTAGATATTTATCTATAATAATTTAACATTAGTACAAATAATTGCTGCTTAGGTTTGCAATCGGAGATGTAAAGATTGCACATTGGAACAAGGCACTTCAGTAACCATTCTCATTGCACAGATATTTGAATTTTTTTGGATTTCTAATCTAAATATTTTTATTAATCGTTTTTATTTTTAAAGGGCTTATTAGTACTTATACACACAGCATTTATATATTTTTATGCTTAGGCAGATAGGTATGTTGGTGTTTGTTAGTTCTTGTCTTTTGGGTAAGTAAATAAATTAGGAACTTAGGTAATTACATAAGTACTTACTTAAATTTAAAAAAATACCCAAGTAAGTACTTATTATGTTTTGCATTTTGGACATACTTATATATGTTTTACACATTGAACAAATAAAATAAGTCGTTAGTTAGATCATAGCCAGATATGTTTTGCCCAAACTTAAACACTTTAGTTTATGAATCTTCCTTATCCGTATGGATTTAGTTACAGAAAATAATAACATTGTGAGGATCTTACCAGTACTAGTACACAGTGAAACCACTAATAAAATTAAACCAAACACATTATAACCGCTCATTTTATCTTCTTGGAGAGACGTTCAAATTCATCGACTAAAAAGTATGCAATAAAATAGCATGTTTTAACTTTGCGTGTCACAACTGTGAAGCTTCAGCCGGCATTGGAGTAATTTGAAGGTCTCAGAAAAGGATTGACGAATTTCGTAACGTGAGTTATGAGTTGCGGTTAATAAAAATATACTCGCCGGTCGCGTCAGTCGGGTAATACGACTTTTATAACAACCGCGATACTAGCAACGTGCGCATTCGGGGACTGTCGAACGCGTAATGCTCGCTCAGGCTCTACAAACTTACCAATGACTACACAACAACATTTTGATTCAATGCTTGACCTCTAAACTTCCTAGGAGATGACTCTATCAATTTGAAGCGAAAATAATACCTACCTATACAGCTTACTTTACGATTAAGTTCTTTGTAGATAACCATCAGGATTTCCTTACTTTAAAGTAAGAAACACTGAATGGCACAGGAACATCTGATTTTGAACAATTATTAAGATGTGCTCAGTAAATCTAGTTTATACCTACCAAATATAATACATATTACGAAGAGGAAAGATGCGAGGTACCTAGGTACTTGGGTAAGTACTTACTTACTTAATTTTTTCCCTATTCTTACGGGAACGTGAACTACGCGGGTGAGACCGCGGGGCACTGCCAGTAACATAATAAATAATTAAGTCCTTACACTATTATCTCGGCTGATTTTTTTGCATGTAAGTAATATGTAAGTAGATCACGGAGCACTAGATACATTGATTAAGAGAGAATCTCTTCTAGTGATGCATATTCAAAGTGTAGATAGGTACCTACCTATCGCATCTCATAATGAAGAAGCGTCTACTATACATCAAGATAGAAGCCTATCCGATTCCGATATTGCTTTCGTCTGTGTAGACTAATAAAGTATCATAACAGTAAAAGTAATACCCCGAACGAATTCGAAGATATTATGGAAGGGTAATCAAATCAAGGGTAGAGTGGAGATAGAGACCCTCCATAACACAGGTTATGTCCCTACCACAGACTAGGTAGGGTAGGGGAAGAGTCATAGACCCTCAGAAAACCCTTACCACGCGATACAATTTTACGACGGGTAAACAAAATGAAATTTTAATTAGTCCGTCAGATAAATTTCGAAAAAATATTAGCCACGTATTTTTTTTTTGTATGTTATAAATAATGCATTAAACTTTAAAGTCTATTCAACACGCAAATAAGAAGAAAAAGACTATCGAATTGTGTTGTGTGGATAGAAATTGCAGGTTTTTTCTGTGGACTGGCAATCAGATTCAAACGGAACGGTTTGGAACGGGTAATACATGAGTGCCATCATAGATAATTCTACCAAAAATTTAGGGGAAAAATGTTTCATCATCATCAGAAAAAATATCAGAAAAAAAATAATTTTGTGCAAAACTGGACTTAAATCTTGCATAAAGGTTCATTGATTGAATGCAATCATAATAAAATAATGTTGTATTTTTCTAAAGTATAACCGGGTGTTTATCGTTGTTATATTATTTTAATTTATAATTGGTATGGCATGGTATTACATGTTTGTTTTGGGTTGGAAGTGGTAACACTAATATCTAATCTGTGGATAAAAACTAAATGGCTGGCTGGGCCGGCTCTTTTGTTTGAACTGAGTTTTATATTGTTATTCACAAATATTTCACGAAAAATAAACACTCCTCAACTAAAAAACATTGCGGTTAGCTAGAACATCATTATTTGCCTAAAATAATGGATAACAGGCATAAAAAATGTTGTCCAAACTGCAGCCAATTTTACAGTTTGAAATGTGAGTACCTATCATTGTTTATGTTTGCTGTTTCATGAATTTAATTTAACCATTTGTATCTACTTATTTAATTTATCGAAATGTAATAGAATTCTAATGCAAAATAGGTATAACTTAATCTAAGTTTTAGGGTAGGTACATTGTGCAATTTTCCAGACTTAATTTTACGCGAGATAAACATAATTATATTGTGGTATATAAAGGAATCTTTCTACATTATATCACGATAATAATTAACATGAGTAGTCCACGTGCAAACTCCGCTATATTAAAAAAAAACTGATAGGGACGCCATTTTATTTGTTTTTCTTAGGTTTTCATTAGAGAGGGTAGAAGTCTACTTTCCATAGTTTTCCTAGCAAACTAACAAATTTAAAAAAAACTATTGGTTTTGAAAAGATGACGCTGACCTAGATGGTAGAGTGGTCACCATGATGTCAACCGTAAGGTTGCGGGTTCGATTCCCGTGCGTGGTGATTATTTATAAGAACTACAAAATTCTAATTTTAATCTTGGTCTGGGTACGTGTGCATAGTTTTTGATATCCTACATACAAGTCACGAACTTAGCGGTCAGTTACTATAACGAAATGATGTACAGTGAATGATTATGTTATTGTTTCATTGTTTACCAATAGCATGATCCTAATTGTATGAAATATTTCAGTTAACTCGTCTCATAAGAAAGACAACCTTCCGTTGTTTTTATCATGTGGTCACTCTATGTGCGAGAACTGCATCAAGAATATCATAAAGTTTCTGGAGCCCATAGAGTGCAGAGTATGCCAGACTGATATGACTGTTAACGCCGATGATATGACACTGTTGAACCAAAACAAAATTAAATTGTATAAGCTCTTTCCCATCAATGTGCACCTGGTTGGAGAATTGACTGTTGATTATCTTGAGGTGGGTAATAAAAACTTCTAAGTACCTATGTTTTATTATTGCCTTTTTTTATTTTTTATTTTAATAGATACAATTTTAAATTCACTATAAATGAAACTGCTGCAAGTGTTTTTTAATAAGAAGGAAACACATAAAGATCAAATAAATGGTTTATTTTAAGTATATGAACTGGGATGTTCCTGCGTTTTCATTTAACACTATTGTTAAATGAAAATGAGGAGTTTAAACTTAAAAAAATCCTATTCATACATATTATTATGTTAAATAAATAAGTAATTTGTTTTTGGAACTGATTTTGAATTACTGAACAGATTCATAAAATCTACATTATTATTATTTAGAACTTTAGATATATGAAATATGTATGTATTTTTTAGAATCCAGCTAAAAATGAAACAATACCTGAGGAACAACATTTCATCAATCTGCATTCCATCATGAAAGATCAAACTGCTACAGGTATAAATAATTATTATAAAACAATTTGAATAAAATAATATAAAAAAATGGCTGCCTTATTTTCATTTTTTTTATTTCACAGGCGAATGCATGGAATGTCACAAACCTACGACAAAGATGTGCCAGCAATGTGCTACAATACTATGTGACACTTGCTTCAATAAATCACACAAGAATTTTATTATTTTCAAGAACCATGAGCTGCAGTTGATTGGTAAGATGGCTACATTTTGATTTTCCATATCTTCCATAAATGTATAAAAAAGAGGTATCTGCAACACTGAAAAGAGCATTGCTCACTTCTATACTTAATATTATAAAGCGGAAAATTTGTTTGTAACAAATAGGCTCTGAAACTACTGAATTGATTTAAAAAATTCTTTCACCATTAAAAAGCTACATTCACCCTGAGTAACATAGGTTATATTTTATCCCCGTAATCCCACGGGAACGGGAACTATGGGAGTGAAACCGCGGGGCGCTGCTAGTATTTAATATTTCTATAGTTACTAAAATATTAGTCCATAAGATCTCACTGCAGAAATGTTTCTATCTTACTAATCATATTAATCACCACACATGCTGTCCGCAGTCATTTTAATAACAAAAATATATTATTTTCAGAATATAAAACAGACACAAATTTGTGTAAAATTCACAACAACAAGGTGTTGGAATATTATTGCAAAGACTGCAATAAAAGTATATGTATGGATTGCTTCATGGTTGGCGGTGACAAGTCATGCAAGAATCATAATATTGTTTCTATGCAGGAAGTTGTGAGTATAAACAAAAAGACCACAAACCTATTCCACTTAAAATGATAGTGATTACATAGACATATGGACATGATTAAATACAGCTTTGGTTATACAAACATACATTGTTATGCCTAACCATTATTGACCTTGACGAAAGCATTACATTGTTTTATTATTACATATTGTAAATGTATACCTAAAGAAATACTAAGTGCATAATGCCTATGTTACAAATAAACTATAAGGGTATCTCTTTATTATTTTGACGACCTTGATGGCAAAGTGGTCACCATACCGGACTCTGCCATACATAAGGTTGCGGGTTCGATTTCCGTGTGGGGTGATGGGGTGAATATTTGTGTGAACCACACATGTTTGTCTCAGTCTGGGTGTATCCGTGAATGAGTGTGTGTTTCTGATACCTTAGATACAAGTTTAGAACTAAGGGGTCAGTTACTATAATGAGATGATGATGATGATGTAGTGAATGATTATCATGATGGTGATGTGTGATATGTATACAAATTACAAACATTATACTGATAATATCCTTTGTTCCTCAATAAGTATGGTAAAACTAAAGAAACGGCTATGATAGCTATTTTAAACATTTAATAATTTTGTTTACAGAACAATAATTTCTGGGAAGAAATAAACAATATCACCCCAACAATCAATGATATATTCAAGAGGCTTACTAAGACAGCAGTTGTAAGTACTAACTAACTTATCTATTGCATTCGGTACTTGATAAATACATATGTACTAACAACAAGCCTTAGCTTGTCATGTGTACACGTAATTATATAAATATAACAAAGGATTAAAAAATAATGTGGGGAACAGTTATTTATTTATTTACTAGCAGCGCCCCGCGGCTTCACCCGCGTAGTTCCCGTTCCCGTGGGAATTTTGGGATAAAAAGTATCCTATGTGTTATTCTGATGTATAAGCAAGATTATTGTAAAGTTTCATTAAAATCCATTCAGTAGTTTTTGCGTGAAAGAGTAACAAACATCCATACATACAAACTTTCGCCTTTATAATATTAGTAGGATTCAGACACTTCAACAACATTTTCACATATTGAGCTTATATTGTGTTACTTTAACTATCCGCTACCACCACAGCCACAGTCTCTTCTGTATAAAACGCTAAGATGTTTCGTTATTTTTAGGATGTAGGACACAAGCTGTATTCCATGGAAAACGATACAGGCGCGGGATCTGAACTGCAACGCATCGCAGATGAAGTAGAACAACACTTCTCACGACTATGTTCCATTGTACAAAAACACAAAAACGAAGTTATCAGTACCATAACTAAACTGAAATATGCTGAAAAGGAATCTCTTTACAATGCCAGAAGCGAGATATTCAATTCGCTCAAAAAGTCTAAGCAAGTTATTGATTCTATTAATTTGACTTCCAAGAAGAGGGAATTGAAAAAGGTATGTTGATGTATTACAAATTAAATATAACAACTGTATAGGTTTTAAAATGACATACTATATCCAGTACTCTTGCTAAAACTTTTGTCATCATCAACATAAGTCTACAATGAGTCTGAGACCATTTTCACCACATCTGTCTAAAGCCCGGTCGTAATTCACAGAGAATATTGTGCGTTGACCTGTAGCTATCTAAATTGCGTCCCGCTCGCACGGATACAATGTCGAGTGGGACGCATTATAATTTACGCAGGTGCGACAGAGATAGATAGCTACAGGTCGACACACAATATTCTCTGTGAATATTTGCACTCCAATCTATATAGATAGCGATACTCTTTATTTCCAGTCCTGTTTGTAAGAAATGCGCCACTAACACAAACTCGATATAAAAGGAAGTTCTCGAGTCTCGTGTATTCCTTTTCACTGGACTAATTTTATTATTGAAATTATTTATTTGTTTATTATAGATGAACTTGTCTGTACTATTGGATGAAGCGAAACAGATATTAGAGACCCCATGGCATCTAAGTAAGGAAGAAGCTAAGAAAAATCCTCTGAAGTATGTATTGTCACCATTACATCATATCATTAAAATTAAAAAATACATTTATACTATACAGGTTGGTAGGAATAACTACTTATTTATTTTGCAGGGTGATTGTAAATGATGATTTGTGTGGATTGATCAATGATTATATACATCTAGAAGGCAACATAAATTCTATTTACAAATTGCAATCTACTTCTGAATTGGGTGATATTGAACTACCTCCAGTGCCACAAGCGCCTGTTTACCCACCAGAGTTACCTAAAGGTAAGGAATACCTTTACATCAATATATGTATATCAATTGTTAAGTATTTATGAGTATTTTTAAAACCCTTTATTTATTTATTTAGTTAGACACTTCAACAATATCTCCACTTATAATACTAATAATAAAACTTATAAGCTAACTAGATAAAGTACATAAGTTTTTTTTTAAATTGGTATCCATATTTTGTACATGTGGAATGTGCACTCAAAAGAATTTTGATTAAAAGCATAGCTTGCTTACCTTGCTTGAGCTAGTATCTCATAGGTAAACAACAAGCCCGTGGTTTCCATTCAGAATAAATAAACCATACTTCGTTGACAAATTACTTACTTAAATGACATCTAATTAATAAATAAATTGTTGCCACAGATGTAAGACAAACAAAAAGATCTCAAATGTATGTTGAAGAGGAAACCAAACCAATGACATTCCATAAATTCGCACCACAATACCGCAGCAAGAGTGCCTCGAACAACTCTCTTAGTTCAGTGGGAAGCGACCATTCTATCAGGACTTTCAATAAATGTAAGTAACATAGCATAATCAATCATTTTATCCTTTTTATACCAACTGACCTCTGAAATTACTTAATCTACAAGTAAATTAAGGGCCTGTTTCACCATCTTCAAGTAAATTTCCGAGTAATTACTCACAAGTTTTGTCTTTGTCACATGACATAAGGTAAGAAAGAGACAAAACTAACTTTACTTGGTAAGTTACTTGAAGGTCGTGAAATAGACCCTTAGTATAGAAAAATCTAAGCACATTATAGATTGCGAAGTAATAATTGAATCAAGTCTGCTTAGCTGCTTATTTTAGTATTTTTTACAACCACACTTCAATCGAATAAATATGAAATAGTTGAATTTTAATTTATATATTTTTATTTTAGCCGATCAGAAAATAATTCATGAAGTGCAACCATTCGCGGAAAGCCAACATCCTAAACAGCTTGTTGAAGGTAAATAATAATAAGTTAATAAAAAAAAAGCAACAACAAAAGCAAAACAACAACAACAAAAAATAAATAAAATAACTACTTAAAATAACAACTTCTAAAAAAAAACTTTAAAGGGCAATGAAATCGTGGTAGTATCATCATCGACAATCATCCTCAAAAAATCATGATACATGGGGTAACCAAATTGTGTATATCATCCTCTGTTATTAAACACAGAAACAGAACTAAACCTCTCACCAATATGTTTGCCTCGGTCTGGGTGTGTGTGTGAATGAGTTTCTGATACCCAAGATTCAAGTCACGAACTTAGTGGTCAGTTACTGTAATGAGATAATGGAGCGAATGATTATGTTATGTTATATCAAGTTAACTAATAAACTGACTTTATATATTATAGACATAGGGACAATGCTTGAAAGACGTAGTTGAAACATTATAATGTGATTTTATCATTATAGGATCCCAAGAACTGGTCTACTTGAGCCATTTGATTGATCCCCACAACTTCTACGTCCAAAGAGCTTGCCATCAAAAGTTGGTAAAGGAAATGTTGCGTGAATTTAGGAACGCGGTCTCTCTGCCTAGACCATCTTTAAATCATGTGACTGAAGGTAAGGAGTTTGTAATAATTGTTTTTGTTTACATAAATAATTACTCAGTAAAACATGAGAGATAAAATTAAAATCAACTTCAGAAATAAATTATCTTTTTCAAATAATTACTAAGTAAGTACTGTTGCATATTATACAACAAACTGGGCCGATTGATTTGAAATTTGGTACAAGGATAGCTTATAGTCCAGGGAAGAACGGCTAGGTTAAATTCTCTACCTGAAATTCCCACGGAATCGGGAACTATGCGGGTGAAACCGAGGAACACAGCTAGTACTCAAATAAATTGAATAAACCATTCATTGCTAATTGCTTGATAGTTTTTAGAGAGCGTCATACTTTCGAAACCGTAGGCGGAATCATTTTATTTAATATCATCAAACTTATGACACAATAAAACATAAGCAGCGTGATACCTACCTATATCAAATAACATATACAGATAACACTTCCTATGAAACAATGCTCGAATAATTCTATGTTTAAACTTGTGCAAAGTTATAAGTACGTATAAAGTATTTTTTAACATTCAACAAATGTTGATTATAATTTATATTGTATGTGTCTATTTACAAAAAAAATTACAATTATTTTTATACATTGTTGTCCAAACTTTACGAACGACTAGGTATTGATTAGTGTTACGTGTGGGATCTTTATGTATACTTCGAATGTAAAAGTATTTATACACTTAACAATACTTTATGTGCTTACACAGGCAAAATCTACCTGACATTCAATAAAGCTGATAACCTGTGGCAAAGATGTCGCGTTTTAAGTATCAACAAAAAAGACGCCAACAATCCACTTTTCAAAGTATTTTGCTTCGATTTTGGCAGTACCGAAGTGGTCAAGATTGAACAGTAAGTATTTTTTTTAATCCTTAATCATAATTATATTTGTTTAGTGATTGGTACAACTACAAATGATATAAGTATATATAGTTCATTGAAATATTACAATTTAAAGGCCGAATATTGCATTGTTTAGAGGACGCAATTTTATTTTTGGGACATGTTTGGGGGTCAATGGAAACTTAACCTCAAGTTTGTGGCGTCGCCACCCTTGTCCCCCGGCCGCCATCTTGGAAAAAGGGGTGATCGCGATATCTCGGAAACTATACGTCTTACAAATAATTTGTAAATCATAATTTGTAGCAAATTATTTCTCCTACAAATATGTTTAAGTATATAACTTTTTGCCCTTATTTAAAAATTAAAGAAGTTATAAGCAAAAAAGTAGTTTTTTTTTTATTAAAAATAATTCATCGAATGTTAAGCAGGTAGAAAGTTAACGTTTGGGGACAAAGGAACATCTGCCTGCTACGACTATTATTGTTATACGTAGGGTCAGCTGTATCTTTTACCTCATTTTATTCTCTTAGTTGTGCTATATATTTTGCCACGTGTTTTTCAATACGTCTAGTATTGGAAATTGCGGATATTATTGCGAAGTTGAATCAGATGCAGATTCAATTATCGTCACTGCTGCGCTTACTGCATCCCGATCTCATGGTTATATTATTATTGTGGCAGAAATTTTTACCATTTTCATCTAAAGTCCTTTCACCTATACTCTATTCATTTTGCCGTGAGACAAAATGTAAACAAACCATGAAAAAGGTTTTTTAATATGTCAAGTTTTATCAATAATACATAGACTTCTCAATACTGACTACTTAATATTATAGTATATTTATAGTTTGGTTTAAAGAATTATATTTTTTTATATTATGAACCGAAATACAGTTCCGTTTTTCTTTACAGTTTACGTCTAATCCCACCAGCGAGATTGCAATCGCCGTATCCGTTGGCAATAAACTGTTGTCTCGCTAATTGCGAGCCCCTAACTGGAGTTTGGAGCAGTGATGATTCATTCTTGATACAAAATATCATTGATAAGTAAGTTTATTCTCATATTCTTTCAAGACATCTGTTTGTAATATTTTCCCTTTTTTTTTAAACATTTTGTTCTTAAAATGAGGTTGATATTTGTTAATAACAAAGTCTACTTTAACTTTCAACAAAATTGTTTGTAAAAACAATCCCTGTTGAACTTTTTTTTCTCGTTTTCTCTATGTCATATTTATTACTTTAAACTATAATTTACATCCAATTAAATGAAATTTCAGCAAACAATTGATAATATACATCCGCCGTGTACAGTCAACGTCCAATTTCACTGTTAAACTCGAATGCGACTTAACAACCTTGGAAGGGGGAGTCAACATTGCTCGGGCTTTGGTGTTCCATGATCGCGCTAAAATGCCTAACCCTAAACTGAAGGTACATTAAATATTTCTTACTTACTTACTAATCTAGTCTAATATTTATGGTACGGGGAGCTGTAGGAGCAATCTCTGGATTTTAAAATTCTTTTACCAACAGAAAGTAACAGGATTTGTTTGTGAGTGAATGAACTGAATACACCTTTATAATCTGGTCAAGATAAACCAAAAAATGATAGTGAAGATGCATTAATAACATGTTGCTAAAATAAAATTGTTCAAAACACAATTATAACTAATATAATATTATAAAGAGGAAAGATTTGTTTGTTTGTTTATAATGAATAGGCTCCGAAACTACTGGACCGATTTCAAAAATTCTTTCACTAGTGGAAAGCTAATTTATCAGTGCGTGACATAGGCTATATTTTATCCCCGTAATCCCACGGGAACGGGAACTACGCGGGTGAAACCGCGGGGAGCTACTAGTAAATAATAATTTGAAACTTCCCATCACTCAAAAAATGGACGAATCAGGGACACCTTTGCTGAAATTCGCGAATAACTCATTTTTTGACCTTTGACCTGGAATAAAAAAAAAAACAAATACGGGAGTGATGGGGAATTTCAAATTTTTTTGTAATGTTTTGAACAATTTTACTGATTTTCAGCCTGATGTTAATTAATGCACCATCGAATTTTTATATTGACTGGGATATTATTTACTTTGTAGTATTTTGATTCACCGGGAATGAAAGAAAGACCAAGAATCTACATGAGTAACGATGACTACACATTGAGAACCAAGGAACAGGTTTACATAACGCATATTGTGAGTCCAGACAAATTTTACGTGATGAAAGTAAGTCCTTCACATAATTTTATTACAATGAAATAATCTGTTTAACAAAGATTATCCCAAAAATTGTATGTTTTTTTCTATATTGCAGAAAGACTTCCAACCTATATACGAGAAATTGATGGAAGATCTAGAAACTGAATACAGTCTCAACTCGCACGAAGGAATGATCCATCTTCCTGAAATAGGTGACTTTTCATTTTGTTTTCCTAATTTATTTTAATTCAAGGTTTTATGTCACCTTAACTTTCCAGATTTTTTTGAGAAAGCATTCGCCGTATGATATTTCACTCCTGGGAATGGTTGAAGACAAATGGGTCCGTTACATCCCAATCCCGTGGAAATTTCGGGATAAAAAGTATCCTATGTTATTTCTGGGCTTATGGAATATTTGTACCAAATTTCATCAAATACGGTTCAATAGTTTTTGGGCGAAAGAGTAACTAATATACACACTCAGTCACAAACTTTCGCCTTTATAATATTAGTGTGATATAATCTCCACCCATTAATATAGGGAAGAATCATATTTATGATTACTTAAATATTTCCTCTGCTTTATAACGGTCGAAGAGCCGATGATAATGTAAAAAAAAAGTTTGATCCGGTCAACAAGAAGACGAAGAACGAAATTGACGGCCCATTGGTGTAGCGTGGCCTACAATGAAGTGTATATATCTCGTGTGCAGACATGGTGTGCGCCGTGAACTTGGAGCGGGTGGAGGGCGCGGGCGGCTGGGCGCGCGCGCTCGTGACGGGCGTGGAGGGCCGCGGGCGCGTGCGGCTCGCGCTGCTCGACAGCGGCCGGGACACAGCCGCGCACTGGGCCGCGCTCCGCCAGCTGCGCCACCCGCACCACACCGTGCGCGCGCTGGTACGCACCCCCACGGATACCACCCACCGACCCCTAACTAAACCACGCTCGGAATAGAATAGTCAGCTCGTAGGAATGTCGACTAAAAAAAATCGTAATTAGTCCGAGATAGATTTCGTAAAAATATTGGACACGTATTTTCTCTTTTTTGATACAAACAAATAATTAAGACAATATAGTGCATAGAAAGCTCGTGTGACGTCACAGCTACGTAAATTGTTTACCAAGAATCATCGTCACAAGCCCCCACTCCTGAACTTTAATGTGCTATAACTAAGTCAGTTTTATTAATTTGATAAAACTTAGAAATAATATTTCTAAGTTTTAAGAACTAATATTTTTCGAAGTCTATCTGAATCAAACAAATATTATATTACAACGGTTCGATTGCCTTAGCCCTTTCATTCTGCGTTCTGAGTCGTTCCTCGTTCGTTCGTAACGCTCGAAACTTTCGAAATGTGAATATTTATATATTTTATGAGTGATCTCACCCTGCTACCGTGGTTTCAACACAGTGTGCCATCTTGATATAGAAGTTTGTGTATGAGGTCGTGGGTTCGAGGCGTGCAAGTAGTCAGTACCGTGTTGCAGGCGACCGAGTGCTACCTGGCGGGCATCACGCCGCTGAAGAAGAAGTGGAGCGCGGGGTCGGTGGAGGTGCTGCGGCGCGCGGCCGGCGTGCCGCTCGAGGCGCACGTGGAGGAGGTGGCGCGCCGCGCCGTCGGCCTCACGCTCTACGACCGCAACCACGACGACCCGCTCTGCATCAACCGCGAGATGATCAAGCACAAATATGCCGTCACTTTCGGGTACCGACTTCAAAACATCTTTATAAATAATCCGCTTTAGCCCCGTGACTCCCGTTTTTTATTTTGCTCCTGTTAGAATTCGGGATATAAATGTCTCTCCTTTATTTTCATCATTATTACTGAGCTGGAGGTAACCTTTGTACCGATGCCACATTTTGTCCAGCTTTCATTCTGTTCAACCTTGTTTCAGACTGTTTGTTTTCAACAAAAACTTAGATCATGAAGACCAAGTGATTACCAATAAGTGTCCGCTCGATAAACCGAAGCCCGCCAAGCCTAAACCCGATACGATCAAAATACTTAAAAGAGATTCCGAAATTAAAGCTGTCGATAAGAAAGACTTGGAGGCGAAGGACAAGGGCCCGTTGAGGCTCGAAGTGAAGATATTAAACTACCAATCTCCTTCATTGATCTACGTTTCGGTAGTGCACCAACAGAAAACATTCAATGAATTATTCGAAAAGATGCAGAAATATTATTCAAAGAAAAAATGTGATGGAAGGTCAGAGTGGAGAGTTGGGGATAAATGTTGCACGATATGTCTAGGGTCTCAAACGTGGCGTCGTGCCAATATAATTGAATTGGATAACGGTAATGCAAAAGTGTTCTATTCGGACTTTGCATGTGTGGAAACCATCCCGGTAACAAACCTCAGAGACTTAACCCCTGATTTCGCGTCTATGGGAAATGCAGCAATCAAATGTCACTTGACTGGTGTAATACCGGCGATTGGAGACGAATGGCCGTCGATAACCAAAGAATATTTGAAAGAATTACTTGACGCCTACAATAGAATATTTATAACTAAAATAGGTACATTCAAAAACTCAAGTATGCCTATTGAAATTTGGGTGTATCACACTATTCAAGGTGAAGCTTTAGAGCCCAATAAATCGGAATGGCGATGCCTGAACAAAATGATAATTGATCAAGGATTGGGAATACCTGATAAATCTGCAATTGTAAGTTACCTATTTATTTATTTATTCAAGCTCAAAACATGTTGCATTTTATGACAAAAAAACAACACATGCCTCTAGCTCTTTTCCATTATAACTGTATTGTTCATAAATTTAATCCTATTATGTACTTTTGTCTTAATTTTAGGCAGATGAAGTGAAAGAAAACACTGAAAATGGTGAAGATACCCTATCATTTTTAAACATAACTGGTTCAGTCCACGAGTGGCTTCAATTAGAACCCCTACCACTAAAACCGATACATGCTAATTTAGAAATCGGAAACTCATCGCAATCCAGTCCTCCACATGAAAATGTTGATGCGTCTAACATAATGTTTATATCGGACTGGCTTCCTGCTGAACCACTACCAAGCAAGGAGTTTACAGCTATGCCAACGTAAATAACTTTTAACTGAATATTTAACTACTTTTGATGCTAACTGTACTAATACTAATTATCACATTTTAATAATTATTGTTTATCCTTATTACAGGTACATTGATAACAATGGTATTATTTTCCTACATGATATCACTCAACAAGAAACCTTAGACCTTATCCGTAAAGCCATGGACGCACGCTTTAAGAACCCCGACCCCAAAGCAAAATACGTGAGATGGACGGTGGGTGAACCGTGCGTCGCTCAGTTCTATCTGGACGAACGCTTTTACAGAGGAAGAATTCTAGAAGTAAATGAGGAAAAATTATCTTGCATAGTACATTACATAGATTATGGAAATGATGAAGAATGCTCATTTGAAAACTTGAGAAAAAGTATTGCTCTACACCAAATACCAGTACAAGCAAACAAGTGCGTTTTGGACCGCATCCGTCCAATACACAAAGTTTGGGACAGGCAAACATTAGATTATATACACAAAGCCATTGTAGAGAAACAATGCTACGTAGAAGTAACAGGTGAAACTGTTAACGGTATTACACCGATTGAATTGAAATACAACAAACTATGGATAAACAATCATTTGGTTGAGTTCGAAATGGCACAATATACAGATGGAACTAAGCCTATTATAAAGAAGTTTGCTCCATCTGGTAGCAAAGACGTTGATGTAACTGAAACTGATTCAGAACCAGATTATATAATTGAAGACGAAAGTTCCGAACAACAATCTACCCAAGATTCGTTATCCATCAACTCTATGAAAAATAAAGATTGGAATCAACTGATAGCCGATGAACAGAATGATGATGATGATGATCAGAATGATGATGATGATAATGATCAGAATGATGATGGTGACGATACGCAAGTCGTGACATTCCCAAATATAACCGTTGACGAATTCTACTGCAACATAACAATCATAAACAATATAAAAATATTTGAACTAAATATTATACATGATGATGAAACTAGTGTTCTATATGACAAGATGTTTGATGAAATTCAAACAGAAAGTAGCACTAGACCGCCATTGAATGGAGTTCATTTGAACAAAGCATGCGTCGCCCTCTTCCTAGAAGACATGCAGTGGTACAGAGCTTCTATTTTACAATATACTGGTTCAGAAAACAAGATAAAAGTTAAATATGTTGATTATGGAAATATCGAAATTATTTCACTCACTGAAGCTAGAGAAATTGATCAGGATTGGCTCAAATTACCGCCGGCGTCTATTTCAGCCATATTTCATGGTGTTAAACCTAATCCAGATATTGACATTCAAACTATATCTAAAGCGTTTGAATCTACATTTCTGGATAAGGGTCCATTCAAAGCTAAACTGATTGAATACAAGGATAATGTACCAGCTGTAGAATTAAAAGATGTCAATGGTGAACTAGTATATGAAGATCTGATTAAAAAGAAAATATTCTTGAAATGTGAACCAGATGATGATGATGAGTTGGCATTGGATTGAAAAGAAGTGTTTACTTTAATTTTCTCTTTTAGTTTGTAAGATTCTCGTATAGTTATAATTAATTTTAGTTTTATTGTGTTCATGTTGTTTGCCATATATTTTATTTTAATAGTGCATAATTCAAATTAAATTGATTGTCTTTTGCAACTTTGTAAACATGATTTAAGAAAGAAATCATTACATTTTGGTATAGATTTCGTTGATAATAATTTTCCATAATTTTGTGTTGAGTTTGGGTTCAAGAAGTTCAAGAATCTTATTGTCTCTCTTAAGTATTTTTTAATGTAGAATATTCTTTAGTTTGTAAACTTGTAATTAATTTAATAGGATCATTATTGTTTTCAAGAACTGTAAAGGTCAGTTAAGATGTTTTAAATTAAAAAATCGTTTAGTTTGAGACACATGTGAACCACCTTTAAGATTTATTTCGATTATTTCCCGTCTTTAGTTTTATTAAACTTTTACATAAGGTTACTTTTTTCTTCTTAGGTTATAGTTATTACATAATTTTTGCAACAAGAAATTCCGCAATGCTGTGATCAATTAGAATTAAAATGAAACTAATATTTCTATCAATATATTATTAGTATGTCCGTCAATATAAATGAAAGAAAAAGATGAGTAAGTACATATTTTATGTACTTTCTGCTCTACGGTTACAAAGTTATAAAAGAAGACCTCAAAATATTTTTATAAAGGATGTATCCCTTAAGTCTTCTTATTGTTACCAAGTTGATTAGAATAAATGTGATTCAATAATTGAAACGCAATTTTATTTATTTGAACTAGCTGTGCCCCGCCGTTTTACCCGCTCGAAACCTTATCCCGTGGGAATTTTTGAGATAAAAATTATCGTATGTTACTCTTTATTACATCAGCTACCTGCAAATAAAAGTCCCGTAAAAATTTATCCAGCCATTTAGGTGGAACAACCAGACAGACAAATATTGTAAAAAAAAAAATTTTGGTGTCATCATATAAGCGCTTTGCCACCCGGCCGCTGCTGCGGCAGGCGAAGCGCGAAGCTATTTTACGATCAGGCCAAACGTTAATGAAAAAATCTTAAAACAATTTTAATGACTGATCAAATTAAGTTGACCATTTCATGGAGTGGGCAAATTTACGATTTGGCCACGACATAAGGATCTTGACGGGTTTGTCCCCGAAAGGGTACGGTACGGGCTCTGCTTGGCTCGCGTAGCAAGTATTTTTTTTATAGTGAATGGTGGGTTTTAGAAAACCTGAACTAAATCCGTTTTTGGATGGGTAATAGGTTCATTGTCTAACCCCTCGTTTAGACTAGGCTCCTGCTACTCGCGCTGCCGGAAATATTTCCCAAAATACTTCCGCGGCAGTACGCTATCTACACTATGCTGCAATGAGCAGGGAAGTGGGCAGCGGCATAGTATAAAGGGGTCACTCGTGCTGCTACTCGTCATGCCGGTGCCGTCACTTGTATGTCACTTGGTACGTGAGGACTGAGTAAATTAGCGTATATGTTCTCTCTCGCTCTCCCTCCTTTGACTTCCGCACGAAAAACCGACACTCGCGGGAGCGTCGGGCAGGAGCAGCGGCATGACGAGTACGAGGCACGAGTGACCCCTTTATACTATGCCACCGCCCAGGGCCGAGCCGCCCATATGTGCGATGTGTGCGGCGCACACAGGCGCCAAGACAAAAGGGGCGCCGCGGCCGCCATCCAAATTATTTTTGTTACACCACAACAACGTATCCATAGAGGAGGCCATATTAGAAATACACGAGGGCTAGCAGCGAATCTCAGTTTCACCCGCGTAGTTCTCTTTCCCGTGGGTATACCGGGATAAAATATAGCCTACACTCAGGCCCCAGTGACGCCCAAGTACAGCGCATGAGGTGCTGCCTAGCTAGCTCGCTGAGTAGCGTTTGCGGTGTAACCATGTATCACCGGTGACTGTCAAGATTCGTGAAAAAAAGAGGCGCTTCATAGGTTTTGCACACAGGCGCTGTGGGAGGTCGGCTCGGCCCTGCCACTGCCCACTTTCCTCGTCACTTTCCTGCTCATTGCAGCATAGTGTAAACGAGGGGTAAGACCAAACGTATGGAATCGTTCGTGCCCTCTATAGTCTATGATTTTTTTATAAAACAACGCGTCTTTTCGTTCTCTGTCATTTCGATACATTCATTCATTGCTTGCTGTCAAGCTATGGATTGAAATTCAGTCAAGTCAAGGAAGAAAATAGTCGACTCAACAAACAATATTTTTACCGTAATAGTATAATGTGTACGAAAACTAAGTATATCTATTGGTATTTTTTGAATTATGACAAATTATAGTGCTATAATCAATAAATTACAGGTGTATTTGTTGAATAAAGATGGACCAACAATTCTCATTGTCCTGGAACAATTTTCATGGGAACCTTACAAAGGGTTTCGCCGGTTTACTGGGAAATGCCGAGTTTGTAGATGTTACAATAGCTGTTGAAGGTCATTTATTACAGGCACATAAAGTAATATTGTCGATATGTTCACCATATTTCAAGAAAATGTTCCAACTGAATCCTTGTCAGCATCCAATTAGTAAGTATACCCAATTCAAATCAAATCAATCAAATCAATTTATTTATGAAGTTTTTGTTACAATAAGTACATTTGAGCAATTATCGAGACATTACCTCCCGTGCTAGTTAGAAACTGTGTTACGGCAAGGTAAGGCCTCTCAAATTACAGCACATATAAAATATCATAACAAATACGTAAATACATATATATAATAATTAACACAAATACCTTAAAGACTAACATACATATAATTTATATAAACTAAAACTACAGTTTAGGGTAATTTCTTCATGAACGCTTCCCAATAGCGTCGGTATACGACTCCTGTAGGCCAAAAGTCGGCATTGAGGAACATGTCCCTATACTTCGCAGGTACTTGAAGTACATACGATTTAAAGGACGTGTCCCTCGTCGACTCGAGGCGCCTCAGATTGAGTCGTATAGAGTCCTTCGTCCAAAAACATATTCTCTGTTTTACATACCGCAGGACCTCTTCACCAGTGGTGTTGGGGTCTAACCGCGATATGTACAACGATACGGTGGGCTCCACAACACGGAGGGTACTCTCTGTGGCTGTGGCGTCGGCGGTACCACGTCGATTACGAGACGGCTTCGGTCGACGTTTTTTCTCCACCAGGGTGAAGCCATCCACGTCGACTTTCCTCGCTTTGTTGACCGGTTTCGTTGGAGCCGCCACGCACTTAACCTCGGGTGGCGGGCGAGACACTTGCGCGTAGCTCTTCTGCTTTGGGACACGTGTTGCAGAAGAGGACGCCGCTGGCACGGGTGTCGGTGCACACGCCGCGGCGATCGAGGTCATCGGGGCCGGGCGTTCATTAACCTGTGCAACGCTGTTGTCAGTCGCGCATGCATTCGTAAAAATGCTGACTGGCGAAGTATTCGTATTCCTTGCACCGCGCCGCACACACACGTTATGCGCTGACTGCGGTGAAATCGACGTCACTGGCTTGTTGCACAATGCCGCGAGCTCGGTCTTCAGTTCGGCAACCACGCGCTCTGATACCTCCAGCTTAGTTTTCAAGGCGGTAACTTCAGCCTTCAGCAGCGAGAATTCTTGCAGTAAGGTCTTGAGGTCAAATCCACCCTGGTCCTCGGAGGAAAGAGTTTCAAATCGCTTTGCACTCGCCATTTTAATAGAAGTGCAAAAACGATGATTCGGTCAATACATCGAAGCAGCCTTTGTGACACGACTGCTCGTGTTGACGGATCGAACGCGAATGATTGAGCTTTATTGATATTAATTAGACATCCATAAAAACAAATCTGAGTTTAAATTACCGATTACCTACGTTTGATGAATATTTTTATATATTTTCTTTGAAAAGAGTGTAATAATTTGTTTTATTTACAGTAGTGCTAAGAGATGTTACACACAAGGCTATGAGGGACCTACTACAGTTCATGTATCATGGAGAAGTGAGTGTGAAACGCGAAGATCTCACTAGTTTTATTGGCACAGCAGAAGTTTTACAAATCAAAGGATTAACAAATAAAGAGGTTAGTTCAAAATGTATCTATCCAAACTTATATTACACATGGAGGGAAACTGTGAGGCTGTTTTATATGATGTAGCTGAATTTTTACAGAATGTAGCTCTATCATAAGTTTTTTTTAACAATTTCATTTATTGTGGAAAGCTATAGCTTTTTATATATTGTCATGCTACTACCCAAGGGAGTAATGTAGTAGTCATATCACAGCTGTGGGTACAGCTATACTATAATATTAAACAACAATATGTTTATTATTACAGACTGATGAAGATGAAATCGAACGGGAACAAGAAATACAGCAAAAATCTGTTACTGAAACACAAAACATCAGAACTATCACACCAGAACCTGAATCATGCAATTCAGATCCCTATGACAACAATTTACAAGATGAAACACCACCCAATAACAACTTTGAACTCCTCAAACAGAAACAGTTCATAGAAAAACTACAAAGACTAAGTAATCTTAAAAGAAAATCCGATGATTTACAAAAAGCTTATTTCACAGACATATTAAACCCAGATAAAAGGCCTAAAATTAAAGACAAACCTTTCAATAAAACCAATCATTTAATGCCCAGTAATAATTACGAATCTTTAAAAAATATATATGATGATAACCCAGTGGATATAACAAACTTCAGCACACATTTACAAAGGAGCAATAGTGCTAAAGACTTGAGCGATTCAAGTAAAGATCACTCACAGAATGAAAATACCCTTGAATTGAAGACGGAGTGTGATGAAAGTGATATCATAGTAACTGACCCGGCTGTTTGTAAGACATCAAAGAGTTATGATAGCATTAGAGATGGAAAGAAGGACTCTTCTATACCCACGGACTACCCATCACCACAAGATAGTGAGTTCATTTAATTTATTATCTAGTTGTACACAATTATTAGCACAATTTATTCATGAACATTACTTTTTGAAAATAGAAATGTTTATTATTCTGCTTTTATTCTTGACTTGCCCTCTAGTGCTTGTTTTAGTCATTTTTAATCAATAGGATTAAAGATTGTGTTGAAAATGCAATCGCATTAGTTTTCATTGAATTATTTTCTTTTCTTTTGCAAAGCCTTCTCACATTGAAAACACGATGGCATTTTCAACATAAAATTTTGATTTATTTGATTGTGTGTGATATTTGATGAATGAAAATGGCCATCGTGATTTCAGGTTCTGCATGTCTCAGCTCTTTATTCATCGATCTCAAAAACTTAGTTAACGGCAAAGTTACTAACATGGGGAGACCTAACTTCCATGAAGATTTCTCAAGAAATACATTAGACCATCGTCTTATCACAATACCGCAGAAAGAGGATGGGAAAAAGAAATATCCCCAGCGTTCTTGTAGGCTATGTTGGAAAATAGGGAAGAGAAGGGATACACGGTTCATGTGTGGTGCATGTGAACTGCCATTTTGTAAATCACCTTGCTTTGATATCCATTTTAATGATATACTCAAAGTATCTCAACTACAAGGAGATTACTATTCAACATAATAACATATAATATTTACATAATATTTTTTAAGTATCTGTCTCTATAGAGACATTTCAATAATCATAAGAATATATTTTTGATAAACTTTTTTATATGAATGATAAACATAATGATAGTGTTAGTTTATAAGGCATGGTATATTTTGTATTTTGAAGAAATTGAATCAAAGATTCTCATTTTGGGACCAAATTGAAATTCCACACAAAAAAATATAAATAATGAGAATAAAATATTGACTAATCCAATTAGTTTAAAAGAAAACTGCTTTAGATGAAATGTGACATGTTCAATATATTATATATATAAATATATCTTTAACAGACACAAGCACAATAATTAGATAAACCAGCTGTGATAGGGCAACATGCTCTCATGTGCCAATTACATATATTATATTGAAAAAATAAGTACCAGATTGCTACGTAATGTGCCATTATAATACTGCCATAATATGAAGGAACATTTTATTGCTCATATTCTAGTCTACTTTATGTATTAGGAATTCACTTCTTTGATTTGAAATTGCTTTTTTATTTGTACGACTACTTTCTAATGATCTCTGTAAGAGGTGTTTTAAGATTTATTATATTAAGTAAACCAGACGAGATTTACATTCCTAAGTTTGATTTGTGTGATTTTATATTAGTATGCCTCTTAATTTGAACAAAATATGAGTGATGTTATTCAAAAGGCTTTTTAGACATAATAAGATTGTATTTTTGTATCTCTATATCAATAAATATTTTAGTATTATTTCCATACTTTTACTTGTTTTATTCATAATTTTAAAATTTATTTTTCTAAAATTTTCAATGTCTTTCAATAATAATATTTGAAATTTCAGGTGCTCTCTCGTTAGTTGTGAATGAAAGTATTGAAAACTCACAGTTGCCTGTCCGCTACAAGTATATTTACAGCAGAAAGGGACACAAGCAGTTAGTTCACATGAATTTCGTGTATACAAAACATTCGACTACACACGGGAAAACGTCTTGGAGATGTGTTCAATATTTCTCTCTAAACCGATGTCCGGCCACCATAGAAACCATAGACTCCATGATATACGCCGTAAACCATCAGCACAACCACGAAGATAGCTTCGAAAAATTGGCAAGAAACAACATTTATGAAATGAATGTTTCACCAAAATAATGTACATAGTACTGTCAAAGAAGAAACTCAAAACATTAAGTTCCTACAACACTTGAATAATTTCATCAGCTGCCAACTCTGATTATGTATAGTTTTATACGTAAATACCTTCGGTATCATCTAGTCAGATAAATAGATTTCGTTCATATATTTTTACTTGTAAGTTGTAAACTTAATCTCAATTTTAAGAAGTATTATGACTATATTATAAAGAAATAACTTATATTTAACAATTACTGTATTTTTATTTTTGTACATATTTACAATCTTATCCTTATCACTATCTTTCTTCGGATGCTTCATGTCTTACATTTTTTGTTATTACTTTTGTCTGCCAACATTGCGGCCATCCTTTTCCTTGGGCGATGCTTTTTACTGAATCCAATTCCTGAAAATCAGTAAAAATATCCATTAATTTACTCAACTATAAAACAAAATTAGGGTCGACGCACACTTGGTGTCCAGGGGAGAACGTACTTTCTAGGAGTAGATAACTAGAGTAGGTATTTACGAATGGTGTTTTCAATTGAACTTACGCACGTCGACGTCTGGTTTTTCCTTCAAACCGAATGATCTTGCGACTGCATCAATATCCATTGAAATTACGTTAAAAATGTGTTTCTGTTTTCTAACTTCCATTGCCCTCATGTAACCTTCAAATGCTTCCACAGCTAGTTTTTCTAGTTCGGGATCAGCCATCGCAGCATCTAACTGAAACATTTCATAGGTATAAGTAGCGGCACGAAACTCTAGCGCTGACCGTTATTGCGCAGAAGTCGAAAATAAGGTATCACAGGGGGGCTAGAGGGACGAGGGGAGTGTGTGCGTAGCGCCGGTTGGCTAGTCTGCCGCACTCCGTCCCCCGCCACGACAACACACTCCGCGGACATCTGAATGAACAGTCGCGATCTGAAGTATATTATTATTGCCGTTCATGTATACTTTTTTTTAAGTTTAAATTTGTTTGATATTTTTGGTTTTTTATTAGTGTATATTTAGTAGATGGTCAATACTATACAACTTAATATTAAAGTTTAAGTTAACTTTAATATTAAGTAGGTAATCCTACTAATATTATAAAGGCGAAAGTTTGTATGTATGGATGTTTGTTACTCTTTCACGCAAAAACTACTGAATGGATTTTAATGAAACTTTACAATAATCTTGCTTATACATCAGAATAACACATAGGATACTTTTTATCCCAAAATTCCCACGGGAACGGGAAATACGCGGGTGAAGCCGCGGGGCGCTGCTAGTTATTAATATTAGCGCGCGCAACAGTACCTAATATCATCCACATTTCACATCATTTCATTTCATGATAGATTTACTATTTATTTAAATAAAATATGTTGTTAACATATTTGTTTAAGTAGTTATAGTAATTGTTATTGAGTTAAACGTAATTGTATTTTGTTCGCTACTGTACACATGCGCAGCTATCCCCTCTACGCTTCGCTCAGCGCTAAACTTACGTGCCGCTACCTATACTAATTTAATTCCAATTGAAAACTTTTGTAAAGCTGGTTAAAATTATGAATAATGTTTCCATAAAAAAACTGCTGACTGAGACTGGTTAGAAAGCATACTCACTTTAGGTTTTAAATTATAAAAAGAATCCCATGATTCATATTTGTCCAAATAAATTTTCGACTCTTTCAAATAGTCGATAAATTCTTTTTCCTCTGGTCTAAGAAGTAGAACTGCGTTACCGGCCGCGCCGGCACCTCTAGCCGTTCTGCCTACTCTATGGATATATTCCTAAAATAAAAAATGTAATAAGTACATTATTTCCTTAAAGAGCACTTAAAGGTCACTGCACACATCAACACGTGAAAAGGATCGTCACCATTTCGCCTTGCTGTTACATCATAAAGAGGGAGGGACTTAAACATTTTGGGCTGCATCCAAAATAAGAAGCAACAAAAATGGCCTGTAGTTCAAGAATAGACTGCTACTACTTAACATAATATTTATGCATTTCTGATTCGTATTACTTGAGTCGTTTTCAAGCACCTTTATGACTGAAATGAAACATTTTCCTTGGGTCCATATTGGCTCACCTAAAGTTCTTTACCCGAAAATGTTTTTCCTAACTATTTGTAGTCCGAATGATCATTCTTCCTAAAATTTTTCATCCTAAAGTTTTAATTCATACTATTTGTAGTGCTACCGACGATGCTCATAACACTGATGTGTCCGAAAATTTTAATTACTAACATCATTAATGTAAATATATTTAAACTCCTACTGTTTTTTATCATAACGCTTTTATCCCTAAACATACTTACCATAATATTTTCACTCATGCTCAGAAAGAAACATTTACCAAGTGTAATAAAAAATATATGTGGGTAGAAGATGATATTTATAGTTTTAATGATTATTATACGACTCGTTTACGGTTATGCTTATGGCCTGGGAGTTTACCATAACCATAACTAAAGGACCAATTCGGTTCTGGCACTTCGCCGGCCGCTGCCGCGGCACGCTCGCTACGCTCGCTCGGCTCGTGCGTTGGGGTCACAGTTCTAACATAACCTAAACCAATAATTAGGAATAGGACCGATTCGTTACTGGAACTTGACTGAATGATTGGAGCAGGACTCTGGTTTTGCTCGCTCGGCTCGTGCGTTATATGTTATACCTTTATGTTATGTAAAAACAAAGTTACGAAAAATTTATGTATATAATATTGATTATAATAAATAAAAATAAATCTAAACAAAAAAGATATGACTTTGAATAATAGTATGAACGATGGTTATGTTGAGAAAATATAGGAAAACAAATGTTTCGGAATTAAAACATTAGTGACAAAGATTTTAGGAGTTGCGATTGTTAGGATAAAAAATGTTAGGAAGAAAATTTTCGGATTTCCAATTATCGGAGTAGAAATTTTAGGTGAACTTTGGCGCACCCATTTTCCTTACATTGGCATCAGCTGGGGGATCAAATTGTATAATCCAATCCACTGCTGGTATATCTAATCCTCTAGCTGCTAAGTCAGTGCTGAACAGGGCCACTTTTTCTGCATTATAAAATTCTGTGATTGTTGTCGTTCTGTCCAATTGGTTCATTTTCCCCTGAAAGTAAACTCATTATGAGAAAATGTCTAAATTAAAAAGTATCAAGGTATACCTTTGTGTTGTCTACTCATCTACCTATACTATAGTAAGTAGATGAGTAGAGAACACATGCATACTGTGCACTTCAATACAAAGTGCATGTATCTATGATGTTACTAACTTTGTCTTATTCAAAGGTAGGTACTAAACTAATACATACATGAATACATATAACAGGCATCTGACAGTATTTACTGAAGAACTCATAGTGAAATACCACTGATTTACAACTTGAGAAAAATACCATAACTTTCTTGTTTTGTGTTTTCTTCAATATTTTGTGGAGCCACCATAATCTGTATTCTGTTTCACAAATGTGATAACTGAAAATAAAATAGGACATGGGAGTGACTACACAAATTATAAAGAAGTGAAGTATCACAATAATAGCTTATTTATTAAAGATATGCCAACTATGTAAATTAATAAGCTTATGTATCTCATTTAATCAACCAGGAATGTTTTTACAACCCCAAAAGTTAGAAAATTTTTCAGAGGAACTTATATGGTTTATATGACCAAGAGGTTGCATAAAGGACCCTAACTCGAGGGGTATGATTTTGCAGAACAGCCAGCTTACACATATAATATAGTTATCATGGTAATTAGCACCCAAATTATAATGATTAATGGGATATTTACCATGTATATTGCTTGCAACAGCGTCCAAATATCGGAAACTCTAATTAAATAATATTAAAAATATACATGGTAAATATCCCGTTAATCATAATATAAGTTTACACACGTAAGTTTACACCAATTAAATTACTACCCTTGTTTTAATCCATCAACTGTAGCTCTAAGGTCATCTTCATCAGTGTTGATGTAATGCAAGTCCTCCTTCATGGCAGACTTCACTAGAGCTTCAGTTCTCTCTGATTGGGTTGCGCTAAACAACATAGTTTGTCTATTTTCTGAAATTTATTTATTAATATATATCAGTATTTACATTGCACATAACATACTTTAAATTGTTTTTAATATGAATTAAGTCTAGTAATCATAAATATAGGTAGTTATATTTTAGTTAGAATCAAAATAGTCTGTGCTGTAAGATAATTGATAATTATTTTTATCTATTTTACTTTACTTACTAGATAGTCTGTTAATAATTTGTTTCAAATCTTCTTCAAAGCCATATTGAAACATTTTATCAGCCTCATCAAGTACTAAACAACAAACATTTCTGTAATCAAACTCTTTTGTTCTCATGTGATCAAAGAGACGCCCTGGGGTTGATACTACTATGTCAACTCCTGAAATTTTTTAAAATAGTTATCGTTATCATAAGCCTACCTTAGGCCATTGCTGGACATAGGCCTTAAAAGAATGAATATTTTTAATACATATCACTGTAACACAGATCCATGTACATACATTGCATGCATGAAAGTCATTTAAAAACAGAATAATGTACTTAATAAAAAAATGAAATTATACCTTGTGCTAATTCATTGCTTTGCTTCTTTCTACTCTCTCCACCGATGATAAGAGCTGATGTAATCTGTTCATGACAAGAAGCAATTTCTTGCAAAACCGAGAATGTTTGAATAGCTAACTCTCTTGTCGGAGATATTATTATGCTAGATGTACCTGAATACAAAGTTTTTTTTTTATTAAATATCATTCAATAATTTGTTTAAGTATATTTGCATTATTATCTGGTATAATAGATAATAGGTATATGTGTATATTACCTTGAACTTGTTTTTCTTTATTTTTTATAACATTTTCTATCACAGGAATTAGAAAGGCTAATGTTTTCCCGGAGCCTGTCTTTGCTGTAGCAACAATATCAGCTCCTTCCAAGGCTTTAGGCAGCACTTCAGCTTGGATATCAGTCATACGTTTAAAGCCCATTTGTTTTATAGCTTCTAATGTACATTCCGACACATAATCTTGTAGAACTTTAAATTTAGTTTTTTTATTTTCTTCCTTCATCTCTGTTTTGATTCACAGATTCTTTTCAAATGAAGATAATTTCTTAGCAAAATTGTAACACAGTACAGTCTTTATTACTACTCATAAATTGGATTAATTAAACACAAAAATTAAAATAAAAAGTTTATTTTTGTAGACTTTGAGGTTATTTGTTTATTTTTATTTTAGAAAATAAAAAAGTAGAAAATGTGTACGGTAACGTCACTGACGTCATTTACAATTATCTTGACTGGCAGAGGCAATTGATCTCAGACTTTTGATTTTTTTTTTAATAATTTTTATTCATGACCATAGATACAAAGTCTTTCAGTCGCATACATTGTTTAAATTATGTTCTAACTTTTATATAATAATAAATAATACAATACAGTACAATTAAAGATACTTAGTATTTTATCTAATTAACAATCTGTTTATTCATAAATTCATATTTAATTATCCAGCGGCCTCCCCTTTCGGGTCGGGTGAATACATCTCAGTGATATCCACAGGCATATTAGATGTCTGTTGTGATATTAGTTTTTATACAACCATTAATTAACTTAAACTTAACTTATTAATTAACTTAAATACATATAGATTACACAATGAACTAAATTTTTTCTATCGTATTACAGATAAACTTATATAAGGCACTAAAATATTTCTTGTTTTGTAATAAATCCTGAACACGGCGGGGAACACTTTCACTAACTTCACTGTCATTGTCATTTAATTCACTTATTTCACCGACTAAAATCAACCGTTGGATATTAAAAATTGAGCACTTCATGATGATATGGTCCAAATCGGCGTCTTCTACTCCACAATATTTACATCGGCTATTGTCAGTTATTTTAATTCTATTGAGGTGAGCTGGTGTTAAACAATGTCCTAATCTCATTCGGGATATACAGGTTACAAATCTTCTAGTGCTGTATTTGAAGTTATAATACCAGGGTTTAATCATTAATTTGTGGCGACATCTACACACCACATAAGGAACTAAACAGCGCCATCTATCGGCATCATGGGAAATAACTGAAGAGTCCTGAATCGCGCAAGCGAAATTTACAGCGCAATTGACTATATATACGAGAGCCCGACTACAACCGTCGGGCAGCGGCCCACCAGACATAACACCCGTCTGGTCGGAGGATCCTCCCTTTTCAATGGGGATTCCCTCATCCCCATAACTGGTGACCCCGAGCATGAACATCAGCGCAACCTTCAGAAATCTACGTCGTCATGACGTCATCCTTCACCCTCAATCCTCAAACTGGTGACGCAAGAACGTCAACGTCAGCGCAGTCTTCACAACGCTACGCATCGTGACGTCATCACTTCCTCAAGCTTTTTTTTCCTCCAACTTTTTGTATTTCACCATACCATTTGCCTTTCGTTTCCAGGGTTATTGTCCAATACTCTTTCCATAACTGTCTGTTATGCTCATTATATAGACTGTAGTAGTCAGTGAATGGAACCTTGAGCAACTCTGATTGATCTTCATCATGTTCTGAACGAGCCACCGTGTCAGCTACTTCATTTCCACGAATGCCACTGTGTGAAGGTACCCAAACTAATTCCACTTTAATATGCTTATCAAATAGTTTTTGGATAACAAGTCTAATATTATAAATAATATAATTTAACTTAAAAGAAATATTTACATTGTGTAGAGCAGACAAAACACTTCTGGAGTCTGTCACTATCAAAATATTATGTACATTACTTACAAGACTATTTATATGCTGCAGTGCACAATAAATTGCATAGCATTCTGCAGTGAAAATGCTACACACCTTGTTTAATTTAATGCATCTATTGTAGTCTAGCTGTGGATCATAAAAAGCTGAATTTACATTATGGTCTGTTTTTGATCCATCTGTGTATATAACATAATGTTCAGATCTATTGTTTTTAAATTCAAGAAAGTCAAATTTATTATGCACTGTGTCTAAATGGATTGTACAGTTTTTAATAATGCTATTAAAAGGGATTTTGTATATTGGCCAAATGTCAGTTTTAATAATATGTTTTGAATTATTATTTACATGTCCAAATATTGTTGGCATTTCAGGTAGAGTTCCACCAACTAAAGAAGAAGCAGTGATAGTGTTGGAAGCAATTGACTGTGAGATTTGAGGATGTATTGTTAGTTTCTTAAGTAAAGGATTATCATCTGATGCCATGACTTTTATTAAAAATCTCTCGGCCAACAACAACCTTCGTAACGTCAAAGGAGGTATGCATGTCTCAACTTCTAATGAATTAATAGGTGTGGAGCGCATAGCACCACAAATAAGTCTCAGTCCCATATTTTGAATTATATCTAATTTTCGTAACAAGGTGCTATTGGCATTCATGTATGCTAAACTACTGTAATCAAAATGGCTTCTCACTATACTTTTGTACAGCATACTCATAACTTTGGGGTCAGATCCCCAAAAACTTCCTGCTAAATGTCTCAATAAATTAATACCATTCAATGCTTTGTTACTTATATGTTTAATATGTTCATCAAACTTTAATTTATCATCAATAATGACTCCTAGGAATTTATGTTGCTTAACAGCAGGAATTTCTACATTATTATATGATATTTTAACATTGCTATGAGTATTTACATTTTTACTGATAACTAAAATGGAACTTTTTTCTGGACTAATTTCTAATTTAAGTTTATTATGATAATAACTGTACAATTGAGTTAGAGCCTTATTAATATTAGACTTCGCTATATCTATGTTTTGATTTATGCTGTACATAAGCAAGTCATCTGCGAATTGTAGGATTTTTACATCTGGTACATCTACATATTTTAATATTTCAGAGGTGTACAAGTTATAAAGTAAAGGAGACAAAGTTGCCCCTTGCATTGTGCCTTTGTTGACAGTCCTAGGTCCATGCACTTTATTATTGTATTTGACAAATACAGTTCTATTGCTTAAAAAAGAATAAAGCCATTTTAGGACATGACCATGTATACCAATATCGTGAGATACTTGAATGAGTTCTTCTATATTTACATTGTCAAAAGCACCTTTTACATCTAAAAACACGCAGATTGCATTAGAGTGACTTAATTTAACCTTTCTTACATCTAATAGTAAAGATACAAGGCTTTCAGAGCAACTTTTACCTTTTCTGAAGCCAAACTGTATAGTAGGTATTAAGTTTTGTGATTCAGCAAAATAATCTAATCGAAATTTCAACATATTTTCAAAGAGTTTACCCAAACAAGAGGATAAGGAAATAGGTCTATATGAAGAAGGACTATCTACAGGTTTATTAGGTTTTAAAATTGGAATGACACACTGTGTTTTCCAAGAACTAGGTATTTCTAATTCATCCCATAGTTTATTATAAATATTAAGTAATGTTGTTTGTGCATTTGAATGTAATTTTTTTATTAACATGTAAGGTATGTCATCCAATCCCGGTGTAGTATCTTTCCTACTCTTTAAAGATGTTTTCAACTCTTCTATTGTAAAATTGTTCTTAAGAAAAACATTTACATCATTATCTGTAGCACTCGCAAACAAATAATCAAGCCTATTGTAGTTTATTTCAGTAGAATCTGCTAAGTTATTTAAAAAACTTGGAACCCACTCATCATTGATGTTTCTGTTTCGGTTTGTACCAATTTTCTTAAACTTTCTAATGTATCCCCATATCCTAGAAACCGGGGTTAACCTATTGAAGCTACTACATAAATTTTGCCAGGAAGAAGATCTTTCTTCCTTCAGAATTATTTTCTTTTTTGCATCTAGTTTTTTATATTTTATCCAGTTTCTAATGTTGGGTTGAGAAAAATAATACTTTAATGCTTCTTTTGATTTTGCGACAGCATCACTACATTTTGAATTCCACCATGGTACTGGTTTTTTAATTGGTGTGTTTGCAACTAATTTTTGTTTTGGAATTGTTTTATTCCTTAGATCATTTAATGTATCTATGAAATGGTTGTATGCATTAATTGGGGAATCATTTATTGAGTTTAAGTGAGAAAACAAGTTTCTGATAGTCTATAATATTCGTTCCAATCTGCCCTACTATAAATATATTTTTCTTGATCCACAGGAGGTGACGTGTCATACATTGATGGTTGAATGTTGATCTCTAGTAAAGTTGGAAGATGATAGCTACCCATGGGATCGTCATGAACATACCAGTTACATAAATGAGCTATTGGAGAGCTCATTTATGTAACTGATGATTTATGTAAATGAAGGGCAAGATCTATTGCTGAAGCTTGTCTATTAGGATAAGGAACAGTTGTTGGTGATCCATCATTTAAAATACATAAGTCAAATTCATCAATTATGCTATACAAACATCTACCTCTATTATTATCATTATGGCATCCAAAGGCTATGTTATGGGCGTTAAAATCTCCCATGATTATACAAGGTTTGGGTATGTTATTGATTAAATCCTTTAACTTTGCCGAGTCGAACCTGATACTTGGAGGGCTGTAAATACAAAGTATTGCCATTGCTCCAAATTGTGTTTCTATAGTGATACATAGGTTTTGAATAGATTCTGAGAATTGTGTATTAACTACTTTGTACTTTAAACGATGGTTCACTAGAATGGCAACTCCATTATGAGAATTTATGGAATTTTTGTAGATTATATTATATGTGGGAAAGTGAGGGATTATAGAATTAGATTTAAACCAAGTCTCATTAAGTAGACAGACGTCTATATTTTTTTCAATTAATAAATTTTGTAGTTGACTCTTTTTGCTCTGTAAACTTTGTATATTAAATTGTAAAATATTAAGATAATTATCCATGTTTAAATTAAATTTGATAACAATATGTCTTTTATTTTCTTATGTGTAAGTGGCCCGTCAGAGTCACTTTTGTTTCCTAGTGCAACCAACGATTTAACAATTGCGTTAATAATAATATCATTACTGGCTACTTGCTTAATATCTAATATTACATTATTGGATTTATCCTTACCAGCAACCTTGGGTAAGTCAGGAAAAGCTTTCTCGTTAAATGTAGGGGGTGGTTTCACAACAGTGGCATACGTTTGCTGCAGGAATTTGGCCTTTTTCTCTTCAATTTTTTGTTTTTTAATGGGACAGTCTCGTGAAATCGCAAGATGGTTACCTGCGCAGTTGATGCATGTGATCTCTTCGACATCGCATTCTTTATAGGAGTGGCGACCAGCACAAGAAGAGCAGTGTTGCTCGCCCCTGCAAGTCTTGGCAGAATGGTTAAATTTAAGACATTTATAACATTGTAATAAAGGTGGTATGTACGTTTTAACTTCATATCTAAATAGTTGCATATAAGCATATTGAGGTAAAGATGTTGATGCGAAGGTGACTGCAACTGTATTGAGAGGAACTAATTTTCCCTCTACCTTACGCATAAATCTCTTAATTGAAATGACTTCAGAGTCGCACACTATATTTTTATATATATCTTCATTGGAGAGTTCTTTGGGCACAAACCTCAATACCCCAATCCTTTCCGTCAAATAGGAAGGAATAAAAGCTTTAAACTTATTCTTCCACAAAAAATCTTCCATTTTCAGGAAATTATTGGCCGCAGCCGCCTTCCTGAAGGTTATACCAATTTTATGTGCATTTATTCTGTGCACTCCCAAGACTCCTTTAACATTGTCAGATATTAGGTTGGTGAGCGTGATAGGGTTTTTATTTCCTACTTTCTCCTGCTCAGTAGACTCGACGTAAACTACATATTCTGAATAATTAGTATTTTCGATAAACAGCCTTTTGTAATTTGGTTTTGTAAAAATGGTATACTTATTTGAGTCTGAATTTCTATTGTAATATTTTCGTTTTCTCTTCTCCCCCGGCTCTGGCGGCTCCTCACCGCCACTGGTGACACTCATGGTTATTTTGGAGATGATTCAAATGATATTATTGTAGTATTTCTGTAGAATTATTTATTTTAAAAACTTTTAAGAAATTAAAATTACCGCCTCGTTTGACTTCCCGCCAAAAAGTCCTCTCAGACTTTTGATTTGAGTGAGTTTGTCAACATCATTGTCAAATTGTTTTCTGTCTGCCCCCTTGCCCCCTCACTCGCCCACCTTCATTCGGTCATTCCTTTCATTCATTCATTCATTTTATAAAATAAAATTCATGCGGGCATGCCATGTGTGGCGGCGTAAATAAATAAAATTGAAATTACAAAATGCCTACACCAGATAAAATACTAATGAGAAAGATCAAGAAGAGAGAAAAGAAGAAAATAAAACTCATTAGTAAAAATTCTACAAGTGATAACGCTACGGAGAACACAGCAGGTTGGTAACATAACCTCTATTCGATAGGTTTCGTGTTATTTATATTTATTTATTACTTATAAATAAAAATTCTCTTGCTAAATCGCTAATACTTTGTTGACGTACTTTTATGGTTGTGCTTTTTTAAATTGCTCGAATATGTTCCAAAAATTAATCATCATGGTTTTTATTTTGCGTTGTAATTACTGTTTTAGATATAGAAAACGATACTAGAAAAAGGCTTCTTGATACGAATGTGGAAAATGGAAACAAAATTATCCCTAAAAGTAAGTAGTTACCAGTATTAATTGACGTAAAAATATATTGAAAGATATTGATAGTTACTTCTCTCCTATATCAACGAAGAAGGGAAAACAATTAAAGAGTACATAAGTTTTGGGGCTACTATAGCGTGTTAATATTTAGTTAAGTAGAGACCACATACCTCAACAATACAGTACAAAGATATACAAAATTAAAACATACTAACCTTCTTTCCAAAGAGAAAAAGAAGAAAAACAAAACTGAAATCAAGGAAGAACCAATAGAAGTTAAGCCAGAAGTTGATGACTCTGCGAGCTCAGGCAATGAGGATAATGATGACGATGAAATAAAGAAACCTATAGATGAAAGCCAATGTAAGTTTATGATAACTAAATGAATATAAAACCTAACTAAATATTAATTTTGTTTAGTCCAAAGTTCTCAATTCTCAGTAGAAATATCTTTTTCATTTTTCTAAATATTTCATTTTCAGTAAGAGTGTGATGATTATTTTGTAAATCAATCCAAAATAATAAAGATTTATATATTTGATTTTGAAAGCAATATATCTAACTTCTCCTTGTCCACTAAGTACCTATTGAAAATTGTTTATAATCTTTAAATCCAAAACACTTGCACCTTAATATGACTTATATAAATTCTAGGGCATATAATTTATGAATGCCATGAAGTTTATAATTTTTGTTTTTAATTATATTTCTTTTATTATCTTCTTCTATCACTCCCGCATAGGATTCTTTAGCCATGAACAGAAATGTTCTATCACAAATTGTTCAATCACCTGACGCCACCTAAATCATCTTATGTAGATGTATAGGCCAATGATGATGATGATATTTCTTAATTACAGTACCTGGTTCCAGTCTCTGTTTGGGTATATTATCAGATCAACAATTCTCGTCACTTGAAAGCAATGTATGTGAAGCTACCCTGATGGGTATAAAGGATATGGGATTCACAACCATGACAGAAATCCAAGCCAAGGCAATACCACCATTGCTTGAAGGTCGGGATCTAGTGGGTGCAGCAAGAACAGGCTCCGGAAAAACCCTTGCCTTCTTAATACCTGCTATTGATTTAATATATAAGTTGAAGTTTAAGCCGAGAAATGGTAAGAAGTTTTGATAGTTATCCTGGTTAATCATATATTGCATTTTCATAGTTTTAATGGGATATTGCATATTGAAATAACAGAAACTGAGAATATGTAAATAGTATTCTGTATAGTTACCACAATTTAAGCTATAGTTTATATAACTTTAGTTTTAGGGTTGTCCAGTAAACCATGTTTCTTTGTAATAAAATGATGACTAAAAGGCGAAAATGAAAATAAGTCCACCATAATGACAGTTGCCACAGACAATCAATACCAGATTGAGTCTCCGGTGCAAACTGTTGAGGCACTTTGGTATTGATTGCCTGTTCCAACTTTAAGTTATGTAGCTGGCTGTTTTATGAATACAGAATGGATATCTGATGAATAAAAACATATAACTTTATTTCCTAATTTGAAAATTATAAGTAAATAAATGTTATATACGTTTTTTATAGGTACTGGAGTTATAATTCTGTCACCAACAAGAGAGTTGTCCATGCAAACATATGGAGTGTTAATGGAACTGATGAAATATCATCATCATACATATGGGTTGGTGATGGGAGGCGCCAATAGAAGTACTGAAGCTCAGAAATTGTCAAAAGGTATGTATTGTGTAAATTATTATAAAGGAACAATCTCCGCACTAGCTCAAAGTTGGATTTAATAATGAAGCTTTTGTTCATCTTGTATCTTTATTATCAAAAATCATCCTAAAACATCCTTTATGTATTTAGGTATAAACATACTGGTGGCAACCCCTGGACGTTTACTGGATCACCTACAGAATACACCAGACTTTCTGTACAAGAACTTACAATGTTTGGTCATTGATGAAGCTGACAGAATATTGGAGATTGGTTTTGAAGAGGAAGTCAAACAAATTATAAAGTTGTTGCCAAGTAAGTGAAAAAATACTACTTGTAAATGTGAAAGTTTATTTTGATATATGGATGGGACTTTGTTGCCTCTCACACGTAAAATACTAATTTACGTAAAAATCGGTGCAATGTTCTCCATCGAAACCATTACCACACACACATAGGCTACTTTTTGTCCCAAAATTCCCATGGGATTTCAACTAGTTTCTGAATAATTTCATTAAGTTAAGTCAGGAATATTATCATTCTTATACTTATTTACGATTTTAAAGTGACTTTATAAAACTCTTTTCTTCAAAAATTATTTATAAACTGTTCTTAACATTGCAGAACGACGTCAAACAATGTTATTCAGTGCTACCCAAACAAAGAAAACTGAAGCATTGACAGCACTTGCTGTAAAACATGAACCTGTGTATGTTGGAGTTGATGACCATAGAGAGCAAGCTACTGTTGATTCTTTGGAACAAGGGTATGGTAGATTACACGTAATATAAACCTTATTCAAAATTATTTTCTCGCTTACGGCCTTTATCAGTGTTACTTTGTATCGGTGGTCAACACATAGGCTATAGGCCTTCTCTAGTAGTCGCCATTTGTTTCTATTGATAGCTGTTCCGTGCTATTTTCGGGACAACTTCAGGATATCCCTTTTAAAAAAGTGGAAGTGAAGAGACCTAACAATTGAAGACATACTAAAGGAACTTGATTAAGACTTTATAGTATGTCTTCAAAGTTCACTCAAAAATGAAACATTCTATTTTATAGATACATAGTGTGCCCGTCAGAAAAACGTATGATGGTTCTATTCACATTCCTCAAGAAGAATAGGAAGAAAAAGGTGATGGTGTTCCTCTCAACTTGTATGTCGGTCAAATATCATCATGAGCTGTTCAACTACATTGATTTACCTGTTATGTCTATTCATGTAAGTATAGAACAATATAAAAAAAAAGTGTAGGTTTCTTTCTGTTTCCAATTGTATAGAAAACTAAATATATGTATCAAGCACAACACTGAGAAAAACATTTGTTCACATAATTAGTAATCTTTTATGAGAATAGAAGCTTTTACTGTTTTTCTTCTGTGAAATATTTTACTAAAATCTACACCAAAATGATAACTCTTGCTGTAGCTGAATCAATAATTTCTTTTCTAGGGCAAACAACAACAAACAAAGCGAACGACAACATTCTTCCAATTCTGTAACGCGGAGTCTGGTATACTGCTGTGCACTGACGTAGCGGCGAGAGGTCTCGATATACCGGCCGTGGACTGGATCGTTCAATATGACCCTCCTGATGATCCCAAGGTAAAAAACAAGTTTGGTTTATGTTACCTTTTAAATATGTATTGCGAAAATGCATAAAAACGCATAACCCTATAGGTGACTAATGGAAGGTACCTATTTCGAGTAGAAATGACTATACTTATCGGATTATTTCATACTTAAAGAAATTGCATATAACTACTGCAACTACGATAATTTATAGTCAATAAATCCGCCTCGTTTTTAATTGAACTTGTGTAATTGCTTTCTAATACTTGTAGTAACACTGGTAAGTATGATTAAAATACACAAAAAGTCGTTTCAGATAAGCTGAAAACCCAGTAAATTACTCATTATACAGTTTTGATAACAGCTATTTTCTTTTTTTAGGAATACATCCATAGAGTAGGACGAACAGCGAGAGGTCTTGGAACTAGCGGTCATGCGCTTTTGTTTTTACGACCCGAGGAACTAGGGTTCCTGAGATTTTTGAAGCAATCTAAAGTAACACTCAACGAATTTGAATTCTCATGGAACAAAGTCGCTGATATTCAATTGCAGGTACTTATTTTAAACATTCACATAGTTTATTTTAAAAGGTTTAGCATTGTTTACATAGAAATTACTCAATTATCATATCAAGTGACTAATTTCTAGATAAAAACATTTTGTATCCTTCAATTTAACCTTGTATTTTTACAGCTGGAAAAATTAATTTCAAGAAACTATTTCTTGAACCAATCCGCGAAGGAAGCATTCAAGAGCTACCTAAGGGCATATGATTCTCATCATTTGAAAACTATATTCGACATCGACACTATTGACTTAGCTAAGGTGTCGAAATCATTTGGGTTCACTGTACCTCCTGCAGTTGAATTGAAGGTGACCAGTAAAGGTCCAACACATAAAAGGAAAGGTGGCGGTGGTTACGGATACTTTAAATCGCTCAACGCTCCTACCAGCCATAAAAATAAAGCGGAGAAAACTAAAATGTACAGACAGAAGGGAAAACAATAATGTGTTAATTTATGTGAAATAGTACTGCGCTTAAAGTTTTTCTCAGCATTTTTTGGGGACATACAAGCGTTATTAATTGATCTTCTACCCAAGGGCGTTGATGGCAGATCGCTAGTTAGTAATAATTTGGTAAACAAAAATTGTCGATTCGCTTTACTTTAATCGTAGTACTGAATGTTGATCAATAAATACAAATATATTATATTCAAAATGTTTTATTTATATCACAGTTACATTGTTTGTTATCGCAGTGTAACGCAACATTTGAAACCAGTTCATTATTTATGGTAGTTGCATACAGTACACTAATTGAAATTCCAGTCATGTATAAAAAATATTTCCTTAATAACTTATTTATTATTATGATTATTTCAATTATCATGTTTAAAACGATTTACTAACTTTACTTGCACTTATGCAAAGTTGCAAATTATCATAATTATCTCATTACAAAATTGGGATGTCATAAAGCCCAATGTAGAATTAAGATTCTTGTATACTTTCCTATATTTTAGTTATTGAAGTGTTATTCGTAATATAGTGAATAGTTTGTACCTTTACATAGTGTAACCAATCCTAAGTGCATAGAATCTTATCAAAATATTTACAAACATGTCGAGTCGAGAGTGATTGATAACAAGATATTACTTCACTGCGTTTGAATTGAGGCAGATCATAACATAAACCAATTCCATATATTGATATGAAATCGTTCAAACTGAACTTACAACATTGAGTAAAAAGGTGTTTGTTTTCTAATCTTCTAACTTCTTTCTTCTTTTGTTATTTACTGTATGAAATGTTAAGGTCAGTTACATTTTAAAACACAGCAGTAAATATAATAATATACCAAATAAGTAACATATACATCTCGGGAGCTGTCTATATTTGTGTGGATATTCCCCCAAAAATTAAAACTAGATTGCACAAACTGCCACTAAGTCCTCCTCAGTAGTAAGTGTATTTATGTACTACAAAAAAATTAAGCTGCATATAAATTAATTCAGTAGTTGTCAAGATTAGTGTGATGAAACACCATGAAGTGATGATACAGTATTATTAACTATCAGTTACTTTAAAAAGGATACAGAAATCAACATCTGGTTGTTGTGTAAAACCAAAGGCTTTTGCAGCCGCTTTCAAATCTAGATTTTTCATATTAAATATTTTCTTCATAGGGTGTTTTTGATAGCACCTCAAAAATGATAAATATGCTTTCCTTGCCAGTGTCTTCATAACTCCATTAGTTGATATTAACTGTTCTAACTAAAAGTGTAAACACAAACAAATATTATGTATTATTTTCCTGATAACATATATATACGGAAGCGCTCATGGCCCAGTGCTACCCGCGGATCACTTGTGATCCGTGCGGTTAAGCAACGTCTGGCACCGTCATGACTGTGATGGGTCATTACTAAAAATGACTTTTAATTTCATGAGCGTTTCCGTGCTTCGGAGGGCACGTAAAGCCGTCGGTCCCGGTTGTCGTACTAACATCTTCGACAGTCGTTACGGGTAGTTAGAGCCCTCAAAAGTCTAACATTCAGTTTAACCAAGAATGTCGTATAGCCCTCTGGGTTGTGAAGGTCTGATGGCAGTCGCTTCACGTAAAATACTGACATTCCGCCAAATCTGGTTAAACTGAAAACCGACCCCAAATAGACATGGGATAAAGGTTCGGAAAAGAAATATATATTATAGTTATATAGAAAGGAAAACGATAAAATCATTACTTTAAATGATAAACAATTTGCATGCACTTGAAACATATCTGCAGTGGGCAAAAAGTACATAGAACTAAGATAGCGCCAATAGATAAACTTTCTCCAAAACTGCAACACAGTAATTATTCTTTCTAAACGTTTAATATGTGTTTCAATCATTGACATATAACATGGACGGGGCATACCTACGAAAAAAACGTGTATACCTATACTTCACTGAGAGCGAAAAATGGCGGCTAATAGTGCAGTCCCTATCGATATGTCTGAAAAATAACATCGATAATAGATTGTAAGTATGTTTTCTTACTTTGATTAATTTTAAGTTTTATAAATAGGTCTTACTGTAAAAGAACATTATAGATAGTTTGTAAAATATAGCTTGATCATTGTGACATACAGAGTGGCCCAAATAGAACGCTCAGTAAGGGGAAGTATAAAACTATAAGATATACAAAGATTTGTTTTTAGGATCCATGTCCTCGATTTTAGTAAAAAAAAAGTGCATTCATAGATTTAGAAAAAAAAACTATTACTCTCTTTGAGAATCGAACCCGGAAATTTTTAAAAATTTAATGTTCATTATTTTAAACTAGAAATGGATTGTGTACATCTTTAGCAGTAAGTAAATGTTACTAAGAAACATCATATCTAAATTCATTAAAATGCATTGTTTTTAAATGAAATAGTTTGGTACAAAACTCGCCAAGACATCATTAAAGTTCCTTCCCAGTTAATATCCCATTTCAACACAAATTCACCATTTCAAGATACAAAATGCAATAGTTTGTATATACGGCCGTTCGTTCTAGTTACAAATAATTAAAAATATTTTTTTCAAAACTTCCGGGTTCGATTCCTTTAGTGAGTTATAGTATTTTTCTAAATCTTTGAATGCAATTTTCATTTTAACTAAAATGGATGACATGGTTCCTAAGAACAAATCTTTGTATCTCTTATAGTTTTATACTTCCCCCCACTGACTGTTTTATTTGGGCCACCCTATATATCAAACTTTTATTCATTATACTCTAGTTGCCGGGATATAAAAATGACGATAGAAATTATCGACGTTTCGTACTATAATCGATACTGATGTAACATTTAATTGGGTTTTATTTAATTACAAACGTTAGGCATTCAATTAAACGAATATTTCAATATGAATACAGATATTCTCAAGAGCAAACCTCAAATCCATGGTTTCTTATGGTATACTACATGAGAATCTGAAAATTGGACTTTATATACTTACTCACTATTATTTAAGATCATATATGCACAAAATGTAAATAAAGTTTATGAAATAAAAATAAACACCAAAATTAAAACGTACTTGAATAAGTGTTTAAATAACGTTTTATTTAAAATATCGATAGTTTATAGTCTGTGGTCACGATGTTTCATTGCCCATCACTAAGTAAGTTGTAAATCCTTTTGTTATAGCTAGAAAATAATATGGCGAATATGGCCACGAGTAGGTATTTCAATGAGACTAAGAATGACAGATGGCTATTATAGTAACTGTCAGAAATACTGTTGTCCTTTTTCCCTTACGCAAAATTATGAACGTTAAAAAGAGACGGCTATATTTTTATAACTTTGGCGTCGATAAGCCTCATACTTCTATAACTATTTTTTCTATAGTCAAACATGCGATGTCCATGTTATATGTCAATGGTTTCAATTAGGTATGTAGTTTTAAATATTATTATGTAGATCGCTTCTGATTGGTCAGCGCGACGCAAGCCCCGCCCCTCAATCATAAGCTACTGTCATACAAGTAAAAAATTATGGATTGATTTTTGATACTCAAACTACTGGACCGATCTATTAATTGAAACTCCAATATTCCTTTACTTTATATTTTAAAGGTGTTCGAAAAAAAACGGGAATTATTAGGGTCAAAAAATTAAAGATAGGTTCGATTTTTTTTCTTATGTAGGTGGGTTCAGTTTCATTGCTTGCCTCTATAGTACTTACCATATCTTGAACTTCTTGTGGTACATCCCCAAAACTATATTTATCTAAATAAACTTTTTCTCTTTTTAAGAACTCTATAAAGTCTTCTTCCTCTGGCCGCAGTAATATTACGGCATTTCCTGTATTGTTTAGACCTCTTGCAGTACGACCAACTCTGTGTATGTATTCCTAGAACAATATTTATTTTCATTGTAAGTGCTAATCAATATTGCTAGTTAGCTAGTTTAGCTAGACCATTCTATCTAGATATAGTCTAGATTCTTGATTATCGGTAAAAAACCTATAAGTTTACCTTAGGATCAGTAGGAGGATCATACTGAACAATCCAATCAACAGATGGTATGTCAAGTCCTCTGGCAGCCACATCAGTACAAAACAATACTCCATTCTTTGACTCAACAAAATTGTGGTAGGACTCTTTTCTTCTAGCTTGACTTTGTTGGCCCTTAAATAATTTTGACTTGTAAATATTCCAATAACTAGGTATATTCACATACAGACAGACACACACAACAAGATATTGTTTATAGATAAGTATAATGTAAGTAAAAGTTTCGAACTTAGGGGACGGTTACTATAATGAGATGATGTAGTGAATGATTATGTTATGTATTTATATACATATTTGGAATGAAAAACACATGAGCTGACGATATCACCAGGCTTTGCCTGTGTCAATGTTAAATCAATGAGATTACTGTTGGGAGAGATAACAAATAGTAAGTATATTTAACTTTAAACTTAATCTAAATATTTATATTAAGAAGTAGGTGTTTGTGTGAGCCTGTGCATTTTTGTATGTGTGGGTGTATGTGATGTGTATTCAAATTGCCAATAATCTCATGTAAACTTTCAATGTCATTTACTTACATGTATACTTAGAACAGAAGCCTTACAATGCTCACTGAAGAACTCGTAATGAAAATCAACAGATTTACATGAAGAAAAAAATACCATTACTTTTAATTTTCTACTTTTCTTTAACATTTTATACAACCATGACATTCTTTGTTCTACTGGACAAATATAGTAGCTGAAAATTAAGTAATGTTGTAAGAGAAATCTTATTACTCTACTTATTCTAGCGTTGCAAAGCAATTTTGAAATTAACTGATATTTTCCAGCTGCTAGCATTACAGATTTAAAGACATGTTCGCAAGCTATAAAAAGTTTTTTTTTTTTTTACCTTACCCTTGACAAAGTCCAGTAACAGTGGATTGTGTATCATTATTTACTGATATGTGAACAGGGTTTGAACTCATAGCTAATCTTGCTAGATTTTTAACTTTATCATCTATTGTTGCACTGAACAAAATTGTCTGTCTTTTCTCTGTAAATTAAAATAAATAAAAATCCCAATACAAAAACCCAAATCACCAAGGGACGAAATAGTTTTAACAGTATTAAAAATTATGTTTATTATAAGTACATTATTATGTCTGGGTCAGTATTTTATGCTGAAGACTATTAAAGTGATGCCTGGTAAAATATTGAAATTAATGCAGATTGTAACACCCTATCTCATTCTGAACAAAGATTTCATTATTGAAAAATGTTCTTGTTGATAAATATCAGTATTAAGATTATAAGTCAACACGCAAAGAAAAAGAAGTATTAAGAAGTAATTTAAAAGAAATGTAGTATTGAATTGTACAAACTTGGCAGTAAATTGATGATTCCAGTAATATGTGTCTCAAATCCAGCTTCAAGTAGTTTGTCCGCTTCATCCATTACCAGACATTTCAAATTGTTGCAGTTGAAGTTTTCAGTATTTTGCAGGTGATCTAATAATCTGCCTGGAGTGCTTACTACTATATTGGCACCTAAGAATAATAATTAATGAATGTTTACTTTTGTCTTTAAAAAACTTTAATTGTTATCTGTATACACATGAAAGCAATAAATTATTTTGAGTTTGAGTTTATAAATCCCACAGTGGCTCAGCTAGTAGTTTCTAAAATTGGCATTGAAGTATGCTTGAAATGTAAAGTTCTATGTAGGTACTTATGTATGACTAAAAATAAAATCTACAAACCTTTTTTTAATTTAATAACATCTTTGGTTTTCTTCTCCCCACCAACTATCAAACAATGTGAAAGATCTATGTGTGATAGGAGCTTCTTAAGTACCTCATTGGTCTGCAATGCTAATTCACGAGTAGGTGACAGTATAATACACCCGGTACCTATTAAATTAACTGAACATGAGAATTGTTATGAATAATAGGATAACAGAATTGTCAACTTAAGTTCTTTACCATGTTTTCTGGAGAAATTGCACTTTAAAAGGTTATCAACTATGGGTATTAAAAAGGCTAAAGTTTTCCCGCTACCAGTCTTCGCTGCACCTATTAAATCTTTATTCTGGAGTAAATAAGGTAAAGTTTCAGTTTGTATTCTTGTAGGCTTTGTAAATCCCATTATATTTATCGCTTCTAAGATTCGGGCATCAATTTTACCCCGCAACATTGAAAATGATGATTTCCCGATTAAGTCTTCCATGCTTGTCAATTATTATATTAAAAAGTTATTAAAACTTAAAAAAGTAAAGATACAAGAGTAAATAAACAGCATATGCATGCGCGCATGTTTTTCAGCTGAGCCTGACAGACAGACATTAACTTTAACATAACATGACAGATGACATTATTTTTGTGCTGAAAACGTCAACTTTAAAAGTAAAAAAAATCTTGGAAGACTAGAAGAAGGAACTATAGACCACATATTCTTCAATTGTCTAAAACATCAACGGTCCTTATATGACATCCTCCCTCCCGACATTCCTCGTCCTATATCCATGCAATCCCTCCTTTCACTCATAGACTCTCCTTTATGTAAATATATATGTAGATATATTTGTATAAACAAAATTAAATTGTGATTGTTTATCCTTATTGTGCTATTTTATTAATTATTATTATTATATATATACATAATTGTGAACTTGTCTGTTACTATATGATGTATATATTTGTCTTTGTCTCTTTTTGTTTTAGCGACAATACTGCCTGGGATTCAAAATTTTATTGATCACCGATCACACTTTTGATACACCGACCAATCAGAATCCGCATTATTTGCTTTGCATACACGTGACATTGGCGAGTTGTGGCTAATGCCCTCCAGAAGCCATTAATAAAAGTTGAAGTTGAAAATCTTGGAAGTTTTTTTTGCCGACTTCAAAAAAGGAGGAAGTATAAATTCAACCGATTTTCTTCCTTTATTTAATATTATTAAATAGATATTCATTTTGAAGTCGGTTTTTTTTAAAAGCCTAATGCGGTGCTAAAAGTTGGTAGAAAACATCCAAATCTTTGAAAATCGGCTTGTTCTCAAAACTACAAATCCGATTTGAATGGAGCTTTCGATAGCTAAATGGATATTTTTCAGAGAAAGTTTTAGTATCAACGTAAATAAGTATTTAATTTATTAGCTCCTCCGGGGGGCTCGAAACCTAAATGAGGGCGATCAGTCCTACGGGCCGAGCCGAGTGCGGGTAGGTCGACCTTATTCTCTTTATACAATGTGTATAGGCCTTCTTGATGTTTTATTCCAGAGTACTTTTCTATACTTATGTTTTATTATTCACCTTGAGCGAAAACACTCGAATTGAACTAGTGTGCAGTGGGGCCCTGGTTCAAGTGTTTTCGCGCCGAACGAATTTTAAACCTTAACTACTACGCCACCGACCATCCTCGTTGTATGGAAGTAGTATCTCTAAATAGTTTGTGGTATGGAAGAGGGATTGGAACATCCGTGTCAAATTCTACTTACTTAATCGTAGTTACACGAGAGTAACAAACATCCACTTCCTTTCAAGTATATTATTAACAATTTTGCATCAATTTTGTTTGTCAACTTTACCCATTGTTGTTTTAACTATAAAAAATACCTCAAAATTATGAAATTAAATTGTAGGTACTTACCGTTAACATTATAAAAGCAATTAGTAGTTCATTAAAATATAACTGTTCAAGTAATTTTGATCCAGGCTACATCTTTTTATGTTAGGACTACAAATATTCAGTTACACTCATAAGTTATGATAATTTAAAATTATCTTGAATAATGGATGTTTAAACTTAAGATATAACTAATCAATATAGTCTGCTGCCTGATTTGATTAAGTATATACTTAGGTAAGTAAAGGTATTTATTATGGCTCATTTATAAAACAAAATATTTTTATTAATATTTATTGAAATTACTTATTTTAGTTACTAATTAATAATAAGTTTTCTGAAAACCAAAACCATTTTTATTTTATAAAACAAATATTTTATTGATCACATATTGTTTGTTCACATATTCATTCTTCAAATAAAACAGCCTTGAGTTTTAGGAATGTGTGAAACTTAATTAGATGTTATATTCAGTCTTCACCTCAAAACTGTAAAGTTTTCATGTAACATAATTCATACTATGAAACTACATAATTGCCACAATGTGCTTCTCAAAACATATTATAGTGTAAATAATTTAGCTAACAAATGCACTCTACTTATGTACTAATAACAGTAAAATTTGTGATCTGATTGTAGTGAACATTGTAATAAATATGATGTTTGTATAGAAAACAATTTATGTATTTATTTTAACTTTAGCTAACACAATGACCTTATGAAAACTCTATGACTGATTTAATTATAAACTTAAGTGTTAAACACATCACATATGAGTGCATATTACACCCTAGATTTGATAGGCATATTATAGTTCATCGTGTGACAAATGTTGGGATGCAGGATTTGATTCATCACATGCTGCTGGTGTAGTAAATTCCATCTTATATTCACAGCGATAAGGTTCTGTGACAGATAGGAGTTTGGTTTCGAGACCACACAAGACTTCGACAAGTGTTGATCTTTGTGGTCCATTCCAGCAGGACATACCGTTTGAATACTTCATAGCAGTGTATTTATTGTCGGTACCAGCCCATTCTCCCCAGTTACCAAGACCCACTGATGCACCACCATTCTTTGATTTCTGTGTAACTTTCTGGAAGAGACAAAGTGTGTAAACATATTCTTTATCTTCATATTCCAAGCACTGTCCATCTAGAGTTGCAAACTCTTGTTGTAATCCATAGTCTTTTTCAAGATTTTGTTGGATATTTCTTATGTTTGATTCTATTTCCCGAACAGATCTTTCTGCTTCAGTGAATTGCTTTCTAGCTTCTGTGGCTTCATCAATGAGTCTTTGTGTTTCCTCATCATAAACTTTCTTGTCAAGCTCAGTTTCTGATTCAATATCTTCTGCATCATCTTGTGGCAAATCTAAGTCACTATTATCTTCTTCCTCGTTGCCTGCATACTCTCCATCTTGATCTGCATCAGTCTGTTCTTCATCAGCCTGAACTTCAGGTTCAGTCTCTTGATTTTCTTCATTTGGACGGAACATACCCTGTTCCATCATTAAGAACGGCTTGAGAAGAGGCCACACTGATGATGAAAATGTGTCTTTATCAGCACTATCTTTATCACCAAAGAAATATTGAATTTCTTCTTCATCCACCTCCCCATCCTTGTTTTTATCAAATACATTTACAACTTTAATTTCATCTTTGGTCAGAATACCATCATTGTTAGAATCAAACCTACTAAATTGTTCAAATGATTCCTTCAATTCTTTCTCCCTTTCTAATTCAGCTTTCTTCTGTCGCTCTTCTTCCTCTGCTTCTCTATACACTTTAAGGGCTTCATTCTCTCTAGTTTCTATTTCATTCTTATAATACTCTTTCTCTTGTTTCATGGCTTCAGCCTCATTTTTATCTTTCTCCAACTGTGCCAGCTGTTCTGCCATTTCACTACGTTTTTTGTTACCCTTTTCTATAAGTTCTTTCCTCAAATGACTGCCTGCTTTATACAACTCTGCTATCCTTTGAGCTTCCGCTCTGGCCTCTTTGCCAAGCTCCTCGCAAGTATTGGGGCATATATCAAGGTTGGTATATTCGTCTGTCCCATCACAGCAGTCACAAACACCATCGTTGATTCTAGAACTTGGTATATTTAGCGGTCGATGGCCGGCATTTGTACAATGGAATACTCCGTTTAAACATGCCGATGTACCTGGTTCGTCGCTACCGTCGAAGCAGTCGCAATAATCATCGTTCACATAAGTAAAAGGTATAGTTCCGGTGCCATCAAAACATGTAAAATCCTTGGTAGGTGAATAAAGAGACGCTTTTGAAAGAGATACGCCGCGAGGTCTCGGTACATCACATTGTACACAAATTAAAAACGAGCACAGTACTAAGAATACCGAATTATAGTGATTGATATACTTATGTTCCATTTCTTGCAATATCTATGCTTTAATAATTCGATTGCAGTTGCTGCCGGCGGGCGTCGATATATAATTTGAAGGTAATCTTGAAATTCAATAAATAAATTGTTGAGACGTGTACCTTTTGAAACGAAGCTCAATCATTATCTGACAGCACTGATAAAAAATTGACATTTCAGTGATGATGTCTGACTGCTGACGTTAACCAATCACAAGCTGTGGATTGAACGTACAGATTAAATAATAGATCTTTGGATTGCAAATTATTATTCTAAAACCCTCACGAAATGAATACGACATAATGTTGAAAGAAAATAGATCCAAAAATTAGAAATATTAAGTTGTATTTAATTAGAATTATTATCGATATGAAAATGGGGAAATTAAATACATTTTGATTGCACGTGATAACTGTGAGATTTCGTTATTGTCAATGTCACTACCACAGCGTGGTAGCAAAGGAGCAAGACAAGCAAGCAACCAATCAAGTCAATCAATCAATCAAGCGTCGAAAATATTTTCATTTCATTTCAGAAAAGTACTCTTTGGAAAATAAATAAGAATTAATTCATGAAAATAATGAGATTTAGCTTTAATTTTGTATTGAATAGTGTTAAATAGTTCTAACACACATTTTCTTTTAGTTCTTGTGGTGTAGATAATAAATATTCTAATTTTGCATTGAGTTCATACATAACCTTTAAAACATGGAAACTATTTTGGAGCAGCAAAGGAGTTATCATGAAGAACGGGAAAGGACTATGGATGCTATGGTCAAAGAAATTCTTCTTAAGAAAACTGGAGTAAGTGTAGATATAACAGTTGCATTAATATTGTTGTACACAAAATTATTGTTAGGGCGACCAGACAAAATTTGTTTGTGATGGTTTAACTAGTGTATTAAATTTCTCTAAGAATGTGACTTAGGAATAGTAGTGCGGTCCTCAAAAATATGAATCGACAGGTAAAGAAGAAGAAGTAGTGTTCTAAAAAATATAATCAATCAATCAATCATAATCAATCATTCACTATATCATCTCATTATAGTAACTGATCCCTAACTAAGCTCGAAGCTTGTATCTAGGGTATCAGAAACTACGCACACACTCATTCACACACACACCCAGACCGAGATAAACATTTGTGGATCACACAAATATTCACCCCGCACGGGAATCGAACCCGCAACCTTACGGATAACAACATAATCATTCACTAAATCACCTCATTATAGTAACTGATCCGTAACTAAGTACGAAACTTGCGTCTAGGGTATCAGAAACTACAATTTCATATCAGTAGTGCATACTTTTAAAAATTACTTGCTCAGACACTGTCAAAAATAGAATTTAAAAAATAATAAAGTTTCTTTGTTTCAGCACCGTGAAACCATCAATGGAGATCATCGTTTAAAAAATTTACATGATGTAAGTATGAATAAAGTAGATAAGAATAAGATACATAAAGATATAATATTTTTGAAAAATCAAAGATATAATAGGGTTATTATAAAAAAATATGTGTAAATGCTGGAATTATTTATAAATAAGTAAACTGGGAAATGAATTTACCAACAAATCATTTATTTATTCCAGAGATACACCGAAGCTACAATAAGACTGAAAGAGCTCTATGAAGACAAAGATGGTCTCAGGAAGGAGGAAATTGCAGCACTCTCTGGTCCCAATGAGTTTATGGAGTTTTATGCTAGGCTCAAACAAATCAAGGAGTTTCATAGAAAACATCCAAATGAGGTACGTACTTGTTGAGAACTAGAGAGTTGTTGAGAACCTGCGTAAATTATAATGTGTCCCGCTTGCACGGATGCAATGGCGAGCAGGATGCATTATAATTTACGCAGGTGTGACAGAGATAGACAGGTCAACATACAATATTTCATGTGAATTACAACCGGACAATAGAATTACTAAATTTTGGTAAGCCCTTATCTAGAGAAAAGCTGGAAATTATTAAGTGTTCATAATTCTAATCTTATAGATAGGATCTTTGAAGGGACATCATATACATAGGTCCTACTCATAAAATTATTTCTTCAGAAATTGTTAAGACTGCTCTCTTAATTTTTTTGTTAATGAATTTTGTTTTTTATTTCAGATTTGTGTTCCAATGTCTGTAGAATTTGAGGAATTGGCTAATATAAGAGAAAACCCAGCAGAAGATTATACTAGTAAGTATTATTATAAATATAGGATAATATATCATGGAAACTTATTTTCTTCAACTTGTTTATCATTTTTATTGTATTACACAGTCACATTAAATGTGTTTTTATAATTCAGCACCAGTGGAATTCACAGATGAAGAGGGTTATGGAAAATATTTGGATTTGCATGAATGTTATGAGAAGTACATCAATCTCAAAGGTATTGAGGTATGTATGTCATATTTTATCTTGAAATAGTTATATTTTTCGATTATTATTTTCATTACTTAAATTATAATGGATGTGATTATGATATGACATTTAAAAATATTACTAATAATTTCAAATCTTTCAGAAAGTTGACTACATCACATACTTGAGTATTTTCGATCATCTATTTGATATACCCAGAGAACGAAAGAACAATGAATACAGGAACTACATAAGAGCTCTGTTGACATACTTGAAAGATTTTGTAAGCAGAGTAAAGCCATTGCTAGATCAGGCCCAAGAAATGGCTGCCGCTCATCAAGAGTTTGTAAAGCAGTGGGAACTTGGCACATTCCCTGGATGGCCTGTGAGTATAATTATCTAGCTAGAATAAACAGTATTTTAAATACAATTATAAAAAATTACTTCATATACAAAAGATCTAAAGTAAAGAGTTTTAGATGCATATTACTGCACTACACAGTACACACACTTCTAAGCACAATACAACATAGCCTCTTCTACTTTCAGAAAGAAACAGGTGGTGCTCTTACAAATGTGGGAGCACATTTAGATCTATCTGCCTTTTCATCATGGGAAGAGCTTGCTTCACTTGGACTGGACAGACTTAAGTCCGCTTTGATGGCTCTTGGGCTGAAGTGTGGTGGCACTTTAGAAGAGAGAGCTCAAAGGTATAGTTTATGAAATGAAATATTTACTTCAATAAAGTTAATTCAGAATTTGTATTGTATTCAAATAATAACAATCTTACAGATTATTTAGTACCAAGGGGCAAACAGCTTTAGATAAGTCATTGGTTGCCAAGAAAGGTGGAAACAAGGCTAAGGCATCCACACAACAGAGACACAAAGATATTGGAGCTATTGAAGCTCAAGTTTACAGGTAACTAAAAACATACTTGTTCCCCTCCTCCAACCTTCTTCATCCATGTTAAGCTTCTTCTCCTTGATCCTAAAGTAGTTCTTAGTAATTTATGTAACAAACTTCTTTAATACTAATCATTGTGTTGTATTAGATTCGCAGGTATAGTAAGCAGTACTCGCGCGGCTACCATTGAGAACGTAACGCGTCGCGCGGCGCGTGCGGCAGGCGAGAGACGCGACGACAGCGGCGATGAAAGTGACGCGTCTGCTGCGCCGGACATTGACTCCGACGATGACGAAGTACCTTACAACCCTAAGAACTTACCATTGGGTTGGGATGGAAAGGTAACTTATAACATAATCAATCTCTCTCAATCTTCATATCATAGAAACTGACCTCTTAACTAGGTTTATTACTTGTATCTATCAGAAATTACGCACACAAACATTCATACACATTTTAGCCTAAAGTAAGTGTTAAAAATCTCTACAGTACCTACAATAATTGTAAAAACATTAAACTATATATTTTTCTTCACAGCCTATCCCATACTGGTTGTATAAACTACATGGGTTGAACATAAGCTACACATGCGAAATTTGTGGTAACTTCACCTACAAAGGTCCTAAAGCATTCCAACGTCATTTTGCCGAATGGCGTCATGCTCACGGTATGCGATGCCTTGGAATACCGAATACAGCTCATTTCGCTAACGTGACTCAAATTGAAGATGCACTAGCATGTAAGTAAACGTTTTTTAATTTAAGTTAGTTAAACTTTCTTCATAAAAACAAAAACTAATTTATTTATTTTTTTACTGTCTAGTGTGGGAGAAAATCAAACATCTTAAGGAAAGTGAGAGATTCGTTGCTGAGAATGACGAAGAATTCGAAGACTCGCAAGGCAATGTTGTCAACCGGAAAACTTACGAGGACTTGAAAAGACAAGGTCTTTTGTAAATCTTCATTTTAAGGATTTCAATAAATATTATGAATAAAATTATATTGTATTATTATCTACTTATTCGTCATTATTGGTGACCAAAAGTGTTAATGATAAATAGGTGCCTTGCTTGTATACTTTTTTGGATTTATTATTCAGTCAGGGATTTCTTAGCCTCAGCGCCCAGGCGATGTCGACCCCGGGGGTTTTAGTGGGTAGGACCTCCACCGCTCCATCTTGGTGGAGGATGAGCCCACATACCCCGCTGCTTCGGCACGGGGATGCGTCAGCGCATTTCCCTCGGCACAACAACAAAAAAAAGGGATTTCTTAGCCTGGAGTTATTGGGCAAAGACCACGAAATTTTTTTATTCCCTCCCGTGTGATGCTGCCATACCTCTATGGATGCTGCGGCCTGCGGCTGATGTTCCGCACTCTGTGTATTTGTCACAGTCAACGTCACAAATATTTGTTTGGCAGCTCCTGTCATCAGTATTCTGTCAGCTGTCAGGCAGGTAGTAAATAAACAATAAACCCATGTGATGTGTTGAATTGTGTTGAATAATATTTTTTTAATTAATGTATTAAATTGGTGTTAACTACGTATAATCAATGTTTTTTTTTACAATTTGTAGACGACAATAAAGTGTAATATGGCAGAGAAAAGTAATAGTCGTATTTATGCCGGTGCAAAAGTGTTAGGTTATGTGAGTACACATGTTCCGTTTGTTGCTCGATTTATTAAAAGAAGAGGCGAAACATTGCTTTGTACGAGTGTTGGCAAGTGGTTTCATACGTATGGATGTGATAAGTTTCGTTTGTTAAGCGTTAGCGGTGAACATCCAGAACCTATAACATGTCTCAGTGGAGATAGCTATCATATTTACGCGGCCAGCGCCAACAATATTTACGCCTGGAGAAGAGGATGTGAACTGAAACATGTCTACAAAGGACACAAAGCTCCTATCCGCTTCATGTTCCCTTTCGGAATACATTTAATTTCGATAGATGAGGCCAATGTTATGAAAATATTTGACATCAAAGAAGAAACAGAGTTTCTAGAATTACAGTTTGATGCGGATTCCTTTAAAATAACAGCATTTTGTCATCCACCTACTTATTTAAATAAAGTACTGCTCGGAAGTAAACAAGGGAGAATGCAGTTGTGGAATTTGAGGACTTCAAAGTTAGTATACACATTTGAAGGCTGGAAGTACTCTGTCAGAGTGTTAGAGCCGGCACCAGCTGTTGACGTCGTCGCTGTAGCACTCAACAACAAGAAGATTATATTACACAACTTGCGGTATGACCAAATGGTGATGGAATTTATTCATGATTGGGGAAAGGTGTCTACATTATCATTTAGACTTGATGGCGTACCAGTCATGATATCAGGGAGTATGGACGGTCACATAGTTATGTGGGACTTGGAAGAGAAGAAGGTCATGTCTCAGGTTCAGTCAGCACATTCCGGTCGTATTGCTGGCATGCAATGTTTGATGTCGGAGCCATTGATGGTGACTAATTCCCCAGACAATTCACTGAAGTTGTGGATCTTTGATATGCCTGACGGAGGGGCTAGGTTGTTGAAGAAGAGGTAAGCAATTATTTTACCTTTGTTTAGCACTAAGTACCTAAATTCTTACAGCGAAAAACTGTCTACTTATAGAGATCATGCCTTGTATATTTAGTTCCTTTTTTAAACAGAAAAATATTCAATTCTTTTTCTTTCAGAGAAGGACATTCACAACCACCTAACTTAGTCCGGTACTGTGAGCCTACTGGAGCTAATATTCTGGCTGCTGGAAGAGATAGTAGTCTCCATATCATGAACACAATATCAGAAACATTTAACAAAAATCTTGGAAAAGCATCAAAGGATAGGAAAAAATCTAAAAAGAAAGGTATAAAAAATGCAAGAAGACAATATTATTTGTATCTTTTTTTATTTAAAAAAGTTTCACTCTAGACTTTTTTATTTATTATCTGTTGAAAAAATGCGTTCAAAATTTTGCACCTGCCAGTACTTGAATGCGGTACCTTGCTTTTTCATTATCATAAGTAGTTTTATAAAACTACTTTTTCTGTAGAAAATAAGATAACTAATTTTAATATCTTTTTTAACAGGTAGACTGGAACATGACACTCTAATACTACCTCCGATAACACATATAAGTTCCTGTATGCAAAGAGACAAGCAATGGGACAGTATTGCCACTCTACATAAAAACTTGTTATTGGCTACAACATGGTCCTATGATAAGATGAAAATGGGGGTACATAAATTGAAACCTGACAACATGGATAAAGGAGTGGTAGCTACTTGTCTCACTGTTACACATTGTGGTAACTTTGTTGTTATTGGTAAGTTCTGTTTTATTAAGTTTATAGTCATATATAAAAAGAACTTAGGTACATACTATTTTTTGCATTTCCAAAAAGAAATCAGTAAAATATATCCTGGGTTTATTAACATTGTACTGGAAATAGATTTTTAAATTAGTCTATTATGTATTCATTTACTTTATCTATTTCATAATAGATATCAATTTTTTGTCGTGAGCAGTTTATAGTTCTATTAATACCACACACTTTAAAGTTTAATTAGCTTTCCCTTACTAAAATGCTTTAAACTGTTGTTCCTTCAAGGAACTAACAAGGAAACAAAATTAGGGATAATTAAAATGTGTCAATACCGTTGGTATATCACATATTTATTTTCAACAGGATACAGTAACGGTCAAGTACATAAGTTCAACATGCAGTCAGGTTTGTATAGAGGTCAGTATGGTGCTGAAAAGTTACCGGCTCACAAAGGTGCAGTCAGAGGCGTGGAAACAGATATCTGTAATGAGAGAACTATCACAACTGGGGCTGACGATTGTTTGAAATTCTGGTATTTTAAAAATGGTAAGTTCTTAATTTTGTATTGTATTATTTTATTTGGGTTTCTTATAAAAAAACTTTAAAGAAACTTTCAGAAGTATGGTTTACTAGCGGTTTTACCCGGGTGGAATTGTATCCCTTGGCAAATTTGAGATAAAATCTTGACTAAATCTTTAGTTTATTTCGGTACCAAATTTCATTTAATTCGGTTCAGTAGTTTTGGCGTGAAAACGCGACAGACAAACAGACAGAGTAACTTTGGTTTGGCTTCTAAAAACGAAGTGTCTATACGGCGAATCACGGACACGAAAGACGAAACGAATCTATTATAATCTATAATATAAAAATGAATCGCAAAATGTGTTGGTAAGCGCATAACTCAACAACGCCTGGATCAATTTGGCCAATTCTTTTTTTGTTGTGTTTGTTATTGTCAGGAGAAGGTTCTTATGTAAAAAAAAATCTGGAAAATCAACGGGAAAATTGGACCCGTGCGAAGCCGGGGCGGACCACTAGTTTATAATAAATATAACAAATTTCATTTTAATCACTGGTGGTTTTGAGCAACATCCTATAAAAGTAAATTAGTTCATAGGTAAAGAGAGACAAACAGTGTTGCCTCATCTCATCCATCAATCATTCTCATACTTTTCGAACTATCATTCGAACGTTTGTTTCGACTTCGACACTTATTATTGTTTCAAGCAAAAACTACGTCACTGATTGGGATGATATCTGATATATTTGGTATGAAGGTATCATATAACAAGGAATAACACGACATCGAAAAAAAACAGGATTGACGTCAATAAAATCAGGCTGGATTTCCCGTAGAAAATACTTAATTAAAATTTCTACATCATTTAACATTTTGTTTAATAATAAAACACAGGCTAAATAATATTATTTATAAAAGCTATTTCCTTTTAGCAACAACACCATTTAACGTAATGAAGTTGGAAGAGTCACCGTCCATGACAAAGTTACACAGAGAAAGTTCGTTGTTAGCAATCGCTAATGAAGATTTCACAATCACTCTCATTGATATTGATACAATGAATGTTGTCAGAAAGTTTGAAGGGCACACTGGGAAGATAAACGACATTGATTTCGATATACATAGCAGGTGATTGTTTGGTGATATTTACTTGACTCGTAGTTTATGTAAGGAGCACGGTATCTCACCCCGCTGACGGATTCTCCGCCCTAACGGCCGCGCGCGTTTTGTTAATTGGAAAAGTTTAAGTTTGAATGTTTGTTACACAATCTTATAAACATAGTTCATATGAATAACCAATTAAACATTGAGATACTGAGATAGTATGATAAAAATGCACTTTAGATAAATGTACCTATGTAATTTACATAAATATTTTTCGTTTCTATTAGATGGTTGGTCAGTACGTCAATGGATTGTACAATTTGTACATGGGATATACCAAGTGCTCAACTAGTGGATATATTTTCGGTAAGTTTTTCATACAATTTAATGTCTTTTCTCAAGGTACCTAATAAAGTTTTGGTTTACATTTATTTTACACTAGTACCCGCCCCGGCTTCGCACGGGTCCAAGTTTCCCGTTTGCTTTTCCCAGATTTTTTTTACATAAGAACCTTCTCCTGACAATAACAAACACAGCAAAAAAAGAATTAGCCAAATCGGTCTAGCCGTTCTCAAGTTATGGCGTGACAACGGAAAACGGGTTTCATTTTTATATATTTTACATAAAAACCTTCTCATATACTGAAAAACCCAATAAACATCGAGATATCTCGAGACATCTTCATAATCGAATAATTCAATATACAGAATGGTACATACACGTCTAGTCTGTATATCACCTCTAAATTGAATGCAAATTTGCATTGAACTATGTTTAATAATATTTGCTTGTATTTATCACTAAGGTGGAAGAACCATGTACGTCACTGTCAATGTCACCGACCGGCGACTATTTGGCGACCACCCACGTCGGCGAGATAGGAGTGTTCCTTTGGGCAAACAAACTTCTTTACGAGAAAATATTCCTTAAGCCAATCGATAGGGCGGCTGTTTACGTACCCAGATTGAGTGAGTTACAATTTTCAATTTTTTTTCATAAGTTTATTGTTTTGTTTTTTTGGGTATAAAGTGTTTTGTTTGTGTGATGTTTAGGATTACCTATGGAAATCTTATGCATGATCCTGATATTAAAAGAATACGAATGTGTTGTTTAGTTATATTTATTTTTCTTAAGAGATAAATGTTAATGCGAGTAAAACCACAGGCAGGGCATAACTTGTATTAAAACTAAGTTTTAAAAGTTCACTAACAATACACAGAAGTTTTAATATGTTTTTGTTAATCATTAAACATATACTACTATGAAAATAGCATACCTGCTTCTATTAATTAATTTTAAATTATCTTTCAATAATCTTACTCGATCTAGTTTATTAGACACGGTCACGAGTCACGACGACAATATAAATGAAATCGCTGAAAGTTCTACTTCATAGTGCTTTATGCTATCAGAAAAAAGCGTTGACCAAATAAAATTTACGTTTTATTATTATTATTAATTTATTTCTTTGAACTATCACTTCTTCTAGCGTTTTCATTATATGGTCGTCGCCACCCCGTATTTGGCATTTTATGGCAATTCGTTTTCCAGAACTACCAAGTACAGCACCAGAAAAACCAGATATTGAGGACATAGGAACAATTGATCTAGGTGAAGAGCCGGAATACAAATCTCCGGAACAGATCAGTGAAGAATTAATCACTTTATCCGACCAACCAGCATCAAGATGGCTAAACCTACTCAACTTAGACATCGTGAAGAAACGTAACAAACCGAAAACGCCGATCACTGTCCCTAAATCAGCACCTTTCTTCCTACCAACGATCCCTAGTCTAGAATTAGAATTTGACTTAGACAAAAAAAAAGAACGAAGTCAAGAAACGAAGCTATTAATACCTGACGAGTTGTCGACGCTAACGGTTTTCGCAAAGAAACTTCTAGAATGTGACGAACATTGTTACGACAAATGTATTACTAAGATTAAAACCCTCGCTCCCGCTGCAATAGAAGCAGAGATATCTAGTATGGCTCCTGATGTAGGAGGCTCAGAACAAGTCATGATAAAATTCCTTCAAATGATTAACTTTATGCTCTTAAGTAATAAAGATTTTGAACTAGCGCAGTCATACCTCAGCTTGTTCTTAAAAACGCACACGAAAGTTATATCGCAGAGTGAAGATCTCAGAAATACTTTGACGATCGTTGAAGAAGCTGCCACGCAAGCTTGGGCTAAGCTACAAAATAATCTGTTGTACAATATATGTATTGTTAAAGCGTTAAAAGATATGAATTAAATAAGTAATTATATATTTTGATAAAATATCTAGTTTTATTTGTTTCTGACTTTCGTTTACGACATTCGTCTCCAAATTCCAAAAAAATATAAAAACAATGACATCTAAAATCTCATCAAAACGAGCTAAGTTCAAGTTAAAAATCTTATTTAACTATTACGAACAAATGAATATACTTAATTGAACTTCCAATTCAGTTAGTTACCAATGTAGGTATTAAATATTATTTACACAAAGGCGTAAATAAAAATATAAAGGCAGACAAAACAAAAAGTTATCACCTTATTTCTCTTTATAATGATACGCTTAGAAATATAAAATAAACAGTGAATTAAAATAGGCTTATCACAGTATCTAACAAAAAGAAAAAACCGTAATGTTGTTCTCATTCGGACAAGGAGCACTCTCAACAATAGAACATAATAGATGATTCCTTCTTATTGTGAACGTTCAAAAGTAGGTTTTTATGAAAGTCGATGCGAATAATCTCGCTTGTGATTTTTCAGAAAATAAATTACAATAACGTAAAATATTACTCCATCTTGGTAAGAAATAAAAAGTAGGTGTTATAAATGCGCGGTCATCATTTGTTCCAGCTAGAGACAACCTAATGCAGTAATAGTTCCCGAATCCGTGATAAATTCATATTTTTCCAGTCGATGCAATTTTTCTCCTCCATTTGATAACGGTTGCTCAGTGTCTATCTGTGCCGCGGCCTCGTGCGAATCCCCGTCGCGTTTATTGAATATTTTCGAAAGGAATTAAGTCGCGGACGAACGATTCACGGAGTCGGCGTTCATTAATGACCCGCTTCATTTTCGCAATAAGTATTCATTTCTCCCTCTCTTGTAGTCGGTGGCGCGGTGGGAACCTCCAATGAAAATCTGATTGTGCTTCCTTTCCTTTTGCATTATGAATAGGTACCTATAAAATTCCATAGCGATCCCTTTATTGAAACGATCGAGAGCTAAGCAAATAGCGTGAAAGCGCAACGTTTCATTAATGTGTATCATTTTTTGGGTAAAATTCCGAGGGAGGAATTCATGAGTACCTTACAGAGTAATGTAGCTGAATCAAAGCCTTTTGAAACTCTATTCGATGTGTGTGCTTTCATTTGCAAGCCAACTTTAGAAATATTTAATTTCCGCCTTTCGTTCGCATAATAAACGTGTAATTTGAAATGTTTCTTGCATTAAAAATTTAATACACACTTAAACTACATTTTCTACAAATTCAATTTCTTGATTTAATAAGTTCGAGAGGAAAGTAAGTACCTACTTCAATATATTTCATTGCCACTACGCGTACCATAAAATAAAATGTAAGGGCCTAAGTACCGATAATAATTTACTTAAATGAAAATGTTATCAAAATATTTATTCACTGGAAGATATGAGTGAGGAAGATATCAGATGTAAATAACGAACAAGGAAATGAGGATTGTCGTCCATTTTCTATTACCGATGCTTCATTCCAGACCATTTAACTTTTTCGCTGGGAACTTCGGTGTTCATAATGCGAAGAGAGATCGAGCGTCCACTTCGCGGTCGGGCATGTCCATAGGGTATTAACATCAATATTAAAATGAACTAACGTTCGGCGGAATGTAAGAAATATTGCCATTGTAGGTGAACATTTTAATGAGTTTTACTTCGGCAACTAAGTATAATATTAATATTTTCCAGAAATACTTACCCTGGTCAATAGAAAGTTGCACAGTGTTTTTCATTAAGTAAGTTTTTTTGTTAGTTCCGCACGTTAGTAAACAGACGGAAAATATGCAGAGTAACCAACTGGGATACAGCACAATGTACCCAAACTTCTAACAAACAAAATGTAGTTAGTTTTAGTTGTAATAATAGAAGAGTTTGTTTACAATAATTTTATTTTTATCGTGTAACATTGTGCAAACATCACTATGTAAGTGCAGTAGAATTGTTTCATGAAAAGTGTATAGGGCATAGCAGTCTGTTGACCAATGGTTAATTAAAAGCAAACATACCGAGAGTTTACTTTGGCCATCGAGCACCTATCTCCTCTGATATACATTTACTGGACTGACTGACGCTGCTAGTGTATTTATGTTATACATTTATATCGATAGATAGGGATACCTTTATGTAGTTGCTCGTATATCTACTTACACCAAGAGAGCCTTTGAGACCTTTGTGTAAAGAGGATCCCGACTTTGAATAAGTACATCAGCAAATATGTTCTCTTAACTTTATTTGGATATTAATGATATGATTATTTCACGAATGAACGACCTGGAAACTAAAATTATTAGAGAAATTAGCGATACATTTAATGCTTTATTATTGGAGAATATTAAATTACGCGATGAAATAAAGGAGGTAAACAAAAAATGTAGTTCGTTTGAAGAACAAATTCGAAATCTGTGTATGTCAAGAGGTGACGCATCGGTCTCATCGGGACATCATGGCAGTGCGCCGACGGCTCCTGTGCAGCGTCAAGCAAAGCGAGCGCGACAGGCGCCCCCGAAACTGACCCCGCCACCGACTGCCCAGGCGGCACCGACACCGTCCGCACCGCTAGGCGCGCCGCCGACCCACCAAGCAACTCAGCAGCCGCCGCCTGCGACCGCGCCGCCGCCGCCCGCGACCGCACCGCCGCCGCCCGCGCCCGCGCCGCCGCCGCATCCCCATCAACTGAAGACTTCACTGATGTCTTCTGTCGGCAGTACTTACGCGGAGGTAGCCAAAATCAACGCGGGACCAGAAGGGAATACAGAGGCATGGACGGAGGTTAGATCTACCAGGAAGAGGGTTCCAATAAAGAGAGGGGGAAATGAGTCTGTGGTAACGTTGATGGCGGTCGAGCGTAAGAAATTCCTACATATATGGAGATTAAATAAATGTACAACAGAGAATGACTTAAAAGATTATATTACTAACTTATTAGGAAACAATATTGAAATTTCTATTGAAAAGTTGAAACACAGAACGGAAAGGGATTATGCCTCGTTTAGAGTAGGAGTGCCGGAAAGTAAATTTGAGGTGATTTGTGATTCGGAAATGTGGCCAGTGAATGTTGAGTTTAGCGAGTGGGTTTGGTTTCGTCGCTCAACCAATAAAAGTCACACACATGAATAATAGAAGCTTTTATATTTTATATCAGAATGTACGAGGAATACGAACCAAGACCTTACAGTTTTTGTCTCTACTAGAATCGTCTGAATCGGATTTAATTGCTTTTACTGAAACCGGGTTAAACGAATCGATACATAACTCTGAATTCATGCTACCGGGATACCAAATACTTAGATGTGATCGAACGGATGGACGCAAACTGGGAGGCGTGATGATAGTCGCCGCACCGCGGTTTGAGTTGAGGCAAGTGAAAATACCGGACAATATAAATATTAACAATCATAAGTTTGAGCTAATTTGTGCTTCTGTTTATATGCGAAATAGATTTCTATTTGTTTGTTGTGTAGTTTATATACCACCTAAGACTGAGGAGAATGAATATTTGTTAATGTTTAGTATTATAGAAAAGCTCACTGTTAAGTACAAAAATAACATAATTCTGTTAGGAGATTTTAATTTATTTTCTTGTAATTCATACATTATTAATTATTATGAATATTTCGTGGCCTTTTGTGAACTGAGACAGTATAACTCTGTACCTAACTGCAACAACAGACAGCTAGACCTAGTGTTGAGCGCGCGGGGCGCCGGCGGCGGCGGCGGCGGCGGCGGCGGCGGGTGCGCGGGCGACGTGTGCGTGACGGCGGCGGACGAGGGCCTGCAGCCCGTGGACGCGCACCACCCGCCGCTCGCGGTAGCCGTGCGCTGCGACCCGCGCCCGCGCGCCCCCGCCCCCCCCGCGCCCGCCGCACCTCGCGGCAGTCCCGTGCATACACCTCACTGCAGCTCTGAGTCCTCGCGAACGGTCCATTCATTTGTAAATAGTAGTAAGCAATGGAACTTTAGGAAAGCCGATTTTACACTTTTATATAATTTATTAGCTGAAATTGACTGGAGTGATTTATATAGTAGCAATGATGTAGATATTATTTTTAATTTATTTTATGATAAGATTTACGAGGTATTTGATTATTGTGTTCCTTTGAAAAGAAAGAATAAAAATTATAGTAGGTATATTTACCCCAGGTGGTATACATCAGAATTAATTAATAATATAAAGTATAAGTACGAGGCTTTTAAGAAATATAAATTAACTAAGTTATCTACCGATTATGACGAATTTTCACGGTATAGGAAAATTGTGAAAGCGGAAACAGTAGTGGCTCACAATTGCTATAGAGATCGCGTTCAAAAGCACCTAGCTTCAGACCCCAAAGCGTTTTGGGAGTACTTGAGATCTAGGAGAGGCGATGCATCTAATAGGAAACTGATGAGGGACGGCAGCGTGTTGTCCGATCAGGAATCTGCCGATGAGTTTGCTCGTTTTTTTCAATCGGTGTACAACTCGACCCCCGCAGTTTTAGACGTAGCGACTGCGAGTGCGGATGCTTCGAAGTCTCCGGGTGCATGGGCGCAGCTGGCATGTTTCCGATATGACGAAGTTCTGAGTGCGCTGACTCGCTTACCGCCAAAACGTTCCACAGGACCCGACGGTATACCTGCGTTTATATTTAGGGACAGTAGGAGGTTATTGGTAGAGCCACTACTATATTTATTTAACACCTTTATTAAGACTGAAACATTTCCAGATAGCTGGAAACTGACTCGCGTTATACCGGTGCCGAAGGGTAAAGGAGGCACGGACTCTAGTGACTACAGACCTGTGGCAGTTCTTTCGACCCCAGCCAAGGTGTTCGAGGCGACTATTCTTAGTCACCTGTACCCTCAGGTCAGTGCTCAGTTGTGTGACGCGCAGCACGGGTTCCGGCCGGGGAGGGGCACAGCCGGGAATTTGTTGGATCTGATGACGCGACTAGTGCCAGCGGTGGATGACGGTGGACAGGTCGATGTAGCTTATTTTGATTTTAAGAAAGCGTTTGATACCGTAGATAATGATATACTTTTATTTAAATTGGCTAATATAGGTTGTACTCCGCACACTCTACGTTTTTTGCAAGCTATTTAAGGGACCGCTGTCAGTACGTAGACTACAATGGATATTTATCTAAACCATACTTTACAAGATCAGGGGTTAGTCAGGGGAGTAACTTAGGGCCGTTTCTATTTAACTTAATGATCAATGACTTACCGGAAATAGTTAATAATTCAATACCTTACCTTTTTGCGGATGATTTGAAACTCGTTATCGACATCAAGCATGATAATAACTTTGTATTACTGCAACAGGATATCGAAAACGTCTTAAATTGGAGCCTTGCTAACAAACTTTATTTTAATATAAATAAATGTTCAATAATGTCTTTTAGCAGAGCTCGAACTCCTGAACATTATCAATATCATATGGAAGGTATTCCTTTGAAGAGGGTCACGGAGGTTAGAGACCTGGGAGTGGTCTTTACCAAGGACCTAAGATTTCGGACACATATACTATCCGTTTGTAAAAAAGCGTACAGAAATTTAGGATTAATATTACGGTTGGGAAATGATTTTACTAATGTAGCCGCGTTAAAAGCATTATATGAAGCTCTCGTCAAAAGCCATCTCGAATTTAATTCGATGATATGGTCTCCTCACGAAGCCAAATACAAATTGATGTTAGAACGCATTCAAAATAAATTTGTAAGATTTATATATTTGAAGCAATATGGAGTGTATCCGGGATATCCATTGCTGTATCCTACTTTGTTTTTACTGGGTATGGTTGGGCATTATAAGCTGGAAGTCAGAAGGGAGGTGGCCTTGGCTACATATTTATTCAAAATATTAAGAGGGAGGATTCACAATCCCAGTGTGTTGGCGTGTATATCGCTGTGTGTGCCTAACGAGTACGTGGGACGTAGGCGAAGGCCTAACATGGTGAGTGTGGCGCGAGCACGCACATGCCTGCTGCAACAGGCGCCGCTGTCGCGGGCGCTGCGAGTGCTCAACGCTCTGTCTGAGAGGGTTGATTTGTTTTCGTGTTCGCAGTCTCAGTTCACAAAGGAAGCGCATCAAGTAGTTAGTTATTTTAATTTGTAATAGGTATATAATGTAATTTTGTTTTTAATTTTTAAGTATTTCTGCACTAACGCTTTAGGAAATAGCCTGTAATGTTAGTGTATGTGTGTGTAAATAAATAAATAAATAAATAAAATAAAACTTTTCTGTTTAGTTACCTATTGAATTTTTGTTGAGTTGAATTTTTAGAACCTTTAAGAAGTACCAACGAAATTCAATGCGTGTTTTAACTTAATTTATACTGTTTATTCATGAGTAAATAAAGAGTTTTATACGTAGTAAAAGTAAAGTAAAATATCAACGTGTAAGATTGCAGGATCAAGATCCTGGAAGAGATTGTCTAAGATGTGAAATGTAGTAAGTATAACCAAGCTACTGCGATTTGCATAATGAAATGAGCGATAAAAGTGAGGACATTACGAAGTGGACGCACAAGTCAGAACGTTGACCATCAAGTGACCCGTCTGTTTGTTTGTCCCTATATCATAAAAGCATATCTCTAAGAAGTACTAAACTTTTACTAATTAATTACTTAGTTATTGGCAGAGGTTTCCTTTACTAAGAAACGGTTTACTACTTACACATAATATGTTACGCTTCATCAAAGCATGTAGGTATGTTCCTATGTAATTACATTTAATCAATGATATTAATATGTCCTTAGGTTTCTAACTAGTGTAATTACTTAGTTGAGAAAATTAGTAATAAGTAGGTACTTAAGTAGTTCTATAGTATTTACATTGTTTACAAGGAGATATCTACTTGTGTGGTATTAATAAATTGAGAATTGTTGAATAGGTAAGTAGACGATATTTTTTGGCAATAAACGGCAGATATTTACCAATAGTTAGGTATATTTTGATTACTTATATATCTTATATTGTAATTTAATTAATAACCCATAGGTTTTTGTTACTTTACTCAATGTTTTTGTAATAAATATATATTAAAACCTGCTTTCGGTATTATTTTTGTTGAATTTAAATTACAGGGAATCTCTGACTGATAATATTCGTGCAATGACCTAGATCGATAGTGTACCTACCTATATATTTCAAATAATAAAGTACTTATTAGGTAGGTGATTTTCTATTATCTACACATCTCCCAATAGTAAGGAGAGTAGCTTACTATTGGGAGATGTGTATCTATAGAAAACTATGCGATTCTACATTCACCTTTGTAGAGGTGATCCAACCTGCATATCATACTCGATAGATATATAAATATCTATCGAGTATGATATTCACCTTTGTAGAGGTGATCCAACCTGCATATCATACTCGATAGATATATAAATATCTATCGAGTATGATATTCACCTTTGTAGAGGTGATCCAACCTGCATATCATACTCGATAGATATATAAATATCTATCGAGTATGATATTCACCTTTGTAGAGGTGATCCAACCTGCATATCATACTCGATAGATATATAAATATCTATCGAGTATGATATTCACCTTTGTAGAGGTGATCCAACCTGCATATCATACTCGATAGATATATAAATATCTATCGAGTATGATATTCACCTTTGTAGAGGTGATCCAACCTGCATATCATACTCGATAGATATTTATATCACCTCTACAAAGGTGAATGTAGAATCGCATAGTTTTCTATAGATACTTATGTATTAGGTAGGAAATGAGAAAACGTAACAGCTGGCAGCGAGAATCGAGAGTTCTGATCGTCTAATAGTGATTATATGGAAATGTGATCATACTTGAGTGGTGATTCCGCGCTATAGCCTTTCACAGTCCATTCCACTTTTAATCTATTGAATTTATACTGATTTAGTTATGTGCTGAGTTGTGTTTTACTTAGATATAGGAATATGTAAGTATTTTACGATTCCCTTTGTCCAATATTTTACAATATAAGTACTTTAACTTGTTGAGTAAATGATAAAATACCTTATCTAATTAATAAATTATACATACATATTTAATAAATGTGATTGAATTTGAAGATTTCAGTTACGCAGTTCAACATATTATAAGTACCTACATATTTATTATTTCCTAGAATATAACGCGGGTGAAACCGCGGTGTAGATCAAAGTAATACTTATAATTATATAAGTAAATTGACTACCACACTTCATTTCGACCTAAATTCATAGTGGTCTATTAAAACACAGGTCCATTTGAAATCATTACCCTACTTAGCGATTAGGTTTCACTGAGGACTCACTCCCCTTGTGGTCAGTGTAACTTGATCTAGTCCAGTCTAAGCGTTGAGTTTTATACGCAAATAAGTCCTGTTCTATTTATTTATCAGATCCTGTGCTAGGTAAATTAGGTACTAGCTTATCACTGTGGTTTTACTATGTTGCCATACTAGATCTCGTTTCGAATTTCAGGCAAAAATTTTGTAGTAACTAAGTACTTTACTAGTGGTAGGTATGAGGAATTCGCATTTACATTATTATTTGCAAATACATAGCTTTGAATGAAGTAAGTAATACCTAATCCAGTACCTAGGTACCTATTACCAGTTTAGGAACCTGTACAGAGCGGTATTCGGAAGTGTAATTTGCATAGTAGTAAATTATGAAGATGACCGAATGGTTCGCTGGCTTCCGTTTGTTTACAAATTAGGTGAGAGTCTGACTGCCTCTGAGATTAATTGAATACGGCCACCATATACCGGTTATATATGACCTTTTGATTTACGCATTTCTGACATCAAAATCCAACTCTAAAATTGTTGAAGTATGTAGTTACTTAAATACAATTTTGTAACAATTCTCTATTTCATCGTTTACTTTAACACATATTGACACAACGCACATGTCAATACAAGCTGCTGGACAGTTGCCAACCATCCCTACCTGAAGGATTATATTCATTATTGCACTTTTCATGTACACATAAATCAGTAGGGTACCAATTTATTTCCATTGAACTAAGTGGCCAACATACGTTGTTGGGTATACATATATCAAAGAACAATGAATATTAGTTATGCAGAGTACATACCTAATTGCGTGTATTTATTGCCTGGCGATTCTAAAGTGTGCTCGTATCGTACATTTGGAATCGGAATGTAATCGCGGTGCGGGCGGGCGCGGGAGCCAGACCCGTGGCGAACACGAAACAAGGATTTATTGCTACTGCCGCTTCCGTACTATGCACTCCAAAAACTCAAAACTACATATAAACTTAGTAACTTCACACTTGCATTAGGTTTTTATGACAAAGCGCGCAGTGGCCGGGCGAGCTAACTTTTCTTACCCACTTGCGTTTTTCTGTAAAGTCGCGAGGAAATGTAGATTGCACCAACTTCCTATTGCTTGTTACCGTTAGAAGGTTACGCCGACTGGGGTCGTTGCCAAAACTGAATTAAATAAAAATAGTTTGCCTATATTAGAATTTATCAAAACTATTCTTATTTATATTAAATTACATATTAGGTACGATCTGAAACCTGAATAAGTGCCTATACATGACTATTAAACAAGATTGCTTAAATATTGATTAAATAATTGTTACTTTATCGTTTACGTCTAGACTTTAGAGTAAATTGATATGTATTAAAAATTCAAATTCAACACTCACATAAGTAAGAACGTCTCAAAGACGAATGAGTATGATTTATTGGAGCGTTTATGAATCGACATTGCTATTGTTATAAACTTATAAAGCACCGGAGTTCAATTTATTAGAACGCCAAAGAGCAAAACAGAAGTCAACAAAAAATTAAGCTTCACTGTGAACAGAGTATAGTCTTTGTTCTTCTAATCCCGACTTCCCTTTCAGATAGCGTTCAGTCAGCTCTTAAATTAAGAATTTATTTCAGATTTTCATACTTTTCTGTTCCTTTTGTGCTGCACCACAATGGAAATTATTATCAATTGGAAAACTTTCCGTTTCCACAACTTCTATAAAGGCTCACGTTTTATTTCCCACTTTTGGCTTTCTTTTGTTTCTGCAAGATGATCTTGCGGAATAAAATCTTATTGTACTTATCTATTTGCGGAAAGGAACTTTTGAAAGGATTCGTTGAATCGGCATTTGTTTTTACCTCCGCTGAAATATTATGACGAAATATTTGCAAACTCAAACGCATTAATTATTTAGAAATATTTTTATAAAAGCTGTCCGCAATACGTTCCTTTTAAAAGGGTTTTCCAATGGAATATTCATGATTACCCGGAGTTACATTAATGGTTGTTTTGAATTCCCTCGCGTGAAAAGAAACATAGTTACACGGGATATGTTTTCCACGAGTTTATCTTTCAAATTGGCTTAAAGCACTGCCAGGGTACGATGAATAATTAAAATAATGATGGTCTGAATAAAATTAACATTTTAATTTAAAACAAATACGGCCACTGGATTAGATAAGTACGTGTAGTAACAGAGATAAAAGCATTTATTGTTTGTTAAATAATTCCTATTGAGCCGATTAGAATCTAGTTAGAACTAGTAAAATATAAATATGGGAAAGGAAAATAAAATGTAATGTGACCTTTTGCTCCAAAGAAGAACTGGTTTTCTTAAACAAATAATTTATGTACTAAAATAATGTCAATGAATAAACTAGTGTTCGTTAAATATTTACGATTGACGTATGTCGCTTTTGCATTGCCACATGACTGGTAAATAATGGCTAAATATTCAGAATATTCATTTACGTTATATACTTATATGGGGAAGTCAAAAGTAAATAAAATTTATATCCGTCTTTTAATGCAGCGCAATACTAATAAAAAGTTTGTTTCTGTAACACTATAAATGTGGAACTGAGTCGGTATTCGAAAGGGTTAAAATATCGGTCACCAAACAATAAACAGATTGAGAAGAGACGATCACGCAGTTTACGAGAACGAAAACGAAGCCACTACGTTCGAATGTAATCCACAGTGGTTAAAGTTCCCTTCAGAAACAATAACAATTCGTTCAGCGATATAATGTGACCGCACAATTTTCCCCCGGGGAAGTTTTAAGTGCAAAAGGCCTCACAAGTTTATGTGTTGAATGAATCTAGGAGCGTAATGTAAAAGTTGTAATTTGATTTGCAACAGCAACCACTGTTTTCATTTACCATTTACCAACAGTAAAACTGTGGCTTTTTGTTATACGTTAAATGAGTTACAACTTTGAAATTTATGAATAAACACTTCATTTAAACTTATGTTCGTTTAAAACGGTAAATGCTTGGTTTAATTCACCTACTTATTCACATTTAGGCCGCCAACAAAATGGGACCGTCTACCAAACGGTCGGTAGGTTCATGTTACGATTGATTTATTTGGAAACCTAGCTCTTACGTGGTAATTATTTGGCTAAATATATTTACCATATAAGTACACAAAGTTGTTTGACTATATTATGTGTATAAATGTTCTTAATACAATACATAGCACGAATCTCTGGTTTGTTTATTATAGTGAACGTTCATATTTGGAAACCAATTTGATGTTTCAAAAGCGATAATGTAGACTGCTATTATTAAAAAAATAACAAGCATAATCTTGATATTATTCTGCATAAAATACCTTGCTCATTTTATATTTTTAATTTAAAATAATATGTGAAATTTTCATAAATGCTTATTTTAAAGTTTAAATCAACTCTCATTACATACGGTGGGTGAGCGGAAAACTGTTTACTATTATTTTCCGTAATGTAGGTCGTGGTAACTCTCGCCGTGGCAATGGGTCGGCGGTGCAGGCGTCTGCTTCGGAAATATCAGTCTCATTTACATGTGCTAGTTTTATCATAGCATTATGTATGAATGAAGAGTCACCACATTATGCACTCGCCTATAACGTTGAGTGAGAACGCTACCTTGATGAGCACGTTTATTATATTAAAATGTGAATACTTACTCTATAAATACTTGCATTCGATCAGTAACTTACTTTACAAGTTTATTTTTTAAGTTCTTATATTGTGGATGATGTAGTTCATGTCGATGTTGCCTTTTTTATGGGCTATTATGTTTAATTGAACATACAAAAAATTTGCATTTTCATATATGTGTCGATATAGAAGTTTATATAAACTTTTCTTCTGAAAAAGATCCTTTAAACAAGATTCACAAATGGTTAACTTGGTCCGCGAATGTGTACTTATGATTGCGTTCGTAGAATTTGATAGTCTAGCTACATAATTAACCTAGTTAGAGTGATTGATTGTGTTATGTAAAAAACAATACGATTAAAAGCTTGAAAAGTTACCATTGTAATCAGATATCTTGATTTGATAGGCTGACCAGTAAATACCGTCTGTGAAGGTGCGAAGTGCAGTCTCATGAACAATGTGGTTCGGGCGTTAATTGAATGGGTTTCTAACAGAATTGTTTGGTTATACCAACAACGGAATTACCTATCGGTATACTCCTAGCTATTGGATGGATGTTCATTCATCATACGGAGGTATTTTAAAATGATTAAAACATTAAAGTATCAAGTTTGTTTGATTGTTTAATTCAATTAATGACTAAAAATAAAGTATGACACGATTGTGTTATAACTAATTATAATTATGATATGTAGGACAACACAGGTTAACATTTGTTATCTATTTAACATTAAATTGCAAAATAAAATAATACTCGTATATCAATAAAAATACAACATGTATTTTTCACTAGTTTTAAAGGTATTTATTGGATTATAAAATCTACAGACACATTGATTTTACTGTTTTATAGTGTAGATTTAAAATTAAATTAAAGATATTTTAAATATAAGTGAGCACATAGTAAAAAGTACTTAAGTATCTAGTTGGAATTAGTAAAATTATTCTTATGAGATTTAGTAAATGAAACTTAACTTTACAATTTAATTAATATGATCTTTTTTGTGGCTCTTTTTCAACTTAAGATTCTTTTGACATAAATAGTTTTAGCTGCTTGTTCAAATTATTAAGATCAAAATTAGAGATAAATAAATTGTACATAGTATTAGTCACTTTCGTAGCACCAAGCCTTACTAGCATCAATCAATGTTCATAGTACCAAACACTATTCGTAGCATCAGTTACTATTCATAGCATCAAAGACCATTTATAGCATCATACAGCGGTGGATTTACACTAGGGGCAGTCGGGGCAAGTGCCCAGGGCGGCAAATGTTTTAGGGCGGAAAAATTTTGAACGTGAAAAAAAATTTCTAGTAATTGGGCGGACTTTTTTCTGGAGCCCAGGAGCGGCATTGAGTTTAAATCCGGCCCTGAGCATCAAACACTTTTCGTAGCACCAGTCACTATACGTAGCATCGAGGACCACTCGTAGCTTTTTTTAAAGAACTTTTCGTAGCATGAGTCACTACTATTCGTAACATTAGTCATTATGCGTCAAGGGCCATTCGTAGCAACAAGCTCTTTTCGTAATATCACCGTTCGTAGCATCAAGCGCTATTTGTAGAATTTGTTATTATTCGTAGCATCAAGCTCTTTTCGTAATATCACTGTTCGTATCATCAGGGCTTACTCGTAGCATTAGTCACTATTCATAGCGTCTGTCAGTATTTGTAGGATCAGGCCTTACGCGTAGTTCAAGCACATTTTGTAGCAACATGCGATCACTACTGTTGGATGTCACTCGCCTTTATAAAACTATTGATTTATCTATTGAAAATGAAAATATTCTTTTACGCTTTACAATTAAAATACGAGTACCATCAAAGTAAGAATGCATTCCAGAAATTCTCTACTTAACCATTTCGTTAAATATAAAATACATACCTAACTAAAACCGTTCTCTACTTATGTAAGCAGATAATGGTATGAATGTATATTTGTAGTGTAAAATCAGAAATGGTCGCCCGTGTTGGTTACAACTGAGAGGGCTCTTTAGCAGGATTGTGGCTAGGAGCGCGGGTGCAAATGTCAGTCGTGTGTCGGACTCGGCAAAGTAATAACTAGCTCGAGCTAATGGATTGTGCTCTATATGTAGACCGCCCATTTACCTCCAGCTTAAGGGTATATGCCCGCCGTCTTTATGCCATCTTGACTAGGCACGCTATTTAAATTAGACTTAGATTATTTCTGGAAATAACTTTGGCAGATGCTAATGAATACCAAATCTAATTAAAATGTTTTACCCTCAAAAACGAAGTCGAAATTTTGAGCCGTTATTTTTAATTTGATGTTAATAAGAAACGATATCCTATACTTATAAATTGCTTGGTAATAAAGTAAAAAATTAATACAATTTATTACTGTCTATTCACTTTAGGTAAATATGCTGAAAATGTTCATTTTTTGTTCAAGAATATTGAACCAAAAATTATGAAATAAGAAACGGGCGAACCTATTCAAATGTTTGCAATGTAAACAACCTCGTGCCGAGTTAGCGAAAAGATAATAAGGTATCCCGATGAGCATAATATCCTTCCGAAACTTGGATACTTATGGGACTATTTCGCGTAGGTTTTTGCTGCATGTGTTCAACGCAGTCTGATTTCGACGGTATATAATCGTGGTAATTTCCATAATATGTATTCATAAGGAATACATTTCGAATAAGAAACCTTTCCTAAAATAGAACGTGAAATTGGTCGAACATTTATATTACGAAGGGATAGTGTTATTCCTTAGCTTTCGAAACAAAGTAAAAGCATTAATTGAATTAGGGGAGCGAAGACTTTCTGACGAAACGACTCATAAGCAGTTGACTTATAGCACAATACAGAAACGACAAAGAACGCCTAACGACCCCGAATTTATCGTGAACTTTCCACTAATACCGTCATTAAATAACCCTTTGTTTTCGTCTTTGATAAAAACACCTCAGAGAACCTCGGAGTTCGTAATTTTTATCTTTCGCTGGTTGAATAGACACCTCAGGAACAAAAGCAAATACTTTTCGACAATAAAGACAGGTGTCGCTTTTGTCGGAATGTTTTTCAAAAGCTTGCTTCTTTACACCAACTTAGTTACGGTTGATAAATCATTGCAATTTCCATTCCAGTTTCATGAAAACGCTTATCAAACCGATTATAATTTGAAAAATCTTGTTAAAAGATACAAACGCAAAGTAGGTAGGTAGATATAAAATGTACAAAAACTTAAGACATTATTTATCAAAGAAAGTTATGTTGTTATTTATTTAAGAAACAACTAATACAAATATCTTAGATAATTAGACGAGACTTTGAGAAATAAACATATTCATTTGAAAATTGAAATAAAACGAAAATATGGAGAAATATAAGCTTGTTTCGTTAAAGTCTAAGCTAGAAAATTACGTTATGTTTCTGTGCAAAATCCGACGGTTTCGTTGCCAACCCCTGCTGCATACAATTGAATTATTTACAGGATTATGACATTTAGTTGGCCGGTGGGGGCGAGTTTAGCGTAACATAACGTGAATGGGCCTCGGTAACCTCTACGTGGACTCTGAACTCCTGGTACTTCTATATGCTAAGTATTATTCCGTATTCCGCGACTTTGGACAGCCAACTGCAGATTACTACATAACATCTTGTAATAATTAATGACGAGGACACACATACCTACGAAACTTGATGCATCGGCTCCCCTGTGGATTCTCAGGATATTACGGTTAGAAATAGGTAACTTATGCGGATAGGAATAGTTGAGTAGGTTTAACCGTTCTCTGTTAGATTTGGTTCGGGTACATATGTTAGCTTTCACTTAATTAAATTAGGCACGTTTTCATTTTGTATAAGTTATTATTGTATATTCATAGTTAGAACATATTGTGTTTTATTATGAACCAACATAATTTGTAAAAACTAATATGAGACCGGGAATATTACTCAGACGTATTTTATAACCAGCACTTGGGTTTTGTAATTTTTACATGAACTTATAAATATTAACATGACTGGTTATTTTATAAAAGGGTAAAACGAAACATAATATGCGCATAACACGTCTCTAGATATCACTTTTAGGGACGGGACGGTTTAACGTACCAATTTTGTATAAATATTGGGATATAATGTATGTTACGGATACATAATAAAATAGTGGATATAGGTATTACTCTTGAGAACGTGTGAGGACTATTTCGAGGGTTCTCCCTAAGGTTAAACTTTCATCTTAACTTTCAAACTCATTGATATGAGCACTTTATATGTATATGTTAGTATAAACAACTGGACAAAAATGCTAACAAGTTTTGGACAAGTTAGTGTATGATTAATCAAAAAAGGTTTCATTTTAATACAGTAATGGTGTTTCATGTTGTGACGTAATGAATCTGTATGACATTAAAAATAGTACCTATAGTTTCCGATAGACAACTGATTTGTGTAAAACAAACCATGAATCGTGCTTAATTCGAGTGTAGACCGGTGAAATTAACCCACTTATTCGAGCATAAGCGCAGTTAATTTACCAGATTACCGTTTGTGTGACACAATTAGCATTTAGTAAAGTTTATGCGCCGGTTTTTCAGTGGACTTATTGCTTGTGCTCGGAAACTAAAGGCGAAACTGCAAAGTACACTTGTGAGGAAACAAGTGAAGCAGTGCAATTAAGTAAGTCCTCTCGCGCCGGCTCCGACTACAAAGAATAGCTTTAGAACTCATTTTCAATCTGCATTCTATCGATATTTTTAAACAAACTGTCCAAGAGAACAAAGACGGTCTGTAATCCATCATTCAATCCGATATAAATCTCATAGGTATTATAGTTGATACACAAAACTAGTTTAGGAGGTCTATAACATTAATTTATTTCCTAAAACAATAAATTCCACTTAATCTGTTCTACTTGTAGACAATTAATTCACTAATGTAAGAGAAACAACGATAAATTAAATGTGCTTAGCTAGCACTTAATTGAAACGAAACGGGTGGCCGAAAAATGGCTACTTAAAAAAAACGCTTGGATAAGCTTATTTGTCTGCATGAGGGCTAGCTGAGCACTTCTAACACCTTTGCATAAATTGCACAATCCATGCGTTTTTGCATTCGGGGCACGTAAGCCCTAGCAAACACAGTTCGGAGAGAGCTCGGGTATGCGATAGCTCCCTCTTGTAATCTAACTGCTTTACATAGCTATAAAACACTCGTTAGCCGCTGGTCTTTCTAAGCAATAATACTTTTATTGAAGAACAAGATTCTAGTACACGTAACTAGCTTAATTACTATTCAGACAGTTGGATTGGAGTTTACTTCTGTGTCAGTTTGAACGTCTACGAACGTAAATAAAATATAGATTATTTATTTTATGGTGTTGAGTGTTGTTCAGGAAATATGTCAGGTTGTTGATATAATATTTAGGTAAAAATGTGGAGATTTATTGAGGACGCGTACCGGCTAATGACGATTATGAGATTTATCGTCGGTGTGGTGTACGTAACGACCCTTGAGAGGCAGATCGTTGCTTCTACACAAAATATTAATGCTACTAATTGCTTAACTTTGCACGAATTATGTCACATAACTAGCAATTTTATATGACTTGTTAGTTGATATCTTGATAATTTAGATTTAGATTGCAGTTTAGGTGGAGAATAATGTTTTGTTATGCGGGTTCTTAGTAATATTATTACTTAAATAAATAATTATTATGAATGCGATTTAAATAGACACTTTCATATGATTTACATTTACTTAAGTGTATTGTAATATTGTGTTCGAACTTTTTAATCGTGTAAGTTTGTTTTGTAAGAAACTTCCCATATTAATAAATAATTTTGGTACTTTTATATTAAGTAATTTCTATAGCAATATTCATTACACAATTCTTTTAAAAGTTCTGATACTCTTTCAAATCTAAAGCTGTCAACATTAGTGATTACGAATAAGCAGTTTTGATAAAAGAAGGTTATTCAACGAAAAATATCTCGCATTCAAAAAGAAAAACTTGGGTCACGTGCAAAAGCAAACAGACTTTTGCAAAATAAAGGTTTTTCATTACTCACGTATTTTTAGGATTGAATTACATATTTTATATAAAAATCCTTAAATCTTTTCATAGTTTATCAGTGAGTTCACGTGAATCGCTACCGTCGAGTTGACTTTACTCATTCACTCTTGTGTGTTACGCAGCGGAGCGGGTAATGGTCGTTGAATATTAAAAAAACCATAAAATCTACTGCTTTTAATTATAAATTAGGTTACACTAAAGTAATATTAATAATGTAAAATATTTCCATTTCAATTTGTACTTTAAAATAATATTTGTAAAGCCTTTAGAAAAGCTTTACATTTAGTTTTTATACCTAACTCGTCTTTGTCCTTACAATTCTCTTTAACTAGACCGAAAACTCCTTTCAACACGATATTAATTTCTGACTAAAACAATCCAAAAACTAAGTTCCATTTAACAGAGTCGTTGGATAAATTTTGCTTCTGTAATAGGTTATTAATGAAAAAGATAGTGGAGAGATAAAAACGGGATCTGTATTAATAGACTCGTACAAATGTTTTGAGCTTTGTTATCTGACAAAATTAAGTCTCTTGTTAACTGCAAGTTAATGAAATACAAACAATCCAAAAGCTAATTTTGCGATTCTAACATTATACTGGTTTTGTATTTATTTACTAGTTCTGAATTCTTAAAAGATAAAATAACATTAAAATGAACTGTCGACGAATCCTTATATGTATATGTAGGTACTAATTTAAACTTTAAGGTACCGGTGTGCAGTTAGTGTTGCAAACATTCCTAATATAACAGTCGATCTAACTGTTTTGTGTTCAGGGAAATACCGGAGTGACTAGTTAAGTTTTGTAATGGGTGAACAAGCACGCCGTTGTATTTAGGGACCGTTTACATAGTTAGCGGTCTTCTACGTGCTTCACAACAACGCAAATTCGTTTCAGCAATCACGAGCGTGTACGTTCGAAATCTGATTTACCGCTGATTTGTGGTCAGGTGCGGCGTCGCTCGTGTCACTCCCTACGCCTACCACTACCAACCTATATATCAATGGAGCTCACTGAACATGACATACCGTTTTGTTGTTTTTCTTTACGAATCCGCTTTGTATACACCGAGATAGGAACTTGTTTTGTGTGTTTGACGTTGTTTTATATTTTTGAAGCATTTTTGATATCTTTGTAAAGTTATATTGTGTCCATTGACGACATGACGGCCGGCCTCGTTATTCTGTAATAGGATATCTAAGATAAAATAACTTGTTTACTAAAAGGTTTTGTTATAAAATTTGCTGATAGGCTGTACTAAAATAATGTTTAAGTAATAATGGAAAGCCGATAAACAAGTCTTTAATGAATTAAATAAACAGACAGGTTGTCGTATTACAAAGATAATGAATCTATCTCGATTACTTATCATATTTCATTTTGTAACAAGGAAAAGTTTATATCATTCTACTGAGAAAGCATTCATTTCTCGAAGCGACGTTTACGGTAGAGTAATAAATTATGGTTTACTTTACAACAATAATCAAGTGAAAGAGACACAACGGTTGTTCAAATAGTGTCTTGTTTCGAGATGTTAAGGTACCTACTGTTGCCAACAGAATTGAAGATGTTAAAGTTTTGAAGGAGTTTTGTCCAACTGTCAAAACTGTTTCATTTACAATCGGGTACCAATAGTCGGTTGTACTACTCGTAATTTGGTTGAGTAGATACTGTACATATTTAATTTATACGTATAGGTAATACAATTTTAACAAGCCGATATCTATTAATATTGAAATGATATGAAGGTCTTTATTCCAACAACCATTTTTAGAGTTTTAATCTGTTTGTCGGTCTGTATGTTAAAGCTACTCGACTGATTTAGATAATATGTTCGCAGATGTTCCTTATATCAAGGTAATCGTATAGTTTATAGAACACTTTTTATTTCGGAATTTTTACATAATATTTGTTTTTCCTCGAATATTACTTTTTGTATACAAATTAAAGTAAAATCCCTTTGACATGTACTTGAGCAAGATTTTATCATTTAACTTGCGGTGTACACAGGAGATCATTAAAATATTTTAGAAATAAAAGCCACTTTTTTATAACATCTACTTTTCGTAGAAGTAATAAATTTAACACATTTTATTAAAACTGTATTTAATATAGCTACATTCTAGGGGTGCGCCAAAGTTCACCTAAAATTTCAACTCCGATAATTGGAAATCCGAAAATTTTCTTCCTAACATTTTTTATCCTAACAATCGCAACTCCTAAAATCTTTGTCACTAATGTTTTAATTCCGAAACATTTGTTTTCCTATATTTTCTCAACATAACCATCGTTCATACTATTATTCAAAGTCATATTTTTTTGTTTAGATTTATTTTTATTTATTATAATCAATATTATATACATAATTTTTCGTAACTTTGTTTTTACATAACATGTAGGTATAACATATAACGCACGAGCCGAGCGAGCAAAACCAGAGTCCTGCTCCAATCATTCAGTCAAGTTCCAGTAACGAATCGGTCCTATTCCTAATTATTGGTTTAGGTTATGTTAGAACTGCGACCCCAACGCACGAGCCGAGCGAGCGTAGCGAGCGTGCCGCGGCAGCGGCCGGCGAAGTGCCAGAACCGAATTGGTCCTTTAGTTATGGTTATGGTAAACTCCCAGGCCATAAGCATAACCGTAAACGAGTCGTATAATAATCATTAAAACTATAAATATCATCTTCTACCCGTATATATTTTTTATAACACTAGGTAAATGTTTCTTTCTGAGCATGAGTGAAAATATTATGGTAAGTATGTTTAGGGATAAAAGCGTTATGATAAAAAACAGTAGGAGTTTAAATAAATTTACATTAAAGATGTTATGAATTAAAATTTTCGGAAAAATGAGTGTTATGAGCATCGTCGGTAGCACTACAAATAGTATGAATTAAAACTTTAGGATGAAAAATTTTAGGAAGAATGATCATTCGGACTACAAATAGTTAGGAAAAACATTTTCGGGTAAAGAACTTTAGGTGAGCCAATATGGACCCACATTCTAGACTTAAAGGTTTACATTTGTGAAAAGTTGGAGTTGAGAATGTTTGGGTTACACCTATAACATAGGTCAAATGAAAGTAAATCATAGTCTGTGTGTCTATGTTGCTCATAAATGTAGTTAAGGTTTTATGCGAGGCATTCTTGTTTTTGGTCCTGTAGGAACTTCGGTAAAAAAGTATCATATTGATATCTTTGATTTACACGAACACTACACATTGAAATAAAACACTTAAACGGATTTTTGTCGTAAAGAATCCGAAACGTCAGAAAATGTAAAACAAAATATAACCACGACAAAAATCCGTTTAAGTGTTTTATTTCAAAAAGTATCATATTTGCTATTCCTATATTATACTTTTGTACTTAAAAGAAACATCTGTATTTATTTAATGTTGTCTAAATAGGTTATAGTTATGACGTGTTTCATTCATTAGAAACAAAACACATATCCATTTCTTTAAAAAAAGAAAAAATTTTCTTCAAAAAAGAACTATGAAATCCGCATAAATTGTTCTCGAATTTAAGCTCGCTATCGGACAAAGAGGGGTAGTTTAATAGGGAAATTAGTAGAGTTATATCTGCTGTGATATACTTTTTTTATTAACTGCGAATGAACTTCCTACACACGAAAAAGTTATCAACATTCTGCGAACACAAGTGAGCAATAATAATAACGATGAAACTTTCACAAATCATTTACGTAAAAGATATTAAGGAACGATTATTATTGGTTATTGAACAAAAAGTTTCAATGTTCGACTCATAATAACAAAGTTGTGAACAAATCGTATTTCCAAAGCGAAGTTTCATTCTTTTTGTGTGATATTATGTAAGACTTGGTTGCCAATTTACTTTTGTATTAATTAACGTTACTTATTAACAATTAAGTTAATTATAGCTTTTATTTTACTTTAATATAACGAAATAGGCTAAGTTATAGAACATTAAAGTCATTAAGATAATTATTTCATTCTGTGAAACACTGATATTTTATTAAGAAAATATACCTCACATACGTCTGATATGAGAGAGTAGTAATTGAAATACATTCAAAGCTCTGTTTGTATAGAAAATATGCAGCATCTTTGAATGTTTCAAAGTCAATAATAATTATAAGTAAAGAGATATTTCATATTATGAATTACTGTAATGTTTCACAGTATCTTTTGTAATCATAACTTGAGTTAATGGAATATATTATAAGACTATTCAAAGATATAATATTTACTCTTACATTCTAATTAATATTAATAAATGCGAAAGTTTATTTCAATACTCAATATAATGATATTGATTTATTACATTCTTTAATTCTTTGTTACATTTTCACATCTTAAAATCAATCAATCATCTTTATTTTGAAAACATGTATTCAGTTCACAGAAAGATAATAGATTATTATTTTGTAATATAGATTATTATTTCAAAATTCCCTTAGGATCCTCAACGGGAACACGAGTGAAACAGTCGAGTTCAGCTAGTTTAAAATAAATGTCTTACTAAAAAAATTGAAGGCAGAGTTATTAGGGTTGCGGGTTCAACTCCCAAGGTAAATGTTTGTCAGATCCATAAATGTTTATCCGTCTGTGTTTGTATGAATGAGTAGATGCGTAGTTACTAGGTAATAAAACCTAGTTATAAGGCCCTAGATGCTGGGTTATAAATATAGTTTTAGTTGAAGGTCAGCTGTTAAGATGATAGAGTGATTGAAGTTTGGTTACCATTAAGGATCTGTTTGTTGCAAATATTAGTATACCTAATACCAATATACTAATACAGAAGTACCTAGTATATTAGATAGGTATTAGGTTCCACTATAAAAGTGTACAGTAAGTACTGTTTAAAAGAAGGTTTAAAGAGAAAGAGTAAGGAAGTGGTACACGTGTACTGCTTCAGCTAGTGTCGCGGGAATATCCTAGTAGGAAATTCGAGTTACCCGTCAAACAGAGCCGGTACACAACAAAGCCATTACCACTAGAAGCGAAGCCCAATCTTATTTTCTAAGTTTAGGAATCGAAAAGTTCCTCACAATCCTGTACTTGCTTACTTTAGCTGAGGTGTGTTTATCTATTGTGAATCTGTTCACGATCTTGTAAGCGAACCTTATTTATTTAATATTTGCACAAAATAGTTACTAAGTGGTATATTCTGCCAGTTCTTTAGAAAAGTGTCTGTGCAACATTAAATTAATAGTTATAAAAAAATAACAAACCAAAATCACATCTAATGTCAAGTTTAGTTTTATTTCACTAATAAAATAACAAAACCATTTTTGAACAGATTGTCAACCTTTTGACATTAAAATTAGTTGTAACGATGTAACATCAATATTCACCAGTATTTAACTACGTGAAGAAATTTTGATAAAGTTACGGACTTTGTCGACTTAAACCATTTATCCAACAAAATCTGTCAGTGAAATTGCAAGTTAATTGTCATTCAGCACCATAAGGTCACGATCGGCATTTTGATTGCGTCCACAAATGTATTACCAGCGGATGGTTAAATCTGATTTACTGTGATTTGCGGTCACAATGACTCACAGTTTCACGTTTCAAAATATACCGTTGTATACCAACGATTTGTTAATTATTAATTAGTCGAATATAGTAAGATATGGAATGGTTTTTAAAGTTATCTATAACTGTTATTAGCTATTGTTATATTAAATAGGTACTTCTTCGATAGGTTTTTTTAGATTTATTACATAAAAAATAATATTCCATAATGTTTCAGATTTGATCTACTACACCACTTGAAAATTTTCCCCTGTATATTGGTGGACCCACATCGTGGTGGAGTCAGCCTTCCTGATCTTATAACTCCATTTCACTATATCCTATCTTTAAATAAACTTTATAAAATATCTTAAAATAATAAAACATAGCCATGCCTAGATTTATAATTAGTAAATTGAATCAGATTTACAGAAACTACAAAAGTTAATTTAGTTTAACTAAAAATAAGTTTGACTCAATAAAGTAAATCTTTGTAGCGTGCGACCTAATTTGATTGATTAGCAAGTTTTCTTTGAGTTGAGTGGGTACAGTCCATTGATCAAGACACCGATAGGATCACTTCAGACACATTCGATGGATGCATAAAGATAAAGATTTGAATAAATCAATGGATTCAGGGAGAAGAGAGTGGAGCCCATTGAATGTATTAACTGTTGCCATGAATGCGCTAATGTCGGAGAATTTAATCAGGGACCGAGCGTGGGGGCTGAAAGGAGCTCCTCCCGATTTATGAGCAAAAATACTACTGCTTACATATACGTCTTTAGGAAATTTTAAATATTTGTTGGGGAATTTTGTAAACAGATTTCGTATACTAACGTAATTTTTTCGTGATAATAATTTAAGAAAAGTTATTCCTATTCAAAGTGGAATCTATCAGATCATCATAGCATTTAATATGTATTAAATTTATACACAAATTTCATGGGAACGAGAGTAAATTGTTATGTGGTGCGTTATATCTACTTTACAAGCAAGTTCGCTTGAAACTCACAAACAAAATTGCGTGTGGCTTAAGTTTATGACGAGACTCTCAGAGAGATCGCCCAATTTGCCATTCAGATATTTAGGCTTCTCCGTGCTTGAGAGATTATGGTTCATAATACCTAAGGGTCGTTGTTGTAGCTTACTAAAATTTAATTTGTGACAAAGAACAAGCACTCCGTCCCGTGGCGAGGGCTTCTAGTTCAACCAACCGTGGAAAGTAATGATCACATGAAATCCCAGATCAAGAATTAAGAGCACTTTTGTTTTGGTAAACCGACCGGAATAATAGCTGAAGTTTCGCGTCGCTATGCCGACAAATGATTTGATGGGCTTCATCAGGAATCGAGAGGACGCGGGTAATGTTTCGTTTTGAGCCTAATGAAAAAGTTGAATGAGCGTCGAACCGATGTGGGAACGCTATTGAAATAAGATTTTAGACTGTTTTTGTACGGCGAGTCAGAAACAGCAGTGCAACCTTCTTATACCCTTTATGGGTTACATTTTGTCGGGTGAAGCTCTGAATAGGCGGCCAGTCTCTTTGATGGTATTGAAAGAGAAAATGCTTATCGCACCATCGCCCGTAAATAGCCGAGTGGGTGTCGAATTTCTCTACACATGCTACGAAAACACACTTATCCTTTCTACTTAAACTGTTTTCACATACCCCCGGAGTAAGTACATACATTGGAGAGCGTTAGCGAGTACTTACTGCCTTTGAAGGTGCTGACAGGTATTTATTACTAGCAAGGCCTAATTTTCTTTTTTGGAATAACTGTTGCTTTTATATCAGCGGTTATAAAAGGTCCATCTGATAAGTGACCTGTATATTTCGGTTTATTTTCCTCTAAAAGTAACTACATTTCTACCCATATCAAACAGAAAAATGAGAGATTTAATGTAATATTCCATTATCAATATCTGAATAATATCTTCTGAAAGTGGTAATAACGTTAGGAGTGATATCAACGCTACTTTACACGATCTTTAGATTAAAAAGTTAATGTTGTGGAAGAATCCGAAGTGGTTAAAATAAATCGGCGACGTTCCATTTCCTGCAGTAAGTAATGCGACCTCATGAATCCGTTTCAAAAATTGAATTCTCTTTATCAAGTTCCCCGATATGATTTATACTTTCTTTAAGATTTAAATAACTATTTGAAAATGGAAATGTAATATGTATAGTGTTTGAGAAAGGATATCAATTAATAATTTAATAAAGGAAAAAAAAATGAAGTAAGTATTTGTTTCCGATATTTAATGTATAATCATGTTTTTCTATGTTTGTTTCATTTTTTTTTTCATAATGATCAAGCGACGCCTTCAAAGCCTGCTTGGCCTCGAACGTGTCACTTTCAATTCTTCGGATGTATGTTCGTACATTATTATTGTTTAGTATAGAAAGGTACATAATGTACCTATGAAATTTTCACCTCGGCTTAATGTATTTAATAAATCTCCTTTGATAACAATTAACATTTAACAAGCGAACTTTGGTGGCAAGTTTAAATCTCGTGTTTCTACGTTATTTGGCAAATTAATTCAAAAACTTTATCTTCAAACACGCGAGTGAAAGATGTTTGTGCAGAGAGAGTTTGTTACTTAATAATTCGTTAATAATTTGTATGAATTCCGCCATTTTAATGAACTTTGAATAACTTCTAAAATCAAATTATTACAATCTCAAGTTGATCTGTAGATATAATTAAACATTATTTTTATATAAATTGATCGCATATTTTTGTTTCAGAATAACATAATATGCTGAATTTATAATAGAAGGATAACTTATAGCATCGTCAAGATTTGTTATAATATAAATAAATGAAAAGGAAATCGATGTTCGAAAGCTGGTTTCCGTATTTTACTTTTTGATGATACGGGTCTTTATTTCATGAGTTCCAAAGTAACATTATGCCTATATTGATGTTTTTTATTTAGGTTTGTTTTTCTACTACTACGTTACAAACATGTGAAAGTCGAGTTTGTTGCGTGAGAAAGTAGTAGAAAGAAGCAGAAAGTAGTGTGAGAATCCTTAAGGATTTTCACACTACTTTCTGTAAAATTAATTTTACATGAAAATTAATAAAACATTTATTATTAATTTTAATAGACACCGATGGTTGACCGTCACTGGAGTGGCTTATAATTTCATGTGCGTTTCTGTGCTTTGAAGGCCACTTTAAAAGACACGATATTTTTTTTTGTCGACAACATCGGCAATCGATAGTTAAATAAAACCCTCAACAATCCAACAATTGGTTGTCTGTGGGAATTTCGGGAAATAAAAAGCTTCTGTGTGCTCCTGCTCGTGAAAAACATCTGTTACAAATTCTACCTAAATCCAGTAGGTTTTGCAGGAGCAACAAAAATCCGTCTATCGTCACAAACTTTCACATTTTTGTTATTGTTTTTATTCTATAAATAGGATTATAATGTTATTTATTATATTATATTTAAATCTAATTACATTGAAATCAGATTGAAAATTAACCCTTAAACTCTGCTGGTCTTGCCAACGGCTGAACCAATCTACGTGAAATTTTATGCAGTTATGAGAAATTCTTTAAAACACGACATAAGACATGATTGTCCCAAAATTCCCACAATAAATGACAGGAATCACCCGAAAATCGATGTAGTACAGCTAATTTTCTATAAATATCAATACTTATAATATTAACGAAGATTTTGTTGTATTTTCAACAAGCTTAGGCAATACTGATTCAACAAGCTTACTCCGCTGTAGGGTCATTCAGTGTAATTTCTCAAAGAGATTTGGTGCTTGAGAAATGTAGTAAGCACTCAAGTGTTAACGATTAATAAAATAACAAATTGATTGTTTATGTTAAAACAAAGCTGTTATCACTAACGAGTTCAGTTGATGACCTACAAGGTTCGGCTTGTTCATATGGTAACACACGAAATTAACTAGATAAAACAGGCTAGCTGTCAATTTGGTAGGCAAAGTTACAATTTGAGTGGGTTGCGCTGGCAACATACATAATCTTAGAGTGTTATCTATCTCAATTAGTTTATCTTAACTTTACTAATAGGTACAGATTATAAAAGGGTAGAGTTCAATTGTTTCTATGAACGCGCTTATCTCAGTAACAGTAAATACTGATTTTTTGACATTACTGTTTCGCATAATTTATTAGTCATGTTTTAAAATAACATTTTATGCTCAAAAAATAAAATGGAATGACTCAGGTAAAGAGGCCGTAAGTGAATAAAACTAACATATTTTAAATATTCACACGCATCAAATAACTGAAAATATAGAGTCGTATTATAAAACGATGTTCACATTTGTGCATTCGACTGCAGTTTGTAAAAGGTATATTCCGTGTAGTCCTATGGCGTTAGTATATGCTTACGAGTATTTGATACGATAAGACTAAATAGTAAAGTTAAAATATAAAAGTAATGATTTATTTATTACAATATTTATTTACTATAGGTAAGCATTTCTAATCTAAACTGCAAGATAAAACTACTGTTGTGGGTGCTATTTAATTCTATTTATTTTTCAAATTTGATTACTTAGTAGGTAGTTTTTTAATGCGTTCCGAGAAACATTATCAGCCTTTTTATAATATTAGTATATACTTGTACAGGTAAGTTACAAATACTTAACTACATAATATGTGAGATGTAACGCTATAGGCTGTTAACGGAACAGCCCCGATTGAAGTCATCGATCAGATATTGTTATTGTAGAACTGAATATCATACCATATACAGTTGGTATTGTATTATATCTTTGAATAGGTCGTCTATTGTATTTGTACATTAAATAGTCTCGTGATAATTAAATAAAGTATTTCTTTATAAACAATATTGTAAAATTATTATGGATTAAAAATAGTACATTAAAATTTGATAGTTTTTATATTTTAATGCGTAAACATTTAAATTAAATGTTAATTAAATTCAATATAACAATGATAAGTTGATAGGTATGTAATTCGATGTGATGACTAGTGGGTAAGTTCAAGTTACATATTTGTATCGTTAAAATGCAGTTATAAAATGATTAAGGTCCGATATCCACTGCAAGTATTTATTATAGTAGAGTTCTGAGTATCGAGTCCAATAAAAGTGCGTCTAGACTGAGTAAAATTACGTGTTTATAACATTTCTTTTTGAAATTGTATATTAAAAAAGAGATTAGAAAGAGAGAGAGAGATTTTATAATTTAGCTCTTGTAGATATTATGGTTTGAACATTCTAAGATAAAGAAAGCACAGGATTCATGTTACTTATTCGATATAGTATTTCTTTATATTCTTCTATATGTATAGTTAGACATTGTGACTATAGAACAGTCGACCCAATGAGAGAATGAGCGTTTATTTTGACCGCCGCGGTCTGACCACTGTTTTGTGGGCATTTAACCAAACGATCGCATACTTACAGTGAACCCGGAACGTAGAACTTAGGTACAACTCAGAACTTTAAACCGCTCGCAGTGGAGTCGTGTCCTAAATATTTTACACTTATTTAAAAAAAATGTTTATGAAAGAAATACTTATATGTTTTTGACACCACGAAATACGGCATAAGAAACGATGTCTTGAACTTCTGTTCGAAATTTTCCTCACAATAATTTTATTGGGGATAGAATTTTCTTGGTATTTTGATTGATTACTATTAATTCAGATTGAGCTTCGCTTGAGGACGTACAGGTCTTTAGAAAATCGCGTTTTCTCAGGATAAATACACAAAAAATAATGAAAAATTTAAAGCAAATTCTTATCCTCACACTAAATCTATTTTAGAGATAGATTTTAGAGCCTATGTCAGACAATCTTGGCACCGATCCTGAGATGAAGAAAACAACATAGCAGTATAAAATCTATAAATAAATAAGTGTTTTGAACTCAGTTCATTACGACAGACGTGTATTGGTATATCTACCTATTAATGAGTTTATTCCCCTCGTAATAGTTTATATTATATTTTAATTAGTGTTTGAAGTAATATGCACTTATACACGCAAGCACTCAATAGCAAATAATGCTGGGATTAGCATAATATGTACATAGGTAAATAATAATATGTTTATTACACACTAAAATAATTTGTGTATTTCTGTTAATGAAACTAATACCTTAATGGTGTTTATTTAGTTTGGTTGGTTAGTATTATGTAGTTAGTTATTAATTAGTTAAATTTCGATATAAAGATTACTTTTAACAAAATAAGAATTTAGAAGCAGAAGGTAAGTTAAACAAATTATGTAAACGAAATAATTGTTTTAATCATTCAAATACTTTGATTTATAAACAGTTTTTGTGTTGTATACATGGTAACGTTATCAACAATTATTTCTTTTATCTTTATCTCTTACCAATAAATTGAATAATTGTTTAATTTTATTTGAAAACAGACTATTTACTTATCATATTGATTAATTTTATTAACATTTTTAAAGTAAAATATTGTTATTATTTGCAGTAAATAATAAAAAAGTAGTTATTACGAGTTACGTCAAACATATTAATTTAACTTTTGTATTACATATCATTTAGTCGTATACAAGCAGTCATTGATAATGTAGTTGTAATAAGTAATGAGACATCATTTTTACATTTGAAACTGATCGATTATATACGAGGCTGTTTTGACTTGATAACGGAAGTATACAAACAGTACCCATTACATATTACTTGTAAGCGGCAGCGTTTAAGATTTTTCTAATAATATTTATTGGAAATTTATCGTAAAAAATGAAGTGATTTTTTCAAATTCTTTGAATATTTCAGATTGTGTTTGTGTAGTTATAACGCCAGTTGTGTTGGATTGTTTTTGAATTTTATTGGAAAAAGAAACATGAACGGATGTATTTACGATGAAATTAAAAGAAACGAAACAGACGGAAGAAGGAACACTAAGAAATCATCATGGATACCTTTCTTAAGACAGGTAGATATTTGTTATTTATATTTTTACAGTCAATATTTTTAGTATTTGTGTGTTTTTGAAATAGAATTTCGTTCTTTATAGAGTTGTCTTTATAACATTTGAAAATACTCGACCACACTCGACCGATTTTTATACTATTTTTTTGTATTGTTCGCTCGGATACAGAGGTAGCTTAAAGCCTTAAAACCTAGAGATAACTTGAATTGTGCGAGAAAAACCGCAGATATGATACATGATACAGTTAGTAGAGAATAGTATTTTTAATAAAATATTTTTCACGACTAATTTGAACGTGTGTTCGTAATTACTTGGGCTCTTTAGCTAGCCTTATAATTAATTTGTCTAATCGGGTAATTGTTAGGGTATAATCAATTATTAGATTAGGGATAATTAAACGTAATGTGTTAAGCCTAAACTTGATTGTTGGTTGTAGGGTAGGTAGGATATATAAACATAAATATTGATGTAATACTGTAACGCCTCTGTGATTTCGTGACGTCAACAGTCTACCAAGTCAGATTCTTGGGTTTGATTCCCGGGTTTTGCATTTTTGCTATTTTCAAATATTACTCTGTTTTTTTTTCACAGTGCAGTGAGAGAGTAGTATTGTGTCTCTATAAAGATATTTATATTATTTTGATTTTGTATCAAAAGAAAAATGTCTTATGAAATATTGAAATTATTTTTATAAATAATAAGTAGAATATGTTGAATTTCAGTTGTACGTATGCAGCGGAGTATGGGTTATATATTTCGTGCTGGGATTATGTTTCGGTGCACCCACTGTGTTCATACCGCAGATTAGAAAAGAGGCTAACTCCACTGAAGCTATTAGCACTAATATGGAGTCATGGTTAAGTAAGTTAAAACTTAATTATATCTGCTAGTAGCTGAGTTTGAAAGTATACAATATTAGTGTACAAAATTGTGTGAAACGTTAAAAATATCTAAATTTGTAACTTACTTACCTACAGTTGAGTTCCTAAATAAGAAATATTAACAAATAAGTTCCTATTTCTAAAGTTTGACATTTCACGAATAAATTTTGCTGAGATAGACTAGTAACAAATCTTCAAAATTCACAACATTCCAAATGTGTAACAGTCCAAAAGCCATATTTTTTGTCATAGCAATAAATAATTTCAATAGCAATGCGAAACCAATTATAAAAACATTACAATCAAATGGGCATTAACATTGATTTTATGCACTTTTAATTTTCAGCGTCGGTCCACGGCTACAGCGCATTACCATTCGTTGTAATGTTACCAATATTCACACAATTTGTGGGAAGGAAAATACCATTCATTATTGTGTGTGTTAACACAATACTCGGCTTCATTGTCTTTTATTGGAGCACAAATACGACTCTTTTACTAATAAGCGAAATATTGCAAGGTATGCTGTTGGCCAGTAACACGACACTTTTGATCGTTATCGTCACGGAGTACACGTCACCACAATATAGAGGATTATTTATGACAATAGAATCGAGTATATTCTTCTGGGGAGTATGGGTTGCAAATGCGGTTGGAACATTTTTCCATTGGAAGAATATCGGTATAATAGCATTTTTGTGTTGCGGTTATTCTTTATCCGCTTTGTATTGGCCAGAATCGCCGTCGTGGCTCGCCATGAAGGGAAGGTTCGATGAGTGTGCAACTTCACATTATTGGCTGAAAGGAAATGATACGGAATCAGAGAAGGAATTAGAAAGTTTAATTCGATCCCAAAAAGAAGATATAGAAGCTAAATCGAGTCGAAGAGTTTCTTCTTATAAGGATAGGATAAGATATATTGTAGAAACAGTGAGAACTAGAGGTTTTTACCAGCCTCTTTTGTTAGCTTTAGCTGTTATGTCTCTATATCACTTTTCTGGAAAGCTAGTATGCACAATGTATTCAGTGGAGTTAATTAAGCAAATTACTAAAAGTGAGTACACAGCTTACATGGGCATGTTAGTCTTAGAAGGTGTAACTATTCTGGGTTTACAACTTGGATGTGTTCTATCGAAGTATCTCAATAGAAGAACGTTGTTATTATTGTTTTCTGCTATAGGTATTTTGTTTTTGTTTATTATTTCACTTTATTTGTATTTGATTCGTATAGAAGCAGTAAGTGAAAACAAAACAATATCTATTCTTCTGATGATGATATTCTCTGTTGCTATCAGTTGCGGGCCCATGATCGTTCCATCCTCTTTGTTCGGTGAAATAATATTCCTAAGGTACAAGAGTTCCTCTCTTTTAATACTCTGTTTGTATTCAGAGTTGTTAATGGCGACCGTTTTGAAAATGTCCCCACACATTTTTAGGATGTTTACATTACCAGGTGCGTTCTTCTTTTACGCAGTATCCGCTTCCGTATTTACATTTATTTTGTATAAATATTTACCAGAAACTAAGGACAAAACTTTGCAAGAAATTGAAGGATATTTTAAAGATAAAACAAAGACAAACAGTTCCGCAAAAGAGTTAATTGAATGAAATCAGATATGGTTTATAAACGGTATCTTGATTTTATTGTTGGGCAATTAGCCAAACCGGCGTTCAATTTGATTAACTTATGTACTCGTATTATACAGGGTATACAGCTACACCCTATGTATATTGTATACACGTGTATACGCGTAGGTACACATTTTTATCCGTACTTAATACATTTATTTATTATTGCTATCTTTGACCTTTGCCACTTTAACAGGCGTTAACCAGTTTTTATGGAAAAGAAATCTGTTATACTTTAGATTATTGTAAGTATTGTGTGACAATTTGTGATTATTGTAATGTTAGTGAGAGTTGTTAATATATTTTTCAACACACTTGCTCATAAAGGGGCTCTTATTTGTGCAAAAACAGTTGAATAATGATACGTTTTATTCACTAGTGAGTTATAGATTGTTTTTTTAAAATTGCTTTGTTTTTAAAAAGTTTCGATACCAAAAAAATTGTGTCCATACATTTTAAAAACAAACTTCAACTATGTTGCCTTACTTTTGGTAGGTCTATGGTCGATTCCATTCATTCATTCATTCGATATTATTTTAATAAGTATATTTTTTTAGTCTTTGGCCGATCACCATTGTTGTGTTGGATGCGATTGTTATAGACGAAAAACTGTTTATTTATTAGCGAAAAATGTTATTTTATTATTAATTTCTTCGCAAGTGTGTTGAAAAACGTTGTATGGTACACGCGTGTATTGATGATTACTACCTCGGCTATCTTCAGACCCTCGCCTGACGGCTCGGGCCTCAATAGCGCCTCGGAAGTAATCACCAACTTACCTCGCTTGTACCATAAATAACTATTAAAATAAAACACTTAAACGGATTTTTGTCGTGGTTATATTTTGTTTTACATTTTCTGTGATCACGGGTTCTGTAAAGAATCCGAAACGTCAGAAAATGTAAAACAAAATATAACCACGACAAAAATCCGTTTAAGTGTTTTATTTCAATGTGTAGTGTTCGTGTAAATCAAAGATATCAATAACTATTAAAATGTAAGTTTTGGAGTCATTAATTATATCGAAATCTAATAAAAATATACTAATATAATATTTTTACCACATATCCTTTTAAATAACTTTATGGTAACTGAGCTATCTTCCTGAAGATATCATTAGAATGTAAGCTAACGACTGGTACAGTCTTTCACCATCAATTTGTCGTGTTCGAAGACAAGTGACGGATAAAATGCAGCTCTTAAGGGTTCAGTCAGTGTGATTTATCGATGAGTTTTTGGGTCGAGCGGATATTTGCCTTATACGGAATCATTTTCACTTATTTCGCGTTATACGAAATCATTTTCACTTATTTACAAGTAAGTATGTATGACGTGTAGGCGTTTCATGTAAACCTTTGTTATGTTATCCACTTTTAAATTAAGTATAAAATTTATATTTGTTTGAACAATGTTCTTGATGTGACATTTGGGAAAATGTTTTAACAATATATTTTTATTAATAACATGTTATAAAGTTGTTTATTTTTTACTGTTTATATCACACTATATTTACATCTTTTAATATGAGTGATTTGCTGTATATGTACGTACGTATGTATGTATGTTTTGTTTAGAAAATACCTTGTTGTTTTAGGTTCCGCTTCTTGTTGTAAAATTATAACTCATATGACACAGGGGGCAAACAATAAGACTGGCCGCCTGATGGTAAATAAATGACATCGCCGATGAATATTTACATTTTAAAACTGTTACAAGCGCGTTGTCAGCCTAGGATATGAAAAATATTAGGCAAAGGAGAGGAATTCTTACTATGTAAAAGTGCAGTAGGTTGAGTTTCTACTTTACGCCGATATTCCGTGAGAGTGTAGTACTTTCCTGGTCAAGCTAATATATTTAAGAACTGTGATAAAATCATAGCTTTACCGTGATTTTACTCTACCACTATAAAACCTCAAAGAATATAGCGAAACGATTGTGTTGAAAAGGAAATGTCGCGTTAACACATTTGCGGTGTTCACAAAGAGTACCTATTGCATATTGCGCACTCAAAATAAAACCAATTCATCAACGTGACCGTAACAAATTTAAATTCTCGATGGAAAATTGCACATTCACTCGAATCAACGAATTCTCTTCAGTTTATAGGTCGAGTCGAGAGGCAAAGTAAATAACCGCTCATACACAAATAAAAATATACGTGTAATGAAAATTACTTAAATGTGATTATTGCGCGTAAAATAATTGGGTAGGTATGCAGTACATAAAACGATTCAAATTATACGTTAACAAGTATTGTAGGTATTTAAACGAAACCACTTTATTTTAAAGCAATCAATTTATTAATTTAAGTAGGTAATTTATTTTCAATTTTGTTATTTATTTCGAGTGAGATTTTTTCGAATTCTTCAGCAGTTTACTGGTTTGTTCAGTGGCATTGCCTGTCAAGTTGGTACCTGGTTCAATTCCTGGGTAGACTAATGTGGGTATGTGTTTGCTATTTTTCAAAAGAGGTCTTGCTATGATGTTGAAATAAATAATTAAAGGCATACTGTTTGTACTGATATGAGTAAACTTCAGCTTAAAATATCTAACATTCAAAAGGTAACGCAATTCCATCCGTAAGGTTGCGGGTTCGATTCTCGTGCGGGGTGAATATTTGTGTGAAAAATGTTTGTCTCGGTCTGGGTGTGTGTGTGAATGAGTGTGTGCGTAGTTTCTGTTACCCTAGATACAAGTTTTGAACTTAGTTAGGGGTCAGTTACTATAATGAGATGATGTAGTGAATGATTAATGACATGAAAGCAATAAATTATTTTGAGTTTGAGATTATGTTATGTTATGTTAAAAACATATTCTTTAAAACGCAATAAACCAATTAACTTCTGTGACTTAAAATTCAAGTCACATTCCCAATTAGAACTGATAATGTTATTTACTCGATTCGTAATCCAGTAATATTATTTGATGTTCATTTACATATAGTTACGTACGCGACGTTATCGAATAAGCAATCAGTTTATAACGTCTAAATAAGTGGCGTAACACCGACACCGTTGTTATTTAGTGTTATGCAAATGGCTGCGTAAAATGTAGGTACTCGTAAATCTCTTGTACCCCACTATGCAGACGTCGAGACAATTAACTAACTATTGATATACCTTCCTTGGTATGGACGTAGAATACACAGCAGTAGCTTTTTACTAGTGAGAGATATTTTTTTATGTGATCTGCAAGTATTTATTTCTGTCCGTAGATTGATTCAAACAGTGTGTGAGTGAATGTGAATGTGTTTTCTTAGATTTACTATAATAAGATGATAGAGGTAATATAATTTTTATTAGTGTTATGCAAATGGCTGCGTAAAATGTAGGTACTCGTAAATCTCTTGTACCCCACTTGTAGTCTCTTGTACTGCAGACGTCGGGACAATTAACTAACTATTGATATACCTTCCTTGGTATGGACGTCGAATAAACATCAGTAGCTTTTTACGACTGTATGGTCAAGTTGCATGTATTGCCCTGATAAACCAGAGGTTTTGGGTTCGATTCCTAGAATGAATGATGCAAGTTTGCAAGTGTTTAAATATAGCTAGTATTTGGATTCCTCAACATGAATTAAAAACTCGGTAACGCAAACTGTAAAATTAATAAAAGATCTCACACCATGTGAAGCGTTAATTAAAAGGGTACTTATGGCGTAGTGGTGCATGGTCGTACCTGTGGTCCTACCAGGGCCCCGATTCTCTAAACTATTAAGCTGTGATAATGCTGCTCAAATGAATTTTAATATCAACATTATGGCCGTTTTTATGTCATTTGTTGTCATTTTGGTATTCTCTTAGTAAAAACTACTCCACTGACTCAATGGCTCCATAAAACTTAGATGGTTGTCATGGAAACAGTATTTTGAAGTTTATTTGACAACAAAAATATTTAAATTTTCATATGCAACAAATACCACTGAGACACCATAGCTATATGAATACATTTTAGGAGAATACCAAATTTCTGACACTCTCGTTATGGTGCCTCAATATCAACATATTGTCTGATCAATAATGTCAAATTGCAGACTTAGGCCCCTGATTGACAAACAGAAGGTCGTGGGTTCTATTCTTGTGAGAGATATTTTTTTATGTGATCTGCAAGTATTTATTTCTGTCCGCAGACCGATTCAAACAGTCTGTGCTGTGAGTGAATGTGAATGTGTTTTCTTAGATTTACTATAATAAGATGTTATATTAATATGAATTTAATATCTATTAGTAAATTGAAAACTAAACATTTAAACTATTATTATTAACCAGTAATTTTTGGTTAGAATTCCATTGATACAAACTCCTTAGAGGTTAATAAAGAAAGTATGTATTTATGTTCTGAGAATTGATTTGTAGCCGTTTCAGCATTACGTGGTACGTTATAAACATAGAAACATCATTTTTTATATTTATACAAACAATAAAATGGGGGTGCTTTTTGTTGTTTTGTTATAATTAACTGATTATTGAATTCGATGAAATACATAAAAAGGTACTTAATAAAGTTTTTGTGTCATTTACCCTAACATTTTTTTTCGGTTGTATAATCTGCAAAACAATGAATATCTCTTCTTTAGAGACTGCAAAAGAAAATATGACATAATTATCTTTTTTTATTATTAAGAATTTATATAGAGTTAAATTATTTTTTGCCATTAGTTATTTAGATTTGAGGGTCATAGCGTCTATAAACACTTAAGTATTTTCCGACGCTATATCATGCATGTTGGTATGTTTTGTTTATCAATGACGCTTTCATTAAGCTACATAAGCCATAGTTAAAATAAAAAAAGCTTTTAAAAATTTGCATATTTATGAAACGAAGTATGTATTGTTTTAAAGTGAAGCAATACGTTGACAAAAAGTTTGAAATTGTTTGTTTATGGTGAACCCGGCATGAAATTGCATTTTTCACTTAATATTTTTATATTAAACTGAGTGGTGAATGCGTTTGTCGGTGAATAAAATTTGTCGTTATATTTGGTACTTTATTACAGGGTGTTAAGGTTGATATGTGTCTGTTGTTTTTTGCGGTGTACCTGAGCGGTTAGGTGCTAGTGGACAGTGGGCGCATCCCAGGGTAAAACTTAATTTTCGCACGTCCGTCGTAACGGAACGCTGCGTGTTTGTGAGCGAACAATAAAAACAGCCTTTTATTGCCGAGGAACAAGCCAAAGTGCATTATTGGTCTACCTATTTATTTTACCTTCGTAACCTGAATCAGAGTAGTAAAGTCTTAGCAATAAACCTGGATCTAGACCGTAACAATATTAATCTCACTTGAGTCTGTACGTTTTTAATTTAAATCGTTTTTATAGGTATTTTCGTGAAATAATATGAAATAATATACTTGGAAAGGATAAAATGTAGTAAAATAATAAGCAAAATGAGAGAAAAAATTAGTGGTTATCTACGTTATAATCAGCTCATAAATTTTCCAATATGAATAAAGTATTCTTTTAAAGTTAAAATCCTACGACATTTTATTTTAAAAAGTGATTAAGTAAAGAGCTAGAGAGAGAAGCTATGAGAGCTCAATTCATAATTTGTGGTTGGATGTAATGTTAATAAAAGCCGATATTTCCTGAAACGCAGCAGTTGGAAGCCGCGCGTATCCAAATGAAAGAGAGCTTTGATACATGTATTCCTGTAACTGCACTGCGGCATTGGTCTAAAGCAAAAAAATCTAGCAGCGTGAGAGCCCACTGTTTTCCATTACCGTAATGGAGTTACTTTTCTGTTACATTTTAGTCGCAATATTTTAGGCAACCGTATGGCACTTTATAAAACGCATACGTAAAACATGTCGCAATCGATAGATACATAAAGCATACAAAATATCGGTACGAACGTTGAAAACTGAACTTAATCATATTTCCACAACATATATTGCTTCTCCCCACGTGTTGTCAGAAAACTAAGCGAAACAATGATTTAGATGAAATGACGGCGAAGGTGGGAAGTAACGGCTATAAATTTGGAGCTAATTACTGCCAGGTGTCAGAGGCAAAGCCGCCATTCCTGTACACAACTTTAATACATTAGTCACTCGCGATCGAGATGAACAAATCATTTTGCTTAATACCCAAACACTCTCTGCTTTATTGCTTTTTTAAACGCATTAAATTTGTCGTAGAATAAGTGCCTTCATTAAGTACCGAGTACTTGCAGCGATCATTTGTAAAGAGGTATAATTTATTAATAAGAAACGTATTTTCATCAAATTGAGTTTCCTAATCGAGTGGAAATTATAGAGTCGGCGTTTTCATTGATAGCTAGGAATGCGAAAGGTAACGTTAATCATCCTGTCAGACTTGATTAAATCTGAAATACGAGCCGCGGCGGCATCTATTGAGACAAGTGAATAAATAGCCACCTTCAGAGTCGTCGCAATGTGCTAACGGGCCAAATATATCTTTAACTGGAACCAAAGGCGTCCCCACCTTCGAAACAAAAGAAATATAGACGACCACCCTGGCGTGAAATTAATTCAAAGCGATGGGTCGACGAAAATGTATACAAAGGTAAGCGAAAAATAAAACGAAAGAGCTCAACTAATTTCCAAGGTCCCTTTTAGATAAAGCCCGCAATTGCTGCCCTCCAGTTATCGGCGTTGTATCTACAATTTCTTAAGACTGCAAGCCGTCATTATTCCAAAGTTTGTTTTTTAAAATTACAATATACTGTTTAAAATTCGTATTATACTGTTCCGGAATCGTTTTTACTTTCCGTTCAATTTTTTATGACTTCATAAAATTTGTAAGTTGATGGCTTGAAGATAAAATATTATAGATATTGTGTTGTGACACGTTAAATTCGAGTGCGTATTTACCGTTTTCATAGTCTGCTGATGATATAAATGTTGATAACCGGCAGTTAAATCGGGCTATTAAAGAAATGAAAATAAAACGTAATGGGTCATTAGGAGTAGGTAGGTACGCGTATTATCCAATGGAGCGTGGAGGGTGCCACCTTGTTTCGTTCTCACGCACTTTCCTCCAACTTTACGTGTTTGTAGAACCGTAAGACCCTTTTCCTGAACCCTTCATGTGCAACTGAAAAAATAAATGATAATACGTTGTTCAAATACAAAATTGTAACAGTAAAGGTTTATGTAACTTATGCCAATTCATGCTTGAAAATCTCTCCGTTTTTATCCACTTAGGTTTGTGATGAAAGAAGCTCAAATTCTGTTTTAGATTGATTTCAAATTATTCTCTCAAAATTTCGCAAAATGTTTTGTGAATATAACGTTTGATGTCATAGAAATAAATTAGCCTGTGCTCCTTCATTGTATAGAGACCTTTGTCAACTCGGAACCAATTTGATAAAACAAAATAAAAGCAGTTATCGAGTCGTTTGTTTATCTGTCAGCGGCCGTAAGCCGGCGTTAAATGATGTGGAAGGTGGGAATACGTGAGCTGCGTCACGATCTATTGCCGAACGATTTCTAAGAATATTGAGATTTGTTTGTAAATACTTACTCATATTTGTAGGGAATACCACGATCAATAGAGTGGTGTGCCATAACGTGAAGGAAACAAACGTTTACAAAGGAATATAATATTTAACTATGTTCCAGTTATGTAAGTAGTTGTTGATTAGTTTTACTATGTGCTAGTTGCACAAATAGTTGTTACTTAGTTTTAATTTATTAACCTTGGGTTTGATACACTTGACATTAGGCTAGTTTCACAGCTATAGTAGGTAACAGGGGTAGGCGGAGCTAGTCCCGTTCTCAACAATACCTGGTAAAACCATGTTCTAGCGCCTCACGTGTGTCTCTACTCCAGGAACCCGTATGGGTAACCCGTACCGTAACCGTTTTCAGTACACCTGTTAAATCTACCTATTATACTTTAATGTACTTATACCGCAAAACACCTATCACGTACTTAAAATAAAATTGTGTACGCAAAATTATTTATTTACAAATTGTGAACAAAAAATCTGTACGATCTTTGTGAAATATCTTTATTGTTCCCATGTCACTGTAATTTAAATGTTCGTTAAGGCACGTTAAGGTGCCTTCATTTCACACGTTCGTAAATCATGTGTTGTTTGTTGGTCCCGGCCCTTTGTTTTCAATGGGTCCCACCTGCGGTTGGGGACGGTTGAAACTTGTGACTCAATACAACTTTTAATTCAACTTGAAATGTGTTTAGAATAGTCTTTGTGCGCGGTTAATGTGGTCTCCAAATAATGCGAACAATATATCAAATGTCTTTGTAACACTCTATTTATACCGGTAACATTTTACTTGAACGTAAATTTAGTTACTTAATTGCATATAGATAACGTGGTTCATTATGTTTTATCTAATGTGTTCCTTGAACCTTAATGTGTATTATAAGTACCTTTCTTAGCTCGAAGACAATAGGTGTGAGTTCTATTTATTCAAATAAATTTTATCGCTACTTATATTTAAAACGTCTTATTCAGATAAATTACCTACAACACTTACCCAAGTATTATAAAGCATGGTTTAAGTTAATTTGAATGTGTTCACGTATAAATCATTGTGATGGCAAAATTAAGGTATAATCTGGTAAATCGAATTAGTCTAACGCAGCTGTCGGATCATAATCCTGAATTACGCAAGTCTCTCTCGGTAAATTTATTTTTAATGCAAATAAATACAGATTCGTCGCACCTGCCTGCCTAGATGTAGCGAATAATTAAGCAGAACATGAAGCGAAATAATACAAATTACTTTGAGACTTAACTCGACTTTATTTTACGGGAACACCTACATTATTCTAAGCAGATTAAGCACTTGACACACTTGAGATTGAATTAATAGACGTTGAAATATTTATTTTTAAATATTGTAACAATGGAACAACTCGTTCGTGTTCATGGATGTACAATTTCTTTTGTCGTGAAAATACTTTTTATCAGCGTAAAACAGAAACTTCACTTTAATAGGGCTCTTTGTATTGTAATATAAAGAAATATAATTTTGATAACACCACCTCGGTCTCCCCGAGGATTCGTTTATGTAGTTGTGATAAAATAAAATCGTTTGAGACGTAGTTACTTCTTTTATTGTAAGAAAACGCAAAGAGGTTTCCGCGGCTCTTTCCCGGACACCGCAATAATATTTCTACGTAATATAATCCTAAATAGTCGGCGCTGTTGTTTCTCAGAAATATCTCGGCCCGATTGCAAACGGCTCGAGGTCGTAATTGCTTCTTCCGCCTCTTGACATCATTATCTTTGCCATTATGCACCGAGCTAAGCTGTGCCGTCGAGGACGAAGCTATTTCCACAAATGTCTCATAATTTATTATTATACACTTAAACTTGCGCCCCGCGGCTGCGCTTGTGTTATTACTTGCGGCTTGAGACGTCGGTGGTACCGCGTTATTGTGAACTATGTCGTTATAATTAAGTTCCCCAAGTGGAAATTGACTTGAAACAACGAAATCTCTAATTATTGTAATTAACAAATACTTTATAATTTGCCGAGAAGCCATTAAATTTTAGCTGTATAATTCCGATTAATACCTACGTATTAATTTTATGTGGAATGGAAATTGATTTTGAATTAAAAGCGTTGAAATTTACAACGCTTTTTGTGATTTTTCCTAAGGCTATGTGTAATAAACACGAAATTTTTGAAACGATTCAATTTAATAACGAGTTAAAAGCTTTTAATCCGATACATTTATCACAATAACTGTTATTAATCATGAACGTTAAATTTTTCTTGCCCATTTATTACACAACAAGAGAAATACAAAAGTTATTTTTTGAAAAATGATCTTTTCAGGTCCTATAATAAGTTTATTTAAAAATACTGACAGCCAACTTTGCAAGAATGCCATTTGCCAGTGAATTTTAACTATGATCATATAAATTATATTTTGCTGCGTTCAAACGTTGATCATTACATCATCATCAGCTCATATATTTATATCCCCAACGAGGGGCTTGGGTTGTTCATATAAATAAACGAAAATAAGATATATAAATAAGTTACTTGTAAACAAATTATGTACACGAATAGAGTTCTGAGTTACGCACAAGCAAGTATAGCGTGGGAAGACTCCTGACCGAAGGACGAAATGTATTTATGAAGTTAACAAATAGGTTTCGGTTCCTGTACGATACCAATGCGGATGTCCTTGTATTTATTTACATACTTAACATGTTTATTTTTATCATGATTCATATTTATTTTTTATTTCAAAGTAAATGTTAAGTAATTTAACTAATAGATACCATAATAATATATATATTAATAATTTTTGTAGGAAATTGATTATGTTGTAAGCAGAAGTCTGCAATTTTAACCTAAATTTTCTTGTACATGATCCATTTTAATATGCTACAAGTAATATAAAATGCCTAATGTAACGAATTGTCGAAAATTGGCGTAGCGTAAATTCTAGTTAATCGTTTATTTGCCTTAAAATGATTAAGTACTTGATTTCTATGGTATTTTATGTATCTAGATATATTATTCGTTTTGGCATTTTCTTCGCCGCTCTCACTTAAGAACTATAGTCTCCTTAACACAGTTGATAAATACATTTGACGACCTCGACGGCAGAGTGGTCACCATGCCGGACTGCCATCCGAAAGGTTGCGGGTTCGATTCCCGTGCGGGGTGATATTTGTGTGAACCACAAATGTTTGTCTCGGTCTGGGTGTGTGTGTGAATGAGTGTGTGCGTAGTTTCTGATACCCTAGATACAAGCTCCAAGCTTAGTTAGGGTCAGTTACTATAATGAGATGACGTAGTGAATATTATGTTATGTTATTTTTATCTTATTTATTTAAAAGGTTTAAACAAAATAGCAGCGTTAAGTAGTCGTCCTTTGGGTATGTTAATAATTTGAGTGAGCGTTGTTCATTCTCATTGTAGATAATGCTTCTCATAAAGATATTGTTTTATATCTTTTTTATTGTTGTAATACACTTTATGTTATATTAGATTGTTGTCTCTATTATCATCTCTGTTTGTCTACTTATTACTTTAAGTAAGTTGAAACTATTATTGTTAGAGACGTTTTATTCGTAAGTTCTTACTTCAGACAGATAAAGACATGTTTCGTCGTTTGTATTGTGCTTGTTTATGTGAGTTTATAATCTTAAGTTGTTACTGTATGTGAGAATTATTCAATAGCTTGGCTTACTAATGAAGTTAGTTTAAAAAAAAATGCATTTTTTTTATAAAAGTTTTAAAATTTGGATGAAAATCTAAGTATACTATACTTTTATCACAAAGCATGGAATCATAGTTAATTGATCAAGCTTCTTAAATGGCTGAAAGGATATAGATGAAATTCGGCACATGTAGTTAATTATTTGCATACACACTAGGATATTTTTTATCCCAAAGTTCCTACGGCATATTAATTGTTGTAAAGGGATATCGGATATGAATTTGTGTGGTATAAATTAAAAAATTAAAAAACCTTATTATTACTTTCAAACCCCCATAACTTTTAAACGGGTTAACCGATTTTCATCAAACATGTCTAAGAACACTCGCACATAAGTCCCCTTTAATACAAAAAAAAAACTAAATTGAAATCGGTTCATCCGTTCGGGAGCTATAATGCCACAGACAGACAGATACACACACACACACAGACACGTCAAACTTAACACCCCTCTATTTGCGTCAGGGGTTAAAAATAGCAAGCTCTGTTTCTATAGAATAGAGTTATTAAACTTCGCCAACATTTATTTAATTTTATAAACTTCTGTTTTCCTCAAGTATATCTACAAAATAGTATGTTACGAATAAATAAAGGATCAAATGGTTCTAATGTGATAATATCAGTGGTGTAAAGGTGTCGGGTCAATAGCGTCGGAGAGTCTTAAATAAATAAATATTTATATTCGGGTTTTACAAGTTGTAATGCGTACGAGTATGTTTGTAAAAATGTAACACTTTGTATCAAGAGTGATTGTAACGAAAGAGATGTGTGTTAGTATGATAAATGTAAAAGTTAATATCTTTTATTTGATTAAAAGTAACTTATTGTTATGTATTTTGTCTATTTTGCCTAATATATATAAGTAAATTGTAAAATGTTAATATTAATTTGATCAAACATTTAAAAATCGAAATAAAATTGACGAGCCCGTTAAATTAACAGCTGCGTTGTTTGCCATTACAATGATTAAATTCGTATAGGCTAAAAGTAGGTATCGATTTAACTTAAATATTTATAAAAAAGTAACATTTTTGTGATGAATAATGTCGTAATACATAAAAGCGCAGTTGGTAGTTGCTTTTAAAATAATAAATTGTAAAAGATGTTGAAATTTACAACTGTAGTGAGTTATATATTAATGAAGAGTGGAACTTTGAAGCTGGCTGCGAGGAATAGTTGGACAACTCGGAATATATTCAGAGCCCAGTTTTCCATTACTCCAGTACCATTGCGCTAATATGCAGACGCAGTATGATATCCTTTAACTTGTGGTAACACTTTAAATATTTAATGTTCTGCTGTATTAAGTGAAATGTACAGAATTGTTCAACTTTAGTTGCAATTTTTGTTTAAATATTTTTTAAGCTCTAGAGTAAAAAGAGCGGTGTCTTGAATAAGGGGAAGTATATCGTGTTTATTTGTGTGTTTGTCTGTGGCATCATAGCTTCAAAATGAAGGAGCCGATTTTTATTTAATTTGATTCATTTGAAAAATCAATATTAAAAAGTAAATTTAAAAAATATAAAATAAAATAATAGTTTTTAACCTACAAAGTTAATTTTAAAAGTTCATTAAATAATATTCAAATATACCTTGATGTCATCATACATACAAATTATTTTTTGATCATTATCCTGTTGTATTTTTAGGAACACAGTTTCTAATATCAATATCATTGTTTTGTCTAAACAACTGGAATTAAGGAACAATTTAAATTCTCAATATTGAGGAATAGAGATCAAAGTTGTTGTGGGCAATGTTTGACGTTTTAATGGATCGTCAGAGTTTTTTTTGTTTAATGGTTTTGGCTATTTTTAGTGTTCCACAATCGATGTTCCATTAAAAATCAATATACATAGAGAAAAACAATCGCTGTATATCAGTATAAAGCTTTCTAAATTATTAATAACTAGCTGATGCCAGCGACTTCGTCCGCGTGGAAATTGGATTATTTTAAAAAACAATTATTTTTCTATAATAAAAAATATCATCTTGGTTATGTAAAAGGTCTGTTTTAACTTCTCGAAATGATTAAGCATGTGCAATAAATAATGAAATACTGTCGCGTATTCAAGGAGGAAGTCGAGAGTATATCGCTATCAATATAATGATGGATCAAGAAGAATCCACAAATTATCCGATACAATTTCTGAATTCATTAAATGTTCCTGGACACCCCTCACATACAATAAATTTAAAAATCGGTGTTTCTATAATTCTTATTCGTAATTGAAGTCCTAAACTGTGCAATGGTTCTCGATTAAAGGTCATAAATCTACAACGTAACATGATTGAAGCAGAAATTTTAGCCGGTTGTGGTGTCGAAGAAACCGTCTTGATACAAAGAATACCACTCATCCCTAACAATTTTCCATTCCAATTCAAGCGCACCCAATTCCCAGTCGTGGCGTGTTTTGCTATGACGATAAATAAATCCTATTGTCAGACACTAAAGGCCGCTGGTGTCGACCTAAGGTCTAATTGTTTTTAGCATGGCCAACTATATGTGGCCTGCTCACGGGTCAGTAATTTATTTATTTATGTTAGCCCCAGAAGGCAAAACCATCAATGTAGTTTATAGAGAAATTCTTTGAATATGAACTATCATATAACAAAAAATTTTGTACATGATGCAAGCACACAAAGACAGTGAACAATAATTTAAAAGCATTTTTTTTTGTCCTAAAGTATTTATAGAGGGATATCACAATTTTTGCTTGATTTAACAAAAAGAAGGTTGAATGCACCTATATATTTAAAACTCAATACTACCAACCTTTGTGTAAAGAATATCATACATTTTAGGACCTTTGCACACTGCGTATTTTTCACTCTCACGTAGATACCGTGACGGATTATACTCGATAAAAAAATTTAATGACCAATCTCCATCGTGTTGTTTTACGTTTACCTACTTTGACATTAGCAGAATTGCGTAGTTATGGCAGCAGTAGCAAAAAAGTAGCACTCCGGGAGTGCCGGCAGAAGTGAAAACTTCAATATTAACGTTGTGTTTAATTATAAGTATAAAAGTACTATCATTTATGAGGTAGAATACAATGTTTATTTATTGCGCTATCGTACACAAATATGACAATTTATATGTTGTTATTTTATCTTACGCTTTTTCGATCAGCATCACGTGACCCTGACGCGAGTTTGAAAGTTTTTACCCATACAAAAAAGTGCTCAGCGCCGCTAAAGAAGTTTTCACTTCAAAAACTATTTTGTTTATTGAATTGATACCTCGACGGTGCTGTAGTTTTTTTTATGTCTGATTCACCATTTTGAGAACTTCAGTATATACGATCGCCTCGGTAGCTCAATTGGATAGAGCAGTGCTACGGTTCAGCATGGTTCCTGGTTCAAGTTCTGGCTGAAGCGAAAATTTTGAATGCATTTTTCTAAAAGGCTAATAAGTTATTTTAATTAAACTTAAACTATTTAATAAAATATTTATGTTAATAATGTATCCATCAGCAGTTTTCTTATTGTTTTTTATTAAAGGAAAGACACTCAGTTTATGTTTCTTTAACATAGTACGCACGTACACAAAACTTTAATATTACGTCTATACTATTTTTTTTACGCCTGAAAATCCGCTATGTGCATATGCCTTTTAAGCATTCGATATTGAAGTATTCTACATTCTGTCAAATTTGATATCTATGAAATATTATTATACAAAATCCAAAATATAGTATTTTTGTCAGCAACGTTTTCTCGTCAAAAGGAAGCGAAGTGTTGATAAATATATTTATTGATTGAAATCAGAGGACCAAAGAACAACAAAGACTACGATTCCTCCTAAATTTTAAAGAATATCTCAATAACTTAGAACTAACTAACGTGGTAAGTTGCGCGATATAAACGGATATTACCCAAGCGATGTCGTGGGCGGAGTATTGTTTATTAAATTCAAAACAACAAAATAGATTTTTAATGATAACTATTCTTTTCGTTATCCAAATGAGATGAAACATAGCCTATATATTTCGCCGAATTAAGCTTAATCCATATGTGGAAACGCCATGAAAATCCGTTCAGTACTTTCTGAGATTATCGCGAACAGACAGACAGACAGACAGATAGACAGACAGACAGGAAAGAAAGTCGAAAACTTGTCGAAAATTGTTTTTTTGTGTTCCTTTAACCTTCTTTTATCCCCCCCTATCAGTTTTAGGTAAATTTATTTAATGTACAGACACGGTGGTTCTACTGTTTTATTATTAGTATAGATAAGGAAATTCGGTCCAATAATTTCCAATACAATGAACCTTTAACAATATTTACTTTAATAATGTTTTTTTCTTAGTATTGTTCTGAGCCCACGATGTTTTCCTGAACTTACTTTTTCAAAGGTCAATTAGTTTACAGAATAAGTAGTAGTAAGTACTAACGTTCGCTTTGCTTACTCTACTACTATAGTTTTCAACTTTCTTAGTATATTATAAATTCGAAAGTTTGGAAGATGAATTATTAAAACCTGTTTATTCTCTGTTTCCTAGAAATCGTGTTTTTTTTTTGGGGTTGACGTTAAAACTGCCAAGTACTTACAATTAATTAAAAATTGACATCTTAAGGTGTCATCTAGGTATCATAATACAGTAATTTATTTCCATGACACAGACAAAACGTGAACTTTCAGTGATTCCCCTCAAAGTCGATAAGGGTTGATTTACAACGACATGGTTCATGAACAAACTCCATTATTAGTATACCTTTTAAAGTTCAACAATTGACATTTCACGATGATGACACTATTATAATGATACCGATTGAATGATAGTTTTTGAGCTATTTATTGTTTAGTTCATACTTTAACTACAGGGTGGCGCAATAGAACGTGCATTTTTAAAATAATTATTAAAAAATAAATACAAAAGGTATAGTTAAAATAAAACTAAGCAATTATTAAGTGATAACTGAAGTTTATTTTTTAAAAATAACATCATCTAAATGATGACCCTCTCTACGTTGGCACTCCTCTAACCGCAAACGGAAATTACCGAAAACTTTCTTAAGTAGTGCTGGTGTGATTGCTGCCATTTCACCACGAATATTCTCTTTGAGCTGACTGATGTTTCTCGGATTATTGGTGTAGACTTTGTGTTTGAGGTATCCCCACAAAAAAAAGTCAGGAGGCGTCAAGTCTGGACTGCGCGGAGGCCATGGGATATCACCTCTTTTCGAAATCAGTTTGCCAGGGAACATCTGCTTCACAACCGCCATGGAGTCATTTGATGTGTGACTGGTAGTTCCGTCTTGTTGGAACCAAGTCCTAGAGTTCTTTATTCTTGAATTTTCAAGTTCTGGGGCCAAAAAACCTTCCAACATCGCAACATAGCGTTCGGTATTAACAGTGATGTTTTGCCCCCGTGCGTTTTCAAAAAAATAAGGACCAATTATTCCTTTGGCAGATATTGCGGCCCAAACTGTCACTTTAGGGCTATGTAACGGTTTTTGATGTTTGAGTCTGGGATTTTCACTATTCGAATAACGACAATTTTGGCGGTTTACGAACCCATTCATATGAAAATGTGCCTCATCAGAGAAAAGGATGTTTTCAAAATTTGAAAACCGATTGAGCATTTCATTAGCAAATGTGAGCCGTGCTATGAAGTCAGTGTCTTTCAATTCTTGAGTTAATTGCAGCTTGTATGGATGCAATTTAAGATCCAAGTTTAAAATTCGTTGCAAACTTCGTCGCGATATGTTTAGGACAGACGATCTCTTGCGAGTAGACATTTGTGGATCTTCTCGTACCGACTGCTTAACACTCTCAATATTGTCTTCGGTCCTAGATGTGCGTGGACGACCTTTCGCGTGTGGTTTAAACGTCGATCCAGTCTCTTCAAAACGCTTTATCCAGATTTTAATTAAATTAGCACTCGGAGCCTCCCTAATTTGCCGTACACCATACTCAGAACAAAATAGTCGCCTGACAACTACGTACGAACGAGAGTTTTCGTAAAATGCGCGCACGCAAAATGCGCGACGCTTCCCGTCGAAGTGACTCATAGTGACTAAAACTTTATGAACCGCGCTACCCAACGATATCGGTCTCCCCCCGCCCACGCCCCTTCTACCACGCAAAAAAAGATGATGCAATATGCACGTTCTATTGCGCCACCCTGTACTTATTTATACTATGTATTATATGATTACACTTGAATTAAATATTATGTAGTTATAGTAAGTTTCGGTTTATAGAATTCAGGAAGAAGTTTTTTTGTTTTTATGAATAGTGTGTAAAAATTAAGTATTATTACTTAACAATAAATTTGTGTGCCTCCTGGCAGGTCACAGACGATACCTATTTATTTATTTATTTATTTATTTAAATAGGAACACCAACAGTATAATATATTAAAAATTACAAAGTGTTATAATAAAAAGGCCTTAATCTAATATATATACCAATTACTGGTGTACACAGCACTCTTAATGTAACACAGTAATGAATGAGAGAAAGAATTAAGTATATTGTGAATATTAATAAAATTATATAAAAAAAAATAAGAGAAAAAAGAGAGAGTAAAACAAAGTAACATAATAAAACAAAATGAATAACATAATTATAATGAAACATTAATTTAAAATAATCAGATTAATAAAATTATTATTAATAATCAGATTAATAAAATTCTTATAACAATAATAAAATTAAAATTACTCAAGTGTTATTAGTTTGGTAGTAATCTAATAATTTGTTCTTATAGCTATTAACATTATCACTAAATATATCTAACAAGGTAGCTTTAGTGTGTGTATGGTTATATTGATTACAAATTCTAACAATGGGTGAGTGCAGGCCGGTGTTGGTTTTGCAAAAAGGGACATGAAATGTTCTGGTAATGGGATGTCTCGGATATTTTAGTGGGACAGTTAGACCTATATTATGTAGGATGTAGTCGCAGTCAATTGAACCGTTAAAAACTTTATATAAAAATAATAACTCTGTTATCTTACGCCTATTGTATAATGATTGTATGTTGAAAAACTGGAGTCTTTGTGAGTACGGGCATCTATGAGATATGCCAGAGGAGATATAAGCAAGATTTTTGGTAAAATTACGTTGAATTTTTTCAATACGCTGGGAGTGGACGGCATAGGAAGGATTCCAGACCACGCATGCATACTCAAGAACACTTCTTATGATGGCATTGAATAAGATTATTTTGGTGTGTGGTTTAAAACCCTTCGAATTTCGTTTGAGAAAACCTAGTAGTTGTCCGGACCTTTTAACTAATGAACTGTAGTGCGATGTAAATTTAAGTTGGCTGTCAAGGGTAACTCCAAGATCCTTTATCTCGGATACCTCAGATATTTGTGAACCGTTAAGATAGTAACGCGAGTTAATAATTCTTTTCTTTTTTGTAAATTTTATATAAAAACATTTGGTAGGATTTAAAACCATACTATTATTGTTACACCAATCTACTATTGCATTGAGGTCATGTTGTACCAGTACTGTATCTGAAATAGATTTGATATTAAGAAATATTTTAAGATCATCGGCATAAAGTGAATAATTACAGTATTTTATTTGCGTTGTGATGTCGTTAATAAATATTTGAAACAATATTGGGCCAAGATGGGAACCCTGAGGTACGCCGGAAGTCGCATAATACATCTTAGAGTCATATCCCTTTACAGATGTAGTTTGAGGTCTATGGCTCAGATACGATTTTAACCATTCAAGTAATGAACCAAAAATGCCAAGGTTTTTAAGCTTTTGTAACAATATGTAATGATTTACTTTGTCAAATGCGCTACTAAAATCTGTGTAGATTGAGTCGACTTGTAGTCCATTGTCAATATTTTTGGAGATTTCTGAGACATATGAAACTAAGTTTGTGTCAACTGAACGACCGCGTCTGAATCCATGTTGGAAATTTGATATGGCAAACTTAGTGTGATCTACAATGATGGGAGTTACTAACGATTCAAATATTTTTGGAAAACAAGATAATATTGAAATTGGACGATAGTTTGATACAATATCTTTATCTCCTTTTTTAAAGACTGGTACAACTCGCGCTTTCTTCCAATCATCAGGGAAAGTCCCTGTTGCAAGAGAATGGTTTATTATCAACATCAATGGAAATGAGAGTGCGGATGCACAGCGTTTGACAAATAACGGAGGTATACCATCTGGACCTGCCCCTTTTGATATATTTATTTTTCTTAGCTTTTCATGTATCATATTCTCGGTGAAATTTAATTTAGATAGACTTTGTGATAAATTCGAATTAAAAACATCTTGACAATAATTTTTTTGAGAACTTGAGGAGTACACAGATGAAAAGTGATCGGCAAATAAATTAGCAATTGAAGGACCGTCGTTAGCTGTAACAGAGGACGATGATGAACGCATTACAGAAGGAATAGAAGTGTGTTCATTACGTTTACTATTTACGAAAGACCAGAACTGTTTAGGGTCTTTTGATATATTATCTTCGGTTTTATGTTTATAAAATTTATAACATTGTTCATAAAATGTATCGCAACGTTGTCTTAGAGTTTGATATTCTAACTTGTCTCTTGGGTTATTGAATTTTTTGTACTTAATTCTGTATTTTTCTTTTTCGGCCAGGAGTTTAGAAAGTTTTTTGTTAAACCAAGGAGGGTGTTGAGGTTTTTTGGGAGTGCGTTTAGGAACATGCATGTTAATTATAGTCATTATTATTAAGTAAAAAGATTTCACGATATTATTAATATCACCTGTATTCTGTATATTAAGTTTATTAGCCCAGTCGACTGTCTTTAATTTGCTAATAATAGATTTATAGTCAGCTTTGTAATAGTTGTAGTCATCTCTTTCTTTAGTTATTAGATTAGTTTTAGATATAAAACTAACTGTAATTGTGATTGCAGGATGTTTTTGGTCTAGCTTGCTAAGAGGATACAAAACTGAATTAGTTGTGATGTGGTCCATATTTGATAATACAAGATCTAAAGTTTTGTTGTCTGAGTTCTTACAAAGATTAAATTGTTTTAAGTTATTTAAATGTGTGAAGTCAATTAATGCGTAACCTAAATTGTAATTATAATTACTAGCATTACAATAGGTAAAACCTGGGACAGAGGACCAATTTATGGTACTGAGGTTAAAGTCACCTACCATCATTATATCATCAACAGTATCCAAAATTTCACAAGTCTTATTTAATAGTTTATTTAAATTGTTCAGACCGACTGGTGGTGGAAGATAGACAGCACATAAGCCAAATTTGACCGAAATATTATTTCGTTTTACTTCTAGAGTAATCCAGATATCCTCTAAGTCTGTTTCCCAGTTAAGCATTCTGTTCGATTGTATTTTTCGTGATACTGCGATCAATACTCCACCACCATCTTTCTTGGAACATTGTGACAATATCCTATCTTTTCTATAAACCATATAGCGCAAATCGAATAATTCACTTGTACAAATATTAGAATTTAACCAAGTCTCTGTTAAAACTATAATATCATAATTACTTTGCATGATGTTCGAATACCTATAAAGCACTAAGTATGTAACAACTTTATAACCTGTGTATCACAAATAAATATTTTTGATTTGAGTTGACACACACACTGCTCATGTGAGACTCACTAAAGAATAAAGATCTCTTTCTCTGGTGAGTTACCATCGGAGAGATCGGTGTTAAAGAGAGCAGTAAAAGGCGTAATCATCACACTTGTTCCCGTGTTAGTTGTCTCAAATTCTGGCTTTTCAAAATGTTTGCCATCACTGACACACAAAGAAGACACAATGTACAGATATCGAGAAACATTTTTATTAAAAGCATTTAGCTAAGCCTACCTCTACATTTATACATATACTTAGTTCATTTATATCTCTATAGAACTCAAATGATCACTTTAGATCACTATTGAAAGTAACAAAGCCTGTTAGATTACGGTTGACATTAAACTTCCTTCAATCAAAAGCAGGCGCGATTAGTAAGAGTAACCGATTAATTTAGTATTCCTTTGAGGAAATAGGAGTTAGATATTGATTTCAGATGAAGGAGTCTTTAGGCAAGCGTCGCAATCAGGAGATATTGAAAATTACAAACGTTCCAGACTATATTTTCAAATTTTTAGTACTATTTGTATGAATATGTAGGTTTATATGTTTCTTTGGTTTACGCAAACATTACACATTGAAATAAAATTATGACCGCAAAGAGTCAAAGATGTAAAATAAAATAAAGCCACGAAATTTATTTATTTAATGTTGATAAGTATATTAAAATTATTTTTATTTTGAGATGGGTATTTAGGCAAAGTTATTTACTAAATATAATAGTTTTAACGATCTCTTATCCTGTACTTAGCTACTAGAAAAGGGTTTCAATTACTACAAAACCTTTACACACACATATTAATCTCGAAATAAACATAAATCGTTAAAAACACACGAACGTTTTTCTCTTCCGAGAAAGTTTACAGGAACAAATAATAATATTTTACAGTCAATCTTGACTTTCTCAATATTTTATATGTGTTATCCTTAAACAAATATGACATAAAAAACCATTGCTAAACCATTATAACTATATTACCAACTTATATATTTTCCTTATAAAGAATTAAAAAGTTGAACACGGATTGCAGTAACATTGTATTACCTAGAATATATTAACGTCCTAACATGTTAAACTCACTTAAAAGTAAACAACAAGACAGTTCTTTTGTTATTTTGCTTTAAAAGTAACTTTAAAGCGAATACATTAACGTGGAGGGTCTCAGTTTATAAGTTGCACATTTTAATTCCAGTTCAGGAGCTTATTAGCCATTGTTGTGGTAGCAATGGAGCGTTCGTGATTGCTGACATTTATCTTGCGGTCTTGCTAATTAGCCATCGCACCGCGGCGGGCGTACGGCGCGACTCCTTACACAATGCCCACGTTCTGCTACTCAGTAAAACCTTAACAATACACATTTTATCTTGTACAATAACTTTAAGTTTATTTTAGTGTCTTAGAAATCGAGTTTTTTGGGACTTTATTAAGAAAAGGTCTTTTACATACGTAGGCAAAAAGAAAACTTGAGAACTAAAAGTGTTTCGGTCAATGTTTATGTATAATTAAATTCATAAACATGCATAAACATGTTTAAATACCAAATATAAAATTATGTTTCAATTTTATAAACAAACAATTTAACACACAATAATTTACCACTTGATTGACAATAAATTGTTCGTAAACTGCAAATTAAATTGTTAATTCCAAACTTATGTATAAAAGGTGTATTTTTTCGTAGAGAACGCGTGTTAATGAAGCCAGTGGGCGGATGTACCGGTCGTAAATACTAGTCCGTTTCGTTTTTCCGTTTCCGGTCTAGTGTTGCTATAACTCCACCGTTACACGTCTTATTTAAACTTTATTTATATTCGGTAATTTGAAAATATCCATATGTGGTTCAGTTTATATTTATTGGCTATAAACCACGCCTTCATGTACAGCTCCCCTTATCGTTTTATCAATATGAGTTGGTGATGTAAATATTGTGTGATGTTGTTAATTTCCTGAACGAAATAAAGTTAATTTTTATTTGGTATTCGTCTGATATATTACTCGGGAGCAGCGTGAAATAAAATCTTAACTTTTATCAAAAATGAATATAATTATAGGGTTTGGGTGATTCATATTTTTATGATAACTTTACGGAACTATACAGTTTTCAATTCTATACTTACTTAACAGATACTTATAATTTTGTAATCGTTTTTATTATACCGTTACATCAAACTCATAAAACTGGATTAAAATATTAAGTTAAATATTCAATTAAAAATCTATAAGGCATTAACCCTGTCCATTATTCCATAATAGCATCCACTAATATTTATTTAATTCAATGATTATCAAGCTATTTTATATTCAGTACGAAATTAAGAGGAAAGTGTACTTATCTGGATTAACTTAAAAAGCGAGGAAAATAGGTGAATTTAAGATAAAATATATTATGTAGAGACGGCAGTTCTGTGGTTCTTTGCTTCGCTCTACGCGACACCAATATTCGCGCTAGCAATTCTCTAAGAGCAAATTGCAGTAAATTGAGTAGTAACCTCTGTGCAATTTCTGTGGAACGATAGTATCCGAGGTCGGAGTGGTCACTAGTTACTTATAGTTTCGGCTGCTTTAGTTTAGACTACATCTTGATGGAGAAATAATTTAATGTAAATACATTTCAAAAATTATTTTTATTAATATTTGTCAGTGTATGAGTCAATGAGTTAGTAATGTCAATAATTAGTTATTCATGTTATAATTTATTCATGTCCTTGCCATACTTGATGTCTAGGATGTTGTATTATCCAATCACGGCTCACGGTAGTATTTGTATTATAAGTTCTCACTGAAATTGAGACATTTCTGTACTAATAATAACGTTCAGGAATGCGTTCGAGTCCTAAATTTAACTAATGATTTTATCTTAGGTTTTTCTTTGTTACTTGTTTTTAATAAACAGGACACATTTTGTCTCCTCTTCCAATAAAATATCTTCTCTTTTCCTTTACACGAGTTCTATATATAGGGTTCATAACTTTACTCAAGAGTATTAAGTTGTACTTGAAATGTGCGGTGCAATAAATATATTGAATGTGCACAATATACAAAGTTTAATTACAAGATTTCTAATATATTATGTCCAATATTAAAGTACAAGTATTACGCTGTACAATATATATCCAATATTTAAGTTACTACCAAATTACATAAGTTACTGATACGATGTTATAATGGAATATTACCGTTAATAGTAAGTTTGAGTTACATGCAAATACGGAGTGATTAGATTGAAAACGCGATAGAATGTCTGGATTGATTGGATCAATAAATATGATGGATAATCTGCAATTAGTGGGAGGGTCTCGCCGCGGTTTGTGTTCGAGCTTCCTCAATAACGGTTTGTACAATTGATACTGCTAATAATGCCTATTCACTGTAAATGGAATTCGCACACAGAGTTTTTATTGATGACAATATTTCGTTCGGCTTTGTTCGGTACTACTCTCTCTTAATGGGATTTTTGTATTTAATATACTGTGATTAGATTAGGAAATTGTAATATGATTTTGATTCATTTTATTTTGTAGTTATATTTTTTTCCTTAGGTACGTTTTTTATATCTGAGTTATTGACTTCTTAGTAACTGTTAAACATTACTCGTATTTTTACTTGTATTGTGTAAAAGTCATAAGTCATTTTAATCATACATAACGTTTTCCTACTATAAACTTTTAGACGCAAACACACTCTTAGTGAAAATCTCTCAGTTCGTTAAAATCGCCGTAGAAGTGACCCGTTCATCACAGCACTAAATATCTTTTTTAATTCGTGGAATGACAGGATAAGAGTCAACAAAGACAGTAGTCATAAATCTAAATTCGTCAGAGCGCAGCGCAGCGGAGAGCGAGCGGCGGGCGCCGGCGAAGCGCGACGTACTCGCGCGGCCACCCGACTAGTGTCACCCAGCACGTCCGGACGTGATGCCCAGTTTATTGCTTCCCACCCAACTGATTGGATGACTCACGAGTATCTATAACACAAAAAACTCACACAAACTCCGCCCTTAACACCACCGAGTAAGGCGTACAAGAATTCGTGACTTCCGCGTTTACGGGGCTCCCAGCGAAGTGATCGAGCAAACAGCAATCTCTCAAACTAATCTCGCTAATAAAAGTATCAAAGTATCTGCCGGCCACTCTTCACAGAATATTTATGCGCGTCGCTCGTCAATACTCGGTGCTCAACTTTACCGGGAATTTTTATGTTGTTACTTTACAGTGTTAAAATATACCTGAATTAATTGACCTACATTTTGTAATTGTGAAGATGCATTCTTAATTAATTTTATTATTAACAAGTGACCTGCTCCGGCTTCACCGATGTTTTTTATTTTATAGGAATTTTTCATACATTTCCTTTCTTTCATCCGAACAAAAATACTTATCACCCAAATCCATTAGTTCTCAAGCGATGATTTTATATAGTTTCATGTAAGCGGCACTTGTTTGACATGCAAAATAAAATAAAATTTAATTATAATTTCATGAGTCGTACCAGAAAATTAGAGCTAATTTTTCGTTCCCTGAAAACGCAATAAGTTTTAAAGGGGAATGTGATAATGTAAATTTTCTTTCCATGTTGTAAATGTCCCACTTTGCTCGGTAGCTGAGCTTCATGAGCAAATAAGGAGTTTGCACGTACAAACCGTCTTATCGTAAGGCACGTACCAGTCTTGATGCCTACTTTATTGCCAGCGAGGGTCCTCGACTCCTCGTGGAAGCTTGCATCACATTGCACTTCACATTCTTCCTTTTAATTGGGAGATGCCAATAAAAACACCGCCCGTCACGGTATCCTGCACTGGTATGAGGATGTATGAACGGCGTATCAATAACAAATGTATACCTGCTTCCGATGTCACAAAGAATTTTTTGGGTATTTTAAATATAATATCAATACTTCACTACATAGTATAAAACAAAGTCGCTTTCTCTGTCCCTATGTCCCTATGTATGCTTAGATCCTTAAAACTTCGCAACGGATTTTGATGCGGTTTGTTTTAATAGATAGAGTGATTCAGTGGGAAGGTTTATAGCAGTAATTTTATGTCCATATTTCTATGGGAACGGGAACTACGCGGGTGAAACCGCGGGGCGCCGCTAGTACCATAAAAATGTAGGTTCCCTGTGCTATGTTCCTTAGTACCATAGTATAATAATAAGTACTAGCGTATAGTACTCTATGCTAGTTTCAACATACTTCCTAAAAGACTTTAGACTGCTTACTCAATAGCTCGCTGAGCTTTTGTCCTTTTGTCTGTAAGATCGTGTTACTACCAATAACTGATTATCGATTTTTTATACAATAAATACTAATAATTAAAAAAAACCTTCTTAGTAAATTATTCTATTGTAATAGTACATTTCAATGCCAGTCTTTTAGAATTACAACCAAAAAAATAACAAACTGAAATAAAAATGTACCTATATTGAAATTCATTTGGAACTAAAACGAGGTAATCTTTGCCTTTTCATCGGCTGAATCTATCAATTTCAAATACCTGGACTGAGCTAAATATGCGCTCCACGTTCGTCCGCCGTGATTATTCTCACAATCCCGGATTGACTGATTGAAGTAAAAGTAAAAAGCGTAAAATATATTCCGTATCAAACTCATGCATACTATATTTGAAAATTATCGAAGGTTTAAAATATTTAATTAAAAATTGCAGTGGCATACATACGAGAACCTATGAAATAAAAAGAGTATCTACCCTTATTTAACTAACGAACATTATTACGGAAATGTTATTTAGAACAAGTTTTAATATAATATGTAATATAAAATGTATTGTGGAGTTGTTGAAGTGTTGTTGAATAAATAAATAAAATAGAATTGTATTAATCTGTATGTTTGATTCAAAAGGATTGTATAAGTAACATTATTGTTAATTTTATGGCAATATACCAAGAAGGGATTGTGCATGTAATATTTTCATAGCAACTTTTCTTTGGTATTGAAAAAAAAAGAAACAGTAACATCTCATTTCATTTCTTTGTACTTTACTGCTAGAGAAGAAAGACAATACATACGTATAACTAGGATTAGTGACAAATGCTTACTCTAGCAAAGTGTGAGATCGGGTTGGAGTCATGTCTCGAAAGTTTTTTTTATGTGTGGCTATTTTACAAACATAGCTTGAATTTGGAATTACCAACATTCATATTCTTTTATTTTCATACAAATTCATAGATTTAAAGTAGTTAAGTATATTATTATACATTGTAGTTCATTTACACTAGTTTTTAGAGAAATATCATTGTTATCCCGTTTTATGAGAATAAACATTCTTAATCGTGATTTAAGTGACATTAGGCGTTAGCTATACCTTAAAAGATTTCCAATTAATTAACACATTTTCCATAATATCACCAGAATGACCCGTTAGGTATAATTATAATTCGGAACGTTTATTTAAAAAGGCAAAATAAACATTTTTTACTTCTAGCGAATGAGGGGAAAAGGAATTTCCCCGTTTTAATTGCGTAAATCTTCTTTAGGGAGATCTCTTTCGATAAAATCTTTTTTTTTCAGTAACGATAGCAAGATGATGTAGGTAAAGACTCGGAAAATCAGCTTACCTGGCTATTTGTTGCGTTTGGTTACTTTGGAGAAATTAAAGAGACGATTTTACGAGATAGGCATTTTATTAATGAGAGTTTTTTTAAGTTGTTCAAATACTCCACTGATCCCGTAGGATTTTTGTAATAAAGTATCATGCTTTGTCTGTTTCTGTACTGTATTAAAAAATACGGTTATGAAGCTGTCATAATTGAAAGTGATGAAAATTTGAAATACAAAACGTATTTATCTTTATTTTTCTACGGCATTATGTGTATACACAATTTTATGAAAGAGTAACTAACAAAAAAAACACTATCGTTATTATCGTACTATTAGTTACAATATAAAATGTTTGTACAGAAAACACTACATATTTTATTTTAAACCAAAAAAATTCGTATCACTTTGATTTAAATTAAAAAATAAAATCCTTTGATAGAGTTCATAAAATGTCTGATATTCGACCCATATATCAAAGCTCAACATGTTTCATAAATAAAATACCAGTTCAATCCTTGTTTCGTTACGATGAATAAAACGAATACACGTGTATGTAACCTTTTTAATATTGTGTAAATATTTTTCAAAGGTTAACTCTTAAATCGGCTGTCTATATAAAAAAAATTAACAATTTTGATGCAATTTGCAATAGATATATAGTTTGATTCTCAATAAATACTTTCATATGCAAAAAAAATTGGCTAGTTAATATGACTCAGCTCTTAAGAGACTTTCCAAAAAGTTGTTTGCTCTTTTTAAGAACCTACATTTCTCTTCTATATTCGGCTCAGTTATTTTTAAACGTTTAAAAGTAAATTGTGACTGACCGAGTGATCTGTTAACGATTAAATCACTGAAGGGATTGAATTGAATATTGGAGTTAGGAGTTAAAATTGCGAAAAAATAAATAGGTTTATCAAAACTCAAAATAATTCTTTTTGAGTAATCGTTTAAAATATCTACTTATTTAATTGTCTAAAGACAAAAGAAAAGAATAATAACGTAATAAGAAATAATATTACCAAGAATGTTCCTTAATCAAGTCCCTTTGTTCTCGATTCGATGTAGACAAAAACTAATTAATGTAATATGGTTACCGGTCGGTTATTATTTACTAGTAATGAGACGTCTTTTGTTTCATTCAATATACCTATATTCATGCATATAGAGTTCTATTTCCCATAGTCACGCCATAACTTCAGAACTACTCAACCATATTGAATAATTATATTTTTTTAAGGTTGTTAATGATACGCCATAACTTAATAACTACTAAACTAAATTGAATAATTATAATTTATGGGGTTGTTATTGATAAAAAAAGGTTTAAGTGAAATAATATTTTGAAACTATCCGAAGCGCCTTACTTGCAAGAGACGAATCAAAATGTATTAGTTTTCCATTGTGCTCGTTATAAGAGTATTCATGACAAGCTTATTTGTAAAATATTTATATTACTCGTATATGAAAATTCACTTAAAATGAATCACGAAAATTAGTCCAGTGTGAAAATGGTTCGGGTCGCTAGTATAATACTAACTATTTATATTTATCGGTAGTTTAAGCTTTAATAAATATATTTCTCAGAAACACACACACATACAACACACTAGAGGTATACACACTGAATATGTTCCCATTTTTCTTTATTATTAAAGTGTACATGCAGATGCAGTTAGTATTCTAAGAATTAATTTCTAATGAAACAAATAACTGTAGAAGGAAGTGTACCTATAGTTGATAGTAACTAAAAGTATATCAATCTAAGAAAACTCCATACAAGCTCTCAATCTCTTAATGTTCGTATAAAGACGATGAAGTCATAATAAAGCATCATGGCACATTTAATAAAAATAAAACAATTTTGACGAACGAGTATAAAACTGGAGTTGTTTGAAGCAATAAAGATTAAGTTTTCAGTAGTGTATCGTATCGAAACGCGTAGACTAGCCCGCCCTATATGTAAGTAACTATGTTTGTATATATGTATGTACTGCATACAACGCCAGCCGTATAGAACGTGAAGCCTCATTTAGTTCGAATACAGCACGCGAACCAACCGTATAAGTAAATAACTTTTAATTACTTGTTTATTGTTGTTTCTTAGTCAGACCATACCGTTATCTATTAACTTTGCAAACTGTTATGGATAATTAAAGGATTTTATCTGGGATGACTTGTTTTGGTATATTTACGAGTATATGTTGTAGATTTACAAATATATGTAGAGCTATAAAAAATGGTGCTATATTATGTAGTGGCGTGATATTTTCCTACTCTGTTACCCGTCATTTTTCATTTGAATACTCGTATTAATGGAATGCTGCCTTAAAAAAATCGAAACATGTTCGATTAAACCACTAAACTTTGACTCTTCACACTTAAAAAAAGATTAAACTGTGCTGAGAGCAAACAAGGAAACGTGTCACTTGTTGGTAAGCAACGACTGCCGTCTAGGGATATCTGATTCTTGCAACTCAGTAGAGTTACAACTAGTCAACAACATTGCCAGCTACTATACACCGATATTGTACTAGAATAAAACCATTATTTACTGTGGGAGTTCTGAATTTATAAAATGTAAGTAGTTTTAATACTTAGTAATAATAAAGTTAATTTAAAAAAATAAGAAACCGACTTCAGCACTAAAAAGTAAGAAAATAATTTAAAATAAACGATATTATTAATACATATTTACAATTTATAATTAGTTACTTTTGGAGTCAGTGCCAGCCCAGGATAGTTTTTTTTCCTTATAAGATAGCACGAGACGCGCCTATAATATTAATGAAGGCTTTGGCTGTCACCGACTTCAAAAGTAACTAATTATAAATTGTAAATATGTATTAATAATATCGTTTATTTTAAATTATTTTCTTACTTTTTAGTGCTGAAGTCGGTTTCTTATTTTTTTAAATTAACTTTATTTTAAATTTTTTAGTTGCAAGCAAGTCTCCTTCTACAAAATACGCTTAAATTTTCCTCCAGAAGAGCTTTTGACTCGTGGATCACTTGAATCCTTTTTTTGTGGGAGGAAGACTTTACGTCTTTCCTCTGTCCAGGGGAACGACGGGGTATGTCGGACTCCGCGCCGCAAAGATAGAGCGGCGACGCGCTTACAGACTAAAACCCCTTGGTGTGCCACCTCTGCGCTTATGACCGAAACCGGAAGAAACGCGGCTGCACGCTACTACGATCCCGGACAGCGCCTCTACCCTGTTAAGAGTTTCTCCTCTGAGCTAGAATGTAGCTCTAGGCGACAGATGTTGAGTTACCCCCTTCCGAAAGTACCGCGCGCCACCTCGAGGCCTATATGGCGGCAGTGGATTTCCCCCCGGGGATCACTTCCGCAGGTCGGGCGTATGGCGGTTGCAGGACAAAGTGGTAGTCCCGCTTCCGTCTGCCCAACCTTCTGCTGCGGATAGTATTAGTGGAGAGGGCTTCGCGCTCTTTCTCCGCAGCTTTTTTTGCGAGAGTACGACCTCACAAAAGGTGGACACTCCAATCCAAGACCTCTCCTCGCTCACCATAGCAGAGACTACATTTGGCAAGGAGAGGTCATTTCCCACGATTGCCGCGAGAGTTGCGAGGGCAATAGCCTCTTGCAGGGATTTTTTCACTGCTCTATAAGTGTCGAGCAGTTCAACCTCAACGGGTACCGCTTGAATCCTGTCCCATGAGCTGATGTTACTCATGATTCATAATCTAACACAACCCTGCATTTTATTACTTCTTTTTAACTTCATCATCCCAATTAAACCATAATTTTATTACAAAACTTCTTTATAACCACAAAGGTATAAGAACTTTTAAGAAAATTAACCAAAGTCAAAATAAAAACGAAAATAGAGGATGACGTTTATACTGTCTATTCATTAATTAAAATAATATATACAATCTAATCTGGTGCAGTGTTTGTTTGTAATATCTAAATATATTTTTTTACGAAAAGTTTTACAAAAACGCTCTATAGATATATGTGTAATAGGTACCTATAATAGTATAAAAAATCATTTTTTAAAAATGTTGTAGGTTCGGGTTTATTTCAGTGTGTGTTAACGAATTAAAAAACAGGACATTTTTATATCTAAAACCCATGAATTGTGAACAGCATTTGATTTAAATACGAAAGAATACAGCCAAAAAAATTTCATCCAGAAATTCTTATGGTATCAAGAATATCGCGAGCAAAACCACGGGTCACAGGTAGTTTTACTTTTAATAATGTCAATCGACACCCCAGCCTACATTGTTGCGGGTTTTTCCTCGATTTTTCCTGGATTCCATCATCAGATCCTGATTTCCTTGACATGGGACCACTTCGCGAATATCCGCTTTCTAATGAAACAAGAATTTTAAAATGCTCCATTCATGATTACAAAGAAATCGCGTAACAAACACAAAAAAAAAAAAAAAAATATACACGTCGAATAGAGAACCTCCTCCTGTTTTTTTGGAAGTCGGTTAAAAAGTAGGTTTAATTTTTTAAGATTGTATAATCGTACAAATAATGGTTTTTATGCCAAAGTAAAAAGTACTTATTTACAAATATAAAATAATAATAAAGCAGAGATATATTTATAAGAAATTCTTCTTCTGAAAAGCCGTTTTTATTTATTATTACCCGGGTATTCTCAGCAATCTGTATTACCTCCAGCAAATTAATAAAAAATATTAGCACTAAATCGTTTTCTCTTCAATAATACCAGGGAAACAAAAGTCCAGAATCCTTTCTGCTAAGTCTAATTCAATTCTTGTAGAAGCACTCAGTACAATTAACACGGACAAAATGTTCTATTTGAGCTGATCTTTCATAAAAGCTGATCAGTGGAACGTTAGTTAAAAAGGTATTTTCTTTAATTGGATATCGAGTTTTTATTAGCGTCTATGTGTACCGAGTTTATTCGTTGCCGTTTGCAATATCCGTTCCCGAGAACGTAATAAGTAATGGACAACTTCATAATATTTATTGCTTTTGTATTCACTTATCCTGTGATTTTGTTGGTATTGTATGCTTTTCATTTATTATTGGTACGGTATAGCAGTTACGGTCAATATTCATTTATTAAGATAGTATTTGTATAATAATATTTTTCTCTGTGATATTATATATTATTTTGCCTGGAGTTATATAAATCATGAACTAGTGGTAGGTAATTTAAAACTCCTTTTTATAATGAAAACTTATGTTTATAGTGATTGCTTATTTGATTTGTCTGTTAAAGATATGTTAAATTATTTAATCCTATAATCTGATTTAATTTGTTGAATGTCAAACAAACTTCACATCAATAGAGACATAAAATACCATACATAAGAAATATTATGAAAGTCCTCACACAATAGGTGCCGAGCCGAATAATGTAATAAATCTTCATTTATTGGTTAGTTGTAGATATTTCTCGACAAAACATACAGGTTTCAGATCACGAACATCGTAATCCAGAGTCTGATTTAAAGTGAATGGCTCCGTTTGTGCTCTAGTGAATGCATCCGGACCTTTCGGAATCGTGACAATCGAACCGACCTCCTCCTACCTTCTATTTGAGCCTCCGAGACTTAACTTAACCCGGAGGTCTCGATGAAGGACTTCATATTTTACTTACGATATAGGTCAGAAATACACTTTCGAGTTAATATGAAGTTCAACTTAAATTATTATGATTAATAGGTTACTTATTTACTATGTATATTAGTAAAATAGTAGCGCCCCGCGGTTTCATGCGCGTTGTTTCCGTTCCCGTGAGAATTCGGGGATAAAATATAGCCTATGTTATTCAGGTTGAATGAAATTCGTAGCATTTTTTACTATTCGTAGCATCTGAAAATCGTACCAATTTTCGCTATTCGTAGCACATTTCACAGCACATTTCACTTTTCGTAGCATATTTCGCTATTTGTAGCACATTTCACTTTTCGTAGCATTTTTCGCTTATCGTAGCATCTGACATTCAAAATTCAAAATTCAAAAAATATTTATTCAATTGAGGCCTCAATGAGGCACTTATGAACGTCACTGAATCTACCACGGATTCGGAATTACATCAGCCGAGAAGAATCGGTAACATTCGTAACAATTTTTTCTATTCGTAGCCCATTTCACTTTTCGTAGCATTGTTTGCTATTCGTAGCATCTGAAATTCGTAGCTTTTTTCACTATTCGTAGCATCTGAAATTCGTAGCAATTTTCGCTATTCATAGCATCTGATGTTTGTAGAATTTTTCGCTTTTCGTAGCGTCTGAGATTCGTAGCAATTTTTGCTATTCGTAGCATCTGAGAATCGTAGCAATTTTTTGCTATTAAGTTTTAAGCATATTTTTCTATATTTTGGATTGGTTTATGTGTTATCTATATTGTATATTTTTATTTGTATTTATTTGTGAACTGAATGTGCCCTAATAAAAAAAAAATTGGAGTATTTTTTTCGTGAAAGCATAACCCACATAAATATACACAGATTAATCCTTACATTATTTTAACTATCACGATATAAACAGATTCTTATAACTATACGCGGGCCTTGTCTTATGTATTTAATACAGACTTGTGCACCGTTAAATTCTAGTTTAATAGTCGGTTCTAACTGTGGTTTTAGTCTATATTACAATGATGTAATAGTCCCTTGATAGCAATGACAACTATACATACATATACAGATTAACTATTACTACTAGTTTTTCATATATTGTTATGTTTTGTTATTGGTAGGCCAGTCGTGTAATGATAATTATTTAGTAATGTCCTTAAAAAAACAATTAGTGTGTGGTTTCTTTCTTTATTTTTTCTTTCTTTCAATTAAATAATGTAACTAAAACTCAATTTCTGCTCAGTTTTGGGAAGTAGAAATATAAAATCATGTTCTGTGGTCTTATCTGCGTGAATACAAAACTTAATATCGGGATGAGGTTTGAATGTTTCCTCAAAAGTTTTCTACTTGTTGTAAGTTATGTCGAAATCGTTTGTTCAATGTTGTCGATTTTAAACGTTTTGACTTATTCTGAAGGAAATTATTTGTAAAAGTAACTTATGCACCCAAAAAATTATGTCTATTGGTGTCGATAACAACGGATTTGATCGAAATATCTGTATTTAAAAAAACAAGTGATGACATGAACCAAAATAATACTTACAGATACAAAAATAATAGTTTTTTGTAATGTAAATAAACAATACATGTTCTTTAAATATTTGTCAGACAACCAGGAAAAACTATGTCGTAATAACATAGCTCGTAATCCTTAACACCCTCGAGTTATAATCCCGGCAAATATTTAACAGTCAATATTAGGTATCAATGTAACAGAACGGCCAACTAACTTGGGAACTTTCAGCCGCAGACCCGTCAAGGGCAGCCGGAGTCCCGGGACTGTTTAATAATAATATAATATCTCTTAACCCTTTATATGTATCTTAAATTCAAGTTACGCAAACAAAATAGGTAGGTACCGCAACGATAAGTATCGGGTGTGTGTGCAATGAATTCTAATGACGCCTATTTCCACCGCGCGCTACTATTAAACCAACAATTTCGCGAGTTGCTTTACAAAATTGTTGGTATACACGTCAGATAACACCACGTGACGCGTTTTACAGTCTCTTGTGACAAATTCGACTGCTCAAAGTGGCTCAAAGTCTGCGTTCCTATTTAAATAACGTATTTTCGGCAAAATCAACTACTACTTATGGCAAGGATGTGGCAAGGTTGTACACTAGCTATCTAATTTTAGCCGCAACTTTCCTTACAGAATATAGAAATTATTTTTACTAAAAATATTAAATAACTTCTTTTGATATTCGTTTCATGAGATAGAAATAATGAATAAAATTACTGAATGAAAACAAAATTATTTATAAGTTCCTTCTTTTTTAAGATAGGTTTATGTTTAAGTTGTCCAATATTCACTTAATACAGAGATGTTTAATTAAAGTTTCTTAAAAAAATATTGTACGTGCATAAATATTTTATTGAAATTCAAATGTGCCTGTAAGAAGTGTTACATTTATTTGACAAAACATTTCCTCAAATATACTCAAAACCAATTTAATTTAAGCATTATTTCAAAGATACCTAAATTAGCTTTATAACTTGTCACCAGTTCTTATCCTGTAAATTTACGACGCCAAGTCTATTTTGCGTGCAAACCTCAACACAATATTAAGCCATAAAATTTCTTACGGTTCCGTATCCGTAGCTAAGTTAATGCGTGGTACTTTGTCGTAGACTGTAACCGTCACCGCGTAGCGTCGTAGCGCCGTAGTACTAGCATATAGCGCAGTCTGCCAGACGTGTATAACGGAACACGTCCATCACACACAGCGCGTTGAGAATATGTAGGTACTTAAGACAAATTTGTAGCTTACTGTGAGCTGTCTCTATATTTCCCTGTCTCGCGGCCTCAAGACAACGCTTAATTATACGGTCGACCACGCGTCTTACGTTGTATGTTAACTAAGTCGCGCTGCAGGGAATACTTAAACTGGATACATTATTTTGAGTTAAAGCGACAGGACATGTAGGAAATTGATTCGTAACACTCTTTTGTACTTTACAAAAGGTAAAAAGGTTAAAAGTTCATAATGTATATTTTTACGTAGGTGTAGCTTTTGTTGTTGAAAATCACTCGGAAATAGAAAGTCTTGAAACAGACGGATGTACAGCAAAATACCATTGACTTTAAGAATACAATTTGGGCAATATGTGTTCAGTAAAGATGAAAAGAAAATCAAATTAAGAATCTTCATTTTAGAAGAAGTTACTTTTAGACTTATTTACGAAAGCACTTGTTAGATTTGACACGTCATATTGAAATCCCACTATACACAGTTGAGGTCCATACACCCAGAGTGTCGCGATAAGTGCTAGTGTGTGCGCTCAGTGACACCTGCGCCGAGCGAGGCCCACTGTGATATACAACCGACGTCCCTTGCATCATATATCACACACAACTGACGTCTGCATTCGAACAATGCTGTCAACAGTTTTCAGCTCGTACCTACTGTTTTATTCAAAACTTTGGGCGTTCAGATTTTGGTATTTTATAGCAGTCACTTGTCTACTCGTCTAGGTCACAGCGATATTACGGTTTAGTAATACGTAGTTAGTTAACCTGGTTTATCAGTCGTTAAAGTATAAATTTGAAATTGGTGAATTTTGAAAAATATACCGGTAACTTTTGCGTAACCTGCGTATTAACTTTGCGAACGACAAGATACTGGTATTTGTATAATGTGTTTTTAATTTATTAGTGCAAATTGTAGGAAAAGTACTTGCTATTGTTATGTTGGTAAATTTGCTTGAACATTATTATACGTAAAGTATTTACTAACTGTTTTATACAGATAAACTTCAAAATTCAATTCCTTCAATTCCTTCAAAAGACCTTCAGTTTCTTTATTATACTTGAATATTTAAATTTCCAATTAGCTGCTTTTAATAATACATGTCACTATGATGGTCTTCTATATACATACATTATTATAAGATACATAACCATTCATCCATCAAATGTACTAGAAATGGTCTCGTCTGTAAACCAGGTGTAATTTTACACTTGTCCTCCAAGGCGACTCTTTCACTTTCACACACTTCTTTCACTTCCTTATACGAGTTTATATGATACAACAGCGATCTTATCTTTTATTTGGCTCATGTAACTTATGCTTAAAAACAATGAGAAAAATATGGTCTAGGTAATATTTTTTGTACAAAAATATTTTTTTAGCTAAAGCTAGATTATAATTTGTTGAAGTATTAAAATAATTTACTACTATATCGTAGTTATGTAATCTATAGCCTTTCTCAATAAATTAACTATATTTTTTTTTCAATTCGGACTTGTTGAAAAGAAATTCTCCAGCTTAATTATATAAATGGTAATATTTTACCACAGATTTTACATATGTTTATTTTAAGTAAGTTAGTAAGTATACATTTTACTCACATTTTCTTCACTATTCCATACAACCCTACAAAAAACGGACACCCTGTAAACTGTCAAAAATATATAAAATAATTCAAATTTTGCATAGTTATTATGAAACGATAGGGATTACTTACGTAAAGTGATCTCCAGGGAGTGAATATATCGAGTAGAGCCTTTACCAAATTGCCTAATCCATGATATTGAGGCACAGCGAATGCTTTCGGGTGCAACTTACTACAGGTCGATGTGCATGAATTAATGGTTCACTGCATTACACTGGGTTATACTGGCATAGGTACTACAGGGTGTGTGCTTGTTTGTTAACCGACTTTGAAAGGAAAGGAGAAGGTTCTCTATTCGACTTGTACCTATTTTATGTATGTGCAACGATTTCTCCGTCATTTCGTCGTTGATTTTTCTTTTTACATGATTAATACGAATACTTTTTTTCTGGTAGTTTTTTATCTACTTAATGTGAAGTATTTGTATATTTAATGGTAATTTATTTTATTAGAGTAATAGTCGCATTGTATAACGTTGTGTAACCTTTAATGAGGTACCTGAAAGTTGTGGTACTTTGCATGTTCTTATAAAAAAAGTATAACAAGTAAAAAGTTTCATTGTTTTCCTCTTGACTCTCATTCTAAGAAGAAAATAATTTACGAGTTAATGACATGAATATTCTATGTAAATTTCTATTAACAATAGGAAAATAAAGTAAACAACAAATTTTAATATAATAACAATATATTTTCTTTATAATATATACAAATCAGCATTATAATACAAAGTAAAGAGCTACTAAGAACACGATTGGATGCGAATGGCGGATGGCCGCGCTGCGTTTCAATGCCTCCAGTTCACTTACATCGGGAGTCTCGTCGAAGTCCCCTACTTCGTTGTACTGCATCTCTTCAAACTTTCCGGACAACGCTGGAAACAATACAACGTTTTATTCATCTCACAGTGTACATTATTCATATTTTATTAGTATCCCGCAGTGTCTCACTTCACGGTGGATTTCTTCCAACATATAGGTAACAGTGACCTCTTCAAAAATGTATGATTGTCAATCTATCATGCTACGAGACTTTGAGAGTATTCAATTTTGTTTTTCGTATGTTGAACCCTTTTTATTAAAAATATATATGTGTACCCTGTGGTTATGCGCGTCAAATTACTTTTCCTTAGTTATATAAATTAAAATCATAATCAAAAATTTTGCTACGCCGTAGTTGGGTAGTAGTAAGTAGGAGCAAAAAATAAATATACGAGTATAACAGTTTAACAACTTTCGAATTTCGTAGAGATTACTAACGATCAGCGATAGAGATTTTTAAAGGTTATTTTTAATATGCAAATTAAAACAAAATTAGTACGGAAGTGTTCCACAATTTTTATTCCGGTTAAAATAATCAGTTTATCGAATTTCCTCCCAATTACACGAACAAAAATGATACCGACAAAGTTATTAATATTTTTTTAAATTTTACTAAATTATTTTTAAAAATAAACCCATAACTTTTGACATTTGTTTATTATTGAAATATAAAAGTCGGTAGCTATTACAATTAACCTTAGTTTCAGTGATAAAGAAACCAGAAACCTTTAGAGAATATCTGCGGACCGTTCCCGTGGTTCCGAATATCGGGTAACGCGATGCCATTAACGCCTTTCATTCCTAAATGTTTCGTACGTTGTCGGTCGAAACTCAAGTTTCGAGCGTGTTCACGAATTAAATTACGTAATTCTGATACACGTCAAGACAATTTTATACGTGCTTTTATCGTGAATACTCCACATGTTTAGAACGATCAATGTTATGAAAGAATGATAAAGCAATTACAAAGAGAAACTCGATTACACAAATTTATTTTTGGGTTTTGTAATTTTGGTTATTATGTGGAATATAATTTGTGAAGTAAAAAGGAATCTGTGTGTTTAGTCGTTTAACATTTTATCTCGGAAACTAGGCGAGTTTTTAAAAACATTAAATATGTTTGCTCCGAAATATTTTGTATCGTAATTAGTAATTGCCGTATTAGTATCTACTGATTTCTTTGTTACAAGTAAAATACTTTTAATACATAATTTACGAAAAAATATACTATGTTATCTTAAGTGGTACAAAAACGGCTATAAAATCTTATAGCACATAACGAATAATGTATCAATACCTATATCTATACATTTCTAGAAGATCAATTAGATTAATTAAACGCCACCACAATAAATACTAAAAAGAAAACAAAAGAAACAAGTAAAGGAAGGAATTCTTATACTTACAGTACAATTTAATAGTCCCATCCGTATCTCCGAGAGAATTCTTTGATATGCAACTATATGTACCAAATGTGGATCTTCCTACTTTTTTAATTTTCAGCCTCATGTCTACTTCGTAGCCTCTTTCAATAGCCGTAATTTCGAACCTTTTGTCCGCTGCGGAGAGTAAAACATTTATATTAAACGACCTCATTATACGTTTTATTTTATTTTCATTAATTCTATTTGGAAAGGTTATTTTTATTTTATTCACATATATGCAGGTAAGATATATACATATGTATATGCTATTTTCGTGTTATTGGTAGATCACTACATTAACATTTTAGTTAACATAGAATTAGATGCGCCCAAAATCTCGATTTCCTGAGAATTGTAGGATAGTTACGGGTGGTAAGACTATAGAAACAAAAAAAAAACAAATTATCACAGCACACACATATGACCTAAATAAGAAAGGATGAATTGCGGAAAACTGCTCACTTACAATTACAATTACTAAGTACTATTAATACTTACACTGTGATATGATTTGATCGTTTATCGTCCAATAGTTAATGGACCTAGGGAAAGCTTCTGAATGACAATCTAAATGAACCGTATCACCTTCTTTTGCCCCAACTAATTGGTTTTGTATTGTCATTATTGGTGGAACTGAAAATAAATTTATATTTTAGCTTACATTAGGCAGTTCAAAAACTTAGTTAATAAAGTAAAATAAATGAGAATGTCCCGCTCTGTTTGGACCTACTTTAGAACAATTTATGTAAATAATTAGAACTTTTACAGAAATGCTAAAATGCTCCACTTTCGTAACTTTGTATGTATTACCTACATTGAATTAAGTAAACTGTTTCATAAAATTTAATTTAAAATATCTTTTAACTTGAGGAGATTCTTAAACATAGATACTGAAATTGTTTCAATTTAATTCTTTGATGTCATAATTAGTATAATTTGTTTCGATTTGAATTAAGTTTCCTTAAATTCCTCAACAGGTTAATTAAAAATTTAAGGAATTAAATTACTGTTTACTTTTCAACTAAGTATGTATCAAAGAAAATATTTATTTCTCAACTAGCGTGTCGTTACTCACGGTTCAGAAAAAATAATGAACAGTAATACATAATTACAAGTAAAAATTCTTCAACTAAATTCATAGCATGAATTATGAATCTCTGTGTGTAAGTGTAAATGTTTACTTTGTACTACCATCAAACTGGTATATTGAATTAGTTCTACAATGTTTAATACCCAACAGAGTTGCTCACATTTACTGCCTACAGTATAGTTCAGAAGTCAACATCCAACGGTGTGGAACTAAATCTCTTGTAACTAAATGCATCAAGACAACCATCAGATTCAGATGCACAGATTAAATGCAGGATAGTTCGAGACGAATGTTCAGAATTCATTAGTGTTGCACCAACTAGTTTTATGTACACTTTCTAACTTAATTTAGTTTAAGGTTCTTTTTATGTTTACTTTCTAACTTTCTATGTTAATTTTGTTAAGACTCCTTTAAGAATTTTACAAAATAAGTAGTTTTTAAAGTTTTATGCGCATTAAAAGTAATGAATAGCTCATTCAATTAATAAAACCTTTTAGAAACGATACAATATCTTCTATTACTAAGTAAAATTTCTAGTGCAAGTAATTTAATTATGTTTCTAAGTTAGTACTTAGGTATGTTGTTAATGGATAGGTAGAAATTGTGTATAAAACTTACAATGTACCACGAGCATAACCCGTTTGCTGACCGAGGGAGGCACCCCATTGCTTGCGATGCAGAGGTACGCGCCCATATGGAGTCTTGATACCTTCACCAGCTGGAGAACGGAACCGCTTACTGAGCTATCTAAATGTGGAGAAGATTAAAAAGCGTTAATTAATTATAGATATTACGTATTCTTATTTAATTTTTTAGACTGACGGACTGCCAAACTCCTACTAAAATGTGAAATATTGTTACATAGTATGTTTCTTGCTTCTTTCTTTGTGGAAAACAATTATATTAATTATAGTGAAATTTGGTACAGATATTTCATATAGAAGGTATCCTACAGAAAAGGTTTAATCTGAAAAAAAATCTTGACATGAAAACTACGAATTTTGCATATATAACGTTTAAATTGAATATGGACATTTCTCGGTAAGTATATATAAAAAAAAATAGCCGTCTGTCTATATGATCTACAAATGATTTCAATTAAATTAAATATAGATACACCTAGAACTATGAAACGCAAGTTTATTTTTATCCATCCATCATTCTGACTCATGAACACTATTTAGACTTTAGATGCTCTAGATAAAATCTTACTGTTCAATATTATCAAGTCGAAACGAACATTAAGGAAAAGTTATTAAACTGTCCGGCGCTAAGATTACACTAACAAAATTAGTTGGAAACTTTAAAACTGAAATCTAAAAATACATTTTAAAACAAAGATTAAGTTTAAATAAAGATTTCTCAGAGAAAGATGTTGGAAGTTTCATAAACGGTTTAAAACGTTTTATCTAGACGTTACCATTTATGTCACTACTACCGTCCAACATAAAATGGGATACCTTTTTAGTATCAGAACGTGTGTGTTGTCATAGTTTACACAATAGCGGATTTTTCTGGAGTATTATCTGCACTTTGCTCTGCATTACAAAGGTATGAAACGAAAAAATATAAATCGTAGCGGAGCACTGTGTGCGGGAATGGCACGGGTCAATTAGGATTAATATTTATCTTTTATTTTACACAAACAGCTTTTTATAGTAGAAAACTTCTTTTGTCCAAGAAAATTACTGAGTAGCTTTAGGCTTACTTTGGATAAGTAACATAATGAGTTCTTTTTTTTGGTTCTTTTTACCTGTTTTGATATTTATGTAGTAGGTACCTAAATCAGGATTAATCTTAATACGAGGTTTCATTATCCCTTAGATAATGAAACCTCGTATTGGTGAAGAATTTTTTAGCATCATATCAAAAGATTCCGAGAACGTTTTATAAAAATCTAACTTAAAATACGAGTGAAGATATTTTATCTTCGATTTTCCGAATACAAAAAATGATTTTAATTTGAAACAGAAAAATTAGGCTAAACATTTTTTATTTCTATTTTTTTTTTATAAATATGTATAAGTAAATAAATTGCTGAAAGTATGTATTCTCATCACTTTGGAACGACTGCTCCCATTCGACTATATTATTTATTGTTAGTAACTGACAAGACAAGAAAAAAATCATATAAAAGAACATTTAGCTGTAGGAAAACTGCACTCGTGCAAAACTGGGGTGGAATGCGAGTTTTACACAAATAAGATTAAGATTAAAGTCTAAAAGTACAACCAAAAAACCGCATGCACAAAAGAACAAATTGGAGTAGCGGAAAATGTAATTGTGGAAAACTGCCCGCTTACAAAAAAAAAGATTACATGACTAGTTTAAAAAGTAAAAAAAAACTGCCACCTAAAACAGGTAAATAAGATTACATGGCTAGTTTAAAAAGTATAATTACTATGAGTATCACTGAAGTTGGTAGTTGGTAGTAAGTCCCCTGCCTCCTTCCTCCAAACAACTGTTGGGGTGGGGACTCCGTGAGCGGCACATCGAAGCGTCACATTTGCACCTTCCCGCGCCACTTGGTCACTGCTCGTTGGATAATCCAGAATATCTGGTGGCACTAATAGAAATAATGTTGTGTTAATTACACCTGACATGAAGCTTTCTCTAATTGATGAAGTAAATTACCTGTTGCGTATGTGTAATTGCTTGGTGTTTGTTTTGAACTTTTATAAATGTTTTTTCAATTGAAACTATAATAGTAATGGTTTAATTTATTTGATAGAAAAGACAGAGTGGTTTAAGTAAGACCTAATTTAAGGATGTCTTGAACCTTCTATTGGGATGTTTATCAGATGAAGACGAAATTTGAATTAAAAACTAAATTTCACTTACCTACAACATCTAAATAAGCAGTTTGACTCTTCATGGGGTCAGTATTCAGTTGGCACATGTACCACCCTCTGTCCGACTGTCTGACGTCGTGTATGTGCAGGAACCACACCCTCCTGTCGCTGTGGTTCACAGCAATCCGGTGGTTCTTCGTGATCACGTGGGTTGCTATCGTCAGGATAGTCTGCGTGTCCACGCGTAACCACGCCACCTATTAAATTATTTAACTAAATGAGTTCATTCATCCACTATTAAGTCGGTTAATTGCTCGAAAAATCCGTAATTATTTTTGTCTGATGGAAATAAATTGGTTTCAGTTGCTTTTTGTTTATTTATTCGTATTTTTTTGTGTGTTTACATTTAATGTGTAAACACAATTAATAAACACATTTTTGTTTTTACGTATTAAATTTATACGTAGGTAATCATGCAAGCCGCTAAGTGGGGTTGCACAACTGTTATTGCATGTTAGCGAATTTCAACTAATTGAATTGAAACATGGTATAAGACCTAGTTTGAGTGAGCTTTAAAACATGTTTTTTCTCTAAATTCTACATTTACATGAAACTTTTAATTTACTATTTATCCAATGCAATGCTGCATTAGATTAGATAATCTAATGAATGAATATTTTTATATGGTGCATCTCGTAAATGACTTTAAGAACTTAGTTTGTGTCAGTAAATTGAAATAAGGTTTTTATTTGACATAAAGTTCCTTAAGAGTTTGGTTGTTTAGGTTTTAATAAAGTGTTAAAGTAGATATTCCGTGAAACAGTTTTAAAAATCTTTATATTTTTAACTTCTGCTTACCAGACTGAGGTACTGTCATAAACTTTTGACTACCTTGATAAGTATAACAATAAATTACTCTAGCTACACTATGTAGTATATAACTATATAATATTTAACAATTTATAGTAACCGAGCAACAATCAAAAATATAAATTGAAACTTTGAACCTGTTCCAAGAAAACCAATTTTCAGCTATTGGAAATATATTCGTTTTTAAGAACAATAAACTTATAGCTATAACAATAGGTAGCTCGTAACATAACTACATAGTACATTACTGATTTGTTTCTCACTGTGATAGTACCTGGGTCTTCTGAGGTTCACTTGGTATTTTTTGTGTTATTTTATCAGGAAAGACTCCCAGATACTTACACTTTAAAACTTAGTTTCGAACTTAGTTAGGGGTCAGTTACTATAATGAGATGATGTAGTGAATGATTATGTTATGTTATGTTATGTTGACTTATGTAGATACATAATATGTCCAAAATAATTTAAGTCGTTTTCGAAGTACACAAACTTATTACTTATAGGATAATTATTACTCATCTTAATATGAGAAATTATTTATATCGATATATAAAGCAGTAACCCAATCACTTTTAATTGTGTTTTGATTATACAATAACCGTTACATTATAAGTTAAAAGACTTGGTAGAGAGGTACTTAAAAATTATGGTCAAGAGAAAGGTTACGCAAGTCCCTTTTTGAAAGCAAATATAACAAACTCCCAAATACGGCTAATTTATGCGATGGATTTCCGGGTAAGTTTGATAAAATGTATATATTCTGCAATGAAAGAGATATATATGCAGTTCTCCTTGATTTGCTGACCCTTAAATTCGACGGGTTCTTTTACGATGGCGTCGACTCTTCAATATTGAATGATCAGATCCGAATGTCACAGCTGTTTCTTGAATTAATTATATTGACCACATTTACGTTTTTATCAAACACGACTGGTTTTCTTTATTATAAGGGGTGAATAACCAACAGTTTTACAAACAAACTGTACAGACCGCAGAGTTGGAAACTTTATGATCGAAGACTCTTTGTGTGAAATTTAAAGTTGAACAACTGACCACTTTCCGACTTGCGTTCGGTTTGTGAGGTCGGAGTACTCTTCCATAAATAAAGTTGTACATTAATAGTTTGAAACGATTAATATTATTTGCCGGGTATAAATACTTGTAAGGGATCTGGGTATTAATAATTAGGTTATGTATTTATAGTGACTTACCCTATATGACCCGAGGTCATTGACAACACACGTGAATACTGCTTCTCGTCCGAGGGATACAGTTAAGTTATTTAGGCTATCTTCGAAGCGAGGAACTTCTGTAACAAAAATATATTACTTAAAACAAAAATTATTTGAAACATTAAACATAGAAATAATACTAGTTTTTCGAGAAACTTCATAAATTTATCAATTTATACATTTATATTACTATCTGTAAATACATGTACAACAAATTAACGGAAATAGTTTTTTGATACGGCGATTGTTATATTATTGTGTAACATGTGAATTTATTATGTATAATTTAAGTTTATTACCTATAATTGCAATTTGAAAATACATTTATAATCGTAAAGCTAGTTTCAAATAAATACACTATTTAAATTTGAAAGTCTTTAAAATTACACCAGATATACAGCACGTATTTCTGTAAAACGGATTTGTCGACGAAATACAAACTGAATGTACGCGAGTAAGTAAAGCAATAACTTTTCCTTTTTATAAACAACTTCTCAACTTCAGTGAAGCACATTGAGTAAAGGCAATAAAATGAACAGGATATTCAAACAGATACCGGCCAAAGCGGCTCCCTTGCTAATTAGCTGCGCCGATAGTAATTACTATCGGCGCAAATGTTTACAGATTAAGGATAATTTAACGTGAAAATCGCCGATTTCGCTAACTCAGACATTTTGTTTAATGAAGATTCTATGTAACTTACGTCCAGATAAAAAGGTTGTACAATAAACCCTTCCGATAATTGCTTTGAATAAACAAACAACAGTTAAACATTAAGTATACGTAAGCTTAATTTCAATTAAAATATTACGTAAAAGGAAAATGTTTTTCATTTTCGTCGTCAATCAAAATGATCAAACGAAAAACCTTTTTATCAATTTCTATGTAATAAATGTAATTTGATTTCCATTTGGACGATGTATCATGTAATTTTTTATTCGGATTGAAATACTTCCCTCACGTTGATACTTCATGTGTAGTTCTAAGCATTTATTGTGCCTAAAGCAAATTTGCTTGCGGATCGCAATATCCAAGCGAATGGCCTCTGGGGCGCTATCTTGTTTTATTTGCGCTCCACAGTCGATAATGAACGTTTTTTCCCAGTACAGTATCTATTGCGAGCATTCAATATACTAAAGGTGCAATAAAGGCTAACATATTAGAAGCCCACTCCAGACTCACGGCACTTAAATTTTACTGTCGCATAATATTATCAAATGTTACACGTATGGTCCACGATCGTATACAAAAAAATACGTCATATTATTATGGAGTTAAGGTCGATATTCGTATGCTGAACATGATAAAAATGAAGATTAAGCTAAATAAACAATAGATACATTGATAGCCTATAAAATGTTTAGGAAAACTTTTACGAGCGTACATTTTGTGGCCAGTTTGTTGGTTTACCACAGATATAAAAGTCAAGAATAATAATGAGTGTAGGTACAATATAAAACGTATTAAGATAAAACCCTTTGCTATTTTCACATGGAGCATGCAGATTACGAAATTTAAGCTAATAGAACGAACGTGAGTTTGGGTTTATTACGTAAAAAATTAAGTTAGAATTTTATTGCATATTATCTTAATAACAATATTTAAAATAAAACTTACGAACATTATTTTCAATTGCTATCATACCGGGTGTATTGAGTTAATATCGTTAAATATTTACGCTTGGCGTTTAAGCGTGCAAGCCGAATTGTTTAGAGGTTAAGACATGAGAATGTTTTCTTCAGCTACAAAAGATGATCTTTATCGTTTTATGAGCTGAAGGAGTAGGGTGAACCGCCGGGGAAAATTTATGTCAGAATATTACCCCTCTTTGGAGACTCTAAAAGAAAGTTTTAAATGCTTTATGTTGGTACTTGTGTACTCTGGTACAGACGTTACTTTGTGACTGTTGTGTACCATTCCCGTCAGCCGCGCTCCCGATGCCGAATTGAGGGGACTGGGTGATAACAAACTCGGTTTATTGCGGACATAATAGCAGTTCAAGTACATTGTCTAAAAGAAGTGTATTAACGGATAATCAGTTAAACAAGAAGTAACTTGTTTTTAATTGCGTTGTATATACTTAAGATTTTATTAATTAGGATTCTTTATGAATGTACTATTATTATTAAACTGTTCGAATTTGAAAAGTATTAAAGGAGTAATTTGATTTCAAATGCATAACTTTATTTATTTCTTGTATGAAAACGGTTTTTGTATTTTTTTCGTGGATAAAATGGTTTAAAATGTAAAGAGTTTAATTAGACTTCTTGCTATGCTAGTTTCAGTCACTTACAGAAGCTTTTTCAGGAGGAATGAATTTCCGCTTTTCCGACTACCTACGCTTAGCAAATAATGATTTACTTACGACAGAGATATATTCATCTAGTATAAAATATTATTTAGTTTAGTAATTATGTTATTAAAATGTAATCTAGGGTATAACAATAGGTTTAATTAAGTATATAAGTTTTGAGTCTAAAAAAATACAAAAAAGAGAAATGCAGGTATCACTTTTTTGCGTGTAAAAATATGAATAATTTAAATTTAAGAAACGAATTGAATACTAGTCTGCCATTTTTTATTATTTTTCAATTAAATTTCCATAATCACAAACACCCGTCCGTTTTAAAGGTACGTCTAATAGTATCCCAATTTTGCTTTCCTACTTCACCCTGCAACATTTCATTGTTTAGCTTCGGAAGTAATCCATTGTGTTTTGTATGACAGAAAGGCGAGCTGCGGTATTGTTTTTTTATTGGTCCGCAATTGGCCTCCGCTGTCCGTACTCTGAACACAATTTGTTTGATATGTTTGTTTTATGAGTGTTGTTACATTAATCTTCAATTATCCTACTAATATTATAAAGCCGAATGTTTGTGATGATTGTAGGATGTATGGATGTTTGTTCCTCTTTCACGCAAAAACTATTGAATGGATTTTAATGAAATTTGGTACAGATGTTCCTCATACCTAGGAATAGCACATAGGATACTTTTTATCCCAAAATTCCCACGGGATAAGGTTCCACGCGGGTAAAACCACGGGGCACAGTTAGTTTATAAATAAATGAAGTTTGTTTTTGTCATTATAGGGATAACCTCATGTTAGAATTTACCTAAATAATTAAACAAGTATTTGTTACTTCTAGTGTTTTGACAACTGCGGTCAGGCTGTAACTACATCGAATTCTGTTTAATATTTTAATATACGATTAGTTCAAGTGGTTTTCACGGTGTACTTATACTTTTAGATCTTAGATGTGATATAATGTGTAATTTTCCTAGAAAATTGAAGTTTAAAAGTATAAAAAGCTGGTATTTTTGTTCGTTTCTAATGAATAAACTAAAAAGTACTAAGTACAACGTGTATAATAATTATCAATCTAGTAGAGTTTTTTATTACTATAATTAACAATGACTAATAAAAAAGCGAACACATTTTCATTCGAATTTATCTACAGAGTTCAACCGCGGTTTGTTGCTAGCAAAGAATATGTTTTATCAAGATTTTCTGATGTAATAAATAAGTTGTTTAACACCATGGGTGGTATTAGTTGGTGGCACTGACTGCCTCCTGCTGTTTTATTTAATTAAGCCTATGACGACCACAATGACAGCGTGGTCATCATGTCGTACAGCCGAAAATGAGGGTGCAGGTTATGGAACCTGCACCCTCATTTTCGGACAGAAATGGTTCTGTGTGAGGTAATTTTTTTGTGTGATTTAAAAATGAATATTTATCTGTCTGTGTGTGTATCAATGAGTGTATGTGTTGTTTCTGACATCCAAGATTCTAATGTTAAGATAAGCCAGGAATCTGTTACTCAACAAAATATATAAAAATATTGATTATATTAGTATTTTCCACAGATAAATGGGAATTACGAAAGAAAACCCCTAGTATTAAGATAGTAAAGCTATTAATATAACTTAATGTACCTACCGTAAAAGCTCGTTATGCATAACTTTGATTTCATAGAATACCATTATGTGCAAGCGTATTCTAAATTTAGAATCGTTTTACCAAACTTTAATGAGAATATTTAAATGGGATCGCCTTTCAATTTGTACTGATTTAAATACGTATCTACAAAGTTTTGAGACAAAAAAATAATAATTTTGAATTAATAAAAAAGTACTTGAAACTAGAATGAGTTCTATTATGATTTGTAGTAAAAAAATTATGTAAAAGTATGTAAAAAAAAGAAGTTGAAAATGTTCAAGGCATAATTAATTAGATTCAGACGATAACATAAATATAATACTTTAATTCGAAGCTACATTTTATACAAAGCTTTGGTGATTTACTTGTTGTTTTTTCATTTGTCTTTAAATATTGAATAAATCTAAAGTTACTAGCCAACCACGCGGGTTGGCACGGGTGCCGTGGATTTTAAATTTTCTTTTCACACAAATCTTGCTCTGCATAATAGGAATATCTCACTTAGAGGTTTAAAACATAAGCTCAATAAATAAATGTTAATTATTATTTGTTTAGCGTAGATATCTATTTATTGTATTATAACTAATTTATATATGTTGTTTTGTTTTTGAAGAGAAGAATGTACACTTCTGTAAAGATATCTCACATGGGAATGTTACATAGAATAAGTTTTATTATTAGTATTATAAGTGAAGATATTGTTGAAGTGTCTAACTAAATAAATAAATGAGCGCAGCCGTTCTCGAATAATGTGCGTATTTGACATAATTATAGTATTTGGCAATATTTATTTTGTAATTACATACATAGATAACTTAAAAAAGTTAATTATTTTTGGTTAAATTGCTATAAGCACATAAATAATCGCTTGATATTTATTCACCACTTGATATAACTCTAGTTTTGTTATGACTACATACATGCATATCACAAAGAACCAAACAGCATAATAAACATATTTCTTTGAACAAATGACGTCTGATCTAGTCTTGTTGAATCCGATTGAAAGAGATCTCTCGAAGTCTAAGAGCTGACCATGAAACTCATCTGAAGAGGATTGATATTTAAAAACTTTATTAGTCACGAATAAATTCGCCGTTTTGTGTTGCTAGAGATCTTTGTTTGATGATTGCTGATCACAAATATCAGATGAAAGAAGATATATTGGAATTAATAGTTATTTATGGTACAAGCGAGGTAAGTTGGTGATTACTTCCGAGGCGCTATTGAGGCCCGAGCCGTCAGGCGAGGGTCTGAAGATAGCCGAGGATAGTAATCATCAATACTCGCGTGTACCATACAACGTTTTTCAACACATTTGTGAAGAAATTATCGTTTTTCGCTAATAAATAAACAGTTTTTCTATTCGCGCGCATCCAACACAACAATGGTGATCGGCCATTCATTAAAAGAATATACTTATTAAAAAAATCGAATGAATGAATGAATGGAATCGACCATAGACCTACCAAAAGTAAGGCAACATAGTTGGAGTTTGTTTTTAAAATGTATGGACGCGATTTTTTTTGGTATCAAAACTTTTTTAAAACTAAACAATTTAAAAAAAAATCTTTAACTCACTAGTGAATCAAGCGTGTCATTATTCAACTGTTTTTGCACAAATAAGAGCCCCTTTATGAGCAAGTGTGTTGAAAAGTAATTTTATTAATTCTTTATTTTTTTATTCTTCTAAAGCATTCTTTTAGATTCACTTTACAAAGGCGTTATCAAGGATAATTTATAGTACATTAAGCCTATTCCACCTATAGTCCGTTCTGCTTATAATCTTACGTCTGAGTCATGTTTTAAAAAAACATAATGGATGGCTTGATTCAGAAATCGAACTCAAGACTTTCAGTTTGGCAAATACGCACGTAGCAAATAGATCGTCGCCACAAAACTGCCAAGCAATTATAATAAAAACATTGGTAAATAATATTTTCTAGGAAACCGAGGAAATTAATATGGCGAGCAAATTTGTGCACAAAGGACACCAAAATAGCGGTTATTATTAACCTACTTCATAGTAGTTCAGAGTTCAAAAGCCTTTGGGCGGTTTGGAAACCGACACGAGAATCGACATAACACAAAATAGATATCTAAGGGATATCACATATTACATGAAAAATATCACTACCGATTACACGAGATATTGTTTTGATATTTTGAACCGATTTATGTATGAAATAGAAGCAAGAATAGTAAATAAGATGTTGTTAATTTTGGTAAGGTATACATATATTGTTATTAATGGGCTACTTAAACGTATAAAAGTTGGTCTATCGTTTTTAGGACTAAAATATCCAGTTGATTTTGTTCGAATGTTGCATATTTTAATTAACTTTGACTCCTTGAAAAGAATAACATACTTTCACATGTATAAAACGACGATTGCAACTAGTATTATTACATCTAAATAAAATAAAAAATAAAGACATTTAATTTTTAGTATTTTTCGACTTTTCACGACTTTTCTCGAATTTTCTCGACTTTTCTCATTTGGACTTTACAACTTTTCGTTATTTTCTCGACTTTTCGATTTTTCTCGACTTATTGCTACGTTTCTCGACTTTTCTCGGATTTTCTCGACTTTTCTTGATTTTCGACTTTTCTCGACTTTTCGACTTGTCTCGACTTTTCGACTTTTCTTGACATTTCTCAAGTTTTCTTCTCTCTTGTCTCCAATCGGAAATTTCCAAAAAACCGTATTTTCTGAAAATTGTTATTCCTATTCGGTTTCCGAAAAACCGCAATTTTCTGAGAAACCCTAATTATCCGAAAATATCAATCGTTATTCAATACCGGAAATTTCCGAAAATTTTATCTTCAATCGGAAATTTCCAAAAAACTTAATATCTCCTATCAAATATTTCCGAAAATTAAATTTTGAATCGGAAATTTCCGAAAAACCATATTTTCCGAAAATCGTTATCCCTAATCGAAAATTACCGAAAATCCTATTTTCAATCGGAAATTGCTGAAAATCTCATTCCTTTTTTGTCTCTCGAAAATTTTTAGACGTTTCTCATTTCGATTTTTCGACTTTTTTCGACTTTTCTCATTTCGACATTTCGACTTTTCTCTACTTTTTGACTCCTCTCGACTTTTCTCATTTCAACTTTTCCCGACTTATTGACTTTTCTCGACTTTTCACGACATTTCGATTTTTCTCGACTTTTCTCATTTCGACTTTACAACTTTTCTCGACTTATCTTAACTTTTCGAATGTTCTCGACTTTTTTCGACTTCTCTCGACATTTCGGCTTTTCTCGACTTTTCGACTTTTCTTGACATTTCCTGAGTTTTCTTTTCTCTTGTCTCCAATCGGAAATTTTCGAAAAACCGTATTTTCCGAAAACCGAATCGGAATTTTCCGAAAATCGTATTCCGAATCGAAAATTTCCGAAAAAAAAATCTCCAATCTGAAATTTCCGAAATACCGTAATTTTTCGAAAATCGTTATTCCTTAACGTAATTTTCCGAAAATCTAATCTCCAATCAGAAATTTTCGAAAAACCGTTATTTTCTGAAAATTTATTTTCCCAATCGGAAATTTCCGAAAATGTTTTCCCTTATCGGAAATATCCGAAAATCGTATTCCAAATCGGAAATTTCCGAATAACGTTTATTTCCTTAATCGGATATTTCCGAAAATCTTTTTTCCAATCGGATTTTTCAGAAAAACTTTTCTCCAATTGGAAATTTCTGAAAAACAGTAATTTTCCGTAATATCCGACTTTTCGTATTTTTGACTTCTCGACTTTTTTTGACTTTTCTTGACATTTCTTGACTTTTCTCGACTTTCTCGACTTTTCTCAACTTTTCGACAAATTCATTATATTATACATTTGTAATTATATCATGTATTTTCCATTCACAGGACTATTAAGGAGTCCCGGTCTTTTGGAAGGCTAGTATGGGGCCAAAGCCAACACACGGAAGCCCTTTGACATGTTTAATCTTGTGTAAAGGATGCTCATTCCGGCGACTATCCCCGTATATAAAATGCATCCAAGGACAGTCCCCGGTTCTTCTGGGACCATTACAAATATATGGGAAAACTACAACTGGGCTATAGGAATGGGATGTTCAATGGACTGGATACAGGGGAACTATGGGGACTATGGCACCCGCCGATATAATGCTATAAACACGTACGAAGTGGCGGATAGACGAGAGACTTGCCAGCTCTATAACTGGGCTCCCCAAACAAGTCGCTCGAGTCGCAACAAGGGGGCAACATGAAACGAGCGGCTTTGAGAGTGGAGCAGACGTCCTGGGTTTTAAACCGCGATTCACTGAGCCCGAGGGTCCAGCTAAGCCAACGCACCACTTACGCAACGCCCCTCACTCTCCGAGCACCAAAGTGCTCTCGCGGGCTTCACTCCGGCCGGCCAATGAAGGCAAGCACGAAGGTGGGGGACCTGTTCCTCGTCAGTGCTCACTCCGCCGGCCAGTGAAGGCGAGCGGAGGTGAGGAACGTGGACCTCCCCCGGATGCGCGTCAGGTCCGCGGGGTCATTACTCCCCGACACCCCGCCTCAAAAAGGGGCGTAATTATATTATTATTATTGTATTTAATATTCTTTTTACTACTCAAAGTGTTTGGGGAAGTTTTCGCTATCACTATCTTAAGAACATTAAAACTAGTTTTACGGCTCGCTGTCAGACTTACTGCAATGGCGGTGGTTTTTACTCGGAAAACCTTTTATGCAGATCTTCCTGCATTTAAACAGACGAAGGAATGAATTCATTCTTAATTATTTAAATTTAAACTTAAGATTGCCGGCTGTTCTACTTGATGTCTAATTAACTTAATTATAAGTATTGTTTAAGTTATAACTTCTAATTATACTTGAGTTGTTTTAAGCGGAAACCGTTTGTTACAAGTAAAATTATAATATAGTTGGGTAGCTTTTCATTGTAGATATGAGTGAAATAGTTACGTGGTTTCCATGTTGCCTCGACGTAGCCCCGGCGGGCGCTGCGATGCATATGTGATACACAAAATTGATTTGATATGCATTTTAATGCTACAGTTTTATTGTATTAATTTTATTTATGATTGGTTTTATGTATTATATGGTTTGTAATTTATGTTGAATTGTGGAGGGTATAACTTTTTATTGTGTATTTACATTAATAATAATAACACGTATTGCTAACTGCATTTGTTAATAAATTTTATATTTATAGTCATAAATATTTAAATTTATAAACTATTAACCGTGTTTGTCCGTATAAATCCCGGGTTCTGTTAATCCCATATGAATTGGTAAACATTATCCATTGACATGTAATGTTTATCTGTAGTTCTATAACAAGAAATGTAATAAATATAGCCTTTAATACCTTCACATCTTGTATTATATTTATCAGGTATTTGGTACAATGAATAAACCTGCGTTATCCCGATTCTATCCGAATATTATTAACGAACGATGCAAGAATGTAATAGGATCCTTATTTCATTAATAGATATTCCTCTGTTATATTAGAATGTACCCCAATATAAGAGAGTCCCAGTTTCGCATTAGATTTAGTATGTAATCGTGATGCTGCCGTAGACCTCCAAATATCACGGTAGGTACGCAAGTACAAGTCAAACATCGCGTGTTCTGATAAACCGTACCAATTTTTCATCGAGTTTAATATACTCAGACTGTGTAAAGTACGAGTAAGTGCCTTCACGGATATCTACTATCGATTTATATACATTTAGGTACATTGTACGTACATCGATAAAATAACGAGACTAGTGCCCTAAAATCTAGAAGTCTTGCAACAGTTTTCATATCTATAAATTTACATTGTTTATTTAAAACATAAGCGTGATATGCAAAGTAATATGTTATCTTCAAATGTGTATCCCTATTCATGAACAATAAAAAGCAACGTCGATATATCAACACATTGAACAAAGGCTCGTTCAATCTTTATTTAACGTTCCGCCCTCCATCCTCCGCGCGTTGTACTCTACGATATTTATCCGCGTGATTTTTGTTATAAATTACATCGACAGGCAATATTTTCTGTTTAGAAGGGGCTTCCGAGGCGGATACAAGACAACGCTTTCAGGCAATGACTTGTGCCCGCGGGCCGATATAAATATTTGCGTATCGCACCGGGCGCCTACCGTATGCCGCGCGCCCGCCCTCTCCGAACGCTGCCCGTCACGCGACCTTCCGCTCCAATATTGGAACTTTATTCCACTTTAAATATCCTCCGTAAATCGATGCTTCCCCAACAAATTAGAACACATTTGTTTAGACCCAAAACAAGTTTGACTACGGTAAGTAACTACAGCTTAATTCCACTGTGTACTTACTGCTTCGCCCAACGAACCTTTCCAATAATATAAGCTTTATGTGTGGAATTTCTTTATTAATACGTATAAAGTTTGTGATTATTATTTTCCTTGTTTGTGCGATTTTATTAGTGAGTATTTCTCGGTAATGATAATAAATTTTACTCATATGATTATAATGTTATGCGAGAAATTTAATAAATAATGAAGAAATAATGGTACTCGATAATAATATGTCAACATAATTGAGATAACAAAAGACTAAAATAAAAACAAGAGCAGTAAACTCCGTATCATTGTCCGCTGGTATATTATCACTCCATTAACAGCAATAAGCTAACTCGAGTGAAAGTTGTGAGATAAGAAACGTCACTGAAAAGATTATTTAAAATATTGGGTAAGTAACAAATTTTCAAACGATCGGCACAATTCGATAAAGTTCGGTGAAGTTAGCTGTAAGTTTGTTCAAGTTCGGTGGCGTGTTTCTGTACCTTATCGGCCGTGGAAGTAACAAGCCGAGATAAATGAAGTTTGGTTGCTCTTAATTTAATGGTGGGACGGAAGTTTAGGCGACGTGACCGGATGCTAAGGGCGACCCTCCCAAACCGATAATTGTCCAATTATTAATAAGAAACAGTCTCACTGATAACACATTTGTGTTAAATTGATGTTTCCTTGTAAACTTTAAGGTAACTTTTAAGAAATTTGGCTCTTTGATCATATTTTTCTTTCATCTTACAAATGGTATTAAAGTACAGTAAAGTATCAGCCTGCAAGATTCTTCTATAGGGAAAGGTCTTTCTCTGACTGATGATATTAGTACAGTGAATGACAAGAAGTGTAACTAACAAGTTTAAAAATATTATTACCGATAATTTGAGAAAAACTCGTGATAAGTACCTCTCATAATTCTTGATTACTTGAATGAAAAAGGTAATTCCTTTTTTAATCACAATAATATTACATATGTATATTTATTAAAATAATAATCATGTATTTTTTCTATCATTTAATTAATAATGTATTTTGAATAAACAAATAACAAGTTACGATTAATCCTTTGTTATGTCAAACCTAAAATCTCCGATCCGTAATGAAGTCGGTTTACCGTAACAGTCACATAACATATTACGTAACGGGGATCTTAAACTTTACCAGTTAATATTAAGGAGGACATTGTTTATTAGTTAATTTAATTAATTTGACATATATTTATTCATTTATTGCGTACATGTTTTTGGGTATAAACAGATCTTATACATACTAGGGTAGTATTAAAAACATGAACCCTGCAAGGGCACAGCAATACAAATACGTTTATTGTTCCAAAGAAAGAATAGCCTAAGTTATACAGTTTAAAGCTAATTTGCGGTACAAAAGTATTTAATTAATACATATTACTAATAACTACACAATATATTATATACTTAATAGCATGCGTAACAATTTAAGGTTTATTAAACACACTAGAAAAAGACAAATACAAGTAAAATCCATTGAAATAAAATTATGAAAATAATTTATTATTTTTTATGACATATGTTGAGTCTTCAATGTTGTTTTTACTAATTTTATTTCGTTGGCCACTTAATAAAGTCGAACTATTCTGTTAAACAATATTAATTATGCGTGGTCATTTATAAAAAATATACAAGTTGATTTGAAAACCTCCTCCGATTTTTTTGTTGGTTTAAAATATATTGTCCTCATGTCAGTGTGTGAGAGAGAAAGAGTTTTTCTGCCTTTGGTCTTTTTTGTTTCTGTCAAATTCAATCATCGAATCTATTATTATTTTGTTTTACAAATTCCATATTTTATTTAATAAATATTATATAAAGTCATTCTAAATATAAAGTAATATAAATAGTTACAAGCATACAAATCAATTGTAAAGATAAGTCGTTCTCAATTTGATTACGGTCTTCGCTTGTCAAACATGAACGACAATAAGAAAAGGTTCTAAATAATTTCAAAACAATTTCGGTGACAGTTGATGTCTTACTTTCTTTGAGAAAAATATTGAAGACTAGCTGTGCCCCGCGTTTTTAACCGCATAGTAACCGATCCCGTGGGAATATTGGGCTATAACATAATCTATGTCCTTCCCCGGAGTATAAGCTACCCCTGTACCAAATTTCAAGTCAATTGGTCCAGTCGTTCACGCGTGATGCCGTGACGAAGGGAAATAGGGATTCATTTTTATATGTATATAGAGATAAACAAATTAATTGTAAAATTAAACCTTTTTAAATGTTTTTGTATCCGTATAAATTCCCGAAAGAGTTCTTTGTTATCCTGTTAAGCAAAAGGAACAAAATTGTTAGAGCCAGTTAAAGCTTTGTTTTATAGAGTTTCTAGTTTCAACATAAAAACAAAGGGTAGAAACAGGAGGGAATCAGAGAGAACAAAAGCCTACTAACTAAATCGGACAGACATTGCGACAGAATTACAAGAACGAGGTACAAATTGTATTGAGATCGCGAATCTTGTGATATTTAATTGTACTTGTTAATTTTTGATTAGACAAATGAAACTACTAATTAATAAATGATCATAATGTAAATGTAGTCACTTTCTTGGTAAAGCTGTTATTAATTAAAAAATAAATTCGATTTGAATTTGATAAGTTCGTAAAATTAATTGTCAGATTTCATACTAAGAAATTCTCAGTAAAGAAAATAGGTTTTCATGAACGAGCTTAAAACATTTTTAATTATCATTAAGATACGTTTTAAAAATAGTATGAAATCGATGTTATTTAAGGTATGTCTCGATGGCACAGCGTAGTTAAGCCGCGGGTAAAATCGGTTACTGAATAATAAATTAGATTATATTCGAGCGTCATAGTTTGACCTCGGCGGAGGTCAGATTTGTTCACATACTGCGGATTGATGAGAACATGTAAGGCCCTTTATGCCGTTAAGCCGACTTAAGCGCCTGGCTTTTCTCTAACAATAACAATCCAATGGGACTTCGTGCTTTCACAAACGTATGCCGATCGCATTATGACTCTTATTACATAGGCTTAAGAAGCATTATTGGGAAATGTAACCCGAATATGAGTTCATTAATGGTTGAACATTTGGTGAAATATAATTTGGTGCAACAATTTGGTTCGTACATATTAATGAATGTTTTAGGCGTCTGATTAATCACAGATTGCCAATCAAAATGGCATTAACAAACAAACCGCCAAATGTAATGAGTGTTGCTCCATTGATTACATAAATATTTACTGACTCAGTCACATGAACAGTTGAAACTATTGAAATATTTTTCGCTGTTTACATTTAAATTGTTAGCTCGGGTTTGAGTAAACCAATACGACTTTATTTGCAAATTAAATTTGATAACTATATTTTGACAACAAAATATCATAGATTTGGATAGAAATTATATTGTTAATTATTCAGTTCAATTAAAAAGTTATTGTCTTTTTATAATTTTCGAAACCTTTAAGGTTTCTATACATAAGTAATCACCAATACTCATTAGACAGTGGTAGTATATATTAACACTAGCTGTGCCCCGCGGTTTCACCCGCGTGGATCCCGTTCCCGTGGGAATACGGGGATAAAATATAGCCTATGTTATTCAGGGTGAATGTAGCTTTCTAATGGTGAAAGAATTATTGAAATCGGTTCAGTAGTTTCGGAGCCTATTCGTTACATACAAACAAACAAACAAACAAACAAATCTTTCCTCTTTATAATATTAGTATAGATATGCGAAAGTCAAAAATAACAGAGATTACTTTTTATTTTCTTTCTTTCTTTTTATTTTCTACTTATTCACAAGTACCTTTGTCATTTTAGGTTCAACGATAATTAAAACAAGTACTGTAATAAATACATTTCTTGTTAATCCATTATTGTAATAACAATGTAGTTGCTTACAACCTCTTAAGGTAATTAAGACACATATCTGTGTAATTAGTAATTACTCCAAATTATAAAAAGCTTAATCTTAATTACTAATTTTGTTGTAATTGTTTTAGTTTTACTTCGTATATTCCTGATTTTAAAACTTGTAGGTGTTTCCCTAATCCAGTTTAGTGGTGGTAAACATTTTAAAGTAAACCGTAGTTTTAATCAAATTAATCTGTGGACATGAGGCGTATATTTTCTACGTGTATTTTCCTATAATCTTGTGCAGGTTCAACTATATAATTATCTTTATAAGTTTATTATTAAAGATGTAAGTTCAAATTATAATACTTTATTATTATGATGGTACCATCCGCTTTAATTTTTTAATAGATATAAATCTTCTTCTTCAATCATTGCTATTGCTCATATCAAATACTCTATCGCATTAGGTTTTTAACCTGCAATGGTAGATGTAAGTGGATAAAAAAAAATCTATTAAGTAATTAAAAAGATTTATGTGAATTGAAAGTAGGGGATTCATTGTATACTATGTAAATATATAATCGAAATGTGAAATGAAAATCTTAAGAATAATGCTTAATTGTTTTATAAAACATAATATAAATGGTTGTAAGATAAAATTGAAGTTTATGTAATATTTATTACTAAACCTGTACCCAATTTGATTTTCATCTATAACAAAGGTCTTTTTTACCTACGCTATATAAATCCTTTAAGGGTATAATTTTCAAAAATTTTTCTAAAACATTTTCGTTATTTATAGAGCTTCTATAAAACTGGGTGGGCGTTATCTTTTAAAAAATGTGCAAGAGTTATTATACGTGAACATAAAATTCTAAGAAACGATTTTTATACCATTGTTACTATTACTGAAATGTAGAGAAGCTTTTATATTGAAAAATGAAAAAGTCGACATCTGTAAATATTAGATTTCTTTTATTAAATGTCGAAAATCGTTTAAGTTAAAAAAAAAATAAAAGTACAAAAATATGTCTGAGTTAAAGATTATTTTCCAAAAAAGTACTGAGGCTGTGTTCCAATCCAAAACTTTTAAGATTCTTTAAAAAAATAATATGAAAATATTTCCAACAGGGAAGCCGTGGGCAGCATCTAATTTAGTATTAAATAAAGACACATTTACAGATATTTTTGAAATAAAATCATCTCCTTTTAAATTTGAATAATACCATAACGATTTTCAATACTTAATAGACAGAAATCTAGTCTTTTTAAATGTCAAAACGATTTAAAATTATTTCCAACAGGGAAGCCGTGGGCAGCATCTAATTTAGTATTAAATAAAGACACATTTACAGATATTTTTGAAATAAAATCATCTCCTATGAATAAAAACTCCAATATTTCTAAACGTCGACTACTTTTTTCTATAAAAGCGACGTCTACATTGTAATAAATATGTTTTATGTTATGTTTGCTTTATAGAGGTGTGAAATACTGCGATAAAGTTTACGTGTGGGTGTCGGCGCATCCTCTAATAGAAAAGTTGTGTAAACCAACATTGTTGCAATATTTGTTGTACAACTATTTATTCATATTCATACAATACACAACGGCTTCCGTTGTCAGTTGATTATGCTGCAAGTTTGGGAGAGTGAGTTCTATTCTGGGTATGGCATTTGTGGAAAATGTTTTACATTGGATATTGGAATTTAAGAGTTATTCCGGTTTGATCACCCGTATCTGATACCCTGGGGTATCCGTTTTATTATATATATTTTTTTGTAACATTCAATAAATCATTTATTTTTGATATACCCATATTTTTCTTCTTTTTTGCGTGTCGACTCATATTTTTAAAGACCAAAACTCGAAGGCCAATACCCATATTGAGAATATATGATTTCAATATGTTTACATCCCATTGAGAATTTTATATTATTTAAATCTTAGTTTTATATAAAAAAAAATCGTTTAAGTTTGGGCCTTAAAGAAGCACTTATGAATGTGAAATACTTTAAATCTACGACCGTTTATGAAATTATTACGAGTATAGGTACAGCCGAAAAGAATCTGCAAAGAAAATGCTGCCGAGAGATACTAGGGCAGCATGCTCTTCCAATTTTTGAAATACAATAAGTATTTATAATTAAAATAAACTGTATAACATAACATAATCATTCACTTCATCATCTCATTATAGTAACTGACCCCTAACTAAGTCCGTGACTTGTATCTAGGGTATCAGAAACTACGCACACACTCATTCACACACACCCAGACCGAGATAAACATTTGTGGTGACAAATATTCACCCCGCATGGGAATCGAAGCCGCAACCTTACGGATGGCAGTCCGGCATAGTGACCACTCTGCCATCGAGGTCGTATACAAAATATGTTTAAATTGTCCACAGTAATTTACGTATTTAAAAACGTACGCTTTCATTGTAACGATGAGAACGTACTGTATATTTTGCTTGTAAATAATACAGAAAAATAATTAAACCTTCGGTCCCAGTTATCATACTAAAATCATCGATAGTAATTACAGGTAGTTAGTACCCACAAATACCTAAAAGTTGGTTTAATCAAAAAACAGCAGCACGCACACAGGACTCAGATTAGAGTGGCCTAATTGCGGAAATATACTAACAATATAGGAAAAAGAATTAATTTGCTGGTGACGCTAGTTATATCGACGACCTCGATGGCAGAGTGGTCACCATGCCGGACTGCCATCCGTAAGGTTGCGGGTTCGATTCCCGTGCGGGGTGAATATTTGTGTGAACTACAAATGTTTGTCTCGGTCTGGGTGTGTGTGTGAATGTGTGTGTGCGTAGTTTCTGATACCCTAGATACAAGTTGCGAACTTAGGACTCAGTTATTATAATGAGATGATGTAGTGAATTTATGATTATGTTATATAAATAAATGTTAATGTAATATTCAGATTTTACATAAACAAAAATGTATTTAATACATTATATACTGGTACTATTTAGTCAGTTGAATAGTACCTACCAGTATATATCTTATAGAAAAAATATACTTACCACTATTTAGTACCTACCTGCAGTTCGTATATAAAATAAAGGGTGTTATAATATTAAAGGCGATTTTGATAGATAACTTAAGATAGAGATGATTCTTATGATTCCTTAATATTAAGAAAATAACATATTATTTATTTACTCCGTAATCGTAAAGTGTTTGTTTTTTTGGAAATTCAAGTTTAGGTTTAAAATTATGATTATATGGTACATGATTCATAAAAAAAATTATAAAATGAGGATATTTTATTTAAAAAGTACTTAATCTAAAATAGGATTGTATTATGTGTTTACTAACAAAAATATTAGGCATTAAAAACCAAAATAAGAGTTTCAATTCAATAATGTGCAAAAAATATTACAACAAATCTATTATATTTTTATATCTCATACACAAAATGAAATAGGAAATACATTATTAACATTTTTTTCTTTAAGTCATTTCAATATAAGATCATTAATTAGAATAGTCAATTAAATACGAGTTGATAACATAAATATTAGGTAAAAAGACAGTTTTATTAAATAATTGGAACCACTTTGATAAACGTAATGGAACAGTTATCCCCGTACTGCCACCGACCGCGTAATTATATAATTTTATTTTATGACGATAAGCTATAAAGATAACTTTATTATAACCGATTACATTTTTTCTCACATTAAACCGCTTTTATAACACTTATTGGAGCAATTTTTAATAATTAATACAAGGTTTAGAGAAAATATTTAAGTTTTTTGAACTTACCAACAGAATCTTTGAAACAAATCACTACATGGAAGACAAGTCCAAAGTGTATATAGAACAAAAGTTTTCCCAACAACATTTTTTAATAGTCAGGTCATCATCCAATCAACTTTATAATATAACATAACTTTGTTCAAAATGTTCACAGTTTACGCGGCATACTACGAATGAGTTGCGTGTAGGAGTTCGTAGCGCGCGGCTACGTGTGTCCGCGCTACGGGCTACGAGGCGCGACTAGTCGCCGTCCGTTACTTTCCAAGTTGGTTGGTTTGGTTGCACATGCGCTCACTAAAGTCGGCATTCCGCGCGGGTAAGACCCAAACTTAATAATAATTTTTGCCTTTCCACTTCACTACTCAATCAAATAACTGTCGGTAGAGATGGGATTTTAGATTTCGCTGCTAACATTTTTCATAGCCACAATTTTTTGTCACCTACATGTTCTTTATTGCTTAAATTTTGTACTGTTCGAAATACATTTCGAAGTATTGTAATTTGATGATTGTTTCTTTACTTGCTTGTATTTGTTTTTAATACTTATAAAATGCTTACAAGAACACTGTCAGAGAAAGTTTTAATTTAATCAAAATATCTTGTATTTTTAAGTCAAAGTTATTTTAAATTATACAGCAAAATTATTCAAAACAAAGGTGTTTTCGTTATTTTAATTACAAAATGACGTCGAAAATAGAAATCATAAATATTAAAAGGACATAGAAATGAGGCTATAAGTGTCTTTTCTATTTGTGTCTCTTTCATAAAACTCATGAAACATGAGGAAAAGGGGAATAGTAATTCTGTTTTAAGATGAATCTAAGTTGGATCGAGTTGTAATAAATATTACATTAAAGTGTACGAAGTTTAATTATAACGTTTGAAGTGATACATTGAGACGTTTTCTTTGAAGAATAAGTTGGTAAATCTGGATTGTTTTAATTATAATTATCAGTAATTTGGGGGAAAAGTTTAAAGTTCAAATAAACACCTTGAGAGGCTTACCCGTTACTTGTACATTGTTCTTTTTTAATTAATCACATTTCAAAACAGCTGAATAGATTTTGAAAAAAAAAAATGTTTTGCGATAAATCTTTTCTATATTTGTTTTTATCGTGGTTAGATTGTGGATATAAATTTAGTTTTCTGATTCTGTATCTTATTGTCATAATCCAGATGTCTAGACGGCAAAAATATATTAAAAAGGGAATCGAATTATTTTTGATTAATTTTCTTTTAGTACGAAAATCTTTACGACTATTTATACATTCAATATTCATTGTAAACAAAGATTGATTCATCATCATCATTGATTAAAAAATATATAATCATAAAATCAACGCTCATAAAACTTAATAAAATACAAATATACCTTCGTAAAACATCTAATTCATAAAACTTCTGTTCCGGCTCCTCTTTGAATGAGAGGATTAATCTTGAAAGTACTCAATGAATGTTTATCCGGTTTTCGCCGAATAAAATATCGCTTTCGAAGTAAAATAAACGCAGTATACACGTGAGATTAAATGTAATCGGTGTTAGATAACGCCCAAACGACTTCTTTTTACTAAATATTTATGACATAATAACATAACTTATCTCTGTCTTTTTATTATAGTAACTGACTCTTAACTACACTTATTACGTAACATAATAGTCAAGTTACTTATATTTGAAATTAGATGAATATATGTTAAGATTTAAATTGTTTTATTTTAATGTTTATCTCGGTCTGGGTGTGTGTGTGAATGAGTGTGTGCGTAGTTTCTGATACCCTAGATACAAGCTTCGAGCTTAGTTAGGGATCAGTTACTATAATGAGATGATGTAGTGAATGATTATTTTATGTTATGTTATATAAGCTTAATCAATGGGGGAGACCTTTGCCCAGCAGTGGGACAGTATAGGTTAAAAAAAAGCTTAATTATTACTTAACATATATTCAATACTTTAAAATCATGATTTCATCTACTTAAATTTTATATATGTACTAGCTGCGCCCCGCGGTTTCACACGCGTAGTTCCCGTTCCCGTAAGAATTTCGGGATGAAAAATAGATGTTAGCCGATTCTCAGACCTACTGAATATGCTCACAAAATTTCATGAGAATCGGTCAAGCCGTTTCGGAGGAGTATGGCAACGAAAACTGTGACACGAGAATTTTATATATTAGATTTTTTATTATTTTATTTTAGTCAATTAATAATCCACCATATCCGTTATGGTGTGTAGATCGGTTTCAGTATAATCGGTGGTTCTCTTCGCCCAAAACTTGAGCAGAATCAGCCAACGGTACACAATGTTTCGGCATTTAATACCCAGCTTACTTCGCAGGCATTTTCAGCTTATATTTTGTTTGTTTTCTTTGCGTCACAGACGTTAGGATAGGCGTAAAGACGCATTGCTAAACAAATACTGATAATCTAGAGCTATGTCTACTACATGTAGTATAGTCATCACTAACCACGAATTTGAGCAATCTATACTAATATTATAAAGAGGAAAGATTTGTTTGTTTGTTTGTTTGTAATGAATAGGCTCCGAAACTACTGGACCGATTTCAAAAATTCTTTCACTAATGGAAAGCTAATTTATCAGTGCGTGACATATATTTTATCCCCGTAATCCCACGGGAACGGGAACTACGCGGGTGAAACCGTGGGGAGCTACTAGTCTTAAATAAAAATACTTAAGTTAATAAAGCTATCCCTCGTAATATTAATAGTGGTTATTTGATTTCCAACACTCGTATGTATATTTATTTATTCGTGAGTAGGCAGTTTTCCGCAATAAGACCTCGCCAATTTGGGCCTTTTGTTTGTGAACGTGTACATATTTTTATTTTCTTTGATTTACACGAACACTTCACATTGAAATAGAACTACTTCGAATTAATTTATTTTTAATCTTCGTTTTACTTTTATAAAGATTTAATATAATACGCATTGTGTTGAGCATTTCGAGATGAAAGTGTCTATAGAGCTGTGGTGTCGCAGACCTCTTTGACAGTCCCGTTTGTTTACAAAGACATAGGGCCGTCAGCTGGCGGGTTTCAAAGTTGCAGTTCACAATAGATGAGGTTTACTTATACCACAACGATTGTCACGTTTTATGTGCCCAAGTATTCTCATGGTTTATATTATAAACATAAATTTCATATTGTAGGAACCTTTTATGTACTTTGAATGGTATTCAAGAGCCTGTATTATGTACATACTTATGTGTACTTACACAACACTTTGTGGGTTGATAGCCCGAGTAAAGTTTGGCGTTTCTTTTGTTTCATAATGTATAGTTATGTACTTAATTAATTTTAAGTCTACTTTTGTAAGCTCTTTGACATTCAAATGTTTTTTTTGTTCCTAAACAGAATTGATTTTCGTATTTTAAAATTCAAAAAAAGAACGACTTCTTTGTTATATGTAAATATTTCTGAGATTTTTTTATGAAACACAAGCCGTCATCTCTTTCCATCAGGGGAATTACAGTTAAGTGCAAGCCGTAAAGTTAAAAAAGTATGAATTTAATTACATTAACACATCTTTTTAAACATATTATTATATAAACTGTTACAAAATAAAATGCTTTCATGTAACGGCATGCGAATGGGTACAAAGAAACAATAAAGTTGAAAATGTGTACTATTTGAATGGAATCTTTTTAAGGATACGCGGGTCGGGTGTACAAGCACAAGTATCTTTCACACGAGCCTTTGGTATAACTGTTATACTACTGACTGTGTATTCAATTTCAATCACAAATGTTTAATAATTTTAAGCATATTGGTTACATATTATAAGATAAAATTATCTATGGTATTTTTGGATCTTAAGATAAATAAGTCTTATTAGAAGGTATTTGTTACTGTTTATCCCTTTCGAAAAATAAGGGACACCATTAAAACCTGTAAATTATGCAACAATGAATTCCGATCGCGAAAGTTTAAAAAGTGTATTAGCCTATAATAATTTATATGAAGTTATGATAAACGTCAAAATTTGGGGCCCATTTCATTACAAATTTTGAAAAAAAAAAATACTACAAAAATATTCATATTCGAACCTAACGTAAAACAAGCACATCCTTATTAAATGTTAAATTATGAAAGTTCTGAATTGTGTATGTGTATCCGGTCGAACGGGTATTAATCCCGGGATTATCTATTTTATCCAACCAAATGTTGATGCCATTTAATGCAATTTATCCCAGTATAAAACTTTGGAATGGTGCCGGTCTACGCAACCCTAAGCTATTTAGCAATTATTACAAAAACCTTAAAGGTTAATTAAATCAAAATAAACATAAACAGCGAAAATATAATTCCTTTTCGTTTGATACGGATCGTGAAAATATTATTACAGATAAAATTATTATCATTTTACCGTAAGGAAGTAGATATTAATAACAGTTTCTGTTCAAAAGATAAATTGGAAATGCTCAATGTAATTTGTTCGTAACATGTTTGTTTGTGCTTACTTAGGGTTCTCTTTTGTGTTTTGTCGAAAACAAACTAAGTCCTTTGTCTGGTTGGTCCTACGGGCCTACGGCGGTTTTCTTATCACGGGTTCGTCCCTTTATACATAATTTTATGTTAGCTACTTCGAGAAAGGGATTTAATGATTTTATTTTTTACCAAAAGCAAAGACCGTTGCGATGGAGAGATTATGCAGCTGTTTTATTCAATAGAAATATTTACGCCCACTGTCGGAACATCTTTTCAAATGAGATTTTTTTGAAATATAGCGCGCGGAAATAGCATTCTGTTTACACAACGCTCGCCTTTCTGCTCATATCCAATGTAGTTTTCAGTTTAAAATTCATAGCGTAGCTTTTTAAACTCGGTTAGATTCTGAATATTACTGCTGGAAAGCTGTTTTCCAAATGAGCGTTTAGCCATTTTAATATCGCGGTTCTTCTGACGAAAGTGACTTTTGAGTCGTCTGTTTAGAATAATAAAATACTTCACTAGTATGCATAAAACCTAGAGGCATGTATTAAATTGTATGAGTGACTATTTGTAAATGACTGTGTATTATTTGACATGGCGTCATCTAAATAATCTTCAATTTTATGGGGTAGAGACTATTATGATTAGACTTAAACAATACAATACCGATAAAACAGTTAAAAAACGGGCCATCTTTGATTAAATTAGAATCTAATCCACAACTTACTGTAAACGTTATTTTATTAAACGTAACGTAGGAAGTACATAATTCGTACATGTTACAATCTCGACAATATTTACCTAAATATTGTTTACAAAGCCGAGAACACACACATGTAGTTATTCTTAAACCTTCCAACAAATTGAATATGTCGCTTCCTTGTCTAGTTAATAACTTCCAGTTGTATTCAAAGCTTTAGGATCATATGGCCGACGAGCTGAGAGAAACACACGGTTTAATCGGCTTACACTACCTGACAGTCAAAGGATCACCAAGTGGTGTTTAGTCGCTTCATTGTTATTAGATATACAAATATATCTATGTATAACCGGTTTCTTGATATGTTTGATTCTGATGTACTGTACATAGACAATTACACATACAAAACTTCCAGTACAAAATTTCCAGTTTGCGTCCGCAATGGACGCAAACTGGAAATTTTGTATATTCCATGTAGCAATTCGCGTCCACCTTGTTTTATTCGTTTAATATGAAAAACATTAGCAAATTCATAATTAATATTATTCCTTTTTTCATTATTTAAGTCTAGAAACAGCTATGTATCCTAAAATTTACATAAAACTATTAAAAACTTACCATCGAACGCGCCGCGGCACACTACTTGTTTCCTAAAAATCCCGCAAAAACGCTCACTCTTGATGACCAGTCAGATTAAATATTTTTTTAAACGGGATTGGTTTGTCGCACGGACCTTTTATCTATGCGTGTGTGCTCCTTATACATTGAGGTATTAGCGGTAATGTCTATTCGTTTAATTGGTGTGTTAGTTTACTTATTTTTAAAGGGAGATCCTTAAAGTGGACGCGAACCGGTACATGGACGCGAACCGGCGAACTTACCCTAGGTACTACAGATATAATTAAAGAAGTCATTATGTGATGTGGATTAAGAATGTTTATATTCAAGTATTTGATTTTTGATTTATTGAGCATTTGATTACTGACGATTTTCCCTAACTACTAATTAAATCAGATTTTAATATTTTTTTATTTTAAACATTTTAGTTATAAGCATTTTTCAGCGGAGTAACGTAATACTGTTGATTTTCAATCGTAAAATGCGAATTGATATTGACCTTTCTCTGTGAGCATTTTTTAATTTAATAGCAACCACAACTTGATGTAGAGCTATTTAAAAAGCACATAAATATTCTAAATTCAATTACATTATCAAAGAAAAATCAGATATTTTAATATAAATAAACAAAGTTAGTGGCAATAAGTCTTTAAATTTGGAGCTTATCGATGTGGGGCGGAATCGATAAAGGGATTTCGTTCAGTGTAAACACCCACTTTCTGTTTATAATACTAGGGATTTGAGGGCTCGATTGTTTGTGGTTTACAAGTATTTTGAATAAAAATATGACTGAATTATTCGAAATTGTTATGTTTGGTTCTTATACGACTAAAGGTATTTTTTGACTAACTTTTGTCTCAGGGTGATCGCTTAAGTTACGTAAAATTATTAATAACGTTAGGTTTTTGTTGTTTAACTGGCTGTCTTATCGAAATTTCATTAAAATCGATTCAGTAGATCATTTGTAAAACAGTAGGTAGTAAACAGACTCACTTTAATCATATACATACGTATACCTATCTACTTAGTTCTCGTATCTTTTCTTTATGTTTTAAATTGCCTGTGTAGCATAAACGAAACGAGTGAACTTAAAAAGACACTAAACGAAAATAACCCTATTTTTGACTAGCGACGAAGTTAAGTTTCATTTTTGACCATATTATGCAGGATATCGAGTTGAAATATTTATTGAAGATCTATTAAATGATTTATAGAGTTCATTTGTATCGAAAATAAACCAAACTATCCAATGCCCGTAGACACGGCGGATTGTTTGCGTTTAATTATTCTACGTGATGGAACTCCGATCGAATTTAACTCCATATAAAGTGGCACGTTCGATTATATCCAGGTATAGACCGGTTAATTATATTGACCTTGCCGAGACTACTTTCATAATAAACACCTAATTATCATAGAAATGTGTTTACCCAAAACAAAGGTATTGTTAAAGTACCAAAACAAATTCAGTCTCTGTTTTTATCACCGTTAATTACATTTTTAATCCAATTTTTCATTTCGCATTGAAAATCTCGACGCTATAAAGAAGATATTTATCTGTGGTAATGAATGATTGTTTTAATCATTTGTTAGAGGACTTTTTTCGAATAAAACTTTTTTGTTTACATACTTTTGTACGGTATAATTTGTATAGTTAATTAATAATCGTTTTGTATAGTCCTTCTGTAGACCAATTGGGTCTCTCTCATAAATAATATAAGAGCGTGGTGATAGCGTTTATTTCACTTCAATGGATCGTCACCAATTTATATAATCATGAATGGATAATTAGGTAAGTACATTCTGTAAATAAGTGTAGGCGTTATCCCTACTTTAATACTTGATAGTGTTACAATGGTTAATGGTCAATACTCTACTTGTAATTATATAATTATACCAGTATATTCCTAAACTCGTCTAAAGATTTCATGGTTCTAATTATATTTAATTGAATGTAGGCGGAAAACATGAAAGTGTAGGGGTATTGGTTTATTTTGTAGTACCAATTACAATTTCCGAAAGCGCTCAAGGTAAGTATTATCAAGATAAACAAAAAAGTTCGCTGTTACTCGTAGATCCATGTTATTTGGGCAATAATTTTCAGCTGCTCACTTCATAATTTGAATAGTTTGAAGATATTAGTTTTAATATTCGATATAACTAGTGCTTATGTGCGGAACATAATCGTTAAGTATAATGACTCCTTTCCTTAACGTCGTATTCACAGCAGCTAAACCATTAGCGCGCAGAAAGTTATGATTAAATTATTTAACAGTAATTGAATAAACTAGCTTAGATTGAAAGCTTTACAACTCCCAGTAACTACTGTCTGGTAAATTAATGTTTTGCGGGTGGTGATAAATGGGTTCAATATTTTTCTTTAGCTCGAGGGATAATGTTATGCTCTTAATTGTTCAATATATTTTTAAGGTTCCGAAGGTAAAATGGAAATCGGACTTTTAATGGTCGTTATATCCGTCTTTATGCTTTGGTCACTTTGCTGAATGATTATTATATATACTAAATATATAATAATCATTCAGCAAAGTATATAATAATAATCACTAGCGACTCCATCTGGTTTGCACAGCTGAAATATTTTATTCTTAGAATTTCCAAATCCTTGTCCTACACGACAATAGGAAAAAAATAAGAATCTTAAAGAAAGTAAATTAACTTTTTTGTTGAGATTAGACATTGTGAGATGTTGTGTGAGCTATAAATATGATTGTCGTACTTCAACTTTTATTGGTTCGGAACCCAAATGTTTTTCTAAGCACTGCCACAACTTAATATGATTGGCTATTTTTAATTAAACACAAGCCATAAAAAATTTAAGTATATTCAAACTGAATTGAACATGTTTTAATTATTTAATAAATGAATTCTAAATTGTTAACATTTAATATCTATAAGTAAAAAAGCAAGCTTCGTAAAATACCTGAGACATATATTTACAGAAACTTTATTTACTTGTAAGTTTGGAGTTAGCAGGGTATAACAATTGGCTCATACCGACATTCGGTGCCGGCTCAGCGCAGCTATTCGTTTTGCCCGACCAGTTCAATATCTCGGGTCCGACGGCCTCAGGGGCATATTATATCCCATTTTGTACATACTAGGTTAAAAATGACTTGCTCTGTGACGATAATAGAAAAGATATTCCTTTATCTCTCAGGAAATGAAATAGGCGTGGCACCGCCACAAGACTCAGGCGATAACATTTCGTAACATCGTCTCACTAATTTAATTGTATTACCTTCATATTAGACTATTATTACAAATTGTTTTGTTTATCTTATCTATACTTGTTTTATCTCAACACCACCAATATACAAGTTTTAAAGTAATTTTAAAATGTTTAGATAAGTAAGACTTTGTTTAGATTAACATAATTTTACTGAAACAATGTTTACTTTTCGTTTCTGATTTGAAAGGCGCAGTGACTTTCAAGAATACGTCTACTAGATTAGATAACCGTACTTCATCCTAATTGAATGTGTTTAGATAGCAGCTGTTTCTTTTAAGAACTTAGACGGTGTAAACATCACAGCAGCGACACTCATACAATCTAAGAAAAAAATCAAATCTTGTACTAAGACTAGGAAAATCTGTATGATTTATACGCGTAAGTAATAATAAGACAATACTTATAATATGACTGAGACTGTGAGAAAACATAGTACCTATATCATTACACTGTGACGTAAACAAATGATGAAATCGAGGATAAATAGTTTTAATTCACACGCTTAGTTATTAATTGGTACAGACTTTATTAAATACAATTAATTTAAGCTTTCGGTTACCATGTAAATGAACACAGGTACTTTTTGCTTGTTCAAAGGGAGGATTCGGGTCCAAATTAAAGTCATAGATTACAAAGTCGACCAGGTAACTGGTGCGTTGGTCTCCATATTAGATTGGCCTGTGTAAATTTGTCCCGTGTCCAAATGAGTATATCCTAAGGGAAACAAAGTGGAACTGAGCAACGTATGTAGTTTCTGGTTTCATTTGAAAGAAATGTATGTTTATGTTGTTTTTGTGTCAGTGGTTGTTGTCTAAGGTGCGGCCGAAAATATGTTTATCTGTTTCCTCTACCTACGCCTAACTTGTTTAATATATTGGTGTACATAGACCTTAATAACATTGCTTTTGTTAAGATATACGAGTACTACCTCTACCTTACATAACATATTATACCTAGGTTCCTGCTGAATAGAATTATTATTATTAAAAAACCTTTGACACTGATACAAAATACAACCGATGGTTGTCATATTGTTCATAATTATCGTTCTCATTATTATGTTCAATAAAGAATACATGAGAGTACGATCCCTTTTTCCCGTTATACCAGATAAAATGGAAAACTCTATGCTATTTTCCAATCCGTTCGTTTTTTACATTTTATTTCCAATTATTCTTCGATATTATGCAACCATTGTCATATCATATTACACCCAGACATCACAAAACAACATACCGTATTCATTATATTATGTTCACCACAACAAAAAGATATGAATATTTAATAAGTTATGAAATACTAATTTAATAAAGGCATGAAATCCGCGTGTATGTAAAATGGAAGGGTACAATATAATTTGTTTGATTCGTGATACCGTTGAACAATTTCAAATGCATATAATTGCATGTTGAAATTTTAAAGTATACATGTATCGGATAGTGGCAGTAACATATGACGTGCAACTAAGTGGTGTCCATAAATCGTTCACGTGACATGCCCTGTCTCGTCGAGTGTCGCATGTTTGTCGCTCCGTGCATGTTTTGTTTTACGCACAAATAAACAGATTTTATATCTATTTTGATAATATTAATTTACATAAATACTAGCTGTGCCCCGCGGTTTCACACGCATAGTTCCCGTTCCCGTGGGAATTTCGGGATGAAAAATAGATGTTGGCCGATTCTCAGAAATATGGTCACAAAATGTCATGAGAATCGGTCAAGCCGTTTCGGAGGAGTATGGCAACGAAAACTGTGACACGAGAATTTTATATATTAGATTTGCTTTCGTATTATAATATTAACAAATTCTATTATCGTATTTAAAATGTATACTTTCCAGGAGATTTTGAATGCATAATGGATTGTTACGGACGGTTGTCAAAATTGTGAATCATGGAAAGGTTTCACAAAATTTGTTTTATTTGATGTAAATGTTTAATTTTATAGCTTTGCAAATAAAACTGAATTTGATCCGGTAATAATACTGACTGATATTGTAGTAACTGCAAATTTTAACAAAAGCAACACTCATTTTATTTTGTTGATGATGACAAATTGGAAAACAAAAATAACAGAGCTATTAACGGACTATTTATAGGTAGAGTAATAATATTATTTGAGGAAAAAGTGCTCAGCGCAACTAAAGAAGTTTTCACTTCAAAAAGTAGCAGTAAAAAGTTTTTTATTTAATTTTCATATAATAAATAAGATTCGTGTCTTCTTTTGTAAGCTTCTTGTCATTTATAAATGTTTCTTTGAAGCCCAAATTGTATTAATTATTTTGATTAGAATAATTGAAACAAATAAGTGGATTACATTTTCTTGTGTTTCACATACTTTCCAGATTTTCGACAAATGGGTGTGGAATCGATAGCTCAGTTAGAGCTTCGCCGCGGATCATCGAGACAAAAAAAATGTATTTGACAAGCTTAGCGACGACACTATAAACAGTTTGTATCAGTCTTTTTCGATATAACAAATATTTAGACTAAATAAGTCTTTAGACAAATCAACCATTTACTTTACCTAAAGGAATTACTACTTAACCTTAAGCAATAGCACAAACTAAAACTACTAAACTTTAAGTTATTATACAAACTAAGTAAAATGATTAGTAGTCAGACAAGACAATGTTATTTGGGTGTCATTCATGTAATTGAACATTTATGAGTGGTGACGGTTTAAGTACGTCGAAGTACATTACGTGATTACGTGCCGCTATAAATTCATCTCTCATTGTCAACCAGAGCGATATCAGCAAAATATCGAATATCCACATCACGCTACGTTTTACGCATACGAAAACAGTTAAATCGTATTATCATTGCTTTTAAACTACAACAGTGGAACATTTGTGTATAAATTATTGATTTGCTATCTATGTAGATAGGAGGATTAACATCGTATCAACAGTGGATGAGTAATTCCAAAAATTTGATGTGTTTTATTACATTTGATGTAACACATTATTTCATACATGAATTAATTGTTCCATATATTTTTGTATTTTATATTAAATATTAATTTATACCTTGGAAATTTAACTGTATGTAAATATTTAATCACGAAGTGATCATTATCCTGTGCTGTCCGCAGATAACTTGTGGTTAAGCAACGTCTACTATTCATGAGCCACCATACAGAGAACACATAAGTCTGTCGTACTTACATCATCGATAAGCATTGCGGTAGTTGAAGTATTGCAAAGTTTGAAGTAAAACCACAATCTTTTCTCAAAACTTCAAAAAATCATAGCAAGAATTGCGATTAAAATGATCTCATGCAATTTAATAAATTCAGTAACATTTATTCATAAAACAAATATGAATTTGTTTATTTGTCTCCAAAATTTCAATACTATTTTCGCAGAGCAGTCGCGACAAAATGCCCCGCTTATGTGAATACACGCGGTATACCTAAAGAGATTGCTCGTTTAAATTTTGCCGGATTATCTTCACTGAACACTGCTGAAACAGTACTGAAAATATAAATGTACTAACCGTTTTGGTAATCACGTAAAAACGTCCGAACGGATTTGGATAAACTATGGTAGGTTATTAAGTAACGCGTTACGTTTATAAGACATTTTTATTAAGATATTTCTACGGAATTTAAAATATAAATAAAAAATATAAATCTACAATCAACAATATAACGATAGATTTCAAAGAGCACTTTTGTTTACGGCCCACCTTACTTGGAATCATTGAGATTAAATGACAAAGTTCAAGTAATTTCTATTTTAAACGTCTATTAATTAGTAGCAATGTAATGTAAAACCAGACTTTCAATTTGCTAAAATGTGTATAGATTTAGTATTTCTATATATGGCTCGATAGGATTCTTATAGATAGATGGCTATAGTAGGAGATAGTCTAAACGCATGAAACAAGCGTGGTGATCGCGCCTATTCCTCCTTACTGTACTAATATTATCATATTAGAGAGAACTTAGGTTAGCAGTAGGATTAAAGTCAACATTATTAATTTTGCATTGTAAAACTACTAAGTAAACAAATACTTTAATAGCCGTAGCGTGAGTAAATGCGGTATTACCGATTCTATTAGCTACGGAGTTTCATTACTATCAAAACCTTGTAATATCTAGATTTAGGTTTAAAAACAAATTGTTGCGTAGTTTGTTGACATTTTAATCGTAACATGAATTACATATTTTTGTACAAATCAGTAGGTAAGTACTAAGTACCCATTACTTAACAAATTGAAAATTGTAGTCAATTTCAAGTCCAGTTGTTATACTATTGGCATTGCAATTCTACTAAGGGCTTGATTTTCCCATCGCCAGATAACTTTTATTCGAGGAACAAAATTACCATTTGACAGTTTTTACCATTCCTCGAATAAGTTTATCTGGCGATGGGAAAATCAACCCTAAGCATGCTAATTAACTACTTACTCTACTGTAAACAGTCAGTTTTCCGCCACTAAACATCTTCAGTTTGGGTCCTTTGTGCGTGTAGCGTAATATTTTGTTAAACCAACTTGTAACGACTATCGATGATTTGGGTATGACAGTCAAAGTAAGAAAAAGCGGCCACTATTTTCTTAGATTTTACTTTGATTTTTTTGAACTTCTATTTTGGTTATTTCAGGATAAAAACGTTGTTTAACAATATTTCTTGTATTGTGTATGTAGTACGAATTTATTATATTTTTAGTGTAAGTATATCGGGATAAATAACAGCTCTAAACACCTCAATTTCTCTACAGAAAACAAAGGCACATGTAGCGCTCGAATTCGACATGAAAATTGAACAAATAAATATACACAATTTCACATTTATAATTATAAAACGTGCCTATGAAACAGTAATAGGTACATTTATTATAATTAGTTAAATTATGTGCACCGAACCTGTTATTTATTGGTATTCAATAATTTAGTGTTAGGTAACAGCTATCAACAGTAGCTATCAATTGGAGTATAATTACTATCAATGCATTTTAACATTGATTTATGAATGCACATTGTCGTACATAATGGTGACCACACATTATAAACCGCATTGCGTGTTCATTATTTAAAATCACATAAAAGTTAATTTTATAGCGACGGTAAATAAAACGGTGACGCTAAACTATGTTTTACAGTATAAATAAGTATGTTTTATCGATAGCCAACCTTCTACTAATATTTAATAGTGGAATTTAGTAGTCTGGATGTTGAAATTTATAATTTAATAATTACAAAACTGTTACACATATACAGCCTTACCAATAAAAAATACCCACTGTGTATATTCTTGATATAACGAATTATTAATATGCTTCACACTCGTTACATTAAGAATATACACAGTGGGTATTTTTTATTTGTAAGGCTGATAGTTTATTAGTAATTGAGTATTGATATATTTTCGATAACTAACGGTCACCCTAGTGGTAGTTATATAATTGTGAATAATTGAATTTATATTATTATTCTTGTTTACTTCTAAGCTGGCCACTAAGTTTAAAAAGGTGTGTGATAAAGTTTCTTTGTGAGTCCATTTTTGTTTTAAATATGAGCACACAAAGAAACGAAAAACGTTTATTTAACTTATTATAGGTTATTCGTAGAAAATCAATCAACAAAATGCATTAATTTTAGATCGATTCTTAGCAAAAGCTATGAATGTATTTAATAAAATATTCCTATATAGTCATTTCAGTTTTGCAAAGCCGTGGCAGGTTGGCGTGCCATAGGCATAGTCGCAATTCGTGATCAATCTTGCAACTGGACGGCTAACCGCGGAACATGATAATTACGTTTTCACGAACTAGATTAATTAATGATCATTTTGACAATAGCTCTCAGTTTATTAATAAATTAACTCCTTTATTGCACCGTGTATTGTATGCCTATTTTATGTATCCATAAATTATTTATTTATCAATTCGAATTCAGTATTTGAATTACGTAATTGTTATAAAACCTTTTTACGGTCAATTTAATGACAAAAACATTATAGTGCCTACGAACTTTTTTTTAATTTGCTTTGTCAGTATATGCGTTAGATAAAAACTTGCAACTGAATTTTACAGCAGTTATTTCCAACCGATTGAGTTGAAATTTTGCATACACGATTAGTTTGTATGGCAATGTGTACATGGTTAGCTATTTGAAATCTGTGACGTTATTTTATCTAAATGGTGGACGAGTTATTTCATAAGCACACAGGCGATATGTGTATTAAATAGAAGAAGTATACTGAGAAGAAAATGGCAAAAGCTTCTTGGAAAAACAGATGAATAAATTTTGACATCAGAATTCGAAAATGGAATTTAGTTCTGTTGAAAGCCTTTTAAATCTAAAGCCAGATAGATTTTTTGGAGGAAATAAAGGTAATTAAGTTCAATAATTAACACTTTCACAGCGGAGCGTTTAGAGCGCCGCTTGATACGGTACGCGGGCGTATTTCTGCATAATTGTGAACATCATAGAAAAATAACGGATAGGGGTATATGGATAATTCTTTTTGTGTTTAAAAGATATACTTTTATATTTTATGGATAATAAATAAAAAAAAATTATAGTATATAAAATAATTTAATACGAGTAAAGTAAACATGGTCATTTTTTATAAAAAAAAAAAAGTCATACAGACAAAAACAGTCACACTCGCTCCGTACTCTCGCCGGCGGTCGACTGAGTGGGCGCGGGCGATCGCGAACTGTAGCTATCGCGTTCTTACTACATACAAACATTGTATATGTGTGTGTAGCTTATGAACTAAGCTACAAACGTGTACAAGGCGGATCACGACAAGACGTCGTGATTTTCTAATAAACATTTGAAAGGCGGTCACGAGTGCTACTCGTGATTCGCGCGTTAGAGAAAAATATGAATGCCGAGCTGAGGTCGTGATCCGCTGTGAAAGTGTTAAATACGTACTCATTCACATAATAATATCTATTTAGTTTCTGCGCTCCATATAGTTATTAGAACAGTCTAGATATTGAAGATCCACATGAATTGGTTTGATCACGATAAGCGTAATGTTCTCTCTCTATACTTAAAACATAATATGTATCTTATACAGTATCTTGGTTTATCAAACAGGTATTCATTATACTTAAGGCTTGAGGCAAACAAACCAAACTATCTATTTTAATTGAGTTTATCGATACGGGTAGATTAATTTTAATTAGAGGTGCGTGTTTGTTGTGGAACTAAGAAATAATGACATCCATATTTACTCAATAGTTATTGTGAAGGTTTCCTCTCTCTCTGAAAACCGATGGTTCATTAGTAGACTTACGAATACCATCGGTTTATGAAAAGCTAATCAAAGTAGAGATCAACTAACGTTGCTGTCAATTTAACAGCCACGTCCAATCAATTTGATTTCGATAATGGTTACTAAAACTTATGCAGATATTTTTTACTGACTTAAAGAAGTCTGTTACTCACTTGTGAATAAAACGTGTCATTATTCAACTGTTTTTGCACAAATAAGAGCTCCTTTACCATTCAAAAGTTTTAGATAAAATTTGATCTAAATGATTCATCAATTAAAGTAGTCTTGTTTGAAACTTGATTTGACGGTTTTAAATGCTTTATGCAGCTTTTAGAAACATAATTTTAGTTTTAACCATACATCAAAATATATTAGTGCCAGAAAAACTACATTTCAGTATTCTATCATCAGAATATACTATCTTATAACTTATGTTCTGGAAAGCCATACAAAAATAATATTCAAGAAATAATTTACATTAAAGTGTTTTATATATTTTTCTAACGAAACATTTTCATTTAATATTAATACATCAACGAAACACGTTCAAGCGTTGTAGCACTTGACGCCCACACCATATTTTATTAGGTAGGCAAGTATTTTATCGCTAAGAAACGGTATTAATAAACAAACTTTTAAGTTTTGACGTAAAAAAAATAAAATATATTCCGAAAACCATAGAAACCGTCTAAAAATAAATTTAATTATCCTTTTTGTATTCGTATAAATTTAATTAAAACTCAAATAATTAACCTAAATTAAGTATAGATGTTAAGTTTAGTGCTATAATTGTTGTTATCTATTCCGTTATGCTAATAGGCACCCACGAACCGTGACTACTGGCCATTGCACTAGGATATACTTAATGAAGGACGAATGTGCATAAATTATAAAGGCATTATTTCCGTCTAAGCTTACCGCCCTAACATTAATATACATTAACTTAGTTATGAACGTCGCCATCTACCTAATATAATATTTTGACATGAATAACTTGCATTTGTTCGTAACACATGTTGTTGTTCACAAGCCACCGTCGGAGCCGGTTAAAAAATGTAAATACGTCAACACGAACGGCAATACGTGGCAATGCCGTTATTTGTCAACAGGAAAAAGTAAAGTGATTAATAACAGTTTTAAATGCAAAAACTTGCATCATTTACACCTCAGCGAGAAATTATACAAATTTATTCATGAGCTGTGGGAGTAGGTAATCGTCTTTAGAAACTGCATGAATAAATAGGAAGCAGTGTACAAATCACTGGGACGGCTGAGTCGCGATATAGTCGTTGGATTGTTTCGTTGGCTATGAAGTTACTATTTCAACGTGTTACTGCGCTAACTGTAAACTACAGTTCACTGCCTATCTACCGAACAATTGTTACTACAAAACTTACCTTTTCTTTTACTGGACGTTTGTATGGGTGTGTGAATAACTGTATAATGCGTGGAAGAAATATTTATGGAATGAAGGTATACCTACTGTACAATTTTTAATTAATGTTTTTATTAATTTGATAGGTAAATTAATTTTCAAGTTCATATTGTTAGCTCTTTGACTAAAAGATTTTTAAAATATGAATGGAAAGTTTCTCTAAAACTTATCTAACTTACTTGTAAAACATATTTTACTTTTATTATTTATCATTTAAAAACCTAAAACAGTACAATATTTGTTTAATAAAATTATAGAAAGTATACCTAGAATGTACAAGTAACGAAAATATTATTACGAAAATTCTCCGTATTTTTGTTTCGGCCTAATATTCTTTAATAACGGCAATTAAGACAAAAACGGTAATGGAAAAATAAAATTATGCCTTTAGGTTACCAACAAAATGAGTAATATCAACGTATTTAGGCGACCTTTGTGGCGTTCGATAGAAAAATACATTAACAATGATAGTTCATACTTATTCTACAATAATACTTAATAGCTTTATTGACAACAAACTGTCACTCATTCCGTAAGTAAAGTATTATAACGGTAACATTGTTAACAAAACATAAATTATCTATTAATAAAAAAATGGAATGATACTATTTCTTGCTGACACAAGTGGATGACACAATACTACGTAAGGTAATATAAAAGTTGATTCAGATTCCAGAGAGATTTGAATGTGACGATTGCTGCTTAATTTACAAATACTGCTGCTTAAAATACTCTAATAATAAATAATATTACTCTAAGTTAAGTATAATATTTTTATTCCAAAGCAACATATAATAGTAACAGCATATAAAACCCGTCGGATACATAGCTGGATCTAATTGAAAAAGGTCGCGAACCAATAACAATTCTAGTGGGTACTCACGAAATGACAATTGGTGGACATCAAAAATTATTTCGATAATCTCTTTATTTTCTTTTGGGCGAAGCGGTTGGCAAATAGCGGTCGTATGGGCTAACAACGGGGTCTGGTAGAACGCATTAACCCTTCCCACAATCCCGAGAGAATAAAAGGGACTATGACATGTGTACCTGGTTATTTTTATTGCATTTTATAACCTCCCGTTTTGTATATCTTGTTGTGACGTGCCAATTAATAATACATATGACGTACTTAGTTAATATGTTATGAACGGTTGAAGGCTTTTAACGGATTTTGATGTTTTGGTTTATTTTTATTTCGACTGCTTATAATGTGCGTATATTTAGATCTAATTGTGTCGTAGTACTGGTTCTTCTGAGATTGAAGTGCTGTGTGAAATAAACTACTTTTTTAATATTAGTATACATTGGTTTCTCATGCATAATAAACCAGCAATATAAATGAGATACTCGCAACTCTATTCTAAAAATAAATATGCATAAATAACATTTTACTAAATGACAAAGTATGATGAAAATATGACTGTGAAAATTACTTTTCCAATTCTGAATTTTCTTAATTCAGTCACAGTTTTCATCAAATAAGAAAAGTAATGTTTGAAATGATTTATTTCTTAAAAAGTTTGCGGGTGAGTCGGTGAATCGGCAACCAAATAATTTCGGCTTCCTTTCTTACTCCCGGTTGGCGCTCGGTGTGCTGTTGTAGGCAAATTTTAATAACGCTTACAATGTCACAAGCGCTGCTATTTTATGTAACACAGACCTTGAGTATTTTAAAAAGATAAGAGAGATAACTAACTTCTTGTTTTTCTTTTTTTAAGTAAATGTTTTTACGTATAATTAAAAATGTTGTGTACGTTTTAAAGAAATGTTTTTAACTCAGCGTTAAAAAATATCAGATATTGCATTTATTATCAAAAGATAATCTTTGACTTTAAATAAAAGCACGTAAAGCGGTACGAGAAAATAACCGCTTAATATTAACTGCAAAGTAATTCAGCACTTTTTGAATTAACAAGAACCTTTTAAAAATATTAAGTCCTTAAAATTCTCTCCGCTACACTTTGACAGAAATCTCGATAAAATTGCGAATTTCAGTGAAAGATGTTGATTTAGACACAAGCGTCACTGGCGGAAAGTGGAAGTTTTGAATATAAATTGGTGTGATTAATGATTTCGTCTCATCGTCCTGAAGGCCTACTGGGCCAATAAGTATTTAGACGAACTTTAGGTGGAATACCATTCGAACAATTCCATTTAGCTCTTAATCCGGAACTTTTAGTTGATTAAAATGAAGATTATAACCAATCTACAATGTTACTAAATTAGGTTATTTTACGCGATGAATATTATTCCTTCTATTATATCATTATAGCAACTGTTTACTACCCTTATTACGGACATTCTCATTCACACTCTCACAGAGAGTAAGTTTAATTTTTTATTAAATCATATATAGATACACATACCTACACGTAACCTCAATGGTTATCATGGTCTGAAGTCTTAAATCAGTCGATATTTATTTACTAGTTCGGTAAACACAAACAAAAACGAGAGAAATAACTTACACAGAAACATTTTGTAAGCATGATGCATTTTATTTAAGTGTTAGGTATATGTTAAAAGTTTCAAACAAACTGAGATACCAGTAAAATGTTTTCCTTGTTCGCGCCCAGAATTGGCTTTGATTTCGCTTCAACCCGACTCTGATATTTGAAGGCTAATATTGAACAGTCTTTGCGACAAAACTTTGGGATAGGAGACAATGAAATGCTCGGGGATCGCGTGACTCGCTGTGTAAGCTTCGGAATATCTATCTATAGTTCCGTTCGTCGGCGTATTCGCTCTTATACCCATTAAATAAATGTTAATAAATTGAATAGTTTATTGGTTTTCAGTTTTGAAGTGAGTCGACAGTTTTATTGTTTGTTTTTCCGTTGATTTTTGGGTGACATTATTGAATTATTTTCGCTTCTTTTAATGGAATTGTTAAAACAAATTTTATTAAGCACATCTCTTAACCAAACTAAATTTATTAACAAAATGTTTTCAGTTTTAATTGACTGAAGGTTTTGTGGAAAGCAATTAAATTATCAACTTTCATAATTTAAGTGTTGTTTAATTTTCTTCGAACAACTAGATTACTTTGTGGTTGATATCAATTTTCTTTACACAGAGTATGAAGAAGGTAAATATACTGTGACCTAGTGTAATCGAACAAAAGAAAGGTACCAATGTAACCTCCGTACTTTATGAAGCAAGTCTCAGTAAATTTGCCTGTTGAACGATCCAAGAAGGCTGATAAGGCGACGCAAAAGCGTCACGCGAAGACAAGGCCGCTAAAATATCAGCGCTCATAGCTCATGATAGGCACACGTTGAATCGTACAAGCACCATGGCGACCGATTCATATCTAGCCTTAAACTATACTAATTATAATAATAGCATTACCTAGTACTTTATAATTCACTTTATTAAACATTCTAACTTAATAGAATTTATTTTGCTCTTATTACACAATTATGTCATTAGAGTTATGTTGAGCTAACTAACTACATTAACGTGAGTTACGTGTTACGAACTTTTGAACTTTTAATCGTATTAAAAAATATGTTGAGTGTAAAAAGTATCGGTTTCTTGCGGCTATGGGTGGCCCCGCAAATTCCAATAATGCCAACAGCACTCGCAACTCGAATATAGCGACTCAATTGCAAATATTGTTCCTACTACACTAGACGACCCAAGCTAAAATGGCTTTTTGACTAAATTGATTTTTTTGTTTCTGTGTGCGGCCGCATTGTGTGTTTTGTTTTTTTAGTGGTTAGTAAAAACGAAGGAAGTAGACGTTATTAAGAAGTTGTTGATCAATTTTATAGACCCTAAATTTCTGGTGGTAGGAAACTGCCACAGAGCATGCGACTATAAACCTGGCTGGCTGGTGACACCGCGACAATGAAGGACTATACTGATAGCTACACGCCTAATACAAATAAATATTGTTTAATTTTCATTACTTGGGTGTTGCCGCCTTTGTTTTACTATTGTTTCACTAAACTTATTAAAAGTTAATATTATAATAAAATAAATATTACATTATTTTTATCATTTATTATTAAACCAAATAAGTATATCATACTAAGGATATAAATCAAAATTAATTAAATTCGTATATTACCGTGAACAATCGGCTTTAGTATATGTAGAGTGACGTATTTCACATGTGACGTATTATTATATTTCGTCATCGTTGTTCGAAAGGTTGCTGAAGTTTGTAGACTGTGTTTGTAGATATGAATTGTGTTTTGTTTATTTTGGACTCTTTGGAAACAAGTATTTGTATTAGAATAGTAAAAGTCCGCGTGTGAAGTTTTCTTTGTGTAATTGTTAAGAAAACTTAAATCGCAATGGGACGTCAGTTGGAATCTTAACAAAACGTTCACCTCGTTGGGCCATTCTTATGGTAATTCGACCCCACTGTCACGCGACCTTCTGTCCACACCCCGATAATATGCAAATTGGTCCCGTCTATAAGGTGACCTGAAAATACTTCCTCATTAGGCACGTTTTGTCCTTTAAATGTAGGTTTAAGGGCTCCACTAATTGGAGTGTGCAAATTGTGTCTACGTAATTGATTATAGAACACCTTACTGTATAAATTTTAAAATGCTGCTGTCACTTCGAACTAAAATGCTTTTAGATAAAACTTAATCTGTTCAATATCCGTCATACAAAAATAGATACGAGTAATTGTAAATGAAACATACTATATTAATAAATCTGTTCAGGTGAACGTCATGCGAAATATAATAAAGAAAACAATGAAGTATTGTGAGACCCGCCATGACGGATTTGTACCACAAATTCGAAGACAATTGGCATCTGTCAACATTGAGTCAGCGCGGATCAAACATCATTCACTTTTAAAAAGCAATTATGGACAGGTGTTCCAAATATAGGAATATTAGCTGAGAGGCAATGAAAGTAAATATAATGTAATAAGTATTTCATATTACTATTTGTAAAGAGCTTATTTAATAGTGGTGGTCTTTTATTATACCAAAAGAAATAAAGTAATAAAAGAAATGTATTTTCATCAACATAAGTTGTTAACAAGTAAATTTATTAATATTCAAAGATAGAAAGAAAAATATAATTATATTAGGTATTCCATTTAAAGTTATTTTACAGTGAGACAATAAAGGTTAGAACTGACTCGGATCAATATATTTCTACAATTAAACCGGATTTAAGACTCAATATAAAGTTGTATATCGGTTGCCTAATTTAAGTGGAAGAAAAAACTTGGTTTTAATGTGTTAAAGTTTAAGGGCCATTAGTGTAAAGCCTCGCGTCATTCTCTCGGTACAAACTCGAGCTTTTTACTGCAATAAACTTTCTGACAAGCCATTTGTGGCCGGAAAGTGTTCGCTAAAATTAATCACATGACCCACAACAGGCCTTGTTTAGTCCCAAACGCGCGACTCTTGATAACTTCTTTATTTTACTTGGAATTAACGGGCCCATGTTCGCGCGCTTGACCTGACAAATAGAAACAAAACGTCCAACTGAAAGATGTCTTAAGTTTCGAGAGTTGTCTCTCAGACAATTTGAACGTGCTAATTAAGATTTTCATATTGAAGTTTTCTTTGTTCTTTGTTGGTGTATCTCGCAGTTAATTCAGTGAGACGTTAAATTAGTAGAATCTAAGCAACTCGTGTGTAGCGCACAGTTTCAGTAACGTGTTCAGTTGAAGCTGATTGAGTCTCATTGTGAATTTCTCTTTGATATTTGTCTGCACTTCTAAAGTCACGTATTTAATTTAACGTCAAAAGCCGAATACGAAATCAAATATAGTATCAAATCCTTTGTCCATTTAAGATGAATATAAAATCAACAGTTGTTAGTCATACATAAAGTAGGCCAATGAAAGGTATCGAGGTAATCACAATCAACATTCAATAAATTATATTGAAGTTTTCATAGTTTTTTTTTTCACATCTTTGAGAATGACGTATTATTCAATAAAATGTAATTCATTTATCTACTATGATGTTTAATCAATCAGCCTGTGTGTAGACAAGTGATCATGAAGTAGATAAAATGTTTAATTCATGTCTTTAAGATACTGAGATATCCAAGTGGTGGTTCAGATATGTACGTATATATAGCTCCCCTCAATTCCGAACCGCCTTTCAAATTCAAATTGGCATAATATTTATTCTTGAGTTTCTCGTTTTAATTTTAATTAATTATGTTGACAATTTAATTTTATCGAAGAGTTTTATTGTTCCTAGAGAAAATTATGAAAGTGTCCCCGAGGATGTGACATTATTCTTACAAATTGATAAAGAAGGCTGAAGTCAGGAACCCAAATCAAATAAACCGGATTAGGTCATCGCTTTACGGCAAGTGGAAGTGGCGGGTCATCTCGGAGGAAGCAATTCTCGTGGTCGTAGATTGAATGCAAAATTGGATGAGATCCCACTGTTTTTACTGTATGGATCTCGGGGATTGTTACTACCAACATCCCCGCGTTTTATTTCGTCGGGGGCGCGCACTGTTTGAATGGTTTGATTGAATGTGACAATAGTTATTGTAACTGAAGCTCCAACCGCTTTCGGGTTTCTTATTCGCTGTTACTCGAGAGGGGAATTTATTCTGTTCATATTGGATATTTGACCTTTTCTTTGGTTTAGTAAATATTATTGTGAAAATCTTTCAATAGTTAGTTGAGGTATTGTACTTTTGTTGACAATAACCAATAGCTTAATCCCATTGTTGGCTGCCGTCAGACTTTTGTGAACGAATTTATGTTTTTATTCCATTCAATTTGTAATTTATACTACGATTTATTCAGTATTGAGTGTTCATTTTATCAAGTATTTTAAATTGATTGCGGTTACTAACGAAACTGCAAACATAATTTCAATTTTAAATTCAATATACAATTTGCGAGTATTACTCGTATAATATAAAAGCATTTTCAATATAAGCATTGTTGTGATCGTTTCAAGCGCCAAAACCCTTGCTATCCCACAATGGCTTTCTGTTTACGAAAAACATTTATTGAGGTATTTTCTTCCGCTGAAATAGCAGATTCAGGAATCAAACGGCTTGGCGTTGTACGCCAAAGAATCACGTTGGCACTTGTTTACCAAAATAATTCGGAATGTGATGAAAAATACATTCTGATAATGATAAAATATTTATGAAATAATATGTCATTTAGAGCCTTGTATAACATTAATAATGTAGGGCTTGTTTAATTAGTCACTTTTTAGTAAGTTTTGTGACATTTCACTTCGATTAGAAGTTTATTTTTTTGTATCTACTATTTATTATAATAATATTTATCTATTAAATGCAAACCACTTATGTATGTCAAATTTAAGTCCGAAATAAACACATTAGCATTTGTTTAAAATTACATACATATTTAGATTACTCTGACTGAGTTGAATTAGTTACGTATTGGTTTTGGCAAAATCCCGACTAACTCTTTACTTCTTTATGAAAGCCGATTGATAGGCTTAAATTAACGGTTGAGTCTACTTCAATAGGAATATAACCTCTTCCCATTCGAGAGGTCAAGTGGCAAACGCTGTATAGGCTATCATACTCGCAGCAATGTTACGTTGCATTCATTTTGAACAGAAATCAATACAGTTTTGATTACATACAACGTCGATGTAGATTTCAATAGCTTCTATCAATAAATACATTTTATATTTTTTAACAATTAATTTAAAAATAGTTCCCGTGCTAGTTGTTACATTGTTATAAATTGTCTATATCGTCGAAAGTATTTATTTGAACGTATTTTTATTAAAAACAGCAATTTTTTCGATCAACATTTCGATGGCGAAACGAGACGGAGTAATCAATTTCAACAACGTTTTGTTCATTTCGTATGAAAATATTATTTTGCAATGCCTTTAAAGTTTCAATCTTTGTACAATCGTATTGAAAAATCTTTTAACAAAGTCGACATTTCCTCAACACGTAGTGCTTACAAAAGAGAGTTTCCTCAAAGACGCGCGTCGTTTTACGTCCGATTCTCCTTTTCTACTATTTCTAATGTGCTTCAACTGCAGATGTGTGATTGTTAATCTGTAAATTGTACTTTTACAGCTGTTTAGAACATTAACACTTAGTGCCTCTCGGAAAGTATTATGTTTCTATTTTAACTTTACGGTTCATGAGATAGAGTTACGCGGGGAAAATATTCTATTTTATTTTTTCTTAGAAGTTCTATTATTTCTTAGATTTCTATCATAAGGAATAAACTTTAAAACAAACAAGTATAGCTTTTATTTTTGAGGTTTTGTTTTGTTACTATACATATAAAGTTGTTTAAGAGATTTGCAAATTATAGATATTAGTATCTAAAGGATTGCTCGATTAAAGTAAGAGCAATTGGATTTCGAGTTTCCTAATATCATCTGTGATCAAACTGCTACAGCACCAAAATATCGGATATCCGAAATTAATAACATACACGATGAATATTGAACGAACCACGATAACTTCAGTGTTAGCATCCATGATAACTATGAAACGAATTCAAAACTTATGACAGTTTATAAAAACAGATGTTAAAAATACAATTTATCATTTTATATTTTTCTGTGTGTCCGGCAGGCGTTGTTATGTATTTTTTATTCTGTCCCGAGGTAAAATACGGGAAAGCAAATATTCTACCTCATAGTTTAAGGTATCTCATATCAAGTTATTCAATGTGCTGTGTTGAAGTTGTGTGTGGGCAGTTTTTCCGTAATATCCTATTTCAGTGGTGCGTGGGTGCTGCGATATTTTTTGTCAAAACAACTGTTTGTTATTGAAGGTTCTAACTACCCGTAAATACTGTCGATCATGTTCAGAAAACTGTGACCGATTATTGTAAATGTGAGACAAAAAAATACGATATTAAAATGAATGATTAAGATGCATAATCTTCGATTGTCGCTTATTGATGTTTTTAACAAAGTATAATAAATAAATAAACCATCATTGTAAGAAAAAAGTATCTCTGATTCTGTTTTTTACAAGAAAGTTAGACGTGACACGATGATTGAGCACCTACGCGTTTTATTAAAATTAATAACGTTGAAAATATTGTTCCGAATCCGTGGATTCCAAATGACTACCTACACATTTAACGATAATTTATCTACTTGCAAACAATAAATTGCTTAACTTTTGTACATACTTTTAGATAATGTTGCAAAGTTTTGCAAGGATAATTTTCAATCTACAGGTCTATGGTTCTTAGTTATTTGCGATATTACTCACAATGGTTTGTAATATTTTTCATGTTCTTATTTTAGATGGCAACATTTGTACATAAATGAGTTCATCTATAGAGCCAAAATTTTGCATTGTGCGCTTTTTAAACTTGTAAATATGTACATTTTTTGAGATTTTATGTAATTAATCAGTTTGAATTTTACTTTTTCTGACGGTACAGTCAAGTATAATATTAAAAGCAATTGAATTGCGTAGGCAGCTATTTTTAGACATAAACAATTACGAGTTCAACAGTACATAATGATATTATCTATTAATGCCGGTGTCAATCACGGTGTCTGTTACATTGGTTAAGACTTAGATATTCATGAAATCGAAGTTCTTAGAAATATCAATATAGTAATTGCATGAGTCACGCTGTTTGTTTATTTCATAAAGGTTTATTTTTCACTATGATAGGTTGAACGAATCTCATTAAATTTTGGTCAGATGATAGACTTTGAGAAGGACATAAATGTTCAATTATAATGCAATTTTTTAAAGTAGCGCAATCGGAAGTTTATATAAATGAGCAGTGTCGAAAAAATAACATCCAATTTTGACAAACCAACATGAACATAAATACATAAGTACATAGTACTATTTATTTCACATGATCAATTTATAATATTCATCCACCATCTGTTTCGCATCAATCAAAACTTCGCACACTGCAGTCCACAGTTACATACATTTATATAGTCATCTGTCTATATTAATTTTAGCCCCGTTCTATTTGGAAACTTTGCACTCGAAATAATTTTCCAGTGCGGAGTTGACGGCTAGTATTTGCTCAGTTTATTTTTCTCCGACTATAAGAGCCCTACAGTTGAACACACAGTACTAAAGAGAGCCGCTTCGTTGCGCAACTCCCGTACGCCAAAGCTAATATAAAACTGTATGTGACGTACTTTACCACTGTAGTCTTTTGACTATAAATCCCAGAAATGCCTTTAAGATTTAGAATTGTGTATGCTTATGTCCTTAGGAATGCCGAATTTGTACACAACAGGGAGAGTTAGGGTTATATTTACGAAAAAACATGTCAATATGTTGTAATATGGGACCATTAAATTAACGATTAGCGAAAACCCTTATCAAAATCCCCAATTTGTTGGTTACCTTCATAACTCTTGCAACTGGTCTATGGGATGCGCCGCTATTTTTTCATAAAAAAAACATTTATGACGCATGACCGCCATAAGTCTACAAGAAAAGAGCCGAGAGCTGGATCCTTGTAATTAGACGCGCCTCAAGATTTATGTCCCTAAATTTTCCAAATTCTTTTAATTTTTTGGCTGCGACACGTGCTCCTTCCTTCAAAGTATTTTTTTAATTTCATGCCCTAACTTAGAGGAGGTTTCACTATGTAAGCTTTATTGAAATTATTTTGTGAGGAGCGTAGCTTCATATTAGCAATTTTAGAAGAATACGTTTTAGTGAGTGCCGGCGAAGATATAATACTATAGATGTGATGCGAGCTTGGTGTTTATTTGGGTTCGGTTTATTTCTACCGGTCCCCGGGGGTCCGGTCCATGTATCACTGCAGACGTCAGCCCAGGGTTAATTGTCTACGTGCGTTTTCAGCTGAATTCGTCACGTCCACCCGTTTACACCCCTCGGTCCGCACCGCGCACCCATAGCACTAACAAACGTGATTCTACAAATCGAAACTCCAATATTGCCTTTATTTAAAGAGTTACTTTATTGTACAGTACCTATCTTTGTGTTGTTTATCCCTCCTTTCGATCCGTAATATATGAAAGTAATAAGTGTCATAACTCGTATGGAAATATTGTATTTACTCGGGTAACAAATGATAAATGTTGTTAGTATAGAGCCGTTTGCGCGGATATTAAATTCTTTATTTATTCTAAGACATTAATTAGTTTGTTTTGTTGTATGCTGAGGGGGAGTTTTAAGTGACAAAAGTTTTCGAACGCAGACCTTGTTTATTCATTATGAAAATGTTGGTTTGTTTCTTGAACTTTAGGGTTCCAGCTACATAGCTTTGAAGTGATCTCGAAACGTTTATATTGTACTAATAGCACTCACCTATTAAAATATAGATATGATCAGATTGCATTGTATGGTAAGTATAAACTAATTAAGTATTAATTTCGGTCCAAATCCGTTGGTCCGCATCATTGTAGTGGACTGAATCTATCCGTGCATTTGACAAGTCTTTGTACGCGAACAGATAATAACTGGTAAAACAAAGTGGCTATTCATTTTAAACTCTAGCCGGACATAAGTAGTGGACTATGAACGGTTCGTACAACTAAAATATAACTTGAAGCACTTGCTTAAATTTACAAACTGTGAAACACGCCCAGAGTATTTTTAACTAGAGAACGTGCTCGTTTGTGTTAGGAAACCAATCTCGTTGATATATCCATTAGCCAAATAGAGAGCGGCCTGCTCTCCCTTCACAAAACAAATGTGGGTACCACGTATGAAGGAACAAAAATTGTTTCACTTTCATTCCTGTGACACGAATCGTTCGGTAATGTACCTTTAGTACCCTTTTCAAATGAAATGGTAGATGAAAGCGTAATGAAGGTTTTATTTGCTATTAAGGTTCCGTCAAAAGACAAAAATCTAATTAGTATATTATTTGGGTCGGGGAAATTGGTACATGACATTTTTCATCGTCGGAATATTTTGGGAAATGAACTTAATTTATGAACTAAGGAAATGAGTTCCAGCGTATGAAGTAAAATATTATATCGTGTTTTAAATAAACATTTTTTTTTTCTTGGACTGCATGTGTAATGGGTATATGTGCTGATCTACATATTTTATGAAATGATAAATCAGAAAAATTGTGATGATTGGAATAAAGTTTTTTATAGATGTTCTTTATATAATATTGTCCGTTGTAGGAAGAAAACTAACTTATGGAATAATATTGAAGACATAATAAGTCTTGATGCATATTTTCGGTACTTCTCTCCAAACCATACCCCACTTACTATCTTGTGGGGGATACTCGACCTCTCGCACGTTCAAGGATTTGAGTGAGGATCTCGGACAGCATCTTTTCAAATAAGATATCTATTTATATCATAATATAATATTAGATCATTATTTTAATAAGAAGATTGCAAAAACCTAGTGACAGGCACAAGCTTCTTTTCACTCGATAAAATATTTATTTATTTAGTTAGACACTTCAAAAATATTTTCACTTATAATACTAATAATAAAACTTATTCTATGTAACATTCCCATGTGAGATATTTATTTATTTATATTTCAAATGTTTTACTCGTACATTTCCGATTACTATTTAAGATATGTATAAATTTCTTTAAATATGTCTAATATCATTTAGTTTACACATTTCCGTGCAATTTTAGGAATTATATAAATTTTCTAGGAATTGTATACAATGACGGATTACATCACATACATTTTCGGTAAAATATCTACTTACCTGCATTACCGGTATGCCACAAACAGTTTTAGATATTATGTTATAAATAAAATATCGCTATTCAAAATTTATCTTTTGGTAACCAACGTAAAAGTCTTCTGCAATTGTAAACTGAAAACAGAAATACCATGTTAAAAGTTGTGAATACGCGAGTACAGTTAAATATTGTATACTTTATGTCCGCCTTTATTTACTTTAAGTCCACTATGAAAAGTGTTTTATTTTCTTCCATAACATGTAGTTTAATGAAGTTTTCCGTTTTGCCAGAATTTGTTCACACTAATAAACATTAAACTGGTATGTTTCGTAAATGTGGTTAATTTTTAAGTGTTAACTTAAATTTCAGTTAGAATTGTGAATACTATAATTTTTTATAATTGCCTACTTTGGAGTGAGTAATGAAAGGGTGAATAAGATTAATATTGAAATATAATTGCATGCAGCACAGACCCTACGTCGGGCCGCGGCGCCGGCAACGTGTTATTATGGAAATAGTTTTCAAACTGTACAGGTCAGTGTTCTTTGTTTCAATGCAAGTACTGTTCAATTGGTATAAAAAGCAACTAAGTAGGCATTTTATGAAGCGTTTATTAAAATTCGACATTTACATATTGCTGTTCTTTTTAACAACCACATTCTTCCGAAAGCAATCCTGTCCGTTATAAATTGAAAATAGGAATTGTAAAACGTATCTGTAATCCCTCGAGGCGTACAAGAGTTTAGCAACGTTTGAGAATCAAAATATTGTTCGAACTTATTAGAAAAAGGAGCAAGTAAACAAAGTGAACGGGCGTCGCGCTATGTGCCGTTTCTCTTCTGAAAAATAAAGAGCCCAATAAAATTCTGTTCTGTGCAACAGCTATCGTTCAGTGGAGCGGCGATCTGCATTTTATACCTTCTTTCGACGCCATCAGCGCCCGACACTTTATTCCTTTACTTTGTATGTACGAATAGGTACCTGATATAGGTACGAACGATGTGCTTTCACATTGTTTATTTATCGGATCGTGCGCGATGAACGATTGTATTGAATTCTATATGCATTGGTGCTTGCATAATTCCCGCGATTTAGTTGTTACCAATAAATATACCTATAATCTACGTGTAATGCTTCATCTAAATTTCATTGTGCATTGAACGCGGGAACTTAATTAATTTATAAATGTTTGGCGTGTCTATTGTTTAATTTAGAATGTAATTTAAATGTTCAGCCGCAGTGACTTACACTGACAATTCGAATAATTCGGGTAAAGTATGCCATCCAACAACGTTGTGGATCCTAAACAGGATTGAAACTTAGACGAGAAGCAATCTAACAGGAACAACGGTACATAGAGCGGTCTACCGAGTAGAGCCCTGCGTAATTTAAAGAACAAACAAACCCCTCAACTTGGTTTCCTTCGGATGCAACAAACTCGGTCCAGTTGCTTTAACTAACTCATTTGTCGTTTGCTGTTTCGTTGCCAAACATTTACCACCTTCTTAAGTTACATTTATTTACATTTTGAAGAATTTTCCTCTTTGTGTGAAACAAGTGTAACTAAATGATTTTAGAGAAACATTTTGCTGTAAAGTTTTTGAAATTGTTACGAGTATTTATCAGTCTACTTTAACTTCATGTTTTCGACTGCGATTTTTTACTTACGGTGAAATGTAATTTTATTATCTATTGAAGTAGTACAATGATTTTAATTTAAGTACTTACTATAAATATTGTGTATTAGAGGTTAGTAAGCAACAATAACTAGGCAAAAACTGGGTCAATTTACAAAAGTGAGAATTGGGAAATCTTTAAACTAACAATTAAAGAACTTTTACATTTTCCATTTTCAGGATCTATAATATACTTCTCAACAGAAGGCTATCCCTTTGGTTAAAGCGTATGATATGATGTTTATAATAATTAGTACGTCCAGAGAGGTCGGTCGAAACTATCAGCTGTTATGTTATAACGTTATGAGCTGAGGTACTTACTTATACAGTACGAGTAAAGGCAGGTGGTTCTAACAACCGAGGTTGGGTACATAGGTTGTAGTGCAAGTGAGATCGGAGACACTGCCTACTAACCATACAATGTAATGTTTCACAGCTTGTTGATGCGCAATACCGGCTTTGCATCGTGTAAACATTCAACCGGATTTAACAGTTTTATTCCGTGTTTTTGTATTTACTTTCGCATATTTTGGGATGCATATTTCATGTCTTTTTCGGTATGATTTTTATTGCATCCATAATTGTTTTTATGTACATGAATAGATACTTAGAAAAATATAAATTAATGTGTATGGAAACATTTATGGAAATATTCAATGATCGTGTGAGACAAATATGAAATTATTATTCTAATACTAACTCAAATACAAATATTTAATGATACCTACAGTTGTACATAAGTTAGTGTAGATTCAATTAGTCTTACGAGAATCATTTGTTAACGTAAGAGCTGAGCAGAACGTATGTTATTTCTTAATCTCATACAAGTGTACCGTTGTGATATTTATGTTCAACGTATGTTTACTTAATGTTGTTAAGCTTTACCCGTGGTACAATGTAGTTAATGCATGGCCATAGGAACCTAGTGTACTATGAATAATGGGTTATTCAAGAGATAAATTTATATTAAGATAGTAATTAAAACGTGTTGTGGAAACGGAAGGTAAACATAGACTTTATACCGTTTAAAGTAAAATAAACTTGTAATAATACTGTGTGGTCAACCGTATTATTATAAAATATTAAAGTAGGATTGAATTATTCTAACTAAAACTTTAAAGGTAGTGTAATGTTGTAGGGTGGGGTTGGTGGTATAGTGAAACACTTGCTTCCAATTTGAGACTGCATGTTTATTTAAAAAGTAACTCCCTTTTATAGGAGCTAAAGTGGTTACAATGTAGTGGGGTGTATGACGGCTGTTCGACATAAAAGGCTTATCTGTAATCCATATTAGATAAGAGCCATATTAAATAGTTTGTTTATATTATTAATTTTAATGCTTATTTTCCTTATCTATAATTCAACGTCACACATTCTTTATACGTAATGGCTCGGTCATACACTACATCTTCCCATTTTTTTTTTGAGTCAAAAATTGAGATTTTTCAAATTTTTGGCTTACATACAGTTATTACTAATACAAGTGATACATGTTGATTACAATGTAATTTAACTATTCTTAGTTGACATAAAAGTATTGATACACATCGATATATACAGTTATTACTAAACAAGTGATATATGTTGATTATAATGTAATTATAACTATATTTTTGTTACAAAATTGTTCTATTTCTGTCACTGCGAAAGCTCGTTTCAACCATGATCTAGAATTAGGATTCATATTATAGTAACAATTTGTATTATAGGCGTACTATGCGTACTATATGTTTTTTCTTCACTATAAATAATATTTTTTTTTCACAAAACATATAATTTATTAATGTGTTTACTCATATAATATCATAAGTTATCATATTTTCTTTAGGTACACAATCTACATATTTATCTTCTTACTCAACTCGTATCATATTTTTAAAATCTCTTCATTTTTTTTTTCTTTCATTCTAGCCCATTTTATGTTTATAAAACTCCTTTCTTAATTCATTTCATTTTCGTTATCATTGTTCATAAAAGAATACTTCTAGTTATTTATAATTATTCCCCTTATTAAAAAAAATCTATCAACACGTATACATTTACTTTTTTCTTATTTGTATTCATATTGTATTTATTAATCCTCTTAGTTTATACATAGTTTAATTTATATACTTTTATTTTTTAATTTATTTGTTAGTTAGTTAATTAGATATAAGTACAGTCAGTTAGTTTGTTTGATAGTTAGGCGCCTATAGGTAATTGTGACATGTCATGTTTGTCCTTGTCAAGTTATACTACCACAGGTTGATCAAGCCTGGGAGTGTAAGTCAAATGGTCAAACTAGTAAGTAGTTAATAATACCAAAAGTTATTAAAAGTACCAGTTAGTATTCTAAATTAATATTCTCTTTATATCTTTTCCATTATAAATTTATAAATTAAAAATTATTTATTATATCAAACTATTATAAATTTATTATTATCATATCATTTCTTAATATTTTTCTTGCTTTTAGTTAGTACATTTATGCTCTTTGCCTATCCGTAAACATTTTCTTATAAATTTTAATTGTCGTTTTCTTTTTATTTTCATTCCTTAATTCCATTCTCATTTCCACGTAATTTATATACGCATTACATTTTTCTAAAAAGTTTTTACCTATGATACCTGAACTACAACATTGTAAATTATTGACCACATAAAATTTTTGTTTAAAAGGTATTCCATTACTTTTTAAAATCAAATTTATATGTCCCTCAGTTTGTATTTTTTGTCCTAAGCATTTAATTTCACAATTCCCTTTTCTTACATTTTTTATCAAATTTTTATCATGTTTCAAATATTCATACTTAATAATACACAAATTAGCATTTTTATCTACTAAAAATAGTTTGGGTTTATTTTCTATATCAAATTGAACAGTTTGTTTATTATCTACATCATATTTAAATATAATTTCATTGTTTTGATTTATATTATTATGTAAAACGTTGGACTGTTTATTATCGCGTACCTCGCTTGAATTACGTTGTGCTTGCATATTATACACTTGCGAATATTTCTCTGATTGATATTCAAGATGCCTCACTTTGTTAGGTTTATTACAATGATTATATGAATAGGTTTTAATGACATTGTAACGTTTAATTTTTAAATTATTGTTTTTGTTCATAGTAAAATTCTTTTGATTTATATTATACATTTCATGTTCATCACAAGCCATCTGTATACTTTCGGATAGAGAAGTAAGTTTTCTACATGATAAAAGAGTTTTAATATAACTATTATTAAGTCCATTTTTAAAACAATCTATTGCCAACTTTTCGTTTACGGGGTATAACATGAATTTTGTACTAAAATCGTCACTTTTGTTAAGAAAATCTAATTGAGCTAACGTCAAATCGGTGAATAGTTTTTGAATTTCTTTTCCATATTCTTGTACATTCTTGTTGTCTTGTTTGCAATTTAACATTTTCATTTTTAGGCATACGTGGGATTTCTTGGATATCAAATATTTTTTCATGTCTGTTAGTAAGTCATTAACACTTTCGTAACTAGATTTTAATAAAAACTTTCCTACCTCTGACAGCCTGGTTTTTAAAACAAATTTAATAAGAGTTTGTTTACCATTTTCACATAAAATACTACTATAGAAATCTATACTGTCCATCAATGATTTAGTAACGCATTCTTCTCCGTTCATAACTGGCACGAGAGCGATAGCCGAATGTAAATCAAATGCTTCTAATCCCATTTTGTTTATTTTTTCGAATTAATTTATTGATTATAAAATACCTCTTTTTCTTTTTGAAATACCTCGATAAACTTTTTTTTATTTCATTTTCCTCATAAAGCTTTAGTTATTTATATTCAAAGTTTATTTTTTCTAAGAAATATAATATGTATTTTTTTTTAATATAAAATTACTACTTCAAAGTCAAGTCAAAGTAAAACATATAAACAGTAAAACATGTTAGTAACATTTTGATTTAACGTATTAAGTATATTTTAACCCCTTCTTTCCAAATTATATTTGATACTATCTTGTTTTAATTTAAGAAAATATTGTCTTTACTTTTGTATCTTAGCCTTTCATATAATTAATCAATTATTTCCTTAATCTAGAAATCTACTCAATCAACACTTCTTAATTCTCTTTACAATTCCATAGAAGTTTTCTTTTCAAAATACTAACTTAACTCTTTTCTGGCACATACCTTTAATCTAACTCGTAAATACACTCATTCTCTGATAATCCCTCGGTTACTGCACACCTGGTACTGCCACCTGCTCCTGTGATCTGCACTCTCCTCTCCTTCTATATCCTATACACCGCTGAGCCTTGTTTCAAGATCCTTGTATCACCAACATTAAGTTTTCCTTAAATTCTTGTATATATTTTTCTACAGCATTAATCTTTCATAACATTATTAGCTTTTCATTCCTTGACTTTGTAGTTTTTTTTTTCATTTCATTTCACGAGTACAATCTTCTTTTTAATGACTTTTTTATCTTCTTATATTTTTATAACATATTTCACTCTTAAAAAATCTTCTTTATTTTATAACATTTTTCATTCCCATAATCGTCTTTATTTTATAACATTTTAATAACCCTCTTTATATTATTTTTCACTTTTCATAATCTTCTATAACATTTCACTTCTCGTATTCTTCTCGATTTTATAAAATTTTTACTTTTCACAGTTTTCTTCATTATTTATAACATTTTACATAATATAATTAATATTTTTCGTTCTTTATATTCTTCTTTGATTCTGTAAAATTTCTTTTTATTCTTCCGTATACCTATTTAAAATTTGCTCCGCTTTTTCATTAATTTTATAAAACATTTCTTCGAAAATTTATATATAATTTTTTTTTTTTTAAACTTGAACTTCAACAATTCTTCAGTCTTCTTCATTTTTTTTTTCACTTTTACTCTTTACACATATTGTTCTTCACTTGTTTGGCCGAATTTTCCACTTATGACAAGGGGGCCAACGAACCGGGCCCCACTGGCAGGGTCGCCATGTAATGTTGTAGGGTGGGGTTGGTGGTATAGTGAAACACTTGCTTCCAATTTGAGACTGCATGTTTATTTAAAAAGTAACTCCCTTTTATAGGAGCTAAAGTGGTTACAATGTAGTGGGGTGTATGACGGCTGTTCGACATAAAAGGCTTATCTGTAATCCATATTAGATAAGAGCCATATTAAATAGTTTGTTTATATTATTAATTTTAATGCTTATTTTCCTTATCTATAATTCAACGTCACACATTCTTTATACGTAATGGCTCGGTCATACACTACAGTAGGATAAACAGGCATGATATATATAGACCGTATTGAGAGTTTTTTAGAGACACCATGATATGGCCCAATTCCACGCCGCAATTAAAAGCATTTTCTATAAGAATTAGGCTAAACAAACAAAGAAACAATTATCAATACTTACACGGTATAAAGGAAGTCCCCGGTGAGCGTTTATCCCTTCTCTGTCTGTATAATGACTGAGTTAATCTCGAAATCCAATGCTTTTGTTCAAGCGGCCAATAAGTTCCGCAATTTGTCAGCGTATTTTTTATATTGAAAAACTGTTTAAAGTCGGACTTCTTTCCGCTTCTTATAGAATTTATAGGTGTTGATGTAATTTCTTTAGTTTATTTATATTTTACTAGCTGTGCCCCGCGGATTTACCCGCGTAGTTCCTGATCCCGTGAGAATTTCGGGACGAAACATAGCCTATGTCTTTCCCCGGACCATAAGCTACCCCTGTACCAAATATCAAGTCAATCGGCTCAGTAGTTTAGCCGTGAAAAGGTAACAGACAGACAAAGTTACTTTCGCATTTATAACATTAGTAAGGATAATTTCAATCATGTTTTAAATACTGCTACATAATCCTCTCTTATTGCTAGTCGTGTGATGTTTTAAAAACTCTACAGATGATTAAGCTAACTTACCCTAAAATACGAGTATATACTCGTATTTTCTTAGAAACAATAGTTCCTGAGATGATCACTTTCAATTAAACATCACCTACCTACATAACATCAAGTACTCATAGAGAATTTTAATAACTCTAATGGTCCTGCAGGTATACCTAAATATTTTCAATTTGCAGTTATGCTTTTAATACAAATTAGATTCGAAAATCGGGTCTTAACCAAAGCAGCAATAACTGTGAACCGCAACTCGCAGCCGGCTCACAGTAATTCCCTTAAAGCCAACATTCCTCCTCCGTCCCAGTTACACCTGCCGCACAGTTTCGGTACACTTTAACTACTTAATACACTTTATAAAACAATTTTATACGGAAAAAGTTCTGTTCTGATTCAGTTCTCGTAACTTTGTGTTTAGTTTTTTCATATGTGCTACGTACATGTTTATTTCATATAGGTATTTAGTATTTTTTACTATCTATATATTTTATAATTTTCATTAAAGCATTCATTTACGCTTTAACTCCCTCTTTATGCTTTCATTTATGGCTTGGAGGAAAACAGTAAAATATTTTTATATTTTTACTCAACCAGGCGTCTCCACTTACTGTGTCAACCGTCTCAGTTAGAGTAACTTTTAACCTCCAGTCTACCTTCTTATAAGATCTTTCATGGAGTTTATTCTAAACTCGAGTGGCGTAGTCGTAGCTTACTCGTAGCTCGATGTCCGTTTTCAAATGATTTTATTATTTATTAGTAAAACCTATTATTTATTTATTTGATGCTTTATGTACACAGTTATAAATATAAATTATTGGCATTTTAAGTTGTGATACATAGGCGAGTCTAACCCTGTAAGGGTTTTCTTCCGACAAACCTCCGAGAAAGGATACAAGAATATTGAGGTTGTACAGTGGTGCACTTACATTAATTATATCTACATATAGACATACATATAACATACTACATATTACCTGTTTCTGGGTGTATAAGATCGTGCACAAACATTTACATTACATTTTTACAAACATATTTATGGATAAAATAGACATTCATAACCCAACCTAAATACAAAATGTTATCCAAATCATTACTAAAACTTTCCATGTCACACAAAATAAATGCATAAACAAGTATTACTAACTTCCACTTGTTAGACAAGTAAATACTTGAACAAAAGACGAACGTAGACCGTAGACTATTTTACTTTTAACATTGTCTCGATACGTATGTTTCGTGGCGTGTTTAATTGTTGCTCAGCCCTGAAAACAATTAGAAACCTGCGAGCTTCACCCGGATTAGTGTTAGTACATACGAAATTACTGCGGTTACAACATTGAGATTGCAAAGGTTTAAGTCGTATCAGAAACCGTTGAATGTTTAATTAATTATATGTGATTTAATATTTAAAGGGTTTAGAATTTAGGTTTTAAAGAGATAAAAATAAAACCTTTTTGGTGTGATAATTTATTTAGTTATTTATTTTGTAGTATTACTGTGCTGTTTGTTACATTTTTAATAAGTTTATGAGCCCTAAAAGGAATAAGCAAACGTAATATTCCGTAGTATGGATACCAGATATTTTCATATTATTCACAAAAAAATGCAGGTTATCTATTGACTAGTCATTATACTTGGGAGTCTGTTAAAAACAGAACTACATATTAACAAATCAAATAGAAAATGTAGCACACAGATTTGTGCACTACATGTAATGAGAACATCCTGATTCACGTTCGAGTATCGTGTTTGTACTCACTCGAAATTAGTTGCCGGCATTACTTTTAGTATTTGCACTGGATATACCTAATGAAAGTTTAGAAGACCACGATATATTTCTCCGAGAGTCGTAAATTCATGAAAATTAAAGAAATAGAGCTAAGATATATGGATAATTTTTGAAGATATGGCATAGGTATCAACTAAATCAAAATCAGAAAATTCCGGTTCAATATTTTCGGTTCCGATTTACAGACACCTCCCTACAAAGTAACTTAAAACACCTTGTTCATAATGGGTTCAAAAATAATCCCTTGTTTACAGGTAAAAACAACAATTTATATAAAATCGTAATCAGCTTAAAACAACTAAAAATAACCTTCCTTTCATTAAGTAACAAAAAAACGATAAAGTTTATTCGCTTTAAAAGTAAAAAGGAAACCGATGCGATTGTTACCTCTAAAAGAAGCCTTATAAAAGGTTTGACAATAGAACTTAGAAGCAAATAAACAAGCTGAAATGAAAAGGGCGTCACCCTTACCGTTGGAAATGTTTAATGACCTCAAGGTAGTGTTTGACGTTGCATTAGACGAACAAAAGACGTTAAAACTAAGGCTAGACCCTTTATCTTCGCAATTGTTATAAAATAGAAAGCGGTTAAATAGCTGAAAGCTTTCCGCTGGTAGTGTTAGCGTATACAGCGCTGTTTAATACATTTGTGTATCTATACATGATGTGTTTGCAATAGTACCATTAGTATACTTGAATTGTGCTGTGACGTAGGGCAAAAATCGCTTGTAATTTATGGATTTTAATTTAAAAAAATCATAATTTATACTGGAGTCGAAATGAGACATACCCATTAGGCAAGCATTTTGTGCATCTTATATTAACAAAACATAGGTTTTTCATAGATTTAAGTAAATTGTACCATACTTATCTTAAATACTGAATGTAGATTTGATAACCACAAATGAAGCAAATTGAGCCACGACTAATTAAACATTGTCACTAATTGATCACTTTAAATCCAAACGCTTGTTAGTAACAAGTTCTATTACTTTGGTACGAACAAATACGATTAATTCATAATTTATTTATTTCCATTCAGTTTCTTAACAAGGAAATTACATTAAGGATATACTTATCAAGTTGGTTAATTAATGTAAAACTTCTAGTTTACAATTACTTTTATTAAAATTTTAAGACCCATAAATTATCTACTGAAACAATTAAAACTTAAAATACCATTAACTTTGAGGAAAAAATGAAAAGAGAAGAACAATAGCAATAAAATAGGTTCTTTTCCTTTTGTTATTTATTACGAACTTCGATTTTAATTACGGTATTATAACCTATTAATAGTTTAGTCACATTTTCTTGACATTTTAAATTATGCGAACTGCTTTCTGTGATATAATATACTGGATATTATTCGTAAGTAATAATAATAAAATAAAAAGACGAGAGAAAAAGGCACTTACTGCTTCCTCTCTTTGTCTATTTTTTACTTATCTATAGATAGTGTAATGTAGATTAGATAGATTTTGTTTATTAATTATTTTATGTAATAAATTTCGTCATTCCTCCACCACTCACTCCAGAGTTTCAACGGTTCTCCTGTAACAAACACCTTTGCCGTATACACCAAACTGATCTCGAGTAGAATAGAGTAATTGCTTCAGAACTAAACTTAGGAATCAAGTGCATACCGAAGTTTAGTTTTCGAGTAATTAATCTGTATAGTGCAAGGAATTGTCGGAGTCATCCGTCAGTCTCAAGAACTGTATTCAACGCGAGACGTTCCCAAGACTTAATGTGTTAGTAATACTAATACCACTCTCTACTACAGTTAATTGAATACGTCTGCGAGGCGCCACGGAAGGCTCAAATTCGATTGGTAAATGCGAGTTACTCACAAAGTTTCATGTGCTAACTTCTATTATATTAACTAACATTATGACCGGATGTTTATTTCTCCCTAACTATTGTTACAAAGTTATTTGTTTTCGTTAACATATATTATTGCATTGGGGACTCGTTTTAAATATCGATAAAGTTCGATACATAACTGTGTAGTAGGTAATGTTAAAGCTATGATAGAGGGGCGCTTTTAGACTATTTTAGTTATGAACTTTATGAGACGAAAATATGATTGATCTATCCTTACTTATTAATATTATAAATGCGAAAGTAACTCTGTCTGTCCGACAAAAACATAGGATACTTTTTATTCCGAAATTCCCACGGAAACGGGAACTACGCGGGTGAAACCGCGGGGCGCTGCTACTATAAGTTAATTCTAGTATATAATGACTGGTTTTAAAGCACAAATAATATCTAAAAAGTGCAAGGACCGCCCGCATTGTAAAGTCAAAGAAATTATTAATTTTAATTTACTCCTCATCCCAGAAGAATTCAAATAATTGGTTGAAATATATAAACGATGTTTGACTAAGAAACCAGTGAACATTAATTGGTTTTGTAATGTAATCTCATTTTGTGGGTACTTGTAAACTGATGAAGCCAGGCCACGTCAAGTTTACGTTTAAGAAATACGTTTTAGTTTGTTTCGTTAACTGGGCTATTGAAATTAATATTTAAATAGACACGGAGCAATTAGCTACGGACAATTAAAATTTATTGTTTTTTGTATAATCTCATTTCTTTATATGAACTTTTTTACTAGTCTAATATTATAATGAGACAGAGATTCTGTTTTTGTACACACAAATTTATTTTTGTCATTTCAGTAACTAATAAGCCTATTTATTGAGGCAAGCTTTAGACCTTAATAATCTTAATATTACCATGGTACTACCTCAATCATGCAGTTACATTAATGTGGTTAAAACTGCGGAGAAGACCTATTCTAAATACTAGGTCCCTTTAAAGATAATAGTATTAGTTGCATGATAATATCAACTGAGATGGTAATACTAGTGGTAAGTGCGCTAACTAGTAACAGAATGGAAGCTAGTGGTATGTCAGTCAGGTAATTTGGAGGCGTTACTATATCTCTGATTTAAGTTATGAGAAATTTACTTTAAAAATTTGGTAGTACATGTTATTAATACATATAAAAATGTATTTTTATAGGGAGTATGTATTTTTTTAATTAAACGTCCAATGAAAATAATTCAGATATTTTTATCTATCTGCAATCTTAAATTGCGAAAGAAATTGATGATATTTCTTTTCATCTTTATAAGTTTTCTTGGTTGTGGAAAAATGCTATCAATCCGCTTAGAATATTCCGCAATTGCTAACATTGAACTATTTTTAAACTGCAGATATTTTCATTGTTAAACGCTTTATGCTCAGGAACAGTATTCCTAGTCTTATAGATTTAGATAGCCAGTTTATTGAGAACAGCTATGCAGTATGGAGATAAACAAGGGGAAAACAAAAATAAAAATAACTACTGTACTTTTTTTTTTTGTTAGTATACTTGTAAATAGTTTTTACTTTACTACGTTAAACAGTAGTGCATTAACATTACTGTGTTCCAGTTTGAAGGGCAATGTAGCCGGTGAAATTACTGGGCACACGAGACTCACCAACTGAAAAAAATGTCTAGGGGTGATGAGCGCAGTAGTGTTGCACACTATCTGTTATGGGCGTGTTGCTTACCATCAGATGACCACCTCGCTCGTCTCGTCACTTGATCACATAAAAAAAGCTAGCTGACACATAGAAGCATTTTAAAGGCTCAAACCCACCGAAGTACATGCACACGCTACCCACGAAAATGACGTCATTGATATATTCGTGGCTGACTCGGCCATAGCTCAACGTAGCTGAGCTGCGTGGCCGTGGACCGTGGACGTAGCGTGCGGTAGGTTCGCGGCTTTAACGTGACGAACCATTTTCAACCAACCGCTGTCACCTATACCTTGTACCGCATGATATTCTCGAAGCCCTAAGTGCTGTGGGTGCAGGAAGCCGCAGGCGCTCCGGCACGACACCCTGCCGTATGGCGTGTAACATGCCCCGCACACCTCCACGCTAATTGAATCCATGTCTACTTCGCACTACGTTAAGCCATGGTCGTATGTGCCGGTGATGTCGACTTCTATTGTTAATGTTAAGCGGTGGTTTTAAGTAGGAGATGTACCATAGTGCACTTTGTTGAAGGAAGACAGTAGGGATTTATTTTGCGTCTTAGTGCAGGGATTTGGTAATTAAATGTATGGATTTATTACTACGAGTATGGGATTGGAATTTACTTAGGTGAAACTGTGGAGATCTGCTAGTTCAATGTAAGTATTTTTACAGTTTTTTTATACAATTTTGAATACACGTCTTACATCTCAATCTTCTCTAACGATGGATTCTGTAAAAAAACGAAACGTCTATAGAAAACTGCGACAAAAAGCCGTGACAAATGAACAAAACATTGAAACTGGTTGAAACCAATGAAACTAATATTACTTGCGCTAAAAATATGAAATCAATGGTCAAGATTAAAATTTCAGCATATTACTTCACATAATTCCGTTTAAATCAGCTTTAAAATCAGGCTATAAATCAATAAAAAGTGAAAAGTGCATTCATATTAACAAAATTTGGACAATCAGAGAGGAGCTTGAAGCTTGTGTGCATTCAATTGTAATAATTGCGGTGCCACAGGTGATTGGGCAGGCCGTTGATTACGCAAACATAAACAATGATTACCAAATAATTTTTCGATGCAATGATTTTCGAACTTTTATGAGTTTTCGATTTTATTGAGCGTCAACAATGTCAGCTTGCACAAACTTTTTATCGTTGGACTCTTGTTGATCTCTTTAGTTGACTGGACCCGTTCAAACTAGACCCTTGGGTCCAGTTGACCTAATGCATATTTTGTATCGGACAATTGGATCCGATGACTTAAGGATTTTCAACCGAAATTCTTCTTTTCTAGTGAATTTAATTTATTTGTTTCTATGCATTCATTTATCATGATAATCAGTTTTTTATGTCCACACTGCCCAAGTGTGGGGGGCTTGTGAACTATGAAGGCCTTCAATCTTCATCATCTCACATCTATGACTCATCTCCTACTACTATCGTTTTTCTGTATACCATTCCAAACATTTTGTTACTGACCAAATAAATATGAGTAATTTCAATATATTTGTTAGAGGGAGTATCGTCAATATCAAACAATACAAATACAAAGTTTATTTTGAAGTCACCATGTGTAAGTTTACAATAATTGGTGAGCATGAAGTGGAAATCACTGCGAAACAAACCCAACCAAACTAGTACTAACATATTATACAATTATTTACTTGTGTATTAAACTGTACTGTTTGCTGTTAGATGTTATCAAAATATAGTAGACACATTCCGCCACCACATTCAAAGTGGATTGAATTTTCTGTTCATCTCGTAATGGGTGAGCTTTTACTTTACCAATGCTTCTACGTAGCACATAACAAGATAAATAGATACATTATTTCTTAGAGCAAGTGAATGAGGTGGTAGCTCATGTGGCAAAATTGAATATACTATATATACTACTATAGGTATGTGTATTGTTGTACACCTACGAGTTTTATTTCCAAGAAAATCTGCATTGCTATATAATCAACAGTACGAGATTCTCCGGCTATGAAAGCAGTGTTCAGCAGCATTCTCAACGAAACCATTGGCCAACATAAGTGGCCAGTTACATTATTAAACTATCTTTTTGAATTGTAAAATGGTTATTTTTTCTCGAACTCTCACAAAGGTCCCATAACGAAGTGAAATAGCCAAATAAGAAGGTCTTAATGTCGCAGTTAGCTGAGAATTCTCCCTTGTGAATGCCGGATCATTAGCGCTATGTTATTGCGAATTACCCCTAAGACTCCACGCCGGGATGTTGGCAGTCACGTTTAATCTGAATTTTCCCTACTATAGCTGCTTTTTGTACGTACATGCATTAGGTATATGAAATTTTACGAAACGCTCTTAAGTGGCTTCCGCATGTAAAATTAAATTACGGTAATGAATTCCAAACGTTTGGAAAAGATATTGTGTCAGCACTTTTTATTTTCCCTTTTTATATAAACTTTTTACACTTTTATTTAATTAAAAAAGTTTATGGAAGATGCTCTTAAAATGAAGCTATGAATGAATAATGTGAAACTATTTACAATTCACTGTTTTTGTAATATTGTATTCCAGTAGTAAAACTTTAAGCAATTAAACTAGAAAGAGCAAATATTTTATCAAAGTCTAAAATAGTACAACAAAATAAAATTTAATAACGGGTTAACATTAGCACACCAAAGTCTACAATTCGAAATGAAAAACAAAATTTTAGAGAATTTCATAGACAAGTTCTGTTTCTAATTTTAAATTTAGAAACCGTAACCAAATGTCAACTTGTATTTTTTTCGGAAATTATCTTTTTCATGTACTTACAGTTATGTAACATTTTAATTTAAACCGTAGTGAAGAGGACAAGGGTGTTTAAATCCATCACGCACGACACCGATCTTATTAAGATAAGTGGCAGTTAGCTGTCGGAAGGCCACCCTGCTTAGTTCGCTTGACTGATTGCCGATAATGAATGTCAAGCGCTAATCTTTCCTTTAAACCCCGTGATTTCAATAATACTAGCCGAATTGATTTCAGAAATATTCACCTTATCTACGAACGTTGTTTGAGATCGGTAAAACGTGACTCGTTTCTCTATTGCGAATATTATTTTAGCTTTATTTTGGTGGTGTGAGGCTATACTAGCTTATTAGCTAGCTAGTACTCATTATTATCCACCACCACTCAACGGCAAATAACTTGCCGTGCGTGTCCCTACACCAAGGCCATTTACAAGGCCACTGATAGTGCCATATCGGTGTCCGAATTCTGGTCCTCAAAAATATGAGTCGACACGCAAAGAAGAAGAAGACTCATTATTATACTGTGTCATTAGCTAGATATAGTGCGTTAGAAACACGACGTAGTTTAACTTTTTAATTAACTTGGAGACTAAAAATTCCTAAGCTAATATGAGTTTTAATGAGTACTTTGTAACATGATTGCGTTAAACTCTATGTATTATTCAGGATAGTGACAACTATACGTATTATTGATATACTGTGGTTGCCACCTTGTATATTAACATGTGTCTATAATTATGTGTCACGGTATTTAGTTTTGACCTTATGACACATAATCAAGTAAAGTAACATTTAAAAAATATTTTTCATTCTGTTTAAGCTTAAGTTTGTTTTTCTATTTTACGTATGTAACTTTAGTTCAAGGTTTTGATCATTCTTATTGCAACCCGAGACATGCTCGGCGCAGCGTGAATTCCACCGGCGAATATAACTGTGTTACGTTTCTTTACTTACTAAAATATATTCTTATTTCAACACCCGTTTACTTACTAAATTAGGTATTTTTTCTTTATAAAAAGCTTTTAGTTTTATTTACTCGAACTGAATACATATAATGGTAAAAAACTACATATAATGGTAAAAAAACCACATCTCCCTTCTTTAATAAATACTAGCAACGCCCTGCGGTTTCACTCGAGTGGTTCCCATTCTCGTGGGAATACAGGGATAAAATATACCCTATGTCACTCGCCGCTATAGCTTTCGATTAGTGAAAGAATTTTTGTAATCGGTTAGGGAAGTTTCGGAGCCTATTCGTTACAAACAAACAACTATTTCCACTTTATAATATTGGTATAGATTTACCACTTTAATATCAAAATGTATTTTGATGCATAAATCGAGTACATTAACAATCGAAATTATAATAATCACAAGTGGTTTTCGAGGTTATTATTGTGATAATAAGCATGTTAACAATATGGATGGGTGGTCTAACCGAGTCGCTCTGTTGATGTCACCGCGACAAATTATTGCGATTCACTGATACCAATTAATTACGGGACTGAGTGGGCACTTGTTTTAATACTATCATTTGTAATAGTAATAAATTAAAGTAAGTAATGTACGTATATTGATGCTGGACAATGTCTTTATGTATATGTACTTATATACTCGTACTTAGGTAAAGTTAATAAACTATAAGCCAACATTCATGACAAAGAAAAGTTTTGGTATAAACGAGCGTATTAAGGTGATAAATATGGTTTATTCCACATTGTCGGTATATTCGTAACTAGCTGTGCCCCGCTTTTTCACCCGCGTAGTTCCCGATCCCGTGGAAATTTCGGGATAAAACGTAGCCTATGTTCTTTCCCGGACCATAAGCTACCCCTGTACCGAATTTCAAGTCAATCGGTTCAGTAGTTAAGCCGTGAAAAAGTAACAGACAGACAGAATATATAGGGTGTCCCGTAAGTAGTGGACCAACGGGATGTGGGGGATAGGGGAAACCGTTACCTACCAGTATCACCAAAATTTATTGTCCTAGGCCTCATAGTTTTGAAGTTATAACGTTTTTTAGTAAGTAGGTGAAATTATCGTACTATTATATCTGTGTATGTGTTTATCCCCATTTCCCTATTACGAGTATATACCGTACCTTCGCGTCCAATCCATTGATTTGGGAACTTCTCATTCCAAAATTCATATTTATTCCAAAATTAATCAACAAAACAAGTGCGATTGTTAAATTTCAAAAAACTCTAAGTGGTATTTGAGCTGAGCTGGTGTAAAAAAAATGTATGGTAGCCTTGTGGAACTTTATTTTAAAAACATCTACATATCATAAGGATTACAAAAAAGTATAACATTGTGGTTTCAAATGGGTAGTTTTTTATTTTGACTAATATCAAAGTAAAAGGAACTTTTTGAGAGAAAACAAAAATTGATTGCTAATTATGGAAATTAGTTAACTCAATTTATTTTTACATTAAAGGCTCTAAATGCTTTTCTTTAGCTTTTGTGCATAACAACATCTTCGTATAAAGTTTTTTTTGTAAACTTGTTTTGGCCCTTTGATGTTTTTTTATGAATTCAGAAACATGGTTGAATTTTTCTCATAACTGTCGTTTATTATGAATATTTGTCTCATTAACTGCTTTTTTGAGGTAACCCCATAGAAAATAATCCAAAGGATTCAAGTCGGGAGATCATGGTGGCCATGAAATAGTACGACGGTGCACCTCCCCACTATTCACGGTAAGTGACTGAATTTTGGAATGAGAAGTTCCCAAATCAATGGATTGGACGCGAAGGTACGGTATATACTCGTAATAGGGAAATAGGGATAAACACATACACAGATATAAATACACTATAATTAAAATCACACACTGAAATTTTCCCGTAATATCAAATTAACATTTAAAAGAGAAGCTACAATTCTCTCTTTAAAAAATTAAAATAAACTGTGGGACCGACAAATAGCCAACTTTTGGTAGGTTACTTACATTTGCTGAAGTTGAAAACAGGTTTCCCGCGGACTGTGATGTTTTATCTCTGGTTCTATTTATTTGTTTTGATTAAGGTGTTATTTTTCACTACTCTCTGAAATAAGTAAACGAAGCATCATGTTGTTGATATTGCTCGGGTTGTTTTCGTTGTGTTTCGGCTTTTTCTTTATCTTTGGAAAATTGATTATTACATTATTTATCGCTGGATACTTTTTTATTATTCTAAAACTCACAATCCGAGCGAAATATGAGAATTACACGGGTAAAAACATGAAACACAGCTAGTAAACTGTCGTAGAATTGAAACTTTAATACACAATGAGTAAATTCAAACATTATTTCATTAAAAGAAACTCAAATACAAAACTAAATTAGAACTACAAATCTACATTAATAAATTCACTAATAACATCAATAAGTATACAATAGAGACGAAATAATGACAGCAATCGGTATCTGTTACCATTACCAACAAGTACGAAAGGAGGTACCAAACAATGGCGACTTAAATGCTCGACAAAAGCTCTAAAGCTAATAAGCGCTTTGTGGCTTTGTTTTGTATTGTAACATTTGGAAGATAAAGGCAAACTTAAGTTTAGTTTGCGACAATTGTTCGCTAATGCAGCCTCTAATAAATTTTCTTATAGCGAATATCTTAACGGCTATTTGTGAAGTTCTATTTGGATAAATGTTTGTCCATTTTACAAATATATAATGAAGTTTATTGTAATGACATACTTGTGGTTATCCTTATACCTCCTTTCAATGCTATGTCATAGATTCACATTTGACGTTCATAAGTGCCTCATTGAGGCCATAACTGAATAAATGATTTTTGACTGTGACTTGACGAATACAAACTTATGACATTCGAATTCAAACATACGGGTAGTACTCGTATAAGTAATCCTAAAAAAGTAATTTGGATGAAATCGTGGAGCACCATTAGCAAATAAACATATCGTACAAAAAAAATGTTTTGCTTACAATATAATTTGTTCAGTCTTATTGTTCAACTTAGCCATGGGGGTGTTCCCCCGACACCCACTGTAATTCACAAATTGTAATAAACTTCTTATTCAAAACTAATTCACCTTTGTTCAAAAATAACTTTAATAAATGGAAAATCTTCAAACGTTTATTTTAAGACTCATTTAACAAGAGTATTTGTTATGTATTTGTAGTAGTAAACCCACGCAAGATCAAGTTACTGTGGCAACCACGTACAGAGGGCACGGCACGGGCACTCTAACCGCTGGAATCTCTGATTCCAACTACTGCTAATTTAGGAACCAAATGAAAGGCAATGGTTTAGTTTTAGGCGTGAGTACATTTGATCCCTTTGGGACTTGGGAGTGTTGTTAATTACTAGGAACCGACCGTTGGCAGAGCAAAACCGAAATTGCAACGTAAACAAGTTACTCGTGCACGCCGCTTGAATTTATTTTCATGTATTCTGAAGGGTCACTGATTGCAGTCACAATCGAACTCTTCCTATTGGATATTTATTATTCAGGCATTCAGTAAACAAACGGTTTAATCGTATTAATTTTAATTAAATTCAATCACAGTTACAGTTCTTTTAAAATTGATATTAAGTACTTAACTTTTTATGAGGACTTATTAGTGTTTATGAGAATTCAGTATTTAAAACTTGTATATTAGTTTCACAATCTCATTTAACTTACAAATATACCTATTTTATTGTTTGTAAGCTTTGTTCAGAACGATAAAATTATTCAAATGTTGAGAATAAAATTTAAAGAAATATTCGAGACTTTTTAAAACTGGTAAGCTTAATTTATTTTCATAATTTATACCTCCCTTAAAGTCTTAAAAACTTCGTTCAAGAAAAGGGAATACCGTCGGTGCACTTAAGATTTTCACCAAAGAAATATGTAGAAAGTGGTTCCGTCTCGGAGGCGGATTCGTCGCAAGAATCTCGACGGTTGGTTTAATTAGCCGTTTTAATGAATGTCGAGGCACGTACGCTGTAAATGCGGCCCATTACCTGCGTAATTCACGAAATGATAACAAAGCCCGCGCCTCTACGCGGTGACACGACGACGTTATACCTCCAACAATCGGACTCGCAGAAACAAACAATACAATAATGTTCCTACAACAAACTCAAGTATACGAGTATTCCTTTTACCTATAAACATCTAACATTGTACAGTAACACTCACGGGTACCTGTCGCTACTATGCATTTTCACCATTTTTGAATAGGAATTACATTTCTAGAGCAGTAAAACTTCATGCACGATTTGGAGCTGAATACGTCTTTGGCTAAACACGTAACATAATATTATAATACTGTCAAGGAGTTAAATTCACTTGTAGTCGTATGAATTAATAAACTATAAGGTAAACCTACCGATGCTTGTAAATGGAAAACTGTTGAGAAAACGCTCCAAGCTATTACAATTCCATTTTATAAATTAACTTTCAACAAATACCAACTCGACTACCTCCCATTTGAAAGTGTTTTCAATGTTTATAACAGCAATTTTTCCTTTATGTAAATGTACTTTACAATTATCTAACGTGTCGGCCATTCTCCTGATGTTTATTAGGGTAAAAATTGGCAAAGTTTGCGTTATTATAAACATTCCGGTAGGCTTCTTAAGTTAAAAATTTATAAAACGGTAGAGTTTTAAATTATGCATTCATAAATAAAATAAACGAAATTTTAAATGAAGAAATACGCTATTTTCATCGGAAAACAGAGATAACGATTATCTCATTTCCTTTCTTAATGTTTTTTAAAAGCTTTTCATACTTTTTCGTATTTATGCTAATCTAAAAGTCGGGAGCAATAATATGGAAAAAATATGGGCGAAAGAGACGCGGGTCTCCATAAAATGGCATAAGTGAGGCAAACTTGAGACATTATTTAGTCGTTTTTTGTTTCTTAAGGAACTGTCTTAGCACTCATAACATAAAAATAAAACACAAACATTTGAGGTTACCTGAATACATAATGCATATATTTTCCGAGTGAGACGGTTGTGAGAAACAAGGTTAGGTATGCAAGCAAACAATAATAACGAGATACATTTATGTGAAAAGTAGGTGAGTATGTATTATCATACTTATGGGGCGTGTGGTTACTTTAGTGTCTCTCTTTAACAAAAGGATTTGATTTATTTATTTATCAATTTAAATTGTAACGATCAATATCGAATATCAAAACACTGAAAATATCATATATCAAATCGTGTGTTTGAAAATATTATTTCAATGCAATAATCTTCATTTACTTAGTATTAAAAGGTTAAAACAAATTAGCACCCCCTTCATGTGGCATTTAGCATTATTTTTACGTGATGTTCGTCACAAATTACAGTTAAGAACAAGACTCGTAAGAATTAAGTGAGCAATAACACATAGCTAACGAGAGCTCGTTGCGAGGACTACGAGCTAAACGTGACAAAGGACGATGTTGCTTAAGCTGGGAACACTTAAGCGCCACTTGTCATTCCTTCTATTTTCCGTTTATCAGCTTTTATTTTACTCATATCACTCGTTCGTTACATTTTCATTATACTAATGTGATTTTTTTCTGTATTTTCGTTTCGAAAGAACCTACTTATTTTTTGCTTGTTAACAAAATGATGGTACTTTTCAGTTAACACATTCTTCTTCTTAGGCTTCACTCTGACATTGAAAACAGAATTATTTATTGTTGTTCTAGTGTGTTATTATGTAAAGTTACAATTATATACTTAATAACTAATGCTAATAAGCAGCCGTTAAATAACATGTGTCGTTTTAAATAACATAGTAGAGCACACGCCTTGTTTGCAGCGGTTATTATTAAAGACGTTTGTGTTGATACCTATTTATTCAAGCTTAGAATGGATGTACAAATAAAGGATAAGCGAAAATATTATTTTATTATAATAACTTACAATGTACATTTACATAAATTGTATTTATTTGTTTTATTTGCTTTAATTTTAAGTGTAGATTACGTACCTATTAAATTATTACTAATGGCTCCCATAAAGTTTGAAATTCGACTGAAGGTATAAAATGCCATATAAAAGCCTTGTTGATCTAGAGGCATATGCTGGAGTCAAACTGGAAGTCCCGAATTCAATTCTGGGCCGAGCGATACATTAACGTTATTTTTATCCTCGCTTTCTAGCATCACCAATAATAGTACATAATTAGGCAGTCGCAGTAATTGCACATATTTCATTCATTTGTCCAATCATTGTATCTAAACAAGATCATTGAGAGTGAGATCTTTGATCGACAGAGGCATCTTAGTGCCAGATATTCGTAACATCGTCAATGAAAATTGATAAAAAATATGTCGACCCATAGTATTATAATGATAAAACATCCACATTAAAAGAAAACAAAAATATGAATATTATTTTTAAATTACAATCTACTTAAGCCTTGTCCTTTTATTTCTACTTACTCAATTCTCTACGTAAATAATTCATGAAAATATTATCTACATTTTGTACCAGTATGTTGATGTGACATGAAAAGTTTCATTCGCTTAGGAATGTTTAAGCTACTAACACCTATTACTTGCTAACAATTTCAAAGAATTATTTTAAAGCTTTCCTCAAAAATAATTTATTATAAATATTTTCCATATTACTTGCAAAATGGCGGAAAATTTGCCATACAAAAGTGTTCAACCTATTCTCAAAAATCTGCGCTCTGTTGGATTTTATCAATTAGAATCAGAGCATTCAAATCTACGAAGATATTGTCACTCGTTATACATGAAATTAATCTTATTTTTAATCTCGCTGTACACCGTTCAACAAATTATAAAAGTTTATCAAGTTAGATATTTGTTGTCATACAAGTTTGGGGAAGTATTCAATTTGAATGATTAATGGTTTAAAACGAAATGAATTTTCAGGTGAGGGATGACGTTAACAAAGTAATGGACACAATGTTTCTTTTGCTGACGAATTCGGATTCTATTTACAAACAAGTTATTTTCTGGAGGAGACGGGACCAAATTGAAGAAATATTGGACATCTTTAAACGTAAGCTAAAATAACAAATTCTAACTACTGCACATTTTTCACATAAATAGTGTTATTCATTGTTTTATTTTTATTTGATTGAAAGGGTTTGTTTATCGACAGTACAACAATGTTATAAAAAAAACTATCAATTTACTTTATTTACATTTTGAATTTTCCGCAGAATATGGAAGATGTGTATATTGCCATTTTTTTGTTTAGATCCGCTATTCGAGCAGAATGATCCGAAGCACAAGGTACTACTGGTGCGTACAGCTCGACAAGCCGTAGTACTCCTTAGAGTATTCAATATAACGGCTCTCACAACTTGTCTCCTTTGGGTTTTGTATCCTATGATACTGTATGCTCAGAGCAGGCCCGTTGAATTCGCAATATGGCTACCCTTCGACGGCAACCGGACGCCATAGTAAGCTCTATGTTTATAATTGTTTATTTTTTTCACAGGAATTGTAGCGTTCTGTCTGTTTGTCTGTGTTATGTCTATCATACCTTTACATCTGTAAAGAAAAATCCAAATCGGTCTAGCTGTCAAGGAATTACGTTATAAATCGCATCCCTAAATTAAACCTTTTGAGAGCACTACTCGTATATTGTAATATTAGGGGGGCCAACAATAATCAGGGCTAGGCTCTATCATTCTTGTACTTTTTCAATAGAACATTAAATTAAAATGTTGATCTATTGTTCTTTTTTAATTTTCACGGCACAACTTTGAGAAATTAAGTCGTGAAAATTAAAAGAAAATGTCACTTTCACATTGTATCTTACAATAAATAGCTGAGTCATACTATAACTATTAACTAATATGTATTAGGTATATAGATATGTTTTGCCTGCCAATGTAAGTATCCTACTTAGTTATTACCCGAACTTAGGTATAACTAAATTTGAAAGCATATGTGCTTAACCTAGTTGAATATTTACTAGATCCGACCGCAATAGTAGTAAATATGTATCGTAATAGTTCGTGAGAAATATTTTTTGTCTAGGTATATTATATTACAACCTGCCTACCGTAGTCCTGGGCCTTTAAGGGAGGGGTTTCTATAAATTATTTCTTTCTTTCTTTTTATGAAACGTGTCTGAATTAGTTTGTTTCCAATTTCTAGTTTCTAGGGATTACTTATTTATTGGTCAGATTTATAATATTATATAATTGGGTAATTATTAAAAAGTAAGTAGATATTATTAAGAATAAGTATTATTTACGTTTAAATTTTGTGAGCATATTCAGTAGGTCTGAGAATCGGCCAACATCTATTTTTCATCCCGAAATTCCTACGGGAACGGGAACGGGAACTACGCGTGTGGAACCGCGGGGCGCAGCTAGTCTAATATATAAAATTCTCGTGTCACAGTTTTCGTTGCCATACTCCTCAGAAACGGCTTGACCGATTCTCATGAAATTTTGTGAGCATATTCAGTAGGTCTGAGAATCGGCCAACATCTATTTTTCATCCCGAACTTCCTACGGGAACGGGAACGGGAACTACGCGTGTGGAACCGCGGGGCGCAGCTAGTATACCTATAAAATAACATGCAGTGATCGAGCGATGTCCTATCTTAAGAATTTTAGGGAAAATTTTGATACTTTACCAACTAGAATGTTTAAAATGTGTACTTAGTATAAACATTTCTATGATTTCAGTTTTTATTTCGTGATAATCTATGTATGGATCCAAACTTCGTGGCTGGCATTCGGAAACACTACAATGGATACATTTATATCATTTTTGTTCGCTCAGTGCAAAACACAACTTGCAATTCTGAGGTATGAGATGTTTTATTGAACATTTTAACATCAAAGAAGAGAAACGTGATAATATGTTTTTGTTATAAGCAAGATAGAAAATAGTGGCGAAGTTTGCTTCAAAATATTAGGAGCTTTAATTAAAAATTTGACTAAAGGTCCGACTGCGCACGATAAAGTAAACTTAAAAATAGATTGTGTAACTGCATTAATAGATATGCTTATATTGCATTTTATGGCCTAGTTATTTTATAAAATTATAATGTCTTTGTATGAGTTTTTAATACATTTAGGCTAGGTAACGGTAACTGACTATGTATCTATGTATATCTTACTTACCCCTTAGGACAAAAAATCTAACAGTTGTCGGATAAACTTTAACATTTATATTTATTTTAGATTGAACCTCGAAGCGGTTGTTAAAAAAAGTGAAATAGAAGCCAAAAACTCGTCGAAACCTTTCGTAGAAGTTTATCACAATGAATTTAGAAAAATACTATCGCATTACAATTTGATAGTCAGCGTTTGTAATAAAACTCAGAACATTTTTGGGGATGCCACGTTATACCTTTTCTTGATCAGTGGATGGATAATTTGTACTTCAGTGTATCGGATAACCGATGTAAGTTAAAAAGGGTAACTTTTTTTAGGTTTAGAACATTTTTTATCACTCAACACTTATACAATTTAGCCTTTTATTTGATCCTGTATTATCCATTACCTGTGTGCCCAAAGGTTTAACCCATGTTTAGCTTTATTATTTAGGCGATATCATATTAGGTAACATGTAGAGCTTAAAGAGTAACCCTAGATACCTATTTACATATACAAACTGTACTAGTACAAGTATATATTTTTTGTACTTAGGTACTACTTATTAATAATATGAAGTACTAGCGACGCCTCGCAGATTCACCCGCGTAGTTCCCGTTTCTGTGGGAATACGGGGATAAAATGTAGCCTATGTTACTCAGGGTGAACCTAGCTTTCTAATAGTGAGAAGAAAGAATTTTAAAATCGGCACAGTAGTTTTTAAGTTTATTCATTACAAGTAGTTTAACTTACTTATCCTATCTTCCCTTGAGAGCTGCACTGCATTCGTAACTATGTTATACCTTTTGATGCAAATTACTAAAATGCTGATATTTATATCCGCAGACAAGCATGACACTATTTGCGATGTCGTCGATGGTCATGTATATTTCCTGTATACTTGTCGAAATATATTTGTATTGTTACTTTGGAAACGAAGTGGCGCATGAGGTAAGTCTTCTGGAAAAGGATATTATATTTTTACGTGAAGTAGATATGTTTTATGTAGGGACTTATTCTTTTAATATAATTTCATGTTATTTGTTGGGTAAGTAACTACCTAAGTACTTATGTATAAATAGGTGCATAGGTATACTAAAATAAATGCATATAAATAAGAAGTACTTAAGTATTTAGATTATTTTAATTAATAAATACCATGCATCTATTTTCTGGGCAATAATATATGTACCTGGTATTTCAATTTTCCGAGTAAATAAATAGACGAATGCATGAATAGGTAAATACATAATAAGAAAGATACCTAGGTACTTTAAATATTCAATTCAATATTATATTCGCGAAAAGGCTGATAATACTATTTCTAGGTAATTATGTAGGTAGGTCTATTATAGAACCTTTCATTTATGTGTAAATACTAATATTAGGTAGATAGGTAAGTACGTGTACTTATAAGAGGATTTTAAGGCATGAACTTTTTTCTTTTCTTTCAGAGTGGGCAACTTTTATTGTCGGCGTTTGCTTTAGATTGGACCAGAATCCCATTGGAATACCGACGTTCTCTTATAATTTTCATGGAAAGAATGAAACACCCTCTAGTACCGACGGCGGGTTTCATAATACCGTTATCGAATACCACCTTTGTCTCTGTGAGTGGCATATTAAATTAAAAATCTTGTTTACCTAGTTCATTCATATTATTATTAACATGAATGGCTTTTTGTTCTTACTGGAGAAAATTGCTGGTAACTATTCTGATTTATCTAGGTAGGTAGGTATATGTTTCTTCTTAAAGTGGGATAACAATTACCTAGTACCTACCTACTTATTTGCACCTAATACTTAAGTATTAGGTAGATACTTAGGTTGGTATTAGGTACATAAAATGAAACTAAGTACTTAGGTAAGTAGTGTACTTTTAAAGTTAGTAAGTAGTGTCCCTACACCTGCACACGCGAGGACCTTTACAAGGCCACTGATAGTGCCATATCGGTGGCCGAGTTTTGGTCCTCAAAAATATGAGTCGATACGCAAAGAAGAAAGTTAGTCAATTACGTAGGTACTTACTTAAATGTCCTTAATGGTTATACGATGATTCTATTATTTTCAGATATTAAGAAGTTCATACAGTTTTTACGCATTTCTGAAAAACTCTAGCTGAAGAACAAAGGAGATACTTAGGTACCTACTTAAGTATGCACATTGCACACAGGCATCAAGGAGAGTTTTATAATTTGATTAAATAATTACTTGTCTCATTAATCGCACCATACCTATACCTATAAATTAGTAATGCACTTAACTAAGTATGTATAAGAACTTACTTTCTGATACCCTAGATACAAGTTTCGAGCTTAGTTAGGGGTCAGTTACTATAATGAGATGACTTAGTGAATGATTATGTTATGAAAAGTTATGTTTCATTAATAAAAATAAATATCATGCAATTTAAGACTTTTTGTTGGTAAAACGTACTTTATCTAGGTACTAGTTAAAGTGCTAGGTATTGTTTGTAAAAAAATGTAGTAGGTATGTAAGTATTTTTACATCAGTAGGTACATAGATAGATAATTACTTTATTGTACAACATAACATAAACACCACATTATGAGAATACAAAATTAAAGTACATAAGTACTTACTTAATAAAAAATAATACTTACCTACAGAATCTGATAGGTACCTAATTATATTTTTTATACAACGTAAGTACCTACCTAGGTATATGTACTTAAATGTATGTAAGTACTTACTTGGTTATTCAATTAATAATGAAGTAAGTACTTACTTAGTACCTACCTTTAAGCCTTTAACTTATTTTCTTTGCCGGGTACTAATAGGAAGGTAAGTTAGTATATAGGTATTTTTTATATTTTCTACTAAAAAATAGTTACTTATATAAAAATACTAAACTAACTAAACAAATATTGGTCGCTGTCGTGTCGTAAAAGAAAGTAAAAGAGCTCTTCACTAAATAAAGCAGGTGGATGGTAGAGCGACTTGCACTTGTTACGCCGAGCTTCTTCTTGTTTATCCTACTCCAAAGATATAGGTACTTAACTGGGGTTGGTTTTCGGTTTAACCAGTTTTAGCAAAATAAAATACATAATTTCTTACGTGGAGGGGCCGATATTAGATCTCTACAACCCAAAATAACTTCAGAGCATGGGAAAGGGCACAGCTTTTCTGTAATTTTAAGGTCTCCATGATATTATATTTATTCTAGTCCATGGAGTTAGGAAAAAATAATAGCCTGTGGCACTAAATCTTCAACTGTCAAAGTCAATTCTATCATGACAATCTATTCACTCTGACAGATAGATAGTAATGACATTGACATTTGACATTATTTCTTCCTAACTTGCGTGCGTTGTGTGCGCAGCGCAGTGTTTGCCGAGCCCAGCCGTGCTTGCTTTGATTTTGTGACAAAAACTGACACCAGACAAGCTCAAGCGGACGATTATTTACCTACTTTTAATAAAAAATACTGTATGCTAGATTAATCTAGCAACTGAAGCAGCTAATATTTCAAAGAGTAGTGTAAATTCCAGTTCAATCCATCCAGTTCTGAGTCTCAAAATGTTTCGGTTCTTGTGTATTGCTTTAGTGTTTATAACTTCTTCGTATCAAAGCTTAGGGGCTCCGGTCAATGGATCTGGTACTTTGAAGAATTTATTTAACACATTGGCGAATCGATGTAACAGTGACTTTTTAAAAAATGAAATCAATCTTAAAACTGATTCTTGTTCGGAGTTACCATCATCCCACAAAGAAAAGCAACTGCAGTGTTTAATGTTTTATGATATAAATAGTCAACTGTGTTCAGCCGCTACTGACGGGAAGATACAAATACCAGATGATGCTACAGTGAACATAAATGAAGAACAAGATGTTAACTCTCTATGTATGGTAACGAAGGATTGGGTTTTCACAAATCTTACTGAATTTCCACATTACAAAGATGCTGTTGACAAAGTATTCGTGCATCCAATACCTTGTGGCAAAATATGTGGTGTGGAAGACATATTGAGTGATGAAGCCAATTATTTCTGTAAATACTTCAAATGGGGTGCAAATTTGATGAAGAATGTGGCAACTTTACCTTCAGCACAACAAGATCAAGTGAACATTAATCCATATGTAATACCTCCAGAAAGTTCTTTTAATCCGGAAGTTCAACCTGTAGAGGTTGCTGGCAACATGGACTTGTCTGATTTACAAATAAAAAATACTACAAAAGAGACAAAATTATCAGAAACTTTAAATGTGACACCCAGTAAAGATAAAGTAGAACAAACAAAGACTGATGCTTCTAAGACAGAGACAAGTTCTCAGACACCTCAGAACAGACAATTAGCTGACCCTAGCAACCCCATAAACAAAAATATAGATGTTACTAGCAAAAAGGTTGAAGACTCTGTTGTCCTACCGGAAATTACAAAAGAAGGTGATGACAAAGGAGGTGTAGATGTGTCTCAACCTCAGATCCCAAAACAAGAAGTTCCCAAATTGAAAGCGTTAGAAGAAGCTCCGACTAAACCAGCTAAAGACTCTTTGCAAGGAGATGTTGATAAGGAAATTCAAATGTTGAATCATGAGCTTGATCGTAAGGAGCCGGTGTTAGAAAACCCTAAAGTCAAGCAGCCTAGTGATTTGGATGATTATCAAGGTAAATATATAGGTTTTATTTAAATAACATAACATAATCATTCACTAAATTAACTTTATATTTTCTGTACCCACTTATTTAAGGTATTTGATGATAATAAGTTACACTTATAGCATTTTTTAAGTGTTCATTTTTCAAAAATATAATGCCTTCTATTACACATAGAGGTAATCTCACTGGTACAAAACAAATAATCAATTTAAATATTAAAAAAAATAAAGTATGGTTGTCAGTTAGAATGAGCTAATCTCTGGAACTATAGACTAATTTAATTAGATAACCAGTTTATTGAGGAAACTCACATAAAAAAAATATTGATAATATTTATAAAGATTATCTCATAAGCTAAAAATGTTAGAATTTTAGGTTTTTTATTCAATCATGATTTATGTGGCATTGACCCAGTCCACCTCCCAAAATGATGTATTCATTTGGCGCATACAATCACTATTGCACAATAGATAATATCCATTACAATTTTTAATTGTACCTAGACTGTGTAATTGTGTATATTACTATTTTTTTATTAAATTCTCTGCTAAGGATGAGGAAATGTTGTAGTTTATATTAGGTATGTAATCACATTCTCATAATTGATGATCTTATGATTTTGTTAGAAGTAATTTATAGAACTTTATGGAGGTGCAAAATAAATCAAGCTTAGTTTCTTATTCTTAGGTAATTTTTAATATGAACTAGGGTCAATCTTATAACAGATGACTAAAAATTAACTACAACATCAATACATACTTACTAATTACTAAGATGGTGATTTAATGCGAAAATAACTCTTCTCTTGCCGATTTCCTGTACTTATTTATTATATTTCTGCTTACAGATTCAGATGAAGGTAAGGACGGATTGGGTGACACTCAGGGTGGTGATGACGGTGATGATCCATTACTTGACGACCTCAACAACAAGTTGGAAGAACCAAAAGATACCCTCAAAAAAGTTGATACCATTGTGTCAACATTTACGGGAGAAAGAGGTAATATTTTATTTCTCTAACATAATAATATGTAAGAGGTAACTGTAACTCAGTGACTGACTGATTTATCAACACTCAACTCAAAGTACTGAATGAAAAAACATTGTTTTACCAGTGTAAACATCAATCATGTTGGAATTATGGGATAAAAGTATACTATGTTTTATTCCTGGTCGTACCAAAAAATTGGCCCAGATTTTTAGTAGTTTTGGTTCCAGGATACAGCGGCATCGGGTAATGCGCAGCATTTTTAGCTATGCTATTTTAGAAATTTATATAGCTATTTACTAGCGCCCCTGCCTTTTATCCCAATCTTTCATCCATATAAACATTTATATTTCTATACAAACTTTCACATTTATTTTATGTATTAGGCTTGTTGAAAAAATATCGATACATCGATATATCGATATTTTTGAGCGATATTTAATAGTTCGATATATCGATGCATCGATATAAAATTCTAAGTATCGAAAAGGTATAAAAATCGATATTTTTTCAGACCAATAAACATTTATAAGTTTTAAGATTAAAAAATCCCAAAAAGTAAATACTTTTTTTATACTAACATCTTTTAACAAATTATATTTTATGTATTTTTTGTTTTATAATTTAGTTTTTAAGTTGGCAACTCTGTTAGTCAATTTCATTTTCAACTGCCCGTCCGTATTACTATTCTCTGTCAAATCATACCGATATATCGATATTTTTGAATAAAAATATCAATATCGATATTGATATTTTCAAAAAACATCGATACGATATATATCGATACTTTATTGCATTTCCGACATCCCTATTATGTATTAGTACCTACGTCACTGCACTGTCTTTATGTACCCACTTACTATATGTTTATAAGCATGATGTAGGTAATTGAATGAGGGTATTCTTTAAATAGTTTGTTTATTCAGGTGTTAGATTGCGTAAACAAAATAATGAATCGACTGGTTTGCGTTATACATTATCTACTTAAAATGTTATTTAACTAACAATATAAATGAGTATGTGTTTCTAAATAAATAAATGTATGTATTTTCTCTATGGACTCCAAAGCAGCTGGACCGATTTTTATGTTTGATGCAGATGTTCTTTATAAAACAGGAATAACACAGGATTGTAAATCAGACAATTCCGATGGAATTGAGATTTACGCAGTTTTTATAAGTAGGATAAAGAAGCTGCCCTGATTTAGATATACGTATGTATAGTCTGAAGCTGGCGGTCTTGGCTGTCGTTCTAACAACATCGATAGTTACAGAGTCACCAAGTTTTCTGTGCCAAGTTGTTCTGTGTAAAGTTGTTACCGTTTGTAAAAGCTGTCAAAAGTCTTAACAAAAGAGATTGCAGCACACCTGTAGAAACCTTATTAGTGTTGCCTAATTGGTTAAACTACCCACTTACGAAGTACATTCTAAACTATATGTTTTAAACAATGAATTAACTATGTAAATAAGTTGATTAAATCAGTTGCATATATTCCTATTAGTCACATATTAGCAATGTTATTATTATTTAGAAAAAACAAATATCAATTGTGATATGTTGAAACAATAATAAAAAAAATGTTCACCATTGTTAGAACTTACTAATTTGAAAATAATATCATTAGTATTGAGTCATTCCAAGTCATATTTTCACTCCGTGAGTTTACCTTTTCTTTTTTTAGGGACATTTTGGAATGAAAAGTATCTCGGATAATCGGTGCTTGATTGTTTGTAGGAGAAAAATAGAAATAGGACGCACTTATTGCAATAGTGCAACATAGTCGATCCTAGGATTGGTCGTAATAATAATATCGGACCAATTTTTTCACCAATTCTGTGAAAAAATTGGCCCGATCTTTCGGTCCTATAAAAAATGATGTGGGTGGCCAAGGACTAAGTCCTATGGATATTATACAAAACAAAATATTTCTCTGTGCCAATTTTTACTCAGTCCTAGTTGTAGTACTCAGTTACTCAATAATACATTTTGCTCAATAATTTCGCTCAATCAAACAAACATTTTCAACAGATACATTTACATGTATTTACTAAAATTTCCTTTTACATTATATTTCAGAATACTATCCAAACCCTGTTCAAGACGATTTCACAGATGATGGTGATAATTTCTTCCCGTTCTTCTTGACTGCTATCATCTTAGTTATACTACTTTACGTCCTCTATCATAATAAGAATAAAGTTAGCAAAGTGGTAAGTATTTTGTTTATGTTAATAATCAGTTATTTTCGTATTGTAATAATGACAATGAAATTAGTGCTGTTTTTCTCCTAAACTGACTACCAAATTACAGTCAAGATTTAGTAAGGTTTAAGTACCTATACTAAAAGATTTTCCTATTCGAACCAGTAGTTACTGAGATTAGCGTATTCAACCAACGAGTGTCTAATCAAATCAGTGTTTAAAATTTCAAAGAAAAGAATTTAGCGTCACCCTAGAACCAATAGGAGCAGAGATAACGTGACTTAAACCTTGGATTAAACCGCGGGACACAACTAGTTTCATGTATATTGTTTTACAAAACAATAAAGTTTATTTTCTATTTTACGTTTCACGATAATTGTTTTGATACTAAATAAAATGAAATCCAAGTTTTACGATTGTATAACATAGTTATGTTATTGTTATGTAATGACAATTGTTTATCGACAAACCAAGTGGCATTATCGTTATTATTCCTATACTAAACAAAGGATAGCGAATTCGATTCGTTTTCGAAGTACAGTCTCGGAACGAAAAGGTTCGTCAATTTTCAAATTGATTTGTATAATGTGTCGCGAAATCATATTACCTTTTGAAAATATGGTAAATAATAGACTCGGGTTAGGGAAAATAATGTTCTACTGCTCGATAATAAAGTTCAAAATTATTCAGATCAGTGTTGTTTGACAGGATAAATATCTAGTCAACAAGATTTTTGATTAACTAAAACCTTCTTGTTGGTTCAAACTACCATTATTATTTCTGTTAAAACTATTGTCAATCGGTCAATGTCATCATTGTAAAATATCAAAAAAGTTTTTATATGCCTCGCAGACAAGGCAGTGTTTAAAAAAGGATAGAAAAATCAAGCAAAACCTTATTCGATAGCAAACTTCATTCAATTAATTTAAATGTTAGCATTACTGTTTCTTACACTTGTATGTTGGTATAATTGTTTCTTGCAATACTAGTGCAAGAAAAAAACAACTCTAAGGTGACGAACCTTTTTATTCCGTGACTGTACATAGTATGTAAGTGATTTCAGACTGGATGTTTGTAAGAAAGAATTTACGTATTTTCTGAGATCATATGTAATGTAATGACTAATGAACCAAGTTAGGTCGGTAGCTAATAAAGTAAGAGAGTGATTGATTGTACTGTTTGAATTTAGAAATATTACTTTTTAATTTCAGTTCTTCGGCTTGCTCGTTGAAGGTCGCCAGTCGGGTCGTCGCCGAAACAGTCGCGGGCACGCTTACCGTCGGCTCGACACTCTAGAACAAGCCATGAGCGCTAACACAGCCGCACCGCCCAGTAAAATAATCTATTAAAACATAGCTTACATACAATTTGACGAACTTATTACATAAATACATTCATAAAATTGTATAGGGTATTAAAATGATACATTTATGTCGATTTTAACGACAAAATGGTAGTCATTTCCCTCCTTAGTGTAGATAATATTAATTTAATGTTTGAACGCTTCTGTGGTATTGTAAATAATGATAAAAACACAGTATAAAGACTTTGTGGTCAAAATCTCAATTTAAAAATTTTTCACAGTAGCAACTATTTTATTTTTTGAAAGTATTTTTTCATTTAACTGGTAACACATTTAATTTAGGATAATATTATGGCGACTTTGATTAATTGTTAAATACTTCGGTTGTAGTTTAATTTATTGCATTCTTTGATATAATAAGTAATAAGTGTAAGTTAGTGTAAGCCCCTCTCAAGTTGCTGCGCCCCTACGGGGCATCACATGATCCACACATTTATTATAAGATCTCTATGTTTTGTGATATTGCAATAAAGTTATTATGATTATTATGATTAATAAATTACTTAAATAAGATCACCCGAACCGAAATTTATATGAAATATCTACGATTAGTCTATGACACTTTTGCCATGAGACTCCTAATATTAATTATACGGAAAAATCATTTTTTTACAAAAAATTCACACGGTTCTATTTTACACATAAAATGAGCAACTACTGTTGTCGAATAAAAAAGTAAACGTTTATTTTAACCATAAAAATAATTAGTGTATTTGTTACGGTACAAGACGTTTATTAATGAATCAATCGTGCGCGTTCATATTCAATTTCCATATCTATCATTTTATTAATTCTTTACTTTAGTTGAAAGAGTTAGATAAGGTGTATAGTTGTTTATTTTTGGTTATTTTTCATATTATAATTCAATATATTGTAATAATATTTTTCACTGTAGTTCGGTCGTGATTCACTGTGAATTTTGTATGTTGACCTGTAGCTATCTATCTCTGTCTATTATAATGCGTCTCGCTCGCATGGATGCAATGGCGAGCGGGAAGCATTGTAATTTACGCAGGTGCGACAGAGATAGATAGCTACTAGGTCAAAGTACAAAATTGTCTGTGAATTACGACCCGACTATAGTACTACAGTGCCACAAGTATAACTGAGTTCAATGCCACTATTGCCACTGTACAGAAAATACCACAAAATTCATTCACTTTTTATCACTTTAGGCATGATAACGGTTAAATATTTTCCAAGATATGCAAAATGATGTTTACAATGAACTCTCAAGTGTCAAAGTGAATTTTTAAGTTTTAGTTCCTCAAATCGCCAACGCCAATTTATACTTGTGGCACTTTAAATTGTTTATTGTGAAACTGGTAGTTAGATTTGTTCGAGCTATAAGTCTGGGGTTCATGGGGTTATATTATAGTGATGTGATTAAGAATTGAGAATCACTATACTTGCGTAATGCGAGCTTATGACCGAGAAAGACAAAAACGTTATTGCATGCCTGTTCTGAAATGACCCTCACACTCCTTTCTAGGCAATCGTGTAAAAGGTTTAAATAAACCACATGCGGAAGTCAGATTACGAAAATGGTAAATAAATGTCAATTGACTTACTATCTCCATGGTCAACAAGTCCTTTCGAATTAAGAATTTATATTAAAGTCGCCATAATGTTAATTTATAATTGTATAATTCAGTATTTCGGCAACTATAAATAATTCAACATAAAATAAAAAAGTACAATAATACTTAATAGAATTACAAATTATAATTTTATTAGTTTATGTAATTTTAGTGAAATATATTTTAAGAAATTTATTTTTATGTCCACATTAATAGTTTTCATCGAACTGTGATCTTTGATTTTCTTTTATAATAAATGTCTTTAAAATATTTTCGTTGCTCATTTTCAGTACAATCAGACTATTTAATAATTAATATAGTCCAGCGTTGGAATACAGAGCTTATTTAATTTTAGATGATCATTTAAATTAAACTTAGGGTTTATTTGGCAATATTATAATAAAAATTATTATGTATAAGTTAATAAGGACTCTTCATTGTTCTAGTGTGATTGCAAAAAGCATGCTCCTGATTATTTCTGGAAGTTGGTTTTTATAACCTTAGTCCTTTTTTTAAATTTCTACAATCAAGTATTCACAGCGTTCAAAATATCTATTCATTTTCTTAAATCGTAACAAAAATAAACAATTTGTAATGATGAGGTCTTAACTTAAACAAAGGCTGCTTCTAAAATAATTATGATTCGAAATTTAAAAATAGAATAAGTTCGCCAAATTCATAGTAGACCTCTTTTCTACCTACGTCATACCCGTGAATAAAAAAAACAAAACATGTTTTTTTTCTATGTTGGTCCGGTTGTGATAATGTATCTAATATTTAGATTTAATGTCAGCATTTTGTATTAACTTACGCCTGTTTCGAATTTCTTGTATTTTTCTTTAAATTATAGTAGTTCTTAATCATCTATCATTTTTTTTAAATATTTCATATGAAATTGTCCTCCAAGGGCTGATCTTTATTTATTGTAATTCCCTTTTAGTTTTAAAATAAAAAAAATTAAGAAGTCTATCATTGATTTTTTACTAAACCCAATCAGGTCTTTTTCATTCGTAAGAATGTTAAAAATATAATTGTTATTAGTAAATATACTACTTATAAGGTTGTATTTGTTTAAATATTTAACATTTTCACTAGCTGTGTCGCTCGGTTCCACACGCGTAGTTCCCGTTCCCGTGGGAATTTCGGGATGAAATAGATGTTGGCCGATTCTCAGACTACTGAATATGCTCACACTTCATTAGAATCGGTCAAGCCGTTTCGGAGGAGTATGGCAATGAAAACTGACACGAGAATTTTATATATTAGATTTATATGTAAGGTAACAAAAAAAAATAGTGCGGTGTAATAAGTCACATTATGTACTAATCGTGACATTTTTAAACTATTAAATGTAGGGAGAGTCACGATTTTGTTTTCTCTACATATTTTTAGTGCTGCCATCTATGGTTTCAGTGTAGAATATCTTCATACTTACACCAACTAAAACATGGACGTTGATCCCTGTATGACGCTTGAACTTGATCCTTTAGAACTCAACTAATAATTTGAAACTAGGAACTACCAAAAGATAGCGATAGTGTGCTTAATCTTTGCTAAAAACTCGAATGGGTAATGAATACTTGAAGTGAAGATGAAGTGAATTCCTTCACTCATTATGATCGTAAGGTGTAATAAGTTGTTTATTCTGTTGTTTTATGGGCAATGTCGTCAATTTACATCAGAATAATTGAAATCCTAATATTTCCTTCATCTTGAATAGTTTTTAGGGTTCCGTAGTTCTGAAGTGAAACCAAATTTTGTCGTTGCCTTATTGTTTAGTCTATTCGTTTGTTCGACCCCAGTTTAGAACAGAGTTTTAATACTAGAGAGGAAGAGAGATGTAATTTTGCTGGAACTTATAATATACATGTTATCACGCCGACTTAGTTTTTTTTCTCGACCTTCCTATGGTAGATTTCCTATGGCCACATTTTTCAATGAAATAGTTGATAATTTCTCTTTACCTTTCGCAGAAACATTTAAGCGAAAATAATAATATCAAGTTCAAACATAAATAAAATAAGAGTTATATTCGGTAACCAACTGTCATTTTTAATTTTCGATATACCTAGTACCTACCAACTTTCCATTAAAAGTGAGACAAAAGTTTATTATTATTTATGTCAATAAATAGGTTTAGTTCAGCGGATAAAGGTTCTATTTTGATATCGTGGACTGTCTGTGGACTGACAGTTTCCCTAACTTTCCCAAGTTTAATTTCGTCATCGTAGGTATTGTATAATCTGCGATTCGAAATAGTCAATCAATAGTCTACTAGAAATAGTACTTAGTAGGTACTATTCTAGAGAGTCTATTGAGATTACTTATTTATAACATTAGAATTAATAAATATTACTCTATTACTTATGGCATGTTGATGCTACGGTATCAGTGACGTCAAGACTTAATCTTGACTGAAGCTACGACAGTCGGACCTGATGCTACGAATCCGGATACAATTGCTACGAATATGCTAAGAATACAGAGACTGTCACTACATGGGCACTACTGATAAATTTACTTCAGTAAGTAAGTATAAGTACATTAATATTTATTAAGTAAGTACTAGAAGATGTATTAAAAAAACAGGTAAGTTTTATCTGCTGTAAAGGACTTTATTGTTTGTCTTATCGGATTGAGCTAATTATTCTTAAGGAATACAGGGGTAGGTATAAGTTAGAAACCCGTTCTAAAATTAAGGAGTTTAGTGACGTCAGGGGTGGCGACCCGAATCCAACAAGTCTATAAACTTTAATAGCTTCCGTATATCGTAAATTGTCCAATCCATATTATCGCTTTATACCTTTACGAAATGTGTTCCAATTAAGTAAGTATTACGATTACTTATCTAATTTTGATCGACAAATGTTTATCTTAATGTGGGTATGTGTATGTACTTAGTTTGTGTAGTTTCTGCTAAATATGGTCTTATGTGGGATGTAGGTAAATCAATGATTTAAAAACAACTGTTACGGAAGTTTGTGCTTAGCGACAAATTTTGCAATTCGTTTGGCTTTAAGCTTTTATTTCTTTTCGAAGTTAAACTGATAACCGACCTCAATTTGATATGAGATAGGGTTCGGAAGAAGAGAAGTTGGGCTTAGGTAAAGATTTTAAAATAAAACACGTCGGCAGTCCAGCGGTAAGTCTCATGTGGATGTGGCCTAAGGTCCTGAGTTGAACCTACTCCTGGTTCAAGCGATGCAATTTTCTGTTTTCAAACAAAATTTGTTTTTTTTTTTATCACGAACGTTCACCGCTCGCATGCATGTTGCCAATATTTAGAGGAAGTGAGGTCGTTGGCCCTGCAATGAAATCATAATAAATAGTCTCATACTAGTAACATACACTAGTACAAAATTTCACGTTTCCGCAAAGTATAAGATGGGTTTACGTACTCGCTTTTGATTTTCTGTACGTTGAAAAAAGAATATTTTTCGCGTATAACAGTTACAAGACAAGAATACAGCCCAAACAAATCGTTGTCGTTTATCATATAGGACCAATATCTATATCCATCGTAAGCAATATTTACGATACCTTTACTTTTTCCCTTGATATTTCCGAAGATGTGGTTTTATTTAACGTTATGTTCAGCACTAAATACTTTCAAGCCGGTTTTGGAGAAAAGTCTTTCAGTTAAATTATTTTGTATTTTCAACTTCAAAGAATTATATATATTAAATATTTTGTCGAAAGGTCTAGAACTTATAGTTATTTTATACAAAACTAGCGGCCCGCCCCGGCTTCGCACGGGTCCAATTTTCCCGTTGATTTTCCAGATTTTTTTTACATACGAACCATCTACAGAGTATTAGAAAAATATAAAAGAAAAAAATTGCCAAATCGGTCTAGCCGTTATCATGTTATAGCGTCAGGAAGGAAAACCCGACTTATTTTTATATACTTAGTAGATATACAAATTAAAAATATCATAAAGTATAGACAATTAATTGTTTATAATAATCTTATCACTCAAAAATAGCAGTTTCGACATGATGTTTCTTATAACCATCCTCCTATCATTTTTCAAATTTTCATTGAATTAAGACAGGATTAGGTACGGGTAAAACCAATGCACAGCTGAACCAGTAAGATGAAATTAATATAATATAACAAAGAGGAACTTACAAGGATTACCTAACAGTCTATACTCCCTGCTTTAATAGAAACAACGTCCGCTCAATAGAACAACTGTGACTTTCACAACTAAACTTGGTATTTGACCAAAGTCGAGCCTTTAGTCTATACCCAGTCAAACTACATAGTTCAACTTTTTCATCGGCATTTGCCAAGTAATACTAAGTTGGGTCAGCTTCCTGGGAATTTTAGTTTGTGTTAAACTATTTTTATTTAAAGATACTTTTGAGAGTCTTTTAAGGGATAAAGGTTCGGAAGAAGAAGTATGAGCTTAAGTGAAAAATCAAATCTTTGGGCAGCAAAATGACTTAGATCCAAGATACTTTCAAGGTAAGTACATTATTTTAGACATACCACAAAATACTTTTTCAAACCAAACTAGTTCTTATAATGATATAATTAGTAAAGGACTTAGTTTGATACACAAGAAAGAAAACATGGGTCACCTTTCTCCTGAAATTTAAAAGAGTTCCTCAGGGATATCACGGGCAAAGCTGCGGCAGGATATATAAATTGAAATTACTAAAGCATCGTATGTAAGAGATTGTTATTATAGATGAGACTTTTACTGCCTTCTGTTTTATATTACGGCTAAACATAAACGTATCAGTGGAAATAACAATTTTATTCGTACAAAAAAAGGTCTAAGCTGGGTAGGCTGAGAAATACAGCGGGCTCGATAGTGATTATTCAGGCTTGCCTGACCCAATTGTCGATTTGTTGTATATTAGGTTTTTTATCCATTGTATTTTCAATTTATTGAATAGCACCAGTATTAGATGTAATATTTGAAAATGGCCAATTTTTCCGTAATTAGACTACACAAAAGGGTCCTTTATGTATTGCCATATTTTTAGTTAAGCTAACTGTGGGACTTATCAGAGCTGGCAGTTTTAGCACGGCAACGCTCATGAAATGTGAGCGTACATGTGTCAGAAACCTCGTTAGGGGACAGTTGCTAGACGACAATTTGATTAATTATGCTGTTAATTAAATATGATTGAAGTCAAAGTCTTTTGAATAAAAATTTAATATATTCAAATTCATTTATTAACAAACGAGCTATACGATTGCCTTATTTAAAGTAACATTATATTTACATCCCTAGTTGTAATTTATGCTGCTGGCGAATCGAAGCGATATCCCATTTAAGTGTGCAAACAAGCAGAGACATGCTTTCGTTGTCCAGTCACGCGGCGAGATTTCATGTTGTTCTTTGCTTTCCACTCTAAGCGAGGAAACTGTAGATGACAAATTTAATATTACTCTGTTAAAGGATAAGTAATTCCTAAGATTATTGCACATAGCAAACAAAAAGCTAACTCATAATCTTTATAATTTTTTAACATTAAAACCGTAAAACCTCAAAATCCAGGGTTTGTTGATGAATCTTAAAAATACTTTTGTTATAAGTTCCTATCAAACGTAGAAGAAAATTTGTGCGCATTCAATTATTTATCCGATTTCTCAATGGAGGTAGGCATGCAATTTGATTTGTATGTATGATAAATGGTCACAATTGCAAAATTCTTTCTGAATTGGTTTAGGTATAATTAATACAACTTAAGTAACAAGCAAGGTTCTTCAAAATCGGTTCTGTTATTTCTGAAATAGAGATTAGGAAGTGAAAATTACTCACTAGACTTATAGGATTATGTCACTTGTAGCTTCATCAGTTTCTCTGGACCTGGTTGTATGTATGAATGAATTAATGAGTTTATAATAGCCTCGATACAGGTAATAAGATAGTAGAGTAATTATCTTACGTTATCTCAAGCGCATTGCTTACGGTGTTGGTCAGTCCTTAAGTCAGTATTAGCATGTTTCCAGTGTATATGTTAATGGAAATACTCTTACGCATAAATGGCGTTTTATAACCTGGTTCTCAAAATAACGCATAAAAAATGATATTACGCTTTATAACGTCACTTTTTTATTCGCGGTTTATGTAAACAATACTAAAAATATCAAATTGGATTCGATCCCAAGCGGCCGTTGAAGAAAAGCCTTAAAAGTTCGAACAAATCATAAATTTATATTGTGGGATATTTACTTCGAGATGTGTCTTATGAATGTTAAAACTACGCTCACACGTCCCATTGTTATTTATTAACTGTACCTTTTGGTTATTTTTACAATATATTTTTGGGTTTTACAGGGAAACAATAAAGTTAAAATATACAATTTGGGCTATATTTAACTAGGACTAATAACTTATTCTCAGTTCTGTAGATACCGCGTCTATTTTTGAACCCTATACTTAACCACTTCTCCTTTTAGTCCAGACAACGTGTTTTCAAATAATTATATTCATGATTTGTCGGTGAAGACTAATGCTACGACGTCCGTAATTACGTATCCCTGACTAAAATTGAAATATTATTACTAAGTAAATATATTTTCAATTTAATGTTTTGAAGAATTCAATATCATACCAATTATTAACACTCCATAAACTCCATATCATACCATTAACATATTTAATTAGAGTTATAATTTTGTAGTAGACTCGATAATTATGTATTCAGGTATCTAATTATGATTCACTGTTACTCGCTTTATTTTAGAGGGCGAAACGTTTAAAACAAAACGATTACATTTCTACAATATAGTACAAGTAGCAGCATTTATATACATGAAGTAGAAACAGAAAGAGTGCTTATTGTTTGTAACGAATAGGCTCCGAAACTACTGAATCGATTTCAAAAATTCTTTCACCGTTAGAATGCTACATTCACCTTGAGTAACATAGGCTTTTTTATCCCTGTATTCCCACGGGAACGGGAACTACACGAGTGAAACTCGCTGGGCGCTGCTAGTTCTGAAATAAAACGTATGAAACCATTATTTAACTGTAATAACAAGGTTGTTATTATTTGCTTACGCATGAAGATAATAGCTACTTTAGAATTCAACTTTTTTTTTTTTTATCCTACATTGTCCCACTTCTGGGCAAAGGTCTCCCCCAGACATCTCCAACTCTCCCGATCCTTCGCAGCCTCCCACCAGCTACTGTCGAAGGCGACGAGATCATCCCGCCAACGAATTTAACTTAACAACACTTAATAATTTACTGTTTCATATCATCGACATTTAAGGTGTCACTCCGTTGCAAGCGAGCGATAGGCGCTAGCGATAGCTACAAATACAAGCGGCAGCGATATGTTTAAGCGACTGTGACTGGGTTGAATAACAGCAATAAGTAGGTAGAAATTACAATAAAGTTATACGGTCAGCGTCAGATAAAAAGTACTTGGTTGCCAAGTGGCAAAGGTTGATTGTTGTACTACAGCAATAAACAGCAACAGTTAAGAACGACAGAAACAAGCTACTGTGACAGCGATGACCGTCAGTGACAGGTTTTTACGGGCAACAGTATAGAGTCACCAAGGATCTTTCATAGACCAGAGAGAATCCTGGTCGTGATCCTTATTCTATGAGAGTCACCAAGTTTTCTGTGCCGGTGACAGCGTCGCTGCAATCGCATCTTTTGGTTGTCAGTTTATTGAAAATGTATCCAAATAACATTAGAATCATAATGACAATAGTAGTTTCCTCTTTTGGCTTTTTTTTCTATAATAGAAATTTGTCGTGATAGGGATTAACGATAGTGATAGGTACAAACGACAGTGACAAAGATGGTGTACAGTTACAGCAACAGGTAAAAGCGACAGCGGAAATCTAAAGCGACAGAAAGTTTGTTTAGACTTAATAATATTATGTCGTTTCGCTGTTATTCGAGGCCTTTAAACAATATTTGAGATGACGTACTTCCGTTTCGCGCCGATTTCAGTTGTTGTAGTTCCTCAATTGACCATTTCTGACAGCTTACGGATCCTCAATTGACCGACGAGTGAACGATTTCCGGTAGCCATGTTTACCAGGTGACAGCATCGCGCCAAAATCTTCATTGGCGTCTTGAATTTCGTGCCGAAAACACCTTAACGCTGTTAGCGTTCGTTTTGTTATTTAAAATAAAATTAAAATTAAATTAAACAGTTGTAGTTCAATTTTAAGTAAAAATGAGTGATAGTAGTTCGCAAAATAGTGGACCTTCGTCATCATCTAGCGAAGAGGATGTTCCTATAACTGCTCCAAGTGGTAAAATAACCAATCGGAAACATAAATGTGTTTCCGGCGATGCGACTAATCGGAAGAGGTTTCGCAAGGAAAGTGAGGGTTTGAAAAACCTTTCAAAACAGGTCAGTGAAATTCAAAATTTCTTAGAAAGTGCGTACCCACCTCCTGGGTGGTACCCACATGAATATAATTGTGCTGTAAGCGGTGATACTGATAATAATTGTGATTATAACACAAATAATGAGGTGCCCGCCGAGTCGGCTCTCACATTTGATTTTAATTTGGCTACCCACATTAAGGAGCCTTCAATTTTAAATGCTTCGCAAGAACATTTAAAACTATTAACTACCCTACAACATTTCGACTCTGAAAACTGGGCAAATGTTCGATATTCAGAAATTCAGAAACTGTATAACGCTCGGCCAGGCTTTATAGATTTAGAAATCAACGATCAAATTAAACATTTGGAAAAGTCTAACAACCTAGTAGCTACGGATAAATCATTAGGTGCAATTACGCATGCTATAATTATGCAAAATGATGCTTTAAAAAAGGGTGTTTCTGAATTATTACAATTTGTTAATCAAGAAAGTAACGAAATCAATAAGGAATCATTTTTATTGAAAATTCAGGAAATTTTTTCGGGAGATTTTCAAAAAATTTCACTTGATTGCTTACAATTAATATGTGGTTGAAGAGCTAATATAATTGAACAAAGAAGAGAATTATTTTTAAGTTTAGTTAAGGATAAGTTTTTAAGATTAAGTTTAAAGAAAATTCCTCCTTCTTTAGAGAATCTATTTGAAAAAGATCAATTTGCTGAGTTTTTGAAATGTAACGGGGGGGTCAATAAAATATTTTCTATTAATAAATCCTCTTTCTCTGCGCAAGAGAAGAGAGTATCTGGGTCCCAGGCTGCGCAACCTGGACCCAGTGGTAGTAATTCTCATTATAATAATTTCAGTCAAGCTGGTCGCCCCACGGCACCTCTTGTCTATAACAATTATAGATATACTTCTGCTCAAGGATCACGTGCAAATGACTATGTGTCATTTACCAACAATGATCGGTTATTTCGATCTCAGTTTAGGCCACCGTTATTTACAAACCGACAACAGGCCTCTGCACCTAGAAAATATAACCACAGGCAGGGACAGTCTAACCAGACTGGCTCACTACGTGGCAGAGGAAAAGGGGATAGAAAATTTTGACTCGCACAGGGTGTTTCGGGGTGGCATGTTAATGAGGTATGTAAATGTTTGGTTAAGCAAAGGTGCACCCAGTCCCCTACTGAAAATAATTACAGGTTACAAAATTCCTTTTGTACAGAAACCACCTTTGGTTATACCTCGAATAGGCAACTCAACTGTTCCATCTGTACAAATGGATCGTATAATAAAAACAATGCTGTTAGAAAATATTTTAGAGTATGCCCCCGAAACACCGAGTTTCGTATCAACAATGTTTCTGACACCAAAAAGCGATGGTTCTATGCGCCCTATTTTCAATTTGAAAAGTCTCAACCAATTTGTAAAAGTAACCAAATTCAGATTAATTGCAGTTCATCGTATCCCAGAGTTCTTACAGCCGAACGATTGGATGGTAAAAATCGATCTCACGCAAGCGTACTACCACGTACCTGTAGCACCAGTCCATCGGTGCTTCCTGAGACTCATTTACAGAGATCTACTATTGCAAATGACTTGTTTGCCATTTGGGCTTGCAACAGCACCCAAAGTTTTTGCATCCCTTTCAAATTGGACTGCAGAAGTCCTACGGGAACAAGGTATTCGAATAGTAGTATTTCTGGACGATTATCTAATTGCTTGTCAAGACAGGTCAAAATTACTGCATCAAATGCAAGTAACCTTACGAACCCTACACGAGTTGGGGTGGACGGTAAACATGGACAAGTCGTCGCTGGTTCCTCAAACATCATTGCAGTATCTCGGTCTGGTATGGGATACATGGCAAAACAGAAAATACCTACCGGAAAACAAAGTACGAGGAATAAAGGTAATGATTTCGACTCTCTTAAAGCATCAATCGGCGAAACTTCAAGAAATTCAAAGTCTCGTCGGGACTTTAAATTTCGCTCGACTGGTTGTCCCACAGGGTCGAATAAACTTTCGCTGCCTATTAAGACTGTCCAACAAACTTGGTCAACAGCCATCTCAGAAGGTTCCACTTCCCCTACAGGTTGTGGAGGAGCTCAAGTGGTGGTTGGAGAATTGCACCAAGTACTCCAGACTGCATCCCCCATTGATAACCCACTTTTTAACAACAGATGCAGCCGACGCTGGGTGGGGGGCAGAGCTCAATGGAATCCAGATGAGGGGCAGTTGGATAGGCGACGAAGAGCATCTTCATTCGAACCAAAAAGAAATGCTCACTATATTAAAATGTCTGAACGAATACGGTCCCTTTCTCAGTCATTCGTCAGTTCTTGTGCAGTGCGACAACAAATCTGTGGTGGCTTACCTCAGGAACGAAGGGGGAACTCGGTCCGCCGAACTGATGAAACTGACATATCAAATATTCCTTCTACTGAACCGGTTAGATATTCATTTAATAGCCCATCACATTCCAGGCAGGTACAACAATGTAGCCGATCGTCTCTCTCGAAAGTTGATACTTCCAGAGTGGCATCTAGTTCCGGAACTGACAGCCAGAGTGTTCGCGAAATGGGGGACCCCGGAGGTGGACCTGTTCGCATCATCCAGAGCACATGTGGTGAGCAGGTACGTAACCTTAGATCAACAAGACCGGGCAGCATGGAGACACAATGCCTTTTCGTGGGATTGGGAGTTTCGGCTGGCGTGGATCTTTCCACCCCCGAATCTCATACCGAGGGTTCTCATGCATCTCAATCGGGCAAAAGGTATGTATATAATCGTAGCACCCAAATGGCCTCAAGCGTTTTGGAGGGCAGATCTAAAAAGTCGAGCAATAGCGCCACCTTTCACAGTACGGAATCTAGAATCCCAATTGATAGATCTATCCACAATGCTACCCCCACCGAGGGTGAAAGACTTGATTCTGGAAATCTGGAAATGTGGGGGTGGTCGCAAACCTTAGAGTCATGGTCAGAGCAACAAAAAATACTATTACGGTCAGGTTGGCGAAAATCTACACTTAATACCTATAAGCCGGCTTGGGAACGTTGGGTTAAGTGGTGTATAAAGTCTGATGTTCAAGCTACTAATCCCTCAGGTTCTGAATTAGCAAGGTTTTTAGCTGATCTTCATTTAGTTGAAAAACTAGCATATAGAACTATTTTAGTCCATAAATCTGTTGTCTCAACTCTTTGTAGTACTAATGACGTAAAATTGAGTTCCCATATATTAGTAAAACAAATTTTAAAATCTATAGCTAATAGTAAACCCATGAGTCGTTCGGAATACATTTGGGATACAAATGTATTAATATCTAATTTATTAAATAAAAATGTTAGTAATCAAAATTTATGGGAAGTATCACGAAGATGTGCAATCTTATTATTACTTTGTTCGGGTCGTAGAGTGCACGATTTAACACTCTTAAGTGTGTCGGAAAGTAATTTTGTAGATAAAAATAACTGTGTGATATTTTGGCCTAAGTATGGTTCAAAAACTGATTCTGAGTCCTACATTCAATCTGGGTGGAAATTACTTTCAAATCAAGACAATTGGTATGTTGATCCTGTGTATTGGATTAGGAAATTGATTGAAATCGGTAAAGTTAGACGATCTGAAGCTAAAGTAGATAATTTGTTTATAACTGCTCGAGGAACCGCTATGGCTGCGTCTAGAACTGTTATTGCAAGTTGGGTAAAGTCTGTGTTGAAAGAAGCCGGTATAGATGCAAGCCCAGGGAGTGTTAGATCAGCTGTAGCTTCCAGGGGTTGGTTAGATAAAGAACCTGTAGATAAAATACTAGCCAGAGGCAATTGGCGGTCTGAAAACACCTTTGCAAAGTTCTATAGAAAGGAAATTGACCCCCGTTCAGCAAATTTTGATTCAAATAGGCCCTCTTTAGCGCATCTCTTTGAGCCATTACAGTAAAAACATATTTTTATATTGATTAAGTACCTAAAATAAGAAATGATTGTAATTTTAATTTTATTGATTTTATGAAGTAATTGTTAGTGTGAAATCTAAATGTATTTATCTTAATTTATTATCTCTGCTTTGATTAAGTAATGATTTTCTAAGATATTGTTACATTATTATAATAATATAGTTATAGAATGTAAAATTTATATTTCTTTTACCTATCGTTTATTATCACATTGGCGTCTCGTTTACCAGGCGAAAACAAACAATGTCTCAAATATTGTTTAAAGGCCTCGAATAACAGCGAAACGACATAATAGGGGAGTTTTACCTAACAATAAAACTCATATTATGTCTGAAGCTTTATTCGAGGCCTTACAGTAAGTTCTGCCTGGTATTTATTAACTAGAAATAAGCAGGTAGTTTAAGGTTAATTTGAGACACAATGAAGATTTTGGCGCGATGCTGTCACCTGGTAAACATGGCTACCGGAAATCGTTCACTCGTCGGTCAATTGAGGATCCGTAAGCTGTCAGAAATGGTCAATTGAGGAACTACAACAACTGAAATCGGCGCGAAACGGAAGTACGTCATCTCAAATATTGTTTAAAGGCCTCGAATAAAGCTTCAGACATAATATGAGTTTTATTGTTAGGTAAAACTCCCCTATTCTAAATTGAAATAAAACTTCATAACGGATTTTTGTCCTGGTTATTTCAAAGTGTAGTGTTTGTGTAAATCAATAAAATCTATAGGAACGGTAGTATAGGGACCAGCTGTAGTGCCATTATCGCTGATATTTCACGCTGATGACGGACTCACCCTTAAATACACTTCAAGCTAAATGTGTTCCAATTTAACCTTATCAACACGACATGTAAGGTTTATTCGGACAATATATTATTTTAATATCCGTTTATTGCAAAGCTGACATAAATATCAGCTTACGATAGACACCATTTATATTCTATGACGTGCTTTGTAACATTTAAATTTGAAACTAAATAATAGATAGGGACCTATTTTCGTCAATTAATATTGTTCGGGCATAACATGATATCGTTTAGGTATTGTTTTAAGTACATTTATGTTGAGGTTATTAAGTTAAAGTAGGTTACGTTGATATACGAGACTCATATTAAACTCAAAACTCTTAGTATCATATTATTCTCTCAATACCTATAAGCTTTACACTCATTATTTTTTGTAGGATTTATAACAGTGTTGTCGGAATATAATATACACTTATCATATACAATGAATAAAGAACAAAAAAAACACACAACCGTGAAGTATCGAATTTGTTCAAAATGAAACAAAGCCGTTTCTAATTGGTACTTTCTAGAGTCTAGACAACAGATAAGTACTAGTTTTTTTTCTCACATAAGTACTTTCTGCTGCCACTTTACAACAGAAACTTCACCTTGTATATTTTGTAAGAACAAACAGAAAACGCGCCGGAATAAGTAACATAACATAACATAATCATTCACTACATCATCTTATCATAGCTACTGACCCCTAACTAAGCTCGTAGGTTGTATCTAGGGTATCAGAGACTACGCACACACTCATTCACCCAGCACGGGAATCGAACCCGCAACCTTAAGCATGGCAGTTAAAATAGTTTTATAATAACGTAAATAATATACAACAAACGTTTGCCATGAGCGGGATTCGAATCTAAAATCTTTGGTTTAGCAGACATAATCTCTACCAACTACGTCACTTGATACTCAATATAAAAAATGAGTCATAGGTCCATCAGACATGCGAAATGTCCGTGAGTATAAAACTTCCATTATCTATGTCAACTTTGTCCGCACAAACCTATGGGTTTCCGAAATAAATTGGTTCATGTGCAAAAGTAATATCCGTCGACGAATAATCATGAAATTGATAGAGTTATAGAACTGAGTTAATGACTTTTCCATACATTTATCATGGCATTTAGGAATTGTTAATTGAGTTTCGGAACCTTTTATGTTTGGACTTAATGTAAACAATTTTAGGTTAGTTTACATCTACGGTGTGTCAGGAAAGTTCATTGACAACCTAATACGAAATCCAAATATCAACTAAGGTACTTAATTCGTTTTGGGACTTACCTTTTTGCGATCAAAGATTTTAAAATTCAATCTTGCGTATCATAGTTGTTGTTACATGTTTATTATTTACTTTCCCACAATTTTATTCGCGTTTTTTTATATTATAGGTGGTATTTACGTCATATTACTAAGTATCATTTCAGCGCAATCCGTTCGGAGATTATGCCTGGATAGATCAGTCAGTCAGTGACGGTAACCTTTTATTTATACAAATGCATACATTTATACTAAAAGCTCACCCCATCCATATAAACCTGTTCGTATAATTAAAGAAAACACTTTAGTATCAGGTTTCAAAAACCTAAACTCTAATGAAATTCGTGGCGGAAATTTGCGTGGGTTTATTCAACAGTATTACCAGATAATATTCACATATGGTTAGGAAAGGAAATTTATTAACATTTTTTAATTAATATGATTTTCTAAATGCGCAATAAAATTTCTAATTTTTGACAATATATTATTAAGAATCATATAGTATGGATAATGTTATTCATATTTAAAAGACCTTCGACCTCACTTTGCTATTCGAAATTCTGTCCTACAAAATAAGAAAACAAAATAAAAATCGGTTCAGTCTTTCAAAAGTACTTATAACAATGCTACAGCTAAAATACACACGTTGAAAAACAGCCTGCTTTTTTCCGTCGATAGTTGTCAATGACAAGGATTGTACCTCTATACATACAAAGTTATGGTATACATATTCTATCAAACTCTGTATTTGTCGTGCGTACTTAGTATGTGCCACGTTTGCCATCACGTGAACATTTTACTTCGTATCGGTCAATCAAATTAATAAAATTGTTGAACATGATATCACCCAAACACAAAAAAAAAATACAATTAAGTTAATTACGTAACGTACCTTTTTTAAATGATGATTACTGTGTCCCGCAAAATTTTCCAGGTATCTGCTGAATTTCGAGATAAAGGTATCCTATTATCATGCCTGTATCCCTGACAAAATTTTTGCAAAATTTCATGGTGATCGGTTGTTTAGTTATAACGTAAAAGCGTAACAAACTAATTTACTTTTCCTTTTATAATATCAGGATAGGAGAGGAAATGTAAAGCGTAAACAACCTTTGAATCTTGCACATAATTCAGGTGAATACACTTATCTATCCACGTGGATAAACTAATTTTATATCGCAAGGCAAAGGGTCAAGGTTATAATAATATGTTTATGTTGTTGTTACATACCGTATTATGTAAACACCTTTACAACTTTGTATAAACTGTTGTCATATACAAGCGCACAGTGTATGCTTTAGAACATATTTTGTTTTCAAGAAATTCATATTTTAATATTTACTTTTTGTGGTCTGCCTTTGTAGTTTAAAGAGCCTTTGTTCATCTACAACTTTATTTATCCCACGCACTACGCTTGGATTTAAGTAAAATCTGTTTTAGAGTACTGTAAGAAATCCAAAATTTTAAGATTATGTAGTTATTCAACAAGTTTGTACGATGTTTCAACTTTATTAATCTTAGATTCTTAGAATTATTGACGCATAGTTAATAGCAAGTCATTGCCATTTAATAATAAATTGTCTGTAAAATATGCAAAACATTTTATATTTTGGTATTTTCCTATCAAACGCCAAGTCTACAGACAAACACCATGTCTATGTTAAGTCAAGCGTTAAAAGTAATCTGACGGGAATGTCGCAAGACAAAGTATTTATAAAACAAATGTGAATAACCGTATAATTTGGTGCGCTCGACACTGCCAAGATATTTTCCATTTAAACTCGTTCGAAGACCTTTGGAATCTTGTAACACGAGAGAGTAGGCGCTAATAAATTTAAAACTTCGCAAATAACTTCATGTGGGTTTGAATAGTCTTAATCCAGATTTTATGTTTTCACCGGGCGCTTGGCCGAGTGAAAGCCCAGTATTTGCTCTGAATAAATGTTTGTTATTCAGTTGAATGCTCGGACTCTAATATTTTTACTTACATTCTTAACAGTTTTAACACTTAAGTAATGTTTGTTGTAAAACTCGAGAGTTAATCGCCTGAGTTTTTATTTAAAATGTGTTTTACCTACGTTATTTCCGTTAATAGTTTCTTATTTCCTTTTCTTTTACTTCTTTAACTTACACAGTTTTAAGGTAACCGATCTGTCAAGTTTCTCTTGAATTTTGCGAGACAAAAAGCACGGCAAGTAATTTTTTAATGTAGATGTATTTTTTGTGCCGATAATTTGCAAATACGTTCTAATTGGTTGTATGAATGCATGCAACCACGGTGTAAACTGATTTAAATGTATGTACAACGAATAAAACAGGATCGGGAAAACAAATTCAATTGAATATTGTGACCTGATGAGCAATTAACCTTCGTCCATGAACTCGAAATGAAACAAACAACAGTCGACAATACACGTGTAGAATTTTTGTGCTGATTCACAGAGACCAGAATAGTTTATACGTTGTTAAGCTAAATGTATTGTTTAAAATATTCCATAGTCTGATTTTTACATGCAGGGTTACATGCAACAACTGACTGTAAAACGGATGATAAAACGATCTTGGAGATAAGGAATAATGAATATAAAGACACAAAATAATATTACAAATCGCGTAGATAAACAAGGCATAAATATGGTTACCCAATAGCAAAATAGATACTGTAGTACATGATGCTTCTTAAATAAATCTTGATGAGTGTCTTCATTTATAATATAACTTGTTTAAAATTATTTACTTAAAAACCTAGATGGAAAGCGCTCCAGCGAAATACACACATCAAAAGTGTCTAGGGATCAACATATATTTTTGCAATAACTTTTCTCCTGATTGATATTAATTAAAATTTTCTTTAAGGATTCATCAAATAAAGTGTTTTCGTTTGTCACAGTAACGATAAACCAAGTCACCTTTGCATTAATAAAGAAATTTGCCATTTTCCTAATAAAGGGATTTTTGACATTTGAACCACTAACATTAAAGTTCGAAAAAAAGACTGAAATAACAGTTTTCTTTAAAATTTTATTGGGTAACTTAAACAATTAATAATCCGTGTTTCTACCGCGAACACTAACAACACAAGAACATCGGTTTGGCATACTCAAAATGAGTTCATCCAAATCACGCTGTGGAATGGCCGCCCATGTTCGTTGCAACAACAAAAAAAGGTCTTCTTGCGACTGGATACCCTCCATATTCGGCAGAGCTCTTCTCTGTAGCATATCCCATGCATGCTCAATCGGGTTCAAGTCTGGCGACTGAGCAGGCCAGGGCAGGACATTGATGTTAGCTGCGGCGAGAGTCTGTCTTACAACTCTTGCGGTGTGCGGTCGTGCATTATCATGCATTAACTGAAATAAGGGACCGATTTGCACTTGTAGAGGAACGATGACGTCTGATACAATCGTCTCAGCATAAATTTGAGCGTTGAGGTTGCCTCTGATCCAAATCAACTCAGTTCTTCCGCCGATCCAAATACCCGCCCATACCATGATGGTTCCACCACTATAAGGATGGACTTCCTGGCAGGATTTTAATCGCTGTTGGCGTCCAGGGGTTCTCCAGTGTCGTATACGTCTTGTATCCGGTCTCATACCAAAACGAGACTCATCAGAAAAGCACACGAAACGCCATTGTTCTTCTGCCCAATTTCTGTGTTCAAGAGCCCATTGATATCGAATCCTACGATTGTGCATTGCTATAGGTGGTACCCGTAGCGGTCTTCGGGAATGAAGGTTCACTTCATGCAAGCGGTTTCTGACTGTTTGGTCGCTAATTAAGTTCCCTGAAGAGTGATGAAGCCGCACGGCTAACATCATGGCGGTTATTGTTGGAGCTCTTCGAGTTAAGATTTGAATGTATCGGTCTTGTCTCCGTGTGGTGCAGCGATACCGTCCTCCATGGCGCTCAGCCACGGTACCAGTGCTTCGGTAACGTGTCCAAAGTCGACTGATAACACTCTGACTTGTATTCAGAGCTAAAGCCACAGTACGTTGCCGGGAACCAGCTTCTATCATTCCCACGGCTCTGAGCATTTCTTCCCTGCTTAAATGACGTCGCCGCTCCATAATAACGTTGGTTTTAATCAGTAGTAGGGAAACAGTAGCACTAATAATGTCTTCAATGCGTTGTATGTTTTTATAGGGAAAATATTGACAGCTGATTTTCATCTTTTACTCGAATTTGATTCACAGTTCCTGATTCAAATTATGAAATGCACCAAAAAGGATCCATATAAATTTATAAAATCATAAATTTATTACAAAGCCACATCTCAATCTCAAGAAATCCGCATAAAAATGCTTGATCCCTAGACACTTTTGATGTGTGTATGCTGTAATTATAGCGAAAAGATAAAGTAATCAATAAATAAAGTATTTTCATGATACTATATTTTATTAAGGATACATAATAAAGAAGATCCTTCGAAGTTATTTTTATGTGAGTAGTCATTCTTAGTTTGAATAGGATTCGGGTACTTTCAATGACATCGACATTATTTGAGCTGGTGACCATAAATCAAATTTGTACAATCAAATATCGTCCGGGCAATGACAGGACTTGATTGCGTCCTCTAGCGTACCTACGTGTAGTTCGTCTTATACTCGTATTCAACCATATCATTGTTATATATTGATTCCGAATTCAATTTGAACGGTTCCCTTTGAGCATTCATTTCTTTTAATATTAAAAAATATCAACAATGGAACAAGCTAACACGACTTTATTAAAAGTATTGTAAACCATATGAAATGTACTGTTTCTGCGCTACATTTAAATTTTATCTCGATCATAAGTTCTAATGTTATAGTCCTTTGTTTGTTCAACGCATATGGATGTTGTGCCATTTCGTTGAAAAACAATTTTAGAGTTGCTTCTGCAAAATATTACATTATCTTAGTCTTTTAGTTCTCAACTCAAATATTTTTGTTACAAGATTAAATAAGTGCCAGTATTAAGAAATTCATCTTTGAGTAATATTGCAAAAATTATACAAGAATATGTAATTTTCCGCACACATTATAACGTCGTCATCTAGTTTGAAACTAAGCAAACTTTATACTCGTGTGTAAGTATATGTTGATACAAATAATAAATCTGTAACAGGCTGTATATGTAATAAAGATATTGTGGAAAAACTAATATTGGGGTCTTTATTGGAGCAATAGGAGCCATAACAGTTTTAAGAATTTTTGCCATTCTGTCTGAATGTCACTTATCACGCAACAACTAAGGACTAGCTAGACCGACTAAGAACAATTAGGTAAGTACTGATGTTTATTATTATCAAGAATAGCAATTGGGTACTTATACTATACCGAAACTTCTATAGGAATGATTCAAATTGATCTGTCGGACACAGCTAATAACTTACTAACAAATATTTAGTAACAATAATTCTAGCCTTAGTAATTCAAATACATAAATAGATATGTAAGTCAATATATCGAAAAGAACCCAATTGTGCGCAGTCCGACCCGAAGTTGACCGTTTTCATTTAATATCTGTTGAACTGTTGAATGAACAACGTATTTAATGTTATGAAATTTGGTAATATGTGTGGTGAAATTGCTAAAGTTTCTTAGCAATATTAAATTGCGGACACAAGCTGTCTATAACTCGTAACAAATGTCCATACTTATATTATAAGTTACGTACTTAGTTAAGTTGTCAAAGAGCCGAGTTGATTTAAAGACGATTCGAGTGATGTTCGATAAAATGTCAAGTGATCTTGTGATATTAATTTGCGAGTGTCGACCCCAAATTTTATTCAATAACGATATTGTTTTCCTGTTTCAAGTATTACTGCGGTTTGCGTACTTAAATTGAGACATTTTTATCTCTCTTTTAGTATAACAAGATTTGTAACAAAACGACCGGAATTGAGGACAACATTTAACGTACTTAAATATAAATTATATTATTATTTTATTTCTTCAATGTCTCTGTAGTAAAGTGGCATGAACAATTGCCTGCCAAGCCAAAAGTCTCGTGTTCAGTTCCTAGGCTCCACCGATGCATGTTGCTTTGTTATCTAATCATGGTTTGGGTTTCAGATTACAAACACGCAATGAGCAAAGGTGGTGAGTCTATTCTTCGTCTATGTACCAATATCAGCAATTGGAGAGAGCCTTTGTCCTGCAGGATTTTGCAGTCTGGAAAAAAACAAATACTAAACTAGATTTCTATAGAAATACCGGTAACTAGCTGTGCCTCGCATCCATTCGCGTAATTGCTGTTTTCTATAGGGTTTAAAAACCTTTGTATTATAACGAATAAAGCAAAAAATATATTCAGTCAAGTCTTTTTCGAGTACCAACCAAACTAACGAATGGCGATTGAATTTTATGTATAAAATATCGCGATGTATATCTAAATGTGTACCATGTTAAGCATAAAAACTATAGAACTCTTTAAATTTAGGTTTTAAAAGTAACATATAACCCTCTACAACCCCCTAATATCTCCTTCGCTTCATCGTTAGGAAGCTGAGTTTAGACACATGTTTTCCTCGTAATTCCCGTAGTTTAAAAAACAGATGAAATGAAATCTTACAGACCGATAATTTTATACATACTTTTGTATAATATACACTTTACAACGCAAATACAACATTTTCAAGGAAGATCAATCATAAAAAAGTAAAAACTAGGTACTTCTTACATCTACTTATTTTTTAAATTGATACTATCAAATAAAGACACTGTCACACTCAATTAAAGTAAAATATCTTTGTGAAAAAAACCAATCGGGCTTCCCACAAAATGTCTATTTCATTACTGACCTTTAATATACTAATTGAAATTATAAGTCGTAATTACAAAAATAGACTCAGGTTTTATTCCATAATGTTAATTTGGTGCAGAGTGGGGGTTCGTTTATTTATGGTAATATACACTGTTATTTTCCACTAGACTGTATTAATTAATTGATCTCACGCCTGTTTTTGCATATTAATGTCCTGTTTGGAAATTTGTTAATTCACGGACGAACCAAACAACCGAGTGGTTACCATGTCGAATTGCTTAAAGGGTTGCTAGTTCGATTCCTGTTCAAAATATTCTGGCAAATGTAAATTAATCTATATTAATATTATGAAGAAGTAAAGTTTGTGTGTTTGTTAAATTGTAAGGGGTAATCTCGGGATCTACTGAACCAATTTCAAAATTACTTTCACTAATGGGAAGCTATATTGTCAGCGAGTGACATAGTTTATCCCTGTATTCCCACAGGATTGGGAACTACGCAAGTGAAAGCGCGGGGCGCTGCTAGTTAAATATTTAACGAGTAATAATGATTTTGTCATCATAATAAAGAGCTGTTCTCTAACTAAGTTAAATCTAGAGTAGCTATATTTTGGGCCACAAACACATTAATACCCATTAAAAAACTTCTAGAATATCTAAGAGTAAAAAACCTCATTTTTCTCCTAAAACAAAAGAACCTCTCCAAAAACAAAAGAAACTGCGTAATAAGCACTTAAGATTTAAGAAAAACAACCTTTATTTATAAAAACATTTTATTACGGTCATCAGAACTAAGATATTGTGCGCAGCCAAAAAGATAGTCGTAGTAGATTATTTTACATAATTCAAGTGTTGATTTGTAGTTACCACTACAAGGCAAAGACCCGCCAAGTCGAAATAATCTCTCACTGAAAGCATATAAGTATCACATACGAGTATGTATTAGTAAAGTGAAAAAACAAACGTACGTGAAGACGTAAAAACACGGTTGTCCAATGTGTTGGTGATCTCAAATCCGAGCTACAATTGGCATCATAATATGCGTATAGAAAACGCATCCCTTGACCAGAAATTCAACCCGAAACATTGGGCCTTGCATTGTATTTCATTAGACCGCCACGTGTCGAGGCGTTATATTACCCACCTTTTATGAAACAATAAAAATATTTTTACTAGCTGTACCCCGTTGTTTTACCCGCGTAAATACTAATCCCGTTCGAATTTCTGGATAAAAAGTATCCTATGTGTTATTCCTATTTATAAAGAACATCTGTACCAAATTTCATCAAAATCGCTTCGGTAGTTTTTGCGTGAAGAAGTAAAAAACATACATATATACTTTCGCCTTTATAATATTAGTGTGATTTGTTTTGCTATCTCGCTCAAGCTGTCTTTTAAAAACAAACTCCTATAATTAAATGCATTTCTAAAAATAAAGATTTCTCTCTCCTTGAATTCAAAATCCAGATTTTAATGAAGATATCACATTACCACTCAGTAAGGACAACTGTAGCTCGAAAAATATCAATTTTCATTTTGTTTAAACAAAGAAGCTGTGAATGAAATATTTGTTTCGATTTATTACAATTATATTACAAATTAAGAGGATATAGTTGATTAATGTGTGAAAATGGAATGTATAATATGTGAATCAGTGATTGATGCAGTTCATCGAATTGTAAATTTTATTGTAATGTACGTGAGACCAAGTGTAACCTCGCTGGAGTGGCTCAGTTAAGATTCGACCGCGGTACCGAATACACGCCGGCATTGCACGCCCTCTACCGGAATCCTTAACTAGCATAAAACTACTCAATTAATACTTAATAATAACTATAAACAGTAATAAAATAAATTAGTGATCCATTATTTGTTTAAAAATCAATATTTAGAGAATTACCAAAATAACGAACTAAGTAAAGAAAACTTTTGCGAAAAGTTTTTTGGTGGATTTTTGTTTACGGTGTATGAAGTTCAGTAATCTAAATAATAAGTAATATTTTTATTTAAAAATAATATTTTGTTACGGATTTGTCAAAAGAGGTAATGTTTCTTTAATTTAAGTTTTCGTAGACGTGCTACGCGGTTTTTGCTACGAAGTGTAGTTCGTAGCCTGTTTGATTGTGATTTTTATGAAAAGAACTCAGTAAGTTGTACAAAATTAATTTTAACTAATATCTTACATTTTAATTTAAATTATAAAAGTATTAAATTGGAATATTATTTACAAAAGTATTATATTAAAATAGGTTTCTGTAAATTTAATTTTAAATTGATACTTGTACCAACTAAGTTTGTTTTTCCATTTTAATTACAAATCAAAATTATTAGAAATCTCCATTGTTAGAAAACCAGACAGTATTAAAAAACTTTTTATGTGACATTTATTATACCTGACCCTAATTCTCAACTAATTGTCCGATACTATTTCAAATCTTCTAATAAATATCGTGAACACGATTAAAATTTTAATATGATTAAACGGTATCATTTGGTCGTTAAGGTTTAGAGTCTCTTTAGAAGATACTAGTATTCATACCTAGTTTAAGCAATATTTTTGTTTGGGCGTGAAATCGTTTAGAAAGATACCTTTACATAGAATATAGAACAGTATTAATATTTATTATAATATATTTATATTGTTTTATTCATTTTAGAAGATTGGAATTAAAATAAGTTAATGAAAGTAATAAAACATATTTAAAGAATCTAAATATATATTACTCAAAGGTACATAGTGATCTATCAACGCACAGCCCAAAGCACTCGACAGATCGGGCTGAAATTTGGCATGCAGGTAGATGTTATGACGTAGGCATCCGCTAAGAAGGATTCCCACGGGATTGTGATATACGCGGGTAAAATCGCGGGGCAGAGATAGTAAGTTATATTAGTGTAGTGTATATGATAAAAATACAGTCATAAGTTGCATTATTATTGACTGAGTTAATTTTACAAAAAGTGTCTTAGTTTATTCGCTTTACTCGTAATTCCCCGCTGATTAGGTGTCGGATAGTTTCGGGTTAGCTTCCAAACTAATTGTAATAAATTTACTTTAAACAGATTAGTTTCGTGGTTTTGATTCTTGATTTACATATCGGACTTTCTATTTCTTTATCTTTTAAATATATAGAATTAGAGTCCTAATCTCTTTTTGTGTTGTGTTTGCGTAAATAAAAGAATATAATTAGAATAATCATTATTAATATCAGCCAGTGAAAGTTACGTCTATAAACGAACATCCATTTTGGAAATTAGCTGAAGAAGTCAAATAGAAAATACCTATTTTAAACATATAATTTACTGGCAGCGCCTCGCGGTTTCACCCGCGTAGTTCCCGTTCCCATTCCCGTGGGAATTTCGGGATAAAAATTATCCTATGTTCTTTCCGGACCATAAGCTACCCCTGTACCAAATTTCAAGTCAATCGGTTCAGTAGTTTTGCCGTGAAAAGGTAACAGACAGACACACAGACAGACAGACAGACGGACAGACAAACAGAGTTACTTTCTCATTTATAATATTAGCTAGGAAGTTAGGATTAGGATTAGGATTGGTATCACTAAAGAATTTTTTACGTTACAGACACACTACAGTGAATAATATTGTTGTTCACACTTCATAGCTTTTTATTTGATACTTTTGCCGTATGTAGTGTACTTAGAGTTAGAATTACTAACCCACCCAAAGACCTCCCGCTTGATTAACGATTGATGATTGTTGTAACATTAACCAGGACCGACTGTTTAAGTCCCCACCCTATCCTTACGAGAGCTTGTACAATTGCCTGCTAATTATTTACCACAGAAAGTAAATATTTTGTAAGCTAGTTTTTGGCTAAAAGTACCATTTTATTTTGTTTAGTATTAATGTTTGAGATCGCAATTTGTGTGAGTGGTTATTATGCCGGTACAGAATTCTCACTGTACTCAAAGGTTATAGTAGTGATGGAGAGGCCTTTGTTTCTAACAGTTAGATCTTCTAAAGAAAGATGCTACAGTCAAATGATGTTATTATTATATGAAAACTCGCCTTAACTGAAACCTTTGCATAGATGTTCTAAATATATAATTTGCAATAAGTGAACGAAAATTGTTCGTCGTAATATTGTATTACAAGTAATATTTACCAGGAAAATATTAATGTAGAGCAAAATCAGTTTAAGAAAACACTTTTGTTTCTCCCATTTAGTACCTAATTTACACGTAGAGAACCTATTTTTCGTAATATTCAAATAACAAGATCCAAGTATTAGAACTCCTGTACTTTGTTAAATTTGTAAATGATTTTCTTAACGATCAACGAAAACATTAGGTAGCAACTGAAATACAGTACGAAGGAATAAAATTAAATGTAAGGTTTCTTCTCTAAGTGAAAATTAAGTAGAACTAGACTTTGGTTTCTTTTCAAAGTGAATATAAAGTAGATATTATTTAAAAACATTAAGATCACATCGAAATTATAGGTACTGCTTATGTAGAGCTTATGTAGCTCCTTCACATTAAAACTGAAGGGTTAATTAATAAAATCAAATGACGTAGTGAATTAGTCATCATCTCTCGAATTTTGGGATTCGAATTCTTAGTTATAAGGAACATTACAAAATTTCGTCTAAATCAATCAAGCAGGTTTGCAAAAGAGTAACACATTCATCGTTACAAACTTTCACATAAAAAGTCAGTATCTTTATGAGGGTTAGATAGCGACATTGCCAGGTAATCCCTTCAGACAGACTGTTTCGAGATTGAAATAGACAAAATAGGTTTTTATAACACTGGATTATTTTAATCATAGACGGCATAGGAATGAGTCTGCTCCTTTTATATTAAGGTTCAAGCCACAGGCAATAGTCTAGCCATATTAAATAAAATATTCACCAGTGTATTACGTGTATTTGAATATGTATTTTCTTGCTAATATCAATTTGTGTAGGCTTTTATGTGCTTCACTTCAAAGTAGTGCTTATATCTTAGTAACATGTAGTTTTTATATCTATATTATGTTAACAAAACTAGGGTGAATATTTGTGTAAACCACAAATGTGTATCTCGGTCTGGGTGTGTGTGTGAATGAGTGTGTGCGTAGTTTCTGATACCCTAGATACAATTGACGCACTTAGTTAGAGGTCAGTTACTATAGTGAGATGATGGAGTGAATGATTATGTTATGTTAATGTTCCGTCATATGGCTTTTTACTTATCTACCTATGAAGAAATTAAATATACTTACGAAAATTAAATCAAAAATCTGTTTAAAAATTGTACAATCCAAGGTTTATTAGTTATACACTCGAAATAGTTCATGTAGTGTAATCACAGTAAATCAAAACTACTTTTGTTGCGATCCATACCAATTTCGGCTTTCATATGTTCGCACATTTTCATCTATCTATTGTAGCCCAAATAGCAGGCAATGACTATCATACGGCTAGATTGCCCACATTCTAATCAAACTCAACTGTGTCGCTCGGTCACTACATACCCTCCCACTGTAATTCTCTTTGAGAGTTCTCTTTTGACCACTTTTATTTGACATCAAACCGATTTTGCTATTGATAAAGCTATTGATAAACTGTAGCGTTCGGTAGTCAACATAGACGTATTTTTTTCTTTTTATTACACGAAAACTAGGACTAGTATAGTGTACGTTTATGGAGATTGTTTTGAAAGGTGTTTTCGTTTAAATGTAGTTTTTGTTAGTTTGAAGTTATATTCATTTATTTATAGTATGTATTGTGTTTGAGTGAATATAATCAATGATGAAGTCTTAGTTGAATATTAATGACAACGTAAAACAATCTTAATACACAGTTATGACTATCAATTAAAAACAAATAGGCATGACTGTTGCGACACCTTTATACTATCGATTTTATTAATTAAATATGATGTGGATGAAAATTTCGCAGTTGCTTTACATTTTTGAGAGTATTTTTACGGAAAATTGGTGTGACATAGATTCATATTTCTTAGAAAAATGTTTTTTGTCACCAAAGTCGACGAATAATAATCTTCGTTGTTTTTTAAGGCTTTGGTATCGCCTAAGGATAGCCTTTTGGCGTTTTGTTAGTATTGAAGATAAACTATTATTATCTAAAATGTTGTCCAGAAGGTTTTCATAGAAATGCTTTGTTATGCTTAGGTTATTAATTCAACTAGAAACTGTATGCATAATGAAGTGAAAATATTTATGTATTTATGTTTCAAAGAACATTGTAATTTTAGTGATTTGCAATGAATTTAATCTGTTAATTTAATAGAAAATAATTTGCTTTTATAATTTATTTAAATATACTTTGTTGAGAATTTCAATTATTGATAAATAAGAATAGTATCTTGCGATCCATATAAGACAAAGCTCACTACAGTAAAAATAAATATAATTTATTACAATGCTTACCGAACGTATTTTATTGTATTGTATTTTATTTAAAAAAAATACCAGCACGAGCTTCTTGCCGATTCTTGTCGGCTGATGTAATATCCGAATCGGTGGTAGAATCAATTTTGACGTTCATAAGTGCCTCATTGAGGCCTTAACTGATTAAATGATTTTTGACGTTGACTTTGACTTTGAACGCGAGATGTTGAAAACGGAACTCTGTACTATGAAAAAAAATGCTTAGACTAACAGAGAAATCGAACTTGTGTCTTCCGAGCTGACAGACATGTGTAGGTGTAATGCCAATGAAATATTAAAACAGTACATAGAAATCTCGTAGATAATCTGTACCCTTCTCATTCTATCTGCATGACCGAGTTAACCTTGAAAACCAGTCAGGATATTTTTATGCATTTCAATGGTACACATTCCAGAAAGATGAAAAAGATTTATAGTATTCAGTGTTATAAAGAAGTGTTCGGTAGAGTTTCTAGTTATTCTATATTTGTGGTGTTATTAAAAAAAACCTATTAGATGAGCCAAGTAGCAGAGTAGACAATAATATGCTGCCAAGCAAAGAATTGCGGGTTCGATTTTCGTGCGAGTTAAATATTTGTGTAAACAACAATGGTTTCTATCGGTTCGAGTGCGTGTATGAATGAGTGTGTGCGTAGTTTCTGATACCCTAGATACAAGCTTTGAGCTTAGTTAGGAGTCAGTTACTATAATGAGATGATGTAGTGAATGATTTATAAAACTACTAGCTGCGCCCCGCGGTTTCACACGCGTAGTTCCCGTTCCCGTAGGAATTTCGGGATGAAAAATAGATGTTGGCCGATTCTCAGACCTACTGAATATGCTCACAAAATTTCATGAGAATCGGTCAAGCCGTTTCGGAGCAGTATGGCAACGAAAACTGTGACACGAGAATTTTATATATTAGATAGGATGAGTCAAGTAGCAGAGTGGTCACTATGCTGGACTGCCAAGTCAATCGATGCGGGTTTGATTCACATGCTATTTAAATATTTGTGTAAACATTAATTGTTTATCTCGGTCAGAGTGTGTGTGTATTAATGTGCTTGTACGTAGTTATGACACCCTAGATATAGAGTCACGTAATAAACATAGTTTGGGGTCATTTGCTATATTATGATAGTGATTGATTGATCAATCAAAAAAATTGAGTAAATATGCTTAGTTTCTGTTATTAAGTACCCTAGATACAGGTAATCAACCTACTTAGGACTCAGTAACTACCAGAAGATGATTGATTGAGTATAATATTGTGTACAGTCACGGACAAAAAGAGGAGAACGTTCACGAATTTTTGAAATTGGAAAACAATACAAAAGAAAGCATAAAAATACAAAGTTTAAAAAAGGTGTAGGAAAGTAATTAGGAGTATAATCTGTTAAAAATCTCAAATATTGGTAAATAAGAATAGTATCGGTCTTTAGGACCTTTGGGTATAATAGAGCTGTCTCTTATAGAGTACAATGAGAAGTAATAGGTAGTAAGATAAACTGCTATCAATGTGTTATCAGGAGCTGGAAAATGTATAAAAAACTATAGGTATATTTCACTGTTCACGACTGTACTCGGTATCATACAAACCGTCATTCCTTCAAATACATTAGGTATCTGCACAAAAGGACAAAGTGACACGCATGGTTACTTTGATTACGGTTTTATTACATCCTTATAGTATTCTTGAAATTCCCTTTCTCTAACATCCTTTGGGATCTCGCTTAGCTACAGTGAATGCATATTTGATATAATCTCGATTGGATTTAGGTCTCGAAAGTATTAGCGGTAGAAAAACTAATATTAACGTATTGAAAATGGTATCCAATGTGTTTCTTTTAGATCAAATCTATTTATTTGTTATTCAGTCTCGTTCATATTTACTTTTAAAAGGTTTTGTGTGTTCTTTTGATTTATTGAAAAACTGGGCTTGTATTTATGTAGATTTTTGTGGTGTGTTTAATATTCTTTTGTATTTTTTATGTATTAGGTCAAACATATAGAGAAAGAATGAAAGCGTTGGCGGGATGATCTTACCAACTTCGACAGTAGTTGGTGGGACACTGCGAAGTATAGGGATGGTTGGAAATGTTTGGGGGAGACCTTTGCCCAACAGTGGGACAATATAGCTTGACGAAAAAAAAGGTCAAACATAAGTTGATCAGTAACACAAGCGTTGTGTTATGTCTATTTTTTCTCACTGTATTAATATCATCAGTGAGAGAGAAGCCTCTGCCCTGCAAAAGTATCTTACAGACTTTTATGTTGGCAAGATTTTCAAGATGGAACAAAACCTTAGGAATTTCAATTTCATTGGAAAATCTGTGTCAGGTCAGAAGTTTGCGTTGCTCCCGGCCTTTTCATATAAAATTACAATTTGAAAAGACAATACTGTAAGAAACTATGCAAAACAAGTAATAAAATTCACGTGCTTGGTTGGAAATAGTGTTTCGAAATTGACATTTTATTAAATGGTTTAACAAAATGTTTTGTTATTATCATTGGATAATAAATTTACGAATAAGTAAATATTTCAAGAAAATTTAATTCAAATTCACGTTTCTGTTTAATGTTATTTTAAGAACAAAGTCATATAGTTTTTTTTATTCCTATAGCTGAAACTTATCGAGAAGTTCTATCGAAATAACTGGTATAAAACTATTAAAACTAAGTAATTGTTATACTTCACAGTGGAAAGGTTCTCAAAACAATTAAACAAATAAAAGATGCGCGACAGTTATTTTTATTCTCTTCATAAATCCAAACTGGTACTAAAATAATTAAGTAATTATACAGTGTAAGATAACGGGCCGACGTTACAAACAGCCTTGATAAGGAACAAGTAATTAATTTTAACTGAAATCGTTCTAACCAAACCATTTGTAAACGATAGGTTGTAGGCAGACCACCGTACTAAATTACTCCATCATTTACTAACTCCGTTCTGTGGTTTTAATCGCTTTGTTTAGGTAGAGAAATCTCATATAGCAGCTAAGATTAAATGATCAAGTAACTGTACATAATTTATTACTTCCTGCTACTTGTAGATGGATACTTTTTTGTACTAAAACGACATAGAAGCGACAATTTTATACAATTTTTCGAATAGGATAAAAAACTCAAATGAAATTATTTACTATAGTTCAAAATAAGTACTCCAAATTTCAAAAGAGTTTACCAACAAATAAGTACGTAATTGAAGAAAAAGTAATAACGAAAGAATTGACGCACTTAACTACAGACATCGTCCAAGCTTTAGGATTGGACAGTTAGTGAATGTACCAAAACTCCCAAAATTTTATCAAACATTATGAAAAAAATATCTGAATTGGTACAGTAAAAGACTAAACTTGATTCTTTATTACTATTCTTGATAATATTCGTATTAACGTAGACAGTACATCATCAAAAGATGTTACGAATACAGCGTTCGCGGAAACAAAGAAATCAATATACAATACATGTTACAACAATACCTTCTATTCCAATACCAGATTACTAATTTAAAAAGACTAATAAGCTCCAACATATTAAAATCGCAAATAACAAACCTTTTGCGCATCTACTAATTGAATTTCCGCAATGAAAATAGCGGTAGTACAAAAATTAAAAGCACTTTGTAATATTAGTTTCACGTTTTATACTGTATTGATTTTTAATGCATATTAAATAGTGATACGGGTTTCAAACAATGAAAATAGATACAATGTTTTGATACAAAGCTACTTACATAAGCTTAATGGTATTCCATTCCAATAATAGTGTTCCAATTTCAAACATCCTATCATGACTTAAAAAAAGAAAAGTAAAATCGGAAATTGGCTTGTTAAATCCTGCAGGACAGAGACAAATCTACCTCCCACGTATGACGTACATGTAATATGAGTTACAGTGAGAATTAATAGGCGTAATCATCACGCTTGCCTCTGTCGGTGATGTCAAACCCTTACGAGCATCAGGTTTGGAATTCGAAAGGTCAAACTTAGAGCCGAATTTACATTACGAAATTAGTGGTGTAAAATTGGTTTCATGGCACTAGTTTCGTCAATAATATCACGTGGAAATATCGAAGTTTACGGTGTAGTTATTTCGAAATGTAAATTCGGCTAAAATGTTTAAGATTTTGTATCAAATATTCTATTTTAAAAATATGCAATTTTACAAAAAGCAAGTTCGGTTGTCTAGATGCTTTTTGTTAAAATGTGTAGAGTACATGTCAGTAACAGTAGTTTGTTGTATAATGTAATACGCTAGTGTCTGACATTTGCACTGTTTGTGCTTCAATTTTATATGGGTGCGACTTTTGTCCTTGTTAGACTAGAATACTGCTTTACTATTATTAGATCTTTTAGAGAAAGAAACCATTTACCGACAGTGACCTAAATAGGAGTGTGAGTGTGAAGGTTGGTACCATATTTGACTGTACAAATTGGGGGTTGGGGGTTCGATTCCCGTGTGAGGTAAATATTTAAGTAATGCACAAATGCAAGGTCTGGGTGTGTTAACGAATGGTGATCTGAGTAACTACTCAGAGAAACACTCAGTTTGTGACACCCTTGATAAAGACATAGACAATAAACCTAGTTAAGATTCGCCCATAGATATTTTAATCGAATCCCTCAACTAATTTCAGCTACATACGATGGCTTTCATCAATAGTGAGATAGATGCGTTCGCGATAACATCTCACCATGCACGGTACGCATAACTCACATAAAATTATTAAAATGTCCACATCATACGTTCCGTATCATATCATGTCTGGTAAAGATGTTTCTTTAAATATACTGTAAATAATATAATTATTGGAAATGTAACGTATAGACGTAGACGGATAATCGCATACTCGATTGTCCCAGTGGCCACCATTTTACCATACCAGCCCGTGAAACAAAGGATTGCGGTTTCGATTCCCGAAGTTAATACTTGTGTGATCCACAAATATTAAACTCGATATGGGTATGTTAGTTTAATATAACTATTTGTACACAATTACTATACTGTTTGCTCGGTTGCGTATTTATATGACCAGTAGATTTACTATGCAAACTTTGTTATGTAAAGTGTAGGCGGATATTTATCCAGAAATAACTAATCTTAGAAGGAATAACAAATAACTTGTATGCTTAGTTCTTGAGATTTCATAATTTAAAGTAAGTGGGTAGATACTAACCGATGTTTAAAGGTTATAAGAATAACAAGATAATTGCGTAAGTCACAAATATAAAGATACGAGTAAAAATAGAAAACTAATAACTATCATACATTTTAAAGCATTTCTTTACTCTATCTTTTATGCTTTCAAAACACAATAGCAATTTAATAAAACTTGCAGAGATTGTATCGACTTAGGCTAGTTTTCATCTCGAAATACTAAAGACTTCCTTGTGGAATGCAATATTATCGATTCAGAGCAAGTAAAGTTACAGTTAGTAGTATTCTAATACTATCATAGCAAATGAGCATTATTCGCGCCTTCACTATCCGGTTGTGCCTGTTTGTCGCAACCGATAATTATGATATATTTATTGCATATAAGTTGCCAAGACTAAACCTGGTCTTGGCAACGTTTCTTTACTTTTTATTCCAAAAATTCAAATCTTGAGCGAAATGGGATTAATGTTCTATAGACTTTTATAGACTAAGTACTCTGGAAAATACATGCATTAAAAAAATATCCTTTTCTTAGAAGTTTTATCTACATATATATTTTCTGAGCTTGGTAGTAAAATAACAAAATAGTTATTTATGGTACAAGCGAGTAAAGTTGGTGAATACTTCCGAGGCGCTATTGAGGCCCGAGCCGTCAGGCGAGGGTCAGAAGATAGCCGAGGATAGTAATAATCAATACATGCGTGTACCATACAACGTTTTTCAACACATTTACGAAGAAAATATCATTTTTCGCTAATAAATAAACAGTTTTTCTATTCGCACGCATCCAACACAACAATGGTGATCGGCCATAGACTAAAAGAAATTACTTAATTAAAAAAAATCGAATGAATGAATGAATGGAATCGACCATAGACCTATCAAAAGTAAGGCAACATAGTTGAAGTTTGTTTCAAAATGTATGGACACTTTTTTAAAAACAAAGCAATTTAAAAAAGAATCTATAACTCACTCGTGAATAAAACGTGTCATTATTCAACTGTTTTTGCACGAGCAAGTGTGTTGAAAAAGCACCATCAATTTCACCATAATTACCGGCTATTAAAGTTGCATTTATCATAATACCTTCCAACGAATCGCGTGTGTATAAATTGGACATAGTAATCGGAATATTGTTAGTAGTTCCGTTATCATATATATTAACATGCTAATATGTTAGCAATCGATTGTCAGAGTCAATTTGTGAACAGCGATATGTTACTTACTAAGTATTATTAACAGTATTATTGGAACAAATGTTTCACAATGTTTGATAATTTATTTTCGGGTAAAGCCACAGGTCTCTGCTAGTATGTATAAAGAACTTTTATGCCAAGTTTGAAGTAGATTAGACTACAGAATCACGTTGTCCCATATAAACTTTGCCGCCCCTTTGGTTAGGATAAATGTTTCTTATCGAATGCCTACGTCATTAGCACACTCCAAATTTCAGGTCCCTATTATCCAGTAGTTTGGGCTGTGTGTGGGTTGATCCGTCTGTCGGTCAGTCAGGACAAAACCTTTTTTATATACATAAGATTTTGTTGGTGTAATGGATTTTTAAATATGTTTGTTTTTTCATAGTTTATCTTTTTTGTTTATTTATTCCTTGGCAAGAATGGGTCTAAGAGTAGCCTATTTACTCTTAAAGGGTCCAAAGTATCGCCTTACCAAATAGACAAACATTTATTTTTATACCTTACTACTTAACACGTAATTCGATTTTGTCCATCTGGTGAAAATGTTTGGGTAACATTATTTGTTTCAATGTCCGTGTACTTATCGCGTTAGTCCCATCTATGCTTCTGGAATTTGGGGGCTAAAACCTAGGGTCAATCTTGGTTGTACGAAAATATTGCATCGAAATTCATCCCAAATAAGTACTTATTTTTCTAGTTTACGCATGGAAGTATAAGATTAAACATATAAGATATGTACTCATCATTACATATTAAGTTTTCTGTATGAGCAGTTTTGTGTTTAGTGTTTCTATTAATTACCAAATGCTTAAAATGTTTTGTCTAACTGTTAATTTAGCTAATGGGAGTTAGCCATTAGGTTTTGAGGATAGGTCTATTTATGAGGTCAAACTACATTTAGATTTATTAGCGTTCTATGTCTAAAATGTTAACTGTATTTAATATTATTAACTTGATGAATATTTATCACTTAAGTTTTATAAGGTCACAAGTTTATTTTGATGCTAAAAAGTTTGTTACTTCTTCATTTTCATAGGAAGATTTGGACCCAAATAGTTTAGTGCTTACATTAACACATAGGATACTTTTACTACTTACAGGGATAAAACCGTTAGGCACAGTTAGTTGTACTTTCGAAATAAAAGATAAGACTTTATGCCCTTTACCCCTGCCAGCCTGCCTAGCATGACTGTGCGTGATAAAATATATAGACAAATATATAGACACAACGAAATAATATCGATTTCGCAAGCATAACCAAATGAATATGGCGTGGTACGGTTTGATAAAATTAAATATGGCGGCTATATTTATTATATTTTGACAGTTGGATGTCGATAAATAGCTATATCGATTTCACGAGCATGACCAAATGTCATAAAATTTATTACGTGGTAAAATTAAATATGGCGGATATTTTCATCATATTTTGACAGTTGGATGTTGATAAATTGCTATATTTATCACGTTTTCGAAGTCATGCTAGCCTGGCTGGCTAGCCTATATTGTGGCTGACATATTCGTTAACACACGCACGTGTGAATTAAATCATGCCTCTTTTTCGTACATTTTTACTTGCACTGGCTATTCTTAAATAAATAAAAGTTTATTTGACAATATCTCTTATACTCGTAGAAACACAGTTACCAATGGTCCATCACTCAAACTTTCCAACCATTCGAAATATGAAAATTCAATAAATTCATACAAACGTATACCAAGAATTTTTCAACAAATAATAAAATACATATTGAAATAGTCGGAGTTTTGTATGCGAAACTTCGATGTAGGTGGAGTGTGCATGGATGCGTTTTAGTTTTTATGCAAAATATTTGTTTTGAAAGTGAACGCAAACTTTCTGATTCTGATTATGTCAGCCACAATCTATATACATATAAAAGAAAGTCGTGTTAGTTACACTACTTTTAACTCAAGAACGGCAGAACTGATTTGGCTGAAAGTTGGTGGGGCGGTAGCTTAGAACCAGGAAAAGGACACAGGATACTTTTTATACCAAAATTCCCACGGGAACGAGAACTACACGAGAGAAACCGCGGGGGACAGCTAGTAAAGTAATAAAAAGGATCATAAAAACCCTTAAGATGCAAAATTCATTACTTTATAATTTAATTCAGGAAGTTTATAAGATAAACCGGGGAACTTTAAAGAGGCAATGTAATAAATCATCTAGTGTCCTGATTTAGTACTTGTTTTCGTCGATACATTTTATATTAAATTGTCCATTAAAAGGGACGATTTTCTTAATATTTACAAAGTATTTTTGTAAATTAATCATCTCATCAATGATCGGCATCTCATAATTTTCTGATAGTATATGAATGTGAAACATAATGTAAGCTTAATATATGTAAATTGTTCAGTGACAAAACAACGGTAAAAGATTTGGTATAGATGCAAGATATAATAAGCAAATGGATTGTTAATATCCTATTAACATTATATTATAGTTTTCCAGCAATAATGCATATTTTGATAATTAACATAACATAACATAATCATTCACTCCATCATCTCATTATAGTAACTGATCCCTAAGTTCGAAACTTGTATCTAGGAAATCAGAAACTACGCACACACTCATTCACACACACGCCCAGACCGAGACAAACATTTGTGGTTCACACAAATATTTACTCCGCACGGGAATCGAACCCGCAACCTTACGGATGGCAGTCCGGCATGGTGACCACTCTGCCATCGTCGTCGTCAAAATTATTTAATTATTGTGGTTCATACTCAATCACTCTTAAAAACCAAGCAAATTAAAAATCCCTTGAAGATTACCTTTTGATCTGCTTTTTATTTCATTTTTCCTGTTAGATAAACCCGGTCTGTTAAACAGTAATCTGTGAGTTTATGAACAGCGCTTATATGAGTGAATGTCCCGGCGCCTAAATTTGCGTGGCAACTATGAAATCGGTACTAAAAAATATAGTTATAATGTTTAAAACTTTTTTTTTGGTTAGATGAAATAGTCACCTATGTGAGGCACTAAATATTTCATTACTGGGATTAATAGGTACTCCAGAAAAAAATGTTAAACCTCGAAATCTTTCATCGCCGTGTCTGTCCACAACTCACCTTGATGTGTATTATACCTCCTTGATGAAAACCTATTGGTTGAATACATTGAAACCTAGCTTTATATGATACTTGGATAGTTAAGGTATCGTTACGGAATACACTTAATCAAATATTTAAACAATACAACGAATGGTTACTAGAAAAACATTTGTCCCAGAACTTCCTTTCATCGCCATGTCAAAAACATTTTTAAACATATTGTTCCACCTAAAGACTTGCGTCTCCTTCTCTGTGTGCTAAACGTTGCCCAATAGTATCGCCTCAGTGCTCGACGTGGAAGGACGAGTCCACGTGCCTGCATTTTCAAGCTATAAATGTAAGTGTATCCCATTTTTGTTACTGGACAGTTTTTCTTTCATCGCCGTGCATAGGTATAACTTCTATTTGAACAAGTTTATACTCTTGATTGAGCATTTGATAGAATGCCCATACTCTTCTGTTTATTTGTAAATTGTTTAGTTCTTAGGATACCTAATAGATTTTATGTAATTTTAAATTTACGACTCGTTTCTCATCGCCATGCTTTCATTTCCGTGGTTTCCATAGCAAATATTTGCTATGGCAATGAAAAAAAAGACACGGCAATGAAAAAAATTTCATTGCCGTGTCTTTTAAAACAAATTACTTTCATCGCCGTGGCCAGGTCTTTCATTTCCGTGACTTATATTTTCATCGCCATGGTATGATTAGGCAAGGAAAACATATTTACTTGTGATACAGTGTACCGAATATTGACAGTACAATACTCGTCAAGTAATATCTCTGCAATACGACAAAAGACTTAAGTAAAGACTTATAAGTACAGTAAATAACTCATTTGTATTTACTGTACTCCTTCTAGCTCCTTTTCTTGATTCCTTAAGATCGTGTCCGTTCTGATGCACTGTAATGGAGTCGTGTACCAGCCGTTCCACTCCGCTCTGTCTTCGGCTCTTCTCAGAGCTGGTAATTGAGAGCCCTGTTATTGCCTTGATCAGGTTTGACCAACGGGTAGGTCGGGTAGGTCTACCTTTCCCGCCACAACCAGCTTGTCCAGGCTGTATGACCGTTATAGCTCCAAATGTGACCAAAGTAGGTCAGGACTCGTAGGTAACATATCGTAGACAGTCTTGTTTTTACGTCAAGTAGTTCTAGAATAGACTTATTCGTACGTCTCGCTGTTAACGGTATGTGTGGCATCCTTCTCCAGCACCACATCTCGAAAGCCTTAATCTTTTTTCGATCTACAGCGTGTGGATAGACCAGGACTCACAGCCGTATAGAAATATCGAGAATACTGAGATCTAATTAGTCTCATCTTTGTTACGTTTGGAGATGGTTTGGACATTCCAGATTATCAACATTTGCTTATTGCTTGCCCATCTCCACACAAATTCGAATCTCTTTCTCGCAGCCTCTCTGATTACTGATCGTTCAGCCTAGGTATACAAACTTGCTCATGAATTCCAGGTCTGACAATTCTCCTGTGCGTGTGATCTGTTCAGCTCGGTCAGTGACCATAACCTTTGTCTTCGACTTGTTGACCCAAAGTCCTACTGTCTCGGTTTTGCGTTCTACTCTGCTGAACATTTCAGCAAGTTCGTGCTCAGAGGATGCGACCAAAGTAGTGTCATCTGCATATCGAAGGTTGCTCATCTTGTTCCTGCCAACAGTAATGACTCCCTCCCACCCTTTTAAGGCTCTGCTACTCATATAGTTTCTATAGTTATCATGGTTATTAGCACTCAAATTATTATGATTATACAGCGTTGAAATATTTCGAGTTTCCGATATTTCAACGCTGTTGCAAGCGCCATGATCACGGATGAACTCTCCTACTTATATTTCGTATATCCTTTAGTATTCGCCATAGATGTTAAATAGAAAAAGGAACTCTTTTTCAGCCTGCTCATCCGGGATGATATGCAACATAATCTTACTGGCATGCGACTGCCCGAAGGGAAAAGTTCGTGTGAATGATCTAGCCTCTCTTAAATACTGTGTCTCGGCCGCGCCAGCACGCGGGATGGATATGTAATTCTCTACAACTGTGCAATCATTTCCATACTCATAGGTTCTGGGCTTTGGCAGATCATTGATATGCAACAGAAAAAGTGTTGCAATGAGTACTAACTCTTGGGGAACACCGGTATTAATCGCCATTTGATCGGACGAGCATCCATCAAGAACGACCCGTATCGATCGATCCGGCAAGAAGTCCGATATAAACCCACACAAACTAACAGACAGACCGTATGATGAAAGCATGCTTATAAGGCACGTAATTTTGTGGACCCCTTCTTGAGCAGGGGGATCAAAAGCAATTCTTTCCAATCTTTAGGCCATATATCATAGGGGTGTGTTTTATGTTAATCTTATTAAGAAATTCGATCAATTATTATCATTCGATGTAGCGTAGATAACCCGTCTGGGGGAGTATGCCTCTCCTTCTCGGAGACAGGCGTGTATATATTGTATGTTAGGATAATATAATACTCATGTCAGTATATAAAAAAATTGTTTTATGTATGGATTTTCATTTCCGTGGTGATTCTTTCATTACCGTGGGACAGTTCTTTCATTGCCGTGGACGCTTGTTTCATTGCCGTGCACGCATGTTTCATCGCCGTGGCATGAAATTTTTAAACTTGTGTTATTCGTTAGTTTTTTAAGTAATCAGCTTGATAATAAGCAAGAATACATACATTATCAAGAAGTATAATAAACGCTAATTATTTTTGAAAAAAACTTAAAAACAAAAAAATCCACGGAAATGAAGATTTTTGGGCACTTGTTGAAATTCACTCATATAACACATTATAAACCTTTTAGTTATATGTGTGTTTAACTAGTTTGTGTATATTTCGAAACCATAAAGTAACCATTTCACATGGCCTTCATATCACTAATGGTGGATTATCTTAGAGGCCTAGTTGTAACCTTGCTTGTTACCAGGAAATTGTAGACATAACATAGGCTTTACCTTGCATTAAACCAGCAAATGGCAGATATAACTTAGTATTTAAAACATATTTTAGAACTAAGTTTCGAAAAGTCACGATCTAACAAAAGTAAAAGAGAAAAAATATAAAACAATTACGAGTACATTCGGGTTGACAAACCAAATCTGAACTCTACTACGGAAAGCTTCACCCATTTAGAGAAATTACTTTTATACAGTTTTGCAATAGAATCGGTACAATTAGTCGAGAAACTCGTTTATCTATTGTAAAAATTTTTGTCTCAGCAGACTTTAATATAATTTCCTCAAAGGCAACTTATAATTAATGAAATTCATGCATAACTTAACTGAGAATTTTTCACTTTTTATAACAATTCTATCGACGCAGTTCAGGGGAGGAAAACATTTTAAAAATTATTTTCTTTTCTTACAGTTTAATGCTTTAAGCGAAAATGTGAAATAAAGCTGCAACTACGTAAAAGTGTTGTTAGTGATTGTGTTAATAAAACATGACTTTTCTCTGAAATTTTGTGATTGAACAAAGTGCAATGGACACAGAGGTTGATTTCCAGAACTTTATAAATTGCACCCAACAAATACTAGGGCGGCAGAAATCTTGGGACAACTTGAACATCACTCAGATATTGGACTTGCTGCCGTCCCAGTTACTGGAAGACATCAATTTGAAGTAAGTATTTTATATCTTTACTCTATTTTTCCATCTATCCCATCACTATTTCACACACGCAAACCTCACACGCGCACAGCGTTCGTACTAAGTACTTATTTACATATCCTCAATAACAGTTATAACTCAACTAAATTGGCATGAAACTACCAGCTGTGCTCCGTAATGTTACCTACAGTTTCGGTTATAAGTACCTACACTAGGTGTGCTTTTGAAATACGATATACTTGTAGGTATTAGGGTATCCTTTGTACTATTGTTTATAAGAACTTGGTGTCAATTCAATTCAAAAATCATTTATTCAATGAAGGCCTCAATGATTCACTTATGAACGTCAATGAATCTACCACCGATTCAGGGTCCCAAGTCCAGCTTCTGTAAAAATATCAACTCGATTAAACACATATCTTTCCATAAATCTCTTTGTTTTACAGTATTGGATAATTTTGTTACTTTTCTATCTTAAAAAATATGAAATTCGCATCACTTTAGAATGGTTGTACCTATATAGGTTTTTTGTTCATAATTTTAGTGACATACCTAGTTTGTGAGAAGATAATTTCCACGAGACTATCACACCAGTACAATTCAGTCTTTAGGGCTACGTCTGAATTTTTTTAATCAAACACGATAAACAAGTATAAGGGTCTATTTCACCATCTTTAAGTAATGTTCCGAGTAGTTACTCATATGTTTCGTGAGTGAGTGATATAGATGAAGATATTTTAAATAAGAAAGAGACAAAACTAACTTTACTTGGTGAGTAACTTTATTTTTATTTTTATTAACGTGAAATAGGCCCTTAGTCTATTGTATTATTAGTTCAGATTAACAATTAATATGAAATATCTAAATACTAGTTACTGAGCTCTACATAATCGATGTATATCATGCTAATTTCATACAATAAACACATTGTTATGTAGTAATGAAATTCCAAGACATCGAATGTTATCAGTGTGTGGGACGATGAAGCCTCACAATGCTGGCTAATAAATTCTATGCTTACTAGGACATAAAACGTATGAGATAAATAAGCTTTAGATTCTAACTTTGACAATTAAAAATAGAACGTATATTGTGTTTTGTTTGGTTGAATTATCTATATCTATGGCATATATAATATATATTTGTAACATATAAACCTTATACATAATTGGATATTTAATTACAGTAATAAGAGTAATTACATAATCGGATATTTTTTATCCCAAAATTCTCAGGGTATCAGAATAAAACAGAATTACGTACGTAAATATCTAGGCCTAGATAATTATATAAGTTCAATTACATAATTGTGTATTTTAATACTAAGTACATACTGAGGTTTATGTCATACTTATTTACTTTTACAAATAAAATGTACGTGCTAAAAAAGCCAAATTATTATATAAATAGGTAGTAAACATACCATTAGGCATGTTTCCAGAATATAAACAAGTTTGTTTACCATTTTCTACACGTGTTTTCTTAATAACGTTATTCATCATAATTCTGACTAACGATAAAGTATGTAATATGTACATTTTTGGAATTTCCCGTCAGTCTATAAATAAACTGTGCGTAATATACTTGGTTTGACTGACTGTTTAATTCATCAAAGCGGAACCTAAAATATTACAGCTAGGCCCTTGAAAATTTGCATACGGGATATTTTTATAACGTAGGTGAGAACTAAAATAGGGTTTGTGGAAATATGAGCTCTAAGCAGGTGAAAGTTTCCATAAAAATACGCTGTTTTGAAAGAAAGTACTTTGAATGTTGGCATTAAGGAATTTTGGTTACAATCCTTACTTCCTTACTAATCCTTACTATCCTTACTAATATTATAAATGAGAAAGTAACTCTGTCTGTCTGTCTGTTACCTTTTCACGACTAAACTACTAAATTTGGTACAGGGGTTGCTTATGGTCCGGGGAAAGACATAGGCTAGGTTTTATCCCGAAATTCCCACGGGATCGGGAACTACGTGGGTGAAACCGCGGGGCACAGCTAGTTAATTATAAACATGGGTGTTTCATAAACACGTTCTTACCGAATAGTATACGGGTGAATCCAGAAACAACAAAGGAAGTTAGATTCAAAAATAAACATTGTATTGTATTTCTTCAAATCGAATCACCTATTGACGCCAATTGATATTGTATTGTGAGCCATTTAGAGCATATTGAAACAGGTATCACAAATTGTTTGTGTTATTCCGTTTCTTTTCCTCTTATCTTTATTACTTTGTAACATTGAAAATAATTTTGACAAGTTTTTATTTGGTTGGTAATGTTGGTATGTTTTCGGGTCAAAGCTTGCAACTGAATTTTAAAGCACACGTGCAGGCTCCACTAGGACACTACAAGTGCAGGCTCCACTAGGACACACTACAAGTGCAGGCTCCACTAACTCTCAACCGATTGAGCTGAAACGTTGCAAATATTTAGTTTGGTGACGTCATTTTAAATCTAATATGGCAGACTCTTAAAGATGGCGGAATGGTTCTCTTATATGTACCTACCGCCATAATGTGGGTGTTATTTAGTTAATTAAAAGCTTGTTAAATTTCTTGTTCATTGTTTTATTTAAAATGAAACTTTCACTTTTTTACATGATTAAAATTTGTGTTTTCATAATAATTACATGTTCTAATTAGCCTCTCTGTTTTGATATCGCTTGGGGGTAAATGAGTGTATGTCTTCCCATTTTGGGTTTCGAAACTTGTTGGATTCTTAATTATACTTGTAACAATATTAAATGCAGATTCCTTATTTTCTTTGTGTAGAGTTATACGTAATGATTACCATGAGCATCAAATGTCAAACTACTATACTTACTGTGAAAAACAAACAATACTAAACCGTCCTAGCTAATGAGATTTGGAGTGAAACACTCTCATATCCTAAATGAATTGGCGTTTTATGAACTTTTAACTTAATCAAACATGTGCGCTTCCCTTTCAATTGAGTTCATGTATTTTGCGTCGTTTTTACTTTTCACAAAACATTTGCCAAAAGGTTCAAGTAAGGGTCACGGAAGGTCAATCGATGGGTAATAATGCCGTAGAGAGTGTGAAAAATGGACTTTCCTAGGGGAGGGCCTGAATACAGGGTATATTTTTGTTTGGAGAAAATTGAGTGGCCTATCCGTAGCCATCATAAAATAGTACCTAATGGTTTTGTATACCGTATCGGCATAAAATGGACATGAATTTTATTACACGAATAAAGTAGCATTTTGGAAGTGATCGGCCCTTTTGTTGTCTATTTTTATTAGCCATCAGACATGTTTGAGAAGACAGTGTAGCTAATGAACATCAGTAGTATTAATGAAGCGATTGCCGTAAACTCTGACACTTTCCTAATTTCTGTTAGGTATCCTGATAGATCACCATTTATTTTATTACAAGCTTTTATTTAGCTTCACCTGTCCCGTTGTCTGTAATCAAATCTTGCAAGCCATATTTCGACCACTTCTGGTTATCGGTCTGAGCTGAAATTTGGCATACTTATGTAAGTCCCATGACAATGCAATAAAAGCTAAAGAAAGCTGTATGTTTTTGTAAAAGGTTTTTTTTTAATTTATATATACTTCTGCTATTATTTGATTTTCATTATTGTTACATTCTTAATTTATACTGACTACGAACTTTAGTAATTCTAACGAAAGTCTTTTTAACGCCCGACGCAAAAAAGGGGTGTTATAAGTTTGACGTGTCTGTGTGTGTGTGGATCTGTCTGTCTGTGGCATCATAACTCCCGAACGGATGAAGCGATTTCAATTTAGTTTTTTTTTGTATTAATGGGGACTTACGTGCGAGTGTTCTTAGACATGTTGAATGAAAATCGGTTGACCCGTTTAAAAGTTATGGGGGTTTGAAGGTAATTGGGTTGGGGTTTTTTTAAATTTTGAATTTAATTATTATTTAAATATTTATAGTACGTACAAAAGCTTCACTCAAGAAGATAGCGATGCATGATACATTGTCTATTTATATCTACTAACCCACAGCGTTGCTTCTACATGTTGCGCAAAAAACGAACGTCAATCAAAATTAGTTATCTGTACGAAGTCGCATGCACAATAATTCGGTTTCATTTCCATGTTTAATGGGGATGAAATAAAAGACAGACTGACAGACTATCATTAAATTGAATTAGTAAGTGGACAATTTTCCGCAGGTGAACCGCAATTGAACCTTTCTAATTTAAAAGACTGTCAAGTATTCTTAAATAGAATTTAAACAGTACTTTATTTTTATTCGAAAAGATAAAAATACAATTATAACTTCTAAGATAACACTAAAAAGGCGAGTTAATTATTATCAAGGTGTATCAATTTGTCAAGAAACAGAACAGTTGAGTTTTATGAAAATTCAATTTAGAATTCATCAGCGAGTTTTTGTGTGACTCTTGTTTAATTAATGTTGACTTAATCCAAAAACTTGGAGATTGTTTATGATAGAGACTTGGAAGTTACATTGTCTTCATTGTGTCATAACTAAGTTTAATTGTTTTTTTGCGTCATAAGGTTGTTTTGACAGTGTTTTTCTTCTCATATTTCTTGTATTAGGTAACATTATTGCAGTTATTTATTTCAATTGTTCATCTATTTGATTTAAGTATAAAAAATTTAAGCAACTAGTAGTATACCCGTCTGTGATCTATAACCAAATTCACAATTGTAGATCATACAAGTATCTTAAGATAGCGCGGGGAATGAACAAGTAACTCTTTGTTTTCGAAGCCCGGGATGATGCCCGTTGCTATGAAAGTTCTGATGGCAGAGTTTATATTTGAATATATTGTGAAATAATTTGAAAAGAATAAATTGTTTTTGTGTGTTAACTAAGTGCTTTATTTTTAAAACGAACGAAAACATCAAAATAAAATAAAAACACCCTAACTTCTAAATAATTCAAGAAATTCAAACAGACAGTTTCTTAATACAAATTCTTAAGTAAACATTGTTTGAAAATACTAAGACGTAAATTCGCTGTTTTTAGGTACAACGGAAAGTTACTTGGTTTCTAAGTAATTGTAGCACCCGCCACTGAAATATTTGAGGTGTAAACACGAATTTCGTATTTGTTTTGTATGTAAATATAATTAAAACAAGTGGTTGTATATAACAAGTTGTAGAAAAACAGAATAGATAGTTGTTTTAAATAAACTGATGCGCAAATAACTGATGATTGGACAATTCATAATAACTCTTATTCACATTGTTATAATGCTAAGATTGCTCAATCACGCTTACATCAAATATCTTGAGAGCAAAAAATACACACAAATAAATATTATATTCATTTCGGAATCTAATCTACCCAACGTAACCCATTTACCACTTTTCTTAGTCACGGAGCTCGTAATATTTTCGATAATCACGTTCATTATTTTTTGTGCTTACTATAAGAACCATTAAAATACTGATATAATATTATGATCACTATATATTACACTCGGAACATTAAACGACAAAAATATCTTGAGTAAAGTATACGTTTACAGTCAGACTATGAATGGGTTAACAATTTACCTAGCGGGTTCTACTTGCTAACTTTATTCACTCGGTTTCTTGGAATTCTGCATGAATTCACTATTGTCGTAGATTGAGGTACCTTATCTTGCAAGTTGAAGGAACTTACGAGGTCCCAACAAAGTTGGTTGAAGATAAGAAATGTGTAAGTACGCAGTCTACCTATAGGAACACCGTTTCTAAATTATATGACATTGCGTGTGCGTTGGATTCTCATTAAGGTTTTACAGGTTTTTTATGTGACAACCGAAAGGCGAAAAAGGAATTATTTATAAAAAAGGCTTTGAGAGTCGAGACAGTGTTGCCATGCCAGACTACCAACGAGGTTGCTAGTTCAATTCCCGTCCGAAGTCAATGTTTGTATAATTCATGTCACGGTCTGGGTAGTTTTATGAATGAGTGTCTGGTCAGTAATGCCAGACAGCTGTCTGCGATTTTGTCGAAATGGACGACTATTTTAATAACTTCAATTTATATGTAGGGTTTATCTTAAGGTCTAGCTTGGGTCTAGTCATATCTCCGGTTTTGACCTACCGATTACGATGGCACATGTTCTAGGTTTCAAGTAGAACTCGTAGACTTTATTCTTATTTATTCAACGTAGCTTTATCGATATGAAAAATAAGGAGAAAATATTGCTTTCGATAAAATTTATTTTATATTTAATAATGACATATTACTTATTCTTTAAAAAATATATAATTTTTCGTTCTTATTCACTTTAACTTCATTTAAGGAGTTGATTTTCTAAAATTCCTATAGTTCTAACCTAGATATAATATAAGTAAATGGATCTCGTATGCAAATCATGGCTCTTGCAGTTTGGCTATGTGTACACGAATCAGTCAATCAGACATGACAGGTAATTATAATATGTATAGATTGTATTATTATGCATAGATTTTAGTAGTTATAGTAAATATAGAATACTAGAACCTTAATATACTCCACTAGAAAGTCAGTAGTACAATTTTATAATAATTTGTTTAAAGATATTTATTTCTCAAAACATTTACAAATCACATAGAGAGAAAAAACAGTTTATCATTAAAAATAGATGCTCACAAAACGTAGGTAGCTTAATTAATAAAGAAATAAACAAAACTTAAATATTTTCTAGTAACTCAACCGAAGTTATGTTACCTAATCGCTTAATCAGCATAAAACAATTGTTTCAGCATAGTAAAATTAGTTCATTAATAAAGAACATTTATGGCCTTTTTACGACGTATTCCGTAGTCGTGTAAGGACTATTGACCTGGAAATTTATTACGTTGTGCTTCGGGTTTGTGCCAGCTACGATATACAGTGGTGGTCACATAATTAAGAACGATTTGAAATTCCATATATTTTTTGTCTAAATCATATCTTGTGTAGTTATTTATTGCTTTTGGCAGTAACTATTTATGTTTTGAGATAGCTACGTGACTGGGGCAAATGGGATTAGGTTAATATAGAATTGAAAGGTCAACTATTTTTTTTACAAATTTCATTAGTTCTCTTTTGTAACGAATTTAATGTACCAATGAAGCTGGACAAATAATTAAGAACGATTTATTAAACTGTTCAAAAGTTATTTAATATAAAACTGAGATTCAATAAATGATATTATTGTGAAAGTAAAATATCAATTTATTGTATTTTAACTGAAATTACTAGTTGGCAACATGTTTACGACTTTTAAATTACTGATTTACCTATACCGGGCGGCGACGCATTGACTCAATCAATTTTTGACATTTTGTAAGAGAAACAGAGTTCCATTCTTTGGAGAAAACATCATTACAGCTCTCTTTAAATTGACATATTGTCCATTTAAAACTATTCTCTTGACTTCGAACCAAGAATTCTCGATTGGGTTTAGCTCTAGGCTGTAAGCTGGCCAATTTTAGACAGAAATTAATTGCAATATGAGATATTCTTTAACGGTGCGCGCATTATGTTTTGGGTCATTGTCGTGCTGGAATGTTCAAATTGACCAAAAACCTACAAGAACGTCTTCAGCTTGAGGGAACATAGCTTTTCCATTAAATTCTTTGTCTTGGAATTGATTCATGTTTTCTTGTGTCAGCTTCACAGCTTCAACGCCGTATTGAAATTAGCATACAAAAACGTCATATTTCTCCATCATGTTTTAATGTCACTTTTGTGTATTTATGGTCGAGTGATTTATTCGGAAGATGTTTTTAACGTTGATTTTCACCAGAGAACACCCTAGTTTATATTAGTTTCATCAGAAAAATATCATTTTTCCTCTGTCTTGATATCCAGTCACACCTTCTTGTAAGTGCCAGCCGGTATTGCCTATGGCATCGTTGCATGATGGGTACCTTCGTTTTTATTCTTCCGTGCAGCTTTCCTTTTACAAAATACCTTCGTATAGTACGTGCCGAGATTGTTGGAAGAGTTATTTCTCCCAAAATATTCGTTTCTTAGCACATTAGACCCTTTTAAATTATTTTCTCTTCCAAAACGAATGTTTTCGATCATCTCCACGTGATGACTTTCTAGGTACTCAACAAACACCAACCATTTGAAGTAATTCTGATATGTGAAAAAATGCTTCACGGCGTGAAAAAATTACGTTTTTGAGCATTGTAAAGTGTTAAATATCTTTTTGTTCGACCAAATTCTTCTCAGGAAGTTTTTTATTATCTACCTTGTAGATTTGTCAAAACTTTTATTTTTCTCCATATGAATTCATATGAAACAAATGGGATCTAAATAATACGAATAGTGACTTACAACCACAAAGCTATGGAGTGTTCTTTATGTAAACTTGAATAAAAAAGTTCACTATTCAGCGTTCTTAATTATATGACCAGCCAGTACGTAGTAATATTAGGTTTAGATCTAATGTATAAAGTTTATCTTTTTATTTATTAGCCAATCGTGTGTATCAACTGATGTATCGATACTATGGAATTGTTTGAAGGCATCAAAAGAAATAAAAATAAATACATGCAATTAGTTATTTTGAAAAAATCGTTACGTTAAATAATCGTTCTTAATTATATGACCACCACTGTAAGTGACGTAGCTTTGACCATTAGTAAGGAACATGGTGGTGTAATAAATAATGGTATAGAGGATGTATGATCAATGGTGAACAGTGGCACAAGTGAGAACATTTAATCGTGCCATTTTTTGTTATTGCTGCTGTAAAAGTATAGATTTTTTAAAGGATTTACGTATAATAATGTAAATCCGAGGAGTAGTTTTATTAAACAATGTCATAATGGGTTGCCAAAAAATACCAAAAAAATAATTTATAAACAAATATCACTATCAAAATGAAATATGAAATAAACCGTAACGGGAGTTTTTTTGCAGAAGAGCCTGCTTCCTTTAAACTTTATCAAATCAACAAGTATTAAAAATTTAAATACCTACATAATACAAATAAAATACTATTTTATTATACACACATTTTATACCATCTTAAATTAAAATGTTTATATTAAATATTACATCTAGTGTGTAGTAAATATTATACCTAGGTTTTGCACCTGCTTATGTTTCATAGTTTACGTTCGCACTAATACCATCACTCTAAATCTTAAACTATTGTAACTCTACAAAAAGGAGTAAGTAAATTTGACCTACTAAGAAAGAAGTTAAATAAAACAGTGGTGGTATACAAGAAAAAATAACATTTATAAGAGAGTCATAAATACAAGGCCGTTACAATAACCTTTTTTTATGGAAATAGTACAATAAACTTTGAATAATAGAGTAGTATGTTCAATGGGCTGTTTTTGTTTCTCAGACTGTATTCTATGTTTACCAAAAATTCATACTTGCCCATGTTGTAGTAGTAATGATTCATTGATACCGAAATATGACAGTTTATGTCTTGACTTTGTTTTTTGAGCTTTACAGACTCAACTAAAAAACTTTACAACAGCAGGTTATTATATAGGTACGTTTAACACTTGTAATGAGAATATAAATTAGGATTATTGGGTTTAAAATTATGGGTTGGTGCAGGATCTAAACTATTTAGTTGTGTACTAAATTTTATCAAATTGTCTGCAGCCCCTTTGACGTGATTGAGAAACATACCTCCAACCACACATACACGTACCATACACAGAAACATACATTTCCCTTTTTAAGTAATTAAAGCCAATATAATTACTACAACGCATGTCTACCTAACCAAACATTTTGTTCTCAGGATAACACTCGGCAACTGTATGGGTCTGGGCGAAAGACCCTACAGTCCACCATGGTGGGGCCAACTCGCTTGGTTCATGGTGTTTGCTGTGATGCTGCTTCTGGCCGTGTTGGGAAACACTCTCGTCATATGGATAGTTTTAGGTAAGTAATTACATTTATATAAATAAAAACATTCTTCTTCTTTTGCCAAGGTATTAATTAAATTGCAAGAGCTACGAAAATGACTGAGAGTGTTTAAAGAAATATTGACAAGACTAGCTGTGCTCCGCGGTTTCACCCGCGTATTTTCCGATCCCGTGGAAATTTCGGGATAAAACGTAGCCTATGATCTTTCCCGGGCCATAAGCTACCCCTGTACCAAATTTCAAGTCAGTCGGTTCAGAAGTTTAGCCGTGAAAAGGTAACATACAGACAGACAGAGTTACTTTCGCATGTATAATATTAGTTAGGATAGTTAGGATTAGTTAGGATTCAAGACTTATACAAACACATTAAATCTTCCCAATATAAAACTGATTGACTATATCAGAACGCGCGCTACTGAGAACAACTTATAAGAAACTCGGTAAGCTTGTCTCTTGTTTGAGGAATTCAAAAAGAGAATAATATACCACACGAGGAAGCTATTATTTCCTCACATAAAGTAAAGCGAACGGATTGGGTCTTCGTAATACACTAACAATGTGTTCCGTGAGCGTATATCTTAAGTAATAATGTACGTACATGAGTGATATAATATATCTTCGTATTTTAATTAAAATTCTCCGTGTACAGAGACAATAATTTAAACACCGCAGACAGCTGACGCTCCTTGCTGATCGCTTGCAACGTTTATTGAAATCGTATAATTAAAATTGACCTTTGCTGCCTAATAAGTACATAATGCCTTGATTAATATAATATTTTAATAAGCTTAGCTTACTTCTGAGGTAATTTCGGTTTATACTTTAAATTAGTCTAATAGTTTCAACATGACCTGCACTTTTATATTTATTATTTTTAACCGCAATTATAGTTTTTTGACAATCCAAATTCAAAGTGTATCGTATCTCCCATTATTAGTTCTACCGTTCCTCGCAAACTTTCCCGTTTATAATGAATGTTACAACTCAGAAGAATTGAAATTTTGTAATTAAAGTGTAGTCAATAGTATTGTTCATAAATTATTACGCCTCATTTTGTTTCTGAACTATTGATTACAGAAGTCAATGAAAACACGTAAGTACGGGGGAGTTTTATACGCGCAAAGTAATTTTCCGCTTCAGGCAAAGAAAACCCAAAACGTTCAATACCAGTCGTGAATATTAACGAGGCGTAGCTCGAAATATGATTTATATCGGCCATTAAGATTTGTCTAGAGTCAAAACGGGATTAGATTTAGTGTTAACTTATTGCAGACGCTGTACTTGATATTCAATTCAGTATCCAATAAAGCCAATATGATACTAACCCTTTGGTTATAAATCAGTTTTTTAATTGGCGGTTTCGAAATTCGAAATTGTACTAAATATGAAATTGTCCCAGCTCTAATCGAGATGACCTCAATGTGGCCTGTACTTAAATTCAAATATCGAATTCTTTGTTTCAGCACATCGACGCATGAGAACAGTCACAAACTGTTTTCTAGTGAACTTAGCAGTAGCAGACCTTTTAATGGCAACACTGAATGGAGCTCCTAACTTCGTGTTCCTGGTGACAGCTCACTGGCCATTTGGGACTGTTACGTGTATTGCCAGTAACTTTACTGCAAGTCTTACTGTCTCTGCTAGTGTGTTTACTCTAGTCGCTATCACAGTTGATAGGTAAGTTCATTTGTTCTTTTATATCTTAGTGCCTTGTAAGTTAGAAATGTATGGTTGTATGACTAGCAAACCTCAATTACTGTTACATACTCGTACAACAACAATTTTACAACAAAAAGTATCGTATAATAAAACCTACATAACAGAGAGTTAAAAATGTGTCAAAATCAATCTTTATTTGAGAGAACTTAATACTGCTAATTGGTTTGCGGTAATTAAATAAATGATATGACTTGAAACCATCGAAACTGTAAACCGTGCGCGTGGTTTATTTACGTTAATTTATGGTTTCATGAAAGTCGTGTAACCAAGTGACCTATAGTGGTATGGTTAACCGATTGTTACAGGTATGGATTATATTTATTAAACTTAACTAAATTGATAATCAAAGATATTTAATTACTAGCTGTGCACCGCGGTTTTAACTGCTTTAATTTTCATTTACGTTAACTTTGTGAGAATTACAAAAGATATGTGTGACTCAAATGACTCTGAGTGATGTCAGCTATCATTCGATAAAAGTACAATGAAAATTCATTTCGCTGTTTCGGAGATTAAAGTTCTTGTTTTATTCAAATATTTTTCATTATTCAATTTAGTAAAACGCTGCAATTTCGACAATACAAACGTATGTTTAAATTTTATTTACGGAGATAAAATATACATGCCTATATAGGCAAAGCTTCTAACATTAAGAATTCTGTGTGTAGAATAAACAATCTTTTTTACCAATACTTAAATTGAATAAAAAATAGAATCGTCGTTGGTACACAGAAAAGCCTTTGGGCTTTGTATTAAAGTATTAATGGAACCTTTATGGGTACACGGTACGGTTTGTTTCAAATGTGCCTTCATCGTCTTTACATAAGCAATACTAGGTAATGCTGTGCATTCTCAATTTCTTCATAGTATGAATGTCGTCACCTTTATAATACGTAAAGAGGTAAAACATAAAGATATAAGAGTTTTTGCATCCATAAGTAAAAGTTTGGGTAAGATCTTGGTTTAGATCCATGTATTGGTAAGCTAACATTCAAGTTCATGCGTCGAGCGATGATATTAACATTTTCCAAAAAAACCGGGCTTATGATCATTCTGGTGATGATTAATTTTATTACATTTGCCCTACAGCAGAAACTTACCATAAAATAGTGGAGAATAGTCATGTATAGTGGAGTATAGTTGGATACCTAAATGCCGTATTTACCTAAGTTTAGAATTAAGCGTTCCCGCTGAACTAACTAACACCTCACATAAACTTACCAATTAATGTTTAAGCAACATAGACCCGCAACTAAAACACGAATAGAAAAACGTTTTTGAATTAGTAGTCCTCGCGTAATCGTGTCAGTTTTATGTTTTTTAGTTTAATATCTTGTTTAGACCCGAAGTCCGAAACAATGTGTTAATTACTATAACATTAAGATAATCTTTATGGTTTTTGGACATGGCACACGCAATTGTATGTGCGCAGTAACCTATTTACCTCTCTACCTTATTAACAATGTAAAATTTTACTACTTGTGTATCTGATGATATTTAAATAACTATTTAAAGTACTACTTTAATTCCAATCCTGAAGAAATTTCGGGAAAAATATTGTATACTTATTTTAATTGTAATCCGAATAAGAAATTTCTGGAAAATAGTAATATATTTTATTCCTGATAATAAGGATCATCTGTACCAAATTTCATGTAAATAACTTGGTTTTGTACTAAAAATAATCACTATGTTGTCATCACGTTTTCATAGTTATTTGTACATAAACGTTCAAAATTATGTTAATAACTATTGAGGTGTAGTATTACATACCTACATTAGTAAAACCTTACTAAGTATGATGGAGTAACTCAAACTTATTTCGGTGTTTTTGATGAAAGTTTACTAAGATAAGAAGAATCTATGGTATGAAAACTGAAGAAAAATGTTAATAAAGTATGTTGTTCCTGGGAATACTTTTCAGATAAATGTTAAGCATACATTTTGTTGTTTAACAAAAGTCTTGCATTGTTACAGCGTATATAAAATGTCACATTAAAAACCGGTAAAGTAGATTGAAATAGAAGTAGGTTTTTTTCACGTAAAAACTACAAAACAAAACTTAGATTGGTACCGGTGTTCCTTATAACTAGAAATAACACATATGATACTTTTATCGCAAAATTCCCACGGCATTAGGATTTTTGCGAGCAAAACCGAAGCGTACAGCTAGTCATAAATAAAACAAAAGTAAATCTTAATGTTTCAATACTTCTTATAAATACCTAATTTCTTTTGAAACATTATGTGGGTGAATAATAAATTGAAGTAAAATTCCACCCAGTATAAGTTCAAATCGCCCACGACGATTTGTTTCCAAAAGTCCAATTTCATTATGGTCTCAAAGTCAATCTGTTACTAAGTTTCTTGACATTAACTTACATTGTTTTGTTGTGTAATAATTTGTTTATTACTCACTATTACTACGCTCGGTTTCTCTTATACAATTTTGATAATACTCATAAATCTTTATTAACAATTGTGGACGATAGCTCGGGATTAGCGAGGCCATACTGATACACAAAAGGGGCTTCGTACGGTCTTTTATATTATAATATTGATGGCTTTTGTATACGCGTCCTATCATATTTTATAGTCTCCTAATGAAAGAACAATATCAAGCAAAATACGATATTTTTTTATGTATTTATCTTTGATAACTTCTTCTACAGATTAATACTTACGGTTTAACCATGGAAAGAGCGATAAACGAATAAGGTTTGGTCTTAGTCTAAGAGTTTTGTATCTATTGGAAGTATGCATCTAAATACATAAAAAACAAAGTTTATAAGTATGTTTATACGCTGTCTAATATCCATAGGAAGCTTTTCGTTAGTTTGTGACTAGGTAGATGGAAAATGGAGATGTGTCCACATTTTGATTAGTAGTATCATCACTACATAGTATAAAACAAAGTCGCTTTCTCTGTCCCTATGTATGCTTAGATCTTTAAAACTGCGCAACGGATTTTGATGCGGTTTATTTTAATAGATAGAGTGATTCAGTGGGAAGGTTTTCAAAAAATTTTATACCCATATTCCAATGGGAACGGGAACTACCTGGGTGAAACCGCTGGGCGCCGCTAGTTTATTATAAAATAATATCAAATCAATGTGTATTCAAATCACATACCAAAGCTAGTTTCTTGTAAAAAACGTGTTTACTTATATTACCTGTATTCAGGGACATGCAAATTAGGATTTCCGTAAATAAATCCAATTGTTTCCCTCTACGCCTGTCAATAGCAAGCAAGGTTCTTCCTCAGGTATAGCTCGAAAATAGCCCCTACCGCCAATAACGTCAATTAATAAACGGGCAGTTTTGTTGATAATAGGCGTGCCAATTACTTTTTTATTTGAATTTAGAACCTAAATTAATTTTAGTTTTTTAAGTGTAATAAGAGAAGTTAGTAGACCAAGTGTGTTTGGTTATTATGAAAATTCGTGATAATTTTTATATATCTAAAAATAATTGAACGGTCAGCAACGAAAGTCGATTGACACATTCAAAAATCCAAACCTTTTTAAAACAGAACTGAAAATGGGGCGGTAGAAATTTAATCAAAAATATTATTTATTTTGGAACGTGATTCGTTCATTTTTTTATTTGAAAACGTGGATTAGTATATCAACTTCTATTACTGACTGTACCGGGTATACTTGAGCTAGTTCACTAGATTCAGATAAATAAATAAAATATGTGAGTCAATGCCAACATTTAACCTACAAAAATTCCAAGATCAGAATAAGAAATAAGTGTATTTAGTAATAAATTCAGTTTCGTATGCGGAGAAGCAAACCAATAGATATTCTAAACAGAATTTTATATTTGATCTAAGTAACATAATCAAACGTGATTTTTTTTTCAATATAAGATCCATCAATGGATATGATTCTATTTATAATATTATGTTAAAAAGGTGTTTTTTTTTTCATTCGTTGCTTGTAGATTAAAAGACAAAAGTACTTTTCCGTGACATTATTTTTATTAGTTAGTAATCTTATTAGTGTAGTGACTAAGGTTTACAAGCGATAGACTATATCTACGAAATTTCTATTTTTCTATTTTGGCCAGAAATCAAACCCGTAGATTTGGTGCAATAAATACAATACTTTTATAAGTCTGCAAGAATTCCATTTCTATACATTATATAAGTTTGCCTCATAGATGAAGACGAAATTACTTATCATAAAGGACAATCACTATTTTATAACACCATCCAATAGTCGCTAATAAGGAACCAAGTCTCAGATACATTAACGCAAAGTCGAGGAAAATGTTGAATTGAAAATGTACAAAACTAAACCAATTTACTTTTCATTCACGGATTAAAGGAAATTGCTGGCTATTCTGTTTAATTATCTTCTAGCAGCTACTTTAAACAAGCCCAGCTTAATTTGCTACTATGAGTATAGACCAGTCCGGCTTAACTGCGTCAAAGAATACATGTTCTTTTCAAAATGACGTCACTAGAATGCGCTTTACGTAACCTATGGGTAGATTAGATAAATTCCAAAGGCCCACATGGGACTCATCTAAAGAAAAAGACTGTGAAAACTCGACAAGAGTATATCCGACGGTAAACTAACCATAAACCGATCATTTGAGTGTTCCAAAAGGGAATAAAGTAACACTAAGAAAAAATATTAGGACAATTCAATGTAAGGTCAGCATCAACAGTATTATTAATAAAAAAAATGTTAATGAATGAAAGTCATTCATTGATGCATCGTACGTTTCACAGATACCTAAATAATTTGTTTTAAGAAATTCAAACAAAAAATTTACGAAAAACAAAACGAATTTAATTTTTTCAGTACAAATCGGCAATTTCATACTTAAACCCGTATTATTAGGCATCGCATGTACGTAGTACGTGGCTGAAACTAGTCAAATAAATGCAATTAAATTCGTAATGTTCTGTAACAATGTTAAAATATCCATTGAGCGAATTTCATTCACATAATAATACATGTATCCTGTTTTGAATTGAAGCACATAATCATTCGTTTGATGAATCGCGATTAGATTTATCTATTGACAAATAACAATTTGTAAGCTGAGCTAATAATAGAATGAATAAATGAATTTTAGTGCATATTATCTGTGGAACAAAACCAAAATATCAGGAGATACTGAACATTTATTTCTGTTTATATAAAAAAGTAAAATAAGAGACCTTAGGTAATCTAAAAAAACTTCAGTTCTTTTCAAACACATTAAGAAAAGCTTACTTTTGAGTATACATAATGTGTGTACAATACAAATGGGTAAAAGCATTTGTTCTTTTTGCACTTAGTGAACTAGGTCTACTTATAAATAACAAAACTTTCGTTCACTAAAAACAAACATGTTTTCTTGACCTAAAAATAGAAATAACATCCGACATTAACGTCGAACTTGACGTTTCCGTTATTGCTATTCTATAAATACGCCCAAGTATCAAGTGAGATTAATTTCTAATCTCGTAAAACAATAATATTCAAAGGACCAATTAAAAACATCTTTCGGCCGTGCTTCTGCTTAAAGTTCTTCAATGAGGGTATTAAGCGATCTTCCTAATTAATTTGAGTTCGGCTCAGAAAACATGGGGTTTCGTGACGTAGTAAAACTGAGGTAATCCCCGTATTTACAAAGTCCGGTTTGACTGATGAGTTCGCCATGGAAGTAATATGGAACATGAAGTTTCTTTACTCACTCTAGTTACTAGGACAGTGGATACGAGTATATCCTTAGTGATAAAACTTATCTTTACAAGTGTTGGTTGCTGTAGTTACTTGTACTAGATGAAAATGTACTGAAATTCTTGAAAACGTATATACTTTATTAACTTTTGTCGCGTTTATAAACATTTCTTTCGAATACTGAGATATATATAAAAAACGTAAAAATATTACATTAAGTTTAAAATGTAACATAGTTGTATTTTAAAGTGTAGTGCTCTCGTAAAACAAAGAAATCAATAAAGTGCCATTTTTTACGTCTATTTAAATGTTAATAATATTGAAATTTATTACACTATAAGCTGGTAATATTTGCCAAACCCTAGACCAATTGGCTATTTATAACGTTCAAACGATAAATACACACGAGTCACATTAACTTAATGGATTATTAATATATTTTGTACTCAATGCATGTGTTTTAATTAATTGATGCCAGACAAAATACATTCATAAACTTATGTTCGAATTGTGATTTATCAATTGAAATGTTAAGCCAATTAAAACCGAGTAATAAATAGTCTATGAAAATGAGCTCCTCAATTTGTCTGATTATTTGGGGACTTTATATTTTTACCCACAGGGACATATTGTTAAAACAAGTTAATACAAATATTCCAGCTTGTACCCAAGCTTGTTTATATTCAATTATAATGATTGCAAATGAAAATAATAACGGTCATAAAACTTTATTGTGGTTATCAACCAAAATTGTCACAAAGCGAAACAATTATTCGATAAACCAAATAGGTTGCTTAGAAGTTTTCGATTACGCACATACCGTCATTAAATTTAGGTGCTATGTGGAAAAAAGCGTCATAGAAATCTGAGAAATTACTGACAGGCACGCAAGCTGGTGATATCTGATAAAATTGTATTTTCATTTAAGTCAGATTGTATAGCACACACTCGGGTATATACCTCACGTTTTACGGACGTGGGAGTAAGGAATGTTACAAAAGAATTATCTATTTCCTCAGAGGAGTGATGTGGATTACATTTCGGGTACGGATCAGTAACGATTAGTAGCTCAGCGTTAGGCATGTTACTCGAGCGTGAACGATTTCTTTTATACAATTAAAATTAGTAATAGAATAAAAGTTAAACGCTTTGTTTTGTTCAGATTAGTTTTATTCATAGTTAATTTTGTAGTGTGGAGAAAGTATTTTTTTTCTTGATCATTACATCCGTACCGGTCAATCTGTAAAGCGTCATGTGTAACTTTTGGACAAAAGTAATTTATCGTATGTTTCGAGTACAAGTTATGTGAAAATATTAAATTATTAAATTTAGTTATGAAAACTCCATTCTGTAAAAAGTCGAAGTAACATTCAACATCGAACATTAAAAAGTTACAAACTCTAACATGCTTTCATAGAAATGTGGAAAAGTATAAAATAATTGAATGCAAAAAATACGTTACTTAGTCGAAAAAAATGTATAAATAAAAATTATGAATATAATAAAAACAACGAAGAGTGATGTAGTAGTTTATAAATGTGACAACAAAAAACCAAATAATAAAATAATTTGTCATGTTTCTGTATAAATATGTGGTGTAATGTTGACAGTTGTAATAAATTACTGTAAAAGTATATTCCGAATTTACTTATATGAAAGATTTATTGAGAAAAAGTCAATAATATTCGTATTTTCTTTGCTTAGTCTACTAGGCTTGTTTTTGTGAACGCGCAAATTTCTAAAATTAATTATCCGATTTGGAAACCAATATTTCTTCACCAGAACCCGTTTATTGCGGAAGGTTATATATAATTATGGTAGTAAACCTAAAAGTGGAACTGTAATTAAAATGTCAACAAATTAGGCACACTTTATCTTATACATGGTGATAATTACGTGGGTAAATCCACAGGATAGAGCAAGAAATATCAAATGTGTTCTCTAGACAGATTCTGAAGAGTTTCCCATTTACTAGTCTATATGTGCTTATGTCCGTAGCCATTTAGAATACGCCAGCCAAGTATGGAACCCCAACTACGCGATACATTCACATAGGTTAGAGCGAATACAGAAAAAGTTTGTTAGGTATTTGGGTTTTAAGTTTAAGATTCCTCTATCAAGTTATGAAGAACGGTGCACGCGTTTCCATCTTCTACCAATCACTACACGTAGAAATATCTCTGACATAAGATACCTTATGAAGTTGGCGCAATCTAAGATTGACTGTCCGGAACTCATTTCTAAACTGCTAATTAACGTCCCTTCTAGACAATCTCGACCATCTAGAATTATTAGCATACTCCATACTCCGTTTGCACGCACCAACTATCGTCGGAACTCATTTTTAATTCGATCTTGTAAAGCTTTTAACAAAATTGTAGATTTTAAAGACCGAACCATAGATCTGTATGCATCTAGTATCACTAGTTTGACTAAAACTTTGAGTAATATCTGATACATAAATTTTTGTTATAAGTCAGCTCGCTGTGAAACATCAAATATCACTGGACAGGTTATATTTATATCATTTGCGGTTTTTTTTGTTAAACATTTTTGTGCTACATGTGGCGGCTTGTAAATGGCTTTTGCTAATTCATGTTATTTGTTAATTTATAAGGATAGCTGTAAGCCACCCAAATAAAATAAAATAAAATAAAATAAAATAATATATACATTATTCAAATAGCTTTCAAAGAAAGTATGTATTTTAAGACAACCATTATGTTTTAAGACTGTTTGCCTCGTTTTAACCGTAGCCCCGGGACAAACGTAATGTCATTTTATATCAAGCTACCGCAGTTTGGGTCTTCTTAACCGAGAGGTGGGCTTTTTCAACGTTCGTAACTATAAAAAAGTCCCGCAGCTGACTGTAACGAATTGAGTCTCATATTATATTTGCAAGTTGGATCGTTTTTCTTTACATTATACGGATGCTTATTTGAAGAGAGACAAAAACTTGCTAATAGAAGTCTTATAAGTAGTCTTAATCCTGGGCTAATAGAGAACAGAATGACAGTGCTGTTGTATGTATGATTTAATCAACATGATTTCCGAGTTCTTCTGTTTCGATCTTGGGTTTAATAACAAGAGTTCGTGCTATTCATGGTAAGCAACATCTGTACCAAACACCTAAATCGATAACGATAGTTTTCGCGTTAAGGAAAATAAAAATAACCTCCACGCATTTATCCTTAAATCGTTTCCCATTCATTTTATTAGTAACACATACAAGTTTGTATATGTAGTATATGCGAGTAAACATAATATGTGTTAAAATTAATAAAAATAATAAAGAACTAACAAAATCAATAATTGAATTAGTTTAAGCTATGTGTATGAAGAACTTTGATATATGAAGCAAGAAATCAAAAATAAGAAGATTAATAGGGGAGGTCAATGTACAAAACTCGAATCGGCTATAATGATGACAAACTCAAAAATTACATAAAATATTTCTATAATAAAATGTTTGTGCCAACATAATGTTCTCAGGTCAAAAGACGTTCAAATTCATGCTATTTTTCACATACAAGTTCTAGAAGCACTTAGTACAAACGTGTTACTATGAGAATACAAGCACTAAGCACTACGCGAAGTACCATTAGGTAATAAAACGTTGTGACCACGGTTTCAATGTAGTATACTCGTAATCACACGCATGTGAGGTTCCCAAATATCTCCAACAAAGAAATCGGCCCAACCTTACACAATAACGCCTATCTTTATAGTTGTGGGCTTAATAAATATTATCGTAACAAATAAATCGACTTCGCTATTTGTCCTTGATAGGCAGTGACGTCAACGATATTTTTATATGGAGATTGTTATAATAATGTCAACATTTGATTGTTATTAATGTTATTTGAATTGGTGGAGCTAAACTATGATTTATCATAAATCAGAAACGGCTGGCTAGATCGAGAAAGTACTACACTATCACAAAATATCGTCATTAAATTGCGATTTGCACGTTAAGTTGTCATCTTGTCCTATTTATGGCATCGCATTTGTGACTCCATTGAGTAGTATGTTACCATTTGCGACGGAAGTTACGTTCAGGTGACCCGTATTCTCGTTAACCCTAGTCATCAAAATATAAATGTACTGTACAGTTGGTAATAAAACTGTTTTATATAATTGTAATATTAAAATAACACTACCTTAAATGGATAAAATTCTTGAAATTCCAATTTTTCTGCGATCATAAATTACGGAAAGAATGTAAAAACAAAATTGCGAAGAGTTTCAAATACTTAATTATATTTTAATGTGTTGAATTCGCATAAAGAAAAACAAATTAATCAAGAAGTCAAGGAAATTTAATACCGGACTGCGTAAATATTTGCATTTACGTTTATAAATATATGAAATAATCGTCCTTTAATGAAGATAATTAATTCAGATCAAAGTACAGAATGGCTTTACTGACCCAATTTCTTTGAAAAATAATTTGTTAGGAATAGCCTGGATTTTTTCGCTTTTTTCCTTAAGCTGCCCGATATAATCAATCAACATTTAGCACCTAGAACAAATTGCCAAGTCATATGTAAAAACTCTTATTACTCAAGATAATGTTAGCCTAAATACTTTATTTCAATTTATCACCTGATTGAATCTTTCCGACTCTTCTTTCATATAATGAAGATAGATTAAATAAGGAACTCTTAGACGTAGTATGAGTAAATCGATTCCCTTATTTTTATTAGTACTGACAAACATTATATGTATGGAAAACTATAAATATTATAGATTTTAAAAAGTTTATTGTGTAATTTAAATACACTAGTAGAACCTCGCGATTTCACATTGATAAATAACTTTCAACAAAACAGGTTTTAATGTAAGAACGTATTTTCAAATCGTATTGTTAGTTTCTGCGAATAGCGCGTTCAAACAAACAAATCAGCCTGTTTGTGATATTAAGATAGATTACGTTTTAAGTTGGCGTGAGCAGTGTAATATTTTATCCTGCTATTTCAATTATTATTGCATTTGTTTTTATTTTACTCAGGTTTTATCAACATACCAGTTAAACCTTTGTACAATAAAAATGAAGTCAAATTATTATGATAAACGGGATATTTACCATATATATTATTTATTTCGAGTTTCCGATATTTCGACGCTGTTGCAAGTGCCATGATCACGGATGCACTGTTCGTCCATGATCAATATCCCGTCAAATATCCTGTTATACATAATAATTTTAGTGCTAATAACCATGAAAACTATATAACATTGTACCAGTATTATGATTATGATCATAATTTGACCATCTTTTTATTACTACAAAGTTTTTCTGTATGATATAGCCTCTAATTACTCATATATAATTTATAGAAAGCATTATCATAGTGCATATATATTGTTTGCATTTATAACAGAAAATCCTACTTTTTTTACTTTTAGACTTACTTTGCTTTTTGATACACTACTGATAATTTATCATTTTTGATAATAAATGAGATAGTTACTATAATGAAATGTTACTTTCCTAGTAATTTATAGGTTCAGGTTTAAGCGAAAGGTATTCAACAGTGCCCTGGTGACTTATGTCCACATTTGTCACTCTTAAGGGTGAATAAGAACGTCGTTATCTAACCGATATGTACTAGAATAAAAAATATTGAAGTCTCACGAATTTTAACAGAAGAAAAGTTGATAGGGTCCATTTGTTCTTTAAATTATAGTAATCTGTATTTACACTTTTGCGGATTTATCAAAAATGATATTGCGATACAGGTTATTTATGAAATAATTGGAATACCTCTCTGAATTTCATATTTTATTAATACAGAAAGGACGGAAATACATACAACTTATTTATATGAAATAGTGTATGAAATAGTCTGATCATAAACTGACTTTTTTACTTTAAAACTACTTAAAGCCATAAATAGAATAAGATAGTATACTTAATTTTATAATATACATAATCTCCATAATAATGTTTGTCCACAGGTACGTGGCGATAGTGAAGCCGCTTCAACACCGGTTGAGTCGAACTGTCGCTCGAGCGGCGTTGTTTACAGTATGGGGTGCGAGCTCGCTACTCGCTCTGCCCAGCTTATTATACTCCGACACTTATAAGAAACAGTAAGTATATGATAACAATATTACGAGTATTTATAGACAGAGCATAAGTTCTAGAATTCAGACTTACAAACCTCATGGGATATGAGATTTTTATTAGTAAAATAAAAATGATGGTACTCTTAAATATTTTACTATTTTTACTATTAATGAATGCAGGATTTTAATAACAAAAATATACTTATTTGTACAAATAAAAGTACAGAATGTAAATACACTATACAACTACGCGTGCTACGCTGTAGTCGCACTACGCCCACTACGAATTTCGTAGCAAGCTTTTGTTTAAAAACACAAATTCATTTATTTCTTACTGTATACAATCAGTAATAACAAAATAATTTATTTTTGTTTCACAGCAATTTATTTTTCTTTTGTAGTAAACTGTACAAAGATAATGTTTTATTTGTGTTTTATAAGACCATTGCATACAAAAGATGTTTTATTGCAGATATATAAACGGGGAACGCGAGATTTGTTTCATAAAATGGCCGGACGGAAGCTACCCCACGTCACGAACAGACTACTGGTGAGATTGCCTTTACACAACACACTTTTTGTTGTATTTGCTTATTGCTCTTTTCACATGCCTTTTTATAAAATCTAATTTAGAAGTTGTTGTTGTTGTGTTTGTAAGGTTTATTTGTTTAGATTATTTTTGTTTAATTGGTTTGGTTTGTGTTAGATGTAATTATTAATTAATTATACCAATTACATTTGGTATAAATTTTATTTTTTGATATTACATTATTTATTTTTGCTTTCGAAGGATAGAAATAGATGAATATATTTGAGGGAAATCTTTGACTATTTCCACAATTAGAAAAACAAATAAAAATCCTGATTAACGCTAGAAAACTATGTTAATTTAAGTTCACTTATCAAAAAGTTTACATACTGAAGTTTTTACTTTTTAACCTCAAAGTAGTTTTTACCACAACTGTTCATGTTAAACTTATGAGAAATACGGTAAACTTTACTCTAAAAATAGAAGCAGGAAAACTTTTTTTGATTAAAAGTCTGTTTCTAACTTTATTTTTCTGCTGTGGCTGGTGTAATTAAGTACTTAAATATTTTTCATAAACAATGTTTATTAAGAAACACAGAGTACGGAATTTTTGACCGTTAGGGGCATCACAGGAACCCATCTACAGGTTGAGATTCCATGTTAAAATAACAAAAACAAATTAATATTTATTTATTAAAAAACACAATCAGATAGAAATAAAAAGAAAAAATATATATCAAAAAAGAATTCAAATATTGATCGATATCTTTGATTTACACGAACACTACACATTGAAATAAAACACTTAAACGGATTTTTGTATTTTGTTTTACATTTTCTGACGTTTCGGATTCTTTACAGAACCCGTGATCACAGAATAGTCTTCTAAAATATCAAATTTATTACCATATAAGCCTCTCTGTTTTAATACATTGAGTAATAGACATTATTGTCTTGCTATTTCAGCTTTGTGCCTATTTTTGTGTACCAACTGGTAAAGAAAAGGTTAACAAAGTGAATATGTATGAGGATATAGAGAGACTTTGGGTATATAAACGAAATGCTACTGTCGAATGAAATGGAATCGAATTTGTATAATGCAAGGATCCGAAAAGGTTTGAACAGTTTTACCTAACCTCTCACGAGCACATGTAAAACTGCAGGAACTGAATTTTGAAGTTCGATTTTCAACTTACTGCTGTGTGTTAGTAAGGACGATAATTGCTTAAATTAAATATAGTCAAGACGTGCAACGCATAACATAATTTATATTATAAATATCATTAGCCGAATATTGAAGATCACTTCCAAATAACTGCTTCTTCGTCACTGTAATTACAACTCCACGAAGTTGGTTTTAAAAAAAATAAAAATTAACAATATGAAATATTATAAATATAAAATATGTAACTTGTGTGGGTGAAATGGATTTTAAATTAAAACCACAAAGCTTAAAAAAATGCATTCAAATATTATTACAGTATTCGTCGGACATTGTACATATTTCGAAATACGGACTCATCACAAAAAAACAAGGGTCCCAAGAAAAAATATTTTATCAAATAAAAGTTGGAGCTTAGTTCATGTTGAATAACCTATTTAGTTTTCAGCTTTGAGACTTTTATCGTTGTCGGAAGTTGTAGGCACTTGTTATTTAGTTTCCGTATTAGGGTCAATTCTATTTACTTTTTTCTTTTCATATATATTTCTTTGCTCTTTGACAAACGAGACTTGTTCGAAAAGGTCTAACACTATAAACTTACGAAAATACAAAACATAGTTTGGAAAATTGGTGACACGGGAAATAAGCTTGAATAAGCAAGCGGTTATTAGATAAGGCCGGTGGGTGGCAGCGGCTTATTAACGATCTCAAGAAATTAGAAGACTGTCAGACAATAGCACTTAAGCAAATTCAGTGAAGGTTGCCTGCAAACCAGTCATGCGGAAGATTACTCAGCCCAATTTTAAGCCTGTCGTTGTCTTAAGATTTATTATATTGTACTTAATTTAATTATGTTCATTTGAAAATAGTGCTTCCAGCTAAAATATACGAGTGAACTATATAGAGTTAAGCACTCAATTATTTAACCTATTAACTAAGCGACATTTTCTCATCATAATATAAAGGGGAAATTCATAGAACATAAATGGAATGTGTTAATAGTAGTTTATGATTTAACTATCACTTGTTCTAAGCGTTCTATGCGATGTCAATCTATCACCATATATTAAGTATTATCAGAATTAAGTAGAATACTGAGACGTTATTATTACGTTCAAAAAATATCGAAACTATCCAATGGTTACCGCGTGTTTTCATTATGACTATGGTTGGGAATAACGAGTCGTCGAAATGGCGTTTAAGTTTTCATCAAAATTACCCCAAGGCTCTCGAAATTTTCTTTACATCACAATTGCTTCGAGGCTGTCGAACATTTTCGCTTTTTCCTTTTTGCTTACCTATTTGATAAATTCACCCTACAAATTACAAATCTTGTTGCAGCTATAACATAGTATTCTTGGCGGTGACGTACGTGGTACCCATGTCTGTGATGGTGTGGGCTTACGCGAGAATGAGCGCCGCGCTCCGAGGCCGAGCTATCGGCGAGTGCACACACCATCAAATGCAGGTCGTCCGCGCGAAAAGGAAGGTTAGTAGTGTAAGGTATTTTTTATTACAGTGACATTTTTAAATTGGTAAGGTTATATTTTGATCTTATTGTATTAATACGTTATTCTTCTCTATTATTGTATTGGCTCTTGGTAGATTAAGTTTTTGTTTATGTACAGCTGTTTTACAATCGCTTTGATCTTTTTAATAACTTATCAATGACATTTTATTAACAACATTTTTATAAAATTAAAAGTATTAGCATTACAGAAATACAAAACACTCTTCAGTACACTTGTCTTATCAAGTTTCGTGATTTTAGTAAATGATTATATACTACATTTATAGTCAATTATCAAAATACTACTGAACTATAATTGAAAATTCGACTAAAATAGCCATATTAATTAATTACGAACACCAATCCAGTTCAATTAAACTGTCTGATTTCAAACTTAAGTTATAATTAGATCCTTGCCTTACTAATTGAACTTTGAATTAAATTTATATTAATGATGAATGAAATATTGTAGTATTAATTAATCATGATTTCCTACGATCTTACAAATATGACGGAAAGTTTGTATGTTTGGATTTTTGTTTCTTATTAAGATCAAAACAGCCGAATGAATGAAATGCATGAAGTAACGCACGTAGATAATCTTTAAATTAGACTAATACGTAGGGCTAAATAATCACTACATAGTATAAAACAAAGTCGCTTTCTCTGTCCCTATGTATGCTTAGATCTTTAAAATTACGCAACTAATTTTGATGCGGTTTGTTTTAATAGACAGAGTGATTCAGTGGGAAGGTTTTTGGCATAATTTTATCCCCATATTCCTACGGGAACGGGAACTACGCGGCTGAAACCGCAGGGCGCCGCTAGTAACTAATAATTTAAACCATGGTGCACAGGTGAACTGTCTGTTTTAGGTACTCTTTATTTTAGTTTTTACATCGGGTTGTAGCTTCACCGCCTAAAAAAAAAAAGTAACTAAATTATAAATTACGAATTAAAAATAACTAAGTCCAATTTTAGTGTCCTTATAAAGAAGTGTAGACAAATGACAAATACTTTCTTCCTTCAAAATAAACAACCAACAATTTCTAGTCGTAATTCTATTGAGAAATAATATATTTTAGCCTAAGATTTTAGACCTACTTTTAGTGTCTCTTCAACAAACCGTCTAGATAAATCTTAAATTTAATGAAGGTCACCGAAAAATACTGGTTAAAAAGGAATTGTTTGAAGTTGTAAAATATTAAAGAGGTTGAAAGACAAAGTTTATACAGCTCAATGTTTTTCTCAGCGCCATCCAATTAAAATTTTATACTAAAATTGAGTATAAAACTACTTTTAAAATATAATATAAAATACTTTTGATTAAAGATTTTGAACGTTGATACGAATGGTGAAATTCAAGAGCGTTTTTTTTTCTACAAAAAGTTTGTAGTCCAGTATAGAAATTTTATTTTGAATCAGGCATGTAAAATTATAATTGTAAAGGCTTTTTTATTTAAATTATATCGTTTGTTTATTTATATTTTATCATATTCACAGACAGCGTATTTAACTAGCACAAGTTAAAAATTAAAACTAAATAAATTAGAATTAGACTTTGTAACGCCTACACAAAATGTTAATATTTATTACAAAATTAACTTTTTTAAAAGGGTTATTCCTGTATATAATACATTGGTTTAAAAATAACGAATTTTGTGTGACGTATTCAATTATAATGTTTCTCTTGTGTAACTGATTGGTCTAGTTTGTTGAGTTACGTGTATTTGTTGAATAAATTCATTTTTACACGAAAAAAATGGTTCAGTTTAGGGCCCGGTTTCCGGGTTTAATTAAAAAAATAATAGCTACCTTGTTCTAGCTACCATACCGTTTAGGCACGAATGTTGTTCATTATTTTGTTTTTGGAAGATTTTTGTTTGAAACTTTTAATACTTGTAATAGCACATTTTTATACAGATTATACTGTATTTTGGAAAGAATAAGAGATTTTTTTTTAACAGGAACGTTAAGTAATAAATCCCAAATAGTATCTACTAGCTTGGTATTAGCTAGCTATTGAACTCATAACTGCCAAAAAGCCAATCTAGCATAAAGTTATTAGAAGCTTGGGTATCATAAACCTCAGTATCTTTATTGATTTAGTTAGAGCAAATAGTTACCACAGTTTGGAACGGTCCTAAGGTCTATCTATCTGTACTAGGGTATAAATATAGAATGTATGTAATAACGGAGTATCTAAGGGTAATGAAACGCGATAAAAAATCCTGTAAGCTTTTTTTAATAAACGATCTCTCTGTTTTTCAAAACAGATTATTGGTACCTGAGATTATCAAGTTTTAACAACTCTTGCCTCTTTCTTAATAAGAATAGTCTAATTATTATTATAGATAAAAAAATGCTACAATCATTTACATCATAACATCGAAAGTATTTCGTTAAATTTCATGAATAATAGAAAAATTGCTTTCGTGAAAATCTAGCCTTATACGTAAATTTTAGGTGAAGTAAAACATCAAAAATTTACCGGCAATCTCGTGAAATTTATCATATTTCATTTGATTTTACGATCTTTGAAATATGAAGAGAAATTCCGGGGGAATGATTTATTTTTATCATTTTTCTCTGCATAATTTCCGGGTTTCATCTACATGATTAACTTTGTTATTTCAATAATATTATAATTATATTTTATGTACGTAATAAATCCTTATTATATCTACTACCGTAATCAGTGGGTTTCCCCCACGTAAATCATGATTGAATTTCGGGATTAAAGTAACAAATGCTTCTCAAAATATTGTTTTAGAATCTTTGTAAAATTAATAACAGATGACTGTGGACGGACGGAACTTTTAAACAACCTTGTTTGATTTGAGATTTGTGACGTTAAGTAATAAATTGATAAATTTATTCCTTAAATATTCTTCACAGATACAATTAACATATAATCTCATACATTGATATTTAAAAACCACAAATTAAATTAAAAAAAAAAAATTAAAAATAAATTGATGAGGTATATCAAGTTGAACTATTTTTACAACGTTAGTAGCTAAAATATTTTAGCCGCTTAGAAGCAAAACAGTGCTAACAGCCAGACAATATATAAACACAAAAAGCAATTCTGTTAACATTTAAATTGCAACGTTTATTTATATTGGCGCCATAAATTTAATTCAACATTATCTATAAATTCATATACAAGACTTGCAGACAACTATAATTAAAATAATAAAAAACAGTGCATTTTAAATTAAAAACACCAACCATTTGTAGACAGACAAAGTTTGCAACCCTCTATCTTAATTGAGTAAAAATAAAACAATACAAAATACAACTATTTTGTAATTCTCAGTTGTTGTGTAAAGTTTGTTGAACCAATATTGAAGCGACATTGTAAATATGAAGGATTTTATTAATTTTTACGCTCAATCCCGAAAATGTGGATTGATTTCCAACAAAAAATGTAACGGAGATTAAAATGAGCTGCTATCTTTTAAATACATCTTTTATCATCAGAAAATTTGAAATGAATATTACGAAATGTTTAAATACAATGAGGTTGGTATTTATAATTTTACTTTATTTATTAAAATGAAGGTTTGTAAGGAAATATGGATAAATAACTTGTTACTTCAATACTCTTCTCATGTTACATGGTTCTTACAACTGGGAATAGCAGATCTGGGGGCACGGCAGTGCCCCCCGCCAAATCGAGCGCGAAGCAAGTACTGCCGTACCATCCTTTACAGGAACCATTTCGCCGCATTTTCAGGCCCCTATTTGACAACCTCTGGATAAGCCCAGAACGCTGAAATTTTCGTCATCCAGTAAGCTATACAATCACATACTTAAAATAAAATTTCAAGTCTGTAGGTCATTTATTTCCGAAGTTAAGCGAAAGCAAAGTTTCGTATTTATGACAGACACTCACTCACTCACTCACTCACTCACTCACTCACTCACTCACTCACTCACTCATGATCATCAAAATAGAACTAGTACTTCCCATAAACCTAGAGAGCTGAAATTTGGTACAGAGTTAGGGTTTAATGGCTACATAAAGGGAAAACTATAAAAACTAGGATAATCGAACGGGAACGGGAATTATACGGGAACGGGAACGGTAATTGTAACTCAAGAACGGCTGAACTGATTTGGCTGAAAATTTGTGGGGAGGTAGCTTAAAACCAGGAAAAGAACATAGAATACCTTTAATCCCGAAATTCCCACGGGACTGGGAACGGGAATTTAAAAATCTAGAACGGCTTAATTGGTTTGGCTGAAAATTGGTGGGGAGGTAGCTTAGAACCAGGAGAAGAACATAGAATACTTTTAATCCCGAAATTCCCACGGGAATGGGAACGGGAATTTATAACTCAAGAACGGCTGAACTGATTTGGCTGAAAATTGGTGGTGAGGTAGCTTAAAACCAGGAAAAGAATATAGAATACTTTTAATCCCGAAATTCCCACGGGATTGGGAACGGGAATTTATAACTCAAGAACGGCTGAATTGATTTGGCTAAAAATTGGTGGGGAGGTAGCTTAGAACCAGGAAAAGCATACAGAATACTTTTAATCCCGAAATTCCCATGGGAATAGGAACAGGAATTATAATTCTAGAAAAGCTGAACTGATTTTTCTGACAATTTGTGGGGAGGCAGCTTAGAACCAGGAGAAGCACATAGGATACTTTTTACCCCGAAATTACAACGGAAACGCGAACGGGAACTACGCGAGTGAAACCGCGGGGCGCTTAATAATAAAAGTTTCAACAAAAATAAATGAAATCCCACCAAAAACATTCTGTAAAAAACTAGCCAAGTCTCGATGGAGCTGCTTGTTTATCTCTAAAAAGTAATGAAATCTAGACAAACTCGTGCCAAGTCTAAGGTTCCTTACTGCGATTTCTTTATTATTATAGTTAATGTTGTGTGACTTGGCCGTTGAACATTGTTTAAAACGTTAGTAGTGGGTACAAGTCAATTTTGTTTACACGTAATCTGTAATGTTATAACATTATTAAAATACGCAGCTTTATCAAGCCTACAATTGACTGGATATTAAATCAATGTTTTTCCAGTGGCAATTTTCTATCGTCAATGGGTAGCGGTTCTGGCGACAGATTGGTGCAATAGTGTCAAGGAGCACCTAGTTTTGTACCCTTGTGTACATGTGTACCCTTCAACGGCCAAGTCACACAACATTAACTATAATAATAAAGAAATCGCAGTAAGGAACCTTAGACTTGGCACGAGTTTGTCTAGATTTCATTACTTTTTAGAGATAAACAAGCAGCTCCATCGAGACTTGGCTAGTTTTTTACAGAATGTTTTTGGTGGGATAACAATTACTGTAATGTGACTATGAAACAATAGTTATTTATGGTACAAGCGAGTTAAGTTGGTGATTACTTACGAGGCGCTATTGAGGCCCGAGCCGTTAGGCGAGGGTCAGAAGATAGCCGAGGATAGTAATCATCAATACAACGCGTGTACCATACAACGCTTTCAACACATTTGCGAAGAAATTATCATTTTTCGCTAATAAATAAACAGTTTTTCTATTCGCGCGCATCCAACACAACAATGGTGATCGGCCAAAGACTAAAAGAATATACTTATTAAAAAAAATATCGAATGAATGAACGAATGGAATCGACCATAGACCTACCAAAAGTAAGGCAACATAGTTGAAGTTTGTTTTTAAAATGTATGGACACAATTTTTTTGGTATCGAAACTTTTTTAAAAACAAAGCAATTTAAAAAAAAATCTATAACTCACTAGTGAATCAAGTGTGTTATTATTCAACTGTTTTTGCACAAATAAGAGTCCCTTTATGAGCAAGTGTGTTGAAAAGAATTTTACCTCTTAAAATTCCAAGAATTTTCAAAACAGGAGTTAAGTGGATATTAAGTGGAGGCTTATCTGGTAGTTGAAATATTATCTATTAAATAAGTTAAACATTTTATATGAAATTTGTATTGTTGTTAAAGTATTAAATCAATGTAGCTTTTTGTAAAGGCATTTTAAGAAAACTTCAAAGATTTATATTACAATTAGAATATCGTAGAACGACTATTAGACACTAAATATTACTATGTATTTCTTTCTTTAAATTACGAAGTTGAATAATTGCGCTCTACAAATATTTTCTAAAGAAATATTTTTCCGAGATACTCTTTGACTCTTCAATTATAACCGTGATAAAAACTCGCCTTCCTATTACTCCATTCCATTGCTATGTAAAGGAACACCAAAGAGAAAGACACAAAATAAAGGAGCAAGTAAAAGTTGGTCTTCTTTTTTGCGTTTCGACTCATATTTTTGAGGACCAGAACTCGGCCACCGATATGGCACTATCAGTGGCATTGTAAAGGTCCTCGCGTGTGCAGGTGTAGACACGCACGGCAAGTTATTTGCCGATGAGTCGTGGTAAAAGTTGGTGAAAAATATGTATTAAGTACGGAACCAAACGGTGCTAACACTCAAAAAGGAATTAACCCTTTTAAATCTAACATACGTGTTCAAACAAATTACGATCATGCGTTTATCCCTTCCTTATTACATTGTTAATTATACGATACTTAAAGCTTCTTTCAGTAATGAATACTAAACTCAAGATTAAATATTTAAATTCAATTAGGAGTTTATGTAAACTACTTTGTCTGATCTTAAAGTAATTATATGCAAAAGTTTGTATGTTTGGATATTTAATCGAGTGAAAACGACTCATCTTGTTTGTTTGATGTAAGACACTTGATTGTAACGACTAGCTGTACCCTGCGGCTTAACCCGCATTAGCTGTGCTCTTATTGGTCCTAGCGTGATGAAATATTATAATAATACTAGCTGCGCCCCGCGGTATCACACGCGTAGTTCCCGTTCCCGTTCCCGTAGGAATTTCGGGATGAAAAATAGATGTTGGCCGATTCTCACACCTACTGAATATGCTCACAAAATTTCATGAGAATCGGTCAAGCCGTTTCGGAGGAGTATGGCAACGAAAACTGTGACACGAGAATTTTATATATTAGATAGCCTCGATAAATGGGCTGTTTATCACTGAAATAATTTATCAAATCAGATCAGTGGTTTCTGATATTATACGAGTATATGATGCCTGATTTATTACATATGATATTATGTACCCTAAAATTCTCATCTTTTAAGCTCGGTACAAATATCTAGACTAGAAGATACATTTACTTAAATAGCAAAAAATGAAAAATATAATAAATAAACGACAACAGTATGTGCAAATCTCTATTGCGGGAGGAGGATAATATAAGTACATGTCTGTCACATACATCACTAGAAACTAAGACCCGAGAACAAACATTTGTCTATGTAGTCTTGATCCGGTCGAGGTTTGAACCTAATATTTAATGCATCTTTGTAGGTCACTGCTTGGCTTACAGCCGCACTCAGAGACGTTTAACGAATAATTTAACTAATGTGCCACAATATTTATGTGCCGGGCGGCCAAAATTGGAAGCAACTATTGTCATTTTGATTCTAATGTCATTTGGATACATTTTCAACAAACTGACAACCAAAAGATGCGATTACAGCGACGCTGTCGTCGGCACAGAAATATTTTGGCACATTCGTTTAAGTATTTGTTAAACGTCTCTGAGTGTGGTTGTTAGGTTAGACCGTTTGCTAATGTTCACAAGTTCAAATATCTAAAGTCTGAATGTTTGTTTTTACAATAAAAAATATCACACTTAATATACTAATACTTGCACACTTATCTTATCACACATCGCCAACTATTTACAAATTAAACAAAGCTTATTCTATGCTTGTACTATGAATACTAGACAACAAGTAAACATACCTTTATCCGGTTTGTTTTGTAAATATAGACTTAAAACACCCAGAACCAGACATGTTCATACACATAAATATTTATCTTAAACGAAAATTAAACCTGTAAGTCTTATTAAAGCAAGCCATTTGGTCGTCTTTTTAGTTTCTAAACTAATAGAATCCCAATTAAAAAATAGGTAAGTACCTTAAATTAAAAGTGCTTGAATTACATTTGCAATACGAAGAAACTACTCAGAACAAACTAGGTCATTATAACGTTGCTTTTCGAAGAAGGGATTCTCAACAATTTATGTGAATAACCCATAATACTATCAAACTAAAAGTCCATAAAGTAAGATTACAGATGAAAGTCCGTACTCATCTCAATTATCTTTCATATCCTGATATCTGATATTATTGAGGAGAATCAAATTACTTTCATTACAGTGTAATATTACTAAAGATATCTTAACAATTGGAATACCCATCTACAGACCAATTTATTTGGTTTCAATGCCCTTTACCTTTTCACTTTTTGGGGTTCCGTTGAAAAAGTTGGAAAACAAACGAAAAAAAATTAAATTAAAAGTAAGATCCTATGGCAGTGGCCCCACGCGGGCGAGTGAACGATGAACTATCGGCGAGAGAAAAGGACAGTGAATGTTCACTGGCTTTTTCTTGGGCGAGAAACTCGCCGATAGTTCATCTCTCACTCGCCCACGGTCGGACCACTGTCTATTGCAGGAAAAATCCTCTCTCATACTAATAATATTAGTATAATGAAGGTTAATAGGTGTAATCACCATTCATGATGCGTATTGACAATTTCAAGCCCAAATAAGATTATTATTTCCGTGAAATATCATCCATTTTCTAAGTTATAAATACTTAAAAACCTGTTGTTTTTCTTCTAAAATCAGAGAGAATATATTACACAAACCATTTTGCTCCTTTTTGTTCTAAACTTGGATACAGTGAGCGTATGAAGACGATAATAACACCCTTTCGTGTGTGCCTTGAATATCAAGCATGTTGTCAAAGTTTGTTTGAACATGTAAATTAAGTAAATGATACCTATAAACTAGGCACATATTAACATACTTAGTTATACTATATCTCGTATGTTCCTAATCTGAGAAACTTCGAAACTTACACTAAGTTTTACAACAACAATAAATTATTTTGAAGATTGAAGCGAATCGTCTTAACCCGAACTCATGATTTGAGATATTTTTATACCAACATAAAAGTCCTTTTCAGACAAATATACAGTATATGAGTAGAATATTGAATGTACGTCCAATTCGAATCATAAGTTATTGAGAGTATTGCGCATTCTTCATTCTATATGGGTCAAATCATTGAGCACTGAACGTCAGCTGCGGCCACCGCGCGTGAGAGGAACCCGTCAGTTAAATAGGAAAACACTTTAATAATAATATTTTGATAACAAAGAAAATTATAACAGTATGTGGTATAGATAATAGAACTCCACATTAGGCCTAGACCAAGCCTGTCCTGTGGGAATATTTGTCATAAAATAACGTTGGGTAGTAGGGTTTTAACGGCAAGCAGATTAGATTTACAAAGTTACTTCATTAAACTTAGGCTACATTATGGTAATTTTATTATGAAATTGAGTAAAACATGAATCTTTACAAAAACTTCTGGAGAAATATTTTACTGACAATCCATTTAACAATCTGACAATATTAAACATAATATTTTTCCTAAAAAAGTAGCGGTAAAATCAAAATCCCCAATAAACATTTTATAACAAGAAATTGCAAATAAATTGATATATATGAAGTATTTAATACTGTGACGGCATGAAGGAGCACATGTTTTTCGAAGTAAAAAAGATTGTATTTATCTTCGTCAATGTCACGTAAGTAAAAAACCGTACATGTACTTCGTTTCAGTATTTATTTGAATACCTAACACTCTTTCTTACCTATAATATACCCTTAAGGTAGCCATTGACAAGTCAGTCGAACTGATCAGTTCAAACATAAAACTGTTGCGTCACTCCAAACGTTTTAGGTCAACTAGATTTCTAGGCCTACTGGAATCTGGAATTGCTCTAGTGCTCGACGACATTTTTGGATGAACGCCAGTTCAACTGATCAGTTAAACTGACTCGTCAATGGCCACCTTTATATATGTACTTTCTAAGTAACGTCTCCTTCAATTTATTTGTCAGCCACGGAGCATACAAGGTGTCGTGACAAATAGATATTTCTAGAAAATTCTAATTCTTAACATCGCTTTTTGAAACATCAAATCTGGGGGCACGGCAGTGCCCCCCGCCAAGTCGAGCGCGAAGCAAACACTGCCGTACCATCCTTTACAGGAACCCTTTCGTCGCATTTTCAGGCCCCTATTTGAGAACCTCTGGATAAGCCCAGAACGCTGAAATTTTCGTCATCCAGTAAGCTATACTATCACATACTTAAAATAAAATTTCAAGTCTGTAGGTCATTTAGTTCCCTAGTTAAGCGAAAGCAAAGTTTCGCATTTTAGACACTCACTCACTCACTCACTCACTCACTCACTCACTCACTCACTCACTCATGATCATCAAAATAGAACTAGTACTTCCCATAAACCTAGAGAGCTGAAATTTGGTACAGAGTTAGGGTTTAATGGCCACATAAAGGGAAAACTATAAAAACTAGGATAATCGAACGGGAACGGGAATTATACGGGAATGGGAACGGGAATTGTAACTCAAGAACGGCTGAACTGATTTGGCTGAAAATTGGTGGGGAGGTAGCTTAGAACCAGGAAAAGGACATAGGATACTTTTAATCCCGAAATTCCCACGGGATTGGGAACGGGAATTTAAAAATCAAGAACGGCTGAATTGATTTGGCTGAAAATTGGTGGGGAGGTAGCTTAGAACCAGGAAAAGGACATAGGATACTTTTAATCCCGAAATTCCCACGGGATTGGGAACGGGAATTTAAAAATCAAGAACGGCTGAACTGATTTGGCTGAAAATTGGTGGGGAGGTAGCTTAGAACCAGGAGTAGCACATAGAAAACTTTTAATCCCGAAATTCCCACGGGAATGGGAACGGGAATTATAATTCTAGAACAGCTGAACTGATTTGGCTGACAATTTGTGGGGAGGTAGCTTAAAAACTATTTATGTATAGATACTTTTTATCCCGAAATTCCCACGGAAACGCGAACGGGAACTACGCGGGTGAAACCGCGGGGCGCTTAATAATATAATACTTCTCCTAAAAAATAAGTGTGTCAAATAAGAAAATCTAATAAAATAAATCAATATAAACAAGTTTTAACAAAAAGAAATGAAATCCCACCAAAAACATTCTGTAAAAAACTAGCCAAGTCTCGATGGAGCTGCTTGTTTAACTCTAAAAAGTAATGAAATCTAGACAGACTCGTGCCAAGTCTAAGGTTCCTTACTGCGATTTCTTTATTATTATAGTTAATGTTGTATGACTTGGCCGTTGAAGGGTACACATGTATGTACACAAGGGTACAAAACTAGGTGCTCCATGACGCTATTGCACCAATCTTAAAAAATCCAGAACCTATCCATTGACGATAGAAAATTTGCTAAATTTTAGCCATTTGAAAAATGTTGATTCAATATCCAGTCAATTGTAGGCTTGATAAAGCTGCGTATTTTAATAATGTTACAACATTACGTGTAAACAAAATTGACATGTACCCACTACTAACCTTTTAAACAATGTTCAACGGCCAAGTCACACAACATTAACTATAATAATAAAGAAATCGCAGTAAGGAACCTTAGACTTGGCACGAGTCTGTCTAGATTTCATTACTTTTTAGAGTTAAACAAGCAGCTCCATCGAGACTTGGCTAGTTTTTTACAGAATGTTTTTGGTGGGATGTAATTTTATTGATATAACTTTCAGTACTTAGGTAACAAGAAATTGAAAGCTTGTGGCAAAAGGAAAATTAAATATAATTGAACGAAAAAGTTTTTCGCAGTCAAGTATTTAATTCTTTGCCAAATGTGTGTGGGTGGTTTGGTTTATAAATTTCTTTGTAACATACCCATTTCAAATACAGTTTAATTTTGTCAAGCCTAAGGTGCCAAATTAATAATATTTTATAAATTTAATGTAATGTCAAATGTGTTCACACTGAACACGTTTTTGGGTTGCAGTCCAGGCTGTAAACTTCAATAGATTTAAGTACATATTTTATAATTAGATTGTAACCCGTTGTGTCACCTATTAATAAATAAATAAATTACTCTTGGGTCGAAAAATTTATGTTTTGATCACTAATAATTACTGGGTAAGCACAGTGATTATGCAGTTAGTAGTTAGGATTAGGATTAGAATTAGGACTAGTTAGGATTAGTTAGGATAGTTAGGATTGAGATCATGAAACATCTAACGAGTAATACCATCCAGTCTTCATTCCTGTATTAAATAACTATCTTATCCATCACAACTTTGCTCAGTGATATTCCTAAAATCCTTATCAAGTCTTGACTGTAAAAAATCAAGCTTATAGCCTTTTTATGCTATTGGAGATTTTGTTATAGGTATCAAGTTGACACGTAATCTAAAGAAATCTAGAGAAAAAAAAGGTAATATTTTCCTTATCTTATACCGTAAAGAGACAGTCTCGATCCGCGATCAAAATCAATGATTATGATCGAATTTGACAGTGTAAGCATTGCCATATACGAGTATCTATCATGTGGTGAATTTATTGAATTTGACACGTAATGCTTACGTCAAGTACTATTTCGATGTAGGCTTTCAAACGTTCTAGTAAGCACTTATTGGACATAATGATCAATTAATCGGATATTTTAGAAATTCAATGACGGATAGTCGAATTTCGATCACTGGTGCGACTGATCGACTGACTAATCATACTAATATTACAAAACTGAACGCCGGTGTTTGTATGGTTGTGTGTAGCAGATTTGAATGAAATTTAGTAGGCATTAGGATTATAAAGGCACAATTTAATTCTTAATCAATTCTTAAGTAATCACCAACTTACCTCGCTTGTACCATAAATAACTATTAATGAGCAAGTCTCTGTTATTATTTTATTATTGTAAGCATTAAAAATTTTATTTTTCATTTTAATTTTGTTTTTATGTTAAAATTTCATTTTAATTTTATTTCTTTTTAATTTTATGTACTTATGTAAATAACTAAATGATAGTAGTTTATAAAAATAGTTAATGTAATATTCTTACTTAATTTAAAATTGATATTGCATGCTAAATAATAGCTGTTAACAGTGAAACTAAACAATTGTATATAACATCATGTTAACACCTGTTTTCGCAATAAAATATTTTGATTTGATTTAAATTTCTTTTGTATCACAAACCAAGAAAATCGAACTTCAGCACTTATCTCAGTATCATCTTTCAATGTAGGTAAGTATCTAACAAGAACATAGTTGAACTTCAGGCACATTTGTTACTCGTATTTAAAGTGACAAAACTTATTGTGCCAAGTTAATATAAAGATACAACAGCTGTTCCACATCTAAAGCCCCGTTCGGAAACTTCCTAATGGTAACAGGTTTCTAAGCCTTTTGTGGGCGTTTATCGATCATATAACTGAATATAAGTACTTTGAAACATTTTGATTAAACGCGGGTTGTTAATAATGATAATACGGCTGTCAAATTACGGTATGTCCGTAGTTTGAATAAATAATTGTATTTCATTATCAAGTTGTATGGATTTTTGGGTTGTGAATGTTTGATGGTTAAACTAGTTTACAAAGTCGGCTCCAATTAGTGAATATTTCATGGTTAAAGTTTAAAACTACCTCCATTAGATATAGAACAAAGATTAGGGACAAGAAAGTATATATCATTACATTTTTGAAAAAAAAAATGATAGAATACATTTTTAAATAGAATTTTGACTCATTGTAGGAGGTAGAATAACTCTTTATTTTCGGTTAATCTTTTTCAACATTTTGCTTTAGTAGTCACCATACAGAAATACTCATACAAATGGCCGGGATAAATTATGCTATTTGCAACATGGCTCTTGTTGAACATGGTGATTACGCCTACCCCTTCTCATTGTACTAATAACATCAGTTAGAGAGAAGCCCTTGCTTTATTTACCACTTCTTTTATGAATTCACTTGGAAAAATTTACAAGTTTTATAATCTTACGGAGCCCTACATGCCCCGTGGGTCCTCCCAATATCGGCTCACGGTGGAATGCAATTCTACGCATTTTCACTGCGTTAAAAAAAAAAGGTACATACATCGTAAAAAATGTATGTAAGTACTTATAAATAAAATAATTAATAGTAATGTCTAAGTATCGTAACACAAGAACGACAGATTTGATCCTTTGTTTTTGGCTGAAAAGGGAGCTCAAAAAGTAATATCTCTATTACAAAAATGTGGCATTATGTCTTTAGAAAATATCCTTTTATTCCCACGACGACAAACTATGCCGGTCACAAAGCTAACAAACAAATGTGCCGAGTATATCCGACCCCACATCCGACATCCTATTCATAACACATAAAAGCCACTTGAAATATTCAAATTAGAAATGGAATCGTGAGGTACAAAAGCTAACGCACTACTTCCTATTGATTTGTTTTAAGAAGTGTTTTAACGATATATTTGTATAACTTATGAATGGAATCGTGATTTGTGACGACATTTTTGTTTTGGTGAAAATGCTTTTAGCGATTTTGTTTGTGAGGTACGAGTAGTATGTTATTTTCTTTAGTTCAAAAGAGTTGTGGTATATTTTTTCCAAATTAAGAAACATATATTAGAAATATATTTGACTATGGTTACAGGCCCCAATTCAGGGTAGGCTTGAGCCCTTTGGTAGGAACTTAAATAAGCTTAAATTACATATTTGTTAACTTTACCAATCAACCAATCCATAATATGAATTAGGTCCACTCGACTAAATATTGTCAATAAATGAATTCTTTTTTCAAAATAGTATTCAATTCATACAGACTAGTTAGTTACAGTTTTGTGTAACTTTTAGTTACTTACCCTAATGCAAATACGAAGGTTTCCTTTACTACTTACGTTATACTTACTCTTGAAAAGGGATTATCGTTGGAACCGTTCTTAAAGGATAACAACCTTTGTCGTGACAATCAATCACTCGTTTCAACTTCATAATACCAAGTGACTGACCTCGGATACCAGTCATTCGTAGATCATTACTCACAGATACTTATCCAAACATATTTGTGAAGAATTTTTGCTTCTCGATTTGGAATCTAGAAAAATATAATTTATTTTCTATAGTTAACCGATCATACACGATCGATCTATTACTATCCGTACCTACAATAAATGTTTAAAGAATAAAAAAGCATTAAAGAATCGTTATTGACATTCTAAGTATTTTTCAATGTCACTGTGTTGCAACAGCGTATAAACACCATTACATACGTAGCTCAGCATTTTTTCGAGAAAAACACTGACTTTCAACTAGTACAAGTTAGAAAAACCTTTGAACTCGATCTAGAAAGACCACTTTTATACAACTTTAGATGTAATGTTACATTAAAACATTACAAACTTTGACAAACAATTATTATAGATAACAACGTTGTTAAGTTTCCGCATGTGTTACCCGAAAACAGTTTAACTTCATTAATGAACTACGAAAGGGCGGAAACATCGTCAGCACGTTGTTTTGAATACACGATTGGTTTTGTAAGAAATAAGTTTCGAATGCTCATACAATGTAATGAAAAGCTTTCCGTACTTACGTGGGCGCCAAATGTTAATAACTTATTTCATTAACCTGTGGGTTTGATTCTATTCAATAGCTAAACAATATATGTAGCTGTTTGTTCTGTGATATTTTATTTTTACATCACAATAACTTTTTGTTAGTGTTTGTTTTTTATTCAGATTATGATAAAACACTGTGTTTTTTTAAATTTTAATTTTTCCCTTTTAATATTTTTGTGCATGCTGTGGCATATAATCGAAAATGCATTTACTTTTAATTATAGTTTTAGTTACTTATTGTAAGCAAAAATTTAATTTTCACTTATGTCCTAAATAAATAAACTAATATCTGCGTGCTTTTTAGCGCAATCCGTTCAGTGGCTTTAGCTATATTTTGACTTATACTAAGTATATATAAATTGACTGCCGCTGAGTGAGAGTATCAAAATGCATGTCTAACATGTGCACATTATTGATATCATCAATGACAGACTAGCTACTTACAAGCCTGATACTTTGTTATTGAATCAAAGTAAGTTCGTCCATGTCTGAATTTCCCTAAAAAGATTTTATATTCGAAACTTAAAACTTACAGTTGCAATTTGGCTGCATTTAATCAATTAGGTAAATAAAGGTTTGTTTCATAAACATTCACTTTGATTGAGTAAACCTTTTAAATTGATTAGGTCATCGGAAAACTGATGCAAAACTTTTACTTTGTATTCGAGTTTAATTTCAACAGAGTTTATGTGAAAAGGTTAATGGTTTCGGTTATTTACTGACCGAACTTATGACGCTTTAGTTTATTTGATGTTCAAATGCATTTTAATTAATTTAGCCAACTCCATTCAATTGCGCGGTTGAGTGATAGGAGTACTTTCCTGCCAATTCCGAAGTCCTGCGGTTTCAATAACTGGCAATTCAGAAAAAATATCAAACTTCCAAATTTGAAAATGCTTTCATCGATCAAGCAAATATAATACGAGAAAACGTGCGTATGTTTGTTACTCATCCACGCTCTAATAGATTAAGGATTCGGCTGAAATTTGGTACTTGAGTAACTTATATCCTAGATTAATATAGAATACATTATTCTGAAATCCTAGGGATCAGGATTAACGTGAGTAATATCGCGGGGCATAGACAGAATGTACTAAATTACTAAGCTACAAACAATTGGAACACTGTTATTAAATTACTAGGTTACAAATAAAAGCGAAATTCTGCAGAAAATGCGTTACCACAAACACATTTGCAGAAAATACTTATACATACATTAGTATGAGGAAAAAGAAAATGGAATACGCTCCGAAGTACAGCCCTACATTGGACCATATTTTACCTGATATCCTCAAGCCTTCCATTTAATGTCAACTGATAAGAATACTGGAGCCACTTCGCTCGGTTAACTACCGCAACGAACCCTAATACTTAATTACTATTGTCATAAAGGCATACAAGTATTTATGTTACGGTTAAATCGCGTTTCTCTAGTTAGTTTTGAACCTTCGGCATAAAGGGCTGTTATACGTTTTATTTCCGTATTGTTGTGTCTGTTTATTTAAGTATCTCCCAATAAATAGTATAAAACAAAGTCGTCGTCCCTGTCTGTCTGTCCCTATGTATGGTTAGATCTTTAAAACTACGCAACAGATTTTGATGCGGAAGTGATTTAAGAGAAAGTTTTTTGGTATAATTATCTCCTCTCGTTCTGACGGGAGCGGGATATGCGCGGGTGAAACCGCGGGGCGCTGCTAGTTTGTCAATAAAAGCTTTGGAGTACGCTCCTGCCACTTTGGTATCATTATATAAGGTTTGAAATCATGCACATAACTTTGTATTTTTAATTAACGCGAGAACTTGTTTAGTCACCGTAGAAAGAGGTTAACCGCAAACTGCTTGTCTGTTATAGACGTAGTGGCCAATGATTAATGATTATGCTTGTACCTATGTATAAACTGGATGTCTGACTATGGCATTGCAATAAGCCCATTAATGATAATCACCACAAGTGCTTCTCTAGCTTCTCTTGAAGCTTTTTGCAAACTACCGACTAATAGTTTATTTTTTACTTGAATAACTAGAAAAATGGAAAATTCAGATATAGCATGATGTCTTTGTATTGAGTCTATGAACACAACATTTTAATTGAATCAACACAATTCTTAAACGTGTTGTCTAGCCACAACTTATTCTAAAAAAGAACACTAAGTAAAAAGATAGTTCTATCAACAAAATTAATACATATTTAAATTAACTATAGAATGTATACTCATATATTTAGAAACGAAAGGGATTTGTTCAGTTTTACTCATTACTTATAATGTTAAATATTTTGTCGGGCGGTCCCTCTACGCTAGGGAATATAGAGTTAATATCACAAGTTATGTGTGATACATATTAATTTTAGTTACAGACTTGTATTAAATCTCTAATACCTTTTACGGTCATAATATATGCCCCTGATTTATGTTCATAATAATTTGTGCCGTATGCTGATGACATAAGATTTAGTTTTGGTTAACTTGCCACGTTATTGTGACTGAGTCATTTAAAATGAAAATTATGTCTTGTTTCTAGCCCCAGACGCAATTAGAAGTATTGTAATTTTCATGTGTTTGTCTGGGCTAAACTAATAGGCCTTTTAAAGAGTGTGCTTGTTGCTTGGAAATATAATGTTGACTAGAAACATTGGCATTGGCAGCCGGGTTATGACTATTATTTTAATTGCTACGAGCTACGGAACTAGATTCATAGGCAAAAGTGTGACCGTAGCAGTCATAATATGCATATATATCATAATATGTATTTGTACTAGTAAATCAGAATTTAAACCTAACGCCCCATATCTTTAAGGTTCATTTTACAGTGCCTAATCTCGTTTATCTCCCACAGGTGGTGCGAATGTTCGTGCTCGTAGTGATGGTGTTTGCGCTCTGCTGGTTGCCGTACCACGCTTACTTCGTGCTGGTCTACCATCACCCTTCACTGGCATCGGCGCCCTTCGCTCAGCACATATACCTGGGCTTCTATTGGCTGGCCATGGCCAATTCAATGTTCAATCCACTCATTTATTATTGGATGAGTAATAAGTAAGTATTTAATCCTTTTTGAATAATTTAAGCTGCCGGAGATAAATTTCTTTATTCCTCCTTCCTGTCTAGAGAAAGGTAGGTGTAATAGGATTCGATTCCCGTGCGAGATATGTTTGTGCTAACCAGATTTTTTTATCTGCAACTATACGATTAAAGTTGTTTTTGTTCTGATACTTTAATACGTACTTATGTCTAGATTTAAAGATTTAAGTAGTCGCTTTTTATACAAAAAAATATGCAAATAAATAAATGTTCCATTTGGTTTAGTTACCATTGATATACAACGGAATAAAAAACATTTTTCGTATTATTGTATGTAAGTAATTGATGTTCTTCCGACACCTGTCTATCAAAATAAAGGTAAGGTTCGTGCAAAAGTGTGTTCCAACCTATATCAATTTAAGTATTGTACAAATATTGTGAAATGTTAATCACAAAGTATCTTGAGAATGTCTTTTAGCACCTACTATTTTTACCAACGATGTGTCAATCGACTAAAAGTTTTTATTTTATACGGGTTATTTATATTGTCTAAAGGTTAATTAAATGTCAATATGTTTTAATACCACTGAGACTTTTATAAAAACACACGGGTTTTATAAAAACACAAGGTTTAAATATTACACTCTTAATAATACCAGAGCCTAGTTGTTACGGGCAGGTAGAGCCCTCCAAAAGTTTAGGAGTTGGTTTAAGCAAAAATATTGCGGCACACATAGGACCCAAACTAGAGAGGTTTAGTTACGGAAAATTGTCACAAATACAATCTGAATCTAAAACATACTGAGCATTTATTTTCTTCTTTCTGCAGTCTAAAAAGAGCAAATTACACAGCCATTATTCCATCCATGTTTTATGATAAATCTAAAAATAGATAACCTTAAATTAAAATTTCCAATAAAAATACAGCCTTCTCCAGCGGTACACACTGAATAAAATCTTTCCATTAGAAAGGGAAAATGAAATAAGATCGTAACCTCAATGGTAGAAGGTAACTGTAGATGCATAATTCATGCGCACACACCGCGTTGTCCTTCCGAGTAATGGTCCTCGTAAATATAGGCTTGGAAGATACACTCGACCCGGAACAACATAACATTTCATAAATACTATGAGTTTTTTAAGTGACGTAAATATTTATAGTTATTATGAAAGTATTGGACTTCTGCCTACTATTTTATCCATTACAAACTTCAACCTTTCTTTAAACAAAATCAATGAAATTATGTTTTAGGACATACATACTATGCTGCTTATATCACGAACCTAACCTAACCTAACCTAAATTGGATAGTGTATTGAACTTTCACGAACGATGCCTCTTTGCTGGCCATGCAGGGCAAATACCTCTATCTCACTTATGATATTAGTATTCTATTATAATAAGGGTTATCACAACGTTTTATTAATTATGTTAATTTTTAAAAAGCCTTTCAAGGTATAATATTATCTTATTAGCTGTGCCCCGCGGTTTCACACGCGTAGTTCCCGTTCCCGTGGGAATTTCGGGATGAAAAATAGATGTTGGCCGATTCTCAGACCTACTGAATATGCTCACAAAATGTCATGAGAATCGGTCAAGCCGTTTCGGAGGAGTATGGCAACGAAAACTGTGACACGAGAATATTATGTATGTAAAATGTAGTTTTAGCAAAATGTTGTTTTACTTAATTCCATCAAAGGTTTAAAACAATTCACATTAACTTTTAGAAGTTAGAGTACAGTATATATACATATTAGAATAAGTTATTTTTATAAAGTTAACGAACGTAATGTGCAGGTCGCACCCAATAGTCCTATGTTTCACTATTAAATAAATATTTATAAGAACTCCAGTTTTACGAAGATAAAGTTGCAATAATAGTACGATATATTTTAATAATATACTTGAAAACGGCTGGTGATTCACATAATGTTTATGTAAAGAAGCTTCTTATGCCTCCGCATATCCTGACAGTGAAGTTGCCCGTTTATTAGGATTAAATTTTTGAGACACTCAGGTATTCTGAAAATTATTTATAATTTTTTTTTCCCTGCTTACGTGAAAATTTTGAATGAATAAAAAAATACTCGTTTATATTTATTTAGTTATTAGTTGCTTAATAATTTTAAGCCTTCTTTTATAAGTGACTAGCTGTGCTCCGCGGTTTCACCCGCGTAGTTCCCGATCTCGTGAGAATTTCGGGATAAAACATAGCCTATGTTCTTTCCCGGACCATAAGCTACCCCTGTACTAACTTTCAAGTCAATCGGTTCAGTAGTTTGGCCGTGAAAAGGTAACAGACAGACAGACAGACAGACAGTCAGAGTTACTTTCGCATTTATAATATTAAGTAAAGATTAATATAGTAAGGACTCTTAGAGGATAAATCGTTTAAATTATTTTATCAATACTCAAAAGTAACATAAGATTTGTTACTATTAACTTTTCTTCGTAATGATTAACCACTAAAAAAGTTATTAAAAGTATAATCAAGCAATAAATCATTTACACACATGTTACACAAATTAAAAACTTTGAACATCAAAGTAAAATAACATAATTACAGCGCACAATACAGTCAAATTCAAACTCAAACTACATTCAATGTTTTGTAAATACCCACGCGATTAACTTTTGCATCTTGTATGTATTCTAAACACTAAAACTAATGAATCATACTAGAAACTAAAACTTTCTTGATAAGTTTCGATGTTATAATAATACAGGTGATTTTCAATAGCACTATTGTCTAACGATAAACATGAATTTAATTAGAATGCGTAGGTTAGTAAATACTTTCTATTGAAAGTATTAATAAGGTTTTATTGTAAAATATTTCGAAGAAACCCTTCAATACTTTTGCCATAGACTTTTTATAAAAGAATATTCTGTAAGGCAGTTTTTAATTCAGCGATTTTAAGCGTTTGAAAATGTAATGAATCCTTGGAATTTTTGTAATGATAAAACGGGTACTAAGCTTTTTGAACACGATTTTTGTTTTAATTTCGATATAAATTAGTCATGGCGTTGAAATTATCGACCAAATGAACATTAAGTTTTAATTAAAATGTTAAATATTTATAATATCTCCTTGAAAAAACCAACAATAACAATGCTTTTATATGTAAAATAAACTGAAATAATCCTACTTAAACCTTAAAAGAAATGTAGTTAATGTCTATCGATTCTTCTTACGGTCCGACTATTCCTATTCCGGTTGAATCCACATCCAGCGCATCACTACTTTACCATTTAAGACTCAAGTCTCACGGCAAACATATTATCTAACTCCAGCAAATTCTCAACACAAATGTTTATTTAAATCACCGATTGAATTGCATTAGGAAGTTTACTGCATTAAAATAGCTTGATTACTGTTCAAAGTGTTTGTTGTTCTTATTATTCTATTTATGTTAAAACATATTTTTGGCAATAAAAGGGACTTGAACCGAGCCAAATGTTCAATTTTGAGAGTATAATAGAATATTTGAAACTTTGTTTTAACTTAATGTTTCCGCTAACTTTCGATTTAATTCGTTAAAGGACAAATGAGATGAGGGTTGTAATGTTTTAAAGGTTGATTACCTATTGGTTGGACACCGGGTTTTACTTGTATTCATATTTTACTTGAACGAAACATACAATTTTTATTTTCGGTTCCCGAGTCACGGGGCTATATAGAGTCCCGGTCTTTTGGAAGGTTAGTGTGGGGCCAAAGCCAACATGCAAGCGGTCCTTTTGACTTTTTAATTTTAATTATCAGAAAGAATAGTCGTCTTTTTAGGTTTAAGTTCAAAAACTTTATTTCTGATACGAAATTACATTTTATTTAAAATGAGATAAAGCTCAAAGCGTACTAAAGTTAAATTGAAACATTGGTATTCGTTGATAAGTCTTATTAAGGCCTAGATTTAATACTATTTAAACTTTCCATAGTTTTTATCAGATTGAGTAACTTATTAAACAGCGTTGCTTCTTTTAATAGTATAAATTATTTAGTTTTCGGGCTGATACGTTTGATTTGATAAGTTTAATATATACCTACCTACTTACACAAAGTTTCTCAAAACCGTATAGAAAACATTAATCATCATTTCGAGAGAGAGAAAGAGAATTAATTTCTTAAGATTACAAATAAAATACAATGCTCTTATAATAGTTTAAGATTTATTTGATAGTACATAATAATTAAGACAGTAACGGGCTTATAAATTAATCGAAAACTTTGTCCACAGATTCAGAATTTACTTTCGAGTGGTGCTATGTTGGTGTATCATACCAAAAGTTGAAACACCGGAGTTGAAGAAGCTTGATAACAACAAATCTTTTTCGGGTGAGTACTTTTTATTTTTCTTTCTGAACTATTAATCGTGAAACGTCACAGATTTTAAGCAACAGTTCACGTCACAAGCCCTTAAACATTAATGCGTTATAACTAAATCAGTTTTATTAATTTGACGAAACAAAAAAATACGTGTCTAATTTTCTAATTCTCGAAATCTATCTGACGGACTAATTAGTATTTTATTTTGTTTACCCAAGAAACTACCCTAACAGTCGTTACGGGTAACTAGAACATTAAAAAATCTAAGAGTTGGTGTAACCAAAAATTTTTCCACAACCACAAAGGGCCACTTATTACACTTAGCTTAAGAGTACATTTAACAAATTACAATAGCAGTAGATACGGCTACATACACTTTCGATAAGTAAAATAAATTCATTAAAAATCATAATGTAATTTTCAAAAAATCTTGTCAGCTAAAGAAGGATAAAATTATCAATGGAAATACAGTGAAAGTAGTAAAAAGATTTCCAGTCCTATTGTTGCCATTGGATCGCGAAAATGCAATTCACAGCGGCAAAACAACGCAACAAAAAGCCATTAATCGCATAATACTGTCAAAATGTGAGCTAGTTCTAGGTTCCGAAACTCTCGGCAATTATTCGGCAAAAATTCAATTAAATACTTAAACAAGATACTTCTGCATCAAGAAATTCAGAAGAAAGAAAAAAGCCTTGCTATTATTAAATAAATTCTCTATTACATTCGATACTTTTTGGGGAAAAGCTTACCTAATTAAGTCGTATTTATCTGAAGTGCGGGCTCTTGACATTTAAACAAAGAGAAATATTAAATGTCTTTCTCATTGTAGTTATGTATAATATATCTCAGACGCATATAATTAGAAACCGTTTGCTAAGCATCTATCCGCAAAATTACTGTGAAATATTTGACTGCAGCAGATGTACAGTTAGCAAACTAATTCATAACATCTTATTTGTGCAGATGTCTTATTTGTCAGTCAACAGTCTTTCCAAATGATCAATGGTTTTCACTTTTCACATTTTATTAACTATTCGATTGAAAAAGCAATGTAACCGACTTTTTCCTTATTTTATCTTTATGCCACTTTAATAAAGTATTGTATAATTTTTAATGAGGTAATTGTAGAAATACTTACTAAAAATAATCTTCTATAAAAGCTATTACAAACCAAATGAGATACAGATACAGTGTTCAATAAACCCGATATTTGTAAATGTTTTATAGGAAATCAGCGGAAAGAAAATTGAATTAAGCTTCCAACTGTACCGTTTCGCGTAAAATACTGTCGTCAAGCGGCTGGGCGTACCTATACGTATGGGCACGCGTAACACGAGATATAAACCGACATTTTCTACTCCGCAAAATGTTTACTTGGTGTACATGAGCAACATACGGAAGTAGCCATGTCTTGGTAATAAATCCTCTTAGAGGACCGTCATACTGAGGACGGATTTTGGTCAAGTTCCTATATATTATTATTATACGGATGAATGTCAACATGATAACAAAGAGTCCAGAAAATGGGTTTCCCTTCTATAGCCGTAACGTTTAAAGTATCGATTTGCAAATGTTTACATTACAAAATTGAATTAAAATAAGATTGGACTTTGAATGTAAATACAATGTAAATTGTTTTGATTAATCAATTTTCAAATGTTAAGCTGAAGGGGAAGAAATTTGTAATTGAAATTTCATTTTCATTAACATCGTCATCTGCTTTTATGTTCTTTTCTGTTATCGTAATGAGTTTTGACAGGAGATTTAAATTATTATATTTCGAGCATTGTTTACTTCTATTTTAACATTTTCGGAAATAAATGCAAATGTAAAAAACTGTCGACTCACAAATTGCAAACATCACAAGAGATTTTTGTGATAGAAAAATTACGGTGACTAAGGAAAAAGCAAAAAATTCCCGTAATTAATATCTGGAAGATTGAGAGTTCTTACAAAAAGTCGTTGGTTTCAGGTGGTTGGCAAATAATACAATCATTAACTCCGAACTTGTATATTTCATTGAGATCTCTTGAACGCTGCGGCCGGCTTCATTACTTATTTACGTTTTTCCTTATTCAATTTATTTGTTTACAACTTTTTCGTGCGTAAATGTATTCATGAATTAATAGTATAATCTTAACGATATTTAAACGAATTTTACCAAATTTATCGAGGAAAATAATCTGATAAGAATTTAATTGTATTACGATGTTTACACAATTTCGGCACAGGTATTGCGCATATTTACGCAGCATCTATCTCGAATACAAAAACTAAAGAAACAAATTTAATAGAATTCGATTTATAATCAAGTGAAAATTATGGAATAGCACTTTATTAAAAACATTTTTGTTTAACTGAATTCTCCATTCTTATTGTTAGTTAATTCAAGTTATTATAATTATGGACCATCACAACAACAAATATGAAATTAAAACTCAGTTTAAGACCTTGATTATGACATAGGATATTTTTTATTTCAAAATTTACTTGGACATTTTTTTTGGCCCAGCCCGTAACGTAACCTACATTGTTTCACAACCGCAGCACATTGCTATATCTATTCTTTTTTTGCAGTCAGCCAAAAACATTACCGGGATGTGTCATCGTTCAGCAGAACATGACATTCGAGAAGGCGCAGCAATCTCTCCCGGTCGACGCCGCCGCCGCACGGTACGTGACTCTACATATTTTACATCGTAATACTCATTTTATATCCCCATTGTTGACAATATTATTAACAAACTAGCAGCGCCCCGCGGTTTCACCCGCGTAGTACCCGTTCCCGTGGGAATTTCGGGATAAAAAGTATCCTATGTTCTTTCCCGGACCATAAGCTACCCCTGTACCAAATTTCAAGTCAATCGGTCCAGTAGTTTAGCCGTGAAAAGGTAACAGACAGACAGACAGACAGACAGACAGAGTTACTTTCGCATTTATAATATTAGTTAGGATTGATTCTGTTTACGGATACTGTTTATGAATTTTAGCGGAAAATTGAATAAAATATACAATATAGACTAGGTATATAGAACTAGCGGTACTAGCGACTTTAACCCGCGTTTGCTCCTCCCTTATTGGTCTTAGCGTGATGACATATAGCCTACTTCGATAAACAGGCTATTTAACAGTGAAAGTTTTTTTTCGATTCGGACCATTAGTTCCTTTTGGTCATACTTGTCAATCTAGTCATTCTGGTCATTGTGGTCATTCTGGTCAATCTGGTCATTCCGGTCATTCCGGTCATTCCGGTCATTCCGGTCATTCCGGTCATTCCGGTCATTCCGGTCATTCCGGTCATTCCGGTCATTCCGGTCATTCCGGTCATTCCGGTCATTCCGGTCATTCCGGACATTCCGGTCATTCCGGTCATTCCGGTCATTCCGGTCATTCCGGTCATTCCGGTCATTCCGGTCATTCCGGTCATTCCGGTCATTCCGGTCATTCCGGTCATTCCGGTCATTCCGGTCATTCCGGTCATTCCGGTCATTCCGGTCATTCCGGTCATTCCGGTCATTCCGGTCATTCCGGTCATTCCGGTCATTCCGGTCATTCCGGTCATTCCGGTCATTCCGGTCATTCCGGTCATTCCGGTCATTCCGGTCATTCCGGTCATTCTGGTCATTCTGGTCAATCTGGTCAATCTGGTCATTATGGTCATTCTGGTAAAGGATGATGCCAAGAAATGTATGGACTCTGGTACCCTCTCCAATAATATAATATATCGTTGGATATCTGTCGTTGAGCAGAACACCCCCATCAATATACTTGGATGATATTATGATAAACTGATATGTTTCGTACTGCATAACTCTGATCGGACTAAGATTTGAACCTTGACTCTATATATAACTTTTGTTCTGCTCAACTATGGCTATCCAATGATATTATATTACACATAGCTATTGGAGGGGGTACCAAAATTGGCATCATCCTTTGCAGGTTCAAACAAAGAAACTCTTCCGCTTTATAATATTAGTATAGATTCTCATCGGTTCAGTTTTTGCGCAGGTAGATCCGCGTGCGAGCTTGGGACAGTAAGTAGTATAAAAAATAATACTCTCATTTTCGTTGTGTTTAAAAAGACAAGGTAGGAATGAATGAAATTTTTAGAATAATGTTACTACCCGTAAGAAGTTGGGTCATGTCGCTAATAAAAACTTTCATGTTACATCTAAGTAAATATAGACACAAGTTAAAATACTTTAAAATATACCCATAACGATTATTTATTTTATAGCTTTTAAATTGTAGTTAAATTACTTACTGAAGTATACTGAAATTAGGAATCAAATGACGGTAATTTTCCGATAGATTTAACAAAGAAAATGAGCCTTCATTGCCATTGTGTACTCAATGGCTTGTTTACTTTCTTTTTGGATTCAAATTTAATTTCGGACTAGAATGTTACGGATTCCATGCACCCTAATTAGGTATGCTTGTAACGTAGTTTTAATTAATTAGTTTACATAGACTAATTAAATGTTGTTTGAAGTATAATACTTCTACGAATGTCGAACGCTTCTCTCTCTGTCAATGATGATATTTATAAAGTCAAGAGCTGTGGAGTAATGCCGTGTATCATTATGATCAATTCATAAATTAGTCAAAGCATGTTAGCTACTATCCAAATTTGTCTCGATTTTTGGATCACCAACACTCATTATTGGTCTCTCTCTGGACGTCGGGCTTGGTAGGTCTAAATAACGAAAATAATATAACAAAAATATATTAATGTAGATTTAACATCCAAAAAAGATAGTCATTTCAATTTTGTCCGACCATATTAAGCTACTTCAAGCCACTAACTCTTCATTTACTCACTAAAGTAGACTAGAACCACACTTTTACACTGGATATTAAACTCTACGTGGCCTCGAGACAGCTCTTCATAAAACACCGAAAATACTCGCTGACCATAAACACTCATGGCATTAAAATAAACTATCTATTTGGTCTAACTATAAACCCAGATTACTTTACGTGGAAGCCTAAACTTTTAGTATCGTATACAAGAAATTATTATGTCACTTCTTTAATCTTTAAATATTTTAGTTTCGTATAAAAATATTATGTTTCTTTCACTTCTGTATAGGTATTTATTACTAGCCGTATGTATTGTATACCCTCATTAGCTCCGCCCTTATTGGTCGAAGGGTGAGTTATCGCTCTAAATATTATTTTCAATTCAAACCAGTAAATCTTTGGATTCTGTGAACTCTTGAGGTATTCCTCCTTCATTCGGTGCGCCTCAAAATAGTTGCGCTTCGAGGAATACCTCGAATCCTCACTTTTATATACACCCCTATTTTGAAATTACGATACTTATTAAAATCAGAATATCTGTAGCAGTAACTGAATCCATATATCCAATAAAAATATCAAAAATGATAGTCGATTACTTATCTTTAAAAATACCAAAATAAATGTCGTACTACCAGACGGCACACTAGCTATCAAGTATTCTGTGACGGCTTGGGTCGATGACCGCGCTCAGCTGTGTATCGCAGCGTTCGTCGGTTGTTCGGTGTAGAATAACAATAAAATTCGGCGGGATTTTGAAAAACTTTGACTTATCATAACTTTTTAAATAAAAGCAAAAGAAAAACACTATCTTCACTATTATATTGTCACCCGTCGTTTACATTAGCTGTGTGATTAAGTATCTCGAATTCAAAATAGCGGTGTATACTAGATTATAAAACATTCCTTTCTCAATTATTTGAATTTTCATAAATAAGAAGTGTTAGTCAATTTTCTTAGCAAAATTCGTTAAGTGGTTTAGAAAATATTACCTGAGAAACTACATATTATGCAAATTTATACTTAGAGAGCCCCAATAGACATAATATATGAAACCAAGTTAAATTATTAGACAGAATTCGTCTTTTTATAATATACAAACCTTGACCTACAACTCAATTACCGAACAAACCTTCTCAGTTAAATAATGAAAAACATTGGTTGTCTCAACCCGTCCCGTGTGATTAATAAAAGACACGAGAAATTAATTAAAGGTCTCGCTTCACTCAACTAATACTAAGAAATTACATCCAAATATACGAAAGGCTTTGAAAAATGGGCGACGACGCCGAGGAAGGCCGCGGAGACACTGGCGTGACGACCTCGACGCTTTCTGCCCTAACTGGTGGGATGAAGCTGAGGACCGCAATACTTGGAAGACAATGGGGGAGACCTTTGCCCAGCAGTGGGACAGTATAGGTTAAAAAAAAAATACGAAAGGCTATTTAGTCCGAATATTATAGTTAAATTAAAAGAATAAAGGGTTGCCTGATTATAAATGGGTTTATCGCTTTTAAAAAACCAAAGCATATTTTAAAAAGCATCAATCCCACCTTGGTCCCATTTAGACGCAGTGACCCATTTCACACCATATCTTTTTACGATTACCAGATGACTCCTTTGCTTAGGTATATTTTCATATTATTCAAGCTTTTAAAGGAAACGGCATGGTATAAAACATAATAAGGTTTTATGGTGGAGCCGTCATCATTTTAATATTATTTTTATCATGGGACTGCAGGAGTAAAGCTATTGTAAAAGCAATTAATGGCTGAGTAAAATGTACATATCTGTACTAAGTATGCATCTGTGGTTCAGTGGCTATTTTATCTACTACTTGAGCTTCACGCCACTTCTCACTTTTACTAACCCCGTGTAAATTTGAGAAAATAACTATCATCACTACTCATAATGTCAGTTATCAGCCTTCTAAAACTACGTCAAAGTTGGTGTATATTGATATCTTTGATTTACACGAACACTACACATTGAAATAAAACACTTAAACGAACCGGCCTAAGATGGAAGACGTCGACGACGTCTTCCATCTTAGGCCGGTGTCTTGAATTTAGCGGGCAGCGGGGCGCTAGGAAAAAAAAAAAAAAAAAAAAAAAAAAACGGTCCATTGAAATACACGGAAAGTATCTCCCCGCTCCCGCTCCGCTCGCGCTCCCGCTCCGCTAGCGCCCCGCTGCCCGCTAAATTCAAGACACCGGCCATAGTCTTCTGTGATCACGGGTTCTGTAAAGAATCCGAAACGTCAGAAAATGTAACACAAAATATAACCACGACAAAAATCCATTTAAGTGTTTTATTTGAAAGTTGGTGTAGTTGTTCCAAAAATAATCTTATGCGATGAAAAAATAAATGTTAGTTTATTTGTAACCACACTGTTTGTATACTGTACACTTTCATAAGCAGTACCGCGTAAAACTCCATATTAAGTAAAATTCTGTTATTGACATTACAAACAGACATTTCAATTAATTTGCTTACAGTTTTAATCAACGATTGTAATTTTATTTTCGCGGCAGCAAATACCAAAGTTCAGGTGGAGGTTTAATGACGTCACAGAGAAACTTAACTAAAGTTGACGTTATCTGTTTGCCCTTTAGGCTACCTAGTTCTAAAGATAAGTCCTTTTGTATTCGTCCAAACGACTTTTTCATTCCATTCTTTTGAAAACAAGGTTAGCATTTTTTTCGGTTTTGTTATGAGAGGAATTTAATGTCAGCCGCTTTTACTGTGAATGAATTAATTTATGTAATCCTGTATTGTATGATGTTTTGGGGACATTAGCCAAATATATTTATTTATGTATTGTAACAGATAAATAAAATGATGTTATTATGTAATGGTGATATTAATTTATTCATTTACAGCTTCAATTTTCCAAAACGGTCTTAAATTAATTTAAAAATTGCATTTAGAACTCAACATTTGTGTATAAATACAACTATTAGACGCTCTTCAAGCCAGTAAAGAACTCTTAAATTATTTCTTTAATTTATTTCTATTATTTATCAGTTTATTTTAAAATTGAAGTATTTTATTTCTGTACAAAGAATTCACCCATTGAGTTGTTATTTAAAGTTAATGACATCATGAGTGACGTCAGTAAAGTTTTATCAACATTTTTTACAGAAAAAACTATTTTCGTCGTGAATTCTTTAGTAAATAATATTCATTGAATATTGTTGTACTAAGGTTTGGTATTAATTAAGGTAACCAAATGATTGTACACAGCGTAGGTATTTAATTAAAATATAAACTATTTTTAGGTGTTCTATGAAAATTAACTATTTTTGGAATTAAATTGAAACCTTTATTAGTTATAAACATTACTTTTCGAGGAAAACTAGATTACGTTTTAATTAATCGTATTTTTTGTCAATTTATATAAAACTTTATATAAACGAAGCTTTTAGTATTAAGTACTTTAATTAGTTATGTAACGTCAAATGTGATGATTTTGTGATTTAAGATAAAACCTTCATAGAATTAGTCTAAACTTTTAATTAAAAGTTACCAAATTAGAAATTAGTATTTCATCAATTATTCGCTAATTAGTAATCCTAAGAAGACTAGCGTAAAAATCTGCTAATTAGGCTCAGAATTATTAATTAAAAACATCATAATTCGACTTTATAATATAATATTGTTTATTAGTCTTTGTGATAAACTAATTGGTATTAAAAAGACTGCGTCATTTGTATTTTAGAGCAAACATTATAACAATAGACCCCGAATATAAATCAAAAGTTCTCACAAAACGACAAAGTAGTGAGTTTTTTTCTTTTCCTTTGTCGTAACATCACAGGAATAGTAATAATATCGACTTTGTAAGATTCTTATATAAGTTAACTAGCGGCGCCCCGCGGTTTCACCCGCGTAGTTCCCGTTCCCGTAGAAATATGGAGATAAAATTAAATAAAAACCTTCCCAGTGAATCACTCTATCTATTAAAACAAACCGCATCAAAATCCGTTGCGTAGTTTTAAAGATCTAAGCATTCATGGGGACATAGGGACAGAGATAGTGACTTTGTTTTATACTATGTAGTGAAGACCCTCCATATGTTGGCACAGTGAGAAAGGCTAACTAAAAATCAATTAGGTACGTTTATAATCACATAAGTTTTAAGAATGTGCAGATTTTCGCGATGCGATGCGCTTAGAATGTCAAAGTAAATAATTTTAAGCGTTTTTATACCTGTGCTTTTTCAAATTACGAGTACTCGTATTACTACATAGAAGTAGGCTTCTACATGTTTAATAAAACCATATTATTATTAAAAGTAACACACAACAAGTACATTAATACGCCACCAACGCATTATTGAAATTAAATCCACTACGGAAACTAGCTACCATAAACATTTTTGATTCTTGAATAATATTTTTACTACGTAAAAAAATACCAATTGGTTTGATAAAATGTTTTATTATCAAATTATTATGCTTCCGTACAAACCAGAAGTTTTAAAACAAACTTTTACGAGTGTAGTTTTTATTTGTATTCATAATAACTTAACCGAAGTTAAGAACAGAATACTTCGAAAGTAAAGGTTCACGAAATAACATGTTATGTTCAAATACAAGGAATTTCATAACTTTGCTGTTAGTGAAATTATGAAGTAGATTTATCATGTACTCTGGGAATAATATGTACTATCATTGAATCTTATTTAAGCTATTATATTCGAAAATAGGTAATCGGGCTATTAGATACCCAATTGAAGAGAAAATGATCTAAGAAGTTTGAGCTTTAATTGTAAAGAAAACTGGCCGATTATATTTTTAAATATATTCAGGAAGATTATTTATTTAATTCAAGTTTAAAATTCCCCGAAGTCCTACACAAAACAACTATTGTAATTTTTATACGAGTACATCAATTAATGTTATTTTTTGTTTACAGATCATTCGAATGCTACCGAACTTCTGACAAACGGTAATGTAGTGCGGATGAATCCCCGCGGAGAGAGAGACAGCGTTAAAACATTTCATATATGTGATGATAAACTATAAAACTACGGTTCCGTGTTTACACCGCATCGGAAATTCATGTTTTTGACGAAGTTATGTGATAATTCTACTAACATTTCGTGTAAAAGATAATAATAATGTTATGATCTCAATCAATTGTGAATTTTAAACGTTCTATGTTTTTGGAGATATGAAAGTGATCTTTAGGCGCTGGCCTAATCGGCATTGATCATACGATAGCACGGTGCAATTTCATCGTACGAGAGTTTCAAACACAGATTTCTTCAGTTTCATAATTATTAGAGGTCGCAACACCTCGCACGAGTACAGTAAGATTATTTTCATCGCATGATAAAAAACGCATCGTGCCATCCTACGATCATTGACAAACGACGCCCTATACGTACGCCCTATACCCTAGACGTTTTTCTTTTAATTATTTACAATATTGTTTTATTTTTGTATGCAAACTCTACATAGAAAATGGCTTATTCCCAAGCCATTATAAAATTCGTTCCCAGCGCATCCATTGACATCATTTCGTTGAAAGTAAGTTGTTATAATTAAATTAGTACTCCCAAAATTGCAATTTTTTGAGTAACTTTAGTTAAAACCTATGATATAAAATTTCTACTTTAATATTAAGTCATATAACACATTGTTTTTAAACTTCTCTCCTTGTAAGTAAATCATTGGCATTGAATTGATATCATTTATTTCGAATACATTTAATAATTAATTAATGTTTTAGAATAGTTTTTGATTTAAGGTACAAATACAGCCTTAATAAATATAAGAAAAATATTAAACATAAAATATGATATGCATTCTATAGTGGCGGAATAAAATCATTAGACAATTTTAATATTTAATCAAGATACATTTATATTAATATTAGTACCGTCAGAAAGAAAACCTAAAGTACTTAGAAGTTACACTTTTTTACAAGCTCTTGATAATATTATGCATAAAGTAAAAATGATGAAGAAAAAACAACGAATTAACTTTATGTTCTTCATGCCGTCTGTTAGATATTTTTTGCCAGGTCTTTACAAAAAAGAAACACAGAAATTACATTTTGTTCTGCCACTGTACAAAACTATTCTTTAAATAAAAGAGTTCTCTATTTAAATCTCTTTTTTATATTTAAAAATCGAAATATTATATAAAAAAAGTATTTTAAATTAAATTACACACATCAAAAGTGTCTAGGGATCAACATATATTTTTGCAATAACTTTTCTCCTGATTGATATTAATTAAAATTTTCTTTAAGGATTCATCAAATAAAGTGTTTTCGTTTGTCACAGTAACGATAAACCAAGTCACCTTTGCATTAATAAAGAAATTTGCCATTTTCCTAATAAAGGGATTTTTGACATTTGAACCACTAACATTAAAGTTCGAAAAAAAGACTGAAATAACAGTTTTCTTTAAAATTTTATTGGGTAACTTAAACAATTAATAATCCGTGTTTCTACCGCGAACACTAACAACACAAGAACATCGGTTTGGCATACTCAAAATGAGTTCATCCAAATCACGCTGTGGAATGGCCGCCCATGTTCGTTGCAACAACAAAAAAAGGTCTTCTTGCGACTGGATACCCTCCATATTCGGCAGAGCTCTTCTCTGTAGCATATTCCATGCATGCTCAATCGGGTTCAAGTCTGGCGACTGAGCAGGCCAGGGCAGGACATTGATGTTAGCTGCGGCGAGAGTCTGTCTTACAACTCTTGCGGTGTGCGGTCGTGCATTATCATGCATTAACTGAAATAAGGGACCGATTTGCACTTGTAGAGGAACGATGACGTCTGATACAATCGTCTCAGCATAAATTTGAGCGTTGAGGTTGCCTCTGATCCAAATCAACTCAGTTCTTCCGCCGATCCAAATACCCGCCCATACCATGATGGTTCCACCACTATAAGGATGGACTTCCTGGCAGGATTTTAATCGCTGTTGGCGTCCAGGGGTTCTCCAGTGTCGTATACGTCTTGTATCCGGTCTCATACCAAAACGAGACTCATCAGAAAAGCACACGAAACGCCATTGTTCTTCTGCCCAATTTCTGTGTTCAAGAGCCCATTGATATCGAATCCTACGATTGTGCATTGCTATAGGTGGTACCCGTAGCGGTCTTCGGGAATGAAGGTTCACTTCATGCAAGCGGTTTCTGACTGTTTGGTCGCTAATTAAGTTCCCTGAAGAGTGATGAAGCCGCACGGCTAACATCATGGCGGTTATTGTTGGAGCTCTTCGAGTTAAGATTTGAATGTATCGGTCTTGTCTCCGTGTGGTGCAGCGATACCGTCCTCCATGGCGCTCAGCCACGGTACCAGTGCTTCGGTAACGTGTCCAAAGTCGACTGATAACACTCTGACTTGTATTCAGAGCTAAAGCCACAGTACGTTGCCGGGAACCAGCTTCTATCATTCCCACGGCTCTGAGCATTTCTTCCCTGCTTAAATGACGTCGCCGCTCCATAATAACGTTGGTTTTAATCAGTAGTAGGGAAACAGTAGCACTAATAATGTCTTCAATGCGTTGTATGTTTTTATAGGGAAAATATTGACAGCTGATTTTCATCTTTTACTCGAATTTGATTCACAGTTCCTGATTCAAATTATGAAATGCACCAAAAAGGATCCATATAAATTTATAAAATCATAAATTTATTACAAAGCCACATCTCAATCTCAAGAAATCCGCATAAAAATGCTTGATCCCTAGACACTTTTGATGTGTGTATTTATGATAAGGTTAAAAATAGACAATACATGAACTATTTTTGGGATACGTTTGTCTTTTTTTTTTCAAGTAAATAAGTAGTTTTTGTATGTAACAATGTAAATAATTATAATCAAAATTTTTAATAAAAACATTGTTGTTGATATTTTGTTTTTACTTATTGATAACTTTTTAAGCTGACGGATATTTTAAATGGATTAGCGTCGCGATGGTTTTATCATAATCATCAGCTATATAATGTATGTATGTATGTATATGTCTCCACCGGGGGGCTCGAGCCTACTCTACATGAGAGCGATATGGTTTTTATTTTGGATATCATCATCATCTCATATAATGTTTTAATTTTGGATATCAATAGAGGAATATTCAACAATGTCCACTGCTGAACATGGCTTCCAATATTGACCCCTTTGACTGGGATGATAATGGATAGCGATGATTAATGGATTTGACCTTATACATAAAAAACTACGAAAATATTTCCCGATTTTTTCAATATTTTTTCTTCAAAAGTTTAGATATTTTTTAACACTATACATTCAGATTACGGGCTTATTTATATCTTCAAGTAAAGTTCCGAGTAGTTATCACAATTTTTGTTTTGTTACTTGTCATAAAGTAAGAAAGAGTCTAACATTACTTGGTGAGTAACTTTACTTGAAGGTCGTGAAATAGGCTCTAAAACTACTCTAACGTTCGTTACTGACTTTTTCATCCATCAACACAGCTCAAACAACTTAGCACGCGTACATACGACGCGACGTTAGCAGACAACACGGGAGTAAAATTGCTGGACTTAGTAAAAGAGTAAGTATTTATTGGTCTCTCTAAATAGCACAATAAAATATATTAATGAGGTCTGCAAAAGATAGACTGGGAGTGGGATGGCTGAGGAAATTTGAAACTGGAAACGATGTACTAAGAATAAGAATATTTATTTAGCCTCTGTTAAAGTTAACGAGATACATTACTAGTTACTAGAGTTCTTCGTTTTTCACTCACCATGGGTCACAGTTAACTTTGCTATTCAATGATTAACGCATTTTCATCCCATCTGCCACTTAAATGTTAATGCAGTTAGCAAGAAAAGTATTTGTTTCGAACAAAGTTGCCTTATCCTACTAATCTAATATTATTTTAACTATCTTCATGAATAAAGTATTTAATTTATTACTTGTTGACGTAACCTTTGGCCTGATTTGTAGAACACCTGCCGTTCCTATTTGCTTCAACTTCATCCAAATATTAATTTTGAACAAACTTCTCTCTCGAAAATTATGATAATGTAATTCAAATTATAGTAATAAAATATTTAAGTATCGTTGAAATTGACTATTTTTTCACATTTTATATGTTTTATAGTGTCTTTTCATTGACATTGGTTGAATAAGTAGTTAAAAACACCTTTTATCTCTTTTTCTACAACAATTCAAATAGATCTTGATGAAAGAAACACGGCTAAAAGTTCAAACTCCTTAAAACTCAGTCAATGAACGCTATTTTTTATGAATTATTATCTCAAACACCAAGCCAGCTGTATAATAACTGTTTATATCATCGTGAAAACAAGTCACAAGCCATAATACGCAATATTTTCAACTAATGGAGCGCGTATAATCGCCTTAAAAGAAAAAATATGGTTCATATAACTACGTTTTTTATGTGGTTTGTATTTAGGTTTCTCGGTTCGGTGGCAAAACAGCAGGGGCTGTGTGAAAGGTTAGTTCAATAAGAGTTCCGTACTATTAAAATTTGCGAATAGAACGGAAAAATTGGAACGAAAGCCACGATTAATTTTGTGGTTTAAGAAAAATTACAATGTTTATTGTAGACTAGCAGCGCCACGCGGTTTTACCCGCGTAGTACCCGCTCCCGTGAGCGTGCGTAGCTCGTAGTATCATACAATCTCGGCACAATTCACCATCGTGTGTTAAAAAATTAAGTAACAGCGCCATCTATTGGTACATTTTGCGACTACAAAAAGTTACAATAAAACATACGATTACTTATACACAATCCCATGGGAATTTTGGGATAAAAAGTCCTATGTGTTATTCCTACTTGCAAGGAACATCTGCACCAAATTTAATCAAAATCGATACAGTAGTTTTTGCGGGAAAGTGGAACAAACGTCCAAACTCACAAACATCCAGACATACAAACTTTCGCATTTATAATATTAGTAGGAAGTAGGATAAGTATTTTCAAATAGCCTAACAATATATAAATCAGCGATTGTAGAATATTTCCTTTATTTGTGTTGTTAAGTCTTCTTTCTTACCACAATCAAGGTTCTAGTAAATGGGGAGTACCTTTTCTATATACTTAATATTTTTTTACTATCAAATAGCAAATTACAATAAAATAAGTGGTATAAAAAGTTTCACTTTTCCAGTTTCGATACCCCGCGTAAGCAGCCTTTAGTAAGTATTTGATATTAATTTCAACTTGATATCTTCAAGCACTCTCGAATAAAAAGGTCTTGACAAACCTCTAAAACGCAGTAATCTTAAAAGGGTTCTTTTCCCTTCGAGACACGGTACCCTAAATATGAAACGTTGTATACATTTGAAAAACAATTTGGGATCATTAAAAATAAGTGGCTGAAATGTGTCACGAAAACATCTTCTGTTCCTAAAAGAATATAAAATATATTTCTTACTTAGAAGAAAGTACGCAGTGTTTACTTAGTATCGAAACAATAAACAAAATGCGTTGACATAGATAATATGGAATTGTTTTGTGTATAACACACCTTTATGTGATATCGTTGAAAGATTGAGAAGTAAAATAAATAATTAATGCTAATGATGAATAATGATTCATATGATGATGACTAATGATTTATCATTTTGCATTTTAAACAAAATCATTAAATTAAAAAACTTAAAAACCCCCAACACAATTACTTTCAAACCCCCATAACTTTTAAACGGGTCAGCCGATTTTCATCAAACATGTCTAAGAACACTCGCACGTAAGTTCCTTTTAATACATAAAAAACTAAATTAAAATCGGTTCATCCGTTCGGGAGCTATGATGCCACAGACAGACAGATACACACACACACACACAGACACGTGAAACTTATAACACCCCTGTTTTGCGTCGGGGGTTAAAAACATAGATACATAGAAAACACTTACACACAAGGATACAAAAAATAGGAAAGGATAAACATTTAATATTTAAGTTTACTAAAGCGATTATCACTTTGTTTTTACTGCCTTATAGATAATATTCAATAAAATACCCGCTATACACCATAATGATGGGTAAAATTTCCGGCAAAAAAGGTTTGAAGAAGGAATATGTCATAACTACGTAATATTCCAAAGTGGACTGGCAGTAATATTGTAAAACAATTGCTTATATACTGGTTCTGAACACGTTCTGGTAACTGACTGCTGATGTTCAATAATGGAAAGGCAAAAGGCAAAGTAAGAAGAAGAATCATTAAGAATCTATAAGATATGTAAAAGCATAGCAAAGAGACCTTAGGTTTGCCAGGCAGGTGTCGCTAGACAGTTGAGGCGTTATATTATACTCTTATTACTTATAAATCACCTTAAGGATAATATTCGTGCGAAAAATAATGTTTTCAATGATAAACAATAACAATACATACTTATTAAAGTAAGATGTCACTGCAAGGCCAAAGCCAAAGAGAAACAGGTGTTCCTAACCAACACGGTTGCCTAATTGTGTTTGTGTTAATAATTTGAAACCTAGTTTCAAATCTGAGCTACGCTTAGTAAATAAACATGCATCACCCAACCCTGGATTCATTAGTATACGAGTTCATTCATTAATTTAAATATCCCTAATAAACGTTCTATGGTATTAAAGGCACCCATTCTGATGCTTAACACGCTATTCACTTGCCTGGATAGCGGAAAAAAATATTATCATCCATAAATTTACGCACTTTTTAAAGCATTTTATGAATATAATCCGGGACCTAGATCACCTACCTACATAAAGAGTGAAAAAGGGACTTAGACAATTACGTTTTTAACATGTTGTAGGTAATAATATTATAAATACTTAATGTATGCGACATCATAAAAGTGCCTCATCTGGTTCCTGAGTGGTAATGGACATAAAAATAACTTTCAATGTACCTAGATTGGAATACGTCGTTAGGTTTCATATTGTTTCGCTTTTATTTACAAACATTTTGCAATTAATTGGTGAAAATATCCAAAATTTAATATATACTAATATTATAAAGAGGAAAGATTTTTTTGTTTGTAATGAATAGGCTCCGAAACTACTGGACCGATTTCAAAAATTCTTTCACTAATGGTAAGCTAATTTATCAGTGCGTGACATAGGCTATAGCCTACGGGGTTACGAGTTACGGGGATAAAATATATTTTATCCCCGTAATCCCACGGGAACGGGAACTACGCGGGTGAAACCGCGGGGAGCTACTAGTTATCAATATATTCAAATTATCAAATTTCACAATATAATAAACGAGTTACTAAAATTGTAAGTAATTAGTAAGTAACAGAAAATAGGTTAACTATTTTCTGTTAATATATTAGCGGAACTAGTATTGTTTCCATGTTAATTTGAATAATAATATCCATTTATATCCCAGTTCTGAATCCGATCACATTACATTTAATACACAGGCCAAATTTTGCGAGTAAGATAATATAAGTGTATCGATATGAAATAATTAGATGTAACAAAGTACCAACGTTTTAAGGTAATTTTGGGAAGATAATTTAATTTTTGCTACTATTAACTCTATTAAAAATGTTATATTTTTTACAGCCGTAATACTTACTTTTAATGTTATGAATAACAAAAATATCAATTGCTTTTTCCTTCGACATATTTATTTATAAACGCACGAGTTCAAATGTAAGTTAAGAGAATGGAAAAACACCTTTAACTTCATCGTCGCCAAAACTATAATAGTAAAAATACTGAGTGACTAGATAAGATAGAAATAGCATGTTATTGGATGAAATAGCAAAGGTCGTGGTATTTTTCTGTTAACGTATTTTTAGATAACATCTGAAGCAATTATTTTGTACAATGAGAGTATCAGGTGACGTGACCCTCAAGTTAGAATGTAACTTCTTTCGTATTATATGAAAATTGCTTGACTTTTCATTTTCCTGTTCCTTTTTAAAATATTTTATTTACATATTTCTTATTGCATTGGTACAGTAAGGTGCTGTGCAGACGATGGGGCGGTCCAAACAGGGCGCGTACGATAAAACAAAGAGAATTATACCTACCGGTTATACATACATGCGGTTATACATACAAATCGCCCCATCTGTGAAGCACCAAAGAAGAAATAAGCGTAATTACCACGATTGCTAAATGCATGTTGGTAATCTCAAGCCCAAGTTAGGATCGGAAAATAGGACACAAGCATGAATTCAAAAATCGAACGTGGAACCTCTACTTTGAAGATTAAAGGACTTATCCCAAATATTGCACACAATCCTTTTATGACTTTCTAAAATAAAAAAAGATTGAGAAATAAGAGAAGTACTTATATGTAACTTTTGAACAATTCGCACAAGCTATTGGCTCGGCTTTTGACTGATTGTGCTATCGGTCACAGACTATATTATCAGACTATATTACCATGCTACGTCAGTTACCCAGATGGTCTAATGCAGTTCACTCATAAATAACTCCTCATGTGTAAATGAGACTTTATTGATGCTTTCAGAACCACTAATGTCATCATTAACGATTGTATAACAACCTCCTTTGCAATGATGGTTATTAATTATTGTCATACGAGTGTTTAATTAAAAACGCGAATAGTAATGTAGACTTCGATTTATGAGAATTTCTGTGAAATATTCAAAATTAGAATGCAATTAAATTGTCAAAAAAAATGAGCATAATATGTGTTATGTTAATTTTAAATACGAGAAATGCATAAATAATAATAAGTATTCTTAAAAGAAAATATTTTATATTTATGTTTGTAATAAATAAACTTTAAATCTGCTGGACCGATTCACAATATGTAGAATATGTAATTTTGCTTATGAATTTCATCATGTCATATTTTATCATGGCCACCATGTATAATAATGGTGACGATGATAAAAAATATGACATTAAAGAAAAGTGCGAATTAGGACTAAGTTAACACGCTTTCATTTACTTACTGTCATTTTATTGTCACCATTTTGTTTATTACAAAAAAATCTATACTAATAATAAAACAGTAGAACCACCGTGTCTGTACATTAAATAAATTTACCTAAAAATGATAGGGGGGGATAAAAGAAGGTCAAAGGAACACAAAAAAAACCATTTTCGACTTTCTTTCCTGTCTGTCTGTCTATCTGTCTGTCTGTTTGTCTGTTCGCGATAATCTCAGAAAGTACTGAACGGAGTTTCATGGCGTTTCCACATATGGATTAAGCTTAATTTGGCGCAATATATAGGCTTTGTTTCATCTCATTTGGATAACGAAAAGAAAAGTTATCAATAAAAATCTATTTTGTTGTTTTGAATTTAATAAACAATACTCCGCCCACGACATCGCTTGGGTAATATCCGTTTATATCGCGCAACTTACCACCTTAGTTAGTTCTAAGTTATTGAGATATTCTTTAAAATTTGGGAGGAATCGTAGTCTTTGTTGTTCTTCGGTCCTCTGATTTCAATCAAAAAATATATTTATCAACACTTATAGCTTTCTTTTGACGAGAAAACATTGCTGACAAAAATACTACATTTTGGATTTTGTATAATAATATTGCATAGATATCAAATTTGACAGAATGTAGAATACTTCAATATGAATGCTTAAAGGGCATATGCACATAGCGGATTTTCAGGCGTAAACAAAAATAGTATAGACGTAATATTAAAGTGCAATGTACGTGCGTACTATGTTAAAGAAACATCAACTGTGTCACGTGTCTTTCCCTTAACAAAAAACAATAAGAAAACTGCTGATGGATACATTATTAACATAAATATTTTATTAAATAGTTTAAGTTTAATTAAAATAACTTATTAGCCTTTTAGAAAAATGCATTCAAAATTTTCGCCTCAGCCAGAACTTGAACCCGGAACCATGCTGAACCGTAGCACTGCTCTATCCAATTGAGCTACCGAGGAGATTAGATCGTAATATACTGAAGTTCTCAAAATGGTGCATCAGACATAAAAAAATATCTACAGCGCCGTCAAGGTATCAATTCTATAAACAAAATAGTTTTTGGCTACTGCTGCCATAACTACGCAATTCTGCTAATGTCAAAGTAGGTAAACGTAAAACAACACGATGGAGATTGATCATTAATTCTTTTTATCGAGTATAATCCGTCACGGTATCTACGTGAGAGTGAAAAATAGGCAGTGTGCAAAGTTCCTAAAATGTATGATATTCTTTACACAAAGGTTGGCAGTATTGAGTTTTAAATATATAGGTGCATTCAACCTTCTTTCTGTTAAATCAAGCAAAAATTGTGATATCCATCTATAAATACTTTAGGACAAAAAAAATGCTTTTAAATAATTGTTCACTGTCTTTGTGTGCTTGCATCATGTACAAAACTTTGTTATATGATAGTTCATATTCAAAGAATTTCTCTATAAACTACATTGATGGTTTTGCCTTCTGGGGCTAACATAAATAAATAAATTACTGACCCGTGAGCAGGCCACATATAGTTGGCCATGCTAAAAACAATTAGACCTTAGGTCGACACCAGCGGCCTTTAGTGTCTGACCCTGGGATTTATTTATCGTCATAGCAAACCACGGCACGACTGGGAATTGGGTGCGCTTGAATTGGAATGGAAAATTGTTAGGGATGAGTGGTATTCTTGGTATCAAGACGGTTTCTTCGACACCACAACCGGTTAAAATTTCTGCTTCAATTATTTTACGTTGTAGTGAGGGGAGGGAGGGAGAACATTTAATGAATTCAGAAATTCTATCGGATAATTTGTGGATTCTTCTTGATCCATCATTATATTGATAGAGATATACTCTCGACTTCCTCCTTGAATACTCGACAGTATTTCATTATTTATTGCACATGGTTGATCATTTCGAGGAGTTAAAACAGACCTTTTACATAACCAAGTATTGTTCTGATATTTTTTATTATAGACAAATAATTGTTTTTTTAATAATGATTACATATGATTAAAATAATTTCAACATCTGGTATAGAATTTGTTTGATAACTTTGAAAAAGTCAACTAGGTACGTAAAATAAATAAACCAATTTCCACGCGGACGCTGGCATCAGCTAGTATACAATATGAAGCATACTCGTATACTTCAGATTGTTATAGTTATATTATGTAAGTTACGTTACCAAAAAAAAAGAGGCTCTCGCGTCATATGAAGAAGTGAAAAAAGTTGCTTTGGAAAGAAACCATTGCACCTGTTACACCGAAAATAGCATCGCCCATAAATTGGAAATATATATTATATAGTACTTTATATAATAGAAGTAGTTTACTATCCTTTATATAGTAAGGACTCCAAATCTATTGAGATTAGAAGTTACTAAGCAAAGTCATTGTTAGACAAAGGTTGAATATCACTACATAGTATCAAACAAAGTCGTTGTCACTGTCTGTATGTATGCTTAAATCTTTAAAACAACGTAATGGATTTTGATGTGGATTTTTTAGTAGATAGAGTGATTCAAGGGGAAGGTTTTTAGCATAATTTTATCCCCGCATTTGAACAAAATAGGAGCTACACGGGTGAAACCGCCGGAGCGCCGGTAGTTTGAAATATCGCCAAGTAATAACACTTGATATCTAGTTGGTACTGCGATTTACTACATCGACAGACGCATTTAATGGCCGTATCGTATTGGGGACAAGTGTATAATATCATACTATGTATGTATTCTATGTATTACATAATATTGATATGTAAGAATATTGACTACATTTTTTACAAATAATATGAGATACTATAAGGTTTATGGGGCTAAGCTTATTTTGAAACGGATTTTACCAAGGAAAGAATTCTATATAGATACGAGCATAAGACTTCGATATTCATAAACTTAGTTAACATTATCATAGTTGGATTTTTATATGATGGGTTTTAATTGACCCTTTGAAGGTTGAATTTCCAAAGATTATTTCTTACTGCTACCACACATATAAAAGGAACCTGCATACCCATTTTCATTTGAGCCAAACGTTACGTTTCAGTCAAATGAAATGCTTAGAACAGAAGCATAATTACATGAAAAACATAGCCACTAAAGGCTATCTAAAACAATATTTTTGTTTTACCTTTGTTACCAACACCAAATTCATTATTAAAACCGTTAATATCACTAAAGAAAGAAATAAACTTCGTGAACTTATTTAAAACAACACTGTTCTTCCTGTAATAAATACTCTCCAACTTTAAGAGTCTGAATTTCATTTCCTAAAGTGCTACTAAATAGGTTTACTCACTCGAATCAAAATAAATGATACGGAATGGGTTTCAGAAAAAAAGAGTTTGTTCTCCTAAAGTGTTATGAAAAAACAACGAAACTGTAGAATGAGATTCTGCTCGGATACAAAAAAACTGCGTTTAAAAAACCTACTTCAAAAACTGAAAAGTATAAAATAATGAAGGTTTAATTAAATACACCTCTTATGCGATCCTAATGCCTTTATGTATGTGCCTATTGATGAGTGAGAAGAAGAGAAGAAGAAGAAAAGTAGATTTAATGCTAGAAGTAAGTCGGTATCTAAATATATTGTTTGATGTTATGTCAAAAAATATATATGTACAAGTATGTCATGTTTTTTTTAGTTCCTAAATGTCTATAAAACAATGAAAATAATGCTTAAAATTGTACAATAATACAGTTTAAAAACAACATGAGTCTACTAAAAAATAAAGACTAGACATTTCAAACTATCTCAATTGTGATTTTAACGTAGGACTGTGTCTCGATGTTCTAACCAATGAGCTTCAGAATTCAAATGCTGGAAATTTTAAATGTTATTAAGAGCCGTGATCTGGCGCGCGACAACTCAAATTTTCACTCACACAGACGCGCACGCGTGTCCGCATGCACACTGTCTATGTGGTGACGGCGCGCTCGCTCTGAATACTCCGGCCGAACGGTTTTGATCCATTGGAAATTATAAATTGTGTAAAAGTGATTGACAAAAGTATGAGTATATATAAAATCAAGTCTAAAGTATAAAATACATACTTATGTAAAAAAATCGTTGCGTAAGATATGATTAGATATAATTTACATTATACGTTTCGTTTCGGTATTTCATTATTGTATACAGAGTGTCCGGACTTCGATGTCGAATACTTTAGGAGGGTAAAATATGATGCATTTTTTATCGACAAATCACGATTCCAAATTTCTCTAGTCACTTCTACAAAATGGTATGGTAAAATATATATAATGGTATTAATAAAGTATTTATTTAAGAAAGATACATTTACCCCAAAACGGGGTAAATGCGTCAAAAAAGACAATTAAAAAGAAACAGTGAATTTAATATATTTTTAAAACTCCGGCAAAAAAACATCCCTGGTACTTTATACAAAAAAGCCATAGTATGGACTACAGTTTAAAAAAGTGCATAGTGTCATAATTTTGCTCATAATAGGTATGATGTTAATTTAGAGTGATTGAAAAATGGTACGCAACAGCCCCGGTTGACCTTATCTATTTTTTAACGCGGTGAAAATGCATAAAACTGCATACTAGGTAGTCATTAATTAAAATTATCTATAATGCCTCGTTACATTACACGGCTTCTCGGAGTAGGTACGTTGCCGCCCGGCCGCGCGGCCGAATCGGGGCGCCCGCGCGCCGACAAAGCGACAAAGGACCTAGGTACCTAATCTCCATTCACGTCGTATTACAAACATAGGTACAATATTTCAGCACACGCGCGCCGTTACCGCTTTTGTTTCAGGACTATATTATGATACAGTTTAGTGAACTGATATTTGCAAATGGTGTTCTGATTTGTTATAATTTTCGTGCTATTTTGTTAGATTTTTTAAAAATATTTTTAAAAAATTACACGCATACAATAAAAAATTAAAACACTTATAATATTAGTCCATATATGTAGGACTAATAAGTTACTCCTACATATTATATGGACTAATATTATTAGTGTTTTAATTTTTTATTGTATTTTCATCTCCACGTTGTATAAGTAGAACTAGTAGGATAATAATAATATATATTGTAAAAACTTAAAAATTAAGATAATTAATGATATGATAATTATTAGTTACAAGATTAAGAAGAATATTGAAAAATATTTGTTACGTATGAGTATAATATAAATTTTCGGTACCAACCTTTTAGCTCTTGCTAAAGCCAGACTTTCTAAATTACATCCTTTCCTTTTTTTGTTTAAAAATAATTTTGTTTTTCTACCCATTCTGTCTGAAATATTTACAATCATCAATGTTAATATTTAAAAAAAAAACAACAAATAATATAACAAAAAAAAAATACGTACCAAGTATCAAAATGTGTTTATGAGTTACTTGCATAAAATTCGTACGCGCCGCGAAGGTGAAACGCTGAGTACAAGCGATACGTCCTCTCTCTAAAAAGCCTCGCGGCAGACTGATTTGAATTGTTTCGTGCGTCCGATTTTATAGTAGTTTTATGATGATTTTAAAATATTTATAGAAAAAAAGACAAATTGATTTAGAGATTTTTTTTTAGTATAATCGTTGTAGAAAATGTTCTTTTATTACATGAGGTAATTTTAATAACGTTTTGAGCATCATTTATCAACGTAAATTACGATTTTCTTGAGTGTGATTTTTACAAATTCTAACTTTATATTTTTTTCGATTTCAATAATAATTATAATAACAATTAAATTTTCCTCAGAGTATTTCCTTAATAAGGATCAGGACTTTAAGTTTGTTTAATTTTTAGTGCTAAATTGGTCGAATTACTAGAATTGGAAGGCATGGAAGTTAATGCTAAACGTGAAATTCAGAAAACATATGTTCAGTTTTCTTGATATATTTTTTAAGTTTTCTGTATAATATTGTTTTTCTCAGAGTATTTCTTAGATGACAATATTTCCTTTAATTATTACCTAAAAGCATGTTTATAAAATACGCTTTTCATATAATATGACTAGATCAAAAAGTACAAAAACCGTCAATTATCGAGTGTAAAGTCTTAAAGAAATTAAATAGTTTTTAGGCAGCTATTGATATTTTATGTAATAACTACGATCAGTTGTCTACGCCAACTGAAATCCCAGTTGATATGAAACTTTCCCAAAGTCTGGTAAAACAATATAAAAATAATAATCTTGACACTCGAGCACTCTAGACTTTTCTATGACACGTCATTTATCCTTGTGTGTTCATCTCATCAAGTTATATTAGTACTCAAGGTAACTTTTCATGCCCTAAGTAAAATTTATAGTACTCTAAATTCCATCTTGACACACACAAGTTTTAGTGACTTTACGCTGCAAAAACTATACAAGGAAATAATGTTGGCACCCAAAAGCTACCTTTTTGTTCCAGAATACAAACATTATTTACTCTGCCAATTTAGTTTGAAACTTTTCCTTCGTTCCGTTTCTAAAATTTATGGAAATTTTCACTTTCAAAGTGAAAATTTAAATTGTTTAATGACACTACCAAGATTTGTCACCTAAACTTAGTATTTATCTTTGCTTTTAAAGTTAATTAGGAGTTATTTATTTTCTTCTACGAATTCGTAATGCACACTATCATTTATCAACGTATCACATTCTACATCTGTAGAATATTATACATGCTACTTCCTATTATAATTCCTTCGAACATCACGTTCAACCAAACAAATTATCTCTTCAAGTTTTATAATATAAGTAAAGTTTAAAATTTCAATGAGTTTATTTTGAAAACATTGTAGACTTGCACTCGACTTAAGAATAACAAAATTAAGTAATTAGAATTTGGATTAATTTCGTAATGACATAAATACCAAAATGTGACGCACAAATGTGTGTTTTATGACAGTTGCGTGATTGTGGTTTAATTAATTTCTCATCCTTTGTGATCCAAAAGATTCAACTTAAATATATTTCAGAGAACCAAGTACTTAAAGGGACCAAATCTAGAAACGTTCGCAAAAATGTTTAATTAAACAATCGTCTAAATTCAGAAAGGGTTGTTCAATAAAAAAATATGTCCTTAATTTATACAGGATTCAATTTGGATTAAAAAAACGTGAGATAGCTCTTTCAAAATGTGATAATAATATCTAAAAATCCTTTTCCTTTACTCTTTAAAATTAATAATTATATTTATGTTAAACAATAACTAAATGCTCAAACTGAGTCGTATTTAAATAGTCATAACATCTTATCAAAATATAATCTTTTTGTTTACCAAATGCAAATTTTTCTTATTGCGTAAATTTCTTTTGTGTTAATTTAATTTAAATTAATAATTACGCCAATTCTTCTTTGTATAGAACCTTGTAAAAGGGTGACAATTTGCTTTGAATCTTAATTGCGTCAGACGATAAAAATCTACAGGTACTTTACCTAGTATTATACGAAAGCTGAAAGAGTTTGTTTGTTCGGTTGAACGCGCTTATATTAGAAAGTACCAGTACAAATTGATTATTATGTAATGCTGGATAATCTTTTAATTGACGAAGACTATAGGCTACAATAACCTTTTCTCTACTCTTTAAATAACATTAACATCACGTTACATATCTAGCAGTAGTGAGTAATTAATGACAGTGAACTTCCAGAGTACGGATAAATAAAAAAATACATAAGAAAAAACGTATTCTCCACATATATTTTCTTTTCTGAGTTCTTTTTCATAACGAAATATTCTGAATTTCATTTCCAAGCAATTTTTGTATTTGCATTGCTGTTCACATTTTGTTTCCAAAAAGTATGGTTAATATAGCACAAAATATGTTAACATTATGCTGATACAGTAAACAAAAAGAGAATATATTAAAGGCACCTAATCTGTTTGCAAAAGCCATCAGCAATTGGTGTGATAAAATTTATGCCGATCGAAATCCAGTAGGACGAACATACCCTATTATAATGCAAACAAAATTTTGTGAGAAAACCGCCTTTGATATTTCGAGTTAAATATTAGCTTCCAATTTGGAGTTCAAACAAGTCTTTTATGTTGCGGTTTAGATTAACAAATAGCCGTTATAAATAAATTAAATACCTTTTTGTATTGTTATGGTGAAGCATTTTATCATCATTTATTGAGGAGTTTAGTTCAGGAGCAAATATTTACGAGTATATTTTTAGTACAAATATATTGCGACTCTCAGTCAGCACAAATTTGCTGAATCCTGAAACACGTCGTCAGATATTGGATTTAGGTATCGCTATATCTAATTATCCCATGAATTCTACACGCTTGTGACTTGCATACAGTATCCGTCAAGTCCCTAATATTTGAGTTATTTGTAATATATTATTATGTATTTGGTTACTATCAACCAGTTTCCATGGAAAAGGAGGTTACCGCACATGTTATTTTTCTATGATTGTAATGTCCATGGTAAGTACTCGTAGATAGGTACTTCTCACCATCACGTGACTCATCTGCCTGTTTATCTCTACGACATAAACAATCATGCAAAGCAAATATTGGTGATTATAAACATTCAAGTTTATTTTAAATATTAATTCCCATTAATATAAAAACCATTTTAAACATTTCATTCTGAGTTTTAATTTTACTTCTTATTCTAACGTTTCGAATCGTGATCAGATAAAGACTAAATTACATCACAGTGTTGATGTAAAAACTTTTAAATCTACCGTCAACATTTTTGTAAGTTTAATTTGAAACGTTTGTTTGGAGGTGACAGTGACTTGAGATCTTGCAGTTGTTAAACGTACTTTTGGTAGACTAGGATAACTTCATTATGGGATACCAAGTTGTTAACTTGGATATTTATTTTTTATTTTTTCCTGTATTAGCTACTACTACATTAACTATATGAACGTAGTGAACTGAAGTAGACGATGTTAAAATGTTTCCGAAAACTAAGTGTCTATGCTTCCTTTTGGTTTGTTGAAGTAACCTTATTTCAATGTGCTATGGTCGTATTAATCACTATGAAGTTATCTTTTCAAATCTCGTTTGCAATCTATGAAAGTTATGTTTATCATCTCTGCGCTTAATATCATTGGTAGCCGGTACTTTGTTATACTTAATATGCCCATCAACGTTCTCCTGCACGATTTCTTCTTGACTATCAACTTTTTCTTTGATAAATACTTCATTGTCTTTTTCTAAACTTGTTTGCGTCATTGAACGGTGATGTCTTTTCTTATGTTTTTTTGGTTTCTTTGTTTTCTCTTGTTGATTCTTATTCTTTTTTAACTCAATCGTTTTGACTTTCTCATCAATAGCGGCATCGTCTTCGGGATGATACGGATTATTATAAAGATTTTGATTATAAGTAGCACCTCGAAATATTTGTGCAGCCAATGTTTTTGATTTATCGGTATACAGTAAGCCCTTTAATATTTTCATTAAATCTTCTGAATCTATTTTAATATTTATTTCCTTTGGGTTTGTAAACCCAACATTTATAGTTAATAAAAGTAATGATAATTTTTTTATACATACATTTATTTCAAGGACCATATTTAACACTACTATATTCTACAACAGAATTTTTCTTAAAAATGTCTTTTACGAGTACTATAAAATTGGTTTTAATATGATTTTATAATGTAATAGTTTACTATTATTGTTTCTTATCTGAAGGAGAAGCAATTAAAAACATATTTACGTTCATTGGTGAAGGTTAAGCATATTCGAAATGATGTTCAAACTGCATATTAATAACAATGTGTGAAGTTTAGAAGACATTTTAAAACCATTAAACAATGAAGGCACAATATGAATAACTGATAGCAGGTCAGGTAATCTTTACTGAGGAATATCGTAGATGTGGGATTTTATTGATGATGGCAGAGATTAAAGACCATTTAAACCACAAGTAAAAAATTGTGTTATCCACATATGTTTAATTGTTTATGCGGTATCAAGGCTTAGGTTAAAAAATGAGATTACACAAACAAAAAATGCTTAAAAAGCAACTAAATATTATTTAATCTTTTAAAAAGTTCCTAAGTGTGTCTTAAAACATACATTTTATATGTTAAAACTAATTATAGAGCTTATATTTGAACCATTATGTCCAAGTATCATAACATTAGATACGAAACATCCAAAACATTGAAACTAATCCAAACAAAACTTGTACACGATATGGGATGTCGACCCTTAAGCCACAAACTTTGCTTATTGGCAAACTAATAGGTGTTCTTTAGACAGTGATGATATAATATGTTGCGAGGAAATCTTTCCGTGTTATTTAATTTGTTTACTACATTTTGATTTTGTATTTTGATATGTAATTATGTACGAGTTTGTTCAAAGACTTTTAGATTGTTTTTAAAATCATTGTGTTCTTAATTTGCTTCACACTGTGATCTTGCTGAATTTTTGTGTTGAAATCATTTAGTACCTATTATATTTCAATTTTTTTTTTTTAATTTGTAATCCTTCTATTGTACAATTGATACCTTTGATATATCAACACAAATTCAGCAAGATTATAGTGCGAGACGAGACACTGTCTCGAACGCATCTCACTCCTACTCCTAAGGTCAGTGTATGTGGCCGAAACTAGTCGAGGAATTCAACCGAAATTGGTAAATACATATCATCATCATCAGCTCATATAATATCTCCACCGAGAGGCACGAGCCTACCCTAATTTAGGGTGATTAGGCTTTCTTCACCGTAAGAGCGTCAAAATTAACGTACTTATGAATTCATAAATTGAAAACACATTTGTACGTTGCGGGACTGGTGGGGTTCGAACATGGTTCGAACCAGGCACCTTCTGATCGGAAGTCAACGGCATTAACCCCTGCGCCACCGACGCTCTTACACATACATATAACCCGTTGAAAATAATTTAAACGTTTAACGTACATCAACTCAATAATAAATTTAAAAATACTTTTATCTATTGATTTTATCTTTAGTTATTTTTTTTATGTACTTACACATGAGATTACCGAATACGTGTTGGGTAAGCATGGTGCTGAAGCCTATTCCTCCTTACTTCCTACCAACTTTTCTTTATACACTTTCCTTCTCACTACTTTCCCCATAAAACTTTCAATAAACATCCGCCAACACGCACCAATTCTAGGCGGATTATGCTCTATAGTTTTTATTAAGAATGGTATAAGAAGGCTGTATAAAAATAAGGGCTTTTGAGAAACGCTAGGACAAGTTGTTTGTTTTTTGAGGTTAGGTTAATAACAATAATATATTATTCTTACTTGTTATTCTATTAATACTTACTCAGCATTAACACTAAAATAATGTATTGTAATTAACAAGCTGAACGCCTAATAATTCTTACTAAGTATATCTAATTCACATCACGATTCTCACGTCCGTACAAGAGCTAGCAACTTGTAACTACACTAAAATTAGTCTGTATTGTTTTCATGATAAACAATCGTGTCTACAACAAATTGAACGTCTATATTACGAAATTGTTTTACTAAAACCTTTTCTGTTTTAGCTATTTTCCTTTTGTAATGTTATGTATTACTTATATTAATATACTTTCTTTTGAACGCTGAAAAACAAGTAAAACTATTCTTAGAAATGTTGGTACTTATTCATTATTTCTGTTTATAAATTTATATTCATTGTGATGTTTGTTTGTTTCTACTACTATTTACTAATACTATTAATAGGTATTTTCTTGAACTATATCTTATATTTACTATTAAAGAACAATATCACTTGAATAAATGAATAACTAATCAAAACATAAAAAGGCTACTAAGTACTGACTGATCTATTAAAGGACAGCTCAACCCACTCAACGGACTACTTTGGCTCATAGATTGATATTATTGCATAGGCATCTGCTATGAAAAAACAATGATAAAACGCGAATAAAACTACGAGGCACGAGTAATTTAATAGAATAACGTTCGTTTAAAATAAATTGAATTATTTTAAACAGATTCAATTCGCGGTTTGAATACGTGGGTTTGATGAAAAAAGTTTTGGTCAGATTACAAATGCGGATCCAACGTTGAGGACACGGTGGGCATCCCCAAACCTTAATTGAGATCGATATGCTGATGTTATATTCAATATGAAATGTTTCAAAATACCTGCCTGTCTATATTTTATTATATTATTTTGTATTTAAGTACTTAGATATTTTTTCTTACATTGCCATAGAAGGCGGCATACTTTGACCACATTTGTCTTTAAAGTTAGATTGTGATAAATGTTATGGGTTTGATGCACTTGTTGGATTATTATGATGATGAAACTGAAAGAAAAATGCAGACATAACTGTACGTTTAAAAATCTAAGCTGCCTTTATTCCACTATCATTAAATTATCTGATAAATTACAAGTACACATGAACTCAACACAACATTTTCTCTTTCAGTTCGTATTCGGAATGTTTTCTGTATAAAATATGCATTGTACACGCCCGATGGGACTATAGAGATAAAGCATTAAAACGCTATGCACAAGCAAAGACTATCTATTCTAGGTCAGTACTCAGAAATCGTAGGCGTTAACTTTATAGAGCTGTATTGAAGCCCTATAGCATTATTAATTTATAAAGCGTTAGATTAGACTATGTTTATTCGTCTTATCTGATGACTTTCAAGGAGTGATATTTTTATTAAACAAACACCTATAATACCTGTTTATATAAAATGCAACTGTTACTGATTGACTGATACTATAGACACACAGCTCAAACCGCTGAAAGACACACAGATAGTTATTTGAAGCATTCGTTAGGAAAATGAAAAATGCGGAGGTCAAACCGCGGACCACAGCTCCTTTGTAGGTATATAATTTATATCCTTTTTTGTAGCTAAAATATTGATCTGGGTATCTCAAGGTAGAACAAACGTTTAATTAGTACAGTACAATACAATTAGGCACAGTTGATTTACGCTTAAATTTTTATCTCGCAAATAACAAACAAATAGAAAAGTAAATTGCGTAACAGTATTTAATATAATAATACCATTATTAAAATATGTGATTACTGATTACGTAGAAGATATTTCAATCTGTTTTTTGTATCTCGGAAATGGCTCAAAAGATTTAAATTAAAATTTCTAATTTTAAATTAATCTGACCCAAGTATCTGAGATAACACAATTTACTAAAATAAACGAAATTTCCGCTCAGGTACTTATAATTTAAATTGGGTTAAATAGATGATCAGTTACGATAGCCTACTATTATATTACCTACCGCCTAAGAAACTGCGGGTACTAGCAAAAATATTTTTATTAAAGCTATTCCAGAATTATGCAAATTAATTAATGTACCCAACATGTACTTAAAGTGTTAAATAAAAACACTTTTACAGCATACCTAGCCGAAAGAATAATATTAACCCAAAACTTGTTAATAAGGGTAAACAATTTCGTGAAGCGGGTTTGTGCTCACATTTGCTAGGAATATCACTTTACTGCCCGAATTTTTTTGGGTAAAGTATTTTCACTGAGTTTTATTTATTTAACATTTAGAAGTTGTTACATTTTAAATTAAGAAACTTTGATAATAATATTCTGTTATACCACAGTATAATAATGAGTACTAGCGTAAAGCGGAGTAAGGTTTTGATCTTTTTTGTACCGTTTGACTTTTTGCGGGAATCCCCATAATAACAGTTTCTTGTCAAGGAGGTTGTGGATCGAGCCTCGAAGAGCCATTTTGAAAACCCTTATATAAGACGACATCTGCTCCAAGATTGTGATATATATACAGAAAGTATAAGATTATTGAACTAGCAAAGTTTTACAAAGGTTTTAACTTCAACTTAGTTTAACAAGATTTAAAAACGGAACGGTTCTTTGTCGATAATTTCAACTGAGTTTAAATTTTATTTTTGTTTTGGTAAAGTCATATAAAAGTAGTGGTTTTTTGTTTTTTTGAGTACCTTTTGTGTCCATTTCCAATCCTTTACAAAACAAGCGATGGAAGTTACAATTAAAATATGAATGATATGAGTTAGTTTTTAAAGAAAACTGCTTTGTTCTACTTTATGATTTTACAGTTATGTAAAAATACTATTAAGTAATGTATCTCACTCATACAACATACATAGAACCTAGTTCAAACCGTAAGACTTAATTGAATTTGGTCTTTACTAGCTAACAGTTAACAAGATCGAAGATAACTTGAACCCATGTATAACAAATGTTACTGAACTTATACTGACGCAATGTCTGTTGTAATATTAGGTTTAGAAATTTAAATTTAACCCAGAAAATATATACAATACGGTTTTCATTAAGAGTATTTTGTTACCAAAGTATTTTAATACTAGATTTTGCTACAAAACTATGCCGGAGTTCAATGAACGATTGTATCCAATCCTATTGTTCTGATTAAGTTACATCTTCCGTCCCTACGTGCCGCTTTATTAATAAAGGTTAGCGCTGAACTCCTTTAACTTTTCTTGTCCAAATCTGGTCAGAACAACTGTTGTTTCACAATCTTTGCTTGAGTTACCCGACTTATCAAAAGTTATTCATTTAATCAGAAACAAAAATAACTATTCAGAATACAAAAGTCTTCCTAGATTACATAAAGCTAGCGACACACTAGATGTGTTATATTAGAGCCACTTGACGCGGTTAAACACCCACATTGTGTAGCGATCTAATAGTACATGATCTTAAGGCGATTGCATAAGTGTGGTAAAACAAGCTGCAAAGCCACACTGCTAAAGCGTATGGCACTGATAGTTTCATGCGACCTGTTAGTGCGCGCGTGTTTAAAATAGTTGATCATAAAACACAATTCAGTCCTTTGTCTTACGTATATAATGGCTCTGAATAATTTGATTGTTAGGCCAGCAGACATCACGTCGTCATGTAATCAGACAGTTTATTAGGGTTAGTACTCATTCTTTTTAATAATCGTTATACCGGCAGTATTTTCAATTGACTAGATTTATTAGGCGATTTGATTGACTGTATTTTATCGTCGAAATCTTCCTCGTTCTGGGAACCCATATTAGCGAGCCAGAAACTACTTAAAAATACAAAAAAAAATGTGTTTGACACTATTTTAATAGTGACGCGATGTCTCGCCTTCACTTGGCAATCAGGAATATTTTTTGCTGGTTCCAAAGTGGAATTGAAAAAGAAAAAGCATTATTGATTTAAACATTTTTATTTAAATATAATAGTTACTATCGTCTTCAGCCCATAATGTTAGATCAACAGTTGGTAGACAATTGCATTGCACCAAGGGATTACTAAAAAAATAAAATTTAATTAAAGTCAATCGGAATCTCAGTTGTGTAACTTCCAAGAGTTTTATTGTAAGAGTAACTGTTCTGTATGTTTCTCAACTCTGAATATCAGGATTTGAGTTTCCTCAATTAATGAAATTATACTCAGAATAACCTTACCTTATTATAACGTTTCAGAACGATAAAATTTCAAACTCTACTCAAGATTTTCTAATTAAACGTTTCGTTTTAAGAGAAAATGTTGTTCAAAAATACTTAGTTGTTCTATTTAACTGATACATAATTATACTCATTTCATAATAAGTTCATTATTAAGTAATTTACGTTAAATGTATTAGAGATTGAATAAGCTATCTGATATTGATACCTTTCAGAGATTGCTTTAAATGCCTTTTGCTGTATCAAGTCAAATCCATCGACGTGGTTACAAATCAAGGACGCCATTGTTGCACTTTCACGAATCGAATTCAGTTGATCTGAAATAACCATTAATTACCATAATTTAAACCCATTATGTAGATAGATTAGTGTCATTGAGGATTTTGTGGCGGGAGGACATTAATCTCATGAACCTGTGGGATTAGCATAAATTGCGTCGGGGTGTGAACATGAAACCGTAAATTAACACTTTCACAGCGGATCACGACCTCAGCTCGGCATTCATATTTTTCTCTAACGCGCGAATCACGAGTAGCACTCGTGACCGCCTTTCAAATGTTTATTAGAAAATCACGACGTCTTGTCGTGATCCGCCTTGTACACGTTTGTAGCTTAGTTCATAAGCTACACACACATATACAATGTTTGTATGTAGTAAGAACGCGATAGCTACAGTTCGCGATCGCCCGCGCCCACTCAGTCGACCGCCGGCGAGAGTACGGAGCGAGTGTGACTGTTTTTGTCTGTATGACTTTTTTTTTTTTATAAAAAATGACCATGTTTACTTTACTCGTATTAAATTATTTTATATACTATAATTTTTTTTTATTTATTATCCATAAAATATAAAAGTATATCTTTTAAACACAAAAAGAATTATCCATATACCCCTATCCGTTATTTTTCTATGATGTTCACAATTATGCAGAAATACGCCCGCGTACCGTATCAAGCGGCGCTCTAAACGCTCCGCTGTGAAAGTGTTAATAGGTGTAATGGTTTAGCCGTCATCACGATTTTTAATATGTTAAATTAATTACTCGCGTGTCCCCAACATTCCAGTTATCTAATATTTTGTAAGCGAATGTAAGTTTGTCTGTAACGCTTTCACAAGTATTACTTCAAATGTAAAGAATAACGCAGTGAACCTTTTATCTAGTAGGTATACCTAATAAAGTCTAGATATACAATCTAGATACTATTTGTAAATTCATCCAAAGTCAAAGTCAAGTCAAAGTAAAAAATCCTTTATTCAGTTTAGGCCTCAATGAGGCACTTATGATTCAGAAATTACATCAGCCGAGAAGAATCGGCAAGAAACTCGTGAAAGAAACATCCCTAGCTATTATAGTCCCCTGCTGTGCAAAACCATCCGAATTGAATACACCGCCAAGTATGCACAAAAATAAGTAGTTATAATGTCCTTACAATGAAGCTGAGATCTTTAGGGACTAAAACAACAGTCTATAGAAGCTAGTGTAACTTAATACTCATTTACGTTACCTAATGTAAACGGACATGGTCGAGTGCCGCTTTCAAAGAAGTATCTATCCCCAACTCTGGTCCTTAAGAACTGCTCAGCCATGATGCAATTGAACGTTGGTCCTGATGACGTATTATTGGGGAGAAGTGTTTCAAGGAATCCGGCGACAATCAACTCTACGTCCCTCACATCTTCGTATAGTCTCATCAAGAGTTCTACATACTGTTAGGAATAAACAATTATTAATAAGCCATTTGCTTTTTTTGCTGTAAAATAATTAAAAAAATCTGAATGTGTGGTATAACAATGAGATAGAACGAAACAAAAGGAAAAAGAAGGGGACAGAAGGAAAAAGAAGTAAGCAAGAACATGCAGAAGAAGTCGGAAGGTGAAAGAAAAAACAAAAAGAGATAGAAGGAAGAAAAAGAAAACAGAAGATGACAAGAAGACGAAGGACAGAAGGATAAAAAGTTTTTTTTTAATAATTTTAGTGAATAAAAGCCATGCTACAATATCTTGAAATTACCTTCGGTTTTATGAATTTTTCCAAATCTTTGAAAGTTTTAGGTGAAAAAAGTCCACATTTTTCCAGAGCCGAAACATAAGTACCTAGTCCATGATCTCGGCTGCGTGTTATATCTGTGGTTATTAAGTCTAAACCAAGTTTACCGTACCTGAAAATTGATGTAAGTGCACGTATTATATGAATATTCTTGATTTCCTTATTTACGCCATGCAAACTTTCTCGCTGTATTTTGTTATTTGTTTGTATATTGCATAGTAAGTAAATAATAGTATGTTTTAGAATATATTTTGCTTGGGGATTCACATGGGGTTAACCGATTGAGATTTGATATACCTTTCGCTAATCAAGGAATTCTTAAGTGCGTAAATATTGGAAACGTGACATCATGATAATATAAAAATAAACTAATAGCGTTTTTATATACGAGTATATTATAATAAACTAATACCAGTTTTTCGATATTTTTTAATCCTGTGGGAATTTTGATCAATTTCGTGAATTCCATATTAGTCACCATCCAGATATTCTGGAGTAATAAATGATAAAACTAATACTATATTAGAAGATACAGATTAATTTAATTTAAGGCTTACCTAAAAAGAAACTCAGATACTTCAGAATTTATAAATCTGTCAACATTTCCTTGTAGTTGAGTAGCATGACCAGTAGCAAACTTTAGTTCAATATCGTCTTGAAGAAGTAAAGAAGGATTGTCATACCAATCACTTAGCCTAATTGAACCAGCTTCTTTGCGGCCTTGTAAATAAAGTCTGAAACAAAAGGAAACGAAAACGAAAGGAAAAATTACAGACTTTTAGTACCTAGCCTAAGCACGTCAGGCAAACCATTTATAATATGAAAATCCCCATCTGATGTGCTAAGGTTGCATTCATGTTAAAGAAAAACGTAAAACCTACATATTTTTCACTTCTGTTTGTCTAAATGCTAATGTTATTATGCATTCTATAAATGATGCATTTATAAAATGAAACATTCAATTTGTTTTTAAATTGAAATCGATTTTGAATATGCCTGTCTATTCCACGTTTATTCAATATCAAGCATCCGTAGTAGTTGTTACTGAGTTCCGTAGTACGTGTTTCTCTCGGTCTGGGTGTGTGTGTGAATGAGTGTGTGCGTAGTTTCTGATACCCTAGATACAAGTTTCGAACTAAGTTAGGGGTCAGTTATTATAATGAGATGATGTGATGAATGATTATGGTATGTTTTGTCAGTAATAATGTATATATGAGATTAGTATATAAGTACATAGTATATTTTAATCGTACCTAATAAGTCCTTGTATAGAGCTGTGGTACACCCTGAAGGCTGCGGTAGCATGCTCATTCAATATTGACGGATTCACAGACGGATTGTAGTCGTTTACATAGCCGGTCTGATTTTCATACGAGATTTTCTTGGCGTATGCGTTTTGTTTTCCTGAAACGTATAATTATTATAGCATAACATATTATAAAGTATAAATTAAACAGAATAGAGTGTGAAAAACTATATTTTTTGTAAATTATACCTTAATACGGAATTCAAATATTTATCAATTTAATAATTGACTTTGATTTAAATTGATTGAAAATACATAAACTTGTTCTCAAAAGTGACCTTAAACTTGAACTTGGCATCAAACTTGAACTAGGCCTCAAAATTGAACTTGGCTTCAAAATTGGCTTTAAACTTGGCCTCAAACTTGAACTTTGTTTCAAAAATGACCTCTGGGTCTGACCTTAGTCCGACGTTTGGCTCTGACCTTAGACTGACCTCTGGCTCTGACCTAAGACTGACCTCTGGCTCTGACCTAAGTCCGACCTCTGGCTCTGACCTAAGACTGACCTGTGGCTCTGACCTTAGTCCGACCTCTGGCTCTGACCATAGGCTGACCTCTGGCTCTGACCTTAGGCTGACCTCTGGCTCTGACCTTAGTCCGACATCTGGCTCTGACCTTAGGCTGACCTCTGGCTCTGACCTTAGTCCGACCCTTGGCTCTGACCTTAGACTGACCTCTGGCTCTGACCTAAGACTGACCTCTGGCTCTGACCTAAGAGTGACCTCTGGGTCTGACCTTATACTGACCTCTGGCTCTGACCTAAGACTGACCTCTGGCTCTGACCTAAGTCCGACCTCTGGCTCTGACCATAGGCTGACCTCTGGCTCTGACCTTAGGCTGACCTCTGGCTCTGACTTTAGTCCGACGTTTGGCTCTGACCTTAGACTGACCTCTGGCTCTGACCCTAGACTGACCCGACTGACCCGACTCACCCGACTGACCTGAATGACCCGACTGACCCGACTGACCCGACTGAGCCGACTGACCCGACTGACCCGACTAACCCGACTGTCTTGACTGACCCGACTGACCCGACTGACCCGACTGACCCGACTGACCCGACTGACCCGACTCACCCGACTGACCCGACTGACCCAACTGATCCAACTGACCGGACTGACCCGTTTGAACTGACTATCCTCACTGACCCGACTCACCCGACTGACCCGACTCACCCGACTGACCCGACTGACCCGACTGACCAACTGACCCGACTGACCCGACTGACCCGACTGACCCGACTGACCCGACTGACCCGACTGACCCGACTGACCCGACTGACCCGACTGACCCGACTGACCCGACTGACCCGACTGACCCGACTGACCCGACTGACCCGACTGACCCGACTGACCCGACTGACCCGATTGACCCGACTGACCCGACTGACCCGACTGACCCGACTGACCTGACTGACCCGACTGTCCTCACAGACCCGACTATCCTCACTGACCCGACTATCCTCACTGATCTGACTGACCCGACTGACCTGACTGACCCGACTGACCCGACTGACCCGACTGACCCGACTGACTCGACTAACCCGACTGACCCGACTGACCCGACTCACCCGACTGACCCGACTGACCCGACTATCCTCACTGACCCGACTCACCCGACTGACCCGACTGACCCGACTCACCCGACTCACCCGACTCACCCGACTCACCCGACTCACCCGACTCACCCGACTGACCCGACTGACCAACTGACCCGACTGACCCGACTGACCCGACTGACCCGACTGACCCGACTGACCCGACTGACCCGACTGACCCGACTGACCCGACTGACCCGACTGACCCGACTGACCCGACTGACCCGACTGACCCGACTGACCCGACTGACCCGACTGACCCGACTGACCCGACTGACCCGACTGACCCGACTGACCCGACTGACCTGACTGACCTAAACGGGTGATCCAGGTGGGGGAACAGCCCGGGTGGGGGAACAGCCCGGGTGGGGTAAATGACCTAGGTGGGGAAAAAGACTTAGATAGAGAAAATGACCCAATAAGGATAATTGAACCGGATAAGGAAACTGACACGGGTGGGGAAAACGACCCGGGTGAGAAAAATTACCCGGATAGATCAGTAGCGCCTCGGCTGTGAAAGAGTAAACACGCTTATTCATTTTTAAACCAACACCAAAGTTTCTCAAACTTTTTCCTGCAATAATGTTTATTTGTGCTAGTTGTGGACTTCAACACACTGATGGACCAGTTTGCACTGTCTGCAAAAAGCAGTATGATTTCCAATGCTCCGGGGTCACGGAGTCTGGCTTCCGAAAATTGGGCGATCGAAGAAATACTTGGCGATGCCCTAAGTGCAAATCGTGCTTATCACCTTCTTCACCACAGCCTTCTCAACTGGATAAAATTCAGGAGCAACTCAACAACATAGTGTACCAACTGGCACCATTGGCACCTTTAGTTGAAGACATAAAAACTATTAAGAAAGAAATCACTGAGCTAAAGGAATCTCTTGAAATGGCGCACCAGCTAATAAGTGACTTCTCAGGGACTGTTAAAGGCCTAGAGACTAGACTGGCCAAGGTGGAGCAGACTGTCAATGAGGTACCAGCACTGCGTGATGAGATTGCCCGACTGACTATGGAGTTACACGAGCGAGACCAGTTTGTTAGGGCGAACAATGTAGAGATTAGGGGAATACCTCTAAAGAAAAATGAAAATCTATATGATATTGCTGGAAAAGGAAGACATCAATTATATAGCCCGTATACCTACAAGAATGCCTAACACTGATAAACCAATAATTATTGCTTTCAACAACCGTTACATGAAGGAAGAGTTAGTTGCAGCTGCAAGGAAGCTCAAGGAAAATAAGGTTGTGGATCTGGGGTTCCATGAAAATACCGGACGTTTTTATGTAAATGATCACCTAACACAGCATAATAAAAAACTTCTAACTAGAGCAAAGTTATTGGCTAAAGAAAACAATTTTCAATACATATGGGTTAAGCACTCGAAAATAATGGCAAGAAAGTCAGATACTGCACCAATATTTTTTATAAAGTCAGAGAACGATCTCGCCAAAATAATATAAAAAGCATTTTTTTATTACTTAATATTTTATATTTTACTATTGCACACAGTTTGAGAACCTTACGCATGGATTATCTATTCTTTTGTTTAGGCGCAAAAGAAGTGGTCATTCGATTATTTCCAGTAAGTAAAATTTTCTCTTTGCCAATTTATTCCTTATATGTATTAAGACAAGCTCTTAAATTGGTTGGCATCATTTCTGGTTTAAAGTTGGTACCATTTGTTCTACTTCGTGGTTATATTACTCAGTTTAAAATAGTACTTACATTTCGTATGGTATACCTGCATATTGCGTCTACTCTCAGAAATACTTAATTAAGATTATAATCACAATCAATATCTGTAATTTTACGAATCACTTGTGCATATATTCATATGACTTTTTAAAATATTCAAAAAACTATTCACAGTTAAAATATAAATGTACAAAACTATATACCCATATGATAACTACCGGAGTGAATTTAATATTTGAAAAATATTATAACTTAGTAGTGTTTAATAATAACAATATGTCTGTTTACTACCTGAGCATGAGTGCAGTTATTTTTATTTTCTTTACGTACATATCATTTTGTAAACAATATATTATAAAAATAATAATCAGATTATTTATTTCCAAAATAAATATTAGTTTTAACATTAAATTATTAACTTATTATTTACGCAAATGCATACATTACTTTTTTCCAACTACCGTCATAATATTTAAATTAAAGTTTTGTATAGAACATTTTCAACAAAGAATTATCAGATTATATAATTTGAAAATGAGTTGTAAAAATATCGTTCAATCATTTTTGTTATACTTACGTTATTGTGTACATTACAATTTGTCACCTACCGTCGTATTATTAAAATTTAAATATTGTAAACAACATGCTCAACAACTGATTATCGGAATATATTATATTTTAAAAATGATTTGTTACTTTGTTATTAAATCATTTATTTATTGTTTGCGTAAGTATGTACATACCATACTTTCATCAGCCGTAATATTTATTAAATTGAAATGTGTTCAACAATATACTAACCTGATGGTTATAAGACTGTTTTCTTCACTTATTGTTATTGCTTCTGGCAGTAATGTATCTGTTTGTTGTCTACGTATATGTGCACGTTTACATATTTCTTTCCAAATACCGGCACACAATTTAAATTTAGTAAACAAGCTATTCGTGTGCTTATTATTATTCATATTATTTTGTTATTTAATGTCTACAATATTTAAATTTATTACTCATATGAAATGCTATTTTAATTTTTCTTCTATGCCCGATTTTAGTAGTTATTTATTATTTTTAATTTTAATGCATTTTAAATACGTGATACTGGGATCATATATTGATATTTTATTTTTACAAATTATTTATTATATTATTTTTTACCTGTGTACATAATGGCTGTTGCTAATATGAACTTATTTTATCAAAATACCCGAGGACTACGTACCAAAACGAGCTTATTTAAACGAAATTTACTATTACAAGACTTTCACATAATCTCGCTCACGGAAACATGGCTAGTTGACGGAATAGGCGATTGCGAACTGTTTGATGATCGGTATATTGTATTTAGGAGGGATAGAAATTACTCAGCAACGAATCAAAAATACGGAGGGGGTGTTTTGTTAGCTGCTCGTCGGGATTTAGTTGTGTCTGAACGCTCAGATTGGCGGTCATCAGCCGAAGACATTTGGATTACTTTAACTATTAAAAATGATAACAAAACTACTCGTAAAATCAATATATGTACTCTATATCTGTGTGCTGAAAATATGGGTAGTTCGTTTAATACCCAACTACATAATTTTACTGAAAAACTTGAGAGTATATACGATGAATGCCCAGATGATTCATATATTATTTTAGGTGACTTCAATCTGAGCAATTTAATATGGGACCAGGGTACGGCAGGTCACCTGAATCCGTCTGGAATTTTAGGCCAAACTCAAATGTACTTATTTGATACTCTAACGCAATGTAACATGCAACAATTCAATTCACATTTGAATGTAAATAGTCGTATTCTGGATTTAATTTTTAGTAACATTGAATTAGAAGTCAAATCTTGTAGTGACCCCTTAGTGCCCGAAGATCAGCATCATAAATCTCTTCAAATAAATATTAAAGCAATTGAGATTGCACCACTTGCATCTGAACCTAAACTTAAGTATTTTTATTCAAAAGGAAAATTTGATTCTATAATCACCTCAATGCATGAAATAGATTGGGACAAACGATTACATAATAACACTTTAAATCAGGCCGTCTCTGAATTTTATGAGATAATATATAGTCTGCGTGATAAATATATCCCACATCACTTTGTATCGCCACAGAAATTTCCTCCCTGGTACACTTCGCCCTTAATCAAACTAATTAAAGAGAAATATAAGTTTCTAAAAAAATTTCATAATTATGAAAATAGTAGTGATTACGATTCCTTTAATATTTTACGTAAAAGAGCTAAATCATTAGAGAGAGATTGCTTTGAACTATACAAATTAAAAACACAAGAAGCTATTATAAAAGATCCTAAATATTTTTGGTCATTTATAAAATATAATCGTAAAAGTACCAACCGTCTGCCATCTACAATGAATTACGATAATAATTCCGCTGACACTGGGGGACAGGTCTGTAATCTCTTTGCTTCATACTTTCAAAAAAATTTTCTTCAAAATACCTTACCTGATAGCCTTGAAACACACCAGAGTGATAATGATGTTGATAATTTTTGCAAAAGTTTAAGTAATGTTGAAATTAACCCTGATACGTTATTAAAGCAACTAAAATCAGTAGATCTGAATAAAGGTGCAGGTCCAGACCTAATAGAACCTGTTTTTATATCAAAATGTGCTGAAGGTTTTTTGAAACCCATTCTTATAATTTATAAACGTTCACTTCTGGAAGGTGTAGTACCAGACGTTTGGAAATCAGCCTTTATCACACCAGTACACAAAAATGGAAGTAAAAATGATGTTAAAAATTACCGTCCTATTTCTAAATTGTGTATTTTTGCCAAAATATTGGAAAGATTTGTTTATACATATGTATACGAAAGTTTGGCTACCAATTTTATACCTCAACAGCATGGGTTTCTCAAACAAAGATCAACTACTTCCAATTTAATTGAATTTACTGATTTCATTACTACAAATATGGACTTCGGGGGTCAGGTTGACGCAATCTACACCGATTACAGTAAGGCTTTTGATAGAATCGATCATATACTGTTACTCAAAAAAATATTATTGGCAGGTATACATGGCTGTTTGTACAGGTGGTTCAGTTCTTACGTACGTAATCGTTCCCAATGTGTGGTTGTTAATGGTTTCTGTTCAGTCTGGACGAATGTCCCCTCTGGTGTGCCCCAAGGTTCATTATTAGGTCCGCTTTTATTTAACATCTTTATTAACGACATTTCATCCTGTTTCGGACATTCACAGTTCCTCATGTATGCTGATGACATTAAGATTTACAAAAGAATTGATAGTTTAGAGGATTGTAATTTAATGCAGATTGACTTGATTGCATTCGAACGCTACTGTGAGCGAAACCATTTGGAACTTAACGTCAGCAAATGTTACCATATAACTTTTACTCGTAAACCTAAACCTATCAGTTATGACTATATCCTACTTAAACAAAAGCTTAAACAAGTAAATGAAATCCGTGATCTTGGCGTTACACATGATAGTAAACTGCTGTACGATAAGCATATTGAAAATATACTATCAAAAGCTAATAAATTATTAGGTTTTCTTATGAGAACATGTGCAGAGTTTACTAATATTAAAGTTATTAAAATTCTATACTGCTCGTTGGTTCGTAGTATCCTCGAATATTGCTCGCAGGTGTGGAATCCCCAGTATGATTTCTATATTGACCGGCTTGAGTCAATTCAACGTAGATTCCTTAGATATTTACAGTACAAATGTAAATGTACTGATACTAATTACGACAGTAGATGTCGAAGACATCACATACTTCCTCTGAGAGTACGACGTGATATTGCAGATGTTATACTACTGGTTAAAATTGTACATAATAAGATAGATTCTCCGGTTTTGTTATCTAAAATTAATATAAAAGTCCCTAATCGCACGGTTAGAATTCCATCCTACATGACCACTTCTTCCTGTGCCACTAATTATAGGCAAAATGCATTCTTAATTAGATCAGTCGAAAATGTTAACAAGCTAGCTAACTTGCCCGAGTTAGACCTATTTAATTCGAAACCTAACAATTTTAAAAATATTTTAACTGTAAACTGGTTCCATGCTACTTAGTATTGTGTTTCATCTACACTGTGTGTTAATATTGTTTGTTTTATCTCCTTTTCAATAATTTTGCTATTATTATTTTTGTTCTCTTCAAATACTTCACTTACTGCATTCCTTTCAAATTTGTTTTTTTATGAATAAGTTTTGTTACTAGATTTTTACATGTGGAAACATATAAATGGTTTTTAGTTTTATATTTAGCTATTAAGTGGAATTTGTTAACTGTTTGCTTTCTTAAAAAAAAAAAAAAAAAATAGGAATATTGAACTAGATCAGGAAAATTACATGGGTGGGGAAAATGATCCGGATGGGGGAATGAACCGGGTGGGGAAAATTACCCAATTGGGAAAATGACCCGGATGGGGAAAACGTTTCGGGTGGGGAAAATTACCGGATGGGCAATAGACATGGGTGGGGACATAACCCGGCTGGAAAAAATGACTCGGATGGGGAAAATGACTTGATGGGGACATAACTCAATAGGGGAAAATGACCCGGATGGGATAAAATGACACGGTTGGAAAAAGATACCCGGATAGGGAAAATGGCCGGGATAGGGAAAATGATCCGGATGAGGATAATTGAACCGTGTAGGGAAAATGACACGGGTGGGGAAAAAGTTCCGGATGGAAGAATGAACCGGGTAAGGAAAATTACCCGAATGGGGAAAATGACACGGTTGGCAAAGAGGACCTGGATGGGGAAAATGACACGGGTGGGGAAAATGATTGAACTCGACTCAAGTTTAAACTTGGGGTCAAACTTGACCTTGCTTCAAAATTCACCACAAACTTGACCTTGGCTTCAAAATTGACCTCAAACTTGAACTTGGCTTCAAATATTAACTTGGGCTCTTTGAACTTAAAATCAAGTTTATTGACTAGTTGAGTTTTTATTAATTTTATACGACGGCGTTAAACGTGTATTTATCAAAATGGTCTATGTTAATACATCGATACTAGACTAACATACCTTTATAAAAAATATAATAATGTGAAAAACAATTAAATTTATTCGTTCATGATTAATTTTATTATGTTTCGTAGGAAAAAATATTACTTAAGACCTGATGTATGACATAACTTAATCTAAACAAAAGTAATGTAATTAGTACGTTTTAAACTACCGGGTTCAATTTCTGTAATGTAGTTTTCCTTTGTTTACAACTGATCAAACATATTTCAGTGTTAAGTTAATGTAACTTTGTATTAAATAATAAATTATCAAATAAATGATAAATTATCAAATTTCAAAAGTAAATTGATCAGGGCCTCAGCATCTCCTATTAATGGGGGAGTAAAATAGTTGTTTTAATTTGTGTTTATTTTAGTGTGAGTGAATGTTATTTGTTTCTTTTTAAATGCATGCTGTGTCTACCTGTAATTGTAAATATATGTCAACATAAAATGTATAGATGTAAGTTAGTGTATAAGCATTACATGTATTTCCGTTGGTAGACCATAATAAATAAATAAATAAATACTGACTATGTACTCCTTACCAAGTATAATATTTAGGAATTCGTAGTACGTAATATGTTGTACTATTGCAATCAATATTTGTCTTGCCTCTTGGTAGCACTTCTCGTCATTCCAATGTTTATTTATCGAGTTACAGAGACTGTCAGCTATTTGATTGTGTGCACGTAGTAACACAATTTGTATAAATGTCAGTGAAGGGTTCTGATTTGCTCTTACATCGCCTGTAAAATTCATATTTAATTTGTTTTATATGAGTTTTTGTTGGTCAATACATGTTGGTAGTGCATTAGTTGCATATGTATGTATACGTAACTGTAACTTTGTAAGATAATTAAGTAGAACTGGAATACGTTTCATTTTACATAGAATTAAAATTTCTTGTGTTGCAATTTTTTCACACGAATAAAACTGATTGACTGATCGATCAACACACAGCTCTAACTAGTAAACAGATTGCGCTAAAATTTACACGTATTATGAGATTCTTTAAGAATGAAAAAAATTTGGGAAAGTACACATAATTAATTAATATTTAAATAACTTACCAGTTCGAAAACAGTAATTTTTCGTTATATTTTTGAAATGACAAACTTCTTTCACGGTTTCAATTGGAGGATATTCTTTATTGTTAACGTCTATACTCTTTAACTGACCATTTTCAAAAGACCGCAAAGAGTAAGCTTCTGCTTCACTGTTCCCATATAGAACTGATAAATCTATAAATGACGTAACTGCAGTTTTCTAAAAAAAACATAATACCAACAGAAAATAAATACGATGCGCGAAACGCCACTACGGATGCGTGATTTCTGCTCATGTAATGAATGTATGTGTCTCCGCGTACGCTCAGTTCATGCTCTCAAACAAAACTGTAAAGAAAACACCTTAAAAAGGCATTTTCTAAGCACAAAAATTAGTAAAAAAACATTACCGGTTTATATGGAGACTCAGGCCCATCTTGGGTAGTATCAGTTCTGAAGAAGTTCATACATTTTCTTCCCTCAGGAATATTGTAAGGGTCGTCAACGGGTAAAATAATAGGTACACATCTTGGATTATCACTTTCAATAATCTGTCCAGCTTTTGAACAGCATTCTCCAGTAGTAACGTTAACTTTAACATAACATTATAATGAATAATCACTTAATCATTAACATATAGAAGCTAACTCTTATTTATTCTAATGACCTGTAGAGTATTGGAACTACGCATACATTGAACTTATGTACACCCTCATATAAAGATACACAAACGTGGGACATAGTTTACCTAGCATGGGAATTAAACAGTTGGCAATTCATCACGATGACCACTCGATGTATAGAGTTGACAAGTAAATGAAGGATATAATATGTGCTTGTTTTCAAAAAAAATTTCTGAATAAACTCATTTTAAATCAATGTAAAAATATCTTGTTCTTTACGATTACCACATAAGGCTAAACGGATCCTAATAAGATTTTATAAGGAAATAGACTATGTCACCCGTTCAAACATAATCCGCCATATTGGATTTTAAAATGACGACTTACATTGTCATCTAAACTAATCGTGTGTGCAGAATTTCAGTTCAATCGGTTGAATATAACTGTTTTAAAATTCAGTGGTAGATTTGTTCTACCTACAAAGAAGATCATAAACAGAGTTAAGTGAACAAATACTTGTAATAATGTACGTACATATTTGAGGTACTTTGTCAGTAAGAGACATGTCATGAGCAATCATTTGACCCCACATAACTGTATTTAATGTCCAGATCGGGTCATCTACGGCAATATCCGGGAACGCCGCCAAACTAATTGATCGAGCATTTTTCAATTCTCTGCCAGTTATCGAACGTGGATATTTGTGCTTTCCTGGAAATGGAACGTGGATTACTTACTTTTGGAAATGGAGACTAAAAACAGAAAATTAAAAGAGCCACAACCAGTGGAAATAACTAAATCAGCTATACGATGATAAAAAATGAAGCATTCAAATAATCCAAAAAGAAAAATGAAGAGAGAATTGGCTAGGAAATTCCGAAAGAAAAGTCGTTTTGGAGTTTTTTTTTTATTGAAATCTTTAAAAACCACATTTTTCTGCGTCTATTCGTAGAAAAAGTTACAAGTAAAATCTTTCGACGACACGTCAACATCATTGTGGTTTGTCCATGGATATCCACAAACGTACCAATCGTTGCAGGACGGATCACAAGTAAACTGACTAGCACTAGCCAGTAGCAAAGTAGGTACTTAGTGATTATACTCGTAGTCTATGAATAGATAGGTACTTACCATCTGAATAAGAATTGTTCAAAAACCTTGCGTACGGTGTAAAAGTACTTCCCCAAGTAGGATTCTCCAGATTGTTAAAACTCCCATCGTAAGTTCTGTAACAGTCACTTCTAGTTTTTCCTACATTATTATATTTACATTGTTTAATATTTGAATATGCTTCCGCGATTGTAATAGTGTATAATATTACAGAGAAAATCATTTTAAAATATTAATTGGCCATCAATTAAATACGCGTACGAATACGCAGATAAAAAAAAAAATGGTGACTTTATTGTTTGTATGTATTCGTATGTATTCAGCTGTTTAAAATTTAAAAAAAAAAGCCTAATACACACATAGACACACGAAAAGTTGCATAATTAGCCTCCATACAATACTAATTATATATTACACATTTAAAATATACTTTTTTTTCCAAAAGATATTCATAAATTCTATAACATTATGTAATATAATAATAATAGGTAACAGTTATAATGAAACTACTTATCTAGGTACAAACGGATTTATTGAAATTTTATGAACTACAGAAAAACACATGAATAATAATAAAATGAAAATTATGATCACGATTTGTATATAAAAGATATGAAAATAAAATAAGGGAATGTTTTCACACATATTTTTTTTTCTTTTCCATTCACGGGACTATTAAAGAGTCCCGGTCTGTTGGAAGGCTAGTATGGGGCCGAAGCCAACACACGGAAGCCCTTTGACATATTTAATCTTGTGTAAAGGATGCACAATCCGGCGACTATCCCTGTATAACACTATAAAATGCATCCAAGGACAGTCCCCGGTTCTGCTGGGACTATTGCAAATACATGGAAAACTACGACTGGGTTATGGGAATGGGATGTTTAATGGACTGGATATTGGGGAACTATGGGGACTATGACACCCGCCCATACAATGCTATAAACATGTACGAAGTCACACATATTTTATTATTATTATTTTTCAATAGAGCATTTTAACATAATGTGTAATTTAAAATAGTTTTCACACACACGGATATGCCGTCATAGCGAGGAAATTAGATAATTATCCCTGTAGCCGATTATTTTATTTATATTTATTTATTTATTTTAGGAATGCAATGGAAATGGAACTCAACAACATGTATATAAAATGGAAATCAACAATATGTATATTAAACATTGACAGTTACAGAAGATATGTTACATTAGTTAGCCATGTAGCTAGCCATTTTAAACTGAGAAAATGCATTACATACCCAAGAGTCTGAATAGGCAGGAGTCTCTGGTTATTTAAGACTCCTAAGCCAAAAAGTCAAAGACTACCCTCTAAAAACCGGGCTTTCCTGACGCCCCTAAGAACGAATACGACTCTACTGCAATGGTCAATCCTAGTCTACCACTTATTGTAAGAAAATGATCATTTTATCTTGATGGTGTAAATGAAAAACAATACAACGGAACTACGAGTGTGTAATACTAGAAACCATTTGAAATTGATAAACACGTGTACATAAATATTCGTAGTTTATGCATAGGAAGATAATTACTATTTTAAATGAATTGCTTTTATTGGATTTTTATTTTTGTTTACTTATACATTATTATTACGTGAATATCATGCAATTTAATCCTTCCACAGTGACAAATCAATTTCAGGCAGACTGCTGCATTTTACTCGTGGGTTACTGGAAAATAAATATTTGTTATTAAAATAGAGTGTTTATACAATCCTTTGCTATTAAATGAACAATGGTAATTACATCTGTAATTACGTTCTCGTTCTCGAAAACTTGTACTAATGGAGTTTACAAGTGATTTTAAAGTGGCAGATTACATTATAAGTAGGAAAGCTATTAACAACACGATTGAGTGGCTAGAAGTTGTATATGTGCTAGCATTATAAGAACAATAAAATATCTAAATAAGGTTACTTACTCATCAGAAACCCTTTCAAAGCCCTTTGCCTGAATGTAATGAAATCCATCAATATTGTTGCAAAATAACGAGGATATTGTTCCACCTTTACGTATGGAGTTTAACTGGTCTGAAAAACATTTTTTTTGTTAAAACTCAAAACAAAAAATGAAACTTCTTTGTACGAGTTTTCGATTTTCAAATTCTAAAGTTGTAGAGTCGTAAAAGAATCCGTGCCAAGAAAAAAAAAAGATGAATTTACTGGAATTCTAGAAAACATATCAAATTAAAGTTTTACTAGCGGCGCCCCGCGGTTTCACCCGCGTACTTCCCGTTCCTGTAAGAATATGGGGATAAAACCGTCCCACTGAATCACTCTATCTATTAAAACAAACCTCATCAAAGTCCGTTGCGTGGTTTTAAAGATCTAAGCTTACATAGGGACATAGGGACAGAGAAAGCGACTTTGTTTTATACTATGTTGTTTCTTAATATGCAAGGCATAAAATACTTACCAAGCGTAAATGGACAAGGCTGTGTTCCACTTTCAAAAAAGAATCTATCACCTAGCCTGGTTTTACGAAACTGTGCGGCCATAATACAGTTGTATGTAGGTCCTGATAACGCACCCTCACAGAGGTTTTCAATGGCTCCTCCTACCACTAATTCAACATCTTCAGGATACTTATATACTCTTTGTAGTAACTGTACATACTGCAAAATATTATTATTGGTTACTTTTATTATCTAACAAGATTAAATATGCCAAAGGGCTTCCGTGTGTTGGCTTTGGCCCCATACTAGCCTTCCAAAAGACCGGGACTCCTTAATAGTCCCGTGAATGGAAAAGACATTAAAAAAAAATCAAGGGGCCCAGTTATAGAGCTGGCAAGTCTCCATCCGCCACTTCGTACGTGTCTATAACAGTATCGGCGGGTGCCATAGTCCCCATAGTTCCCATATATCCAGTCCATTGAACATCCTATTCCCATAGCCCAGTCGTAGTTTTCCATATATTTGCAATAGTCCCAGCAGAACCGGGGACTGTCCTTGGATGCATTTTATAGTGTTATACAGGGATAGTCGCCGGATTGTGCATCTTTGGTAATGGCTGTCTACCGTTACAACAGTGGCCGATGATGCTTACTTAAGAAATCGCTAGACATCAGTGTTTAGCATTGGCTTTTGAATATTTGAAAGCATATATAGCATATGACATACTTTACCTTCTCACTCATGTATTTTCCAAAGTCTTCAAATTTCTTTGGATATGATAGTTCACATATTTTAAGAGCTTCTACGTACGTTCCTACGCCATGATCTCTGCTGCGTTGGATATCTACAGCCTTTAGGTCAACACCAAGTTTACCTTTTCTAAAAAAATAATGTGGTTTAGAATTATTGATATAATGCTTACTTATGACTGGTCAACGTTATTGCAATATATTGTGTGAAATAAACGTCATAATAACCAACTTTAACCTGAATAGGTCTTGAGACTCGATTAGAGAAGTTATAGAATACTTAAATTAATTACATACATAAGCATAATAAAATACCAACTGAACATACCTAAAGAAATACTTGGTAATCTCGTCATCGTAGTTCCTATCAACAGCTCTCATTGATTGATTAAATAGACCACAACCCAATAGTTCTTCAAGATAGGTAAGTAAAGACGGATTACCATACCAGTCGCTCATCCTCACAATACAATTGTCACAACTATATTTTTCGTGTCCTTTTTTTCTTTCTTTGCGAAGATCAGAACATAACCTAAAAATATGTTCTTAATTTAAATCTTATACTCACTACAAAACTTTTACGTGGTTATATATTTTTTTTAATTAAGATTCATGAAATTAAACCAAATTATCGCTTGGTATTTTAAGGTTTTAGAATATCTAAAATCGCACTCTAAAATATTGAAATGCTTTGTGCACCAGTGAAACTTTATTGCGAAAAAAGGTTCTTATCTCTTCGACTAGGAAATCCATAGGAGTCAATCTATATAAGTTCATTACAAAGGCTTGTTTTTTCCATCGATTTGTCTCTTGTCTACTTTCCCACCATAATATGATAAGCTGCTCATATATGACACAAAAGGATTGATACCTTAGGTATCCTTGAATTGAGCTGTGGAGTCCTCTATACGCAGCTGTTGCATGTTCATTCAGAATTGATGGATCTACATTTGGATCGTAATCATTGACATAACCACTTATGTCTGCACTGCATATGCCTTTACTTTTGACAGTTTCCTTTCCTACAAAAATATTTTTTAAAAGTACATCTCAAATAATAAAGCTGTTTACGTCTTGGACTTAAAGGTGAGTAATTTTAAAGTAAACTATGTCTAATTTTAATCAAATGTTACTTTTTGTTAAGAATTATTCTTGCTGTGTCTCTTTGTACAGCGAGCTATTGATTGTAAAAGAATTTAAAAATTGGATTTTATTAATGTCTGAAATGAATAGTATAAACAAACAAACCCTGCCCCTTTATAAATTTGTAACTCAATTGATGATACGAGTATAAAGTAATGTAAAAAGTATGAGAATAATAAAGCATTTCACAGAACAACATACAGATCAAAAACATACCAAGTAGGCATGGCAAAAATTCATAATACGTTATATGCTGTGCCATTGCAATCATAATCTTGCGTGCTTCCTGGAAACAGTATTCATCGTCCCAATGTTCGTTCATATCGCAAAGTTCACCAGCTATTTTATTGTGTTGCCGCAAAAGAACAATTTGGACTAACGTTAAAGGTGGATTCTGGTTTATTCTTGGATCACCTATAAATGAAATGTTTGTTACAAGAAAAATAACATAATGACGAAGGCATTATTTAATTCATGCAGTTTGACATAGTTTCTCGCATTCTTTATTCAACATTTCAGAAACAGCATGCTAAATTTTTATGATGTTTCTGAATATATTATGATGTTTTTGAGTATATCAGTATGGATTAATCTTACTTTGGGTTATATTATTACTGCAACATTGGTAGAAAGATCAAAAACATACCTGCAATGAAACAATAATTTTTGGAAACATTCTTCAGAGAACATCCATCTTCGGGATTATTGTGTGTTGGGGGATAGTACTTGTGGTTTATTCTAGAAGTTTTCAGTTTCCCATTGTGGAATGTACGTAAAGAATCTGATACTTCCTTACTGTTACCGTAAACTAGCGAGAGGTCTATAAACATCGATACCGCTGATATCTACAAATAAAATTATATTTTAATGCTTAAAGTAGTGTGCTGCAATAAAAATAGATTTTTGTTCTGGTGAACCATAACGAAATAAAAATAAAATAAAATTGAAAGGTGTATAGAGAAGCTTAATCCTAATATTTTTTATGAGCAAGCCATACAGTAAAGAGAGGTGATAGGATAGGATAGGATTCCGGCCGTTTTCGGCCACGGCGACTACTTCACCTTCGGCTACGACTGTTCGTCGTTTTCCCTGTGGTGATAACAGTGTCATAAACATATCTAAGGCAAACTAAAAAATATCATTATCATTTTTCTTTCTTACCGGATCATATTTCGTATTCTCATCACAATCATCGCAGCGGTCCTCATAACTCGCAGTAGACAATGTCCTTATAAAATCGAAACATTCTCGCCCTTCAGGCCCGTTGAAAGGATCTTCTATTGGAACTTTAATAGGAACACATCTTGAATGTTTCTCCCCAGTATATTTTCCGTCAGAGCAGCATTTCAAAGTATCTATATCTGTATCAAAAATATAGATTTTATAGTTATCATGGTTATTAGTATTACACATGCCGAAGGTCCCTAAAATTCGATTCCCGCTCAAGACAAACATTTGTGTGTATGAAATGTCTGTTTGTCTTAGTCTAGATGTTTTCCATGTATTTACAATAAAAATAATTAGTATTTTTATCAATAAAAATTGTCCATAGTACAAGCTTTGCTTAGTTTGGGGCTAAATGGCAAAGTGTAATGTGTCCAGATATTCATTATTAAAATGTATAAAAATCATACCTGATTGGCTAATCCCATCAGTGAGTGACATGTCGTGAGCGATTGCCTGACCCCATACCACAGGGAGTAACGTCATTACTGGATCGTCATCAGGTATGTCAGGAAACATTAGCAGACTAAGTTGACGGGGATTGAGTAGCTCATCACCGTCCTTGGACCGAGGAAAATCATTCTTCCCTGAAAACATAATAAAATCATTCACTACATCATCTCATTATAGCAACTGACCCTTAAGTTCGAGACTTGTAACCAAAACATTGTAATCTTAGTTTTCTAAAACAAAATGGCCGTCGCGACAATATGGCGGATTATACACCAATATTTTGAATTCGAGATACTTAATCACACAGCTAATGTAAACGATAGGTGACAATATAATAGTAAAGTAAAAACTAACTTCACTATTATATTGTCACCCATCGTTTACATTAGCTGTGTGATTAAGTATCCCGAATTCAAAATATTCTTTTGCTTTTATTTAAAAAGTTATGATAAGTCAAAGTTTTTCAAAATCCCGCCGAATTTTATTGTTATTCTACACCGAACAACAGGCGAACGCTGCGATGCACAGCTGAGCGCGGTCATCGACCCGAGCCGTCACAGAATACTTGATAGCTAGTGTGCCGTCTGATAATACGGCATTTATTTAGTATTTTTTAAAGATCGAGAATGACTATCATTTTTGATATTTTTATTGGATATAATTCAATTACTGCTACAGATATTCTGATTTTAATAAGTCCCGTAATTTCAAAATAGGGGTGTATATAATTTATCACTACCCAAATATGGGTATCAAATGAAAGAAATGAAATGAAAACTTGAAAATAAAAATTGGAAGGACATACCAAATTATTTATTAGCTTTTAGTGAACTGTTATTTTCATAAATTCGTATAACATAAAAAAATGTTGCTCATTTCTGTTTGTACTTACCACAATATGAGCTTTTTATAAATCTGGCATATGGTGTAGATGCAGCTCCCCACTTAGGATGTTCCAAGTTGTTATAAGACCCATCAAAAGTCCTGTAGCATTCTTTATTGAAAGAACTTGATTTCTTCGAATGTCCTTTTGATCCCAGACCCAAACCCAAAGAGTCCAAAACAGCAGAATAAATGAGAAATGGAATTAAATAATACATTTTCTAACCACCTTCGCTTTTGTTAACATCAAAGTGTATATTGAATAAAAATATGTTTTGAAACGCATAAGTACCTAAATGATAAAGTACTTACATTTACATTAATATGTTAATTAACAAACAATATGCACTGTAACTTATAAATAATGCATATTTGATTCTGTTATTACAACTTTATCAAAATGATATCGATGGTTTATCACATACGAAATGTCTGAATGTCTTTTTACTAGAATTTTTAAAAAAATTTTTTTGGTAAAAGTTCTTGGTCAATAATAAATGAATAGCTTATCTTAATAGCTTAGTTTTTCTCAACATTAAAAGGAGGTGTGAACGAAAATCGTTTTCTGGGAGCGAAGCAATACCTCCATAGATTTCACTTTTTTCTTACTACTTTTCCTACATATATGGCATTAATCCTGCGTGTATCAGATTTCTGCGTCCAGATTTTTTAACTAAATTTCTAGTTTTAGGGCCGACTTTTCCATCGCCAGATAACTATTATTCGAGGAATAATTTTGAAATTTTGACATTTATTGCATACTAAAACGTCAACTTTTTTCCTGGAATAAAAGTTATGTGGTGATAGAAAAATCAGCCCTTAGTGAATCAGTCTATCAGTGAGTCAATCCCTATACATTGACCAATAGATACCATTTCTTAGACTGTTGCAAATTCTTGCATTTCTCAAGTTGTATACATTCATATTCCTACCATCGATATTTATTCAGCTTTTAAAAGATGTTTTTTTCTATATTGGCATTCTTTACAAGACCTTTCAATGTGTGTAAATATTTATTATTTTAATGAGATTATTGTATTAATTGTTTTAAAATAATGCAGTTCAATAATCTATTGACATTGAAATTATCATTAAGTACTATTTTTACGAACTTTTAAAGCATAAAATAGTAACATTGTTATCCTACTTTTTACAAATATTATAAACTAGCGGCGCCCCGCGGTTTCATCCGCGTAGTTCCTGTTCCCGTAGGAATATGGGGATAAAATTATGCTAAAAATCTACCCACTGAATCACTCTATCTATTAAAGAAAACCGCATCAAAATCCGTTGCGTAGTTTTAAAGATCTAAGCATACATAGGGACATAGGGACAGAGAAAGCGACTTTGTTTTATACTACGTAGTGATGCGAAAGTTTGTAAGAATGTAAATATTTCTATGTTTGTTACACTATCACGCTAAACCTACCAAACCGGTTTAGATGAAATTTGGTACAGGTGTTCCATTATAACCAATAATAATACATGGAATACACTATATGCCAAGATTCCTACAGGAAATTGGGATTTACGCGGGTAAATCTGTGGGTAATCAGCTCATTATCCTATAAATTATGTACATCTATATATAATAATGATATTTAAATGTATACGTACTTATATTTGATTAGGTTAGGAGTCTGTAGCGGATAGGTTAGGTATAATTAGGTATGTTTGGTCTACACTTATACCTAGCAGTGGTAAAGATGCAATAAAGGTAGACAAAAATTAACTCAATGAAGAAACCAATAATGGCATGAAATTTTATTCATAAATTGTTTATTAATATCTTTCTTTCCATAATCTAAGGTTAATCTTCGGAAGGCTGCTGCATCTCACAAGCGGGTTGCTGAAAGTAAGAAACATTTATCAATTATATTAACAGGCAGAATCACTATCAACTATGCTATGTGGCATAAAAGTTTGGCGTAACAGGTAGAGTCACTATCAACTACGCTACGTGGCGTAACAGTTTGGCGTACAAGTAGAGTCACTATCAACTACGCTATGAGGCGTAACAGTTTCTCTTAACAGGTAGAGGTCAGTATCAATTACACTATGAGGCGTAACAGTTTCGCTTAACAGGTAGAGGTCAGTATAAATTACGCTAGATTGACTAAAATTATACTTACTTTTCAGATCGTTGTTTAAAAGCTCTCTTTTGAATACTATCATATCCAGGAATGTTGTTGCAAAACAATGATGCAACTGATGAACCGCTACGAATAGAATTCAATTGATCTGTAACAGTTATTAATTACCGTTATTATATGGTTATTATCCGTTACACAGATATATTATCTAAGGATTAATATAGGATTAGTGTAGAACTTAGTGTAGAGTTGGGGTGTTAATATAATATTAATGTTGACATTAACAAAAACATCCATATAAACATACTGATATCCATAATCTACTATATAAAAATAAGTCGGGTTTTCCTTCCTGACACTTTAACTCCAGAACGCACGAACCGATTTCCACGGTTTTGCATTCGTTGGAAAGGTCTCGGACTCCGTAAGGTTTATAGCAAAAAAAAAAATCAGGAAAAAATCACCAAACGAAATGTTACATAAAACGAAGCCATCTGGTGGCGAAACGGAGTTAGCCGGGTTTGCTAGTATTATCTAAAACTTAAAACGAGACATCCTAGGTTTATACTCGTATACGTACCTAAGGCACAAAACATTTTACCCATATATTTTTAGGTACAGTAGGTTTGCCTTTTCAGTTTATCTACTTAGGTGTCTAGTCTGGTACAGACGCGTTAGAAAAACAAAACCGACTGCTATTTATATCAAATAGTGTTTTGATCATGTTAAGCGGCCCGTGACAATTGCGACCACTACTGTCCTTTGTTTACACATGTTTGAAGGATCGTAGTTTTTTAGTGCTATTAATTGCAGTCCTGGGTTTTATTACCGTATTTGCCTCGTAACGTACACAAAAGGACAATAGTTGTGATAAATTATTTTTAATTAAAAAGTTGTTTACTTAAAACTAAGACTAGTTAGTCTTAGTTTAGTTAAACTGGTCTCTGAAGTGATAATTTATTAAATGCGATTCCGCGCTTCGAGAAACTTGAGTGGAGAAGTGTTTTGTTAAGTGTGGAGCTAAATCATGAAGCACAAACAAAGCTTCATAGGTTAGAGTGGTTAAATGTGATGTAAGTGTGTACACTACAGTGTTTTGATGTTCTTGTGACAATAAAGTGTTATCGTTCCTGTTTTTAGGCATTTAATTTATCCAGAAACGATATCAATAAAACTAGCAATGCCCCGCAGTTTAAACCACGTAATTCCCGTTCCTGTGAAAATACAGGGGTAAGATATAGCGTATAACACTCGTTGATAACGTATCTTGCTATTAGTGAAAGAATTTTAGAAATCGGTTCCGTAGTTTTTGAGTTACATCGTAACCAATAAACAATGAAATCATTCGTCTTATTAATATCAGTATAAAAAGTTAAAATATTTACCAATAGTAAACGGACAAGGTTGAGTTCCACTTTCATAGAAGAATCTATCTCCAACCCTGGTATTGAAGAACTGTTTGGTCATAATGCAGTTGTAAGTCGGTCCAGATATTGCATCGGGAAGAAGATCTTCAAGAACTCCACCAACTACCAACTCTATATCTTTTACGTCCTTGTATACTCTCGATAAAAGATCCACATACTAAAAATGCGAGAAAATAAAGAAAAAAATTGCTTTGAAATTAATTATTAGAATTAAAATTCTCGCTGTGACCCGCAGTTTCACACGCGTTAATTTTTAAATTTAGATTTGGTTTCATCATCATCGTCATCCCGTTGTCATCCACTGCTGGACATAAGCCTTCCCCATACCGCGCCATCACATTCGGTCCTCAGCTTCTCCTATGTCAGAATACTAATTATTTATTAGTTAAGTTATGTTATGGTTATGACACTAATTTTGTTATTATGTTAACTTTTATATTGTAGACTAGCTGATGCCAGCGACTTCGTCCGCGTGGAAATTGTTTTTTTTTTTAAAACAATTATTTTTCTATAATAAAAAATATCAGAACAATACTTGGTTATGTAAAAAGTCTATTTTAACTTCTCGAAATGATCAAACATGTGCAATAAACAATAAATAATGAAATACTGTCGCGTATTCAAGGAGGAAGTTGAGAGTTTATCTCTATCAATAGAATGATGGATCAAGAAGAATCCACAAATTATCCGATAGAATTTCTGAATTCATTAAATGTTCCTGAACACCCCTCACATACAATAAATTTAAAAATCGGTGTTTCTATAATTCTTATTCGTAATTTAAGTCCTAAACTGTGCAATGGTTCTCGATTAAAGGTCATAAATCTACAACGTAACATGATTGAAGCAGAAATTTTAACCGGTTGTGGTGTCGAAGAAACCGTCTTGATAGCAAGAATACCACTCATCCCTAACAATTTTCCATTCCAATTCAAGCGCAATTCCCAGTCGTGGCGTGTTTTGCTATGACGATAAATAAATCCCAGGGTTAGACACTAAAGGCCGCTGGTGTCGACCTAAGGTCTAATTGTTTTTGGCATGGCCAACTATATGTGGCCTGCTCACGGGTCAGTAATTTATTTATTTATGTTAGCCCCAGAAGGCAAAACCATCAATGTAGTTTATAGAGAAATTCTTTGAATATGAACTATCATATAACAAAGTTTTGTACATGATGCAAGCACACAAAGACAGTGAACAATAATTTAAAGGCATTTATTTTTTGTCCTAAAGTATTTATACATGGATATCACAATTTTTGCTTGATTTAACAAAAAGAAGGTTGAATGCACCTATATATTTAAAACTCAATACTACCAACCTTTGTGTAAAGAATATCATACATTTTAGGACCTTTGCACACTGGGTATTTTTCACTCTCACGTAGATACCGTGACGGATTATACTCGATAAAAAATTTTATGACCAATCTCCATCGTGTTCTTTTACGTTTACCTACTTTGACATTAGTAGAATTGCGTAGTTATGGCAGCAGTAGCCTAAAACTATTTTGTTTATTGAATTAATACCTTGACGGTGCTGTAGATATTTTTTTGATGTCTGATGCACCATTTTGAGAACTTTAGTATATTACGATCTAATCTCCTCGGTAGCTCAATTGGATAGAGCAGTGCTACGGTTCAGCATGGTTCCGGGTTCAAGTTCTAGCTGAGGCGAAAATTTTCAATAAGTTATTTTAATTAAACTTTAATAAAATATTTATGTTAATAATGTATCCATCAGCAGTTTTCTTATTGTTTTTTATTAAAGGAAAGACACTCAGTTGATGTTTCTTTAACATAGTACGCACGTACACTAAGTACACTTTAATATTACGCCTATACAATTTTTTTACGCCTGAAAATCCGCTATGTGCATATGCCCTTTAAGCATTCGATATTGAAGTATTCTACATTCTGTCAAATTTGATATCTATGAAATATTATTATACAAAATCCAAAATGTAGTACATATTTTTGTCAGCAATGTTTTGTCGTCAAAAGAATCGAAGTGTTGATAAATATATTTTTTGATTGAAATCAGAGGACCGAAGAACAACAAAGACTACGATTCCACCTAAATTTTAAAGAATATCTCAATAACTTAGAACTAACTAAGGTGGTAAGTTGCGCGATATAAACGGATATTACCCAAGCGATGTCGTGGGCGGAGTATTGTTTATTAAATTCAAAACAACAAAATTGATTTTTATTGATAACTTTTCTTTTCGTTATCCAAATGAGATGAAACAAAGCCCTATATATTGCGCCAAATTAAGCTTAATCCATATGTGGAAACGCCATGAAAATCCGTTCAGTACTTTCTGAGATTATCGCGAACAGACAGACAGATAGACAGACAGACAGACAGACAGACAGGAAAGAAAGTCGAAAATCGTTTTTTTGTGTTCCTTTGACCTTCTTTTATCCCCCCCTATCAGTTTTAGGTAAATTTATTTAATGTACAGACACGGTGGTTCTACTGTTTTATTATTAGTATAGAAGATTCAATTCGAAACGAACAGACTGCAGAAAACATTTTAGAATATGTTCAGATAGAAACCAACCGAATTATTCGGTGTTAAAAAAGACCTTTATAAATATCAAAGGGTTATAAATATCTTAATAATACTTTAAACTATATAATTTACTCTTTCTTTGATATAATATTCAATTATTTGATTTACGATTCAATACAATTTTGCAAAGTTGAATTTAAACTTGAAAGTGAACTCGAATTTTCTGAATTGTATGCCAATTTACGATACTTTGATAACTTTAAAGTTAATAATGAATACAATTGAAGTGTCGTGATGGTAATATTATATTATTAAAACTTGAAAAGTGTTCATAAGACTGAAGACGACACAAACTTTAAGTTACTTAATACGTTTTGAAAATCACTGGGTAATATTTATCATATAGTATATCATGTTATAACTTAAAGTACTTGTTCACATAATGTAACTTAGAAACATTTCTAACCATATGAGTCCAATTTCTTATGAAGATATATTAATTTTGCTATTTAATTAAGATTACCTTTATATAGGTATTTTTTTTTCTAGTAAACTATATGAATGATATGAAACAGCTCTCACCATATTACTCCAATTTCTTGTGAGAATAAAATTGGTTATTTAATTAAGATTATGATTAAATACATTTTATCGTAAGTATATTATTTTCCTAAAAACTCAATTTTCCAAAAACATACATACCTCTGGTCTAATATACGAGTATTTCTTTAAATCTTCAAAACTTTTAGGTTCTGGATTGCCACATGCCTTTAAAGCCGCAACGTAGCTTCCCACTCTGTGATCTCTGCTCCGAGTTATATCTATTGCTCTCAAGTCCTGACCAAGTATACCCACTCTGTAGGGAAGTGGAAAAGAATATTAGTCACATAATAAATAATTCGAAAACAGTCCATGAAGGAAAATTAAACATGTGGATACGATTTTCAAAATACTGTCAAATAATTAAACATACAATGAATGTTATACATAATAATAACTCCCTACGATAGGTAGATTTTGAGGCAAGTTTTCGAGTGTCAAATTATAGTTATCTAACATAGCAAACTTCCTCGAGATTTCGCGGTGAAACTCTAAAATTACTGGACTATTAAAGTATATATGATAAAAAAAGTACCTGAATAGAAACTGGGTGACTTCTTCGTCGAAAAATCTGTCCGGCTTCCCTTGAATTTGACATGCCTGACCTCTGGATAGATCTTGTTCAATGTTTTTATATAAAATTATAGAAGGATTATCCATCCATTCGCTCAGTCTCAAAAAGCCGCATTCTTTGTAATCTTTTAAACATAAACTGAAAAAGTATGTAATTTAGGTTCTTATTGATATTGATAGTATGTTACATAATTTGCTGTAAAAGAAAATCATCTGCGATGATCAATCGCTGTCTTTATCTTACCACAAAAAATATTATTAAACCTTTTTGACGGAACTTTCACTGAAAACTAAAGTAAAAATAGTAAAGTATTTGGTCGTGATATTAAAATACAAGCAGTTTAATAAATAAATACAAGAGTGCATTATTATTTTACAGCAAAAAACATTTTTAGAATTAAGTTATCTCTATGCGTTTGTTTTGGATAATCTTCAAAATTAACCAAAAGATGGCTGTACCGATTTTGACACGATTTTGGCTGGCAGATAACTGGTTTATATGAAACATAAGCTACACTAAGAGGCGAGTGAAATGGAAGTCAGCTTATTTATTATCTCATCTTTTGATGGTATCAACCGATTGTTTGTATGTATGTATTTTTAAATACAAATAAAGCATATGTACTTACCTCAATCGTCCCTGTATTGAAGAATGGTACAATCTATAAGCCGCTGTAGCATGTTCATTGTAAGTTGATGGGTTTACCTCTGGGTCGTAATCATTAACATAGCCTTTTTGATTCTTGTAGTATAATTTATTGTCAATCATATTCTGGAGACCTTTAAAAGTATTAAGAAATTAAAGATAATAAAGTTATTTCGGTATAAATTTAAAGGGAATTGTGTGAGTTTCTTTAATATATTTCTTTGATAAAGTAGGCAAATCTAAAAAGTATATTTTCTCAAAAGTCTTTCCTTTGGAGAACATGTCAAATTACTAGGTTAAGTAAGTAACTATAATATGAAATACGCTAAAAAATGCTACCACTGAAGGTAAGTACTTCTTTACGAAATGTTTTATTTAGAGGTCTAAACTCAGGACCTTTATTAGTCAAGGTTACGGTTTAAGAAGATTTATTTGTTGGTGATAAAAAAGCTATAACATACATACCCAAAATAATAGGTAAAAATTCATAATAAGTGATATGCTGTTCCATAGCAATAAGGATCCTACGTGCTTCTTGATAACACTTCTCATCACTCCAGTGTCTGTTTAATCGACTTAGTTCGTCAGCAAACTTATTGTGTTGTCGCAAGAGCATTATTTGCAACAATGTTAAAGGTGTATTTTGATTTGCTCTTACGTCCCCTAAAATATTTAAAATAGAATGTGAGCCAATCATTTTTAATCAAAGTATCAAAATCGAGTCAATTGGATGCTTGTTGGTTCACGACAAAAGATTTTAGATAAAAATTTGGGCGAAATATTTACGATGTAGAATTTGTAGAAGGCTTTAAATTTCAAAAGAGGTGGTTCATAGGTCAATGACTTCATTTTAATAAAATATGTTAGACTACTTTGTTACGAAAAAAATTTTCAAAATAGTCTGACTAAAAAAACATAAGTACATCATACGTACCAGCTTGGAAGCAATAGTTTTTTGAAATGTTTTTCACTGTGCATATATCTCCGGGGTTCTCGTAGGTCGGAGGATAATATTTATTGTTAATATAAGATACTCTAAGCCTTCCTCTTTCGAATGCACGTAACTCGTAGGCCTTGTCTTTGCTGTTGTCGTATACAATAGACAAATCTATGAACGAAGTCACTTCTGTTTTCTGGGGTAAATTTAAATAAGTTAGGCAAAAGTAATTTTATTAAAATCATACTATAAATATAATTGTCAAAATATTAAGAATATATTTATTTAGTAACTAAGTATAACAAGTTACATTTGCTGGTGACTTCGACACTAGGTAGTGCATGTTTCGTGAAAGAGAGCAATTTCACAAATATGTTCGTATAGGTCATAACTATGCATTCTGAAATCCTGTTATCGTTAACTAGCTATGTCCCGTGGTTACACCCGCGGGACATCTTTTGAAACAAAATGTTTTGCTCTATAATATTAAAAAAGATTATAAGGTTCTTCCGTAGATAGCAAATTGATACACACTTACCGGTTCATTAGGACGTGCATAGGTATCATTGTCATCAGATTTTATTGTTCGTACAAAGTTGATACACTCTCTTCCTTCAGGAGCGTTATAAGGATCGGTTTTTGGTAATACGATAGATGCACATCGTGGATTTGTTACTTCATTTTCCGTAAATTTACCCTCACCGGTACAGCATTCGATGAAACCTTGATCTGTTTTCATTTAAGTAAAATTATTATTATGTTTTTGAAATATGATTTAGAGAAACATAGATACCTCATTTTTACGTACATTACCTAAGTTAGGCTAGGTAAAGACTTATATTTTAGTAGATATTGTGATGATTTGAAAAGAAAAGTAAAATTATTTCTTTTGATGATGTCTTCGGAAAATGTATGTACAAGTCGCCAGTTTGTTGATTACACATAAAGAGAGCTACAAAGTCTCTAAAGCTTAGAGTATACTAAAAAGTCTACATTAATGCAAAAACTCAAAAAGTTACTTGTTTGCGGCACGCCCTGGGTGAGTGACATATCGTGAGCTATCAGTTGTCCCCACATCACCATCACCAACGTCAATGGCGGTATTCCCACTTTAACATCGGGGAATACTTCCAAGCTTATATTGCGAGGGTTCGGCAGCTCTTCTCCGGTCACAGAACGGGGGAAGCCATCTATACCTAAAATTTTACATAGAAAATAGTTTTAAGGCTTGCACTTGACAGTATCTCGCTTCATGAAAAGATGATACAATGTAAGATGCAGCGTGCTCGACTGCTCGTATAGATAATACAAGACTTATTCTATTCTTGTGATTTAAAAAGACCCGGTTTGTGTGTTTTAGGGAACGACAAAGCTGGCAGGGAGTTCTACACTCTGATAAATTTATGAAACTTATTTACATACATTATTTTTAACCCCCGACTCAAAAAGAGGGGTGTTATAAGTTTGACGTGTCTGTGTGTGTGTGTGTGTGTGTATCTGTCTGTCTGTGGCATCATAGCTCCCGAACGGATGAACCGATTTCAATTCAGTTTTTTTTGTATTAAAGGGGACTTACGTGCGAGTGTTCTTAGACATGTTTGATGAAAATCGGTTCACCCGTTTAAAAGTTATGGGGTTTGAAAGTAATTGTGTTGGGGGTTTTTTTATTTTTTAATTTAATGTTATATTAATAAATATCTGTTAAAATTTTCTTAAAAATAAGGCAAATTTAGATTAGATTTAGATCACGAAATGTTCAATACCTTCATCGTGACTACCCTGTTAAAACAATGGTAATACTGAAATTACCACGTAATCATAAATTCGTGGTAATTGTGGTATCAAATATAAATGTTTTAAATTAACTAACGCTACAAAAACTTTATTAAATTACGCTCAGTTACAGGTTTATTGTTTATTAAACGTATGTATTTTATCAAATTACGTACATAACAAGTTTATAATATACATGTTTTTTCATTTAGTATACAGCGTCATAATAGAGATTAGCCGTTAACCAAGTGGCTTTTATTTCATGAGCGTTATCATTACTCGGAAAGTACGTTATACCATGAGTCTCGATAATACTAAGAGATTTAAAAAAAAAAATTACTAATACTAAGTACATTGTTCAAAATGAACTAAATGTAAAACCTATCGAAGTACTTAGTAATTTTTCGTCACTGAATAAAATAACCATTTAGACAAAAACATGTCTGTAATTTGCTTGTTTACTAAGATAAATATGAGCTCGACATGATTTTATTTGAATAGGATTACAATAAATATATTATCTTGTTAAAGCTACTGAACCTTATCTAGGTTTACAAAAGTCACATTGAAATCTATAATCACCCCAATATTACATATACCTCGCACAGAATCGAACTCATTTCTATTTTATGGTAGATCACTCGCTTTTTTAAAAGTCTTACATGATGACCTCTGCTGTGCTCTTTTAATCATTCAACCGAATTGACATAACTACTAGTAATTATGATACCTTTAGTCAAATCTATCTATCTATATATATAAAACTCTTCCGTTACTGAGTGATGTACTGACTAACAGACAACGCACAGCCGAAACAACTAGTCGTTGAGAGCTGAAATTTGGCACGTTTGTTTGTTAGGGGAGTAAGCTGCCACTAAGAGAGAGATTTTTGGATATTCCCCCCCTAGCGGGACAAACGAGTGAAACCGCGGGGCGCTGCTAGTGCAGTGTTCTTATTTGAAGAGTATATTATTGAGTAAACTTACCATCCGAATATGAATCTTCAAAGAGTCTAGCATAGGGCCTACGCGCCCTGCCCCACAATGGATGTTCCAAGTTATTATAAGAACCATCATAAGTCCGATAGCATTTCTTATTTACATCATCACCCGCATTTCTTCCCGATTCTGGGCATCCACAATCCAATGATGATACATTGGACACGACAAAGGAAATTATAAACAAAATAAAAATCATTTTCTTGTTTCGATTTTTACTGCACTTGTACGTTACCACATAATTAATGACCTTAAAAGAAAAAATATTAATGACATTTTATTAGTAGGTAACTAAACTAAGTAACTTATGATATGACTATAACGAAATAAACTTCAGTGTTCTTATTTGAAGAGTACTTAATTAAAATAAACCTATTTGTGATTTATTCAAGTAACACGAACACTACCCTTAGAAATAAAACTAAAAATAAAACGTACTGAATTCGCGGTTTTGATTTGTTTAAAAAACAAAATAAAGACTTCTTACACAACACCTCTTCTGTGACCACGGACTCTGCAAAGAATGCGAAATGACGGAAAAATGAAAACCACAAAATTAATAATGTTCAAAGCAGTTATAATTAAAATGTGTTTTATTATTTACATTAAGTTTCAACGTAAGCAACCACGACAACCACAATAGTTACCAAATTGAATTGGTAACTAACTAAAGTATCCTTTAAATTAAACCACCAATTAGCATTTGATAACAGCACCTACATTTTTAAACGAACTATCACTTTATTATCGTCATATAGCCAATTTACTCACATATTTTGTTTAATAAATGTTCATTTATTTTTAACACTTAATACACTTTCGTGAACTAAATTCGTAATTAATTAAACCATAGGTTAATTATAACGTCACTACATAGTATAAAACAAAGTCGCTTTCTCTGTCCTTATGTCCCAATGTCCCTATGTATGCTTAGATCTTTAAAACTACGCAACGGATTTTAATGCGGTTTGTTTTAATAGATAGAGTGATTCAGTGGAAAGGTTTTCAGCATAATTTTATCCCCATATTCTTACAGAAACGGGAACTACGTGAGTAAAACCGCGGGGCGCCGCTAGTTACTTATAAAAGATATTAATAATTATTATTTTTGGGGACTCAAGTTTCCTTATAAGTTCCCTATTGACTAAGATCAGTCACATAATCAGAAATGCCGAATTTTTTAAATGTTTTTTACGCGATCAATGGGCTGTGTTTTAATTTAACAAACTAGTTAAGTATATAACATGAATAAGTAATGTTGTTTAAAACAGTAATCCACGTATGGACTAACGTTCAAATTGAAAACAAAAAATATAATTCGTAAATCCGTTCTGTTAAATGTGTATTTGCTTGTGAATATTAATAGTGCTAAATGGCTATTGATAAGAAATACTTTCGATGTATTTACACAATTGTATTAAGATAAGCCAATTGTACATACTTAATGTTGTAATATACGTATAATTAGGGAAATATTCTTCATACTTTTTGATTATATTTAATTCATTTCTTTGGATACTAGCAGCGCCCCGCGGTATTACCCGCGTAGTACCCGCTCCCGTGAGAATGCATAGCTCGTAGTATCATACAATCTCGGCACAATTCACCATCGTGTGTTAAAAAATTAATTAACAGCGCCATCTATTGGTAGGATTTGTAACTACAAAAAGTTACAATAAAACATACGATTACTTATACACAATCCCATGGGAATTTCGGGATAAAAAGTGTGAGTTTTTCCTAGTTATAAGGAACATCTGTACCAAATTTAATCAAAATCGATGCAGTACTTTTTGCGTGAAAGTGGAATCAAACAACATCCAAACTCACAAACATCCAAACATACAAACTTTCGCATTTATAATATTAGTAGAATGATGGAAATGCGGTAAAAGGTACAGACAGCGTCAAAGTAAATAACAACATTCAAACCTTTATTAATGTACTATAAGTACTTAAGGCCTATTTCACCATCTTCAAGTAAAGTTCCGAGTATCTACTCACAAGTTTTGTCTTTGTCACTTGAAATAAAGTAAGAAAGAGAGCGACTAACTTTACTTGGTGAGTACCTTTACTTGAAGGTCGTGAAATAGGTCCTTAATGAGATACTGATTTTTTATTCTTCGAATCATTGTATTTATTGTGTAACTACATAATATTTTAGTATTCTTTACTTACTTTGTTGTTGAATACTGCTTTTCTTTTTTCCTCAATTGTATGTATCGTATGTAATCTTTTAGTAGTTAATAAACGGTATTCTGTTCAACAAAACCTAGACTAAAATACACTCTGCAAAATCCTCAACCCCCAATGAAAACTCTATCAAAAACGATTCAATGATTCTCAAAATTGCATCGTTTTCATTCAGACTTATAGAAAATAAACGTTTTTCAAAAGTCAGGAACCTATTTTATACATACTGTGAATGCATTGATTTTAAAGTAAACAGCTGTTATACTATACATGAACAAATAAACGTTGTTATTAATATTTAATATCATCACGACATTTATATATAACAATAAAAATGCCGATGTTAATTAGTTTTTGCGCATGGACCTGAAATTGTATTAAGTACCTACTTATAACAAAGGAATTGACATCATCACTACATAGTATAAAACAAAGTCGCTTTCTCTGTCCCTATGTATGCTTAGATCTTTAAAACTACGCAATGGATTTTGATGCGGTTTGTTTTAATAGATAGAGTAATTCAGTGGGTAAGTTTTTAGCGTAATTTTAACCCCATATTCTTATGGGAACGGGATCTACACGGGTGAAACCGCGAGGCACCGCTAGTATAAATATACACACTTCACATCATATAAATATTTTGATAGATTAAAAACGTATAAACCCCTATTTTGAATTCGAGATACTTATTAATTTGAGGATATCTGTAGCAGTAAATGAATCCATATATCCAATAAAAATATCAAAAATGATAGTCGATTACTTATCTTTAAAAATACCAAAATAAATGTCGTATTACCAGACGGCACACTAGCTATCAAGTATTCTGTGACGGCTCGGGTCGATGACCGCGCTCAGCTGTTCATCGCAGCGTTCGCCTGTTGTTCGGTGTAGAATAACAATAAAATTCGGCGGGATTTTGAAAAACTTTGACTTATCATAACTTTTTAAATAAAAGCAAAAGATAAAAACTAACTTCACTTTTATATTGTCACCCGTCGTTTACATTAGCTGTGTGATTAAGTATCTTGAATTCAAAATAAGGGTGTATAAATGAGATTCCAAAAATTCTGAAGTCATCAGTGTAACTGTCCTATACAATTTTACCCGCAGTATACTAGCTAGTTTACCTAATATAAAGCTACTATCCTCATTTGCAATCGCTTACAAAGAAAGTGTGATTGTAAATCAACGCCGGTCCCACATTCTGACGTTGTCTCTGTCTGCATAAGTAAAACTAGATACCATTTGTTTTACAGTAAAATAAACAAATGTATAATATATGCGCCTGGAACCTGATCCGTAAGAATAGTAAATCATATTTTTTGTAAACTTTTCTGCTATTTTAAATCTAAGTATATCTATATATATAAAAATCAATTTCTGTTCGTTAGTCTCGCTAAAACTCGGCTGAACGGATTTATCTTATCATGGTCATGAAATGGTCATGGAGGTCTAGGGAAGGTTCAAAGGGTGAGAAAAATTCGCGTACCACTGGTACTACGCGGGTGGAACCGCAAGGCACAGCTCGTATGTAATAAATTATTGTTGCCTCGTTTTGTCTAATTAATAGCTAAAATATACCTTATGTCTACGTCTTAACAAGCTACAAGGCTTTTGTCACGACTTAAAATCAACAATCTATTATTTCCTAATCTTTGAATAAAGAAAATAGGAATAACTATTGGTAATACTAATTGACACTAACGAAGGACTTGAAGGACTTTTAGGAAGTAAAGAACATAATAAAAAAGTATTGTATTCGTATAAAAAATAATCGTATATTTAATTACTATTAATAATTACTTTTTACAAACATATTACCAACTTAAACGCGATAAGCATTATGGTATTTTACACGTTATGTTATTTTTAAATACTCATTACACAAATTGGATCTAAATTGTCAAAAATTGGGTCTACACTGTCAAAAATATATAAATAACACATTCACAAAACACACAAAATAAACGAAAGAAGAACTAAAACAACAAATTTCTACTTGTGACCTAAAATTTGAAGGGTAGATAAACAAGGTTAGGCCGATTCTGGCGCCCATTCTGGCAGCCAAAGAGGCCATTAACGAGTCCATTTAACTGGTCAGTTGAACCGCCGTCCATTCAAAAATAGTCGTCAATCACAGGAACGATTCCAGTGGAAAAATCTAGTTGGCCTAAAACTTTTATAGTGACGTACAGTTTTATGTCTGCACTGATCAGTTAAACTGACTCGTTAATGGCCACCTTTAGAAACTAAGAGCTCATTGACAATTTGGATACTTACTTGAATAGAAAAAATACAATTAGGTACAAAATCTTAATAAGTATTTTTTTTTCTTCAAAAATGTACTTATCTCAAAATTTCTCTCTATAAAGACGGTAGTAGTAGGTAAGTAGGCGGTGTCATATTTTTTAAGAGACCGCCCCAAGATATAGTTTATAAAAATGTATAGTTCGCTGAACACAATTTAGCACTTAATTATAATTTCTTACAATAAAATTATTCAAATGGTAACAGTAATGGTAACAAACATTTTACAAAATTATAGCAAAAATTCGATACAAGCTTACATTGTATTCCGTATAATATATTACCGTATACTAAAAAGTACAGTTTAAGTAAAAAAAATGGTAACTTTCAAATGGTAACTTTAATGGTAACAAAAACTTTACAAAACGAATAGCAAAAAATGGACACAATCTTACATTGTAAAAGGTAATACTACCGTTTATTAAAAGGTACAAACAGATTCGGTATTCTAAAATACAGAACTGCTATATTTTTCACAAATTAAAATCTCATTACTATCAAACATAGGTATTTTGAAGATCTACTTAATGATTGAAATAAAACACTTTAACGGATTTTTGTCGTGGTTGTACTATTTTGTACATAAAATGTAAAACAAAATACAACCACGACAAAAATCCGTTTAAGTTTTTTATCTCAATGCGTAGTGTTCGTGTAAATCAAAGATATAAATACTTAATGATTGTTCTTATTTTTTTAATTAATTATACCTCTAAAATACCTAGTGGTTACTTCTTATAGTGACTTCTTCCATCTTGCCATAACGTCAAATCGACGAAGGGAAGATCTTCGCATCGTACTATTTCATTACTGCAAAAAATACATCAAATTATTAAAAGAAAAGCAATTCGATATATTAATTAATATCGTTATATTTCTTGTTTATTATTTAAAGGGCTTTTATCTGTCATACTGTGAAATAGACAAAAATAACGATTAATTTAGCCAATCACCACGTACTGACAATTCAAAATGCTTACATTCAATATTCTCTTTAAGAAGTTGGTTGAAAATAAATTACATAAAATTAGCCTAAATGCAAATTATTTAACAACCAATGTTTAATTTGTTGAAGTATCTTTTAAACTACTTGGTATTTTTAAAACTATACTTGATAAATAGTTTTAAAAATAAAACTACACTTATGACTGTATCAATTGAATAAAAATTTAAATTGATACTTTTTATAAATAGCTTTAAATGATACGAGTTTTTCCCGCAACTGTATTATACAATCAATTTAAAAGAGTCATTTTAAATTGGGATTTTTAAAAAGTTCGAAGAAACTACTAAAAATCATTACATACATTATACTATCACAATCTTAACATAACATAATCATTCACTACATCATCTCATTATAGTAACTGACCCCTAACTAAGTTCGTAACTTGTATCTAGTATCAGAAACTACGCACAGTCATTCATACTGTGATATTATAGAATCACTTACACATAAAGATTAAACTGAGCATAAACAAAAAGGAAGTCAAATCACGTTCAAAGAAATCATTTCTATTAAGCAACAACGTTTTCACTCACCCCTGAGACACTTGTTGGAATGCTCTCGGTTGCATACTCTTGATACTATCAACGTTATCGCAAAGAATACGCGCTATTGACGATCCCTCGCGAATAGCGTGTAGTTGACCTACAAACAATACATTAATAAATTGTTTTAATAGGTATCACCTTTACATTATGAAAATCGATACTGTTTTGAAGCTTATAAATCACTAGCAGCGCCCCGCGGTTTCACCCGCGTAGTTCCCATTCCCGTGGGAATTTCGGGATGAAACATAGCCTATGTTCTTTCCCGGACCATAAGCTACCCCTGTACCAAATTTTAAGTCAATCGGTTCAGTAGCCGTGAAAAGGTAACAGACAGACAGACAGAGTTACTTTCGCATTTATAATATTAGTTAGGATTAGGATAAGTAGGGATAACTGGACTAAGCTGAAATATTGTTTACCTTCACCACAACTATTTGAACAAGAAATGTTTAGTAAGTATTATTAATTTATTTTTTTGGGTATGGCAAAGGTACTGACAATTATATATTGCGTTCCTCGAATTCGCAAAATATGCCTACAGTAATGACAAACCGGCTTATAACTCTAGGGATTTATATGGATAAGTACTTTATTACAAAGTTTTCATCATTTAGTTGACTCCGGTTCGTGAAAGCTTATTTATACCTAATATTTAAAAGTAATCCGTTGTTTGTTATGTAAATTAAACCAAATAGTCCTATCCAATTTACAAAGGATAATGATTTAAAACCTTCTGTTTTAATAACGATTTACGTACACTAAGCAGGTCATCGTATCGTTGAAGGAAATTGAAATGTATTGAGATGGAATAGAGTTCAAATTAATATTGAAGTTAAAGGTCTGTCACTTTCCAATGCTCAAAATTGTCGCCATATCATCGAATCATCTGACAGCTGACCCTGCCATACTGCGCTTGCCAGTTGCAAGTCTAATGTTTTGGCCTCATCTTATTCGACCAGTCTACTATCGCACTTTGCTAATACAAATATAATTTTGGCCTGTAATACTCAACCAAGGGCAAGAACATTTTTATGTTAATTTTTGCCGAATTATGTAATGAAAGCAATCGATTATGCATTTATTCAATATTAATATTCGATTTCATTATAGACCACTTTTTCCGGGAATTATTTTTCCAAGTCTTGCTTGAAAATATTTGTTAGTGCCAATTGAGTGTGTAATCTTCTTAGGGCCGATTTTTCTATTGCCAAATAACATTATTCGAGCAATAATTTTGAAATTGTGACAGTTATTTCATACAAAAACTGTCAAACGTCAATTTTATTCCCCAAATAAAAGTTCCCGTCATAAAATCAGCCCTTAATCAAATAATGAATTAATTTTACTTATACGGTGTTTTTCGGGATTTGAAGGTACTTTTTCTTCGATTTCTTGATCAGATAAACTATCGGTCTATTACTAACTATGTATAAGTTTAAAAAGGTCAAGGGACCCAAACTGGAGAGGTCTAGTTGCGGAAAACTGCCCGCTCACAACTACAAGTACATAAAGTTTTATCTAGCTATCGTCCCCAGCTGTCGTATAATCTGGAATGCCAGATCGCTTTTAGAGCAGCCAAAATTTTAAACGTCAAATTTTGAACATAATAACTCTTGTACTACTGCAATAAATGATGACTTAGGGCTGATTTTTCCATCGCCAGATAACTTTACTTGACGAATAATTTTGAATGTTGACAGTTATTTCGTACAAAATCTGTCAAACGTCAATTTTATTCGTCGAATAAAAGTTATCTGGCGATGGAAAAATCAGTCCTAAGAGAAATATTATAAATAATATAGATGATCATTGATCATGTTATAATTCGCTATAAAGCAGAAAGATGTAAAGTTTAATTGAACAAATAATATAAACTCCTTACTCGGCGTAAAAGCGATGTCTAGATCAGCACCATTTTCATAGAAGTATCTGTCTCCGACCCTCGTTCTGTAGAACTGTTCGGTCAATATGCAGAGGAATGTAGGCCCAGCTTGAGCACCGGGCACATTACGCTCCAAGGAACCAGCTACCACCAGTTCAACGTCCTCTGGAGTCTCGTATATACCTTGGAGTATTCTTACATTCTAGAACAGAGAAGAATGAAGTTTTATTAGAGGATGATTCATTGTGGTTCTTCAGTGGGAATTTGAACTGTCCTTGGTTTAAATCTCAGTCAAGTATACAAAAAAAGATCTAAATTGCGGATAACTGGCCACATACAAGTTCCTAACTTATTCGGTTGCTTCTTTTAGTTTTCATTATGCAATTTTTAAAGAGATCTAATGTGGTTAAACTAAAATTAATAAAATTAGCATTGAATACGTAGTAGATAAAAATAGTGGAGAAAGTCTGGGTTTTTCCCAAAGATAAAGAAGCAAAATTTTATCTGAACTCAAATTAACATCGAAATTGTTAGACACATATCCGTTTCACAAGAAATAAATGTATATGCTCAAGAATAATTGCTCGTTTAAAGTTTTAAGATAATGAAGATACATAAAGTACGAGCATGATAAAATTAATTAAAATTTTCCATAGCTTAATTGAATTGACAAATTATCTTCAGTCAATGCTAATTTTATTTACTGTTTACATAAACATTACACAAATGCCTTAATTAAAATACTTTTACATTCCAGTTTTAAAATAAGTCAGGTTTGATAAGCAATAGAAGATCCTAGTGCATACTATGGAAAATTCTTAACACCTAATCCGATAATTTATTTAAGATAAGGCATAAATAACTATTTCTTATGTGTACTAATTAGGTTCTATTTATGTTATTGGAAACCACCCAGTTTACCGATAACATAAAAAAACTGAATTTGGATTATTGCTATATTATGTAGATGATATTGTTTTTTTTTATGTTTACGAATGTCATATATCTATGTAAGAGTCTAAAAATATTTACAACTCTTATTTTTTATATTCAATACTTGCTTTTTTGATATTGCATGCTAAATAATGTTAACAGTGAAACTAAACAATTGTATTTTAATAACATCATGTAAACACCTGTTTTCGGAATAAAATATTTTGATTTGATTTGATTTGATTTGACTTGCTATTGTAACTCGTTTGATGGTAAGCGAGATATAGTTCTATCGTCCGTGTGGTAAGTGATCATAATTATGATGAGCGTACTCGCCTTGAAGATACCAATTCACAGTCATGGTATGTTTGAGGGATCATGACTTAAACATACTCAGATTGTATGTTTCAAGGAATGGAGAAGCTTAAATATTGTTATTTACCTGTTCAGATATAAAATCAAGCATGTCATTGAAAGTTTTAGGAGCTGGAAGACCGCAGGCTGCTCGAGTAGCAATATATCCACCAAGTCCGTGATCACGACCGCGTTGAATGTCAGTAGCTCGAAGATCACCACCGAACGTGTTGTTACGTCTAAGAAGAGAAATATCATAAAGTGAATCTGAATCCATATATCCGTAAATAATTGGCTAATTGGCTGACTGATTTACTTTCTGTTTCTATTTTGTTTAATTGCTGTAAGTTTTCCTAAAATATGAAATAAATAAATAAAAAAACAAATTCGGGTTATTTTTTTTCGAGGCCAAACGAGCGTAATTTTATGAGTCGTGAGTCGCAGAATTTCGTTCGCAGAAATTCTGCTTCTTAGAATTCAGTTTCATAGAAAATTCCTAAATGATTCACACGGCGACCCAAAATGAGTTCTCTGCCGACTCACACGCTTAATATAAGCTGAATTTCGGTCGGGGTGAGGTAGGAAGCTTGCACGATACAAGTATCCGTACAAATGTTTCGGATTACAACTGAAAATACGTCCGTCCGTGTGGCAGTCTAACCGAATTTGAGTTGAACGTAAATTTCGCGACTCATTTTACGCGACTCACAACTCACAAAATTACGCCCGTTTGGCCTCACCCTTAAACTATTTATAACGCTCGAGTTTCTATGTAGGGACATAACATGAGCTGCTAATAATGATGACGATGCTGATAACACAAGAACATCTGGATTTTAGTGGAATTTGGTACAGACGGTATATCTTAAAGGACATTTAATTCTAAAATTACTATGGGATCGAAAAAATGGAAATCACGCGGATGAAACCGCTTGTTGCATAAAAGTTTTTTTATATTTAAGAAAGCAATATCGCGTAGACCGTAAACAAAAGGAAGTAACTAAGAAAAAGCACATAACCATAAAGAAAAAGCATTATTGTATTTACAGCTCATAATGTAAAAACATAAGCTTTATTTATAGATTTACTTTTTCCTATCATTTGTAGTCTGTACTTCAACTGCCAAATATTAGTTCGATGTAAATACTTTTTTACAAGGTTTTATTTCACATGCTCTGTTTATGTGTATGTACATGTGGAAATATTCTTGCAACTGATTTTATAGCAGTTATCTTTAACCGATCGCGATGAAATTGCAGATGTTCGTTATGACGATATTCCTCCCGATATGGGTATCAAATGGAAGGGTTTGCTGAGAAGAATATAAAAAGCTTTTAATAAGGGTTTTTTGATAATTATTGAGTTAATTGTCTTGTGTATAATGTCGTGTATTGGTTTATGTATGAAAATGAGTACATATCGTATAGATGACTAACATCATATACAATACATATATCGATACCCTTACATGTTTTAATTTAAATTATAAAGGAAAAGTATTAAGGTACGTCAAAATGTTCAATAAGTTAAAGGCAAGTCAAATAACTCACTTGAAAAGGAACTGTGTTATTTCCGTATCGAAGAACTGATCACTAAAGTCTTGTTGTTGAACTGAGAGACCTCTAGCCAAGTCGTCAAAAGCGCTACCCAACTCTAAAAGTAAAGGTCTGTTGAACCAGTCACTCATACGAACCGCGCCGGCAACGCGACGCTTCTCTGTAATCAGTCTGAAAAGAGATTTAGGTGTAAATTACAACGAATCGTTTGAGTCATCAAGATTTCTAACACTGGCCTGAATTTCCTAAACTTGAATTAGACTTTACTTTTATAACTAGATTTCTAGAATATGCCATGGAGACCTAATGACCTGTGCCAAATTGAGTTCGATTTTTGCGTCATTCATTCGTCATCCATTGCGATCAACCGATACTATTTTTATGTTTGCTATTGCGTTAACTCACAACAAGTTTGCGATCACCAACACGTAGTATGTAGAACGTGATGATTGCGTTTATTTCTCTTTGCTGCTCTAATTGTATCACTAGAGAGGTATTTTAACCTGCAATTATGATCTTAATAGACTTATATAGCTGATTTTACCAATATGTACTTACTTCAAATACCCGCGAATAAGACTATGGAAATGTCTGAAAGCAGCAGTCGCGTGTTCATCCAATACTGAGGGGTCTACATTAGGATTGTAGTCGTTTACATATCCCTCAACACCGGGATAAATCAGTTTGTTTTTTACCATATTTTCAAAACCTGGAATTGGAACCTCTGTTTTATTGATGCTGCGAGAATCGTGGTATTAAGTAAAACTATCCATAATCTTTGACTATAAATGTTTAGAAAACAACATTCATGTCATTTGAGAAGATATGACGTTAAAGCGCACAAAGAAACAATCGCATTTACTTATAACTTGAGTAAAACATAATATTTGTGCAACAATTATATCTCCAATTTTACTAAAGTTTCATAGTTACCAAGGAAAATAGGAAGATATTCATAATAATTAATGTGCTGTATTTCCGCGATGTGTATCCTTCTAGCCTCTTGGAATGTAGTCTCATCATTCCAATGTGGATTGATCGCCTGCAGAGATGATGCTATCCTGTTGTGTTCTCTCATTAATATCACTTGAAGGACCGTTAGTTGTGGGTTCTGATTCACTCGAATATCGCCTGCAAATAAAAAGAATTATTTGAAAACGTACTTGTATAAAGTTTGCTAGAACATCAATTTCAAATTCAATTTATTAATATTTTCTTATTTAGTAACATCTAGTGACCCGCCCCGACTTCGCACGGGTCCAAGTTTCACGTTTGCTTTTCCAGATTTTTTTACATAAGAACATTCTCCTGATAATAACAAACAGCAAAAAAAATAATTAGCCAAATCAGTCTAGCCGTTCTCAAGTTATGGCGTGACATAGGGAAACGGGTTTCATTTATATGTGTACATATATAGATTTATTTGATGTGATTATTGAGAGATAGATAGACAAGCAAATAAAATGTAGTTGTAATATAAGACCATGGAAGTCCCAAGGCCTCCCTGATCTGTGTATAAGACCGAAAAAGTTCGATTCAAAATTGGTACATATCTAAATAAAACTATAGAATAAACGAATATAATAAAGTGCTCGTATTCCAGTGCTAACTGCTGATTCTGAATTCACAGTTCACAGTCTGAATGCTTAGGCAAAGTCGTAAAGTCTGGCAGTAGTGAATGGTGGTTACTAAAGTGGATGCTAATTTTATTAGCCTTTCCATGCTTTGGAAGGCACTTTAGCACGTTCGGTTCCGGTTGTTATACTAATATCATCGATAGCAGCTCTTTTAATGAAAATATCGCACTTACTAAAGACTAAGAATGAAAGTATCTGTATCTATTGTGCAAAACTGCTTGCTTACAAATACAATTGAAACCTGAAGAATGTAAAAACTTTAATAAAACTACGTTTTCGACAAGCTACCAACTTTTTTTTTTTCTATTTCAGTGAACTATGTAATATACTTGATAAAATACTATTCAAATAAAAAATAAAGAAAAGCGTAAGTAAGTATCTAGATTTTCATCAATTTATATTGAAAACATCTGAACTGATTATCAAGAGAATCACAAATAACGATTTTCAATTTGAAACTTCCGTTTCCTTCCGGTTCATAAATCTGTTTAAAGTCGATTAGATCACGCCTCATTGCTACTCTTTGTTTTCCCCTCCAAATAATTCTTCGTTGTTATTTTTGATTGAATCTTGTATTTGTTCTACGCAATACATTATTAATTTAATACAAATACCGGAAATTTTGGAATTGAATTTCATTTGTTTACTGTCAACACTCTTGATTAGGTTGCGTACACGATCATGAAATTGAAACATTTTCGATTATAGAATAACCCATTACAGAGAGGTATTCACAACAATGACACTGTAAGGGTTTCATTTTATAATAGTATGAACCGAACCCTATAGCACCCTATAAAATGGGCACATTTGCATAAAAACGTAACGATAAGAGAGAACTTTCGAGAAAATATACACTTCTATTAGTCTATAATGTATTGTCAAACAATGTTCATCCTTACCGGTCAAATAACAAGGTTCATTTGGTGTTTGAGCTGATTCACAAGTTAGAGTGACGTTTGGTTCCTGTGGAGGCCACTCCTGGCCGCCTCTAATGGTCGATAGAAGTCGTCCTCCTATGCCAGCTCTGATTGGGGCCGCTTGGCCTGCACTGTTTCCGTAAACTAGAGAGAGGTCCATGTACGCTGTTACTGTTGATATCTAAAAGACAAAAACTCTGTATTTATAATCACAATATTAAAATTAATTATAACCTTATCTTTTTTGTTGACAAACAAGAAAACAATAATAAAACTTAAAATAAGTACTCTCCAGTTTAAAATACTTATTTGATTGCCTCTTGCTGTTTGTTATTTTTAATCGAAATCAAGTAATTACGGCCTTTGATACAATTTAACTCTGTCCTTTTAATTAATTCCAATTTATTTTTGGTAAAGGATAAAAATAATAACTTTCGTTTGGAAACTTAAAACAAAACGCTAGGCGTCATGAATTTGCTGAAAACATAACATAACATAATCATTCACTACATCATCTTATTATAGTAACTGACCCCTAACTAAGTTCGAAACTTGTATCTAGGGTATCAGAAACTACGCACACACTCATTCACACACACACCCAGACCGAGACAAACATTTGTGCTTCACACAAATATTCACCCCGCACGGGAATTAGTATCTTGAGACAAATCATAAAGTAAAGGGACACGTGAAGTAAAACATACATAAACCAAACTCAAGCCTTACTTGTGCCAAACTAACACACAATCTCAAAGTTACAAGATCATAAATAAACTTATAGTGCAGTGCTCCGTTCCTCAGATTTGTCACATTGAAGTACTCTCTTTGAGAAACTTGAAATGATTCGATTTGGTAGGTGAAAGCATCACAACCCGCTAATACAACAAAGATGTAAACAAGTATGTTAGTACGTGACTTTGTTAGTTTGTCTCACACAAACGCTACTTAATTGTATCTACAATCACAAGTTTGTTTAGATTCAATACTTAGAGCGGGTAGCTACGCATTTAATAAATATAAATGTGTACATAATTTTGTTATTCTATTGATATTTAGTGAATTATTCAGTGGATACTTATTAGGAGTACATGCATACATTGATTAAACAAATAAGAGGTTTTCTATTGTTTTTCTAATGTTACCAAATGACACATAACAGTACATATTTGGAACAAATACACGGAAGAAAAAATATTTTTCTATAAAAATATTATCTCTATAGATACGAAAATATTTTACCAGGTTTCAATAAAATCTTTCGAATAACACCCTGTCAATATTTAGGGATGTCAGAAAAAGTTTACCATTGAGTTGACACCATGGTTGACACACTTATTGTTGTTGAACTGATTATTTACTCATTTAACTTTCTTTCAAAATATTTGGACACATTTCTGACATACTTTTGTATCTAAAATACCAATGAGTTTTATTACTATTCAATATCGTATAATGACATTCTCGGCAAGTATTATAATTTACTCTTACCATACAGCGATCACTTTTTTTTATAAAAAAATAGTCTGTGTGCCAGTCTAACCATTTGTTCAAGCTTATCGATGAAATGAAACTGATTTTAATAGAACTTTCGTCTGTTATTACAGATACTAGCTAGTAGAGTTTTACATAATTTCCTTCATTCATCATCACATCACCAAGATATTACTTACTAATATTATTACATACCGGTTCAGCAGGAGCATTCAAATCGGTGCATCCTCTATCCCTAGTCGAGCCAGTTCTAACGAAGTTCATACATTGAGTTCCTTGGGGTGCGTGTATAGGGTCAGTAGGGGGAATGAGAATGGGCGCGCATACTGGATTCGTCGCAGCATCATAGGATAAGTTCCCGTCATCATCGCAACAGGTTACTTGGTCTTTATCTATGGAGAAAAAATTAAAAGGCACTTTTTATTGGAGAGATTTGTTAAGAAGTACTTTTTAGCATTCTTATATAAATAGTGGGTTTGTTGTGAACCTAACTTAAATTTTAAAATGTAACAAAATAAAAATGTGACTAATGTTTATTAGAATTGAAAAACGACTTGTGATACAAAAAAACTATAAGTACAAATTATTTAATAACTGATAAAAAATCAGACAAAATTAAAAAATAGCACATGATTACATAAAGGTTGTTACAGAATAAGGACCATGCTATTTTACTGACAAAAGGAAGCTGGAGCATGTATCCCATTTACAATGTCATTCACATTGCTAAAGGGCGCAAATAAAGCATACTTTACAATAGCTATATAATAAGAAATACAGCCCTAATATCGTAAATTCTCAAACACTTTACGTACGAGTATCTGTACACAAAACTGTTGAAATTGCGGTTGCGTTAGTCTTGATTTAAGATCTGAATCGCGTCTCAAATAAGTTGAGAACACACGTTATGTAAAACAGAATGTCTTATAAAGTGTATTGACCTAACACAAACAAACAGTGCTTTAACTGTTAGTAGACAATTAATGAGACGATTTAATAATGTAAGCACAAGCTTATAAAGTGTGGCACAAAGAAAATTGCTTCATAAAATCTCATACGCACAGGCGCATTGAGATCGCATTTTAAATGGCTATCGACAGCGTAGGTTGGTCGTTTCCACGTAAAACGGCTAATAATTAAGAACGAAATGATCATATTTTTTGTTTGATCTTCAATATTGTGATAACGTCTGTATTTGCTTTGATTTGTTTTGTTTACATATAAACTTAGATAAATATTTTAGTTAATGCTACTAAATTCGTGTATACTTTGTACGGTTCATGAACAATGTTGAAATATATACCCCAGCGTTTGTATCAAGGTTCACAACGTACTTTGGCTCACATTGCAATTCTATACATTTTTCTACAACTCAGTTGTTAAACATTTGAAAACTGATCGATTGTAACGACAGCCATTAGTATTATCTTTAATAATTGTTTTCAGTTATTTAACCACCCCAAAAATGACTACAGCTTAAATTCTTGGGGGTCGAATTCAAGTTAAGGTAAATATTTTGTAATCCTCAAACGCTTAAAAAATAAATCCTAACCTTAAATAATGCCCATATTGTAAATAGATCCAGTATTTAAGTTCCTTCACTTAAGCGCAGTATAATAATGAGTACTAACGTAACTTAAGTGTACTTAGGTGTTTTCCGCTAAGTACTATAATCACTGCAAGTTGAACGATGGGTACATCCACCTGTTACAGTACTAAATCACAATAACATCGCGTATAACGGCTTTACAAAGTCATTTTTCACGGTTACACAAAGGTTTCCCTACCCTCTTGAGGCATAGAACTCTTCATAATACGTTTGATATAATATGTAAACAAAAATAGAACGTATGGCAATTTCCTTATTCATTAGTTTCTTTACAAATACATAATATATTTTACTTTTATTACTTTTATTGAAATGTATTTGCGCACTTATGATATTTCCGTACTTAATTTATGTTCGAAGGGCTCGTTAAGCCTCGGTCCCGGTTATCGTACTAACATTTAGAGACGGTCGCTTACACTTGGTTTAACTAAAAATTATAGTACAGTCTCTGAACGAAAAGGTTCGTCAATTTTCAAATTGATTCGTATAATGTGTCGCGAAAACATATTACCTTTTGAAACTATGGTACAGAATAGACTCGGTTAGGGAAAATAATGTTCTACTGCTCGATAATAAAGTTCAAAATTATAATAATAATAATAAAATATTTATTGAGGAACCAGAAACACATACAATTTCAAAAATAATAAACGATGGTACCTGCAGAAGTTCAAAATTATTCAGATAAGTGTTGTTTGAAAGGATAAATATCTTGTCAACAAGATTTTTGATAAACTAAAACCTTCTTGTTGGTTCAACCTGCCATTATTATTTCTGTTAAAACTATTGTCAATCGGTCGATGTCATCATTGCAAAATATCAAAGAGGTTTTTATATGCCGCGCGCACAAGACAGTGTTTAAAAAAAGGATAGAAAAATGAAGCAAAACCTTTTTCGATGACAAACGTCATTCTATTTATTTAAATGTTAGCATCACTGTTTGTTACACTTTTATGTTGGCATAATTGTTTCTTGCAATACTAGTGCAAGTGAAAACCCACTCTAAGGTGACGAACCTTATCATTCCGTGACTGTACTTATAGGTTACTTATTACGTACTTATAGGCCTAATAGGTTGTTCGAGATTTAGTATGGTCTTCTAGATATTGAAGTTCTGATATCATTCACTTCACGTAAAGTACTGGCATTCCTCCAAATCTGGTTAACTCAATTAGGCATGGGACAAAGGTCCGGAAGAATAAGATTTGTGGACATGCAATCTTGTCACGTGCTCTGAAGTTTTCGTTAGTTTCATTGTTATATTGTAACATCATTTTGAATGATGAAACATAAACAATATAAAGTGATAGCCTAAATAAATAATACTTAATTCTAACACAGCTTAAATATATATTATAAAAAGTTTTAATCTGCATCTAAATCATGTTTATATCCCTAAATACTTTGCCTTTACAGTATTAAAAAATATTTATTTAGTACTTACGAGACTGAGCTACGCCGGCGGTTAGCGACATGTCATGGGTGACGATTTGACCCCACTGTTGGGCGTTTAGGTTCCAAATAGGGTCTACAAGTTGCTTGTCCGGGAACAATCTTAGACTTATCTCTCTAGCGTTGGGAAGGGGACGTCCACTGCTTGAAGTCGGGAATGAACTCACACCTGAAAATAAAAAAGTATAAGAGATTCGTTTTTTAAATTTAGAATGAACGATTGTAATGAATCGCTGAATACGTTGTTAGCAAGTTTTTTGTTTAGACATAAAACTTGAGACTGAATGGACGGATTAGGCTATTTTTGGAAATATAATGAGGTTGTAATACGAAAATGTAGGAAAGTTTCTTAGAAAATTGAGGAAACCGGAAAACAATTATAAAACACATTTTTCACAGATTATTTACGGAACCAAAGTTTTTGAAGTTTTCGTTTATCTGACCCGCCAGTTTCTAAATTAACATCTTTGCCCATCTCACCCGCTGATTTGTAATCACTTTATGTACGATATTTTAATATTTGACTCTTTACTCTCTTAGACAGAATATTGCACTAGAAAAGTTATTATTTTAAAAGCCCTAGAATATGAATGTATTCGAACTACTGCAAGTCTCGATACATGGTCATAAACATATGACAGACGACCGTTTCCCTTGCAATAACCTACAACCGGGTCATTCAGTGTGTCCACAGCTGAATCATCTGTCCATGTATCACACAAAGTATATTTCCCGGTCTTGAATGGCTTGAATAGAATGTGTTACTTATTCGTACATTCAAATATAAGACTTCTGCAACTACGATTTTGTATACCTACGGAAGCTTTGGGCTAACTGGATTAATTATCTTTGGGTAGGGTATGGTATTAGAAACGAACTCATTCATTAATATATAGATAAAGTCCAAGATAAACATTTGAAGCACGCTCTAATATTTACCTCGCATGGGAATCGAACCCAACCCCTTTGACAACCCGCCATGATGACTATACTTCACTTGTGTAGTTCAAAATATAATATTATCAACAATTTAATACAAATTTCCGATTCTACAACAAACTACAAAATAATCCGATTAAATTAAACGCAACTAAGCTGAATCGATACAACATTCTATTACTTACATCAAATCGCCATGTTCAATATTTGTATTGAACAATAAAGCTTTCTTATAAAACTTAGTTTAATAAATGCAAAAGCAATATTCATAACAATTCTAGGCTTAATAAATCTGTAAAGCATTCTTTGCAGAATAATAACTTAGATAATATCTATATTGACGCCCTGTTAAATAATAAATGTACCATTAGTATGTGCCTACTCTATCCTACTTTACATAACCCGAGTGTAAAGAGGTTTACGTGAACCAAGGCTGTGTGTAATCAGATTGAATAAGAGAAATGTAATATAAACGAGGACATACGAACATTTGGATTATTATCGAATATTCGGTGTTACTTTATTTATCAAGAATATCCAAGGACGTAATTACGTAATTAAAAGTTACCTTCAAACTTCGCTATCATATAAATCAATAAAGATAATTGTAAGCAATGATTTGTTATTGTATAGATGCGCCTTGCATTGATATCGCTTCTCTCAAACACAGCATAAATGCAAAATAACTACTTATAAGATTGGAAAATAAAATAATAGCCAGCGAACAGACATCAAGATATTAGTTAGTATACATCTTTAAACTGCTAAAATCGAAGCGTCACTTACACTCCTCGACACTGGTCAGAGCAAAACTAAGCAGAATGTTTTTAATTACCTCCTTTTTACGTTGCCATTTTAGAGTACAAACAAATGTACATATCTATAGTTTATTGTAAGTATATCATTGCATGGCTTAATAAATCATTTGAAAACGTCTCGATCGATACTTTTCAGTCGTTAAGGACAAGATTTTTATGAAATTTTTGGAAAACTCATCGGCTAAGTCGGAAATTCATTAAAAGTTTGAGTTTGTTTGGGCTAAACCTCAGAACCTAGGGACAGATATTTGCTTTTCTACCAAGGAAAAAAGATTTTTTGGAAAGTTGTACCTAATTAGTGTTAACTGAATCATGAGTTGTAGTAGTTCTATCAATTATAGCACTGTGGTACAGTGAAAATCCAGTCCTAGGTACGAATCCCGGAA